>OX438708.1:12500-2412500 GCA_949316375.1 Mythimna vitellina
CGGGTTTACGTCATAGTATAGGACTCCGTGCCCGCTGTGCGTGTGCACCGCAAAAAACGAACCCTTCATAGGGAAATTTTACACCCGACAGCAAGAAACGTAAAAACTTGCAAATTTTTCATACATTCTCTTTAGAACAACCCCTATATCAACGAGCTATCCCTAATATTCCCGAAAATTTTTGTCATCTCCTGTACGGGACGCTTAGGTTTGTCTCTCAGTAGAAAACCAGCAGCGAGTCTCGCAGGGTTCCGCGGGGAAGCTCGAAAACGTTAAATTCATAGTTCTATAGATCTATATAGGTATAACCAAAAATCTACTTACCAGAGCGTTGTTTTTGAGAACTTTAATTATTTCAGACCTTTTACATACAGCAAACATACAACTGTCGTACATTTTTGAACGCGGCTCAGTGAGCCCTATACGATTATCACAAAATATTTGACAATTTTCCAAAAGAAAACTTTTTACTTAGGAAAAACCAATTTTCAATTTATTCAAAACTTAAAAATTTTATAACAGTCTTCCTATTTGACCTAACTCTGTTCTGGAAACGCCAACGGACGCCAACGGACGCGCATTCGCTCGTTCTACGGGATACCTGTAACAGAAAAGTCAAATTAGGTCCATTTTCAAAATTTGTTTTCGAAATTTTCAAAAAAAATCAATTTTTCATCCATTTTTCGGCCATAACTCCCGTTCCCGACGTCCGATCCGGACCGGGTTTACGTCATAGTATAGGACTCCGTGCCCGCTGTGCGTGTGCACCGCAAAAAACGAACCCTTCATAGGGAAATTTTACACCCGACAGCAAGAAACGTAAAAACTTGCAAATTTTTACGCCCGCCCACCCGCCCTTATCGAAAATAACAGGTATTGGGGAATTTTCTTTCATATGTTTATATAACGGGGGGTAACGAGACCACCCGTTATATATACTTACGACCCTACTTGCAGCCTTTATTGAGGCTTCCTTGCTATCAGAACGTTTCTTTTTGCGTATTTGGGAGCATATTAACACATAAACTTTGACCTTTTACTTTTCGTTGACTGAACTATATACATAGTTATTTTAAATATTGACTCTACTTGTTAACTGTTTGCTGATCTCACCTTTACAGGGATTCAGCTCAACTATCATTTATATTGTCCTCTGACAACTTGGATTGGGTTTGCTTCTCTCCATAATGTTTCGCACACCGGCAAAGAAGGACACGGTCTCTCGGGGTTCCGGGGACTCGCCGTGCTCTGCGGAGAAAACTGGGGCTTCGCTTTTGAACGTGAGGAAAAGTATCGGCGAATGGGAGGCCGGTAGAGCGGAGCTAAAGTCTAAATCATCGACTAACCCGAAACCTGATGGCACACCACCAGCTACGCAAAAGCTCCCTATCGCTTCGGTGACGCGCCGCGCCTCTGCAGACACTGTGAGTCCCGTTAAAAAACCTGAATCAAAGTACCCCAGCCTCACGGCAGAAGCGAGAGCTTGCCTAAATAAGGCGAAACTTCACCTGGGCAACTCTCGCAATCTGAAAACAGAAATAAAAACGGAGGTTATGGGGGCTATAAACCGGTTGTACGAGATCGTTAAGGAGTCGGAGAGAACAAAACTCTCGGCGACAATATACAGCCCGCCAAGTATCGACCCAACTTACCCGACCTCCGCAATTGCAAGCCAAGATAATCACGAGGCATTATCCAGACTTATCGAAACGAACAGTGCCCTTTTAAAGGAAAATATCGCAAAAATGGAAGGACTGGGTAATGCCTTGGCGACAATGGAAAGTGCAGAGGGGAAGACTTATGCGTCTGTAGCCGCCGCTAATAATACCCAAACTAGTGGTCAAATCCTGGGCCGAGCGACGCTACACTCCGTGGTAGTCTCCTCGGCAAAAGAATCAGAAACGGGCGACGAGATTTTAGAGAAGGTTAGAAGGGCAGTGGATGCGAAGGAAGGTTGGGTGCAAGTGGAGAGAGTGAGAAAAGCGAAAGACAGAAAGGTGATAATGGGATGTTGTTCAGAAGAGGAGAGAAGCAAGGTCAAACAGAGACTGGAAGCTGTTGGAGAGGGACTCATCGTCGAGGAGGTGAAAAATCGGGACCCGTTTCTGATTCTGCGAAACGTGTTGCTGATTCACAGTGACGAGGAAATCCTCAAAGCCCTAAAGAATCAGAATCGGGAACTCTTTCAGGACCTTGAGGGCAAGGATCAAAGAGTTGCCATAAAATTCCGAAGAAAGGCGCGAAATCCTCACTTGAACCACATTGTGCTCAGTGTGTCTCCCACAATCTGGAGACGAGCAATCGAAGGTACCAAGATTCGGATAGACCTCCAGATTGTTCGCGTCGAGGATCAGACGCCGCTGGTGCAGTGCACACGCTGCTTGGGGTATGGCCATAGCAAGCGCTTCTGTAAAGACCCAGCCGAGTTATGTAGCCATTGCGGTGGTCCACATTTCAGGGCGGACTGCCCCGACAGGCAGCTTGGTGAAGCAGCAAAGTGCATAAACTGCATTAGAGCTAAGATGGGAAACACTGAGCACAATGCTTTCAGCACAGAATGCCCCGTACGTCGAAAATGGGACTCGTTGGCTCGGGCCTCCATAGCGTACTGCTAAGGTTGTCCCTGCTGCCACTCACCAGTACAAAATAACCCAAGCCAATCTGCAACGAAGTAAGCTGGCTACAAACGAGCTAATACTGGAAGCTGACAACCGCAAACTTGCCATAGCACTGCTTCAGGAGCCGTATGTAGGCGGGATAAGAAGGATGAAGGGCTACCGGGGCGTAAGGGTCTTCCAGAGCTCTGAGACAGGAGAAGGGACTGTAAAGGCAGCAATAGCTGTCTTTGACAAAGATTTAGACGTTTTACAGTACCCGCAACTTACCACAAATAATATCGTCGTGGTGAGGGTCCGAACCAGAGCCTGGACGATCACGCTGGTGTCCTTCTACTTCGAACCCGATAAGCCCATAGAACCATATCTGGAGCATCTAAAACGGATAAATCGAGAGGTAGGCTCCTGCAGATTGGTTTTTGGAGGAGACGCTAATGCGAAAAGTACTTGGTGGGGCGGCAGTAACGAGGACTCGAGAGGGGAGCAGTGTTGTGGGGCACTCGTTGAATTGGAACTGCAGATTCTCAACACGGGAGATATCCCGACCTTTGACACTGTTAGAGGTGGAATCAGGTACAGCAGTCACGTGGACATTACGGCATGTTCGGCAGACATGCTGGGGCTGGTAGACGGTTGGCGGATTGAGGAGGGTCTCACGAGTTCGGACCACAACGGCATTTTATTTGAAATTAATCTTATTAAATCTAAAGGCGTTAAAATAGAACGCACAACAAGAATATTTAACACGAAGAAAGCAAACTGGGGAAAGTTTCATGAGAAACTGGCTCAAGTTATGCGGGATAGAAAATTAAACTTAACAGAATTGGAAAACATAACTAACAAAGATCAATTAGAAACAACATTGAAATCATATACACAAGCAATAACTGAAACATGTAGAGATACAATTCCTATGAAAAATAATACAGAAATACTTACAATGCCGTGGTGGTCCCAGGAACTTGCAGAGATGAAGAAGCTAGTCGCTACCAAAAAACGCAGAGTCAGAAACGCAGCGCTGGTCCGAAGAGAGATGGTTGTCATGCTGTACCTGAAAGAAAAAGAAAATTATGAGTCAGCGGTAAAGAAGGCTATAGAAGAGAGTTGGAAGGACTTTTGCGGAAAGCAAGATAAAGAAGGGGTCTGGGAAGGGATATATAGAGTGATGGGAAGGGTGGTAAAGAGGGAAGAGGATCTACCTCTCCAGATGGAGGGAACCATGCTGGATGCAAAAGGTTCTGTGAGGCTGTTGGCAGATACGTTTTATTCTGAGGACCGAGAGGAAAACGACAACGTAGACCATCGCCGAACCAGAGATATGGCTAACACGGTAAACGGATGGAGACATGATGAACGACATGATCCACCGTTTACCCGAAGCGAGTTGGATAGGGCTATGAAGTCTTTTAACCCCAAAAAGGCCCCGGGAGCCGACGGCTTCACATCCGACATATGCTCACGGTCTGTCAGCTGCGACCCCGATTACTTCCTGGCACTACTGAATCAATGCCTGGCGCACCACTATTTTCCGAAGATCTGGAAGGAAGCGATAGTGGTTGTACTCAGAAAACCAGGTAAAGACTCGTACACCGTACCAAAATCTTACAGGCCGATTGGGCTCTTGCCTGTCCTTGGGAAAGTGTACGAGAAGATGCTGATTGCTCGTCTCAAATATTACTTACTTCCAGGGATCAGTACTCGCCAATACGGCTTTATGCCCCAAAAGAGCACCGAAGACTCCCTCTATACTCTTGTGCAGCACATCCGCACAAAACTGGCACAAAAGAAAATTGTCACACTTGTGTCGTTGGATATAGAGGGAGCATTCGATAATGCGTGGTGGCCCGCCATCAAAGTACGTTTGGCTGAGGAAAGGTGTCCTGTGAATTTGAGACGGGTAGTCGACAGCTATCTCAGTGACAGGGTGGTCAGTGTGAGATACGCCGGAGAAGAATTTAAGAAGTCCACCAGCAAAGGGTGCGTCCAAGGCTCCATTAGTGGTCCGTTATTCTGGAACGTGGTGCTGGATCCTCTCCTTAAACAGCTGGAGGAAAGAGGCATCTACTGTCAGGCTTTTGCTGATGATGTTGTGCTGGTGCTTAGCGGTGAAACAGCCCAGGAAATCGAGGGACAGGCCAGTGCCACTCTCGAACATGTTCGAGCGTGGGGTGTCAGAAATAAACTGAATTTTGCACCACACAAAACTTGTGCCATGGTGCTAACACGGAAACTAAAGTACGACACCCCACGCTTGAGCATGGGAGGGACCGATATTGGTATGTCCCAAGATGTTAAGATACTGGGCCTCACGATAGATGAAAAGCTCACCTTCAACAAGCATATAGCTATTGCCTGTAAGAAGGCGATAGCTATCTATAAACAGCTAGCAAGGGCAGCCCGGGTGAGCTGGGGTCTGCACCCAGAAGTGATCCGCACAATTTACACCGCAGCAGTCGAGCCTACGCTCCTGTATGCCGCAAGCGCGTGGGCACCGGCCGCCAACAAATCAGGAGTCCAAAAGCAGCTAAACGTTGTCCAGAGAGGTTTTGCACAGAAGTTGTGTCGAGCCTACCGCACCGTCTCCCTTAACTCGGCTCTTGTACTGGCTGGGATACTTCCTCTCGACATCCGCATCCGCGAAACGGCTGCGTTATACGAGGCCAAGAAGGGGATGCCCCAGCCCGTGCTGGGAGACAGGGAGATTGAGCGGATGGCTCCAGCGTTAGAAGCCCCACACCCTGCAGAGCTGGTCGATCTGGACTTCGACAGCCTGGTAGACGAGGATCAATATAAAGAGCACAGCAACTTTGCTGTGCGTATTTTCACAGACGGCAGCAAGATTGAGGGCAAAGTCGGGGCGGCACTATCCTTGTGGAATAGTGCCACTGAAGTAAAGGCCCTCAAACTTGCTTTGCCGTCATACTGTACCGTCTATCAGGCTGAGCTGCTGGCCCTACAAAGGGCGGCTGGCGAGGTGCTAAAACGCAAGGAGGAAAGTTTCGGCATCTTCAGCGACTCCATGGTGGCTCTCCAATCGGTTGTAAATGTGAGCTCCCCCCATCCCCTGGCAGTGGAAACCAGAGACACTCTACGACGCTGTAAGCTCCAGAACAAGAGAGTGTCCTTATTTTGGATCAAGGCCCATGCGGGATTGGGGGGAAACGAGCGAGCCGACCAACTCGCCAAGGAGGCCGCCTTGGGGTCGAAGAAGAGGCCGGACTATGATCTGTGCCCCGTTTCATTCGCCAAACGACAGATCCGTATGGGGTCACTTTGCGAATGGAACGGAAGATATAGAGCCGGGGAAACAGCCTCCGGAACAAAAATATTCTTCCCCGACGCGATTGCGGCGTACAGTGTGGTGCGAAAAATGGAGCCCACAAGCCTTACCACCCAAATCCTCACAGGGCACGGTGGGTTCTCTGCATACCTTAAACGCTTCAAGTGTAAAGAGAACGCATCATGCGCCTGTGAACCTGGAATAGAGGAGACCGTTTTGCACGTGTTGCTGGAGTGCCCTATTACCGCAAAGATGCGGTACGAGGCAGAGCAGGCTCTCGACGAAAAGCTGGTGATTGATAATATACCAAATTTAATTAAAAGTAAAAAAAGAGATATATTATTAGCATATTGCAGTAAGATAGGAAAATTAGTTATGAATAGAAATAAAATAGGTTAAGTAAATAGAGATACTTAATTATATCATAAGAATATAATTTAAAGTATCTCATAATATTGAAAAAAGAAAAGAAAAAAAAAAAAAAAAAAAAAAAAAAAAAAAAAAAAAAAAGAAAAAACAAAAAAAAAGTATTTTGTAATTGCGATTCTGAGGAGCCCTGTAAAATCTGAAGAAAGCATACGTGTTTATATTGTAATTCAAGTATTTAGATAAAAATATCATACCAAAGTACATACTTAAACAAGGCAGATAAGGTCTTTGATTATGTCAGAGGACAGTATGAATAATAAAAAAAAAAAAAAAAAAAAACCTAACCTAACCTAACCTAACCTAACCTAACCTAACCTAACCTAACCCAATTATTTCAGACCTTTTACATACAGCAAACATACAACTGTCGTACATTTTTGAACGCGGCTCAGTGAGCCCTATACGACTATCACAAAATATTTGACAATTTTCCAAAAGAAAACTTTTTACTTAGGAAAAACCAATTTTCAATTTATTCAAAACTTAAAAAATTTATAACAGTCTTCCTATTTGACCTAACTCTGTTCTGGAAACGCCAACGGACGCGCATTCGCTCGTTCTACGGGATACCTGTAGCAGAAAAGTCAAATTAGGTCCATTTTCAAAATTTGTTTTCGAAATTTTCATAAAAAATCACATTTTTCATCCATTTTTCGGTCATAACTCCCGTTCCCGACGTCCGATCCGGACCGGGTTTACGTTATAGTATAGGACTCCGTGCCCGCTGTGCGTGTGCACCGCTAAAAACGAACCCTTCATAGGGAAATTTTACACCCGACGGTTTAAAACGTAAAAACTTGCAATTTTCCATACATTCTCTTTAGAACAACCCCTATATTAACGAGCTATCCCTAATATTCCCGAAAATTTTTATCATCTCCTGTACGGGACGCTTAGGTTTATCTCCCAGTAGAAAACCAGCAGCGAGTCTCGCAGGGTTCCGCGGGGAAGCTCGAAAACGTTAAATTCATAGTTCTATAGATCTATATAGGTATAACCAAAAATCTACTTACCAGAGCGTTGTTTTTGAGAACTTTAATTATTTCAGACCTTTTACATACAGCAAACATACAACTGTCGTACATTTTTGAACGCGGCTCAGTGAGCCCTATACGACTATCACAAAATATTTGACAATTTTCCAAAAGAAAACTTTTTACTTAGGAAAAACCAATTTTCAAGTTATTCAAAACTTAAAAAAATTATAACAGTCTTCCTATTTGACCTAACTCTGTTCTGGAAACGCCAACGGACGCGCATTCGCTCGTTCTACGGGATACCTGTAGCAGAAAAGTCAAATTAGGTCCATTTTCAAAATTTGTTTTCGAAATTTTCATAAAAAATCACATTTTTCATCCATTTTTCGGTCATAACTCCCGTTCCCGACGTCCGATCCGGACCGGGTTTACGTTATAGTATAGGACTCCGTGCCCGCTGTGCGTGTGCACCGCTAAAAACGAACCCTTCATAGGGAAATTTTACACCCGACGGTTTAAAACGTAAAAACTTGCAATTTTCCATACATTCTCTTTAGAACAACCCCTATATTAACGAGCTATCCCTAATATTCCCGAAAATTTTTATCATCTCCTGTACGGGACGCTTAGGTTTATCTCCCAGTAGAAAACCAGCAGCGAGTCTCGCAGGGTTCCGCGGGGAAGCTCGAAAACGTTAAATTCATAGTTCTATAGATCTATATAGGTATAACCAAAAATCTACTTACCAGAGCGTTGTTTTTGAGAACTTTAATTATTTCAGACCTTTTACATACAGCAAACATACAACTGTCGTACATTTTTGAACGCGGCTCAGTGAGCCCTATACGACTATCACAAAATATTTGACAATTTTCCAAAAGAAAACTTTTTACTTAGGAAAAACCAATTTTCAATTTATTCAAAACTTAAAAAATTTATAACAGTCTTCCTATTTGACCTAACTCTGTTCTGGAAACGCCAACGGACGCGCATTCGCTCGTTCTACGGGATACCTGTAGCAGAAAAGTCAAATTAGGTCCATTTTCAAAATTTGTTTTCGAAATTTTCATAAAAAATCACATTTTTCATCCATTTTTCGGTCATAACTCCCGTTCCCGACGTCCGATCCGGACCGGGTTTACGTTATAGTATAGGACTCCGTGCCCGCTGTGCGTGTGCACCGCTAAAAACGAACCCTTCATAGGGAAATTTTACACCCGACAGTAAAAAACATTCAAACTAGCAAATTTTTACGCCCGCCCACCCACCCTTTATTGAAAATAGGAGGAATCTATCAATCATTTTTTATGCTTTCATTTGACGGGGTGTAACGAGACTACCCAATATATATATTTGAATCGATAACAATCGCCTCCATTGAGGTTTCCTCTCGTATATTACATAATTTAATTGATACTTATCTTTATTTTTTATTCTCTTTTGACACCTATATATATTTATTTTTATATATATTGACACCTCTTTTGAGGACCATATTGACACCTCTTTTGAGGTCCTATTTTGTCAAATTACTTTAAGGACTTACTGATCCCCCCTTTACAGGGATCAGTACATAGTTTTTCTGATTGATAGTTGTTATAGGTACTTAAAATATTTATTTATTTTAATTTCTACTCCTCCACCATGTTACTCTCTAGGACCCCAGCCAAGAAAGCCTCCGTTGGTCCCCATGTCTCTCCATCGAGTTCGGCTCCCTCCGTAACCTTCGAGAGGGAAATCTCCCCTCCCAGTGCTTCAACTCAAGCCTCTAGTGTGAGGCGAAGTATTGGTGAGTGGGAAAATGCAAAGATGGCGGATTCTCAGCCCCTTCCATCAGCCGCCACGCACTCACCCAAGAAGACAGCCCCACCCGTGACGGCCGCCCAAAAGTCCACAAAGCGTGCCACGTCTCAGCCGGACAGCAAGGTAGTAGCGCGCCGAACTTCCACTGAGACGCTGGGTGCGTCACCGGGTACGAGCCAGCTGCAGCCGAGCAAACCCACTGATCGGGTGACCGAGGCTCGCAACTGCCTTCTGCGCGCGAAGTCGCACCTTGGCGACTCACGCAATTTGAGGGCAGATCTGAAAGCCGGGATCACCCACTCGGTGGAACGGTTGTACCAGCTGGTTAAAGAAGAAGCAGCAGCTGCAATAAAAGCGAGGGGGGCTGAGGTGTTAGCAATAACTCCGCCAGAAGCACCCCTTCCGCAGGTCAATTCGTTGCTCACTTCACTAGCGGAGCATAGCGCGCTGGTGAAGGAGAGCAACGAGAAGATGGAGAGGCTTCAGGAGGCGATGGATAGGCAGAGGGACCAACTAGAGAAGACGGCCACCTATGCGAGTGTAGCAGCGGGTCCACCGAAAAGGCAGACCCCAGGAAGGACCGCGCTGCACTCCATAGTGGTGACGTCCAAAGATGAGGGGGACTCAGGGGAGGATGTCATTAAGATGATAAGACAGGCAGTTAAAGCCAGAGAAGGAGGAGTAGATATAGAGAGAGTAAGAATGGCTAAAGACCGGAAAATTATCATGGGCTGTAGGTCAGCGGAAGATAGAAATAGAGTAAAAGAAAGAATAAAGAACTCAGGCGACCACCTCGTTGTCGAGGATGTAAAAAACAAAGACCCACTGTTGGTATTCCGTGGCGTTCTCCGCATTCACTCTGACGAGGAGCTTTTGGAAGCGTTGCGGAATCAGAACCGGGATGTTTTTCGCGGCCTCGACAGCGGGGAGGATCGAATGGCAATAAAATTTAAGAGAAATGCGCGGAACCCCCAAACAAACAATGTAATTGTCAGCACGTCCCCTATTATCTGGAACAGGATGCTCGAGAAGGGAAAAGCGCGTATAGATCTCCAGACCGTCTTCGTCGATGACCAGTCGCCACTGGTTCAGTGCACCAGGTGTTTGGGTTACGGGCATAGCCGGCGGCTCTGTAAAGAACCTGCCGACTTATGCAGTCATTGCGGGGGCCCACACCTTCGACCGGAATGTGACCAGTGGCTAAAGGCGGAAACACCAAAGTGCCCAAACTGTGTAAAGACGAAGATGGGGAGAACTGATCACAACGCGTTTGACCCTGAGTGTCCTGTTCGGGCCAGGTGGGACCGATTGGCACGCGCATCCGTTGCCTACTGCTAAGGTGGTCCCAGTGAACGCAATGCCACACAAGATACTCCAGGCGAATCTCCAAAGGAAGAAATTGGCAACCGAAGAGCTTATGCTTGAGGCCGAACAGCGCAAAGCCACCGCAGCACTGATCCAGGAGCCCTACGTGGGCAGCGCGAAGAGGATGAGCGTGACCAGGGGAGTCCGAATTTTCCAGAGTACCGGTCAAGGAGAAGGGACTGTCAAAGCGGCTATAGCCGTCTTTGATCCAAAGCTAACCGTGAGACAGTACCCAGAACTCACCACGAATAACATTGTCGTGGTGGGGATCCTAACCGGTGCCTGGAGACTAACTCTGGTCTCGTTCTATTTCGAGCCAGATCAGCCCTTAGGGCCATACCTGGACAGCCTCAGAAAGGTGGAAAGCGAGACCGGCCCGCATAGGTTAATCATAGGAGGAGACGCCAATGCCTGGAGTGTCTGGTGGGGCAGTAGCGAGACCAATAGCAGAGGCGACGAGATGCTGGGGGCTATCGACCAGCTTGGATTACAGATATTAAACAGAGGGGAAACTCCAACCTTCGACGTAGTTCGTGGTAACAGGCGTTACACGAGCTGCGTCGACGTCACAACCTGCACGGCGGACATGCTGACGGTGACCGACGGCTGGCGGGTCGTCGATGACCTGACGGGGTCAGACCACAACGGCATTGAGTTCAGCGTTCATCTCGCAAGGTCTGTGGGTATCACGGTTAACCGGACTACCAGGATCTACCATACCAAAAAAGCAAATTGGGCGCAGTTTCGTAAGAAACTGCGCCAAATTATGCAAGCAAAAAAGACCGTAAGCCTGTTCGATGAAATCGACAGCAGGGACAAAATAGACCTGGTAGTCGAGGGACTTACGACAGCAGTGCAAGAGGCTTGTACATCCGTGATACCTAAGAAGAAGAGTGAAGAGAGATTAACCGTGCCGTGGTGGTCTGATGAACTTGCCAGCCTGAAGAGGCAAGTGGTCACCAAGAAGCGGAGGATTCGCTGTGCAGCGCCAGTCCGAAGACCAAGGGTTGTTGAGGAGTACCTGAAACAGAAAGAAGAGTACGAGCGTGCAGTAATCCAAGCAAAGGTCGAGAGCTGGAAGGGGTTCTGCGAGAAACAAGATAGGGAAGGCCTGTGGGAGGGCATATACCGGGTAATCCGTAGGACGGAGAAGAGGGGGGAAGATTTGCCGATGGTAAAGGATGGCAGAACCCTAGACCCAGAGGCCTCGGCGAGGTATCTGGCACAGACATTCTACCCGGAGGACCGTTCGGAGGAGGATAACGAGGAGCACAAAAGGATGCGGAAACGAGCGGAAGAGGTGAACGGGGGGAACGAAGTTGAACCTTTGGACCCTCCCTTCACACTCGACGAGCTGGAGCGAGCAGTCTCCTCGTTTAATCCCAAAAAAGCCCCCGGTCCCGACGGTCTGACGGCGGACATATGGGGCCATACGATCCGTCAAGACCCAGACCTAGTTCTGCGCTTGGTAAACAAGTGCCTGGCGCATGGATACTTTCCGCGATCCTGGAAAAAGGCAACCGTCATCGTGCTCCGCAAGCCCGCTAAAGACGACTACACCACCCCAAAATCATACAGGCCGATTGGGCTTTTGCCTGTCCTCGGCAAGGTATATGAAAAGTTGATCGTAGCCCGACTCAAGTTTTATCTGTTGCCAAGGATGAGTACTCGCCAGTACGGCTTCATGCCCCAGCGAAGCACCGAAGACTCTCTCTATACGCTAATGGGGCACGTTCGTGGCAGACTCAACGCAAAGAGGCTTGTCACGATCGTGTCCCTGGATATAGAGGGGGCCTTCGATAGCGCATGGTGGCCGGCTATACGAGTCCGTCTGGCTGAGGAAAAGTGTCCTATAAACTTGAGACGGGTCATAGACAGCTACTTGTCCGAGAGGGTGGTGAAGGTCAGGTACGCGGGAGTGGAGTACGAATCCAGGACCGAGAAGGGATGCGTCCAGGGGTCGATCGGTGGTCCCATTTTTTGGAACCTTGTGCTAGATCCTCTTATAAAAGCTCTAGAGGCAATGGGGTTCTATTGCCAGGCGTTTGCTGACGATATTGTCCTTGTGTTCGATGGGGAGACAGCACTTGAAGTCCAGAGGGATGCCAATGTCGCCCTAGAGTACGTGCGAGCATGGGGTGTCACGAATAAGCTTCGGTTTGCGCCGCATAAGACAAAAGCAATGCTGGTTACACGCAAACTGAAGCATGACACCCCATATCTCAAGATGGGCGGGGTAGACATCGGCATGTCGGACGAAATTAAGTTGCTCGGTCTCACCATCGATCACAAGTTGACTTTCAACACCCACGTTGCAAACGTCTGTTCCCGAGCTGTCGGCATCTACAAGCAGCTGTCGCGGGCTGCTAGGGTCAGTTGGGGTCTCACACCAGAGGTTATCCGCTGCATCTATACGGCTGCAGTGGAGCCCATCGTCCTGTACGCGGCGAGCGCGTGGTCGCCGGCCGTTAACAAAGTCGGGGTGCAGAAGAAGCTGAACGCCGTCCAAAGGAGCTTTGCGCAAAAACTGTGCCGGGCTTACCGCACGGTCTCTCTCAACTCAGCACTGGTGCTGGCTGGGATACTCCCTCTTGATCTCCGAATCCGAGAGGCAGCCTCCCTATATGAGGCCAAGAGAGGGGTACCTCATCCGGCTGTGGGAGACCGAGGGATCGAGCGTGTGGTCTCGGCACTAGAAATGCCACATCCGGCTGAGCAGAGGACCATTGCACTGCGACGCTTGGTAGACGAGGAACAATACAACGAGCACCGCAATTTCGCGGTGCGTATTTTCACAGACGGCAGCAAAATTGAGGGCAAGGTCGGAGCCGCAGTGTCAGTGTGGACCGACCAGGCCGAAGTCAAGGCCCTCAAGCTTGCTTTGCCGTCTTATAGTACCGTCTACCAGGCTGAGCTCCTCGCCCTCTGCGAAGCCACCAAGGAAGTCCTCCGAAGGACCGAGACGGCGTTCGCTATCTACAGTGACTCCATGGCAGCTCTCCAAGCAGTTGTGAACCCCGGAGCCCTCCACGTCCTCGCAGTGGAAGCAAGGGCCGCCATCCGCCGCAGCAGTACCCAGAACAAGAACGTCTCCTTGTTCTGGGTCAAAGCTCATGCGGGACTGGAGGGAAACGAGAGAGCCGACTTGCTCGCGAAGGAGGCTGCCCTGAAGTCAAAGCGGAAACCCGACTATGACAAATGCCCGGTTTCATTCGTCAAGCGTATGATCCGAATGGAGACGCTGGGCGAGTGGAACCGGAGGTATTGTGCAGGAGAAACGGCGGCCACAACGAAGATCTTCTTCCCTTGCGCGATCGCTGCGTATGGAACGGTGCGAAGGATGGAAATGACCAAAGAGCTGACCCAGGCCCTAACAGGACACGGCGGGTTCTCCGAATACCTGACTCGTTTCAAGTGCAAGGAGAACCCGGCGTGCGCCTGCGACACCGACAAACAGGAGACTGTCCTCCACCTTCTGACGGATTGCCCGATGCATGCCTCCCTAAGATATGACCTAGAAATGATGATTGGGAAAAAATTAACAAAAGAAAACCTGAGTGTTATTATAAAAGATAAGAAACATAGAGGAAAGCTACTTGAATTTATTACAAATATTGTGATAGTAGTGAATAGGAGAAACAAAAATTGACAATATGTAATTATGACACAAACCAAAAAACTGGACAGTGTAAAACTTAAAGATATTATTTATATTGAATGATTAAGGATTTTTATTTTAACTTATTTATTATAATTTTTAAGCATTTAGAATTAATTAAGCTAATTTTATTTAACGACGACTATATTTATGCAAAATTAAAATTGGACAATGCACTATTTAATAATAATAATAAAACTGAATCCTTTTACACTGTATTATTTATTAAAAAAGATTATTTAAATATATAAATATAATATATTAATATATCACTATCACAAATAAAGTCATAAATTGTAAAAGAACCAAAAGGGAAACTACAGCCCAAATAACATCCCTGCGAAACTTGTATGGCAGGGGGCCTTTCGCATGGCAGGAGTGTGGTTTTAGCTGGTAAGAATCCGGTACTACCCACACTGCCTTAAAAAAAAAAAAAAAAAAAAAAAAAAAAAAAAAAAAAAAAAAAAAACCTAACCTAACCTAACCTAACCTAACCTAACCTAACCTAACCTAACCTAACCTAACCTAACCTAACCTAACCTAACCTAACCTAACCTAACCTAACCTAACCTAACCTAACCTAACCTAACCTAACCTAACCTAACCTAACCTAACCTAACCTAACCTAACCTAACCGAATTATTTCAGACCTTTTACATACAGCAAACATACAACTGTCGTACATTTTTGAACGCGGCTCAGTGAGCCCTATACGATTACCACAAAATATTTGACAATTTTCCAAAAGAAAACTTTTTACTTAGGAAAAACCAATTTTCAATTTATTCAAAACTTAAAAATTTTATAACAGTCTTCCTATTTGACCTAACTCTGTTCTGGAAACGCCAACGGACGCGCATTCGCTCGTTCTACGGGATACCTGTAACAGAAAAGTCAAATTAGGTCCATTTTCAAAATTTGTTTTCGAAATTTTCATAAAAAATCACCTTTTTCATCCATTTTTCGGCCATAACTCCCGTTCCCGACGTCCGATCCGGACCGGGTTTACGTCATAGTATAGGACTCCGTGCCCGCTGTGCGTGTGCACCGCAAAAAACGAACCCTTCATAGGGAAATTTTACACCCGACGGTTTAAAACGTTAAAACTTGCAATTTTCCATACATTCTCTTTAGAACAACCCCTATATTAACGAGCTATCCCTAATATTCCCGAAAATTTTTATCATCTCCTGTACGGGACGCTTAGGTTTGTCTCTCAGTAGAAAACCAGCAGCGAGTCTCGCAGGGTTCCGCGGGGAAGCTCGAAAACGTTAAATTCATAGTTCTATAGATCTATATAGGTATAACCAAAAATCTACTTACCAGAGCGTTGTTTTTGAGAACTTTAATTATTTCAGACCTTTTACATACAGCAAACATACAACTGTCGTACATTTTTGAACGCGGCTCAGTGAGCCCTATACGATTACCACAAAATATTTGACAATTTTCCAAAAGAAAACTTTTTACTTAGGAAAAACCAATTTTCAATTTATTCAAAACTTAAAAATTTTATAACAGTCTTCCTATTTGACCTAACTCTGTTCTGGAAACGCCAACGGACGCGCATTCGCTCGTTCTACGGGATACCTGTAACAGAAAAGTCAAATTAGGTCCATTTTCAAAATTTGTTTTCGAAATTTTCATAAAAAATCACCTTTTTCATCCATTTTTCGGCCATAACTCCCGTTCCCGACGTCCGATCCGGACCGGGTTTACGTCATAGTATAGGACTCCGTGCCCGCTGTGCGTGTGCACCGCAAAAAACGAACCCTTCATAGGGAAATTTTACACCCGACAGTTAAAAACGTTGAAACTTACAAATTTCTACGCCCGCCCACCCACCCTTATTGAAAATAAGAGGGATTTGGGAGATTTCTTTTATACGTTTATATGACGGGGGGTTACAAGACGATTAAAAAAAATATATTTGATTTTTGGACGGCAGCCTCTATTGAGGTTTTATTAGACGTTGACCTCTCTATTGAGGGAAAACTTGTTATTATACGACTACTGATCCCCTCTTTACAGGAATCAGTTTTATAGGGCTTTGGCTCATTTTGTTCCCCTTTACAGGAACTCATTGTATACGGAACAGTTGTCCTCTGACTCTACTAATACTGTAACATGTTCCGCACTCCGGCAAAGAAGGACGTGAGCTCGCAGGGCTCTGGTGGCTCGCCGCGATCTTCAGAGCGGGTTGGGAGCGCGCTTCCAGGCGTGAGGCGGAGTATTGGAGAGTGGGAGGCCGGGAAAGCAGAACCCCAAGCTAAATCTCCAGCCAGCCCAAAATCTGGCGCCACACTACCCACCACTCAAAAAATCTCTGGCTCCCTGGGGACGCGGCGGGCCTCTACTGACGCTGCAGCACCTGATAGGAAGCCTGAAAATAAATACCCCAACCTCACAGTGGAAGCAAGAGCTTGCCTAAGTAAGGCCAAACTTCACTTGGGCAACTCTCGCAATCTTAAAACTGAGATTAAAACAGAGGTACTTGGGGCAATAAATCGGCTCTATGAAATTGTCAAGGAGTTGGAGCGAAGGAGACTTCCAGATGCGCATGAAACTACACAAGGAACTGAACTGACCCGCCAACCCACCCATAGTGATATCCCAAAAAACCTGACGCAATCAACAGATGTTCCAACAGAGCTCGTGAATCAGCTTATAGAGAATCTCCAACAGCACAAACTGGCGTTGGAGGAAAGCCAGCAGCACACGCGAGCTCTGTCGGAGCAACTCAAGCATACTCCTCGCTACGTAGCTGGCCACGGGCCGTCCTTTGCTGATGTCGCCGCCGGCTCAAGGCAACAAGTCAAAGAGCCTCTTCACTCGGTGGTCGTATCATCTGTGGATGATAAAGACACCGGTGAAGAGGTTATTGAGAAGCTGAGAACGGCGGTCGATGCCAGGAGGGAAGGTACAAGGGTTGAGCGACTGAGGAAAGCGAGGGATCAGAAGATCGTGGTCGGCTTTAGATCCCGGGAAGAGATGGAAAAGGTGACAGAGAGGATAAAAAGGGTGGGCAACCTCGTGGTGGAAGAGGTCAAAAATAAAGATCCACTCGTCATTATTAAAGACGTGCTCACTTGCCACTCAGACGAGGAGATAATTGAGGCCCTGAAGCGCCAGAACAGCCACCTAATAGGGGACATTCCTGCGGGAGATGTAAGGGTTGCAGTCAAGTACCGTCGCAGGACGAGGAACACGCACATATGCCACATCATCCTGCAGGTGTCTCCATCGTTATGGCAGAGGCTAACGGCTGCGGGTCGACTGCATATTGACCTGCAGAGGGTGCGAGTAATGGATCAGTCACCGTTGATTCAGTGCACTCGCTGTTTGCGCTACGGCCACAGCCGGAAGCTATGCACTGAACCCGCAGACCTTTGTGTTCACTGTGGTGACCCCCACCTGCAGGCGGACTGCCCCTCACGGCTGGCGGCCGGCGTGCCGAACTGCCGAAACTGCCTGTTGGCAAAACTGGCAAAGACCGACCACAATGCTTTTGACAGCGAGTGCCCTATTCGCGTTAAATGGGATGCTTTGGCGCGCCTGTCGGTAGCGTATTGCTGAGGTTACCCCTGCTGCTACCCCAGGGTATAAAATATTTCAGGCCAACCTGCAACGTAGTCAGCTAGCCACAAATGAGCTGCTGCTAGAAGCGGAAAAACAGAAAGTCGCCTTAGCATTGCTCCAGGAGCCCTATGTGGGTGGGGTAAGGAGAATGAAGGACTACCGGGGCGTAAGGGTCTTCCAGAGCTCTGAGGGAGGAGAAGGGACTGTAAAGGCGGCAATCGCGGTCCTTGACCAAGATTTGGACATATTACAGTACCCGCAACTCACTACAAACAACATCGTTGTGGTGGGAGTCCAAACCAGAGCCTGGACGATCACACTGGTGTCCTTCTACTTCGAACCCGACAAACCGTTACGGCCATACCTGGAGCATTTAGAACGAATAGAGCGAGAATTGGGCTCTTACAGGCTGGTCGTGGGAGGAGATGTTAACGCGAAGAGCCCTTGGTGGGGTAGCAACAGCGAAGATCTTAGAGGGGAGCAGGTGAGCGGGGCACTGGGCGAAATGGGCCTGCAAATTCTAAATACCGGTAATATCCCAACTTTTGACACCGTAAGAGGGGGTATAAGGTACAGTAGCCACGTGGACGTAACGACCTGTTCGGCGGACATACTGGGCCTGGTGGACGGCTGGCGAGTATTGGAGGGTCTTACGAGTTCCGACCATAACGGCATCACTTTTGGCATTCAATTAATTAAATCAAAAGGTATACATATTAAGCGCACCACGAGAAAATATAACACAAAAAAGGCTGATTGGAGACAGTTTCATGAGAAACTGTCTCAAATTATGTCAGACAAAAATTTAACAGTTACGGCACTAGCCAACATAAATAACATAGAACAAATAGAACAAACAATTAACGCTTATAATCAAGCCATAACTGATACATGCACACACACAATCCCAATAAAAAACATAAAAGAAACACTTACCATGCCGTGGTGGTCCGAGGAACTCGCAAAGATGAAGAAGCTGGTCGCCACCAGGAAGCGCAGGGTCAGGAACGCAGCGCCGGTCCGAAGAGAGATGGTGGTTGGACTGTACCTGCAAGAAAAAGAAAAATATGAGTCAGCTGTAAGTAGGGCTATAGAGGAGAGCTGGAAGGAATTTTGCACAAAACAAGACAGAGAAGGGGTCTGGCAAGGAATATATAGAGTGATGGGAAGGATTTCAAAAAGGGAGGAGGATCTGCCCCTTCAGAGGGGGGGACAAACACTGGACGCGAAAGACTCAGCTTGCCTGTTGGCCGAGACGTTCTACCCCGAGGACCGTGGGGAGGACGACGACATGGACCATCGCCAAACGCGACAACTGGCAGAAATGGTAAACGAGTGGAGTCATGATGAACAGCATGACCCACCGTTTACCCAAAGCGAGCTCGATAGGTCCATGGCGTCGTTCGATCCCAAAAAGGCTCCGGGAGCGGATGGCTTCACTGCCGACATCTGCTCTCAGGCCGTGCGATGTAACCCTGGTTTCTTCCTGTCACTGCTCAACAAATGCCTGGCATACCACCACTTCCCGAAGGCCTGGAAGGAAGCAACGGTGGTTGTGCTGAAGAAGCCAGGCAAAGATTCGTACACCGTACCGAAGTCGTACAGGCCGATTGGGCTCTTGCCTGTCTTAGGAAAAGTGTACGAGAAGATGCTGGTTGCTCGTCTCAAATTCTATTTGCTCCCTAGGATCAGTACTCGCCAATATGGCTTTATGCCCCAAAAAAGTACCGAGGACTCCCTCTATACTCTCATGCAGCACATCCGCGCAAAAATGGCACAAAAAAAGATCGTCACGCTTGTGTCATTGGATATAGAGGGAGCCTTCGACAATGCTTGGTGGCCCGCCATCAAAGTACGGTTGGCTGAGGAAAAGTGCCCGATAAATTTGAGACGAGTAGTCAGCAGCTATCTCAGTGACAGGAGGGTCAATGTGAGGTACGCCGGAGTAGAGAGCAGAAGGTCAACTAGCAAGGGCTGCGTCCAGGGTTCCATCGGAGGTCCCACCTTCTGGAACTTGGTGCTGGACCCACTTTTAAAGGAGCTTGAGATTAGAGGCTACTACTGCCAAGCTTTCGCCGATGACGTCGTCTTGGTTGTTGATGGCGAATCGGCAGTAGAAATCGAAGGGCAGGCCAATGCCGCTCTTGAACATGTTCGAGCGTGGGGTATCAGAAATAAGTTAAAATTCGCGCCCCACAAAACGTGTGCGATGGTGCTGACAAGAAAACTGAAATATGATGCGCCACGCTTGAGCATGGGAGGGGTCGACATTGGAATATCCCAAGATGTGAAAATCCTGGGCCTCACTATCGACGATAAGCTGACTTTCAATAAACACATAGCTGTCGCCTGTAAAAAGGCGATAGCTATGTACAAACAGTTGGCTAGGGCAGCACGGATCAGCTGGGGACTGAGCCCGGAAGTTATCCGTACTATATATACAGCAGTGGTCGAGCCAACGCTCTTGTATGCCGCAAGCGCGTGGGCACCAGCCGCAAAAAAGATAGGGGTCATAAAGCAACTAAATGTGGTCCAGAGAGGTTTCGCGCAGAAGTTGTGTAAAGCCTACCGCACAGTGTCTCTGAACTCGGCTCTGTTACTGGCTGGGATACTCCCACTCGATCTCCGCATCCGTGAAGCGGCTATGTTGTATGAGGCCAAGAGGGGTGTGTCCCAGCCCATGCTCGGGGACAGGGAGATTGAGCGGATGGCTCCAGCGATAGAGGCCCCACACCCTGCAGAGCAAGCTAATCTGGGCTTCGGCAGCCTGATGGACGAGGAACAATATAGTAACCACAGTGACTTCAATGTGCGTATTTTCACAGACGGCAGCAAGATTGAGGGCAAAGTCGGGGCGGCGCTATCATTATGGGATAGCGCCACCGAAGTAAAGGCCCTCAAGCTTGCTTTGCCGTCTTACTGCACCGTCTATCAGGCTGAGCTACTGGCCCTGCAAAGAGCGGCTGGTGAAGCACTCAAAAACAGAGGAAGCACATTCGGCATCTTCAGCGACTCTATGGCGGCTCTCCAGTCGGTAGTCAATGTAAGTTCCCCTCATCCCCTGGCAGTGGAAACTAGAGACACCTTACGCCGCTGTAAGCTCCAGAACAAGAGGGTGTCCTTGTTCTGGATTAAGGCCCACGTGGGTTTTGAGGGAAACGAGCGAGCAGACCAACTCGCCAAGGAAGCCGCCCTGGGGTTGAAGAAGAAGCCGGACTATGATCTGTGTCCCGTTTCATTCGTCAAGCGACAAATCCGTATGAGGTCGCTGGACGAATGGAACGGGCGATATAAGTCGGGGGAAACAGCCTCTGGCACAAAACTGTTTTTCCCTGACGCGATTGCGGCGTACAATATAGTGCGAAAAATGACCCACACGGGAATAACCACACAAATTCTAACGGGGCACGGTGGGTTCTCTTCATACCTGAAGCGATTTAGGTGTAAGGAGAATGCAGCGTGCGCCTGTGAGCCGGGTAAAGACGAAACCATCCTCCATGTTTTACTTGAGTGTCCAATTACGGCAAGGGCTCGGTATGAGGTGGAGCAAAAACTGGACTCAAAACTGACAGCAGAAAATTTGCCAATCATAATGAGAGGAAAGAAAAGAAAGATTTTCTTAGATTATTGTAGCGTTATAGGATCAATAGTTATAAATAGGAATAAGGTGTAAGTAAAGTAAGATACTTTAATATATAATAAGTATATAATTTAAGTATCTTAGTTAAACGTGGAAAAAAAAAAAAAAAAAAAAAAAAAAAAAAAAAAAAAAAAAAAAAAAAAAAAAAAAAAAAAAAAAAAATCGTATTGTATAAGTCAGTACTAAAATTCTACCAGTCTCTGTACTCCGAAGATGAAATGGACTCTTCTTATTATATTAATCTTACAATTTAAAATAAGAAATTAAATAAATAAGCTAAAAGTCAGTAAGACTCGTATAAGTAATATAAAGATAATATACATTTATTTAAATCGCAAAGAAAGGTCTCTGATAAAGTCAGAGGACAACTTGTATTATAAAAAAAAAAAAAAAAAAAAAAAAAACCTAACCTAACCTAACCTAACCTAACCTAACCTAACCTAACCTAACCTAACCTAACCTAACCTAACCCAGTCGCACGGTGCTCCTTGCCGCGAATAGATCCGTTTTTGCTTGCTCCGCGCTCAAAAAATCGTAATTTTGGCAAAAATCAAGCTAGAAAGTCGGAAAAACTTTTATTGTGCTTTTCTCAACGCGCGCTCTAAGGAACAGTGTTTTCAGAAACATTCGTGAAAGTTTGGAGAAAGTGACCCAATTTTAACCTCAAAAAGTGCATGTTTTCGATGGTTTTTCGAAGATAACTTCGGTTTTGTCGCGAGACCATATACTTTTTCGACTGTGAGTGTACGCGTCTTGATGGTCCGCATCGATTGACAGCACTTTCCAAATTTTCCGAAAGGAAACGCCGAAAATACGGTAGTTTTTCCGAAAACCACATGGCCACATGGTACCAGAACAGCTGACTTTTTCGAGTTGCTGTATTTGTAGCAGCCAGGAGAACATCGGATGCGGCCGGGTGGCATTTTCAGGACTTCTGAAAGTTAAGTTCGACTCGAGTTATTGACTTTCAAAAATACTCAAAATTTGTGACAGCCCTAGATCCGTTATCATCGCGACGACCTACATTTTTTATTATTTATAAGTTTAATTCTATGTTAGCTTAACATTCCCAGAAAATTTCAGATTTTTCGGTTAAGTATTTTCCGTGATATAGCACTGTAAAATTTTGAGTAAAATCTGAAAACCGTGAAAAACACTCCCGAAAAATCTGAAAAAATTTGGTGTGGTTAAAAATATAATTTTAAGTATAACTAAATTTTTTATATGTTTTATTTTATAAAATCCGATTTTTAAAGGGTGTTTTTTGGCTTGAAAAGTCAATTTTATGTTTTGTGACAGCCCTATTTTTTGTATCGATGTCGTCGCGATGAAATTATTAATTGTGTGAGGTAGACTATTTATTCTTTTATTGTTTACAAAAAATCAGAACCTTGCGACTCTTGTAGGACGTAAGTTATTTAAATTCCCGTGAAAATAGGTAAAAACTACCCCAAGAGTTAATTGCTTTTTTGACATTGAATAAAAACCGTCTGGTTTCTGGAATAATTGCAGCTATATCAGCAGCGGTAGATTCCATATGATACAAAAATTTGATTTTGAAAAAGTTTATAAATAAGGAAAATTCATAAAGAACTTGTAAAATTTCACAAAATTTATTCGAAATTCAATTTATATGTTTAAATATTAATATTTCATAAAAATAAAAAAAGCTAGGAAATAGGAAATTTAGTGAAGAATTTTGTACAACTATTTTTAGATTTTTATGTTTTGTATATATGGACCTATCTAGTTATTTTGAGACAGAGGGAAACCCGAAATTGCTAAAATTCAAGGGGTGGTTTCTTAGGAAATAAGGGTGCTGTGCGAATCTTCTCACCGCTGCGACCATTTTTTAGACAAAATCTGTCAGAGTTTTGAAATTAAAAAATCTAGCTTCAAAATTCGGGGGGGTCATTTTCGGTTTCAAATTACGTAAACTCAAATTCAGAAAAAAACTCAAAATTCATTATCTCGGTAACCATTAGGCCAATTTTTTCGGGGTTTTTTCCAAATACTGTAGAGTACCGAGCTCTATATTTTTTGCTTACATCTCTCTTCTCTACATAGAGCAGAGAGAAAGATAGAGTTCTGGGGTGAGAAACTGACGGAGGTGAGGGCGTCGGTAAGTTGCACAGCTGCACTCGGGTTCTTTGAGAAGGACTTAATTTGGGTAGAGTTCCAAAATTAAATTTTAAACTCTACATAAAATACCTGAAGACACGATATTGAAGAACTCGGCAAACCGAGTGCAGCGAGTCCTCGCACTCTCTTCTGCGACTAGTAAGTCGGGAGATATAAAGGATTTAAATTACGGCCGCCATCTTGGTTCGCCATCTTGTTTTTAGTAAAACGTCCGTATCTCCTGATAGATCTGTCGTAGAAAGACCGCGTTACCGTTATTAGCTTCGGACGAACCGGCTCTATCTGATAGAGTAGTAATCTTTGAGATTAGAGAGTGACTCTCTTTTTATAGAGTCACCCAGATATATTGACAGATCTGATAGCGAACATTACTTTAGCCCAAACCGCGTCTCTGTGGACTGACGGATAGCGGAGCTGGGAATTTTCAAAGTTTTGGTCGGCCATATTGGTCGCCATCTTGAAAAGTTATAAACCGTTATATCTTCGCTTCTACTTGTCTTGACGGAACGGGGTTTTGGCTGAAGTCATCAGCTGGTAAGGAGCTGTCAGTGTAAAGTGTACAGGAGACAGTGACTCTACATAGAGCAGAGTTGGAAAAGTAATTCTTGACTATTTTGGACACAGTGAAGCTTTCTGTCACCACTAAATCGATTTAAGACAGCCTAGCTCTACATAGAGCAAAGTAAAATAAGTGAAACAACTTACCTAGATCACAGTTGACCGCTAACGGCGTGATATATTCGCTGACTCCTGGACCTGAAAGGAAAACTAGATTAGTGACAAATATTTACATATATACGACTTATACAATATTACTTAGGACTTGGGGTTTATTGACTCCGAAATTTATATATATATACGTTATATATTTTATACGTTTGTGACTAAAGACGCTACCCCCTTTTTACAGGGATAGCTGAATTAATACAGACTTTTACTGACTAATTCCCCTTTACAGGGCTAGTAGAACCACTATTTTATCGACTGACTTACCTACCGACAAGCACCCCGATATGCCGATCACACATACACCCCGTAAGATGTCTGCTGGAGACTCAAAGTCCAATTCCCCGATTGATACTGAGAAGGCAGGACCTTCTCCTAAACATCTGACGCAAGCTCAAAACGTTCGCAAGAGCATTGGCGAGTGGGAGAGCAGCAAAATCGATGGAAAGATAGCTCCCTCAACCTTTGCCACTTTAACAGTCTCACCGAAGAAGCTGGCACAGGCACCGATGACCAATCCAGCACATAAAGCCACCTTGTCCTTCGACAAGATAGCAAAGCGTGGAGGACCCGTGGAGGCCACGAGTGGTTCGCCTAAGCTGGGTTCCGGAGTGTCTAATGAGAGAGTGAAAGAGGCCCGAATCTGGCTGCAGAGGGCGAAGACTCATTTGAGTGAATCGCGTAACTTAAAGTCGGATTTAAAGGCGGGCATCACTCTGGCAGTGGAGCAACTCTACCAGCTCGTAAAAGATAGCACAGCAGAGGCTGTAAACAAAATGCCAGCCAGTAGCCTACAAAATAAAGGGGATAATAGTACACAACTGGGGGATACGGGGGTGAAGGGGTTACTATCAGGAAAGGAGGGGGAGGAATTAATGAAAATTATAAGGGAACAAAGTGAAAAGATTGATAAAACAACAGATGAATTGAAAAAGTTAAAGGAAACCGTCGCGTCGCACGCAACTTCACAAGCCGTCACTTACGCGAGTGTGGCAGCGGCTCCGTTCAGAAAGCACGTGTCCGATAAGAGCTCTTTACACTCAGTCGTGATAACGTCCAAAGACGACAGCCACACTAGCGACCAGGTGATGAGTGAGGTGAGAAAAGCGGTGAACGCCAAAGACGGCTGGGTGACAGTGGAGAGGGTGAGAAAGATTAAGGATAGGAAGGTCTTAATAGGATGCAGAACAGAGGAAGAAAAGAGGAAAGTAATGGAGCGACTTGAAACTGCAGACGGTGGACTTATTGTTGAGGACATGAAGAACCAGGACCCCATGCTGGTTCTGAGGGACGTGTTATCATTTAACACTAACGAAGATGTACTCGTAGCCTTGAAGAGCCAGAATGCGGAGGTGTTCCGTGGCCTTGACAAGAAGGACGACCGAGTCGAAGTCAAGTTTAGAAAACGTGCTAGGAACCCACTCACGAACCACATTGCGCTGAGGGTGTCCCCACATATCTATAATCGCATATTGGATAGGGAGTTTGTGCACATAGATATGCAGAGAATTCAGGTTGCAGACCAGTCCCCACTTGTACAGTGTTCCATGTGTTTAGCGTATGGACACGGCAGGCGGTTCTGCAAGGACGCCTTACCAAAGTGTAGCCACTGCGGTGGTCCGCACATGAGAGCGCAGTGTGCAGATTACCTAGCAGCAGCTCTGCCATCTTGCTGCAACTGTATGGCCGCCAAAATGGAAAACGCACAGCATAATGCTTTTAGCTCTGAATGCCCGGTACGTAAGAGGTGGGAAGCCTTAGCCAGAGCAAAAGTTGCGTACTGCTAAGGTGGTCACAAGTCGCTCCGGGGCAGGCAGCCCCACCAGTAAATACGCAGTAGCCCAGGCGAACCTCCAGAGGAAAGAGCTGGCGACCACGGAACTCGTCATAGAGGCCAGTAAGCGAAAACTCGCATTCGCTCTGATCCAGGAGCCATATGTGGGGGGGGTGAGGAGAATGAAGGATTACCGAGGCGCGAGAGTCTTCCAGTGTGCAGCAGTAGGAGATGGGACTGTGAAGGCGGCAATTGTCGTCTTCGATGACAGTCTTGACGTCGTCCAGTGCCCGAAACTCACGACCAACAATATCGTTGTAGTGAGGATCCGAACCTCCGCTTGGGAAATCGTGGCGGTGTCCTTCTACTTCGAACCAGACCAACCCATAGGGCCATACCTGGATCAGATCAGAAACATCAGAGAGGAGCTGGGCACAAGAGGACTGCTCATTGGAGGCGATAGCAACGCCAAAAGTAGCTGGTGGGGAAGCACCATAGAAGACCACAGGGGAGTTGAGATGTCCGGTACCCTGGAAGAGTCTAGTCTACAGGTACTCAATAGAGGTGATACGCCAACTTTCGACACCGTGAGAGGTAATAGGGCGTACACCAGTTTCGTAGACATCACAGCCTGTTCAGAAGATCTACTGGAATTGGTAGACAACTGGAGGGTAGACCAGGAGATGACGAGCTCGGACCACAACACCATCCTACTCGATATTAAACTCCGCAAGAGTAGAGGCCTAAAGGTTCAGAGAACAACAAGGCTTTTTAATACTAAGAAGGCAAAATGGGACCTCTTTATTCGCACACTCTCAGAACAAAACTTGATTAACAATTTTAACGTAGAGTCAATAGTAAATATACATACAAAATCGGAATTAGAAGATACCATTGCAAAATTTACCGAATCCATTACCGAAGCATGCAAAGCCAGCATGCCTATCAAGAAGAGTACAGAAGTACTCGAGGTCCCATGGTGGAATGATGAGCTCGCAAGGCTAAAGAAAGTTGCCACTACCTTCAGGCGTAAGATCAAGAACGCGGCACCATACCGCAAAGAAATAGTGGTAACTGAGTACCTGGAAAAGAAAGAAGAATACGAGTGCCAAGCCAAGAAAGCCCAAATAGAAAGTTGGAAGGAGTTCTGTAGAAGACAGGACAAGGAGAGTGTATGGGACGGTATATACCGAGTCATACGTAGGACCACCAGGAGACAGGAAGACTTGACCCTAACCAAAGACGGTGCATTTCTGAACCCAAGAGAGTCGGCGATCTTACTTGCGGAGACGTTCTACCCACAAGACCTGGAGGAAACTGACAATGAAGACCATCGCCGCGCTAGAGAAGCGGCAAAGCGGGTAAACGAGTGGCAACATGATGAAATTCATGATCCACCGTTTACACTGCTAGAGCTGAAGACCGCGGCGGGCAGTTTCAATCCCAAGAAAGCCCCGGGAGCGGATGGCTTCACAGCAGATATCTGCAGTCGAGCTCTCTACCAGGACCTGGACGCATCCCTTGCCCTATTCAACAAGTGCCTAGAGATAGGGCACTTTCCGGACATCTGGAAGCAGGCAACCGTGGTAGTCCTGAGAAAACCGGGCAAGGACGATTACACGAACCCCAAAGCTTACAGGCCTATTGGTCTGTTGCCGGTTTTGGGGAAGGTCCTGGAGAAGATGACAGTAGCAAGGATTAAATGGCATATCGTACCGAAGATAAGTACTCGTCAGTTTGGTTTCATGCCCCAGAAGAGCACCGAGGACGCCCTCTATACTCTAATACACCGAATCGAGGGTCTGATTAAGCAGAAAAAGCTGGTTACCCTAGTGTCATTGGATATAGAGGGGGCCTTCGATAGCGCCTGGTGGCCGACTATCCGAAACCGTCTGGCTGAGGAAAAGTGTCCGGTTAACATCAGGAGGCTACTGGACAGCTATCTCGACTGCAGAAAAGTCAGTGTAAGATACGCTGGGGAAGAATGTACGAGGAGCACCAACAAAGGTTGCGTGCAGGGGTCAATCGGTGGTCCCATCCTATGGGACCTTCTTCTGGATCCTCTGTTGCAAGATTTGGAGAAGATGGGAGTGTATGTGCAGGCCTTCGCGGATGACGTCGTCATGGTTTTCGACGGAGACACTGGTCTTGACGTCTCGAGGCGTGCGAACGCAGCGCTTGCCTATGTTCAGCAGTGGGGTGTCAGAAATAAGTTGAAGTTTGCGCCGCATAAAACTTGCGCAATGGTTTTAACTAAAAAACTCAAGTATGACACCCCGCAGCTGAGCATGGGGGGGGTCAGTGTTGGCATGTCGCGGGAGGTCAAGATTTTAGGACTGACTATCGACGACCGACTGACCTTCAACACGCACGTAGCGTTACAGTGCCGGAAAGCCTTGGATATCTATAAACAGCTGTCCAAGGCTGCCAAGGTAGACTGGGGACTGCACACTGACGTCATCCGAATCATTTATACGGCTACAATAGAGCCCATAATATTGTATGCGTCTGCTGTGTGGGCGCCCGCAGCCAGGAAGATCGGGGTGCGTAAGATGCTCGACACGGTTCAAAGAGGTTTCGCTCAGAAGCTCTGCAAATCTTACCGAACAGTTTCCCTACACTCGGCTCTGGTTTTGGCGGGGATACTACCTCTCGACCTCAGGGTACAAGAAGCAGCTGCATTGTACGAGGCAAAGAGAGGGTCGCCTCCGCTAGAGCTAGGAGATAGAGAAACAGAGCGTCCGGTTAGGTTTGCAGAAACTCCTCACCCGGCTGAACATATGGCTTTAGAAATTATCCAACTGGTAGACCAAAGCCTTGTGGACAGGTACAACGTGCAGCAGGTGCGAATCTTCACCGACGGCAGTAAGATTGAGGGAAAGGTCGGAGCCGCGCTATCCCTGTGGAATGGCGAGGCCGAAGTTCGGAATCTCAAGCTTAGTCTGTCCGCGTACTGCACAGTCTACCAGGCGGAACTCCTAGCCATATGTAAAGCCACGAGCGTCATACTCAAGGGTAAGGAGGTAACCTATGGTCTGTACAGCGACTCGAGAGCCGCTTTGGAGACGGTCGTTAACCATTGGTCCCTCCACCCACTAGCCGTGGAGACGAGGGAAAACCTGCGGAAGGCTGGGGCCCAGGGCAAAGTTGTATCTTTGTTCTGGGTCAAGGCTCATGCAGGACTGCCCGGAAACGAGCGCGCCGACGATTTGGCCAAACAAGCGGCTCTGGCGTCGAAAAGGAAACCTGACTATGACCAGTGTCCCATTTCATATGTAAAGCGGCTTATACGTCAGTCTTCGTTAGATATATGGAATAGTCGATATATAGCCGGAGACACTGCATCGGTCACTAAGATGTTCCTTCCCGACGCCAGAGTGGCTTACCGCTTTGTTCGCAAGGCTAAGCCCGAGGGAAAGCTCACTCAGATGCTGACAGGGCATGGTGGATTCTCCCAGTACTTGAACCGGTTCAAGTTAAAGGAGAGTCCATCATGCATTTGTGAGCCAGACGCTATAGAGGACGTCTTGCATATACTGGTAGACTGCCCAGTTCATGCAGTACAGAGGTATAATGTGGAGATAAAACTGGGACTGAGACTAAACAGGCAAAACTTCTGTGAATTACTCACCGGTTCAAGAAGCTCAACAAGATTTATAGATTACTGCACAGAAATATGTACTGTAGTAAATAATAGAAATAAGAATTAGATAAATAAGTTTGCTAAATTATATATTTAAGTATATATAAACCTTGGCAAAATGTAAATTTTAGATTATTGATAAGTATAGAAAATTAGTGCAGTAAACATAGTAAAAAAAAAAAAAAAAAAAAACATGACATGTAAAAAATAAGGTAAAACAAAAGAGATACAGAGATATAAAGAAGTTTCCACATTTGTTGTTTTGTTAAGTATTGTAAAACATTAAAAAAAAAAAAAAAAAAAAAAAAAAAAAGAAAAAAAGAAAAAAAAAAAAAAAAAAAAGAAAAAAGAAACCATAAATAACATAAGTAAGTAATTAGTAGTAAGATAAAACTGAAGTAAGTAAGTTAAACAATAAGGGTAACCGGCATTTTGCCATTAGTATAAAATAATTAAATAAATGGATACCAATAATCCCCCTCCCGTAGTCTAATCCTGGACGAATATCCAGGGAAAAAGGTGAGTAGTGAGCAGGAGTGGTTTTTAGCCGGTAAGAGTCCGGCACTGCCGCGACTGTCCTATTCGTGGGACAGTCGCGGCGTCCATGAGGATTTTCCACCCTGCTACAAACTAAAAAAAAAAAAAAAAAAACCTAACCTAACCTAACCTAACCTAACCTAACCTAACCTAACCTAACCTAACCTAACCTAACCTAACCTAACCTAACCTAACCTAACCTAACCTAACCTAACCTAACCTAACCTAACCTAACCTAACCTAACCTAACCTAACCTAACCTAACCTAACCTAACCTAACCTAACCAGTTCCCCCCCGACTCTCGTGGCGGTCGGATCGTTTTTGGTGACGCTCCGTACATAAAAATTAAAAAAAGTGGTATAATGTTGTCCGATTTTGACGAGTGATGTGTCATTGTGCTTGGCAAAGTGAACTCCATAACTCTCTGTGATTGTTCATACTTGGATTGCAGTGAAACAGTGTTTAAACCTGAAAAAACCTCAAATTTTTGAGGTTAACTAAAGAAGAAAAAACTTAAATCGCAAACGCTGCGAAATTAAGATCGACGACCTACCTCTTTTATTGTATAAAAGGGAGGGGGTAGCTGCCACACACCGTACGGACGACCCAGAAGCCTGAAAAATCCAAAGCATTCAGAATTATTCAAGAAAAACTAAAACCACGTGGAGCTGAAAACAGCGAAAACGCAGAGCCAGGTGGCTGAAATTTTGCAGCTGTAATCTTCTGCAATGAAAAAGACTGGTGCTGCAAGTATTTTTGTCGTACCTACTATATCTGATTTTTACAAGGACTTTGAAATCCTTAAAACTTGACCCTTATATCTCCGGATATAAGCAACTTTTCGAAGATCTTCAGCTGCAGTCTTTGGCGCGCTTATCAGTGGAACACATATTTTAAAATTCAGATTTTTTGTTTAATTATTTTTCAAAATACAATTAATTTTATCAAAAATTCACTTTTTCAAAAAAAATTCTATGTCATTACTTAGTTTGATCAAATTTTATTTTCTGTCCATATAGTACATAATTTTTCCTATTTTTTGCTATTTTTATCAAAATTTTATGTTCAGTGGATCCTGAGATATAATTATTTTTCTATTTTTAGGCATTTATTCTAAATCTAACAGGAAACAACAAATTTTGACGTTGGGACTGGGTCCAATACATCTATTGTGACTCATTTAAGCCCAAACTCAAGCCAATTATCTATAAAACTGAGAATTTTGTTAAATTTCGCCATTTTGGTTTTTTAGGTTCAAAATTTCAACTCGCTATATCTCAGGACCTACCGGGCCGATTACACTCGGTTTTTCACTGTAAGCTTGGATTTTTTATGGACTTTAGCCATTATTAGGTTTCAGGAGCTTTTGACCTGAAAAGTTTTTCTCTGCTGAAACGGTTTTCAGGACATACTCGAAGTGACGCCGAGCTGTATATCCAAAACCGGAACTTTCTCCGATGAGGGGTTCTCAAGTTACGGGCTTTTAAACCTGACCTTTGACAGTTCGGCGGCCATTTTATTTAACTTTGAAACACAATAACTCCCAAACCAGGAGTCACAGGAAGTTGCGGATTGCGACATTAGAGACAGGGGCTTCTTGCCTTCATTATACAGCCCATTTCAGCCAGTTTTGAGCTTAAAAATTTCAGGGTCCTGAAAGCGGTTTCAGTAGATAGGCGGGCTCAGGCCACGATAGGAGAGTCCAAACTCGCTGGTTTTGCAACCATCTGGAACGGAGATATTGCCTGCCAAAGTTTGACTTTGACAGTTGCGCCGCCATTTTATTAAAATTCAAACACCTATATCTTTGCAACCGGGGGTCGCAGAGCGGTGGGGTTTTTTCTGTAAAAACCGTCTTATAGTTACCTTCCGAGTGAGCTGGCTTTCAGGCGCTTTCAGAGCGAAAAAATTTTTCAGCCTGAAAAGTATACCACTGCATGGGTCTCGTCGAGCACAGTAAGATAAGCCTAAGCACGGGGGGTTTCGGTCTTTTGGCTACGGAGAAAACCAGGTTTAACCATATTTTGGCTGCCATCTTGGATAAAAACCAAATATTTTAAACCTTAATTGCTCCGGAACCCTTGGGGCTAGTTACCTCGTGTTTGGGTTTGTTGGAACGGGCTCGGAGGGCCTTATCCAGTGATCATATTGTATTGACTCTACATAGAGCCATTCATGAGAAGTCAGCAAAAACAGGATCTGACATTAAAAATTGACTTTTAAACCAACACAGGGTCCCTGATAACTACCCACAATCGGGCTACTTAGCGTAGAGCCCTAGTAGAGACAAACTTTTTACAAAGTTTTTTGTAAAAACTAATTAGTTATTAGTATTTGTGCGGTTTTGTCTTTCATTTTGTGTACTTTATTTTATTTTTACATTATTGTCCCTATTGACGATTTTTTAAAATTTTTTTTTTATTTATTACTTGACGCATACTCTCCAACATGTTCGGCCATAGAACTCCGCTGAAAGCAGCTGGAAGCAAAAAGTCACCGCCTAAACCTGGAGCAGTTGTTTCCACAAATGTCAGACGCAGCATAGAGAACTGGGAAGCCCCAAACAGCAGCCCTGATCTCGCTGCAGCTGAACAGACGTCGCAGGCCGGCCCTGCAAAAATAAAAACAAAACTGGCTTTTACGCAAGAGAGTGTGGTTGTGACACAAAAAAGAAAATCTTTTGACACACTCTCACCGCCGAATATTAAATATTCGGACCGAACTGCGGAAGCAAAGGCCTGCCTCGTCAAGGCAAAACTGCATCTAAACAGCTCCAGAAACACGAAAACAGAGATTAAAAACAGTATCTCTGAAGCTACGGAACGGCTTTACCAGCTAGTAAAGGAAGTCGAATCGGAGCTAAAGCTAGCAAAACAAAATATGATTAGGGAGAGGCCCGTGCTCTCACAATCTCCATCAGTTGGCAAAACTCCTCCTGAAAACCCTGACACCACTACCATTTTACAAAAAATGGAACAGCAAACAAACCTCCTTGTGGAAAACCATAAAAAGATGGACGAGCTAAAGGACGCAATTGACCAACAAAGAAAGTTCCTTGAGCAGGGTATTACCTATGCGAGTGTGGCCTCAGCCCAGGGAGTAAGAGTAATACCAAGGCGAAACACTTTGCACTCGGTTGTGGTTTCTTCCAAGGACGAAACGGACACCGGTGATGAAGTGCTCGAAAAAGTTAGGAAAGTAGTTAATGCAAAAGAAGGGTGGATAAAGGTCGAAAGAGTGAGGAAAGCCAAGGATAGGAAAGTAATAATAGGTTTACAAACCGAAGAAGAAAGGGGCAAGATAAAAGACCGACTTCAGAAGGAAGGTGTTGACCTCACTGTCGAGGAAGTCAAAAACAAGGATCCGCTTCTGATCTTAAGGAACGTTTTAGTAGTTAACTCTAATGAAGACATCCTTAAGGCGTTACGAAATCAGAACCAGGGTGTTTTTGATGGCCTCGACACTGAGGAAGACAGGGTGGAAGTGAGATACCGAAGAAAAACAAGGAACCCACATATTGGCCATGTTATAATCGGTGTCTCGCCCACCATCTGGCGACGAGTGTTGGACATTGGAACCGTCCATATTGATCTCCAGCGCATCAAGGTCGAAGATCAGACCCCGTTGGTCCAGTGCACCCGCTGCCTAGGCTTTGGACACGGTAAGCGGTTCTGCAAAGAGCCTGCAGACCTATGTGGCCACTGCGGCGGTCCCCACATGAGATCGGAGTGTCCGGACTGGCTTTCAGGCGTACCACCCGTTTGCCGAAATTGTACGAAGGCAAAAGTCGAGCATGGTACACAGCACAATGCCTTTAGCCATGATTGTCCACTGCGTAAAAAATGGGATGATATAGCTAGATCGACCGTTGCTTACTGCTAAGGGCACTTTCGAGGCAAATACTCCCTACGGAGCAATACAGGCAAACCTCCAACGTAAGAAGCTGGCAACCAATGAGCTTCTCACAGAAGCCACGGAACGTGGGATAGCACTAGCGCTTCTTCAGGAACCGTATGTGGGTGGAGCGAAAGTAATGAGGAGTCATAGGGGCGTTAGGATCTTCCAAAACACTGAAACTGGAAATGGGACTGTTAAGGCAGCAATAGCTGTCTTTAACAGTGACTTTATAGTCAAGCAGTACCCAAAACTCACCACAAACAACATCGTTGTGGTGGGAATCCGGACCAGTGCTTGGGAGATCACGCTTGTCTCCTTTTACTTTGAGCCAGACCAGCCAATTGAGCATTACTTAGAACACCTCAAACAAATAGAGCGCGCAGTCGATTCCAAAAAACTTATCGTTGGAGGGGACGCCAACGCCAAAAGCATGTGGTGGGGTAGTCCAACGGCTGACCTTAGGGGGGAGGAGGTGGCAGGAACTCTCGGCGAGCTAAATCTGAACATACTCAACAGAGGGGAAATTCCGACTTTCGACACTATCCGGGGAGGTAAGCGATACAGTAGTCACGTGGATATCACTGCCTGCTCCAATGATATCTTCGACATGATAGACGACTGGAGGGTTGATGAAGGACTTACGAGCTCGGATCACAACGGCATCACGTTCAAAATCTTCTTACAAAAATCAAAGGGCGTCAAAGTTGAACGAACTACACGTAAATATAACACTAGAAAAGCGAACTGGTCCAATTTTCATGAGAAATTTGGCCAGTTGAAAAAAGACTTTAAATTCACTTTAGCCGAAATAGATAAAATAAACAATATAGAGCAAATAGATATAGCAACAGAAAACCTCCACAAAGCAATAGATGAAACATGTAAGCAAACCATACCAACTATAAAAACTAAAGAAGAACTTACCTTGCCGTGGTGGTCCGAGAGACTCGTTGAGATGAAGAAGACCGTCGTCACCATGAAACGTAGGATCCGCTGTGCCGCCCCAATCCGGAAGTCGAGGGTCATCGAAGAGTACCTGGAAAAGAAAAAAGAGTATGAGTTAGAAGTGGCCAAAGCTCAAACCGAGAGTTGGAAGGAATTCTGTGGGAGACAGGATAGGGAGGGGGTCTGGGAGGGAATATATAGGGTAATAGGTAGGACACAACGCAGAGAGGAAGACCTGCCTTTGGAAAGAAATGGTGATGTGCTGGATGCAAAAGGTTCCGTGAAGCTGCTAGCGGAAACATTTTATCCGGAAGACCTTGCAGAATGCGATAACGCACATCACCGATCCATTCGAGTTAAGGCCGAAAACGTAAATTCTGGCGAGCAAAATGACCCTTGCGACCCACCCTTTACGATGGCTGAGTTGAAAAATTCGATGGAGTCTTTCAATCCGAAGAAAGCACCAGGATCAGACGGCTTTACCGCAGACATTTGTCGCCACGCCGTGGATAACGATCCGGAATTGTTTTTAAGGTTCCTTAACAAGTGCCTAGAATGTCACTGCTTCCCCACTGCCTGGAAGGAGGCAACCGTCGTGATTCTTAAAAAGCCTGGAAAAGAGAACTATACCAGCCCCAAATCATATAGGCCGATTGGGCTGTTGCCTATATTGGGGAAAATCTTGGAAAAGATGCTGGTGGCCCGCCTAAAGTTTCACCTTCTGCCGAACATGAGTACCCGTCAGTACGGATTCATGCCACAGAAAAGCACGGAGGATGCCCTCTACAATCTCATGCAGCATGTCCACAAAAAGCTCGGCCAAAAACGAATAGTGACGCTCGTTTCTTTGGATATAGAGGGGGCATTTGATAGCGCGTGGTGGCCTGCAATAAGGATTCGACTGGCGGAAGAAAAGTGTCCAATTGATCTTAGGCGGGTCATCGACAGTTACCTCAGAGACCGCAAAGTCTCAATCAGGTACTGTGGGGAGGTATATAAAAAGGCAACCAATAAAGGTTGTGTCCAGGGCTCAATTGGGGGCCCAATTCTTTGGAACCTGGTCCTAGACCCCCTTATAAAAGCAGTAGAGACTAGGGGAACGTACATCCAGGCGTTTGCGGATGACATCGTCCTGGTCTTCGACGGAGAGACTGCACTGGAAATAGAAGCAAGTGCCAATGCCGCTCTCAATCATGTTCTGGCGTGGGGTGTCGAGAACAAACTTAAATTTGCACCGCATAAGACAGTTGCTATGGTAGTAACCCGAAAATTGAAATACGACACACCACGTCTGAGCATGGGGGGGATCGACATTAAAATGTCGAATGAAGTAAAGCTTCTGGGTGTAACGATAGACGAAAAACTAACCTTCAATAAACACGTCTCACTCGCTTGTAGAAAGGCAATCGCGATCTATAAGCAGCTGTGTAGAGCTGCAAAGGTTAGTTGGGGGTTGCACCCAGAAGTTATACGGATGATGTATGTGGCGGTAATAGAGCCCATAATACTTTACGCAGCAAGCGTTTGGGCGCCGGCAGCTGAAAAGTTGGGCATCAGAAGACAACTTGGGGCCGTTCAGCGTGGAATCGCTCAAAAAATGTGCAAGGCATATCGCACGGTCTCCCTGAACTCTGCACTGGTGCTGTCTGGGTTACTCCCTCTCGACATTAGAGTTCGTGAGGTGGCATGTTTATATGAAGCCAAGAGGGGAGTGCCCCTGACATCACTGGGGGACGGGGAGGTCGAGCGAATGGCCGCTGCAACAGACGACCCTCATCCTGCGGCACGCGACATCCTGAAGTTCGACAGCCTGGTAAACCAAGAACAGCTGGACAGATGCAGTTTTGACGTCCGCATTTTTACGGACGGAAGCAAGATCGGAGGAGGGGTCGGGGCCTCACTGTCCATATGGAATGGTGAGGCTGAGACCAAAGCCCTCAAACTTGGTCTGTCAAATTACTGTACGGTTTACCAGGCTGAACTCCTGGCAATTGCAAGGGCGACAAAGGAAGTAACCAAGATTAAGGCGTCTTCTTTTGGAATTTTCAGCGATTCAATGGCGGCTCTACAAACATTAGCAAATCCCGGTTCACGCCACCCTCTTGCTGTAGAAGCTAGGGATAACATTAAATCCGCATCCCGCCAGAACAAGGTTATAACCTTGTTCTGGATCAAAGCTCATGTGGGGCTTCAGGGAAATGAGAGAGCCGACCAGTTAGCAAAGGAAGCCGCTGATAATCCCAAAAGAAAACCAGATTACGACCAGTGTCCGGTCTCATACGTCAAGTGGAGCATACGTATGGCGACACTTGACGAGTGGAACCTTAGATACGGAACTGGTGATACGGCATCTGTCACGAAATTATTTTTCCCAGATGTCCGGACAGCCTATGGGATAATCCGAAAGATAGGAGCAAGTAGCCTTAACACGCAGATAATGACGGGACACGGTGGATTCTCCGAGTACTTGAACCGTTTCAAGCTCAAGGAGAGTCCGTCGTGTATCTGCGACCCAGGTGTAAGTGAAACGGTCCCGCACATACTATTCGACTGTCCTCAATTCGACAAGCACCGCTTCAACGTCGAGCAAGCGTTAAACACGAGAATAACACGCGACAATTTAAAAGAGGTTATAAAAAGTAAAAATAGAAAGATTTTCCTAGATTACAGCAAATATATCGCTCAAATAGTAATCGTAAGAAACAAAACCGCATAAGTAAATATGCTATCATAATATAATATAGTATATTAAGTTTAGCATAGCCATATAAGTTGTTTAAGAGTTAAAGTAAGATAGGAATCAATAATTATAAGTATTTAATTAGAATAAGCTTAGAATAATTATGATTATATTAAGCTCCTCCGTTTTTGTAGAAATTTAATAATGGTTGCTATAAAACTGTTAGAATTTAAGCCTAGATTAAGCAAATGGAGAAATAAAACTGTCTTCCCATCTCCTTCCCACTTACCCCATTGTATGGAAATATATATATATATATTAATGTATATAACAAACAAGAAAGTAAAATTAGAAATATATATAATATGTAAAAATTAAAATAAAAATTGTAAAAAGAACTGTAGAATTTAAGGAAACAATAAGTGTAATATGTGACTATTAAAAAACTGTGTACCATATTAATTATACCCAATAATAAAAGTATATATGAATAAGTGAAAATAAAGAAAAATGAAAAATAATTTAGAAAGATTAGAGGAAAAGGCAGTAGTTGGGAATCCCACCCATAAAAAGAACAAAAGAAGATGAATGAAAGAAAGATAAAGTATGAGGAATGAAAGTGCGAGAGGCATAAAAGCGAGAACTGGAATGTGTGAAATCTTAACTAGCTAGCATAGGCTCCGATACATGTCGGAGGTAGAAGTATAAAAAAAAAAAAAAAAAAAAAAAAAAAAAAAAAAAAAAAAAAAAAAAAAAAAACCTAACCTAACCTAACCTAACCTAACCTAACCTAACCTAACCTAACCTAACCTAACCTAACCTAACCTAACCTAACCTAACCTAACCTAACCTAACCTAACCTAACCTAACCCAGTTCCCCCCCGACTCTCGTGGCGGTCGGATCGTTTTTGGTGACGCTCCGTACATAAAAATTAAAAAAAGTGGTATAAAGTTGTCCGATTTTGACGAGTGATGTGTCATTGTGCTTGGCAAAGTGAACTCCATAACTCTCTGTGATTGTTCATACTTGGATTGCAGTGAAACAGTGTTTAAACCTGAAAAAACCTCAATTTTTGAGGTTAACTAAAGAAGAAAAAACTTAAATCGCAAACGCTGCGAAATTAAGATCGACGACCTACCTCTTTTATTGTATAAAAGGGAGGGGGTAGCTGCCACACACCGTACGGACGACCCAGAAGCCTGAAAAATCCAAAGCATTCAGATTTATTCAAGAAAAACTAAAACCACGTGGAGCTGAAAACAGCGAAAACGCAGAGCCAGGTGGCTGAAATTTTGCAGCTGTAATCTTCTGCAATGAACAAGACTGGTGCTGCAAGTATTTTTGTCGTACCTACTATATCTGATTTTTACAAGGACTTTGAAATCCTTAAAACTTGACCCTTATATCTCCGGATATAAGCAACTTTTCGAAGATCTTCAACTGCAGTCTTTGGCGCGCTTATCAGTGAAACACATATTTTAAAATTCAGATTTTTTGTTTAATTATTTTTCAAAATACAATTAATTTTATCAAAAATTCACTTTTTCAAAAAAAATTCTATGTCATTACTTAGTTTGATCAAATTTTATTTTCTGTCCATATAGTACATAATTTTTCCTATTTTTTGCTATTTTTATCAAAATTTTATGTTCGGTGGATCCTGAGATATAATTATTTTTCTATTTTTAGGCATTTATTCTAAATCTAACAGGAAACAACAAATTTTGACGTTGGGACTGGGTCCAATACATCTATTGTGACTCATTTAAGCCCAAACTCAAGCCAATTATCTTTAAAACTGAGAATTTTGTTAAATTTCGCCATTTTGGTTTTTTAGGTTCAAAATTTCAACTCGCTATATCTCAGGACCTACCGGGCCGATTACACTCGGTTTTTCACTGTAAGCTTGGATTTTTTATGGACTTTAGCCATTATTAGGTTTCAGGAGCTTTTGACCTGAAAAGTTTTTCTCTGCTGAAACGGTTTTCAGGACATACTCGAAGTGACGCCGAGCTGTATATCCAAAACCGGAACTTTCTCCGAGGAGGGGTTCTCAAGTTACGGGCTTTTAAACCTGACCTTTGACAGTTCGGCGGCCATTTTATTTAACTTTGAAACACAATAACTCCCAAACCAGGAGTCGCAGGAAGTTGCGGATTGCGACATTAGACACAGGGGCTTCTTGCCTTCATTATACAGCCCATTTCAGCCAGTTTTGAGCTTAAAAATTTCAGGGTCCTGAAAGCGGTTTCAGTAGATAGGCGGGCTCAGGCCACGATAGGAGAGTCCAAACTCGCTGGTTTTGCGACCATCTGGAACGGAGATATTGCCTGCCAAAGTTTGACTTTGACAGTTGCGCCGCCATTTTATTAAAATTCAAACACCTATATCTTTGCAACCGGGGGTCGCAGAGCGGTGGGGTTTTTTCTGTAAAAACCGTCTTATAGTTACCTTCCGAGTGAGCTGGCTTTCAGGCGCTTTCAGAGCGAAAAAATTTTTCAGCCTGAAAAGTATACCACTGCATGGGTCTCGTCGAGCACAGTAAGATAAGCCTAAGCACGGGGGGTTTCGGTCTTTTGGCTACGGAGAAAACCAGGTTTAACCATATTTTGGCTGCCATCTTGGATAAAAACCAAATATTTTAAACCTAAATTGCTCCGGAACCCTTGGGGCTAGTTACCTCGTGTTTGGGTTTGTTGGAACGGGCTCGGAGGGCCTTATCCAGTGATCATATTGTATTGACTCTACATAGAGCCATTCATGAGAAGTCAGCAAAAACAGGATCTGACATTAAAAATTGACTTTTAAACCAACACAGGGTCCCTGATAGCTACCCACAATCGGGCTACTTAGCGTAGAGCCCTAGTAGAGACAAACTTTTTACAAAGTTTTTTGTAAAAACTAATTAGTTATTAGTATTTGTGCGGTTTTGTCTTTCATTTTGTGTACTTTATTTTATTTTTACTTTATTGTCCCTATTGACGATTTTTAATTTTTTTTATTTATTACTTGACGCATACTCTCCAACATGTTCGGCCATAGAACTCCGCTGAAAGCAGCTGGAAGCAAAAAGTCACCGCCTAAACCTGGAGCAGTTGTTTCCACAAATGTCAGACGCAGCATAGAGAACTGGGAAGCCCCAAACAGCAGCCCCGATCTCGCTGCAGCTGAACAGACGTCGCAGGCCGGCCCTGCAAAAATAAAAACAAAACTGGCTTTTACGCAAGAGAGTGTGGTCGTGACACAAAAAAGAAAATCTGTTGACACACTCTCACCGCCGAATATTAAATATTCGGACCGAACTGCGGAAGCAAAGGCCTGCCTCGTCAAGGCAAAACTGCATCTAAACAGCTCCAGAAACACGAAAACAGAGATTAAAAACAGTATCTCTGAAGCTACGGAACGGCTTTACCAGCTAGTAAAGGAAGTCGAATCGGAGCTAAAGCTAGCAAAACAAAATATGATTAGGGAGAGCCCCGTGCTCTCACAATCTCCATCAGTTGGCAAAACTCCTCCTGAAAACCCTGACACCACTACCATTTTACAAAAAATGGAACAGCAAACAAACCTCCTTGTGGAAAACCATAAAAAGATGGACGAGCTAAAGGACGCAATTGACCAACAAAGAAAGTTCCTTGAGCAGGGTATTACCTATGCGAGTGTGGCCTCAGCCCAGGGAGTAAGAGTAATACCAAGGCGAAACACTTTGCACTCGGTTGTGGTTTCTTCCAAGGACGAAACGGAAACCGGTGATGAAGTGCTCGAAAAAGTTAGGAAAGTAGTTAATGCAAAAGAAGGGTGGATAAAGGTCGAAAGAGTGAGGAAAGCCAAGGATAGGAAAGTAATAATAGGTTTACAAACCGAAGAAGAAAGGGGCAAGATAAAAGACCGACTTCAGAAGGAAGGTGTTGACCTCACTGTCGAGGAAGTCAAAAACAAGGATCCGCTTCTGATCTTAAGGAACGTTTTAGTAGTTAACTCTAATGAAGACATCCTTAAGGCGTTACGAAATCAGAACCAGGGTGTTTTTGATGGCCTCGACACTGAGGAAGACAGGGTGGAAGTGAGATACCGAAGAAGAACAAGGAACCCACATATTGGCCATGTTATAATCGGTGTCTCGCCCACCATCTGGCGACGAGTGTTGGACATTGGAACCGTCCATATTGATCTCCAGCGCATCAAGGTCGAAGATCAGACCCCGTTGGTCCAGTGCACCCGCTGCCTAGGCTTTGGACACGGTAAGCGGTTCTGCAAAGAGCCTGCAGACCTATGTGGCCACTGCGGCGGTCCCCACATGAGATCGGAGTGTCCAGACTGGCTTTCAGGCGTACCACCCGTTTGCCGAAATTGTACGAAGGCAAAAGTCGAGCATGGTACACAGCACAATGCCTTTAGCCATGATTGTCCACTGCGTAAAAAATGGGATGATATAGCTAGATCGACCGTTGCTTACTGCTAAGGGCACTTTCGAGGCAAATACTCCCTACGGAGCAATACAGGCAAACCTCCAACGTAAGAAGCTGGCAACCAATGAGCTTCTCACAGAAGCCACGGAACGTGGGATAGCACTAGCGCTTCTTCAGGAACCGTATGTGGGTGGAGCGAAAGTAATGAGGAGTCATAGGGGCGTTAGGATCTTCCAAAACACTGAAACTGGAAATGGGACTGTTAAGGCAGCAATAGCTGTCTTTAACAGTGACTTTATAGTCAAGCAGTACCCAAAACTCACCACAAACAACATCGTTGTGGTGGGAATCCAGACCAGTGCTTGGGAGATCACGCTTGTCTCCTTTTACTTTGAGCCAGACCAGCCAATTGAGCATTACTTAGAACACCTCAAACAAATAGAGCGCGCAGTCGATTCCAAAAAACTTATCGTTGGAGGGGACGCCAACGCCAAAAGCATGTGGTGGGGTAGTCCAACGGCTGACCTTAGGGGGGAGGAGGTGGCAGGAACTCTCGGCGAGCTAAATCTGAACATACTCAACAGAGGGGAAATTCCGACTTTCGACACTATCCGGGGAGGTAAGCGATACAGTAGTCACGTGGATATCACTGCCTGCTCCAATGATATCTTCGACATGATAGACGACTGGAGGGTTGATGAAGGACTTACGAGCTCGGATCACAACGGCATCACGTTCAAAATCTTCTTACAAAAATCAAAGGGCGTCAAAGTTGAACGAACTACACGTAAATATAACACTAGAAAAGCGAACTGGTCCAATTTTCATGAGAAATTTGGCCAGTTGAAAAAAGACTTTAAATTCACTTTAGCCGAAATGGATAAAATAAACAATATAGAGCAAATAGATATAGCAACAGAAAACCTCCACAAAGCAATAGATGAAACATGTAAGCAAACCATACCAACTATAAAAACTACAGAAGAACTTACCTTGCCGTGGTGGTCCGAGAGACTCGTTGAGATGAAGAAGACCGTCGTCACCATGAAACGTAGGATCCGCTGTGCCGCCCCAATCCGGAAGTCGAGGGTCATCGAAGAGTACCTGGAAAAGAAAAAAGAGTATGAGTTAGAAGTGGCCAAAGCTCAAACCGAGAGTTGGAAGGAATTCTGTGGGAGACAGGATAGGGAGGGGGTCTGGGAGGGAATATATAGGGTAATAGGTAGGACACAACGCAGAGAGGAAGACCTGCCTTTGGAAAGAAATGGTGATGTGCTGGATGCAAAAGGTTCCGTGAAGCTGCTAGCGGAAACATTTTATCCGGAAGACCTTGCAGAATGCGATAACGCACATCACCGATCCATTCGAGTTAAGGCCGAAAACGTAAATTCTGGCGAGCAAAATGACCCTTGCGACCCACCCTTTACGATGGCTGAGTTGAAAAATTCGATGGAGTCTTTCAATCCGAAGAAAGCACCAGGATCAGACGGCTTTACCGCAGACATTTGTCGCCACGCCGTGGATAACGATCCGGAATTGTTTTTAAGGTTCCTTAACAAGTGCCTAGAATGTCACTGCTTCCCCACTGCCTGGAAGGAGGCAACCGTCGTGATTCTTAAAAAGCCTGGAAAAGAGAACTATACCAGCCCCAAATCATATAGGCCGATTGGGCTGTTGCCTATATTGGGGAAAATCTTGGAAAAGATGCTGGTGGCCCGCCTAAAGTTTCACCTTCTGCCGAACATGAGTACCCGTCAGTACGGATTCATGCCACAGAAAAGCACGGAGGATGCCCTCTACAATCTCATGCAGCATGTCCACAAAAAGCTCGGCCAAAAACGAATAGTGACGCTCGTTTCTTTGGATATAGAGGGGGCATTTGATAGCGCGTGGTGGCCTGCAATAAGGATTCGACTGGCGGAAGAAAAGTGTCCAATTGATCTTAGGCGGGTCATCGACAGTTACCTCAGAGACCGCAAAGTCTCAATCAGGTACTGTGGGGAGGTATATAAAAAGGCAACCAATAAAGGTTGTGTCCAGGGCTCAATTGGGGGCCCAATTCTTTGGAACCTGGTCCTAGACCCCCTTATAAAAGCAGTAGAGACTAGGGGAACGTACATCCAGGCGTTTGCGGATGACATCGTCCTGGTCTTCGACGGAGAGACTGCACTGGAAATAGAAGCAAGTGCCAATGCCGCTCTCAATCATGTTCTGGCGTGGGGTGTCGAGAACAAACTTAAATTTGCACCGCATAAGACAGTTGCTATGGTAGTAACCCGAAAATTGAAATACGACACACCACGTCTGAGCATGGGGGGGATCGACATTAAAATGTCGAATGAAGTAAAGCTTCTGGGTGTAACGATAGACGAAAAACTAACCTTCAATAAACACGTCTCACTCGCTTGTAGAAAGGCAATCGCGATCTATAAGCAGCTGTGTAGAGCTGCAAAGGTTAGTTGGGGGTTGCACCCAGAAGTTATACGGATGATGTATGTGGCGGTAATAGAGCCCATAATACTTTACGCAGCAAGCGTTTGGGCGCCGGCAGCTGAAAAGTTGGGCATCAGAAGACAACTTGGGGCCGTTCAGCGTGGAATCGCTCAAAAAATGTGCAAGGCATATCGCACGGTCTCCCTGAACTCTGCACTGGTGCTGTCTGGGTTACTCCCTCTCGACATAAGAGTTCGTGAGGCGGCATGTTTATATGAAGCTAAGAGGGGAGTGCCCCTGACATCACTGGGGGACGGGGAGGTCGAGCGAATGGCCGCTGCAACAGACGACCCTCATCCTGCGGCACGCGACATCCTGAAGTTCGACAGCCTGGTAAACCAAGAACAGCTGGACAGATGCAGTTTTGACGTCCGCATTTTTACGGACGGAAGCAAGATCGGAGGAGGGGTCGGGGCCTCACTGTCCATATGGAATGGTGAGGCTGAGACCAAAGCCCTCAAACTTGGTCTGTCAAATTACTGTACGGTTTACCAGGCTGAACTCCTGGCAATTGCAAGGGCGACAAAGGAAGTAACCAAGATTAAGGCGTCTTCTTTTGGAATTTTCAGCGATTCAATGGCGGCTCTACAAACATTAGCAAATCCCGGTTCACGCCACCCTCTTGCTGTAGAAGCTAGGGATAACATTAAATCCGCATCCCGCCAGAACAAGGTTATAACCTTGTTCTGGATCAAAGCTCATGTGGGGCTTCAGGGAAATGAGAGAGCCGACCAGTTAGCAAAGGAAGCCGCTGATAATCCCAAAAGAAAACCAGATTACGACCAGTGTCCGGTCTCATACGTCAAGTGGAGCATACGTATGGCGACGATTGACGAGTGGAACCTTAGATACGGAACTGGTGATACGGCATCTGTCACGAAATTATTTTTCCCAGATGTCCGGACAGCCTATGGGATAATCCGAAAGATAGGAGCAAGTAGCCTTAACACGCAGATAATGACGGGACACGGTGGATTCTCCGAGTACTTGAACCGTTTCAAGCTCAAGGAGAGTCCGTCGTGTATCTGCGACCCAGGTGTAAGTGAAACGGTCCCGCACATACTATTCGACTGTCCTCAATTCGACAAGCACCGCTTCAACGTCGAGCAAGCGTTAAACACGAGAATAACACGCGACAATTTAAAAGAGGTTATAAAAAGTAAAAATAGAAAGATTTTCCTAGATTACAGCAAATATATCGCTCAAATAGTAATCGTAAGAAACAAAACCGCATAAGTAAATATGCTATCATAATATAATATAGTATATTAAGTTTAGCATAGCCATATAAGTTGTTTAAGAGTTAAAGTAAGATAGGAATCAATAATTATAAGTATTTAATTAGAATAAGCTTAGAATAATTATGATTATATTAAGCTCCTCCGTTTTTGTAAAAATTTAATAATGGTTGCTATAAAACTGTTAGAATTTAAGCCTAGATTAAGCAAATGGAGAAATAAAACTGTCTTCCCATCTCCTTCCCACTTACCCCATTGTATGGAAATATATATATATATTAATGTATATAACAAACAAGAAAGTAAAATTAGAAATATATATAATATGTAAAAATTAAAATTAAAATTGTAAAAAGAACTGTAGAATTTAAGGAAACAAAAAGTGTAATATGTGACTATTAAAAAACTGTGTGCCACATTAATTATACCCAATAATAAAAGTATATATGAATAAGTGAAAATAAAGGAAAATGAAAAATAATTTAGAAAGATTAGAGGAAAAGGCAGTAGTTGGGAATCCCACCCATAAAAAGAACAAAAGAAGATGAATGAAAGAAAGATAAAGTATGAGGAATGAAAGTGCGAGAGGCATAAAAGCGAGAACTGGAATGTGTGAAAACTTAACTAGCTAGCATAGGCTCCGATACATGTCGGAGGTAGAAGTATAAATAAAAAAAAAAAAAAAAAAAAAAAAAAAAAAAAAAAAAAAAAAAAAAAAAAAACCTAACCTAACCTAACCTAACCTAACCTAACCTAACCTAACCTAACCTAACCTAACCTAACCTAACCTAACCGTCCGCGGTCACCCCCCGCGACGATAACACGTGCCAAAGGCTGTTCCGCGCACAAAATTTTTAGAAAAATCCGTAAAAGTGGTAATTTTCAACCGATTTGCATCGTGTTTACCATTAAATTGCGTGAAAAAATGCGGACAATCTTTTTGTGTAAAAAGTGAAATCGTGAGTGCTGTGGAAAAAGTAGAAATTGCATAAAAGTGAGAAATTTGAAAAAATTAAATATTGAAAGTGAAACGCTCCGAAAAGTAGAGCGGTGACACCACCATTTTTTGACGTCAAACGACGCGTCTTCTCGACGCTCGTTTGCTGGATCCGCTTCCTGATTTTTCTGGGCCACGCGCTCGGAAAAAATTAAGGAAAACCTCATCCCACGTGGCCACGTGCAACCAGTTCTGGTCGGGTGCAGCTGACGTCATCAATTGGCTTCGAGGCGAGACGTCGTACACGTCATTTTGACGCTTCGAGCATCAAAAAAGGTTAGGTGGTTGCGTAGATATTAAGTTTCAAAATTTTCAAAAAATCATATTTAATTAATTGTCGCGATAACACCCTGTTTTTAATCTGCCATCTGAAGGATCTTAATGTAAACTACACTTAAGCTAAATTTCAGATTTTTATCTCTCCCAGTTTTGGAGTTAGAATTTTTTGAAAATTAAGGGTTGGCAACAGAGGTGTTAATTAAGGGTGATATATTTCCGCAACCACTACTTAAAAATAGCCGTATTTTAGAATTATTATAAATTGTTTTTTGTTTGTTAAATTTTGTTTGTTGTTTTGATATAGGCACTCATTTAGTCTAAATTTAGGGGTTTTTTGACCACAATAAATCGGGGGTAAGTTTTTTAGGGTTGAATTGTCAAGACCTGGACTGGGCTCTTCAAGCCCAATCCATAGAGCCCAAACTCGGGTAATTTCGGTCAACCAGGGCCAAATTTGTGCAAGCGGTCGCCATTTTGCCCGCCATCTTGAAAAACTTACACTCGGCATAACTCTGGACTTGAGGGTCGTAGAAAGCTGCCGTTTTGACAGTTCTAATTGAGAAGACAATATACGTCCTGCTCACGTGATTTTCAGTGTTTTGGTGCTGGGGGTTTTTGGGACCCTGAAAGTCATTTTGCGCGATTTGGGGGGTGGAAACAAGGCAAACAAGTCCAAACTCGGATGTTTTACGACCATTGGAAGGGAAGTTAGCCCGGATTCGGAACTGACTTTGACAGTTCTTAAACTGTCAGACAAAACTTTAGACCCGGGTATCTCCTGAACCGGAGGTCGTGGAACGTTCGGATTTTCTTTGGGGACTTTGTCTTAACCTTCCCTTCCTATTTAGTACCTTTTCAGGAGTTTTTGGGATCTGAAAATTTTCAGCCTGAAAACGGTACAGGACGATAGATAAAGTCGGGGCAAGTTCGGGGAGCCCGGGCACGGTGGTTTTCAGGCAGAGGGTCTTGGAGAAAATTGCAAGTGACTAAGTTTTGGGCGCCATCTTGACTGGTGACTTGAATTTCGAGTTGCTGTATCTCGGGAACCATTGGGGCCTGGGTCGCCGTGTTTGGGTTTGTCTGAAAGGGCTCGGGGAGACTAATTTTTTCGTTTATAGAAATTGACTCTACATAGAGTTGAAACTTTATTTTTATTTTATTTTTCATTTTACTTAGAAAATTAGTTTGTAAGACAATTAATAGAGCAAGACTCTATAAAAGAACAACATTACGTACTTAGAACAGCTGAAATTTGAACAAGACTGCATAAATCAGCTATCAAGCGTATTGGACTCACTGACATTGCTCTCAATATTCAAATAGCATTTATAGTAACCTTCAGTTAATTTGACAATATTTTTTATAAGCATAACAGACAGATAATAAATCTCTTTTGATTTTTTATTACTTGCTCATTTTACTTATACAGTTGACTGATCCCCCCTTTACAGGGACCCAGTATTAATCATTTTGACCAAGCTATTTGATACTCTGCCTCGTTTTCACAATGTTCGGTATCAGGACACCGGTTGTGAAAAAGACAAAGGATATGGAGGAGAGTCTGGATACTGGGAAGTCGCACAATGCACAGGAGGGTCCATCAGTGAGACGGAGCATTGGGGAGTGGGAGGCTGACAGGCCTAAGGCAGCACAGTCTTTCAAAACACCAACTCCTCCGAAAAGGCCCCTTACGACTTCCCCGCCCAAACTCAAACCAAAGGTGACGCTCTCGCAAGAGTTCAAGACTGGTGGGCAGAACCTGCCACAAGGAACAGAATCTATCTCACCAGCTGATTCGCAACCGATTCGTTATCATAATAGAACATCAGAGGCAAAAGCCTGTCTCACAAAGGCCAAAATTCAGTTGGTAAGTTCACGTAATCTTAAGAAGGAAATAAAGGATGAGATTTCCAAAGCGGTGGAGAGACTTTACCAACTGGTCAAAGAATCTGAGCTGGAAAAAACATCTGAGAGGAGTGGGAAATCAAAGGAGCCACGAAGTGGCAGGGAGACAGAGGATGAAGTGGAAACAGAGACGGCCAAGCTAAATAGAGAACTTATTGACAAAATAACAGACCATAGCAAGCAGATAGAAAAGAATAGGATAGAAATGGAACGTCTGAGAGAAGTAATGGAAAGAAAACAGACAGAAACTGAAGCACACGTGACCTACGCAAGCGTAGCAGCTGGTCCTTCAAAGAGGCTACTTCCAGAGCATGCGACTGTGCACTCGGTAGTAATCACATCCACCGATAAAACTGAGACAGGTGACCAAGTCATGGAAAAGGTTAGGAAAGCAATGAACGCCAAGGATGAGGGTTTCCAAATTGATAAAATACGTAAGGCAAGAGATCACAAAATAATCCTCGGGTGCAAGACGAAGACTGAAGTAGACAGAGTTAGAAATAAAATTTGTAGAGAGGGAGTGAACCTTAGAGTAGAGGAGATAAAAAATAAAGATCCTCTAATTATTATCAAGAATGTCAACAAATACAACACCGAAGATGACATTTTAAAGGCGCTTCGTACTCAAAATAAAAACTTATTGAAAAGTGTGAAAGAGGAAGATTACAGAGCAGCAATCAGATACAAAAAGAAGGCACGGAATCCACATCAGCAACACGTGGTGCTTAGTGTGTCCCCGCAGGTCTGGAACCTTTTGACAACGGCAACTTGTGTTCATATCGACATACAGAGGTTGAAGGCAGAGGATCAGTCGCCGCTGGTTCAATGCTCGCGATGTCTGGGTTATGGACATAGTAAGAAAACCTGCAATGAGGGGGAGGATAGATGTGCCCACTGCGGGGGCCCACACCTGCAAACAGAATGCGCTGATTACCTGGCAGCAGACTCACCAACATGCAGAAACTGCCAGAAAGCCAAAATGGACCACGTAGAACATAACGCCTTCAGCTCTGATTGCCCTGTCCGAAAAAAGTGGGAAACCTTAGCAAGGTCCACTGTAGCCTATTGCTGAAGTTGATACGGGCAACAATGATAACAGCGCAACAATAGAACCAGAAGGTTACCAGTATCGCGCAATACAGGCCAACCTGCAGAGATGCAAACATGCAACAGATGAGTTAATGATGGAAGCGGTGAAGAGGAGAGTTGCGTTTGCATTGTTGCAGGAACCATATACCGGGGCCAGCAGGAAAATGAAGTCCTACCAGGGTGCTCGGATACTGCAATGTGAAGGGAATATGGGCAAAACCATCAAGTCCGCTGTTGCGGTATTCGACGACAACATCGATATTACCCAGTGCCCGATGCTGACAACAGAAAACATCATAGTGGCACGATTGAGAACTGAGGCCTGGGAAATTGTTGTCGTTTCGATATACTTGGAGGGGGACGGAGAAATAGTGCTGGATATAGCAAATATCCAAAAAACGATGCGGGAAGCCGGAAATAAGCGCATGATACTGGGTGGGGACGTGAACGCCTGGAACATATGGTGGGGAAGTAGGGAAACGAATAGGAGAGGGGAGGAGTTGGCAGGGGCATTGGACGAAATGGGACTTCACATTCTAAACCGGGGATCCCAGCCCACATACGACTACCAAAGAGGAGGCAGAAGATACACAAGCTGCGTGGACATTACGGTATGTACAGAAGATATGCTTGGGAAAATTGCAAACTGGAGGCTAGATGGAAACTTAACAGTGTCGGATCACAGAGCAATTCTGTTCGATGTCAACCTGGAAAGATCTAAAGGAGTAGACATAAAAAGAACCACCAGAAAGTATAACACGAGGAAGGCAAACTGGTCAGAATTTAGAAAATACATAACACAAACCTGGCAAAGAAATAATCTAAATTTAGAAGAAATAGCAAAAATAGAGACAGCAGAAGAACTAGAATGTAAAATAGTAGAATACACTAAAACTATAGAAGAAGCATGCGAACAACATATTCCAAAAACTAAATGCAAACAGAGAGCAGTATTGCCTTGGTGGACAGAAGAACTGACAAAAAAGAAGAAAGAGCTCAAAACACTGAAAAGACGTATTGCGAATGCTGCACAAATTCGTAGAGACATAGTCGTACAAGCATATCTTCAAGTGAAGGTAGAGTACCTGCAGCTTGCGGAAAAGGCCAGAACAACTGGCTGGAAAAAGTTCTGTGAAAAACAAGATAGGGAAAGTATGTGGGACGGAATATATAGGGTGATAGGACGCACAACAACCAGACAGGAGGACATCCCCCTTGTTTACAATGGCAGAGTACTGGAAGGTGAGGAGTCGGCCAGGGCTCTGTCAGAGACCTTCTACCCCGAGGATGAGACTCAGGCGGACAGTGTAGCCCATAAACTGGTGAGGGAAAAAGCAGAGAAAGTGAATGAGGCCGAAGAAGGTGAGTCGTCTGACCCCTCATTCACCATGGAAGAACTCAAGTGGGCTACGGACAGCTTCAACCCCGAGAAGGCTCCGGGACTGGATGGGCTTGCGGCGGATATCTGCAGAGCGGCCATCAGCTGTAACCCGGACCTATTCTTGGCGCTGCTTAACAGGTGCCTTAGTCTTTCCCTCTTCCCCGCGGTATGGAAAGAAGCAGTGGTAGTGGTCCTGCGGAAACCCGGGAAAGATGATTATACCAAACCCAAATCTTACCGGCCTATTGGGCTCCTGCCGGTGTTAGGAAAGATTTGGGAGAAGATGTTGATACGGCGAGTCAGGTGGCATACCATTGAGCACATGAGCGCTAGGCAGTATGGCTTCACACCGCAGCGCAGCACCGAGGACTCCCTCTATGACCTTATGAAACATATCCGAACAAAACTCAAAGAACGTAAGATAATAGTCATCGTATCGTTGGACATAGAGAGAGCCTTCGATAGCGCTTGGTGGCCTGCCATAAGATGTAGACTAGCAGAAACCAAATGCCCCAAAAATATCCGTAGAGTTTTGGACAGTTACCTGTCGAATCGAAAAGTCCGGGTTAGGTATGCAGGAGCAGAATTTTTGAAAACGACCACTAAGGGATGTGTCCAGGGATCCATCGGAGGGCCCACATTTTGGAACATGGTGCTGGACCCACTCCTTAAGGACTTGGAAGGGAGAGGTGATTACTGCCAGGCGTTTGCTGACGACGTTGTGTTGATTTTCTCCGGCGAGACTGCACTTGAGGTTCAGAGACAGGCTAATGCGGCCCTTAGCCGTGTCTGGGAGTGGGGTGAAGTAAATAAGCTTAAATTCGCGCCTCAGAAAACAAAGGCAATGGTTATTACTAACAGGCTTAAGCACGACACACCACTCTTGAGCATGGGAGGGGTTGACCTAGCCATGTCAAAAGAAATAAAAATACTTGGATTAACCATTGATAATAAGCTGACATTTAACACACATGTGGCAAACGTTTGCCGTAAGGCCATAAACGTTTATAAGCAACTGGCGAAGGCGGCCAAGGTAGAGTGGGGGATCTCGCCGGAGATAATCAGAACAATATACGTGGCAGTGGTAGAGCCTATAATAATGTATGCAGCAAGTGCCTGGGCCCCAGCGGTGAAGAAAGTAGGGACGAGGAAACACTTGAATGAAGTCCAACGCGGGTTTGTACAAAAAATGATCAAGTCGTATAGGACAACCTCACTAAACGCGGCATTACTGCTCTCAGGGATGCTTCCACTGGATCTTAGGATCAGAGAAGCAGCCTCACTTTATGAAATAAAGAAAGGACACTCCCTGAGAATAGTCGGCGATAGGAGAGTAGAGAACCCGATACCTTACACACACACACCACATCCAGCGACCCATAAGGCTATCGAATTTAAATTGGTGGTGGACGATGCAGAGTTGGCTCAGCAAGAGGAAGCTAATTTTAAAATCTATACAGACGGTAGCAAAATTAATGGTAAAGTCGGTGCGGCAATATCCTTATGGGATGGTGCTGCAGAAATCAGAAATAAAAAACTGAAGCTAGAACAATTCTGCACCGTTTACCAAGCGGAGCTACTGGCGCTGGTAAAGGCTACTGAAATGGTTATAGGAAGATCCGGCGGAAGCTTCAATGTATATAGTGACTCTAGGTCAGCTCTTGAGGCGGTAACACGCGGTGTTTCCCTCCATCCCCTGGTTTTCGCAATAAGGCAAAATATCCTAAAAATATCAGAACAGGACAAAATAATTAGATTATTTTGGATTAAGGCACATGTGGGGCTGGAGGGAAATGAAAGAGCTGACGAATTGGCGAAAGAGGCAGCTATTGGATTGAAGACCAAACCGGATTATGATAGATGCCCGGTATCCTTTATCAAGCGACAGATCCGGGAGGACACGCTGGAGGAATGGCAGCTTAGGTACACGACAGGGACCACCGCGTCAACAACGAAAATGTTCTTTCCCGATGCCTTAAAGGCTTATAAATTAATTAATAAGTTGCCACTTAATCCGCTACTAATACAAGTGTTAACGGGACACGGCGGATTCTCTGAATACTTGAATAGGTTCAAGCGCAAGGAGAGTCCGGCGTGCCCCTGTGACACAGGTAAAGACGAAAATGTAGAGCATTTGTTAGTAGAGTGCCCAATTTACGCAAAACAAAGGCTTAACCTGGAAATGAAAATAAATAAAAACATAGAAAAAGAAAATTTGTCAGAAATTATAGCTAGCAAAGATCTAAGAGGTGATTTTATAGAGTTTTGCGAAGAAGTTGCCAAAAAAGTAATTGCACGAAATAAAACGTAGCACATATAGGTGTAACAGATTATATAATGTAATATATAATAAAAGTTAACCGAATCTGTAAGTATAAAAAAAAAAAAAAAAAAAAAAAAAAAAAAAAAAAAAACTTTATAAAAATAATAATGTATTAAGACAAAGCAAACACAGCATGTAGAGCAATAACGACATAAACCATAAGCAATTAAGCAATATGAATGTTTAGTAACATAGTAAGTAGAGATTAAGGAATAGAGATAAATAGAGCATAAGCACTTGTCTCTCTTATAGAGCACAGAAAAATTTAAGAAAGAACTGGAAAAAGTAGTGTGTAGAGATAGTTTAAGGACAGGGCCCTATAAAAATATGTACTTTAGATTAAATGAGATAGAGCAAAGGCACTGGTTTCCCCATGCCAGTGGTTATAAAAAAAAAAAAAAAAAAAAAAAAAAAAAAAAAAAAAAAAAAAAAAAAAAAAAACCTAACCTAACCTAACCTAACCTAACCTAACCTAACCTAACCTAACCTAACCTAACCTAACCTAACCTAACCTAACCTAACCTAACCTAACCTAACCTAACCTAACCTAACCTAACCTAACCGCGTTGTTTTTGAGAACTTTAATTATTTCAGACCTTTTACATACAGCAAACATACAACTGTCGTACATTTTTGAACGCGGCTCAGTGAGCCCTATACGATTATCACAAAATATTTGACAATTTTCCAAAAGAAAACTATTTATTTAGGAAAAACCAATTTTCATTTTATTCTAAACTCAAAAATTTAATAACAGTCATCCTAATTGACCTAAGTCTGTTCTGGAAACGCCAACGGACGCGCATTTGCTCGTTCTACGGGATACCTGCAACAGAAAAGTCAAATTAGGCACATTTCCAAAATTTATTTTCGAAATTTTCTAAAAAACCCCATTTTTCACCAGTTTTTCGGCCATAACTCCCGTTCCCGACGTCCGATCCGGACCGGGTTTACGTCATAGTATAGGACTCCGTGCCCGCTGTGCGTGTGCACCGCAAAAAACGAACCCTTCATAGGGAAATTTTACACCCGACAGTGAAAAACGTTAAAAATTGCAAAATTTTACGCCCGCCCACCCACCCTTATTGAAAATACGAAGAATTTGGGGAAAATTTTTTTTTTTAGCTTATATTACAGGGGATAACGGGTGGTCCCGTTATATATACTTGGATCCTGGACAGTAGCCTCTATTGAGGACTTTATGTTAATTTTAGTTTAGTTTTTAAATTATTGACACCTCTTTTGAGGAATAATATTTGACATTTTGTAATAAGGACTTACTGATCCCCCCTTTACAGGGATCAGTATATTATAGGTTTAGCTTAAACATTTTTAATTTTATTCACAATAATTATTATTTTATCGTTTTTAAATTTATTTTATTTTATTCTCACTCTCCTACCATGTTCCTCTCCAGGACCCCTGCAAAAAAGACAGCCGTGGGTCCCCAAGTCTCTCCATCAAACCAAGCACTATCCGTCACCTTCGAGAGGGAATTCTCCCCTCCCAGTGCTTCAACTCAGGCCTCAAGTGTGAGGCGAAGCATTGGTGAGTGGGAAAATGGGAAGATGGCGGAATCTCAGCCCCTTTCTTCAGCCGCTTCGCTCTCACCCAAGAAGGCAGCCCCGACCGTGACGGCCTCCCAGAAGTCCACAAAGCGCGCCACGTCTCAGGCGGACAGCAAGGCTGTGGCGCGTCGAACTTCTACCGAGACGCTGGGAGCATCACCAGGGACAAGCCAGCTGAGGCTCGGAACTGCCTTCTGCGTGCGAAGTCGCACCTTGGCGATTCGCGCAATTTGAGGGCAGACCTTAAAGCCGGGATCACTCAATCGGTGGAACGGCTGTACCAGCTGGTGAAGGAGGAAGCGGCAGCTGCTGTAAAAGTGAAGGGGGCTGAGCTATCGAGGGAGGAGGCCTTTAAGGCATCACCCCCGCCAGAAGCACCAAAGAGCCTGCCGGAGGTAAACTCGCTGCTCGCTTCACTAGCGGAGCATAGCGCGCTGGTGAAGGAGAGCAGCGAGAAAATGGAAAAGCTGTGGCAAGCGATGGAGAGACAGGGGGAACTGTTGGAAAAGACGGCCACCTACGCGAGTGTAGCGGCGGGTCCACCGAAAAGGCAGACCCCAGGAAGGACCGCGCTGCACTCGATAGTGGTGACGTCCAAGGAAGAAGGGGACACAGGAGAGGAAATCATCAATAAAATAAGAGAGGCTGTCAAAGCCAAAGATGGGGGAGTCGAAATTGAACGCGTGCGAAAGGCAAAGGACAGGAAGATTGTTATGGGATGTAGGTCGGTCGAAGAAAGGGACAAAGTACGAGAAAGATTAGAGAAGGCAGGAGATCACCTCGTTGTCGAGGAGGTGAAAAACAAAGACCCATTGCTGGTTTTCCGTGGCGTCCTCCGCATCTACTCTGATGAGGAAGTGCTGGGGGCGCTACGCAATCAAAACCGGGATGTCTTTCGCGGCCTCGACAACGGGGAGGACCGACTCTTGATAAAGTATAAAAAGAACTCCAGGAACCCCCAGACCCAGAACGTGATAGTCAGCACGTCCCCGACTATCTATAACAGGATGCTCGATAAGGGAAGAGCGCGTATAGATCTTCAGACCGTCTTCGTTGACGACCAGTCGCCACTGGTGCAGTGCACGAGGTGTTTAGGGTACGGGCATAGTCGGCGACTCTGTAGAGAACCGGCCGACTTATGCAGCCATTGCGGAGGCCCACACCTGCGTGCAGAGTGTGCCCAGTGGCTAAAGGCGGATTGCCCAAAATGCCACAACTGCGTCAAGGCGAGGATGGAGAAGACGGACCACAACGCGTTCAACCCCGAGTGTCCTGTTCGAGTCAGGTGGGACAGACTGGCACGTGCGTCCGTCGCTTACTGCTAAGGTGGTCCCAGTGGACACACTGCCGCACAAAATACTCCAGGTTAATCTTCAAAGGAAGAGACTGGCGACCCATGAGCTTGTGATCGAGGCCGAACAGCGCAAAGCCACCGCAGCGCTGATCCAGGAGCCCTATGTGGGCAACGCTAAAAGGATGAGCGGGACCAGAGGCGTCCGGATCTTCCAGAGCACCAGGCAAGGAGAAGGGACTGTCAAAGCGGCCATAGCTGTCTTTGACCCAAAAATCACCGTTAGACAGTACCCAGAACTCACCACGGACAATATCGTCGTGGTGGGGATCCAAACCGGTGCCTGGAAACTAACTCTGGTCTCGTTCTACTTCGAGCCAGACCAGCCCTTGGGGCCATACCTGGACACCCTTAGGAAAGTGGAGCGCGAAGTCGGCCCGCATAAGCTCATTGTGGGAGGAGACGCCAACGCCTGGAGTGTTTGGTGGGGCAGTAGTGAGACCAATAGCAGAGGCGACGAGATGCTGGGAGCTCTCGACCAGCTTGGACTGCAAATACTCAACAGAGGGGAAACTCCAACCTTCGACGTAGTTCGTGGTAACAGGCGTTACACGAGCTGCGTCGATGTCACAGCCTGCACAGCGGATATGCTGTCGGTGACCGACGGCTGGCGTGTCGTCGATGACCTGACGGGGTCGGACCACAACGGCATAGAGTTCAAAATAAACCTCGAAAAGTCTGTGGGCATCACGGTGCAACGGACTACCAGGATCTATAATACAAAGAAGGCAAATTGGGACCAGTTTCGTAAGAAACTGGTCCGGATTATGCAAAACAACAATATGACTATAAGCCTGCTCGATCAGATCGACAGCGTGCACAAACTAGACCTGGTAGTCGAGGAACTGACAACGGCGGTACGAAACGCCTGTACCAAAGTGATGCCCAAAAAGAAGACAGTAGAGAAGTTAACCGTGCCGTGGTGGTCCGACGAACTCGCCAGCCTGAAGAAGCAGGTTGTTACCAAGAAGCGGAGAATCCGATGTGCAGCGCCGGTCCGTAGACCAAAGGTTGTTGAGGAGTACCTGAAACAGAAAGAAGAGTATGAAAAAGCAGTAGTCAAGGCGCAGGTCGAGAGTTGGAAGGGTTTCTGTGAGAAACAAGACCGAGAAGGCCTGTGGGAAGGAATATACAGGGTGATCAGGAGGACAGAAAAGAGAGAGGAGGACGTACCGATGGTGAGGGATGGAAAGACTTTAGACCCCGAAGAGTCAGCGAGGTACCTAGCACAAGCGTTTTACCCGAAAGACCGTCCAGAGGGGGATAACGAGGAGCATAAAAAGGCGCGGCAAAGAGCGGAAGAGGTGAACGGGGGGAACCAAGTTGAACCCTGGGATCCACCGTTCACTCTCGACGAGCTAAGGCGAGCAGTCTCCTCGTTCAACCCCAAAAAAGCCCCCGGTTCCGACGGTCTGACGGCGGACATATGGGGCCACGCGATCCATGCAGACCCAGACCTAGTTCTGCGCTTGATGAACAAGTGCCTGGCGCATGGATACTTTCCACGGTCCTGGAAAGAGGCAACAGTCGTTGTGCTCCGCAAACCCGCGAAAGAAGACTACACCACTCCGAAATCATACAGGCCAATTGGTCTTTTGCCTGTACTCGGCAAGATCTACGAGAAGATGCTCGTGGCCCGACTCAAGTTCCATTTGTTGCCCAGGATGAGTACTCGCCAGTACGGCTTCATGCCCCAAAAAAGCACTGAGGACTCCCTCTATACACTCATGGGGCACATTCGTGGCAGACTCAAAGCAAAGAGGCTTGTCACGATTGTGTCCTTGGACATAGAGGGAGCCTTCGACAGCGCTTGGTGGCCGATCATACGGGTGCGTCTGGCTGAGGAAAAGTGTCCTGTGAACTTGAGAAGGGTCTTTGATAGTTACTTGTCCGAGAGAGTGGTGAAAGTCAGGTACGCGGGAGCGGAGCATAAATCCAAGACCGAGAAGGGATGCGTCCAGGGGTCCATCAGTGGTCCCATATTATGGAACGTGGTGCTGGACCCGCTGATTAAGCAGCTAGATAGTATGGGGGTCTACTGTCAGGCGTTTGCGGACGATGTCGTCCTTGTGTTCGATGGGGAGACGGCGCTTGAGGTCCAAAGGGATGCCAATGTCGCCCTTGAGTACGTGCACGCATGGGGTGTCACGAACAAGCTCAAGTTTGCGCCGCATAAAACAAAAGCAATGCTAATAACGCGCAAACTGAAGCATGACACCCCATGTCTCAGAATGGGCGGGGTAGACATTGGCATGTCTGAGGAAATTAAACTGTTAGGTCTCACCATCGACCACAAGTTGACCTTTAACAACCACGTCGCAAACGTCTGCTCCCGAGCCATCGGTATTTATAAGCAGCTGTCGAGGGCCGCAAAAGCCAGTTGGGGTCTGCATCCTGAGGTCATCCGCTGTATTTATACAGCTGCAGTGGAACCCATCGTCCTGTACGCGGCGAGTGCATGGTCGCCGGCCGCAACCAAAATTGGAGTCCAGAAGAAGCTGAACGCCGTCCAGAGGAGCTTCGCGCAGAAGCTGTGCCGAGCCTATCGCACGGTCTCCTTACACTCGGCACTGGTGCTGGCTGGAATACTCCCTCTCGACCTCCGAATTCGAGAGGCGGCTTCACTCTATGAAGCCAAGAGGGGGTTACCCCATCCAGCGCTGGGAGACAGGGAGATCGAGCGAGTGTCATCGGCACTACAGATGCCACACCCGGCTGAGCAGAGGACCATTGAACTGCATCGCCTGGTAGACGAGGAGCAATACAATGCCCACCGCGACTACGCGGTGAGGATCTTTACAGACGGCAGCAAGATTGAGGGCAAGGTCGGGGCCGCACTGTCCGTGTGGACCGACCAGGCCGAGGTTAAGGCCCTCAAGCTTGCTTTGCCGTCTTACAGTACCGTCTACCAGGCTGAGCTCCTCGCCCTCTGCGAAGCTACGAAGGAAGTCCTCCGAAGGACCGAGACGGCGTTCGCTATCTACAGTGACTCCATGGCAGCTCTCCAAACCGTCGTGAACCCCGAAGCCCTCCACGCCCTCGCAGTAGAAACAAGGGACGCCATCCGCCGCAGCAGTATCCAGAACAAGAGCGTCTCCTTGTTCTGGATCAAAGCTCATGCGGGGCTGGAGGGCAACGAGAGAGCCGACTCGCTCGCAAAGGAGGCTGCCTTAAAGTGTAAGCGGAAACCCCACTACGATAAATGCCCGGTTTCATTCGTTAAGCGTATGATCCGTATGGATACGCTGAGCGAATGGAACCGGAGGTATTGTACTGGGGAAACGGCGGCCACGACGAAGTTATTCTTCCCGTGCGCGATCGCTGCGTACAGGACGGTGCGGAAATTAGAGATGACCCAGGAGCTGACCCAGGCCCTAACAGGGCACGGCGGGTTCTCCGAATACCTGACTCGTTTCAAGTGCAAGGAGAATCCGGCGTGCGTCTGCGACCCCGACAAGCAGGAGACAGTCCTCCATCTCCTGACGCAGTGCCCTGTATATTCCTCCCACAGGCACGATTTAGAAATGAGAGTCGATTTGCCAGTAAATAAAAATAATCTTTGCCTCTTATTAAGCGACCGAAAGACGAGAAAATTCTTTACGGAATATATAATAAAAATTGTTCAATCTGCAAATAGACGGAACAAATAACTTATATCTGACATAATTATAAGAAAATTTTATTATTGTATATTACTAGTATTTATTTATTTTATAAGAAATTATGACAACAATTTAATAATGATTTAATATTATAAATGAAATTTTAACAACTATATTTTTGAAGAATTATTTTTATCCATATTTTACAACGTACAATTTTAAATAACAATAATAGAAATCGAAAGCCTACAGTCCTTAATAACAACCCTGCAAAACTTGTGCAGCAGGGGCTTTCCGCATGGCAGGAGTGTGGTTTTAGCCGGTAGGAGTCCGGCACTGCCCAGACTGCTCTCATTGAGGAGCAGTGTGGGCGTCCATGATGGATTTCCCACTCCTGCCACAAAAAAAAAAAAAAAAAAAAAAAAAAAACCTAACCTAACCTAACCTAACCTAACCTAACCTAACCTCCGCGGGGTCGATGCAATTGGTTCCGAACCGCGCCAAACCCAAAACTGGAAAATCCTCGAGCCTTAGTCGGGAAACTGCGATGTCTGCGGAGCAATCGGTGGCTGCTATAGAAACGGCCATAGTGGTGGAACCGGACGTCCAGGAGTCGGTTACTGCGGCTAGTGGTGATGTCTCGCTGCGTGAGGAACTTGGGGTTCCAAGGCCGGAATCTCGGCAAGGTGTTGCCACTTTATTAGAGATGGAAATAGAGGAGCCGTCTCCGTCTCCTCCTCTCTCGTCTACACCCATAAGGGAGGGAACATGTGGACCACCAGTTTCTGGGCAGAGATTGATCCCTGCAGAGCTACGAATACAGGCCCAGATTAGGCAGGCAAGAGCAGCAGGCTCAGCGGAGGTATTGAATCCGACGGATACCGAATCGCTGGGGACAGAGGTTGACGAGTGTGATTCTGATGCATCAGTAGTTTCATGCGACTCAACCAGAACTGTGGATGGAAGACGGATTGTCCTAGGCGAGATGCCGCGCCAGGCTGGTGCGGTCCTTCAAAACGCTAAACTGAAGCTGGAGAAATCGGGTAATCTTAAGAGGGATATCAGGGAAAATGTCGTCTCGGCCTTACACCTGATGTACGAAATGGTCTTGAAACTCTCGGACTCCCGAAATCTTCATATGACGGAGGCCCACCGTGTCAAAGCGGTTATCGCAAAGGATAGGGAGCGAAACGTCCAGAGGCATGCTCGTGCGTTGGAAGCTGCACTGGCTGAGTACAAGAAGCTGGAGGACCGGATTGAGAAGTTGACAAGGGACACTGAGGCTCTCCGCCAGATCCTATTATTTGATGCGTGTGAACCTATAAAGGCTCTTAAGTACGGTATGGAGCTTGCACTCCGAGAATCCCCCCAAATGATGAGCTCAGTGCTCATAAAGGTTGCGGACATATCTGCAGAACTGGAGCCCCTTAAAGCGGCACTCAAATATGTGCAGCCTTCAGTGGTGCAAGCTAATGTTGAGTCATCGCAGCGACAGGATGTGGACATGGTCGGGATCCGGGAGGAGTTGGTGCACATAAGAAGGGACCTGGAATCGCTGACTCGACATCAAGCGGAGGCGGCTAACCGTGAAACTTTTTGTGCAGACGATCTTAGGTTGGCGGTGCAGGAAGTAGTGCTCGGCACCCCTGGTTTATCTTCGGCCACCGCAGATGTCACTCAGATACTGGCAGCATGCAATGACACTCGGGAGGTGGTGACTGGAGTGCAGCAGGGATTGCTGATGTTACAAGGGTCGCTGTCATCTAGTGAATCTGCACAGGTGCTGGGATCGAAAATGGAGGAGCTAAGAAGGGACGTTAAGGAGCTTCGGGACATCACGGTAGAGGCAGTGGCTCCAGTTAGGACCTCTGTGGAGCACCTGAGGGGTGTTATTGAAAAATGGGAGAGCACAGACGGCACGCTGAAACCCATATGTCAAGAGACTGCTGACACGCAAACGGCGCGCGTTGTGCGCAGCCTGCCGAATAGGTCGTACGCAGAGGCTTTGTATACTCCTAGCCATAACCTGATAGTGGAGTCTATCGACCCCCGCCACACCAGTGAAGATGTTATAAAAACTATTAAATCTAAGGTCAACGTTGTGGAATTGGGGGTGGGAGTTAGTAGCATGCGCAAGCTACGTGACCAAAGGGTTTCCATCGGCTGTGCCTCCGAGCGCGACAGGGTTACCCTCACTAAGGCAATTAAGGACGCAGGGAAGGAGTTCGCGATCCTGACTCCACCTCCAAAAAATCCTTTGATCCGGCTAGTCGGGGTTATAAATGACCTTGACGACAAAAACATAGAGTCGGCAATAATTAAGCAAAACGCCAATCTCTTCGAAGGCGTTACGACGGATCAAACGACCGTCAAGGTCATTAGAAGAACGAAAGGAAGATCAACTGCCACAACTAACGTCATTCTGGAGGTGGACTTCAACCTGTGGAGTCGACTGAACGGACAGCGAGTAAAACTGGGATACCAAGTGGTTGTGGCTATGGACCAATCTCCGATACTCCAATGCTACAACTGCCTGAGTTTTGGCCATTTAGCTCGAGACTGCCAATCACAGCTGGTATGTGGATATTGTGCTGGAACGCATGATACTCGAGAGTGCCCCAATCGCTCCAGGCATCCTCATTGCGTAAACTGCACCAAGAGAAACTCTGGAAATAGTCTCCATCACCCAGCATATTCTAGTGAGTGTCCTGAGTGGCTGAAATGGGACCGAATTGCACGAACAGCAGTCAGATACTGCTAAGGGCTCACTGGGATGCATTAGATTCAGGCAAGTCAATCTCGGTCGCGGCTTAGCCGCCACCAAAGAAGCCCTGTGTGACGCACTAAAATCCCGCACGGATGTCCTTCTTCTTCAAGAGCCCTACGTCGGAGCTAAGGGCATTTTTTCGTCACCCCACATCAACATTCAGGACACTACTGGCTCCAAAGAAACACCCGTAAAATCGGCTATTGTTGTCATTAATCCAAACTTGAAAGTGGTCCAGTGCCAAACATTAGTCTGTAAGAATATTACATCCGTAATTGTGCACATGGGCCACCTAAGAGTAGGCATAATTAATTTCTACCTTGAAGGGGACAAGAACATAGAACCGTACCTCAGAAAAATCCAGGAAGTCATTGGTGGCCTCGGAACTCAGGATATTATTATTGCCGGTGACGCCAACGCTATGAGCCACTGGTGGGGTTGTGATACTGAGGATGGGCGGGGAGCTGCCGTTACAGATCTGTTTGCACAAAACAACATCAGTGTGCTAAATCAGGGAACAGTGCCAACATTCCACATATACAGAGGTGGTAAGCTTTATTCTAGTATTGTGGATGTTGCGGCTTGCAGCGATTCACTGCTGGCGAGGATATCGGATTGGAGGGTTGACACCGAATCTGCAGTGCTCACTGACCATAGGACCATAAGCTTTGCATTGACATCGGACAACCTAGACCTGCGTGCCAAACACCCTACCACCCGCATCTATAATGTTAAAAAAGCTGATTGGAGTAAATTCTCAGAAATCCTAAGGTCAGAGCTGAGTCAGATGGGACTTACCACGGAGGAGTTTGAGAACTGCAGATGTTCGGGGCGACTGGAGGATCTGGTGCGTAGCTATACCACGGCTATCACCAAAGCTTGCGATAAGGCTATTCCTAAACTAGGTCAACAGAAACCTTTCGTAAAGCCCCAATGGTGGACTGAAGAACTCGAAGGGGAGAAACGGAAGGTCAAAACACTCCGTCGAAAGATTCATTACGCGAACCCTCGTAGGAAACCATTTTGTATCGCGAATTACCAGAAAGCCAGGGACGCATACAAGAGGAACATTGAGTTGACCCTCACTGCTAGCTGGAAAGATTTTTGTACAAGACAGAAGGAAGAGGATGTGTGGACCTGTGCTAATAGAATCATTAGTCACTGTTCAAATACTAGCAGAATCGAATCCAGCATTTTGAAGGACCCACAAGACGACAAAATGTTGTCAGCTAATGCCTCGGCTCAACTGCTTGCGGAAACTTTCTTCCCGACAGATGATCCTGCAACAGACTCAGAGTATCAGAGGGCAATACGAGAGGAGGTGAGGTTTATAATTAATAATCAAAACCGGAGCTTCTTCACTGAACTAGCGCCGCCGTTTACTCGTGTTGAAATTGAGCAAGTCTACGCAGGAGTCCATCCCAAGAAAGCACCGGGTGCTGATGGCATTACAGCAGACATCTGCTATTCATCGTACCGATCCGACCAAAATCTCCAGCTGGCCATGTTTAACAAGTGCCTTGAGTTGGGTTACTTCCCCATTGCGTGGAAGGAGGCTAGAATCAGAGTTATTCCAAAACCTGGTAAGTCATCCTACACGGCCGCAAAGTCCTACCGCCCGATTGGACTCCTTCCACTTTTGGGGAAGGTCCTTGAAAAGCTGGTCGCTAACAGACTGACATGGGTCATGGAGAACCAAAACTTGTTGAGCAGAAGGCAGTATGGTTTTCGACCTCAGTGCGGAACGGAAGACGCGCTGTATGACACTGTAGACTACATCCGACGGGGTCTTCGAGCCAAAAAGTTAGTAGCTGTGGTTTCATTGGATATCGAAGGCGCGTTCGATAATGCCTGGTGGCCTGCCATACTGCATCAGTTGCAAGCGAAGGGGTTGGACGCGCAGACGTTGAGGCTGCTCAGCAGCTATCTGTCTAGTAGAAGTGTCACTTTGGAGTACATGTACGAATCGGTCTCAAAACCGACTACCAAGGGTTGTATTCAGGGCTCTATCTGTGGACCCATCTTTTGGAATGTGCAACTCGACCCATTAATGGTTGAGGCGGAGAAGCTCACTGCCCATATCCAGGCGTATGCAGATGACATAGTTGTAATGGCGCAGGCGGATACAACAGTCGAACTGGAAAAAGCAGTCAATGACGCTCTTGAAGTCATTGCCAAGTGGGGCAATGACTTCAAGATGCGATTCGCTGCACATAAGACCCAAGCAATGTTGGTAACAAAAAAGACCAAATATGACGAGCCACAATTCACTCTTTTGGGTACTCCACTGACTCTCACTAGACGTCTTAAACTCCTTGGGCTCACGATAGACGCGGGTTTGACTTTCCTTCCGCACCTAGAAGAAGTCACGAAAAAGACGGCTAACATTTTCAGAATGGTTGCGCGGGCGGCAAAAGCTCAGTGGGGACTAAACTCCAACATCCTCAGGATGATTTACATAAGTGTTGTTGAGCCTGTGGTTACATATGCTGCGAGCTCATGGGCCCAGGTTGCTGGAAAGGTATACGCTAGGAAAAAGCTCGATTCCATCACTAGAATGTTTGCAATTAAAATTGCCAAAGTCCACAGGACAACATCCCTCCCTGCTGCAGCCGTTCTTTCCAGAGTGATCCCCCTGGATATGCGAGCGATGGAGTATCTTCGGATCTACGAGGTGAAAAGAGGGAAAACTCTGGAGGAACTTCCCGGCAGGTGCCTTGAAAGACGCGTACACCCCTCCGAGCTTCCACACCCAGCTCATCGCAAAAGGTTAGACTTCCGGCATATTGCAGTTGAGGAAGATCTAAGCCTTATTCACAACAACTGGCAGTGCCTCTACACAGATGGAAGCAAAATAGAGGGAAAGGTGCGCTGCAGTATCTTGTTGGAACAGAGAAAATGAAGTGGCCAAAGTTACTGTTCGTCTGGGGAACTTTTGCTCAGTTTTCCAGGCTGAACTGATTGCAATCCTGCGAGCAATCACCTACGCTGGCAATAAAAATCCACCCATATCTGTCAACATAATCTCGGATTCGAGATCCGCGTTGGAATCCATAGCCGACCCTAAAACAAGGAACCCCATTTCACTGAAGATCCAGCAGGCTATCGCAATCGCACAGTTACAGGGCAGGGAAATCGCTTTATATTGGATTAAGGCTCACGCTGGTATACCTGGGAATGAAAGAGCGGACGAGCTGGCAAAACATGCTGCTCTTCATAAGAAAGCCGCGCCAGCCTATGATTACTTCCCGCTGTCATATGCTAAGCACTCCATCAGGGAATCCACACTGCAAAACTGGCAGTTTCGTTATGTCGCTGAAACACATCAAGATAGGGGTATCAGACTTTTCTTCGGTGACGTGAGGAAGGCCTACAGTCTGTTATTAAAATTAGGTACGCCCAATAACCTACGATCCCAATTATTCACCGGACATGGAGGATTCCGTGAATATTTGTTTAGATTTAAATTAATGGAGACCCCTGCCTGTGTTTGTGACGGTACTACCACAGAAACAGTGAGTCACATATTAAAACATTGCCCTCGATTTGCCGAAGAGAGATACAACTGCGAACAAAAACTGGGTAGGTCAATTGAAGAGGATAACTTTGAAGACTTAATAACGAATCATAAGACCCAATTTATGGTTTACGCAGACAGCGTCATAGCCAAAGCTGCAAAAGCAAATGGATCAACGGTGACGGCGCAGAATAACTAAACAAAAAAAAAAAAAAAAAACACCAAGTTACAACTACCAGTAATATACTAACCTTTTAAGTGTCGAATTCAATATCGGCAATATCAGCAAGCAAAAATTTAAAAAAAAAAAAAAAAAAAAAAAAAACCTCCGCGGGGAAGCTTGTAAACGTTAAATTCATAGTTCTATAGATCTATATAGGTATAACCAAAAATCTACTTACCAGAGCGTTGTTTTTGAGAACTTTAATTATTTCGGACCTTTTATATACAGCAAACATACAGCTGTCATACATTTTTGAACGCGGCTCAGTGAGCCCTATACGACTATCGCAAAATATTTGACAATTTTCCAAAAGAAAACTTTTTACTTAGGAAAAACCAATTTTCAATTTATTTAAAACTTAAAAAATTTATAACAGTCGTCCTATTTGACCTAACTCTGTTCTAGAAACGCCAACGGACGCGCATTTGCTCGTTCTACGGGATACCTGTAACAGAAAAGTCAAATTAGGTACATTTTCAAAATTTGTTTTCCAAATTTACATAAAAAATCACCTTTTTCATCTATTTTTCAGCCATAACTTCCGTTCCCGACGTCCGATCCGGACCGGGTTCACGTCATAGTATAGGACTCCGTGCCCGCTGTGCGCGTGCACCGCAAAAAACGAACCCTTCATAGGACCCCACCGACCATGTTCCCACGTTGTCGCCGTGGTGGGGCTTGCGTGTCTCTATGACCTTGAGGGCTATGCCGGTAGAGCTACTCATGCCGGAAGGCCTCTAGCGAGAGACCAGACCAAGAGGAACACACAGGCGGAGTCCAGACGGACCGCCAAGGAGGGTGCACTGTCCAGAAGCATCGGCACCAACAGCTGTTGGTGTTTTTGGACAGTGGTTTTGAGAGAGTGGGTTCGCCTCGGGTACGCGTCTGCTTATCAGACGTGACCACGATGGCGAACGTGTTATTGGGGACCCCACCCCAATTTAAAAAAAAAGGCAAAGCTGTGCTCAGCAAAGACATGGACGCGTCTCTAAAAAGATTACTACCCCAGGAGGGTACCGCCTGCACCGCAGGCGGAGAATCCCTCCCCGAGCAGAGCTCGGGCTGCCCCTCGTATTCTGGGGGGGGCAAAGAACGCGTCAGGTCCCAAAAGGACCTGTTACCGTCCTTCGTGGACGCAAGGAGCCAGGGTGGCTCACCCATCGGAAGCGCGGAGTCCCTGGGACCTGTTCCCAGCACGTCCGCTGCGCCGGTGGGTCCTGCAGAGGCCGGCAGGAGCTTCGGCCTCAGGGAGGTGAGCGGAGACGCGGCGTCGGACTCCGATGCCGCGTCATCGCTCTCGGAGAGGATGGAGGTGGAGGAGTCCGCCGCCAAGAACCAGTTCCTCAAACGCCCCTTGTTGGGGGATGGCCAGAGGAGGACATCATCTGACGATGAGCTGGGGGCATCGGCCCGCAAAATCTCCACCGCTGTGCGGGGTGCGGGCCGAAAGCTGGCAAAGGGGAGTAGGCCACCCCTGAAAACCGCCAGGAAGGAGCGCCACACCGGGGCACCCAGTAGTCGGGCTGGCCCTTCGGAGTCGGAGCCTCCTGGCAGCGAGCCAGAAGGCATGGAGGAGGCACTGGCCAGGTTTAGAGAGGTCGTAACGGCTGCCGTCCAAAGCGTTGCAAAGAAGAGGGAGAGGGTCTCCAAACGGAATTCCATCCCCCAGGCTACGACCTCAATTCTAGAGGCACTGGGGATGGTACTGGAGCCCCTCAAAAAGACTTTGAACCGACGGATTGGACGGCTTGAGGCAGACCTGGCCAGTCTCCGGGGCGCTGGCCCTGAGATGGCACCAAAAGGAGGACGCAGGGAGGGGCAAAGTCGGTCCCAGCCCTCGCCCCAGGTGGAGAGCGAGGTGCTGACTCTGCTGCGGCAAGAGCTGGCTGCCTTCCGGCAACAGCAGCAGGAGCAGCAGCAGCAGTTCCAGGACCGAGTCCAGCGGCAATTCGCTGTCCTGGAGGGCATTGTCCTGCGCCCCCCACTTGCGGCCTCCGGCCAGAAAAGGGCGGTCTCGTACGCTGCCGCCGCCGCGGCTGCTGCGCCCAAAGCGGGCCTCTCTGGGCAGACTGGGCGCGGAGCCGTGGCGTCGGAGCCGACGAGGACGGTCCCGGCGGCTAAGCCGCAGCAGCGGCAGGGGAAGCCTACCCCTTCCCCGAAAGGCAGAACGGTGCCTGCCGCTGAACTGGCGAGACCTCCTGCGGCGGCGGCGACTAGGCCGCGCCTGCCGCCTCCCTTGCCTGAAGAACCCTCGGCTGGCGCCGAATGGACGGTCGCCAGCGCCAGCAGGAAGGCGGGCAAGGTGGCCAGAGCGGCGAAGAAGCGCGAGCGGCGACAGCAGCGCAAGAAGCGGGCCATGGCAGCCAGGCTTCGCGCCCCAAATTCCGCAGCTGTAGTGATTACACTACAGCCAGCTGCGGAAAAGAAGGGCATGAGCTATGACAAGGTCATGGCGAAGGCGAAGCAGGCGGTGGTGGATCACCTCGACGAGTTCGGAGCCTCTGAGGGCTTCCAAATGAGGCGCACCGCAACCGGGGCCCGAATATTGGAGGTCCCTGGTGCGGACAGCGGCCCTGCCGCGGACGCCCTGGCCGCAAGGATCAGGGCGTCCCTGGACGTCGAGGAGGTCCAAGTATCCAGGCCCACAAAGTGCATAGACATGCGCATCATGGGCCTGGATGACTCTGTTAGGGTGGAAGAGGTGGTGGCCGCCGTCGTCAGGGCGGGAGGATGCCAGGCCGACCAAGTGCGGGCGGGCACCATCCGAGCTGACAGCACGGGCATGCGGGCCGTTACGGTCAGCTGCCCCGTGTCGGCGGCTAAAGCCATCACGGCCGAAGGCCGAAGGCTCTTGGTGGGCTGGGTCTCCGCGCAGGTAAAACTGCTGGAGCTCAGACCTCTGCGGTGCTACCGCTGCCACGTGGGGCACCACGTGGGGGCCCACTGCGCCGCGGAGGTGGACCGTAGTGACCGCTGCTACCAGTGCGGTCAGTCTGGTCACAAGGCCGTCGAATGCCGTGCAACGCCGCACTGCTACGCATGTGCGGCGGCAGGCAAGCCGGCCGACCACCGGGCTGGGGGCAGGTCCTGCGACCCCCCCGCCAAGGCCAAGGCCAAAGTTCGGAGGCCCATCCACCCGGACGCACTCACCGCCGCAGCCGCCTCCTTGGCTGCCGCCGCTGTCGCCGTCGCACCCGCCGCGGCAGGGCCCTCACGGGGGGCTCGGGAGGAGACTGTAATGGACTGTCAATAACGACCCCATTACGTCTCCTCCAGGCGAACATCGACCACTGCGCCCCCGCTCAGGATCTGTTGCTCCAGAGCATGGCGCAGTGGTCGATCAATATCGCCGTGGTCTCCGAGCCGTACAATGTCCTGCCCAGGGGAGACTGGGTGCGAGACCTGGACGGCTCGGTGACCCTAATTTCGTCGGCCGCCGCCGGTACCCCGACCCTCGAGGCCGTCACGAGGGGACGGGGTTGCGTGGCAGCACGGTTCGGGGACATTGCAGTGGTAGGCGTCTACCTGTCCCCGAGCAGATCTCTCGGCGATCTTCACATCTCCCTAATGGAGCTGAAAGCCGTCGTCGCTGGGTTTGGTTCCCTCCCCGTGGTCGTTTGCGGGGACTTCAATGCCAAGAACTTGGCTTGGGGTTCCCGGCTCACGAACCAGCGGGGTCGGATGGTGGAGGACTGGGCCCTGGAGACAGGCCTGGTCGTCCTAAACTAAATCGGACTGGGGCTGCCCTCGGGCGGCTCCTGCCCAACCTTGGGGGTCCAGACGCCTCCTGCCGGAGGCTCTACGCGGGGATCGTTCGGTCCATGGCCCTTTATGGCGCGCCGGTGTGGGCGCCGGGGCTGCGGAAGCAGCCGGCGGCCCGGCTGAACGCGTGCCAGAGGGTCATGGCCATACGGATGGTGCGAGGATACCGGACGATTTCCCGCGAAGCGGCGAGCCTTCTTGCTGGCCAGCGACCATGGGATCTGGAGGCAACAGTCCTTGCACTCATGCACGAACGGCGCATGGAGATGCAACGCCGGGGCGAAACTCCGCTGCCGCAACAAGTCGCGGCATGGCGGACAGAGTTCCGGCGAGTTCTCATGGTGAAATGGCGACAGCGACTGTCGCGACCCCGTGCTGGGCACGCCACAATTATGGCGGTAAGTCCCCTCTTTGAGGCGTGGTTGGAAAGACCTCACGGCGTCCTCACATTCCGCATGACGCAGGTCCTCACCGGACACGGTAAGTTCGGGAGGTTCCTGCACCGGATTCGTGCGGAAACGACGCCCGGGTGTCGCCACTGTGTGGCCCACCCGGAGGACACGGTGGAGCACACGGTGGAGGTGTGCCCCGCTTGGGCAGAGCAACGCCGTGACCTCGTGAGGGCAATCGGCGGCGGTGATCTCTCGCGCCGGGCCTTGGTTCAGGCCATGCTCCGGAGCGAGGAGGAGTGGCAGGCGGTCGCCTCTTTCTGCGAAGCAGTAATGCTAGCTAAGGAGGCGGCCGATCGCGTGAGGCAACGGTCCTTACGCTCCAACCGCCGCCGGGATTCCGATCCCGATTTCCGGCCACCGTAGGCGCGGGCTTGCAGACGGCGAGCAATGGGTGGCTCGCCGTCTGATCGTCCGGTAACCGTCCGGACCGAGCCCAAGTCGTCGACGGCGCGTTTTTGTTCCACGCGCGCCTCAAGGAGATGTCAGCAAATCGTAGGGGCCCAACAGGGTCGAAGCCTACTGGGGCCACGGGTAGTGTGAAAGCGGAACCCGGGGCCCTGGGACGAAGGCAACGAAGGAACAGGAGTGGGTTTTTAGTCAGTAAGAGTCTGACACTATCTCCCGCTCCGCCCAAGAGCGGGGATGTCATTAGGATGATTTTCCCACCCAATAAAAAAAAAAAAAAAACCCTTCATAGGAAAATTTTACACCCGACAGCAAGAAACGTTAAAAATTGCAAATTTTTACGCCCTCCTACCCACCCTTATCGAAAATAAGACGAATTTGGGAGATTTCTTTTACATGTTTATATGACTGAGGGTATCGAGACCACCCTTTATATACACTTAAGCCACTGATAGCGGCCTTATTGAGGTTTAATTTTAATACTATATATTTTTATGACCCGTCTATTGACAATTTTATATTATTTTATTCTATTGACACCTCTTTTAAGGACCTATCGTATTTTGACACCTCTATTGAGGAACAAGGACCTTCAAATAATAGGACATACAAATCCCCTCTTTACAGGGATCAAAAATTTTACTCAATTATTAGAATTATAATTTTATCGATTTATTTATTGATTTTTATTTTGCGCTCCATCATCATGTTCCTTTCCAGGACCCCAGCCAAGAAATCTTCCGTGGGTCCCCAAGTCTCTCCATCGAATGCGGCACTCTCCATCACCTTCGAGGGGGAGGTCTCCCCTCCCATTGCTTCAATTCAAGCCTCTAGTGTGAGGCGAAGCATTGGCGAGTGGGAGGATGGGAAAGTGACTGCGTCTCAGCCACTTCCGTCGGCTGTTGCGCAGTCGTCCAAGAGAGCTGCGCCAACCGTGGTGGCTTCCCAGAGGTCCATAAAGCACGCCACGTCTCAGCCGGATAGCAAAACTGTGGCGCGCCGTGCTTCTACGGAGACGTTGGGAGCGTCGCCAGGGACGGGCCAGCTGCAGCCAAACAAATCCACCGATCGGGTGACCGAAGCTCGCAACTGCCTTCTGCGCGCTAAGTCGCACCTCGGTGATTCGCGCAATTTGAGGGCAGACCTTAAAGCCGGGATCACCCAATCGGTGGAACGGCTGTACCAGATTGTGAAGGAGGAGGCGGCGGCTGCTGCACAAGCGAGGGGATCTGAGGTAGTAACAGATGAGGCCGCACCTCCGCCAGACGCACCCAAAAGCTTCCCGGAGGTTATCTCGTTGCTCGCTTCACTGACGGAGCATAGCGCGCTGGTGAAGGAGAGCAGCGAGAAGATGGAAAAGCTGCGGCAGGCGATGGAGATACAGGGGGAACTCTTGGAAAAGACGGTCACCTACGCGAGTGTAGCAGCGGGTCCACCGAAAAGGCAGACCCCAGGAAGGACCGCGCTGCACTCGATAGTGGTGACGTCCAAAGACGAAGGAGACTCGGGGGAAGAACTAATTAAGAAGATAAGAGAGGCAGTTAAGGCCAGAGAGGGAGGAATAGATATAGAGAGCGTAAGAAAGGCCAAAGACCGAAAAATTATTATGGGCTGTAGGTCGGCGGAAGATAGGAAAAAAGTACGGGAAAGGATAGAGGAGTCAGGAGACCACCTCGTTGTCGAGGACGTAAAGAACAAGGACCCACTGCTTGTGTTTCGTGGTGTCCTCCGCATACATTCCGATGAGGAGCTGCTGGAGGCGCTGAGAAACCAAAACCGGGATGTCTTCCGCGGCCTCGACAACGGGGAGGATCGAATGGCGATCCGATTTAAGAAAAATTCGCGGAACCCCCAAACACAGAATGTGGTAGTCAGCACGTCACCTATAGTCTGGAACAGGATGCTCGAAAAGGGAAAAGCTCGCATTGATCTCCAGACCGTCTTCGTCGATGACCAGTCGCCACTGGTCCAGTGCACGAGGTGTCTGGGTTACGGGCATAGTCGGCGGCTTTTAAATTTCTTTTATACGTTTATATGACGGGAGGTAACAAGACGATTAAATAAATATATTTAATTACTGGACGGCAGCCTCTATTGAGTTTTTATTAGACGTTGACCTCTCTATTTAGGGAAAACTTTGGTTTTATACGACTACTGATCCCCTCTTTACAGGAATCAGTTTTATAGTGTTTTGGCTCAGTTTGTTCCCCCTGTACAGGAACTCGGTGTATTCGGTACAGTTGTCCTCTGACTCTACTAATACTCTAACATGTTCCGCACTCCGGCAAAGAAGGACGTGAGCTCACAGGGCTCTGGTGGCTCGCCGCGATCTTCAGAGCGGGTTGGGAGTTCGCTTCCAAGCGTGAGGCGAAGTATTGGAGAGTGGGAGGCCGGGAGAGCAGAACCCCAAGCTAAATCTCCGGCCAGCCCAAAACCTGGCGCCACACTTCCCACCACTCAGAAAATCTCTGGCTACCTGGGGACGCGGCGGGCCTCTACTGACGCTGCAGCACCTGATAGGAAGCCTGAAAATAAATACCCCAACCTCACAGTGGAAGCGAGAGCTTGCCTAAGTAAGGCCAAGCTTCACTTGGGCAACTCCCGCAATCTTAAAACTGAAATTAAAACAGAGGTACTTGGGGCAATAAATCGGCTCTATGAAATTGTCAAGGAGTTGGAGCGAAGGAGACTTCCAGATGCGCCTGAAATTACACAAGGGACTGAACTGACCCGCCAACCTATCCATAGTGATACTCAAAAAACCCCGACGCAATCAACAGATGTTCCAACAGAGCTCGTGAATCAGCTTATAGAAAATCTCCAACAGCACAAACTGGCGTTGGAGGAATGCCAGCAGCACACGCGAGCTCTGTCGGAGCAGCTCAAGCAGACTCCTCGCTATGTAGCTGGCCACGGGCCGACCTTTGCTGATGTCGCCGCCGGCTCAAGGCAACAAGTCAAAGAGCCTCTTCACTCGGTGGTCGTATCATCTGTGGATGATAAAGACACCGGTGAAGAGGTTATTGAGAAACTGAGAACGGCGGTCGATGCCATAAGGGAAGGTACAAGGGTTGACCGGCTGAGGAAGGCGAGGGATCAGAAGGTCGTGGTCGGTTTTAGATCCCGGGAAGAGATGGAAAAGGTGACAGAGAGGATAAAAAGGGTGGGCAACCTCGTGGTGGAAGAGGTCAAAAATAAAGATCCACTCGTTATTATTAAAGACGTGCTCTCTTGCCACTCAGACGAGGAAATAATTGAGGCCCTGAAGCGCCAGAACAGCCACCTAATAGGGGACATTCCTGCGGGAGATGTAAGGGCTGCAGTCAAGTACCGTCGCAGGACGAGGAACACGCACATATGCCATATCATCCTGCAGGTGTCTCCATCGTTATGGCAGAGGCTAACGGCTGCGGGTCGACTGCATATTGACCTGCAAAGGGTGCGTGTAATGGATCAGTCTCCGTTGATTCAGTGCACTCGCTGTCTGCGCTACGGCCACAGCCGGAAACTATGCACTGAACCCGCAGACCTTTGTGTTCACTGTGGTGATCCCCACCTGCAGGCGGACTGCCCCTCACGGCTGGCGGCTGGCGTGCCGAACTGCCGAAACTGCCTGTTGGCAAAATTGACAAAGACCGACCACAATGCTTTCGACAGCGAGTGCCCTATTCGCGTTAAATGGGATGCTTTGGCGCGCCTGTCGGTAGCGTATTGCTGAGGTTACCCCTGCGGCTACCCCAGAGTATAAAATATTTCAGGCCAACCTGCAACGGAGTCAGCTAGCCACAAATGAGCTGCTGCTAGAAGCAGAAAAACAGAAAGTCGCCTTAGCATTGCTCCAGGAGCCCTATGTGGGTGGGGTAAGGAGAATGAAGGACTACCGGGGTGTAAGGGTCTTCCAGACTCTGAGGGAGGAGAAGGGACTGTAAAGGCGGCAATTGCAGTCCTTGACCAAGATTTGGACATATTACAGTACCCGCAACTCACCACAAACAACATCGTTGTGGTGGGAGTCCGAACCAGAGCCTGGACGATCACACTGGTGTCCTTCTACTTCGAACCCGACAAACCGTTACGGCCATACCTGGAGCATCTAGAACGAATAGAGCAAGAATTGGGCTCTTACAGGCTGGTCGTAGGAGGAGATGTTAACGCGAAGAGTCCTTGGTGGGGTAGCAACAGCGAAGACCTTAGAGGGGAGCAGGTGAGTGGGGTACTGGGCGAAATGGGTCTGCAAATTCTAAATACCGGTAATATCCTAACTTACAAACAGTTGGCTAGGGCAGCACGGATCAGCTGGGGACTGAGCCCGGAAGTGATCCGTACTATATATACAGCAGTGGTCGAGCCAACGCTCTTGTATGCCGCAAGCGCGTGGGCACCAGCCGCAAAAAAGATAGGGGTCATAAAGCAACTAAATGTGGTCCAGAGAGGTTTCGCGCAGAAGTTGTGTAAAGCCTACCACACAGTGTCCCTGAACTCGGCTCTATTACTGGCTGGGATACTCCCACTCGATCTCCGCATCCGTGAAGCGGCTATGTTGTATGAGGCCAAGAGGGGAGTCTCCCAGCACATGCTTGGGGACAGGGAGATTGAGCGGATGGCTCCAGCGATAGAAGCCCCACACCCTGCAGAGCAAGCTAATCTGGGCTTCGGCAGCCTGATGGACGAGGAACAATATAGTAACCACAGTGACTTCAATGTGCGTATTTTCACAGACGGCAGCAAGATTGAGGGCAAAGTCGGGGCGGCGCTATCATTATGGGATGGCGCCACCGAAGTAAAGGCCCTCAAGCTTGCTTTGCCGTCTTACTGCACCGTCTATCAGGCTGAGCTACTGGCCCTGCAAAGAGCGACTGGTGAAGCACTCAAAAACAGAGGAAGCACATTCGGCATCTTCAGCGACTCTATGGCGGCTCTCCAGTCAGTGGTCAATGTAAGTTCCCCTCATCCCCTGGCAGTGGAAACTAGAGACACCTTACGCCGCTGTAAGCTCCAGAACAAGAGGGTGTCCTTGTTCTGGATTAAGGCCCACGTGGGTTTTGAGGGAAACGAGCGAGCAGACCAACTCGCCAAGGAAGCCGCCCTGGGGTTGAAGAAGAAGCCGGACTATGATCTGTGTCCCGTTTCATTCGTCAAGCGACAAATCCGTATGAGGTCGCTGGACGAATGGAACGGGCGATATAAGTCCGGGGAAACAGCCTCTGGCACAAAACTGTTTTTCCCTGACGCGATTGCGGCGTACAATATAGTGCGAAAAATGACACACACGGGAATAACCACACAAATTCTAACGGGGCACGGTGGGTTCTCTTCATACCTGAAGCGATTTAGGTGTAAAGAGAATGCAGCGTGCGCCTGTGAGCCGGGTAAAGACGAAACCATCCTCCATGTTTTACTTGAGTGTCCAATTACGGCAAGGGCTCGGTATGAGGTGGAGCAAAAACTGGACTCAAAACTGACAGCGGAAAATTTGCCAATTATAATGAGAGGAAAGAAAAGAAGGATTTTCTTAGAATATTGTAGCGTTATAGGATCAATAGTTATAAATAGGAATAAGGAATAAGTAAAGTAAGATACTTTAATATATAATAAGTATATAATTTAAGTATCTTAGTTAAACATAGAATAAAAAAAAAAAAAAAAAAAAATCGTAATTTATAAGTCAGTACTAAAATTCTACCAGTCTCTGTACTCCGAAGATGAAATGGACTTGTCACTATATAAAATAAAAAATTAAATAAATAAGTTAACAGTCAGTAAGACTCGTATAAGTAATATTAAGATAATATACATTAAATTAAATCGCGAAGGAAGGTCTCTGATAAAGTCAGAGGACAATTTGTATATTAAAAAAAAAAAAAAAAAACCTAACCTAACCTAACCTTAACTTTAACATACCGTTTGTATTTCATATGCTTTGTTTCATTGCGATGAAACAAAGCATATAAAAAAAAATTGAGCATGCAAAAATATATAAAAGAAATCTTATTTACGGTGAAAAAATAAAATCAAAATTTCGATTCGAACAACCTACAAATTATATGCAAGTCTAGATACGAAACCGCTGCGCTACGGTCTTCGATATTTATGTCTTAAAATAGACGTTTTTATATAAACGTCATAATTGACTGGTTGGCTCCTTATCGATGATAGCGAAGTTAACCACACGCAACTCGCAACGCCATCTAAAGACTCAAAGTAGAAATAATGATGAAAATGACAGTTGAACTTCATATTAAATTTGATAGATGGCATTGTGTATTTTAAAACTACTGGTGTTAGATGGAGGCATATTCAACAATATAATAAAATACCTTGCGTTGGAAAGCCCTCAGGTGGACCGATAACCTGGTGAGGGTCGCGTAATGCGATGGATAGACCGGTCATTACGACGACACTTGGTGAGACTTATGTCCAACAGTGGACGTCTTTCGGCTAAAATGATTATGATGATGATGGCACCTTTTTCTTTTTTTTTAAAGTTGGAAATCATCCAATGAGTTTTCTGCTCTGGTTGGAGCGGGAGGGCGTGTCAATCTTTTACTGACTAAAACCATCCAGGCATCCTTCAGTTGCCCTTTGCGACATCTCTTTGAGGAGCGCGTGGATCACTACGCGCTGTTGACGACTGGGCTCGGTCCGGTCAACTACCGGACGGCCGGATGGCTAGCTACCGGCTAGCTACCCATCGCTCGACGTCCGCAAGCCCGCGTCTACCGTGGCTGGTAGTCGAGGTCAGAATCTCGGATTGGCGTGAGGACGTTCGTTCTCTCGCGCTTGCGGCCTCCTCCTTCGCTAGCATTACGGTTTTAAAGAAGGTGGCGACCGTCTGCCATTACTCTTCGCTCTGGATCTCGCCCGAACCAGCGCACGGTGCGAGAGGTCACTGACGCCGATTGCCTCCTATACAGTGGAGGTGTGCCCCGCAAGGGCGGAGCACCACCGTGTGCTCCACTGTGTCCTCTGGGATTAGAGCACCTTGCGGCCTAATAATGGCGTGTTTTATTATTTGAAGTACCGGGTAGTTCATATAAAACGGGATCGAATGTGTTTTTCTGATCATAGTTCGACAACGTATGATGTATCTCAGATTTCTTGCAGCCTTACGTTGACATCTGGACGTTACCTTATTGCAGTGAGTGGTGACTAACACAGGAACAATCCTCTGAGGGAGGCCAGCCTCAGGGATAATGCTAATCGGCTGCTACATTTGTTTACCGTAATTTCATTGTTTTATGGATACACAAGCTCAGGATTGTTGTGGGTGTTTCGAACGGTTTTTGTTCCGGATTCGGTTGGAAGTACCCAGATATTACCATTTTGCGAATCGCCCGGTGGACCCGGTGTAATATGCGGTAGAGGTCTATCCAGCTTGGGTGAACCGCCGTGTCCTTATAGAGACAATCGGCTTCAGATATTTCTCGGTTTGACCATCAATATGCGAGTTCGATTGGAGTGAGATACACGCACACAAGATGTCGCCGAAATTAATTCAAAAGTTGAAGACTCTTCATAGGGTAGTTCCCACTATCGGAAAAACATTTGTCTGATATACGGAAACGTCAGTTAAATACACGCCAAAAAAATCAAAGATAAATGAACAAGTAAGTTTAACCCCCAAAATGATCAAACTGCAACAATCAATGCAAGCATGCTCTCCCACATTCTTCATAAGTAGTGTTGTGGAGGAAGATAGTTGATTGTGATGGTAGTTTTTGGATTCCTTAAGGCTTTGCACTATCAGTGCACGTTATCCAGCTGAAGGTTGGCGTCCCGATTATGCTTACTAGAGGTAAACGAAGGAGCAAAGCTGTCTAACTGCTTAAACTCTTCAGTGACACATTATTGAGGCGAAAATTGTTATGGGAGTTAACTCTTTCGAGTGATCTCGCAGTCCTAGTAGACATCAGCCCTAGAGGGTCCATTTACTGACATCTCTTAGAGTCGCGCGTAGAATACTACGCGCCGTCGATTTAGGATTGTTTTGATCAGACGGCCGGACGGCACCACCGCAATCCCATGTTTGCGATGGTTGGGAATTGCCCTGCGGTTTTGAACACCCGAAGCGTCACTTGCAGCAACAGCTGAGGAGTCAGAATGTCCTATTCCTCATAGTTTCACCCACCTTCTTTGATCGTAGTGCTTCACTGAAGGAGGCTACTGGTTGTCCTTTTCTCCACCAATCACCCCCACGAGGACACAGCGGCGCCGGCACTCCGACCAAGCGGGACTGACTTCCACCAAGCGGGACTGACTTCCACCGTATACTCCATCGTAATCTCCGGGCGATCCGCACAATGGTGAGACTCGAGTGTTTCTTCCCGCTGAATTTGATACAGATACCTTCCGAAACACCCACATTAGGTGAGTCCTGCACAAAGAGAGGATGCCGTGACGCCTCTGTAGTCACTCCTCAAAGACAGGCATTACTGCTGCGATTGTGACGTGCTCATGTGGTGAGGGTTTAAAATCATACAATGTTGTTTTACCAGAACATAAACCAGAAACATACATAAAATAATGCATTTTCCCTTGGGGTAGGCAGAAATGCCAACTGCTATGACCCATACATACTCTTTTTATTCATTGACGTTCATACATGATCTGGATCTGGACGAGTACATAACATATTTCTTGAAGGTAATTTGTGTTTTTACCTTTAACCGTTTTATGTAGTACAATAAATAATTGCGATGCTTTCGGAATGAATTGCAAGCACAGAATGATTGTACAGTTTTAACAGTACAGTGATTGTACAGTTTTTTTTATAACGCGGACGAAGTCGCGGGCAACAGCTAATTTATAAAAATTGTGTAAAATTTTTACCAGACTGCAAGAAGGGTTATGTATAACCAATGTTCTGATCCCATTTACAGGGATCAGTTAGTCAATAAAATGTCAGACTGTTTCCTCAAAAGAGTAATCAAAAAATAAAGAACCTCAACAAAGGCGTTAAAATAATAATAAAAAAAGACTGGGCAAGTCCGAGTCGGACTCGCGCACTGAGGGTTCCGTACAAACCTTTACCTATGTAAACAGTTCAATTCCGGAATGTAGTTTCGAAGATTTTTCCCTAATCGCAAAAAAAAATTGTGACGTAACAAAAATTTACTGTTTTCAGATTTATTCCTATAATATCTGTACTATAAGACCTTGATTTATGCCAAATTTAAGGATTCTGGGTAATTTGTGGGTCTGGTGATGGGGGATAAAGGGACTAACGTTTATATATATTATATATAGGTAAAAGTTTTTGGACTCAGCCTTTATTTCCTACTTATTTCTTTTTATTTTTTTTAAGGTTTCGTACCTTAAAAGGAAAAAACGGAACCCTTATAGGATCACTTACTTGTCCATCCGTCTGTCTGTCTGTCTGTCAAGACCCTTTATCTCGAGAACGCGTGGAGTTATCGAGTTGAAATTAAAACCATATACTCAGATATGCGGTCTCTTAAAGTTACGAAAAATTTAACTTGTAAGTTAACGAAAAAAAAGATACGGCTGTTTATGTTGCATAAAACGTATAGTATATCGACACTCAAGGGAATCAAAATTCATAGGGTACTTCGGTACTTCCCGTTGTCCTAGAATACTGAAATTTGGCATGAAGCAAGATCTTATAGCATAAGCATAGGAAAAAAATCTGAAAACTGTAAATTTGTGATAACGTCACAAAAAAAATTGCGGTTCGTAAAAATCTTTCGAAACTCGATTCGGTAATTGAACATAAACGACCGTATCTTTTTTTTCCGTTGACTTGCAAGTTAGATTTTTTGACAGCTTTAAGGAAGCGCAAACTTTTATTTATTTATTTATAACTTGAGTATATAGTTTTAATTTCAACTCGATAACTTTACGCGTTTCCAAGATAAAGGCTCTTGACAAACAGACATACATGCAGACAGTCAAACAGAGACAGACAGGCCGACGGACAACAAAAGAAATCCTAAAAGGGTTCCGTTTTTCCTTTTGAGGTACGGAACCTTAAAAACGCGCTAAGTACACTACCTCAAAGGTGGCATGAAACCGGGTGCATATTATGATGATGACATCTTTCAACTTTTTTAATCATTATTTATCTCACAAACGGTGGCTCTTAGGAAAAACGTGTTGAGACGTTTTTGTAGATAATCAATCAATCAATATTATTGATAGCCTCCACCCATCCTGAGACGTGGGGTGTCATGTTTCAGTTTCCGCGTGACCAACATTGCTTTCGTCTTATGCGGTGCAAACCGAAGCTTATTCGTGACACCCCACGCTCGCACATACTCGAGGGCGGCATTGGCATCCCTCTGGACTTCAAGTGCTGTCTCCGCATCGAACACAAGGACAATATCGTCAGCAAACGCCTGGCAATAGACTCATATGGACTCCAGCTCCCTCAGAAGAGGATCCAGCAGGACGTTCCAAACTATGGGACCACCGATCGACCCCTGGACGCATCCCTTCTCGGTCCTGGATTCGTACTCCACTCCTGCATACCTGACTTTCACCACTCTCTCGGACAAGTAGCTGTCCATAACCCGTCTCAAGTTTACAGGACACTTTTCCTCACCCAGACGGACACGTATGGCCGGCCACCACGCACTGTCGAAGGCTCCCTAAATATCCAGGGACACAACCGTGACAAGCCTTTTTGCATTAAGTTTGCCGCGAATGCGTCCCACCAGCATGTAGAGGGAGTTTTCGGTGCTTCGCTGAGGCATGAATCCGTACTGACGAGTACTCAACCTGCGGACTACCCTATATATTCCTTCCCATAGGCCTTCCCTATCCTGCTTCCTGCAGAACCCATTCCAGCTCTCGATTTTTGCTTGGACTACTGCAAGCTTGTACTCTTCTTTTTCTGTTTCAGGTACTCCTCAACAACCTTTGGTCTACGGACTGGCGCTGCACAACGAGTCCTCCGCTTCTTGGTGACCACTTGCCTTTTGAGACTGGCGAGTTCATCAGACCACCACGGCACGGTTAACTTCTCTACACTTTTCTTCTTGGGTATCACGGATGTACAGGCGTCTCGTACTGCCGTTGTAAATCCCTCGACTACCAGGTCTATTTTGTCCCTGCTGTCGATGTCATTAACAACTGACAACAAGTGCAACAAGTGATGAACAAGCTTACGGTGTTATTAGCTTGCATAATTTGCTTTTTTAGTGTTGTAAATTCTGGTAGTCCGGTTAACCGTGACACCCACAGACTTAGCGAGATGAACGCTGAACTCCACTCTCCGTTGTGGTCTGACCCCGTCAGGTCATCGACGACTCGCCAGCCATCGGTCACCGTCAGCATGTCTGCTGTGCAGGCTGTGACGTCGATCCGGGGTGGTTTTTAGTCAGTAAGAGTCTGACAGACCCCTCAGTTTTTTTTAACATGTTTGCACCTCTTGGAAATAGATTAAAAACAAGAAACGCGTCCCAAACTAGACGCAGCCTTCATTTTGGAGACCCACACAAAATTTTACAAATGCTGCTCATATTGTTGGTCTCTGTTGCGAATGCAGGCCTGACATCTGTTTCGAGAAATGAAATTAAATGAAATTTATTTATTCCTCCTTAATTGTATTGAAAGCCATTTCAATGCGTTGAACTAGTACCTCCCTAGTTTCCAACTATCATCACTGCACAACAACTGCTAAAATTTTGTATATTCGCTAGAACTGTGAATGAGTCACATAAATTGGAAACAACGCATTGAAACTGCTTTCAGTACAATTAAGGAGGAAATACGACTACGTACAACAAGTATCGAAATCGAAACAGATGTCGGGCCTGCATTCGCAACAGAGGCCACCAATTTGAACAGGATTTGTAAATTAAATAAATGTTAAAAATGCATTTTTTTTTAATTTCTATTAAAACCCACGAAGTCAGATACGAGACAGATTTTACCTTATAAGAGTATGATAACATCTTTAATAGGTTTTTCAGGTATCATTTAAGCAAAAATATTTTTTAAATTATAATTTTGAATATTAGTCTTATGTGACTCGATTCACAATTCTAGCGAATTCACAAAGTTAGAAAAAGTTGTGTTATGGCATGTGGCACGTCACTCATACCGGCCGTCATCGTCATAGTCAACGACACAAAACTAAGCTTAACTAAAACTCAACAACAATATTGCACTTTCGTTAGTAAAAAAAAAGAATAATTGTTGCAGGGTTGCAAGTCTACAATTTTACTGTTTTATTATAATTATGTATATAATACAATCAATCAAATAATAAGACAATCTGTATAATTCGGTATTCTATACAATACCTAGGCAATGTATAGAATACCTAAAAAGTGTAGGTAATCTATGAAATATTATTTATTTTACACTTTGCCTAGGTATTCTATACAATACCGAATGCGCAGCTGGTAATGTGTGTAAAAGACGAGAGCATGGGAGGAGTTGATGTAATTATAATTTATAGTTTAAAAGGTTAAAAGGCTACAGAAATTACTTAATAGGTTAAAAGGCTACAGAAGTTACTTATAGCCCGAAGAATTATTAATTTCACGTTAATTTTATTATGTATAAGAAATCAGGACCTATTTCTGTCCGCGGGGTTTAAAGTAAGGCTCGTATTTCCAGGTGGTTATAGAAAAATAACCACTCCGTCTAGGCAGAAGCTTCCACCGTGGGACCACCACCCACTCCGTCTGATATAGTCCAGTATTTAGCAAAACATTATTTTAGCTTAGTGTACTGTTCTATACTGTTCTCACTGACAAACAAGCTACGGCATCAGTTTCTGATTAGCTCCGCGAACATTAGTTATATGGGATGCAGGAGCAGTAATCCATTTCTTTGACAATACTGTTATAAATTTGCAAATCTACGTTCATACGTGCTACGTGGTGTGCTGCTACTATATTATTGCTAGCATTGAGTCAGACTTCACACTTCGAATCTCTTTGATTGTAACTCAAAATTATTTTTGGGACAATAAAATTCCAGACCAAAATTCACGTGACCCAAGGGCTGGCTTTTACCTCGGTCAGAGATTAAGCATTGCCATACAACGTGGCAATGCCGCCAGCCTTTTGGGTACACTTCCAGTCGACAGCGATGCGGAGGAGTTTTTTGACGCCATATTTTAGCTAGTAGTTTTTGATTTAAGTGTATATATAGTTTTAATTAGTTAAGTGTTTTATGTATTCATTTTTTAAGGCTTAGTTTTTGATTTCTCATCTAATTTAAGTTCAAAACAATAATAAAGCGCGTGTTATAAAATTCCAACAGCCTTGCATCCGGAATTTGGCTTTAACTATTTGGTTAGACGTTATTATTTTTCCAGACAGAAATGCTATATTTTTGTAAAGAACATTAATAGATGGTTAACAAAATATTGAAAGGTTCCCTGAAAAAATATTTTTCACCTACAACCGAGTCTCGTCAAACAACTAGTACTACTAGTAGATAAAACACTATTTCCGGAATAGACACTGTTTCGGTACTAACCAATATGAGTCAGCAATTTCATCACGTAACTGTTACGTAGCCCGTTAATATACATATTCAAACTAAAGTTTACTTTATAACTTGTGCAGTAACAAACTTTTACGAAATATCAATGCAGTCCCGTTAAACGCCGATTTCATTAATAGAACGAAATCAGTTTTAATATAGATAACTAAGCAAGGCTGATTTCTTTTGTGTCCAATATTCTTTCTTATACAATTATAGGAATATTGCTCACATTGTTGCGTTTTACTAAGCAAACTACCTGGAGATAACAAACAGATCTCTCATAATGGATTTCGGACATCAAACGGAACACACGATATAAAAAAAATTACCTTAAAATAAAATATGTAGTATGTTTCCTAAGACGTCCGAAATCCAAATAATTTCTTCCTGTTGTATATCAATTATTATCATTATGAGCTGCACAATGATAAAGGAATGGTGGCTTGCTCTGCGCTGTTAGTTAGTCGGCCACGGGTGGCGCTGAGGTCGATTTACGTAGCGGAAGTAGGACTATCTGGCGAATAAACGCGGAAAAAAGACGATGCACTCTCGTAATGGACTTCGGACGTCTTAGGAAACATTATTATAAATTTTATTTTAAGGTAAAATATTTATATTATTTTTGTCACTGCAGCATTTTATATAGAGTATTGTAAATTTTTGAAATAAATAAATATTAATTGTGCCGCACAAAGACAGCTGATCGAGTGGTCGAGTGGTGACTGTTGTGTACCTTGCCCCAGATGGTGCGCGTAGCGTTGGCGCGCTTCGGGTCGGCGGCGAACTGCAGCAGGCGCGGCACGTTGATGAACATGTCGTCGTCCGTCTTGAGCAGGCGCGGCGCGCGCGGACAGTACGTGTCCGCCCACTCCAGCATGGACAGCGTCTTCAGCGTGAGGTTGGAGTACGAGTCCACGGAGCGGCCCTCGATCACGTCGCCGTACAGCGCGTCTTCCGCGTCTTCGATTTCATTGTTTGTTTAAGTTTAGATGAAGTTTGTTCTTTCCAACTTTTGGGCAATTTATTATAAATAATTGGTGCCATGCAAAAAACACTCTTGCGCATAAATGCAGTTCTTGACGTAGGTACACATAGTTTGCTATCATCATGTCTATTTCTTGGGAATCTGTCTGCCATACGAGAAAACAAATGTGGATTGGTTTTTACAAACATTGTTATTTCTAATATATAAAGTGAAGGGAAAGTTAATATACGATATTTAATAAAATAATTTTTACAACTATCAGTAGTTTTGAGATTAAACATGGACCTTAAGCAGTACTTTTGTCTTTTAAAAATGATATCCCTATCGGTTGAGTTACCCCAGAAGATAACACCATATCTAATGACAGACTCGACCAAACCATAGTAGGCTGTTAATAGTGCTTCTATATTTAGAGTACAAGATAATTTATATAGCGCATATGCACTACTGCTTAATCTTTTGGCTAGAATCTCAATATGTGCTTTCCAATTTAAGTTTCTGTCGATTGTTAGACCTAAAAATTTGGTAATATTAACTGTCAGTATTTTATTATTATTATGTGTAATGTCAAGACTAGAGAATAATGATGACCGTTGGCTAAAATGCATAATCAAAGTTTTATTTATATTAATTTTCAAATTATTGTTATTGAGCCAGGTAACCGCTTCAGTTAATGTTTTTTTTTTATATCCGTTTCATATGTATTCTTATTATGGCATGGTATAGTTATCGTACTGTCATCTGCAAATAGCGTCATGGGATATTTAATAGATTTAGGGAAGTCATTTATGTAGACTGTAAACAAAGGTGGTCCAAGTACACTGCCTTGTGGAACTCCGTGAGGAACGGTACGCTCACATGACGTGAAAAACTCTTCACGTTTAGAATTCATATTTATTCGACTAATTTGAGTTACTTGTTTCCTGTCATGTAGGTATGATTGTATCAGATTCAATATATTTCCCCTTATACCATATGCTTCAAGTTTATCTAGTAATATATTATGTTGTACGTAGTCGAAAGCTTGTGTCATGTCGCAGAAAATAGCACTGACTGGTGTGTTTTTATCCATGTTTGTCATAACAGTATGTAAGAAGTCGTATATGGCCGTATAAGTTAATAGTTTTTTTCTCTCTAAATCCTTTTTGTTCATCACAGAGTATATGATTTTTTTCAAAGTAGTTGTTAAGTTCCTTGTAGATATATTTTTCAATAATTTTTGAAATTATTGGTATTAAAGATATTGGCCTGTAAAATTCTATTAGCTCCCTATCTTGTTTCTTAAACAGTGGTTTAACAATGGATTTTTTTAGCGCATTGGGAAATATTCCTTCACTGATGCTTAAATTAATAATATAACTTATGGGGCTACTGATTTCATGTGCTACCGACTTAATAATTTTTGTACATATTTCGTCATATCCTACACTGTTGTATATTTTAAGGCCGCAATAATTTTTAATACATCATATGAGTGGCATGGGGTCATGAACATTGAATCTTTTCTAGCTAAAATATGTTTAGTGACTGGGATTCCCGAGATAGTCATAGGTTCAATTTTATCTATAAAGTAATCGTTAAATATATTTGCTATGATTTTGGGGTCAGTTAGTTTCATTATTATACTGAATTTTATCTATAGTGTGTTTTGGTATGTTTAGTTTTGTTTGATTTATTATTTCCCATGTAGTTGAATTCCCAGCTGATTCGTTTAAAATCGTCTCACCTTTGGACATCTGTACAACATTTGAATTTGCGCACCAATATGAGAACTCATCTACATGGAAATACACATAGCAATTTTTCACAACAACAACTGAAACTAAGAGAAGGAATTTTTCCATCTTTAAATTTGGGCACCGATTATGCGGTTACTTTGGATGAGTCTCTAGGCCAAATAGTCCATAATTTAGATAGTCTGAGTCAGATAGATGCTATATATCCTGACATCGTAAACTTACATCAAAATGATTTTGGTTGAAATGGCAGGAATGAAACAGTCAATGAAATAAACAATTTAATTATGCAGAAAGTACCGGGTGAAGTTAAGTGTTATAAATCTATAGACACCGTCACTAACATCGAGGACGCAGTGCACCCCCAGGAATTTTTAAATTCTCTGAACCCCGCTGGGCTACCACCTCGTGAACTGTCGTTAAAAGTTGGCACGCCGATAATGCTTCTCAGAAATTTAAGCCCCCCAACATGTGTAATGGCACGAGACTTCTTATAAAGGAGCTAAAAGATAATTTAATAGTAGCGAAGATTATCACCGGCCCTGCAGCTGGTGAATTAGCTCATATACCAAGAATACCCATGATCCCTACTGATTTGCCTATACCCTAAAGGCTCCGATTTCCAGTAAAAATTTCTTTCGCACTAACGATAAACAAATCCCAGGGCCAAGCATTCAAATTAGTAGGAATTGATTTACGAAAAGAAAGTTTTACGCATGCAACTTTACGTTGCTCTATCACGGGTCGGGGCTCCCGACCATCAGTATATTTTGGTACCCGAAAATAATTTAACGTCAAATGTTGTTTATAGAGAAGCTCTACAATAATCGCTTTAGTTATCTATCCTAAAACAACGGGTTGCAATCCGGGACTGCCGGTAGAAGTGAAAACTTAGTATTAATTACATTTAAATATTTCCATCATTGATGGATGTTAAAGTTGTTCTTTAACATCCACAGAAAAACAATCTGTGCAGCCGAGCTGTGACTGCGTCGTCGATGTTAGTGTCGGTGACTGTGAATTGACCTGGGAATAATTTTGCTGACTGTGTCTTTCCTGGGTAGGTTTTTTGCAGCGGTAACCGACATCCACGCGGGCGGAGCCGCGGGCGACCGCTAGTATAATATATAATAAGTAGATATATATATATATATATATTATTTATTAAATAAACAAACTGTCTTTACAGGCTGAACCTAATACAACAGTAATACAATTAATATATATACATTTCTATCGCCCAAAGATTCGTTGGTAAACAATGCCCAAGTTTGCCGTGTTTTTAAGTGCGTGAAGTATTAAAAATTAATCCATAAATTAAATGGAAGGAAAAAAATGGAGGGACAATAAAACAACAGCGATACAACGTACATACATACTATATATTTACATCTGGCACAACCTGCACGCACAGAACGAATAGAATACGTGTACAATGTGTATCGATTACAGAGAGCGTCTCCGCCGGCGCGTCGCCCTGGGGCCCGCGCATCGCTCGGGGGCCCGCCGTGGGGCCCGCGCATCGCTCGGGGGCCCGGTGGCCGCGGGACCCGGGGGCCGCGGAGCGAGGCGCGACGCGCGCGCACGAGCGATGAGCCACTAAAGCTAACGCTTTGTACTTTATATACAAAAAAAACGTCTACGTAGAGTAGGAGCGTTCGACTGTGGGTTCCGTATGGCGCGCGGCCTCACGCAATAGCGCGGCCGCCGGGACCCAGTATAAAAATATAGTTCCGTAAAAACCAAAAGGAATATAAAACGTGTCAGTTAGCTGGTGCACTTGGTCTTGCCGTCCAGCAGCTTGCGCCACAGGTCGAACTGCTCGTGGTAGCGCACCATGTGGATGGCGAGGCCGCGCTGCACGGCGCACGGGTGCGCGGCCACGCGCTTGTTGTAGAACTCGGGCGCGTGCGTGCGGCGCAGGCCCAGGCGCGCCGCCAGCACGCCCGTCACGAACACGTCCTCCAGGCGCACGTAGCGCGCACCGGGCGCGGCCTGCAGCAGCGGCCGCACGCAGTCGCGCGTCAGCAGGTAGGCGGGGCCCGTCGCGAAGTCGGGGAACACGCGCCCCGGGAACTGCAGCGGCGACACGTAGTACTTCGACTTCATCGTGCGCTTCGGCAGCGACCGCCGCATCACCTGCAACGCACCAGCTCTTTGTTTACACCGAACTCGAAAAGAGTATGCTCAGATTTATATCAAACTATTTATTTATTTATTACAGTTTTTTTTTAACATGTTGGCACCTCTTGGAAATAGATTAAAAACAAGAAACGCGTCCCAAACTAGACGCAGCCTTCATTTTGGAGACCCACACAAAATTTTACAAATGCTGCTCATATTGTTGGTCTCTGTTGCGAATGCAGGCCTGACATCTGTTTCGAGAAATGAAATTAAATGAAATTTATTTATTCCTCCTTAATTGTATTGAAAGCCATTTCAATGCGTTGAACTAGTACCTCCCTAGTTTCCAACTATCATCACTGCACAACAACTGCTAAAATTTTGTATATTCGCTAGAACTGTGAATGAGTCAGTATTTAGCTAAACATTATTTTAGCTTAGTGTACTGTTCTATACTGTTCTCACTGACAAACAAGCTACGGCATCAGTTTCTGATTAGCTCCGCGAACATTAGTTATATGGGATGCAGGAGCAGGAATCCATTTCTTTGACAATACTGTTATAAATTTGCAAATCTACGTTCATACGTGCTACGTGGTGTGCTGCTACTATATTATTGCTAGCATTGAGTCAGACTTCACACTTCGAATCTCTTTGATTGTAACTCAAAATTATTTTTGGGACAATAAAATTCCAACAGCCTTGCATCCGGAATTTGGCTTTAACTATTTGGTTAGACGTTATTATTTTTCCAGACAGAAATGCTATATTTTTGTAAAGAACATTAATAGATGGTTAACAAAATATTGAAAGGTTCCCTGAAAAAATATTTTTCACCTACAACCGAGTCTCGTCAAACAACTAGTACTACTAGTAGATAAAACACTATTTCCGGAATAGACACTGTTTCGGTACTAACCAATATGAGTCAGCAATTTCATCACGTAACTGTTACGTAGCCCGTTAATATACATATTCAAACTAAAGTTTACTTTATAACTTGTGCAGTAACAAACTTTTACGAAATATCAATGCAGTCCCGTTAAACGCCGATTTCATTAATAGAACGAAATCAGTTTTAATATAGATAACTAATCAAGGCTGATTTCTTTTGTGTCCTATATTCTTTCTTATACAATTATAGGAATATTGCTCACGTTGTTGCGTCTTACTAAGCAAACTACCTGGAGATAACAAACAGATCTCTCATAATGGATTTCGGACGTCAAACGGAACACACGATATAAAAAAAATTACCTTAAAATAAAATATGTAGTATGTTTCCTAAGACGTCCGAAATCCAAATAATTTCTTCCTGGTGTATATCAATTATTATCATTATGAGCTGAACAATGATAAAGGAATGGTGGCTTGCTCTGCGCTGTTAGTTAGTCGGCCATGGGTGGTGCTGAGGTCGATTTACGTAGCGGAAGTAGGACTATCTGGCGAATAAACGCGGAAAAAAGACGATGTTCTCTCGTAATGGACTTCGGACGTCTTAGGAAACATTATTACAAATTTTATTTTAAGGTAAAATATTTATATTATTTTTGTCACTGCAGCATTTTTTATAGAGTATTGTAAATTTTTGAAATAAATAAATATTAATTGTGCCGCACAAAGACAGCTGATCGAGTGGTCGAGTGGTGACTGTTGTGTACCTTGCCCCAGATGGTGCGCGTAGCGTTGGCGCGCTTCGGGTCGGCGGCGAACTGCAGCAGGCGCGGCACGTTGATGAACATGTCGTCGTCCGTCTTGAGCAGGCGCGGCGCGCGCGGACAGTACGTGTCCGCCCACTCCAGCATGGACAGCGTCTTCAGCGTGAGGTTGGAGTACGAGTCCACGGAGCGGCCCTCGATCACGTCGCCGTACAGCGCGTCCTCCGCGTCCAGCGCGGCGCGCAGCGCGGCAGGCGGCGCGCCCAGTACGAAGGCCAGCGCCACGTCCGCGCGCGCCGCGTAGTGCCCCCACGTGAGCCGCACCGCGTCCCGTGCCGCCGCGTGCGCTGGCGCCGAGCTCACCAGCACCAGCAGGCGCAGCCGCGCACCCAGCGCCGGGCACAGCTCGGGGTGCGGCCGCGCGTGCCCCGCCACGTACAAGTCGCGCACCAGCTGGGGCCGCGGGCCGCGCGGCGCCGTGCTGACGGGCGCCGTGCTGGCGGGCGCGGGCGCCGCCGTGCGGTTGGTGGTGGGCGCGGGCGCGGGCGCGGGCGTGCTGCGCGGCGGCGCGGGGGGCGCGGGGGGCGCGGGCGCCGGGCGCAGGGGCGCGGGGCGCAGTCGCGGGGGCGCGGGCGGCAGGCGCGCTAGCAGCAGCAGCAGCAGCGCGCCCACGGCTGCCAGCGCGGCGCAGTGCGAGCGCCGCACGGGGCCCAGCATGGGGGGGGCGCGCTCACCGCCGATACCCACTACACACCTGCAACGTGACAACACTTACGTCAAGCTACACTTCACTTACATCCAAACCTCCTCTTGATCTATATTTACCTACATAACGTCTTCTTCTTTTCAAGAAGAATACCTACACAACATTAAACGATGTAAATGCGCATTATGCGTAACTATAAAAATGCACCGATGTTGCACAAAGGTTACACGGTAACAGGTGGCAGTTATCAATAATGCTGCCTACAAGTGATCAGTCTCGACTGTCGAGTTAACGACATTTCGTGTCAGTATTCACAACGCGGACTCGCACTTTAATGCAGAATCAATCACGTACGACATTCAGAACGCTCGTGCACAAAGGCGCTTCTCGCTCGCCAACTAACTCGCAACAACCACAACCCTACCGGCTGCCACGCACTACTCTTTGCAGATACACAGTACACAGTGGCATTAATGACATGGCGCATTTGACATGTGCACAAGCGCGTGCAATTATCGCGAAGCCGTGAACGCGGCCGTCGACGCAGTAGCGACCAGCAAACAGACAGACAACATTCAACACATATTTATAGTTGGTACGCCAGCGCATGGGAAGCGCCTGCCAGTAACAATGGTGGTGAGGTCGTGATGTAACGTCAGCGTCACTAAATTAATAAGTAAACTCAAGTGAAGGTCTCACACGTTTGGCTTCATTAGCAGTTCCGTGTGTTGCGTAAGTTATAGCGGGGCCCTGCGATGCGCACGACGCACATAATATTTTAATAAGTGCTCACAGCGAAGAGGTCGTGAGGCGCGCGTCGTGCGAGCATCTCGGCGCTGTCGGTGACGACACGGAGGCGTGCCACTCGCCTTACACCACAAGGTTCATCGGTGAGGATGCACTGCTCGAGTCAATGTTTCATTAAGGGACCACCAGACGTATTTCCCACGACTGATCTTCTCTTACTGTTGGCAGAGTGGTCGTGGTAATGTCTCGGTCTTTTGTTGCGCCACCGCCTCTCTCTCGATGCGACGCCATGCAGATGCAGCTCTGCGTTTAGAGTTATGAGGTCCGTCCACGTTATTTTAATTCATATTGTTTTTCGTTTTTTTCCGTTATTTTAAATTTGTTATTTGTAGTAGTAGCGGCAATACAAATACACATTTAATGACAGAAGAGCTGATGAGGTCTAGTATTTGGTCGTGGGTGTACGACCCTGGCGGAAAAATCGTGAGTATTTGTCGGATACATCCGACGTAGACGGTTAAAAGGTTAAATAATGTTAGGTTCATGATGTTTTTGTTTGTAAGGCCTAAAGTTGCTTAGACAAAAAAGAAGAATCTTTAACATTGACTGAATCGAGTCCAACCAGCTAAAAATTAAAATAATAAACACTCGCTGTTTTATTACTACATTTCTGGACACATCTATTGGCCCACCTTGTATTTTCAGTTTTGTTTGGTCCTAGCTAAAATTTTATATTAGGTCGAGCAAAAAGTTTTTATGCAGTTTTGAACCTGGCACATTCACAATTTCATTCAATAGTCTTTTTTTGAATTTCGAACACAGAATTTAAAGAAACAAAAGACAATTTGGAGCCTGTTTGTTGATATCAAACAATCGAATACTAAGAAAACTTGGTTTTATTGGTTTACTTGGATTTAATTCTTGAAAAAGTGATTGATATCTTAATGGTTTTGCAACAAACATTACTTATTCTTAACATTAAGGTGAGGTTCTATCAATAATCTATGGATACTTCACCTGAAGTCGCCGCCCAAGCTGTGGCACTTATTCAGGCCGGACACAGCCAAAAAAACGTGAGTGCTCAACTTAATTTAAGTCGATCTGCGGTCCGAAATGTTTATCGGAGGTACCTAGAGACTGGCGGCTTTGTTCGTCGCCAAGGAAGGCCACGATCTCGGGTCACAACTGAAAGGCAGGATCGATTCATCGTGACGACCAGCTTGAGAAATCGTCACCTTACCTCCATTGAGATACAAAACCAACTTCGCGACTTCCACGGAGTATCTGTGAGCGCTCGAACTGTTCGGAGAAGGTTAAAAGAACGCGATATGGTACCACACAAGCCAGCTAATGGGCCCAAACTTACGCGAGCCCACCGAACAGCGCGCAGTCATTTAAATTGGACACAGCAAGATTGGAGCCGTGTACTCTTTTCTGATGAGTCTAAAATTGTGTTACATGGCAATGATGGAAGGAAGAAGGTCTACCGACGTAAGGGAGAGCGTTTCGCACAATGCTGCTTTGAAGAGAGGGTTGCTTATGGCGGTGGCTCATGGCATGTCTGGGTAAGTATATCCGCGAGCGGCAAAACTCAACTTGAGGTTGTTACAGAACCACGGCTGCCAACATTAAATGCTGAAAGGTACATTCGTGAGTGCTTAGAACCTCACGTGATACCATACGCGGACTATTTGGGCCCAAATTTCCTTTTTATGCATGATAATGCAAGAGCCCATGCGGCCGGCATCGTCAGGGAATATCTTCGGGATGTGAACATCACAGTTATGGACTGGCCAGCCAGAAGCCCAGACATGAACCCTATTGAGCACATGTGGGACGAGCTAAAAAGACGTGTTAGGGCTCGTCAGCCAGTTGCCCAGACGATGCAGGAGTTGAAAACTGCCATAGAAGAGGAATGGGAGTTGATCCCTCAAAATTTCATAGAGCGGTTGATAAACTCTATGCCTAATCGTATGAGAGCTGTGGTAGATGCCCATGGAGGCAACACGCGTTATTAAATTAAACCTTTATTTGATAAAACATGTTTTTTATTCAAAAATCAATTGCCTTTAACAAGGCACATATCTGACTTGTTAGGCGTAGCTCCATGTCGTATGGTATTCTGAATTCAAATTTAAAACAATACGATCGAAAAAGATTGTAAAATGTATCAGGTTTAAAACTGCATCAACAGTTTTTGTTCAATCTAGCAATCATATTTCGGTAGGGGCCATCGAAACCTAAACTCTAAGGTGGGCCAATAGATGTGTCCAGAAGTGTAGTTTGCCAAAAAGGACTGACTCGATACATTTGCTGCCAAATACTACAAAAACATTAGAATGGTTTGCACCCGCATTCTAATTGTAAACTAATTAACTATTCAAACGAAGACATGGCTTAAAGGACTTAGTATCCAAGCCAAAAACATTATCAAAAAAACATGCAACACTTGAAATGTCAAATCATTATTTTTGATTAAATTAAATTATAGTTATTATATACTATTCTTCTGTACGTGTATTTGTTATCAAACGCCTAGATAACCTGACTGATTTCGATGTAATTTTATTTGTATATTTGAGTGGTTCCTTGAATGTTTTGAAAACACAATTGAACCCGGTAGGCGGCGCTACACACGGATTCCCAATTTTTTCTGACGAAAAGCCAACTTTCGGGTAGGACGGCATCTATTGGAAACGTATATCTGTACATTTTTTAATTAGTGTACATTAAAAATCATTAGATACTAATACCAGCGGTCCCTTAGCTGAGAGTTTTATAATTATGCAAATGGCTTTTTATTATGCATTTCTTTTGTTTTAATTTTTAAGGTCAAATTTATTTTTTCAAAAGCAATAGGCACATATGTGCCTACTTTATAACCTTTTATTATCATGGACATCCTACACCAAACGTTGATAGACATAATCAACAACGTTAACGTTTAAATGATTTGGTCAGTTTTAGCTGGCTATATCATGAAATGCGACCATTCCATCCCCACTCTCCCTTCATCCTTTCAAAGTGTAATCAAAATCGAACTCGAAAGTTTAAGCACCAGTAAATGTATCATTCAAATGTGGTTACTATGCGATATTTTTTATTTGTTATAAACTAGTGCTCGACTGCGATCTAACCTAAGGATTGCAATCCGGATTCTTCGAAATTCGGAAACAATTGAAAAATCCGGTATTTTTTTACGTTTTGAAAACCGGTTTTTTGGATTCAAACTCGGTTTTTTCGGATTTTAGTCAAAACTGAGTTTAACGAATAATATTTGCAGATATCAACCAAATTCCCTTAAAAGTAGTTCTAAAGATATTTGAATTGGTAGGATTAGGTGTAGTGTAGTGTATTTGCGCAAATTTGGCTCGCCACAGAGATGCCACTATTCTAACGGCCGATATAGTTTTTCAATTTTTGATAAAATCACACAATCACAGCCAAGGCACTATACCTGCAAAGCAACTGGCAAATTCATTGAAAAAGAGAATTAAAGAGAGACGGTTCTATACTTTTGTCGGTGCCTTACAATATTTACACAACCCTAATGATTTATTAAATTAGTTTATATTGTTATCTCAATTATCTAAAGTTTATGTTAATGTTATATTAAAAATGGTTAAGTAAATTTATAACGGGAAAAATGACTGATGTCTAAAAGTTTTGTGGATCATTTTAGTTGATTTTATTCTGTCGTGCTGTGAATTGAGCGAATAAATACATATTTTAAATTATTAATGCTATTTATTTCAGTTACATCAAATCAAAACAGCACAGCAGCACAGGGTATGACGGTATATCAACAATAGTTGTAAAATACGTATCGGGCGAAATAGTATCGCATCTAAATCACATACTAAATCTATGTATCTGCTCTGGAGTATTTCCGGACAGCTTAAAAACAGCCATTGTGAAGCCACTTCTAAAAAAAAACGATAAAGAAGATCTAGCCAACTATAGGCCCATTGCTTTGATTCCAATTTTTTCTAAAGTGCTGGAAAAAATAATTTATGCCTATATAGATAAATTCTAGCTAAACAAAATATCCTTAGCGAGGAACAAAAAGGATTCAGAAAGAATAGGGGTATAAATTCAGCCGTCTATGATTTAATAAATAATATAATTAAAAATGTTGATAAGAAAATACCAAATTGCGCAATTTTTACGGATATGACGAGAGCATTCGACTGTGTTGATCATAAAACCCTTATCAGCAAATTAAATATTATAGGCATCAGAGTAAATGTACTTAATCTCATAAAATCATATCTTTCCAACCGTAAGCAATACACAGATATAACTAAAATATGTTTAAAAACCAGGCGCGAAACGAAATACTTGTCTGAGGAAAGAATTATTAAATTTGGCGTACCACAGGGCAGTGTGCTGGGACCTTTATTATTTCTGCTTTATATCAATGACCTTCCCCGCTGCATTGACCATCCCATGGTCTTATTTGCTGACGATAGCACTGCCTTGATTAAATGTAATGACATAAAAACATACGAACAGGACATAAATAATACTTTAGTTGACATTATACACTGACTTGACCAAAACAATTTAAATATTAATGTAACGAAGACTACTATTATGCAATTTTATCAACGCAAGTTACCACAGTCACTAAATTTACACTAAAGTGGACAAAAAGTAGACCAAGTACTGGTCGCAAAGTTTCTAGGAATAATGATAGACAGCCAACTAACCTGGAAGCCACAAGCAGAAGAAGTTTGTAAAAAACTGAGTTCAGCAGCGTATGTGCTTTTCAACTTATATAAAAAAGTAAACATGGCCACAAGACTGGTCGCATACCATGGTCTAGTCGCATCAATTTTGAGATTTGGGATATTTTTTTGGGGAAATTGTAGTCTAAGAGAACAGGTGTTCAAGGCTCAAAAACGATGTGTTAGGGCAACGTGTAACCTGATAGTTGTGCCCCTATATTTAAGTCCCTTAAATTACTCATTTTTCCGTCTCTGTATATATTCGAAATTGCGGTTTTTGTGAAAACCAATTTGCATCTTTTCAGTACAATGTCCGAAAACAAATGGGGCCAATAAGAACGCAGTACAAAAACATGCTACATATTGGTGGTCATAATACTGCCTTATTGAGGAAAAGTGTTTTGTGTATGGGCCCGTCAATATTTAATAAATTTCCCGATAATTTAAAAAATGGAACCATTACACTTTTTAAGAAGAAATTGTCAGCTTTATTAATTTCAAAATGTTATTATTCGATCTCCGAATTTCTAAATGATGATAATTTATTTTTTTGACACTTTGACATTATTATTTTTTTGGCATATTATTTTGTGATTATTAATGACATTGATTTATATTATTATTATCTTTTTTTTTGACATATTTTGTGATAATTAATAAAATCAATTTGTATAACTTTCATTTGACATATTATTTTGTAATTATTAATGACATAATTTGTAATTTTTAGACACATTATTTGAATTTGACATATTACACATAGTTATTAAATATATTCAAATGGTAATTAAATTGTAATCAGATGTTATATGTGTCCATTGAATTCAAAATAAATAAAACTGTTTTGCATGCCTAGTTTAAGGTAGTTAGTAATGGATCCTTGTATTTTTTTTTTCTGAACATCTTTATCATTTACCTACTAACTGAGCAAATAATAAATTATTATTATTAATAATAACGTAAGAGTGGATACTCGCCGTTCGTCGGGTTATCCGATGGTAGAAATGAGATGGTGGAATCAAGTCATGCAATTCCCGCGCACACTCTCCAAAATGCAACCTGTAAAACACCGCAAAAGCTGGCTACCCTACGCTTGTGCTCAAGGCTTTGAAGATTGGACTTAACCAGATCTGGATCACAAATAAGCCTCTTCGCACGCCTTACCACTGAGTTCAAAGCTGCATTAGGTGGCATTTTGCAGGACCAGCCCATATGTGCATTACTCCACACTCTAACGGACTTGTGATTTGTAAAACATTAAAAGCTGTCCCGTTGTAAAGTACCGCCGGACCTTTAAAAAAATGCCGAGTTTCCTAACAGCTACCTTGGATTTGGACTCAATGAACCGCCCAAAATTAAGGTCTGAGGAAATTTCAACTCCCAAGAGCCGAAGGCGTTGGTTGTACTCCAGGGATACATTCTGATTCTGGCTCCTTTTAGCGGTGAACAGACACGATTGTGTTTTTGTGGCGTTGAATCCCACCAGATTGGCTTCACCCCACTTTGAGACTACCTGAAGTAAGACATTCGTACACTCTACCATAGTCTCTCTCTCGGACCGGATTAGCTACTTACTAGCCCGAGCACTTGGCAGGTATCCCTTTACAACTGTGCTATATATATATGTAGATTACCCATATATACCGGGCATCAGAAGATCATTGATATGCAAAAGGAAAAATGTTGCAGAAAGAACAGACCCCTGAACTCCGGTATTAGTCGTCATGGACTCTGATGAGCATCCATCAACAACAACTCGGAGAGTCCGTTCAATCAGGATGTCTTTCACCCAGGTAATCAGACCAGACGAAATACCGTACGTTGGAAGCTTACTGAAAAGGCTAGCGGGCCATACCCTGTCGAAGGCCTTCGAAACGTTTAAGGAAACGTCAATCGCTTCCCCATTCCTCTCGAGGGTCTCGCCCCACAAGTGGGTGGCATAAACTAGACCCCAGTAGACCGATTGCGACGAAACCCTGACTCGATTTCCAGTCACCGTAAGCGTGGGGTTGCGGACGGCGAGCAATGGGTGGCTCACCGTCCGGCCGTTCGGTAACCTTTCGTACCGAGCTCGAGTCGTCGACGTCGCATAGTATTCCACGTGCGCCTTGAGGAGATGTCAGCAAAACTGAAAACGGGAACGGAAGGAAGGCAAAAAAGAAACAGAACTGGGTTTCTTGTCAGTAAAAGCCTAACAGGCCCTCCCGCTACGCCCAAGAGCGGGAGAAGTCATTGATTAATTGCCTATAAAAAAGCACTCGGCTCCATAATATTTTCTGATTTGTTAGTGTGTCCTAGTTACCCTAATAATATGTTGAAATATTGGCACGGTAATGAAATTTCCAAAAAAGGCATTTAGAGGTATGCGGAAAATGGTCCTCCCTTTAGCCAGACGGGTGTAATGTCTGGTGGTGGGCAACTGCCCGATAGATGATTTCGAGCTGTTCTATATGTTCCAATCGCGCGGAGGACTTTAATTGCGCGATGCAGGATTATGTAACGCCATAGATGTCGCTACACGCATTACTAGTATGTACATTCACTAACGATTCTCCAAAGTATTCGGCAAAAATAAAGCAAATAATGAACATACCTAATTTTACTAACAATATTGTAATATGTTCGCATAAACACACACACACACAGCTGCGCACCGCGTCAGTTCCATACTTGTTTTGGTCAAACCGAGATAGCTATATTCCGCGAACCAATTATAAACACGCGTCAACTTGCAGTTTGCAAGTGTCATTCGCCGGGCTCTTAACGACGTCACAATAGGAGACAGGTACCCCTTACCCAACATAACAGACATTCTAGACAAGCTGGGCCAATCTTTTTTTGCATATTAACATTATATAAAATAGTTAACATTGAAATTATATGTCATTTTTAATTGTATATGCAAAAAAAATAACGTGGTCCATAAAGTTACTCATATTTATTTAAAAACTGCCACTATTATTGTTATTTAATTTAATTTTATATTGCATGAACTAACTATAATTATGTGAATTTGCAAATTAGATGCTCATTTAACATTTCTACACCGACAAAGTATGTATATGTGATTTCGTCTAATATTAAGATCTTTCTATACCATGTACTCAGAAATAAACGATTCCATTCTATTCTTTTCTATTTCACCACCTTAGATCTTGTCTCTGGGTTTCACCAAATTTAACTCGATTCTAAAGACATCCCAAAAACTGCGTTTAACACACCATACGGGCACTGCCGAGTTTCTTAGAATGCCCTTTGGTCAAAAATGCACCAGCTTCATTTCAGCGTGCTATGGACAGTATCCTCCAGCAGTGGCGCCGGCTTTTAGAAAACCTCATGGGTGCTTATGCTCATTTGATGACTCGAAAAAGTGCCGAAGTGTGAGAAGAGAAATGCACACTGATATACTGATACACTGATATACCGATATGTGCAGTTGATCCGAGCGATGTACAGTCAATGCAGTACCCAAGTCGGGCAACACTGGCAGCTTTAATGTGGCTGTCGGCTTACATCAAGGGTCGGCCCTCAGCCCTTACCTCTTCCTGATGATAATGGACGCTCTGACGTCGGACATCCAGGAAGAGGCTCCCTGGTGTATGCTGTTTGCCGATGACATTATGCTGGTTGCCGAGAGTGGCCTAGAGGTCTAGAGCAAATTGGAGGTGTGGTGGCACAGACTGGAGAGTGTTGGCTTAAAATAGAGCAGAACGAAACCGAATAATTGTTCTGCGATTTCAGTGGTCTCTCCGGTCCTATGCTATATTAGCTCTCGCTGGAACGCCCATACCAATCTGCTCCTACTTTCGGTACCTCGGGTCACTTATCCGACCGAGACGTATCACATCGGATCAATTCAGGATGGATGAAATGGCGACAGTTCACTGGAACAATTTGTGACACACGGATGCCCCCCAAGTTGAAGGGTAAAATCAACAAGTCCGTGATAAGACCTGTCATACTGTATGGATCAGAATGTTGGGCTGTGAAAAAGACGGATGAAAAAAGATTGCATGTAGCGGAGATGGGAATGTTGAGATGAATGTGTGGTGTGACGAGAATGGATAAAGTGAGAAATGAATATATTAGAGGAAGTTTGAAAGTGGCGCCAGTGACTGAAAAGTAGAAGGGGAATCGTTTGTCTTGGTATGGTTATGTAAAGAGGAGAGATGAAGCGCATGTTACTAAAAGAGTTATGAGTATACATGTGGATGGTTGGAGAGGGAGAGGGAGGCCAAACAAAAGATGGATGGATTGTGTGAACAGTGATATGAAAGAAAAGGAAATCAATGATGCTTAACGAGCATTCTATTCGCTAAATCTAACATTGTACATTCCTCTATCATAACTCTTAATAAACTTTACGAACAATTATTAAAATCCAATAAAATTAGGACTAACAAGCAACCTTGTCAATTCTGTATCTTTAGATAATATTTATACTTTATTAGAATCCTCTTCTCTCTCAGCATACGTTTATTCCAATAGATTAATATATATATTAGAATTTCCCATGGTCCAAAACAATCCCTTGACCTTGTATCATTTATTCTCTATACCTATCCAACGAACCAAATCCTCTATCCATACCACTATCCCAGAGCACACTTACCTGGCCACCGATCTTAGTAGGCAATAATTATGCGTCGACAAGTTTGCTGGACCAATGCAACGCCTTTACATATAAAAAAGCGTCTGCAAAGACCTCGTGATCTACGATTCTTCAGCACGTCCTATTTGTGAGATGGATCTACTGTTTAGTAAGTCAACGAAGATCCCGGCGACCTGTACAACGACCACGTTTCCAGCTGAAATGAACACAATCCAACCATTAGGAACAGTTGGCTCTACATCTTTAACAACAAAACAAGCTGCGTTTTCCAATGTAACGATGTTTCCAGCTACTAATTACAAGGCATAGGAATTCTTACTCTACCTGAAACATGCAAGTTACATACTGGATACAGTACCTTGTCAGACTTCCACTAAATAGAAGATAACGTTACTTCTCCAATCATCATTCCGGACACCAGAGACGAAGATTGTTTTTAAGATATAAATGTAAATGGTGCCGAATATCAACAACTTAATCCAGTTAGCATCAACGAAATGCCATTGGATAGCCTAAAGAGCATAATGTCCCATTTAGAAAAAAATTCTGACGACTTGCAAAAGATCAGAGTATCAAAAAATCAATCTTTTATAGAGAAAAATCAAATAAACTTTTCATGGTTTTACCTCTCCATTGCCATTACTATGCTAATATATTTCACCATAAAGATCTGCAATCGAATTTAGATAATTCTTCGCAGCAACGAAACATACATATTGGCATCCCTATGAGAGACTTAGCTCCAACTATGTCCGGGGTGGGCCGAGGGCTTTTGGTGGGCTGGGTCTCCACGCGGGTAAAACTGCTGGATCCCAGACTTCTGCGTTGCTGTCGCTACTATGTGGTTGGCAGGGCTGCACTGCTACGCGTGCACACGCGGTAAGCCGGCCGAACACCGGGCTGTGGGCAGCTCCAGGGCAAGGTCCCGAGGCGCATCTCCGCGAATGTGCTCGACGTTGCAGCCGCCAAAATGGCCGCCGCCACCATCGCTTCCGCAGACACCGCCGCAGAGGTCGATAAACATCGCCGTAGTCTCCAGGCTGTATTACGTCCTACCCAGGCCCGACAGGGTGCAGGCCCTAATCGGCTCGGAGATTCTAATTTCGTCGGCCGCCACCGGTAACCCGTCCCTCGAGGCCGTCACGAAGGGACCGGATTGCGTGGCAGCACGGTTCGGGGACATTGCATGTTCCGTTCCAAAGTAAAAAAATGATTTTGTTCGATTTATTCCAAAAAAAAATTATTGATCTTGTTGAAAAAAAGTTCCAAAATAAATTGTCTTTTAATAGAAAAATACAATAGCATAATTAGATTTTTCAAATTCTATAATTTTTAGTTTCAAGTTCCTACGTCCGACCTCTTGTATGGAGACGAACCACTGTGCGAAAGGGGCTTCGCGTGTGCAAGGGCTCTTTAATAACGAGGGTTTTGTTTTATAATTTATAAGCTCGCGTTTGACCACTATGACGCTTGATGGTAAGCGAAGCTATGGTCATACACTGGGTTGCGACAGTCCCTGTCTCGTTTTCGAATTTACGAAAGAAAAAGGCCTGGCTGATGCGCATTCACCCACGTCTGAATTAGTCCATGGTACGCCTTTGTCTAAGTGTAACTAAACAATCTATGATTTATGTGATTTTTAAAGAAATAAATATCTTAGTGTAAGTAAAAAATCTGTGATTTATAAAACTTTTAAAGAAATAAATACATGTTTTTGTAGCTTATCGTTTCATTTTAATTTAATTTAGAATCCTTGAGATATAATTTCTAATACAATAGGTAGGTGGAAAGTTTTCTCTAAATAGTAAGCCATGGTCACCCTGTCAATTCACTCGAAATAGTTTTTTATTATGAAAAAATACATGATTTGCCTCCTATCGGTAGTACTACATATTAATAGGTGTTCACAAAAAAGAGAATAAGTATTAAATTTAATTTCATCGATAGATAAACACGACTTATTTCTACGCGATATTGTACTACAGCTCCTGAAATATAAAACTAGGATTTTTTGTTATATTTTTAGAAGTTTCGACAAATTCAAATCTATGTTTTACAAAAAATTTCAGACCTCTGCGATGCTTTTTCAGCGAGATGTCAACGATAATATGTTTGTCACCGTTTCGACGGCGCAGCCATACGGTTTTTGCTATATAGCTCCTAAAATATAAACCTAGAATTTCTATATTTTATAAAAAAAATTACAAATTCAATCTATTATTTACCTAAATTTCAGGTCTCTGCCATGCGTAGTTTTAAACGTGGCCGCGCGGTTCTCCGCGTTTCAATGGCGCGGCCACATTCAAACCCTTATAACTTCTTAACTATAACTTTGACAAATTTATGGTTTTGGGAATCAACTTAAACAAATTTTTACATAATCTTGCCATAGTTTTTTTTTAACTATGGTTATGGCCGCGCGGTTGAAACGCTCACGTTATGTTATGCGGCTCACACACTTCTCATGTTATTAGTCATTTACAAATGGGTTAGTTAATCATTAAGATAGTTGTTCATTTAGATTACTAATAGTTGTTTATATTCCTAACTATGTTTAAGTCTCAAAGTAAGTCATTTACGAATGTAAATAACGAAAAGTTATTTTAGATAGTTGTTTGTATCATTTAGAAAGTAACCTTTGTCATTGTAGTTAGTTCATTATGTTTAACTATCTCATGAGGTCATGACCTCAGGAATATATAAGCTATAGCTCATAAGAAATTCAATTCAGTTCATCTTCATAACTCAACGTGTCTTTATCTAATTTCTAACTCAACTTATATACAAATTGTTGTAATTTAGTATTAGTTAATAAATTGATTACTTTTTAAAACAGTTGTGCTTTTCACTGCGTAACACACCAACCCGTTTGTATAATATTTTTTTTACATGAAACATTCAGAAGATTGGACCATCTGATCTGTGTAAACAAGTCAATTATAGGCATGCACATCACCCACAGTCTTAGACTACTACTACATTGCCATCCATTCAAATAATTTGAATATAATATGAACGCACACACGTATACATACTTTTGAACCCTTATTATCGTAATAATTTTTTTTAAGCACCTGCCATGTTTTCTCTTCACCATCCTAGGTTGACTGGTAGAGAATGCCTAAGGCATTAAGTCCACCTTTGTACTTTTATGTTGCATGAAGTTTAAATAAAAATAAACACAAAAAGAGGTTCATTTGTTAAAATAAAGGTTATGGATACGTGAGACGTCGCTAAGCATACGAGCAGGCCCGTCCGGCAAATAGTCTAGATTGTTTGTGTGCTGAGCGCATTAAGTGAAGAGCTGTGTTCCGATGTCTGACAAGGTCGCGTTGCACAAAAACTTGTGTGCAATATCGATTGTATTGCAATGCTGACGGCCACCTGGCGCGCTATTCGTGTACTCGCTAATTGAAATGTCAATAGTTTGCTCTTATTGTTGATTGGGCTATTGGTGACAACCCTGCAAACTTACTAAATACAAACGGACTTGGGTACACGTTTTTTTCATTAATTCTTTGGACAATATCTCAGTGACAAACTGCCTTTCATTCGGGACGGTCTGTTAAACTCTCAGAAAGTAATTATTGAACATTTTACCCATCCCAGTATCCCATCCATAATGATCAGTAGTCGTATTTCCGGCACATTAGTTCGCTAACAACGAGTACAAACTGATGTCAGGCCAGTGAGGTGATGAGGCGCTGCGGGGCAGTGCGGTGACTGGCGACTGTTGCATGTGCAATCAATTCATTAGTCGACTTCATTTACGTAATTGGTACGTTGTGTATGTTCGCGCATCAAACCAAACTGCCTGAATAACCGAACCTGCCCGCTACCCGCTGTCGCCAGTCCATGCCCGACGGGTTCTTGTAACTAAGTACTCGCTCTCAAGTATTCAATACCAGTTTGAAAATAGAATAACAAGCAAATGATGGGCAGACAAAGTAGTCTAATACTGTTTCGTCTGCCCATCATTTGCTTGTTGAATACAATTAAGTATTTATAGAACTTGCTTTATACATAATCGTGCTACGCAGAATGACAAATTAAAGAATATAAGTACTGCAGGACAGTTGTGTAACAAGTTGGCAATCAGAGCTCCTTCAGCATGTTCAAGACTTTCTGCTCCTATTCAGGAGTAAGCAATATTGACCGTTGCACATTATTAAGTAAACATAGTAGGTACCTACTTCTCACTCAAAGACTACGGGGAAGCCTCGGCTTCTGTAGCAGCAGCTATAGAAAGTACCTATTGTCAACAAAATGACGCCTGTGCATGGGCACGAATATTATTAGTACCTAGTAGAAGCGTCTCTAGTATTTTAAGGTGATTTTGTGTTCTGGCACTATGACGTCTCAATCCATGATATCGTCGTTACAGACGGAGATATAGGTACTAAAAGACGGCTAGCACTGTCTCCTTTTCACAACAGTTTTATGATGGTAATAACGCTTTACAGTAGGGCTGTGGTTGCAGATCCGAACAGGGGTGAAGGTCGCACACCTGTCCGCTACGGGCTTGCGCGGATGGGAGACGTTATCAGCTCAGACGATAAGCCCAGACAGGGGCGCGAGCCGCGAGCTGGCTTGATAACTACAGCAATGAACTAATACCCATTAATTTGCGCATCCATAATTATGCACTACGTTCTACACCTCATATAAACACGTATGGTGAAGCTGAATATTAGTAAAAGCTTATCAAAACAAGGGCTGTTTTTGTAATAGTCTATAACAATTATTTACAGAATAAATAATTATGGCGCTATGACATATTTTCTAATCAAAATCTGTCAAACTATCGTTTTTATTCCTCAGATAAAATTATGTGACGATTGAAAAATCGGCCTTGATACAATATATCTAAGGTCAATTATGGTAAAATTGTGCTTGGAAATGACAGTGTGTGACACCCTGGGAGCTGGCCATCATGCGAGATGAGAGGGCTTCGAGGCTACACCGACGGATGACACCAGTAGGTACTACTTACGTCCTGTTGCACCTGTCTGCGTGCACCTACTGGTTACGAGTTGGGCCAGTGAAGCGCGGCGTTATGAGTCACGCAGTTTCCCAGTTTTTATGCCGCCTCGTGCGACGTCATTGCCTAAGGAACTACGAACTGTCATTGCGCCAGCCAGAGACAGCTCTCGATACAACTGAGACGAATGCGATCGCCACGAAATTTTACTCTTTTTAATTGATTTCAATTAATTTTTATTTGTGAGTTGATGTAAAGAACGATTCGTAACCAGAAAAAATATTGAAGCGAGTGTCACAATCTTCCGTTGACAAAACAATATCAAGCATAATTTTTAACCAGATTTAACTTTAAAACGCGAGCCTATCACTAATAAAAAAACTAGTACCAACCTATATAAGACAATTAATTGGCACTTAGTAGTAAGTCCACAATGGACCATTTACTTTGCTGATGATAATGCAGTAATCCAAAAAGATATGTACCTAGGCCCATAAATGTATAGAATTGTGGTGAACAAACAACTTTAGAATCCTTTCGTAAAGCTTTAAAAATATTTTGATGTTATAATTTTGAAGAGAACAATACGTAGTTTTTGTTGTTATTTACGTCAAAATTACGTCACTGGTGGTTATGAACCACAGAGTACCTACATTATATTATATACTGGTATGTTATGAACACTGGCACACGTGTCGCGTGGCGGCACGGTAAGTCAGTGCGCAGCACTCGGTCGGTCGGCAGCGGGAATGCGTCGCGCGCCGGTGGTTCACCCCGCGTACACTAGCGCGCACAAGGTTGCGCTCCCCCCCTCGCTGCCTGCCTCCCCCACATACTTGACCATCGGGCAACGGCTAAGATTTTGCTGTGCGCGTGACCTATGACCATCTGAGCCTCTGCATAGTCTTACACTTAAGAGTTAAGGCCGGCTCGGACAAAGGGTCTTCTATAGGCATTCCACGTTTTAGTTAGCTAGCTGGTCTTTGAAACATTACTTCAACTTTCTTTAGTGATATGAACAAAATCTGTCCTCGTCACGATGTGCGCATTGCTCGAAGCGTCATACATCACATTCGGATCAATGGAGCATCTTCAATGTAAATCAAGAATGATATCGAGCTCTCTCGCGCAGAAACAAAACAGGAGCTTCGATAACAACAGGACATTGTTGCCGCCTGTTGTTGGGTGCGCTAAGGTCAATGCAATACTCGCTCTTCCCAGAACAAGGTGCGAAGTGCATCGCTTTGTAAGGTGGCGACAAGTGACGATCGAGATTCGATCACTTGCAGCAACGCATCCGTCATAATCGTGAATCACACACAAACTGGTTTTCGTAGTGGTCTCGCGCGCTTATAAACAGACTAGTCGGCAGTCGAGTGCAATGTGTACGGTGCAAGGCTTATAAACACTCGATGCACTGTAATGAGAACCTAATCTGAGGACTATTTGCAAACAACTAATGAGTAAAACACATAAATTGGACGAACGATTATTGACATACCTATGTAGGTTTAAAGCGCATTGACGTTAACAAGCAAGCAAAAGTACTCAAGAGAAGTAAGTAAGAGACGAAACTTTACAATTTATCAATTAATAAAGTTATTTCACGAAATTTCAAAAAAGTAACAAAGACAGAATTTAATACTGAAAAGACATTTTTTAAAACAGGTCTGTGAAAACAGCTTAAAACATCCAAAAATATAATATTCAAACAGTCTGTTGTAGTTATATTAGGACAATCTCAGATTTGAAGCCACCAACAGCATCAGACCTTTTGGGGCAGTCGAGTCGAAAACTAATCAGTTATTGTTTTACGTACGATTTTTTATCCATCCTGTATGATGAACTCGCGCTGAGAAGACATGTCAACACACACTGTCACACTTGCACACGCGCCCATCACACGCCACCGTGTCGTGCAGTCGACGGCTCGTCTGACACTGTTGCCGACGCTGTCGCAGCACTCGGCACTCAGCGAGTCAGCGAGCGCGGCGAGGTGAAGCGACGGGACCTTGCGCGGGTCTCTCCGATTACGCACGCTTATCTACACGCCGGCGCCCGCCTTTGTAACTGACAGATTAATAGGCTCGCGTTTGACCACCATCTCACGTAGACCTAAACTCTGGTTAGTTATTACTTACCATTGTAAGTATTCAGTATTACTGAAAATGCTATTACTGTCTGTCAGCTTTACTAGATTTTACGCCTTATTGCAGGAACTACAACACCCTGTAAAAGACCCCGGCGCGGCATGGACCTGTCGGCCCACTACATAAACAGCGCTATCGCTGTTTACGCAAGCCACCTCGCAAGAGTTCGTCTTGCGAGGTGGCTTGAGTACTGGCCATGATTTCGGGAGCATCTGGCACCCCAACAATCAGGAGCGATGACGGCACGCAGTGTTCCACACCTTCCACGCAATTTAGGCTCTATAAGTGTAATTCTCAAAATGGCAACCAAATTGCAAAACGCCTATTATTCTTATAATGCCCAATTCTCTAAATGGATAATTATCAAAATGGCAAATTTTCTACAATTTATTCATTGTTTATTCTTTATACACTTAATATGTAACAATGAATAAATATTTACATTTGTATATTTTGAATTTGTTTCGTTCACGGAATATTGCGCTGGCCATATTTTCGTTAGATCGGTTAATCAAAAGATTACAAAAAAAAAAAGAATATAACCGAATTCACTAAAAAAAGGATAAAAATAAGTAACTTTAAGGACGCTTTAACAAATTTCACTCGCTCAATTTTAAGTAAACTAGTCGCGACACATCAACATTACGCGTACGCACACAGCATGCATACATAGAATCCAATGTTCGCTTAATTTTATACTTTAACTGAACATAATTATCTTGATACTTTAAGGTATTATTTTATTTTTTCTAGTATTAATTGAGTGAAGTTTGTGTTTTTGGTATTAGTGATTACTGATTAGAGTGCAATATGTTGGTACCTATATACTTACCCAATTTCAAACGCTGGCCGTAGGTTAAAAATAAGTAGGTACCATATCGTTATCGAGAAATATCGACCAGATTTCTTTGTACATCTACGATAATTCCCAAGCCTTATTTACTGATTTGAAAATATTTTTATGTTCGTTTATTTTGTATGGGATATTACAAAATCAAACAGGTACTTGAATTTTATTTATCCGATAGCAAAACCCCCTTTAATATGAATAGTCTTCAAACTATGTATGAAGGAACAGGGTAAAATTAAATACTCAATCTGTTCGTTAAAAATACCCTTAAAAATATAATATAGGTGTATAAACAATGATTTCTTATTATTTTAAAATAAAATATGCAGTGCATTTAACTGTAATGTGTATCTATTCAGGTTTTTTAAAGTGGGAAATGAGCCACTGTGTACGATTATTTCTGGTGTCCACACGTACAGTGGGAATTTTTGTTTTCTAGACTATTCCACAGTGTGGGAGGTCGTTTGATAGGTCTTTCAAAAATATTGTGGGTATTTGAAAACCATTTATCAATTTAGGGGTCCGATTGTGAATTATAAACATAGTTTTTGTACTTTTTTACCTAACGCTGGTTTTCAATTGAACCTTATTGGGAGTAAGGATAAAAATTAGTTTATTTATTTATTCCTACACTGATAAGGTATAATTTGTGTTAAGCTTAATATAAAGAAAAACCAGGTTCGATAAAGTAACATTACATATTTGACTAAGAAATACATAGTATGTTTCAGTACATTTGCTATTACTATCTTTGTCTTTTGCCGTCTTGATATTCTTTACTCAGATTTCTATGTTCAATCCCTCGCTGCGTACGGAATTTAACTTTATCAACTTTCCTTATCCTTATTATATAATTTATTACCATATATAATTTATTTATTAAGCTATCCCTCAGTTACTTAATCTATAATTTTATACACGTGCGAAATTATAGCGTTCTATTATTATATTTTAAGGTCAACATAAAAATGTTACTTATTTTACATGTTTCAGCTAAGCATTATTCCTGTCGCTAACGCACAACGGACCGACATGGCTTTTAAGGTTGCTGACTACGAACTACCCATAGAGGGAGGATCGTCACTCCGTCTATAAATGACATTATACCTCCTCACCACCCCAAACACCACCACAATAGACAACCATGACATTATCCAATACTAACTCATCAAGTTTAACTGTATCAATCGAAGAATTTTGATCTACATTTACTGTCACTTTTCATTTTCTGAAATAATAATAAACACGCCCACTTTTCCATAACTAATAGCCCAAATCGGCTCTACTTGGGGTGCTATGACAGAATACGTCCTAGGTGCAGGTCAGTCTGCGGGACGGTGCACCCTGGGAGGCGGCCAACGACTCCCCTTGGGTACTTCTGCCTAAGGGGTCTCGATGTTCGCTTGCGAATATTCTGTCTGAAGGATCACTTCAACGCGTGTCCCTCTGCTATAGCAGAGGGCATAGTGGGAAAGTAAGAGCGGGCTCGGTGTGCACTCACCCTGCCACCGGGCAGGCAGGAGGAAGACTTGCTCCTCCTTCTGCCACTGTTAGTTTCGTAGCCCCGGAGAATGTCCAAGGATATGTTTCTGACTTTTGATGTGGGGTCGAGGGCCTTGGCTTAACTGCCCAGGCCGCGAGAAAGACAACCTCTATAAAAAATTACCCCAAACCTCCAAGCGGCGGCACACCGTAAGGGAGGTCATTAGCTTGACTAATGGGTAGCTAAATTAGTCTCTAGTGCGAACCTTGAGCAAATACAAAAAGTTATTTAATCGTGGAAACTTTATGGAAAATATGTCAAAATTCTTTAAACACCCTATGGAGAGTGATGCGCGGTCGGAGTCCGACGCGGCATCCGGAAGGATGCTCGGAGGGCTCGGAGGTTGAGGAGGTGGTGGGCGACACCGGTACAAACGCGAGTGTCTACTGGAAGTGCTTCAGACCGGGGGACAAATCGTCCTCCGACGGGGAGATGGGCTCTGCCCAAAAAATCCCCACCAGTGGGCGGGGTGCGGGTAGAGCAAGCGGAAGAAGGAGGGGTCTCACAGCCCAGGAGCTAAGCCAGCGGATCAACTTGCCGCGGAGAGGCTTCATCCTGGAGTGGCCAGCGCTGAGGTGGATCTCTCAGGGCAGTCTGGCAGCGAGCGGGATACCAGGGAGGACTCCGCAGAGGAGTCCCGTAGATCCCTGGGGAAGCTGGTCGTGGCCACGCTGCGAGACACAGGCCGGAAGAGGGAGAGGATTTCCAAGAAGAGGACGGTCCACCGGCATGCCGCCTCTATCGAGGAGGCTATCGATGCCTCTCTCAAGAAGAGGGTGGCGAGACTCCGGGCTAAGCTTCGGGCCGAGCTCGTGGAAGCCTAGGAAGTCAGCGGCTACTGGGAGTAGACTGGAGGGGGGCGCAAGCAAGGGCAGGGGCCAAGTCAGCCACAGCTCCAGCCGGAGCCGGATAGCCATCAGCTGACGCTGGTGTAGCAGGAGCTAGCTGCCCTTCAGCAGCAGCAGTAGTTTCAGCTGCGGATCCAACAGCAGCTGTCTCTGCTGGAGGGTATCGTGCTACTAGCGGCTTCGTGGGGGCCTACCCGCCAAGGCCAAGGGCAAGGTCCCCAAGTCCACCCCGACGTCCTCCTCTCCGCCGCAGCCTCCTCTCTGACTGTCGCCGCCGCAACCACCGCGGCACGGCCCTCACGGCCTCAATAACGGCTCGTGTTTTCACCATTCAAATTTACTTTGTTTTGCTGACGACATGAAGATATACTCTGCAATATCATCGGAGGAAGACATGGATGCTCTCCAAAGTGACCTGGCGCGATTAGATGATTATTGCTTGACAAACCAATTAGATTTGAACCCTGTTAAATGCTCAATTGTCTCCTTCAGCAGAAAACGTATCCCTCGCCTGTGTTTACCTGTTTCTAACCGTGAGAACCTGTAATTGGCTCAATGTCTCTTACACTATTGTTATTCTTTTGTTATAGCTGTTGGTTCTCCTATGATTAAATAAATAAATAAATTACGTCTCCTCCAGACGAATATCAACCATTGCGCCCCCGCTCAGGATTTGTTGCTCCAGAGCATGGCGCCGTGGTCTCCAAGCCGTATTATGTCCTGCCCAGGGGAGACTGGGTTCAGGACCTGAACTGCTCGGTGGCCCTAATTTCGTCGGCCGAATCCGGTACTCCGTCCCTCAAAGCCATCTAGAGACGGCGGGGTTGCGTGGCAGCACGGTTCGGGGACATTGCAGTAATAGGCGTCTACCTGTCCCCGACCAGATCTCTCAGCGATCTCCACATCTCCCTAATGGACCTGAAAGCCGTCGTCGCTGGGTTTGGTTCCCTCCCCGTGATCGTGTGCGGGGACTTCAATGCCAAGAACTTGACTTGGGGTTCCCGGTTTAAGAACCAGCGAGGTCGGATGGTGAAGGTCTGAGCTCTGGAGACAGGCCTGGTTGTCTAAAACCTGGGTTCTGTCCCCACGTGTTTGCGGATGTGGGGTGACTCAGTGGTGGACATCTCGTTCGCTAGTCCCGCTCTGTCACCGCGTGTCGTCGACTGGCGCGTCATGGAGGGGGTGGAGACCTACTCAGACCACCGGTACATCCGGTTTGAACCCAAACCTCGACCGCACCGGTCCAACAAAACCCTTGTGGTCCGCGGTGGGCGCTGAGGCAGATGGACCGGGAACTCCTGGAAGCTGCGACGGTACAGGCCTGGGTGCAAGCACCGGACAGGCCTATCGACTTCGACGTCGAGGCAGAGTGGTTCCGGGAGGCCATGTCGCAAATCTGTGACGCGGCAATTCCTCGAGTCCATCCAGGACGTGCTCAGCGCCAGGTATACTTGTGGTCACGCGGCACTGCAATGCCGCGCGACGCCGGTATGCCAGATACTGCAGGCGCGGCATTCGTCCAGCGGATGCGGAGGCCAAAAGAGCGGAGCTGTATGAGGGATACAGAGCGGCAAAGCGCACCCTCCGAGCGTAGATAAGGCGGGCCAGACTCGAAGCCCGCAAAGTGTGGCTGGGGACTCTGAATGGGGACCCATGGGGACGCCCCCACCAGGTGGTACGAGACAAACTCCGCCCCTGGGCACCCCCGTCGACGCAGAATCTCCGGCCCCAGCCCGTGTAGGGTGTGGTGAACACTCAGTTTCCTGCGCGAGGGAAAAGTGACCGAGGTAGAGATGAGAGCAAGTACAAAGGCTGAGTGCCAAAAATACCGCCCCAGGACCCGACGGCTTGCCTGAGAAGGCCTGGGTCCTGGCCGGCGGGTGGGGAAGCTCTTTGAAAGAGTAACTGCAGACCGCCTCGTCGCGCACCTAACACGGGTGGGGCCGGATCTTGCGGACGGCCAGTTTGGCTTTCGCAGGAGACGCTCCACGGTGGACGCCATCATGCGCGTGCGAGCTCTCACGACGGGGGATACAGTGTCCCAAGGCAGGTTTGTCGTGGTGGTGTCTTTGGACATCGCCAACGCTTTCATCTCACTGCCTTGGAGTAGCATTAGGAGGGCACTACAGTATCACCGAACGCCCGACTATCTCTGTCGCGTGGTCCAGGCGTACCTGTCAGACAGGTATGTACCTGTCTAACCATCTACCCTGGTCACCAGGGAGAGTAGGAACGTCGAGAGATGTTGTGCGGTGTTCCGCAGTGCTTAATTAAAGTTGGCTTGGTAAAAACAAATAGAGCATATAAGTAACACATTAAACAGTTATTCGTTTGCTTTACGTGGTCTTAGTAAAATTGTGGATATTACAACCTTGGTAACTGCTTACCATGGTTATGTATCGTCTACTCTTCGATACGGTGTTATTTTTTGGGGCAACTCCACTGATTTGGAACGTGCGTACAGAGCGCAAAAAAGATGCGTTAGAGCGATATGTGGCTTAACTCAAACTGACTCTTGTGAGCCTCATTTCAAGAGATTAAAACTATTAACATTACCCAGTATATGTATACATTTATGAGACAGTACTATTTATTCACTCTAATCTTGAACTGTTTGAGTATCGTACTAGAAAGCGTCGCGCCGATAAATTATGTGTTCCACCTTGTAAAACCGCGCTCCTTACTAAAAGCTTTGTTTGCATGGGCCCAAATATATATAATAAATTACCCTCAATTATACGCAGTTCAATTTATGTTAACTTATTTAAAAATAAACTTCGGTCTTTTCTTATAGATAAGACTTATTATTCGGTCAAGGAGTACTTAAATGACAAAATGTAACACAATTATTGTAATTAATATAATTCATTAAATAATAGCAATTCAAATATATATAGATATATTTTTTTTGACGTATTTAATTTGACTTTTAATTTATTATAATCATAATGTACTTTTTGTATTCCTATTAATATTTTTTTATGTTTCTTTGGATTGACTTCTATATTGATAGAAATAATCGTAATACATTGGTATTACGATTATTTTAAAGACTTAACCATAATATCACATGACATTTTATTATACATTTGCATGCGAACATAAGCTGAATATGGTGAAACTGTACCTGTGTGAACATCTCTGTAAACCCATATTATGCAAATAAAATGATTGATTGATTGATTAAAAATATTATTTTCATTCTATATCAGTAAATCAATACCCAACCAATTTTAAAAATAAGTACTGGTACTCTTACTTAGTTTATTTAAAAAAGTATCAATATTTGCAGTCGCAGTATACAGATCGGCATAGGCTGCGACGTATTTATTTTTTTCAAGAGAGTGATACACCCGTCCTTTCACTAGCACGTCCGAGCGCGATATGACGCTGGAAATTGTGCGTTCAATGAAAAATATCTGAAGAATTTTTTAGAGTGGTTTTATTTTGGTCATAAATCATAAAGTTATTTATGGTTCAAAATAAATAGCTATATGTATCTATAAAAGAATTAAGAATATAAGCAGTCTTATTTTATGATTTTTAAGCTAAAAATGTGCACTGGATTTATTTTCCGCGAACCTATTCAGACCCCTTTTTTTTAGATTATTAGATTAGTGCGTTGGTAAAATCCTTGGAAAAAGATTTTTATTCCACACTTTTTAGTTGCGGTACACATATAAACAGAGTGCCTATTTCTCATGACAATCCAATTAACCAAAACACTGCTAGGTTACATTGTTTTATTAAGAAGTTCCGTGTCTACCTTCCACCTTCCGGCTCCATTATCAGATGAGTACGATAATACCTTATAGCCAAAGTGCATTTCATGACAGTTCTAATAAGCCCAAACATGGCTAGGATACATTGATGAATTACGGAGTTCCTGTGCCTAACTTCCAGCTCCATCGTCAGATCAGTTTGATGGTACCTTATAGCCAAAGTGCATCTCGTACCTAAACAACATCTAAGGCCGCGAACACACCGTTTGTTAGCTGATCCTTTCTCACGAGCTAACTCGCCGCTCGTTCGTGCGCCTACTGTGCTTCTGACTCTAACACCGGAGTGTGACTTGTTTGCTGGGAGATGGATAGATGTGTGTCGTGAATGTCTAAGGTTTTATGAGAAGATGGATAAAAAATAAGTTAACATTGATCATTTGTTTTGAGGGATTATTTCTAAATTATATGTTAGTTATTTAGTTTTTTTTTCTTCTTCTTCAATGTGTATGGATTTGTTATTAGGGTATTATTGTTTTTATTAAATTTATTTTTTTAGTTTGTAAGTTTCTACTGTACAACGCCTTGGACATCCTCTGTAACGTTGTACAAGTACTTGTGAATAAATAAAATAAATAAATAAATCTCATGACAATTCTTATAAGTCCAAACACGGCTAGGTTACATTGATTAATTACGGAGTTCCAGAGCCTACCTTCCGGCTCCATCATCATCATCAGATCACTTCGATGATACTATTTTCAACGTAACTATTCAAAACCATTCATTTATTTGTATTGTCATAGTCGCTTAACTATCCTCATTGTGAGATCTATGTGAGTATGAAGTTCCGTTGACCATTTCTGGTCTTCTTCATCAGTTCCACTTCATCAATTGTTACTTTTTGACTGTAAATGCTTAAGTTCTCAATAAGAATAGCAAAATCACTATATAGTTGCCCATAATGTTAAGAATAAATTACTTACCTATTGGAATAAAGATAAATAAATAAATAAAAAAAAAATTATTTGAGGAGTTCCCTCGATTCCTCAAGGATCCTATCATCAGAACTGGATTTTGAAAAAAATGCTATCAATCTGAAAGCAAATCCTTTTAGAGGTAAAAAATTTTGCAAATCGGTCCATAAACGAGCGAGTTCTAAGATAACAAGAATTTAAAAAAAATTACGTTAAAAAAATACAACCGAATTGATAACTTCCTCCTTTTTTAAAAAAATATGTGAAATACCTTCGTCTGCTACGACACGTTCGGAATTCTTTATTATTAAATTTTATTGTGTAAAAAATTCTGATTCTTATGAATAGCTTTTTTTAAATAAAATATTGGGAAACAAGGACAGGGTATTAATTAATACAAAAACTAATAAATAAAACTGATTTTGTCTAATTCTTTGTAAATTAATTCAGCTACTTTGCAGTTTATGTGTTCTCTTTTAAAGTAACTACGAAAAATTTCATCAATTTATTAAGAGTTGCAATTTTATAAAGATCGCGGAAGTAAACTTAAACGTGACCACTCGTCTTGGCGCGGCTCTCGCTACTGACAGTACCCCGAGACACGCTTATGAGTCTCGTAGATGCGTATGTTTGTGTGAGTGTGCCGTTTCGAACATATGTAGGTAGTTTCCGTACTGTTCCATATTTATATACTGTGGTTCAGCGATCGATTAAGCCGGTTCTAACGATAGGTACCTCATTTACCTATTTCCGACAAGTAGTTTGGGAGCTATGAGGGAACAGATGAACATACACACATAGCCTGTCAAAATCATACTCCGTAGTCGCGTAAAAAATGACAAAAGTGACAGGTACAACTTAAAATTAATTTGGGTATTATGACATGAATAAAACAGTGAAATCTGTATAATGCCCATATTTAATTGAAATAAACAAAAGCTTAACGAATCACGTTATACAATATGTTAGTACATATATATAAATGAAAATATTTATATCTCCTACGGTTTTAAGATCAACCAAAGTTATTACCTAATTATTATTATTAGAACTTACGATGGTGTTTACAAAATCACCTTCGCTTATAATCGGTCTGTTATAGAAGCGAGTAAATGCCGTAGACCTGCTGGTCCAACCAGCAGTCTTCGGTATCTGGTCCACACTAAGGCCAGCGACTCGCGCGGCGAGGTTGCGCCGTGTCGCGTGCTATGCGCTCTAAATGTTTCCACAGCTTCACCGCTTTCTGCCAACACCTGCTTGATCCAGCGGCATATAGTTTAGGAGCTTGTAGCTTTGTGGGGGTTTTTTGTACTTTAGAAGAAGTTTGTCTGAATTCAAGGACCTCATATTTTTTGTCATAAAAATCCCTGAGGACTGAAGCAGGTTATATATTTGAGTTCTCGCGAAAGAGCGGTAGGAATAAGACTGGCTGATCCCTACCGGGGCCCGAAGTTTTAATTATGTCTGTTATAGCTATCTTAACTCCGTTTTGATTTATCGAAATGTTTTCAATTTTTATGTACGATTGTAAGCCTAAGTCCCGACGCAAAATTCGCCAAGTTCTTGTGCACGGCGAGAAATCGACTGCGTCGGAGTCTCCTGCACACTCTCACGGACAGCAGCGATGTTCTCGGCTGATCTGGCGTTCCTTTGACGTAAGGGTGTTGGTTGGTTGTTTACCAAACCAGTCGTCTCGAATTTGGTCACCAAACGTTGGAAAGTCGACTTTGAAGGGCCACCGCGTCTGCCGTAAAATGGATGTAATGCACGCAACGTTTGCACTAACGAACACTCATTTTTATAATAAAGTTTGGACGTGCTGCTCAATCGATTTACTTGCCAAGGTGATTTAGCATCAGTAACCGAAGAAACAACAACGCATTTGAAAGATGCCGCCAAAACCACATAGCCGCCACAAACTGTCAACATCGACCCGCCCTATTTGAAAGACCCTTTATATGGCGCCCTCTAGAGGGCATAAACTCATGATCTAAAGTATTATCCAAAAAGCGCTTAGAGGAGTTATTGAACAAATTTGCTACATTCTCAAAGCTTGGACATTTTGACTATTGGACAGAACATTTGGACTATTGGACATTTTGAGAATTGGACATTTTGACAGCATTGGACATTTTGAGAGTTGGATTTTGTGCCTGAACGGTTCACAAGTACAACATACAATACTGCTCACCGGAGCAAGCCGCCTTATGGCCTGACGCATAACGTGCTAGGGAACTATCAACTGTTGATCAATTAAAATACATTTTCAAAGAAGGCGGAGCGGAGGCGAGCAGGAATCAACTATCTATTATACTATTATAAGGAGGAAAGACTTGTATATGTATTGTTGTTATTGTTTTTAATATGAAGCGAGTTTCTTTCTTTTAAATTCGGTTTTGCATAAAAACTATTTTCATATTGCATAAAAACAATTTCTATGTTTAGTTTATGGGTAATTAAATCTAATTTACATCCAACTCATTAACTTCAATAAATCTACAATTCTTAAAGTTTTTTGTAAACAATTTTAGTTTATTTATATTGAGTTTTTTGACGTTAAGATACCTATTTTCTGAAACATTCAACATCAATTGCTCAAACTACATAGTCTTACACAGATTAGTTAGCAACAAGTAGGGATTTTTAACAAGTTTGCCAACTGAGAGTATGACAATGTCATCGTCAGATAGAATGTCTGATAGATAACTCGGATTTCGTAGGATCTCGAACGATGAAGCATATGGTTGAACTTTCCCCTCGATGTTAAAATTATCATTCCATTTACCTGTCTTAGTATGAATCAATTGTGAGGATAGACCTCTTAGTTTTTCGTCTCCAGTTATATAAATATTTCTTTTTATATTGCATTTGTAGCGACATCTATGGCGTCACATAAGAACTAATCCTGCATCGCGCAATCAAAGTTCTCCGCGCGATTAGAACATATAGAACAACCCGAAATCATCTATCGGGCAGTTGCAGCCCACCAGACATAACACCCGTCTGGTCGGAGGATCCTCCCTTTTCAATGGAGGTTTATGGGACTTTACTCTCTGTTCCGCCTACCTCCAAACATTCGAATCGGGCTGCAAATTTTAAGTTTCCATGTCGTTTTTTGTTCGGAGAGTCCACCAAAACCTTTTTAGCCGTGTCATTGTTAAATTTCTGGATTGTACCTTGATCATGTAGACTCTGCGTGTTGCACTTTGTTTGTTAGGAGAGTGCGTTGGGATTAATGTTGCTCTGAGAAATCTAATCAATTTGAATGGGACTTTAATTTCTTTTCTTGTGTACTGCCCTTTTAGGCGTCGATTTACCTTTAAGTTGATTGATCTCAGTGCCATACATAGACATTTGTTTTTTAAGACAAAATTCAAATTCAAATTTAATTTAAATAAAAGTGTATTAGAAATAAATAAAATCGTTGAATGATGTTTAACCGGTCATATTATCAATATGCTTTTTACTGCATATTATTTGGACGAATGGTTAAAGTTATTACGAAAATCACAAGCACACGCTTGGGAATTGAGCGCCGATCGTTTCGTCTAGCACTCTAGCCGATGCATGATTGTCGCAGCTGTACAAACTACAGCTGTCGAGCCAATTCATTAAAACATAATGTAATTAATCTGAACTCATTTTACTAAAGAACTGATCCCTTAAAAAGTCAAGGTGTAAATTTTAATACTCCATGAATTTCGTGTTCTCTATCATGTCATGGTTCCAAAATCTGTTCTAAACTGAGGAGTCTCAAGTAAGGTTACTAGAAGTACAGCTTCTTCTTCATCACTAAAATAAAATGCTTTTCACAGGTTATGACCGGTTACAGTGAGCGAGACCTGGGTGTTTACTGAAGGCAGTACTTATAATATTAGAAAGCTTAAGAGTTTGTTTGAATGGGCTAATCTCAGGAAATACTGGTTCGAATTGAGCATTAACTAAAGACGCGGGTGAAACAAAAGCGGGCGGAGGACAGCAGCTAGTCGTTTATAATTTCACAATTTCACGTAGCGTCCCTCCGCTCCACTCGTGTCCGCCGCGGTAAGAACGCACCCTTACACTGACAGTGGCAACAGGTGCCAGTCCTGCGCCGGCCGGTGTCGCCCTTCGGAAGCGGAACCTTCACGAATAAATAATAATCTACGTAAGTTTATTGTGCACACAGCTTTATCTAATGTTAACTACATAATTAGTTAGTTACGGTTTTTTGTGTGTAACAGCTGTGGCATTCAGGTTTAAGAACAATGTGGTCATGAATCATACCTGAGGCAGCTGACGACCGTCCTCAGCCTCATTGCTGTGCCCACTTCAAGTATTTGCTCATTAAACAATCCTATTTTGTTAATAATTTTCTGATGACACACTGATAATGTGTGACACAACCAGTGAAGTGTGTTGTGGGCGCGTCGCTGCGAAAACGACCGACGACCGAGCTCAACGCGTCCCTGAGGGTCATGGCCATCCGGATTGTGCGAGGATACCGGACAGACTCCCGGAAAGCGGTGAGCTTTTTGTGACTTCATGACTCGTCCTTATTTGTCCTCGACAGCCGGTGGAATTTCGAGGAGCACTTCCACTGTCTAGCTCCCAAAATAAGGCTGGTGAGGTTTCCCCTAAAGCGGCTCCAGCCCAATCAAGGGGGTCCAAGTCCAGACGCCATCTGCCGGAGGCTCTATGCAGAGATTGTGCAGTCCATTTCCCATTACAGGGGTCAAGCTCGTTCAGCTTCGTTCAGCTCCGTCCTAGAGGTTCATGGCCAACCGGATGGTGCAGGGATACCGCACGGTCTCCCGCAAAGCGTTCAGTCTCCCTCTTGCTGACCCACCGCCGTGGGTTTAGCTGCCGAAATAAGTTGCGGCATGAAGTAGAGTTCAGTCGGGATCTTATGTCACAACTCAGCGCGACAAGAAATGGGTAGCTCGCCGTCTGGTCGGCCAGTAGCAGTGCGGACCGAGCCCGTAGTACTACGCCTCGTCGATGACTTGGACTGACGCGCGTTAAAGAGATGTCAGCAAACCGTAGTGGCACAGCAGGGCCGATGCCCGCAACGGCCACTAAGAATTTCTGAAGACGAACCAATGGCCCTAGAACTCAAAGGGCAACTGAAAGACACAGGTGTGGTTTTCGTCAGTAAAAATCTGACAGGCCTTCGCGCTTCTACCTAGAGCGAATAAAGTCATCAACTGGATGATTACTCACCTCAAAAAATGAACTTCTACTATCTCTATAGATGTAGAGAAGAAGTCCACTCTCAAGGTGACCGTCACATGCCATGTACACTAACTGAATGCAGACACAATATATTGAATAGGAACTTCATTCTAATCAGAAGTGTTGTTAGGGATATTTAAGTAAAATACTACAAGGGTTAGTAGCCTGTTGAGCGCAGTTTGAGTGTTCCCTGACTAGTTATTGATTAGGTTATCAATATTATTACACAAGCTAGCAATTAATTTAAATAATATTTAGTATGAAAATTATCACAAATAAGAGCAACATAATGAGGTCTTCTGTCACAGACCACTGTGATTACAGCACTGATAACACTTTAATAGCTTTCACATAAAACAGATTTAGTTTTTTTAAAGTGTCAATAAAGATTATTTTCGTTTTTTTTTTTATGGGCAGGCTCATGTTTGACCTCTATCTGCCCTGATGGTAAGCAATGATGTGGCTGACAATGGAGCAAGCTTGCCCAGAAGTAACCTATTCAAACATGAAAAGCTATTTCTCAATGACATAGATAAGGCCTGGACCCAAAAACTATGGAGGTATAGCAGATCACAGCTCCGAACGATTACAGGAATCTTCACGGGGCACTATGCCACCAACAATCAGCTCCACAACATGGGACTAGCAAGCGACCCAACTTGCAGGATCTGTGGAGATGCAGAGGAGAATATTCTACACTTACTGTGCGACTGTGCAGCACTAGGCTCCAAAAGACTAGAGTATCTGGGCCAACCATATCCAAGACCAGAGGACTACAGGCTCAGCCCCATCAAAGCCATACTGGGACTCAAGAAGAAGGTTCAACGAGGGCTAGGGGTTGAGTAGACAGGAGGGGAACAGCACAAAAGATCCAGAAGGGTCGAATTGCTCTGGCCCAGGGTCAGCCCCACTACAAGATAAGATAAGATAAATTAAATATATACAAAAAACTATCAATGGATAAACATTTATTTTATGTTGCATATCTCTAATCAATACTCAACACTACATTCATCCTGTATGGTCTAGCTTATGTTGACTATAAATTAGGTGATATTGGGACTGTCCTAGCGGCTTTTTGACTGATTTCAACAATAGTTATCTACCCTATATAAATCCTCGTAGGTACTTAGATCTTTGTTTAATTAAACAAATCTTCTCACAAGTCACAAAACATATGTTTTAAAACTTAAAATATACAAAATAGCATAAACTCAACTGGTTTTATGTCAAGCTATTTAGACTCCTAAATATTAATTTATTTTAATTTTATTTTTATATTCATCATGAAAATTAGTTTTAAAACTTGTTTTTTTTTCTTAATGTTTTATAGGTACAATCCTTATACTTGTTTTAATTTGTGTTTTTTAACATATGATAAAAAACATGGTTTAAATTCAAACCGTTTAAAACATGTGTTTTAAAACAACTTGTTTTAATCATACCAACCCTGGTACTTGCACAAAAAATAGACAACAATAATAATATTGAAAACAAAAAAAATACAGAAATGTTCATATAGTGCTTGTGCCAACATAATAATAATAATAAAAGAAATAAATAAAGAGCAGCACTTGGAGGTTGGTAAAACAAACACAATAGATATGAATCATAGTGCGATGCGCATCTCAATGTTACACCAAATATGAGTCTATATTTAACATGCATGACCCTGAATGTCAAAGATCCATATGTACACACTTGATAATACAGTTAAATTTGCACATCATCAAATCAAAGCTTATCTGATCTCTGGTTATCTTGGCTTGCAAATAACAGTGACTGAGTTTTTTTTTATTATTCCAGTCAAGTGCATCCAGGAAAGGCTATTGCAACACCAGCTCACAGCCGCTTTCTGTGACGTGTGTGTGTAATCAATAACTGAATGTTTCAGTTACCTTCAGTAACTCCATTACACTAGATATTATGTAAATAAATGACAGTTACAACTTGGATGTTTTCAATAGTGGTGCCATTGTCTAACACTAATGAGCTAACAATAACTACTCATGAGTAGCTATTGAGAGAAATGACATACATTCTACAGGCTACGGTACTCTTACATTGTTGTCACACAGAACACAGCCACAATGCAGCCAGACTGACAACAGACTGTGATCAATGACATGCCGTCACAACAGCCAGTGTCATGCTCACTGCTCTCTGCAGCTCAGCACATAATGTTTCAGTTCAAACCTTATAAACAACTTGCACCCACAAGTTTCACTTCTGCCAAGTCTTATTATAAAACTGACAGATTGCTGTTTATAGAGTTACAATATGATACACAGCTGACTGGAGCAAACAAAGAGGTCAGTGTGCAAGTTAACATTTATTGATTATTTACAATTGTAGTGCAATAGTGACAGTGCTGTTGTGTACACACGCAAGCTGCTCGTCCTCGCCTTGACTACAGGCATGCGAGCGGTCACCAACGCCGCGCGACGCCAATGGTGGTGGAGCCGCACCGCTGCATTTACCCTAAACAATGCTGCATCAAGGAGCCCCTCATTACTGCACTTAACATCGATTTTAATTAACGCGAGTTCGATAAACAATCGTGTTGTCAATACTCAGTCGCGTGAAGACGTTAGGCGTAAATTGGCGGTACGAATGCAGTACTGAATAGTAACGATGATGATGCATACCATGATAGTCTGCAGGTTGTGCTCTAGTGCGGACTCGGAGTCCGGCACCAGGCGGCAGCAGCAGGTCGGCGTCTCGCAGGTCGCAGGCGGCGGTGGTGGTGGCGCTCGCTCTCATGGGCACGCGCTCGGCCTGGCTGCTGCGCTCCACTGGCACTCTCTCACACGACCTAGTCACTCGTAAACCTTGGCGATCCTACACGATCGACCCACCGCACAGTGCCATCAACGAGATGACAACTACATGACCAACACATACAGAGTAAAATGACTGACTAGTGACTGACTATTATTAACAAATTTTTATGTCATGTATAGTGACGCAGTTCGTACAATTTCATAGCCACTATCGATACAAAATACTTTCATAGGTTTTTTAATTTTGATTAATTAGAAACTTCAGTGAAATAAGATAAAATTTGAAGCTTTACCCTCCGTCTGTTTATGACGTTGTTGCTCCAAAAATGATATTATGGGAATCTTTTTCATCATAAATTCGTTTGACAAAAGTATTATGAAGCAAAAAGTAGTTTTTATTTCTAAGCTTTTTGTTACCTATATAATATATTCTATAATAGTATTTAGTAATGTATAAAACCTCGTAAGCTTGTACTTTAATAATTTAGCTAGTACTCTAGTAGTATTTTTAGCAATGTTCCTTATAAGAAACTCACTGCATTATTTCGTCTTGTTATTAAGCGCATACCTACTAATAATTTGTAACTCAAAAAACTTGTAAGCTTCCTGCGGGACAGGCCTCGCCTAGTGCAGGAAGTCTTCGGAAACCATGCTATGTTAATAAATAATAAAAACATAATACTGTAGAACTACCCACTCCCTGTAACCTAATTTTTTCTTAATAAATTATTATTATTATTATTATTATTATTATTAAATAAAAACCTTTATGTACCTAAACAATGCTTTAGTTTATCTACCTAGCATTTTCCTAGAATGTTGGCTTCTGACTACCGAAACCGTTTTTTTTTTGCGTCGCTTGATTTGTGCTTTTAGGTAGTATCAAGTTTAGAAAGTGTTTAGTTTGTTTTTTTGATAGAGTCACTTTGTTTTCCATTATAATTTAGATGTAAGGAATTTATTGTAATGACTATGTAGTATCTGGTATCAAATGTATTCTTGGCAAGCTTCACTGAGGTGTCAATAGGTACTACAAAATCTTAGCTTCATAAGATTTATTCTAATGTGATCGCGCATGTTTTAATGATTTCACATATTATTTAATAGCATAGATGTTTGAAAACACCAATTTTAAGTCATTATATTTGCTAGGACTTGATTTGCAAATAAAACAGCCACTGAATTTTATCCCCTCCACTTCTTGCGAAAAAACACCATGCTTGAACTTTGTCTAAACTTTTTCTTGTTTGTTACGTAATTCTCAACAAAATTCTTATTCATAGCTAATAAAGGTATCTTTTCAATGGCTGAGTTCCTATTTTGGTTTTAAATAACGTTATAATCGATAGTTGATGATGGGTTGGAAGCACATCACTAAAAGCTCGCATGAATGACGTAGTTTATTGACAGTTACTTTGCGTTTTGTTAATGCAAAGCGACAGTAGGTAGACAGGTTTCTCTGTAAGCTATTAACCAGTTTTATTGAAACCTCGCTATTAGTACATTAACAATCATTTGATAATATTAAATCTCTGGAGGTTTTAGAAGATATTTTCAATTAACATAAAAAAGAACATGTATATTTTCAATGATTATATTATAGATCCTTCAAAAAAGCTCGTACTAAGTTCTACCAACAAAACGTAACTTTTACGTGACCGTCTCAACCGCGCGGCCAGGACTATAATTAAAAAAAAAAAGCTATGCCAAGATTTTGTAAAAAAAAATTGTAAAGATTTTTAAAAGATGATTCCCAAATCCATAAATTTGTCAAAGTTATGGTTAAAAAGTTATATTGTTGATCGGTCGCCACAACGTGCTAGATTTTAACTTTTGGTTCTATATGTTGATCGTAAATACGTCGCTATCACGTTGATATGACCGAAAATAGGCCCATTTTATACGAATCAGTGTTTTAATAGAGTTACACAGTAGTCGTATTAATCACTATTTAATCATGAAGTTGTCGTATAGATGTCATAAGGACCTCTTTTCGTCGAGTTATGGTGTTTATTAGCGCTTTTTTGCGGCATCTTATGGAATAACTAGTGTTCATCATGACTTTTACAAGGTATTTTGATATAAAGTGATGAGATAAATGTGGTGAATTTAAACTTAGAAACCAGACTATATTATAATGTGTAAGAATAATATATATTTTTATCATTGAATGAGGACTACAGCCATTTTATTTATTCATTAGGTATTATATTTTATCTTCGAAAGTCGTGTTCAAGTACATTAATCTATTGGGAAATTAATTTTATTGAGTTATATGCACTAATTTTCTCAATAAAATGAATGTGCCTTAAAAATTCTTTAAATTAAGCAACATATTAAAATTAATTTTAACGAAAGTGTTAAAAATTACCTTTATACGACTTAGGGTCTAAGACACAACCGTAATATAACATCTAGACGACTTTTCGTTCCGTGCACTTATTTTTTATCTGTATATTGTAAATTATAAGTCATATTAACTAAATTATTAGGGTTCACTTAAAGAAAATCTCATATGAAAAACCATTTTAAATATATAATTAAACTAGTGACTTATTTATTATTGGTTTCGGCGGTAATAAAAAATGATATATAATAAATATAAAGGACATTGATTAGTTGTTAACATATTGATACAGCATATATTTGAGATGGCTATTGATATCTTCTATATCTTCTGAGACACTTTTTCTTAATAGTTAGATATCACTTTGAAATGTGCCAGAGACGGATGACATTTTAGTATACATAGACATTTACATTATCACGAAGTATATCATTTTTACTAGTTTCGCTTGCGCTTTCATAATCGGAACCATCATTAAGATATAATGTATCAAATCTACCTTTATAGAATCTGACTCTACTTTTATAGAACCACTAGATCTACTTTTTGCGGTTCGGGCAATATTATATCGTTTAGACCCACTTTGCATCGAACTCAATTATCTTGAGTTTTGTGACTTGTCCTGGCTGTGGTTGTAATGTTGAAATTTTGTTATACACTAATAGGTCATCTAGTCAATAGTAGTATATAAGTGTTCATATAGTCTGAAAATTGTATAAGAGTGCAATTTATTCCTCTTACACGATTATCACTTAAAAGCAGTGTCCGTGACTCTAATACGATTAATGACGGTATAAAATTCGTGTAGATGTTAGTAAGACGACAGCATCGGTTATAGCACTGAAAATTGCATATCAGTCATATAAAATAGTCGTATAGAAGTTTATACGATGTCTGCATACGACTACAACTTGTGTAAAGATAAGAGGAACTAAGTCATATTTCATGATAAAAATACTTCAATACGATGTTTAAAGCACTTCGAGTCGCGTAACTCTTACTTATACGGCTAAAATGTTTGTTGGGCGTGCCATTGAAACGCGGAGAGAGAAAGCTAAGCGTTGCAGAGACCTTAAATTCAGGTAAATAACAGACTGAATTTGTAAAAAATATAGAAAAAAATCCTAGGTTTATATTTTATGAGCTATAAAGCAAAAACCCCATGGCCGCGCCATCGAAACCGTGACAAATATATTATCGTTGATATCTCGCTGAAAATGCATCGCAGAGGTCTGAAGTTTTTTGTAAAACCCAGATTTGAATTTATCGAAACTTGTAAAAATACAAGAATAAATCCTAGGTTTATATTTCAGGAGCTGTAAGACTAAAAGCCCATGGCTGCGCCATCGAAACGGTGACTAATATATTATCACCGATATCTCGCTGAAAAGGCATCGAAAAGGTGTGAAATTTTTTGTAAAATATGGATTTGAATTTGTCAAAACTAGTAAAAATACAAAAAAAAATCCTAGGTTTATATTTCAGGAGCTATAAAGCAAAAACCCCATGGCCGCGCCATTGAAACGGTGAAATACACGTCATAGCCGAAATCTCACTGAAAAAGCGTCGCAAAGGTCTGAAGTTTTTTGTAAAACATTGATTTGGATTTGTAGAAGCTTGTAAAAACACAACAAAAAATCCTAGGTTTATATTTTAGGAGCTATAAAGCAAAAACCCCATGGTCACGCTCTTGAAACCGTGACAAATATATTATCGTTGATATCTCACTGAAAAAGCAGCGCATTCAATTTGTTATTTACCTAAATTTCAGGTCTCTGCAACGCGTAGTTTTAAAGATCTCCATGGTCGCGCGGTTCTCCGCGTTTCAATGGCGAGGCGACATTCAAGCCCTTACAACTTCTTAACCATAACCACAGTTAAGTTAAAGGAACAGTTGGGAAACTGCCTACAAACGGTCGAAACGGCGCACTCACACAAACATACGCATCTACGAGACCCCGAAGCATCACTCGCAGTGCTGTCAGTAGCGCGTGTCGCGTCAAGACGAGCGGTCACGTTTATTAAAGTTTGCGCGATCTTTACAAAAATGCCCCGAGCGTATTGCGTAGAATACGGCTGCTTGAACTCAGCTTCTTCAGAACCGGAGCTATCGTTTTTCAAACTTCCTGCTGACTGTGTAAGAATGATTTATTATTATAATATTGTATCGAATAAAATTACGAGTCCGTGTGATCGATCACAATAAATTCGTAAACTTAAATACTAAGGGGCCTATTACACCACTCGATATTAAGAAAGTCTAAGTCGATGTCGCGTAGTGGAATAAGGGTCAGACTGTCTTACTCGGAACAAAAAATAAGAGACTCACAGTATCGTGTGCTAATAACGCATAGTGTAATAACTCCTTTACATTAGTTTACTTTTTTTTTACTTTAACTCTTTCATCATGGGTGTCATTTTCATTGTTTTCGAGGGTTTTAAATCCGATAGTGATGTCAAAATGGAAATCCAAGATGGCGGCTGGAAAAAAATTCATTTTTTTGTCATGGGTGTCGTTTTCGCGGTTTTCGAGAGTGTTGAAGCTGATAGTGCTGTCAAAATGTAAATCCAAGATGGCGGCTGCAACAACTTATTAACTTTTTCATTATGGGTGTCGTTTTCATGGTTTTCGAAAACTAATGAGAAATTGATCAAAAAAAAATTCTATTGTCTACTGATGGGCTCATTTAGGCAATTCCCTTTGTGCAACATTCTTTGTTTAGTAACAATTCGTCCTTCAACAATTACGAAATGAATTCGGAAACGATACTAACTTGTGATTGTGGTATGTGTGAAATCGATAATTGACCAGGTAAAGAGTTTGAATTTAAGAGATAAATATGATCTAGTAACTTCACAAATACCTTCTAAACCTCTTATTTCTTCTTTTCTTTTTAGAAAGGTGAACGGCAGAATTCGTACCGAATACTGTTTTTGTTGTTCTGTTATTATTTGTAGGTACCATTTATGAAGATTACGAAGTCATTTATTTTCATGTAAGTAAATATTCTAATCAGGGGTAGGTTTACCTACCCTTGATTAGAATAATTCTTAGAAAAGTAAATCACATAATAGGCAATTTTTATTTTTCTCAATTACCGTTTGAGAAAAATAAAAACCTGCCAAAAACCGAATGCTTGGAATACATCAGCTTATAATGACGCTATGAAAAGACATCAAAAATCACTTGAATGCTGTTATTTCATTCTGTAGTTTTTTTAAACCACGAATAGAAATAGCTAAGTAGGTACATTCGATTCCTAAGTTGATCAGAATCTTGTGTGATAAAGAACAGAAGAACGAAAAGCTATGGCTGTTTAAATTGTGAGTATTTGTTAATTATATTACAAATCAATATCGTTAACAGATTGATTACTACAATCTTTTATGCGCCACCTAGTGGATTCAGAAGTGAACTAATAGGTAATAGAATGTTGTGAGCGAGCTAGAGTTGCCAAAAAATATCAATAGATGACTCTTATATAGTTTGCGTCATTTATGATGTTTACATAATTGCTATCTTAATATTTAAAAAAATGAAAATGTAGCAATTAAAATCAGCATTACAGCAAGTTTTGCACTGATGGATGATACGTGACGGATTATAGCGCGAGTTGTTTTTTAATTCGAAATATTAGGAAAGTGAGTATACTGTAGATAAGTCAAGGTTCCTTGGCTATCTGGCACGCCACTGTGTCGGGATGAGCGAGCGAACACACCCCGCCATCTCCTTCGTGGTTATTTTTTTAAACCACTAAGAAGTAGAAGCCCCGCGTCGCGGAGTTCCACTTCCACTTCGTCGCGGGGTTCCACTTCCATAACGGCCTGGCGGCTCGAGTACCTAAAATAATACTTCCTCGGTTGCAATGAAAAACTTTCTCCACTTCCACTTCGTCATGGGGTTACACTTCCACTTCGTCGCGGGGTTCCACTTCCTTTTCGTCGCGGGGTTCCACTTCCACTTATAAATCAAGTTTATAATATCAAAAAAAAAAAATAAGCAATCCAAATCTCAAAATAACATTTTTATTAATAATTTAAAAAATCCTAAGCATTTCCTAAAACTTTTGTTTGCAAGGGGGTAATCTCTGAGATTCATCATTATGTATAACACACGCGAGGTATGCATATCCAGTAGGTACATTTTGACACAAGTGGAGTGGCTAGTGATGGTTTGTTTGTCATTGCAACAGAGGCGGTATTCAGGTACTCGAGCCGTCAGGCCGTTATGGAGCCGAGGGCTACAGTGACAAATTCCCACGTATATCAAACGACGTTTTTCAGTACACTTACTAAGACATAAATAAACGGGGGTTGACGCTCGCCTCATGGGGGTCGACGCGCGTCCAGCCTAATAAGATATAATATAATAAAATTGTGACGGCGAGCTCGCGCACTTATCCGTACTCGTGCGAAAAACAGTAAATTGTGTGCCTAAAGCGGTACGGATAGGAGCGGATTTTCGAGTAAGTGAATAGTGAGTAACCTATCAGATTTATTTGAACTGGAACTGTGTGAATCAAGGAACTTATGTACTTTACTTTACTTTTGGCGTTTTATCAGTGTCCATGAGTAATTGAAATAAAATATTTTGTCCTAAAGCGGGAGGTTTGCCCTATACCTTTTTGCCTTTGCACTGTCGCTTTTACATCTCCATGGGTCACTTCAAGCACATTGTCATTCTCATCTTCTGCGTTGGGCACCACATGGTAGGCGCAACCACAGACGGTGACACTACCGAGGGTGTACCTACCCCTGCTGCTCAATCATACTGTACTGAATTTCAATATAACACGCTGTTCAACTTAAAGTTATGAAACAAATTTAGCATGAACTTATATGTGAAGCCATTTATTGAAGATTTATATTGTCTTTATCCAAAGGTTTTCATCATTTTCACTCCTAATTCTTTGGTGGCTCCAGGGCCTCCTCCAACAACGAAGTTACGCCACTGACTACAAGATGCCATAGGCTAGGTAGACTTTGTATGTGTAGATAGATTGTCATTCAAGAGAGGGGGAGGCGCGGTGGACGCAGATGTGCGGTTGATGGCTGTGACGAGATGTATATTCAATTGAACCCATCTACTCATAATTAAATAATAGGAACCTATAGTACCGATAGGTATATGTTGTAAGATTTTAGATAATGTCATGTTGTTGTTCTAGCGGTCACCAGCACGACTAAATGCTGAGCTGAAGTCCTGACATAATGACAAACATAATTCTGATAACCAAAAATCAAGTAATTTTAACCGACTTCAAAAAAAGGAGGAGCTTATCATAATTTTTTATATCCAGTTCCTATGATAGGATTTATTTGAATGTAACATGCTGTGAGCGAGCTTGCCATCTCCACTCTGTCACATAAACCTTTTAAGGTTTCAGACAAGTGTTTTGTTGTAACGAGTGTAAAGTATAAATGTAGTGAACAATAAGTTAAATAAAAAAATACAGTAATTGAATCCAAAATAACTTTAATTTCGGAATTCGGTGTTTCTCGGTATTGTTTGTTTCTTAGGGCCTGCGCACACTTGAGACAAGACTGTCTTAGACAGACTTGTCTACGACACCGCAGACTTGTCTGTGACAAGACTGTTTTGAGCCATCCAGTGTTGCCAGCAAAAATTTATCCCACCCACAAAATCGCAAAATTTCCCACTTAAAAAAATGTGTGGTGTAAATGTCAGTAAAAGTCTGACTCCAGTCATCAGCTGGTTTCCCATCTTTAAAAAAAAGTGGAAGAAATCTAAACATAAATTCAAACAAAGGTATGTGTAATCAAAATAATTATATACCTACTAGCTGACCTGACAGAAGTCTTTCTACTTATCAAAAAGTGCCAAATCTACGGATAAATTTAAATATTTAGGATTGATAGCTAAGAACAGTTCACTTACAAGTATGCGGAACAGCGTTGAAAGTTCCGTAAACCTCCATTAGAAGGAAGGATCCTCTGACCAGACAGTTGTTGGGTCTAGTCCCGGCAACTGCTCGATGCCTAGTTGATTTTTGACGATGTTTTTGTTTTAGTTTATTTATTTATTAATAGTAATAATGTCGTTAATTATCATTTTACAATTAGCCAAATAAAATGTCAAATGTCAATAAATAACCCGCTCCTGATCGTTCCCTTTTTTTTATTCTTGATAGGAACTTCATACTCGCATAGATATCACAACGAAGAAGGTTAAGCGACTATGATAATACAAATAAATTAATGGTTCTGAATAGTTCCGGTGAAAATGGTATCATCAAATTGATCTGATGATGATGATGGAGCCAGAAGGTAGGCACTGGAACTCCGTCATTAATCAATGTAACCTAGCCGTGTTTAGGCTTATTAGAATTGTCATGAAATGCACTTTGGCTATAAGGTTCTATCGAACTGATCTGATGATGGAGCCGGAAGGTGGAAGGTAGACACAGGAACTTCATAATAAAACAATGTAACCTAGTAGTGTTTGGATTAATTGGAATTGTCATGAGAAATAGGCACTCTGTTTATAAGTGTATCCCAATTAAAAAGTGTGAAATAAAAAACTTTTTACAAAAAAAGTAAAAAAATTTTTTTTTCATAGGTAAGTTTGTACGGAACCCTCAGTGCGCGAGTCCGACTCGCACTTGCCCGGGTTTTTTTTAGTGAAGTCGGTTATTTTCTTTTTGTTAAAAGTTTTTTATTTTACACTTTTTATTTGCGATACAATTTTAACCAGATTGTGTATTTCCCATGATCGTTCTCTGTGAAGATACCAAACCAACCAAAATCACCATATACTGGCCTATAATGTTTGAGTAGTTCCCTCGGCTCGTCATGGATCCATCAGAACTGGATTATGAAAAAAAATTATTCAAAACCTCCTTCTTTTTTTGAAGTCTTTTAAAAACAAACAACACCGAGAAACACTGCGACCACTTATATGTCAATGATATTTATTTATTTATTCAACAATTATATAACTAGTTACCTACTGATATTATAAGAGTGAACATGTGTAATTAACTATGTCTTTCTGTAACTCTTTCATGATCAAACTACTGAATCGATTTTGATGAAATTTGGTACGGAGTAAGCTTGAGCCCCAAGGAAGGACATAGACTACCTTTTATCTGGCTTCAACTTGTACTTCGCGTCACGAATAATGGAAATTCCCGGTCTAGGTCGTTCTTGGTGCAAGGATGGCCTTCGCCATAGAAATATAAAAAACAGAAGAAGTGGCAAGAGGGCGTGTGCATTTCCGCGTGACTTGCGCAAAAACGGCTTACACGGGCAAACGGCCGTCAGTTATAAACTTGTGAGATTCGCGATATGCGATCGTAAGCAAATTTAAAATGCCGTGTTGTTCAGTGGTTTCATGCAAGAACCGAAGCGATAAGAGAAGCCTGGGTTATCACGGAATCTCTTGCATTATGTAATTACAAGTTTAATACTATATTTATCTTTAAAATGAGTAAAAACAACAAATCTTATAATATCCCTTGCTGCTACTACGTTATTTTTGTTTTCAAATATCAAGGCGACTGTATTACTCTTACAGTAAGCAATACCTAATTTTAACGCTCAGTAACTGAACAAGCAATGTAAAAATAACATAACGATGCTTTATCAGTGTGGTGTATTTCATAATACGGCCGCTGTTAGTTGCGACGAGTTAATGATGTGCCTGTATGATCTACTAATGTAGACTATCGACCATAATATCGATTGGTTGGATATCCGAAGTGAAATAATGTAAATATTTTTATTTATTTTGATTATTTTACAGAGTAATAAAGAAACGCAAGCAACTTTCGTAAAGTAAGTTAGTTAAACTGTAAGTTAATAGTCGAAGGACTATTTTTTGGTTTCGGATATCGTATGTTATGCCTAATTTTCGTGTTATGTCCTTACATATTTCTGATTTTGATATTTTCACTTCCTTCTTAAAATCTTCTAAAGTTTCGAATGCGCTACAATAACGGACATGATTCAGAATATAATAGCGACTTTTGCTTAAAATAAGGCAACATGTTCTAGCTCTTTATTTGTTCTGTTTATTTAACAAGCTCTGTACTGTTTTTTTCTAACAAAAGCCTTACATGGTGAGGTTTAGCAGTAACTTAGGTAAAATGATAACTAAAATGTTATTTTATGTTTTCAGTTTCCCGAAAGACGTAATTTTAATAAAGCAATGGATTGATGGCACTGGAAGGCCAATTGGTTTCCAAAAAAAATATAGTACCATATTCTCAACTCACTTTCAACCAGAAATGCTTTAGCCTCTAAAAAACATGTAGTCTTTTTGAATGGGCAATCCTTAAATTATGACCAGATCTTATTTTTGTAGAAATGAGGTAAAGTTTTTTTAGTAACTGAAAGCTTTTTCATGTATAATTCATAATGTAAGTTATTAAACTTTTCAGGATTTTAGAGGACCAGGACACGCACTTGGCCGATTTTTAGTATTTGATATTGACGTTCTACAATGCCGTATATAATGGCCTAATGAGGGTAAATGGTTAGAGTTTTTGGGTTTTATGAAAACAAATTTTATAATTCTATTATTAATATACTTATTATTATCTGGACATATTGATTTGTTTTTGGGACCCTAAAGAAAAAGCACACCAAAAAATGAAAAAATCGATAACTTTTCTATAAATGTAAAATAAATTGCTTTTGCATAGCACATGGACATCTAATGTGTGCGTAAATTGTACGGCGCATGGAAAATACATGCTCTTTTTAGGATTATAACGTTTATAATTGACTATGTAGTATGGACTGATTTATGAATTGCGGATGTGTGCGTGACTGCGTAACTATTGCTGCATATGTAGTTGTATCAGCGGTGGTAGGGAAACTGGAGACATCGTGTTCCGCTACATTTTTTACTACTTAACATATCTCCGCCTTTCTTATATCTATGGCCTTCGCTATTCAGCGAGGCAATGCGGCGAGTGTAATGGTTATTTTTGCACCAGGGACGATCAGGGGCAGGTTATTTATTGACGTCAAACATTATATTTGGTTAATATAATGTTTGACGTGTGGTGTAAAATGATAATTTTCGACATTATTACCTATTTATTATTATTAATAAATAAACTTGAAATAAAAACACCGTCAGAAATCAACTAGTAATCCTAAATATTTAAATTTATCCGTAGATTTGACACTTTTTCTTTTTACGATATACCGTTTGATCTTGATAATAGTTTTTGATAAGTAGAAAGACTTCTGTCGGCTCAGCTAGTATATAATTATTTTGATTATAGATACCTTTTGAATTTATGTTTAGATTTCTTCCACTTTTTTTTAAAGATGGGAAACCAGCTGATGACTGGAGTCAGACTTTTACTGACATTTACACCACACATTTTTGTAGTGGGAAATTTTGCGATTTTGTGGGTGGGATAAATTTTTGCTGGCAACACTGGATGGCTCAAAACAGTCTTGTCACAGACAAGTCTGCGGTGTCGTAGACAAGTCTGTCTAAGACAGTCTTGTCTCAAGTGTGCGCAGGCCCTAAGAAACAAACAATACCGAGAAACACCGAATTCCGAAATTAAAGTTATTTTGGATCCAATTACTGTATTTTTTTATTTAACTTATTGTTCACTACATTTATACTTTACACTCGTTACAACAAAACACTTGTCTGAAACCTTAAAAGGTTTATGTGACAGAGTGGAGATGGCAAGCTCGCTCACAGCATGTTACATTCAAATAAATCCTATCATAGGAACTGGATATAAAAAATAATGATAAGCTCCTCCTTTTTTTGAAGTCGGTTAAAATTACTTGATTTTTGGTTATCAGAATTATGTTTGTCATTATGTCAGGACCGCAACTCAGCATTTAGTCTGTGCAGTCAGACTTTTACTGACTAAAACTACACCTATGTTCCTTCAGTTGCCTTTTGCGTTCTAGGACCACGGGTAACCTTTTTGGAAATTGATTCATGGCCCTAGTAGGTTTTGACTTTGCTGGGCACTTACGATTTTGCTGACATCTCTTCGAGGTGCACGTGGAACGCTACGCGCCGTCTATGACTTGGGCTCGGTCCGGACGGTTACCCTACGGTCGGACGGCGAGCTACCCATTGCGCGCCGAACACAAGCCCGCGCCTACGGTGGCTGGTTAGGGTCGGAGCCTTGGTGGCTGAGGAATGAGGATGTCCGTTCCTTCACGCGTGCGGCCGCTTCCTTGGTTAGCATTACTGATTTGCAGAACCACCGTGTCGTCTGGGCGGTTCACACACTGGTGACCCCCAGGTTTTTCTTTCGCCTGAATTAGGTGTAAAAACCTCCCGAACTTACCATCTCCAGTGAGGACATGCGTCATACGGAAGGAGAAGTCACTTTTGCTACTCCTTTAGGAGATATAAGCCAGAAGTTATGTATTCGGTATGTAACATGTACATGTCCTCCTTAGTGGAGTTTGGACAGTGTGAAACTTTTATGACTCATCAGATCAGCACTCTACACACTTGAAAGCGTTAAATACATCGTCGCGCTAAAGCTATAAGTAGTCGTAGCTTGTGTGCTCGCTCAACTCGGTTATCGCCCACAATCAGCGAGTCCCGCGTCGGGCGCCATTACAGTGCGCCCACCAGAAAATTGAATCAGGAAGCGCACACGCTACGCCGCGCGCTGATTGGAAATGTATCGCGTCGTTGTTATCGCGGCGCGACAGTCGCACGACCTGCGGCACTCTCGCGCGGGACGGCGGCGGCGCCGCACATAGTGGCAGCTTGCGGTGCGACAGTGACGGTGTAACAGTACCAGCATGCAGGACGTCGGCTACTCGTCGGGCGCCATCGCGTTCGCTCTCATCTACTTCACGTTCTTCCTCGACAACGTGCTGCTCACTGTATTGGGTCAGTTTGATTATGTTAGCTGCTAGAGCGTCTCTATCGTTTTGGTATATTATGGATAAGTCATGAGAAAAAAAGAAATGCATGCCATGCAAATGGATTGTGTGTGGAATGATATGGAAGAAATAGGCATCAACGATAGCGTGATGTTGACAGAAGGGGACGTGTTGCGATGTTCAAGTGCTCATGTTATTATTTGTGTTTTTAATACGTGGTGCTGGATGTCTGGGCTTTGCACCCAGTTGTGAACGCCCGTTTGTGCAATTGAGATTAGCCTGCCTCTGTTCTGCCTCTTGATTAAAGGAAGGAAAGTGGAAATCGTGTTTCTCTTACTCCTCGCCTGTTCTTTTCTGATTCATTCATTCAAGACCTAATTTAAGGCAATTGAAGTTTCATTCACTCGCTACTTGTCTGCGGGTTCAGTGTGGTCGCCAATGTTGCCTTTAGCTCTCAGGAATTGAAGCGATGATGATGACGATGATGATGAATTGAGGCGTTTGAGAATAGTGTCCCGGGCTTGCGGAGTGCTGAGAGTGTCTCTATTGTTTGGGTATCTTTGGACATATGTGATGAGGAAGAATGAAAATCATTTCATTAAAATAGTTTTAGAACGAGAAGGGAACCAGTGATAACGTGAACGTTAACATAACAGAATTAAGAAAAAACATATTGTGCTGACCCCAAGTGACATACTACTATGCGCGTAAGGATTGAGGTTCCTGACCGTAAATTGAGGCAGATTCAAAACTTTATTAAAACAAAAACAAAAAAAAATAAGTATGTTTAGCAACTGAAAGAGATCCCTCAATCCTTAGGGTTTCTATTGGTCGGTAAATGGCTGTAAGTGTGTGTATGTGTGACGTTTGTGTGTGTGTTCCGCAGTACCTATCATCCCGGACTGGGTGCGCGGTGAGGCACTGGCGCTGTGGACGCGGCAGGACGCGCCGCTCGCCAGCCTGCTCAATCACACCGTGCGACACATTGACGCCGACACCGGTAACAAACACCTACTCCTTTACTCGCTACCTAGCTAGCTACGCTATAGGCGGCCACCCACGCTCTAAACTAGCGAGGCGCTGGCGCAGTGGACGCGGCAGGACAAGCCGCTCGCCAGCCTGCTCAACCTCGCCGTGCGGCACATCGACGCCGACACCGTTAACGAACACCTGCTCCTTCACACGCTACCTAGCTAGCTACACTGTAGGCGGCGTGCAGCCTGCTCAACCACACCGTGCGACACATCGACGCCGACACCGGTAACGAACACCTGCTCCTTCACACGCTACCTAGCTAGCTACACTGTAGGCGGCGTGCAGCCTGCTCAACCTCGCCGTGCGACACATCGACGCCGACACCGTTAACGAACACCTGCTCCTTCACACGCTACCTAGCTAGCTACACTGTAGGCGGCGTGCAGCCTGCTCAACCACACCGTGCGACACATCGACGCCGACACCGGTAACGAACACCTGCTCCTTCACACGCTACCTAGCTAGCTACACTGTAGGCGGCGTGCAGCCTGCTCAACCTCGCCGTGCGGCACATCGACGCCGACACCGGTAACGAACACCTGCTCCTTCACACGCTACCTAGCTAGCTACACTGTAGGCGGCGTGCAGCCTGCTCAACCTCGCCGTGCGGCACATCGACGCCGACACCGGTAACGAACACCTGCTCCTTCACACGCTACCTAGCTAGCTACACTGTAGGCGGCGTGCAGCCTGCTCAACCTCGCCGTGCGACACATCGACGCCGACACCGTTAACGAACACCTGCTCCTTCACACGCTACCTAGCTAGCTACACTGTAGGCGGCGTGCAGCCTGCTCAACCACACCGTGCGACACATCGACGCCGACACCGTTAACGAACACCTGCTCCTTCACACGATACCTAGCTAGCTACACTGTAGGCGGCGTGCAGCCTGCTCAACCACACCGTGCGACACATCGACGCCGACACCGGTAACGAACACCTGCTCCTTTACACGCTACCTAGCTAGCTACACTGTAGGCGGCGAGCAGCCTGCTCAACCACACCGTGCGACACATCGACGCCGACACTGGTAACGAACACCTGCTCCTTCACACGATACCTAGCTAGCTACACTGTAGGCGGCGTGCAGCCTGCTCAACCTCGCCGTGCGACACATCGACGTCGACACCGTTAACGAACACCTGCTCCTTCACACGCTACCTAGCTAGCTACACTGTAGGCGGCGTGCAGCCTGCTCAACCACACCGTGCGACACATCGACGCCGACACCGTTAACGAACACCTGCTCCTTCACACGATACCTAGCTAGCTACACTGTAGGCGGCGTGCAGCCTGCTCAACCTCGCCGTGCGGCACATCGACGCTGACACCGGTAACGAACACCTGCTCCTTCACACGCTACCTAGCTAGCTACACTGTAGGCGGCGTGCAGCCTGCTCAACCACACCGTGCGACACATCGACGCCGACACCGGTAACGAACACCTGCTCCTTCACACGCTACCTAGCTAGCTACACTGTAGGCGGCGTGCAGCCTGCTCAACCACACCGTGCGACACATCGACGCCGACACCGGTAACGAACACCTGCTCCTTCACACGCTACCTAGCTAGCTACACTGTAGGCGGCGTGCAGCCTGCTCAACCACACCGTGCGACACATCGACGCCGACACCGGTAACGAACACCTGCTCCTTCACACGCTACCTAGCTAGCTACACTGTAGGCGGCGTGCAGCCTGCTCAACCACACCGTGCGACACATCGACGCCGACACCGGTAACGAACACCTGCTCCTTCACACGCTACCTAGCTAGCTACACTGTAGGCGGCGTGCAGCCTGCTCAACCATACCGTGCGACACATCGACGCCGACACCGGTAACGAACACCTGCTCCTTCACACGCTACCTAGCTAGCTACACTGTAGGCGGCGTGCAGCCTGCTCAACCTCGCCGTGCGGCACATCGACGCCGACACCGGTAACGAACACCTGCTCCTTCACACGCTACCTAGCTAGCTACACTGTAGGCGGCGTGCAGCCTGCTCAACCTCGCCGTGCGGCACACCGACGCCGGCACCGGTAACGAACACCTGCTCCTTCACACGCTACCTAGCTAGCTACACTGTAGGCGGCGTGCAGCCTACTCAACCTCGCCGTGCGGCACATCGACGCCGACACCGGTAACGAACACCTGCTCCTTCACACGCTACCTAGCTAGCTACACTGTAGGCGGCGTGCAGCCTGCTCAACCTCGCCGTGCGACACATCGACGCCGACACCGTTAACGAACACCTGCTCCTTCACACGCTACCTAGCTAGCTACACTGTAGGCGGCGTGCAGCCTGCTCAACCACACCGTGCGACACATCGACGCCGACACCGTTAACGAACACCTGCTCCTTCACACGATACCTAGCTAGCTACACTGTAGGCGGCGTGCAGCCTGCTCAACCTCGCCGTGCGGCACATCGACGCTGACAGCGGTAACGAACACCTGCTCCTTCACACGCTACCTAGCTAGCTACACTGTAGGCGGCGTGCAGCCTGCTCAACCACACCGTGCGACACATCGACGCCGACACCGGTAACGAACACCTGCTCCTTCACACGCTACCTAGCTAGCTACACTGTAGGCGGCGTGCAGCCTGCTCAACCACACCGTGCGACACATCGACGCCGACACCGGTAACGAACACCTGCTCCTTCACACGCTACCTAGCTAGCTACACTGTAGGCGGCGTGCAGCCTGCTCAACCACACCGTGCGACACATCGACGCCGACACCGGTAACGAACACCTGCTCCTTCACACGCTACCTAGCTAGCTACACTGTAGGCGGCGTGCAGCCTGCTCAACCACACCGTGCGACACATCGACGCCGACACCGGTAACGAACACCTGCTCCTTCACACGCTACCTAGCTAGCTACACTGTAGGCGGCGTGCAGCCTGCTCAACCACACCGTGCGACACATCGACGCCGACACCGGTAACGAACACCTGCTCCTTCACACGCTACCTAGCTAGCTACACTGTAGGCGGCGTGCAGCCTGCTCAACCACACCGTGCGACACATCGACGCCGACACCGGTAACGAACACCTGCTCCTTCACACGCTACCTAGCTAGCTACACTGTAGGCGGCGTGCAGCCTGCTCAACCACACCGTGCGACACATCGACGCCGACACTGGTAACGAACACCTGCTCCTTCACACGCTACCTAGCTAGCTACACTGTAGGCGGCGTGCAGCCTGCTCAACCTCGCCGTGCGACACATCGACGCCGACACCGTTAACGAACACCTGCTCCTTCACACGCTACCTAGCTAGCTACACTGTAGGCGGCGTGCAGCCTGCTCAACCACACCGTGCGACACATCGACGCCGACACCGTTAACGAACACCTGCTCCTTCACACGATACCTAGCTAGCTACACTGTAGGCGGCGTGCAGCCTGCTCAACCTCGCCGTGCGGCACATCGACGCTGACACCGGTAACGAACACCTGCTCCTTCACACGCTACCTAGCTAGCTACACTGTAGGCGGCGTGCAGCCTGCTCAACCACACCGTGCGACACATCGACGCCGACACCGGTAACGAACACCTGCTCCTTCACACGCTACCTAGCTAGCTACACTGTAGGCGGCGTGCAGCCTGCTCAACCACACCGTGCGACACATCGACGCCGACACCGGTAACGAACACCTGCTCCTTCACACGCTACCTAGCTAGCTACACTGTAGGCGGCGTGCAGCCTGCTCAACCACACCGTGCGACACATCGACGCCGACACCGGTAACGAACACCTGCTCCTTCACACGCTACCTAGCTAGCTACACTGTAGGCGGCGTGCAGCCTGCTCAACCACACCGTGCGACACATCGACGCCGACACCGGTAACGAACACCTGCTCCTTCACACGCTACCTAGCTAGCTACACTGTAGGCGGCGTGCAGCCTGCTCAACCATACCGTGCGACACATCGACGCCGACACCGGTAACGAACACCTGCTCCTTCACACGCTACCTAGCTAGCTACACTGTAGGCGGCGTGCAGCCTGCTCAACCACACCGTGCGACACATCGACGCCGACACCGGTAACGAACACCTGCTCCTTCACACGCTACCTAGCTAGCTACACTGTAGGCGGCGTGCAGCCTGCTCAACCACACCGTGCGACACATCGACGCCGACACCGGTAACGAACACCTGCTCCTTCACACGCTACCTAGCTAGCTACACTGTAGGCGGCGTGCAGCCTGCTCAACCACACCGTGCGACACATCGACGCCGACACCGGTAACGAACACCTGCTCCTTCACACGCTACCTAGCTAGCTACACTGTAGGTGGCGTGCAGCCTGCTCAACCACACCGTGCGACACATCGACGCCGACACCGGTAACGAACACCTGCTCCTTCACACGCTACCTAGCTAGCTACACTGTAGGCGGCGTGCAGCCTGCTCAACCACACCGTGCGACACATCGACGCCGACACCGGTAACGAACACCTGCTCCTTCACACGCTACCTAGCTAGCTACACTGTAGGCGGCGTGCAGCCTGCTCAACCACACCGTGCGACATATCGACGCCGATTATGGTTATTTCTTTATTATTATGGAACGCATCGGGAGTCGGTGTTTCTCGGTATTATTTGTATCTTATTTAACACCGACTTCCAAAATTAAAGTTATTTTGATCCTTTTAGTGTTTTTTTAGTGAAGTCGGTTATCTTTTTTTTTTGTAAAAAGTTTTTTATTTCACATTTTTTAGTTGGGATACACTTATAACTACCTTCTGGCTCCATCATCATAATCAGATCAATTTGATGATACCATTTTCAACGAAACTATTCAGAACCATTAATTTATTTGTATGATCATAGTCGCTTAACTATCTTCATTGTGATATCTATGCGAGTATGAAGTTCCGTTGACCATTTCTGATCTTCTTCATCAGTTTCACTTCATCAAATGTTACTTTTTGACTGTAAATACTTAAGTTCTCGATGAAAATACCAAAATCACTATGCAGTTGCCTATAATATTTGAGGAGTTCCCTCGATTTCGCCAAGATTTCATCATCAGATCCTGACTTGGTGACTATGGGACCATTTGAGAAGTATACTCTTTCTAAAAAAAAAATTTTTTTCAAATCGGTTGGCAATCTTAATTTAATATTTTTCTTGTTACCCTCATGAAATTGTAGAATTTTTGTGTTTAGATAATTTAATACTTACTAGTTTATTTGAGTACCAACATTTCTCATGTCAACGTGTTTAGTATTTAAGAATAACTTGTATTTCTCATATTAAGTGAATTGTATTCTTTTTTGAGAAATAAATGTATTAAACCGTAATTATCGAATTAACGCCGAAACAATGGCAAATTTACATTCTAGACACACGTCAGTGTCAATAACGTCAAAATTATCTATAGAGGACTTATCTCTGTCATAAAAAAAATCGAAACGGTATCTACTGGATTTAATGAAGGTAGTTGTAATTACAATTGTTTACGTCGTGAAACAATTTAAAAAAAAAAATTGTACTATTTGAAGCTTTGCAACAATATTTCACGGCCAAAATATCACTGCGCAAATAGATGTTGGGTAAAGCACAAAATAAAATCTCAATTAAACTACGCAAGTAATCTGAACACACTGAACTGACCCATAAATATATATAACAACACTGTGTTTACGTTTGCCGTGAAAAAGTGATGACAGACACACAGAAAGTGAAAGAGACAACACTCAGCACCAGAATTAAAATGGAATGTGAATACCTGACCTTGTTCCTGGTGGAAGATCACACACGTCAGTCAACCTCTCCTTGATGCCTTGAATGCCTTGGCGTTACCCGTCACCGCTGCGCCACTTTCACCGATATACCTATAGCCCATACCTACTTACAGCCATTGACAATTCCAATAAGCCCAAACACTGCTAGGATGCATTGTTTTACTAAGAAGTTGTGCTTACGTTTCACCTTCCGGCTCCATCATCAAATCAGTTCGTTAGTGCCTTATAGCTAAAGTGCATTTCATGACTACATATTCTAATAAACCCAATCACGGCTAGGATACATTGATTAGTTACGTAGTTCCGGTGCCTACCTTATGGCTTCTTCATCATCATCAACAGATCAGTTCGATGACACGATTTTCAACATAACTATTTAGATCCATTAATATTACTAATATTATATATACTTATACTTACTATTACTTACTTATACTTACTTACTAATATTATAAATGCGAAAGTAACTCTGTCTGTCTGTCTGTCTGTTACGCTTTCACGCTTATACCGTTAAACCGGTTGTCTATTGTTTACCCGAAGATACCATAATCATCATATTCTCGAATTTCATTTAACCGAATTTCCTTTGCCCGAATGTTTTGTTTGCCATAAAAGACATATGACATACTGTTAATTGCCCGAAACTTAGATACAATAAGAGTGCCATACGTATTGTTTTTCATATTTTTAAGTGCCATAATAATTATCAAACATAATATTTAAACGCCATAATGATTATTAGACATAACATTTAAATGCCATAATAATTAAACATTTGTCTAATAATTCTGTCTAATAACTATTTTTAGGTGGTTTATAAAAAAATAACGATGAAGGGGATGCGGGGTCGTTTGAGCAAGCGAACCGAGCGAATAGACCTAGCCAAACCTCAAAATATTCTATGCATGGTTGATGTTGGGCTTGGTTGACGGAGCCCCGCGAAGGGGCTCCTACTTCTTTGTGGTTTATAAAAAAATAACCACGAGGGGATCCCCTTCTAACCTAACCTATCCGAGTCGGAGTGCCCTAAAGTCCCAATTGCATGCAGTTTCTCCTGATATAACAACCGTTACATACCCAATGTCGTTGGCAAATGATGTTATGGCATGTGATAATTAGGGCATGAGATAATTAGGACATGTGATAATTAGGGCATGTGATAATTAGGGCTTACAATGATTATAACAAATGATGTTATGGTAAGTGACTTTATGGGAAACAAAGCTTCTAGCACGTGACTAATATAGCAAATAAGAGTAGGGCAAATGAATATTACGTCGTATAATATTATGGCTGTTGACTATTACGGCAAATGATATTAGGGTAAATAAAATTCGGGCAAACGGCGGTATACCATAACAGTAAGAACGCAAAAATATTAAGAATTTCTTTTTTACAGTAAAATAAAACTATCATAAAAAAATTACTGAGATTCGAACCACTACCTCCTTACGTCAAGTCAAGTCAAGTCAAAGGTTTTTTATTTCACATAGGCCTACATGGGCACTTATAAAACGTCATAAGCACTAGCTTATATTATATATATATATTATATATATATATTTGGAACCGTGCACTAGCACGGTTTCAAATTGGTCGTTTCCTATGGAGAAGAACCGGCAAGAAACTTCATGGTTACTATTTAAAAAAAAATTGATGTTACAATATTTCCATATTACAGCTTATGTAGATATTATGTAAGGACAGTGTAGACTGGTCAATATTGTACTAAAAAGTACAATAAAAATAATCATAATAAAAAGTAACCTAAGAATTCGTGGAGTCTACAGTGTTCTCACATTTACATTATAAAAAAGAGGCTATATAAATAAAAGAAAGTAAAATAAATAATTACAATAATTAATAAATGATGCGTTAACAAAATAAATAATAATAAAAATTAAAAATGTAATATTGCAAGAGCAATGTGTTAGAAAGAAAAGAAGTATATATTACAACAAATGTGGAGCAGTTAATAGATACATTTACACAATATTAAGAGCTACCAGGGAGCCACATGTGCAGAAGCAGTCATTGACAAACAAGCGTGTCTTCGACATAGTCTTTAACCTTATAATACGCTTTTTTAGTTAGGACACGCTTTATATGGGTTTTGAACTTTCCCTCGCTAAGTTCAGTCACCACCTTTGGCAGCTTGTTATAAAAGCGTATGCTGTTTACTAAAAATGACTTGCTGGTCTCCATTTGGGTAACACAATTTCGTGTTTACTACGCGTATTTATGTTATGAAAATCGAAATGATAATGATGATGATGAAGGTCCTAACTGCGAATTATCATCTCTATGCAGACAAGTTATAGTTATATCGTCATTATAAAGTAGACGAGATCACTGAAACTGTGGCTGCCATCAACAAATCTTGAAAATATTCACCAGTGGGCTATATCTTTTGGACTTTACTAAACCCAACTAAATCCCAAGCGCACATTGTTGGTGGCAGATACAAGCTCAACTACGAGTATACTCTACTCTGTTCTGTTCTGTCTGTGTTTTGTGCCCATACTATACTCTTGAAGCGCTAAAAACCTCAGCGTGCATTAACTCACACTAACCTTTCTTGGGAGGTTCATATTGCTGATGTGAGTAGAAGGTTCTTTTACTTTTTCAGTCTCTTAAACGTCTTCAAAAATTCCTACCATTTCACACTAAGGTCAATATAGCACAATCTCTTCTTCTATCGCTCATAGACTATGCGGATGTCTGTTTTCTAGATGCTACGGACATACTTCTAAGCAAACTTGAACGACTGCAGAATTTGTGCATTTGCTTTATTTTTGGCCTCCGCAAATACGATCACGTGTCGGAGTTCCGGACCAGATTAAAGTGGCTGCCAATTCGGCGTCGGCGAGATACATATACTACTCTGTCAAGAAAGTACCGGGAAAAGATCAATAATACACAAAATGTCTGTTATTCATCCAAATTTATTTTATCAACTTCAAAGTATGCTCCTTTAGAAACGATACACTTGCGCCAACGAATAATCCATTCATCAAAACATTTTTTAAACGCTGCTTCCGGAATTGAGTTCAGTTCTCGCCGCGAATTCTCCTTTATGTCTTCTATCGATTGAAAACGGGTGCCACGAAGTGGTAATTTGAGTTTAGGAAAAAGAAACAAGTCAGCAGGAGCCATATCTGGTGCATATGGTGGTTGCTGGATGGTACTTATTTGTTGAGTGTTTGGTCAAAAATTCGTTCACAATGATAGCCTTGTGCGAAGGCGCATTGTCGTGGTGCAAAATCCAAGAATTTTTTTTCCACAAATCTGGCCTTTTTCGTCGAATTCGCTCTTTTAAACGCCGCATAACGCTCAAATAATATTCTTTATTTACTGTTAGACCTTCCGGTAAGAATTCAGAGTGCACAACACCGTGATAGTCAAAGAAAACAGTCAACATGACTTTGACTTTTGATCGACTTTGGCGTGGTTTTTTCGGTTTCGGTTCAGTTGGAAGGCGCCACTCCGAAGCTTGTTGACTAGTTTGCATGTCAAACTCGTAAACCCACGTCTCGTCACCAGTAACAATGCGTTTCATGAATGTTGGGTCCGAACTGACTCGTTCTAGCATGTCCTCAGCGACTTTCATGCAATTGAGTTTTTGGAGAAAATTCAGATCTTTTGGGACTAGCCGAGCAGCAACATGTTTCATACCCAAATGATTAGTTAAAATGGTACGGATCGACTCGTGAGATACAGAAAGTTCGGCGGCTATCTCTCTCAGAGTTGAATGGGGATTTTCAGTCACTATTTTCTTCACTTTTGCGATGTTAACTTCAGTTGCAGACGTTGACGGCCTACCAGAGCGAGGCAAATCTTCCATCACATCTCGACCGCTTTTGAACGCTTTGAACCACTCATAAGCACGAGTTTTTGATAAAGTCGATTCACCGTAAGCCTTCTGTAACATTTTCAGTGACTCCGAACACGAAATTCCATTGGCGATGCAAAATTTAAGACAAACTTTTTGTTCGATATTTTTGTCCATTATGAAATTCGCAATACACACTATATGATATTACTAAAACCAGCACTGTATTTAATATAAATAACAGATGCAACTCAAACTCCGCGCCAAAATGGAAAACAGTTGTGCCAATCTAACAACTACAAAAAAACAAAAATTTGAATTTGGAACCATAAACAAATCATCCATTCCCGATACTTTTTTGACTGAATGTATTCCATTTCTTCTGTATGCAATCCTTCACAATCCTAATGCTCCTCAATACCTTCGTGAACGCTTTGAGTATCTCGTCCCGAGGGGTAAACTCTGTCGCACTACCTCTTCTTTTCTCCTTCGTAGTCCACATGATACTTCTAGTCGCTATGATGGCTCCTTTTCTGTAACTGCAGTACCTCTGGAACTCTCTGCCACACTCTCTTCACGACAGCCCTTCTCTAGATGTCTTCAAATGGAAGCTTAAAGAACACTTCGTCTTCCAGACATAATATTATATATTAGATACTTATTATATATATATACTTTATTATATATTAGACTTAGATATGTAGGTTTATATTGTGCACTGGATCCTACCCTCGAATATGTTTTCTCTCTATAATTCAAAGGTTTGCTGGAAAAAAATCACTGCTGAGCATTTGTACATGAACTGTCTGTATCTCCATATATTATGTTATCTTTTTGTGTACAATAAAGAATTAAAGATAAAGTTAAATCCGCGGTTACATATAAAGTAAATTATAATGTATCGAAATAAAACTTTCAAATTACAATTTGTCGCGAGATATATTGTTAACTGTCCGAAGGCTTTATGGCGGTAAGTCCCCTCTTTGAGGCGTGGTTGGAAAGACCTCACGGCGTCCTCACGTTTCGCATGACGCAGGTTCTCACCGAACGTGGTAAGTTCGGGAAGTTCCTGCACCGGATTCGTGCGAAAGTGACGCCCGGGTGTCGCCACTGTGTGGACCGCCCGGAGGACAGGGTGGAGCACACGGTGGAGGTGTGCCCTGCTTGGGCAGAGCAACGCCGTGTCCTCGTGGGGGCGATCGGCGGCGGCGATCTCTCGCGCCAGGCCTTGGTTCGGGCCATGGTCCGGAGCAAGGAGGAGTGGCAGGCGTAGCCTCCTTTTGCGAAGCAGTAATGCTAGCAAAGTGAAATGCTACAACTGTTGTCTTATTTTTCTCTTTTTTTTTATTTTCAATTGTGCTTTTTATTATTATTATTCAATTCGATATTGTAAATTATTTTTATTTTGCAATTTGACTTTTTTATATTAATTTCTGACATTAATATTTACTTCACCTACTAAGTAAATTACATTTTGTAAATTATATATTTCCTTTTATTATTGTGAACGTGAGAACGATGTTGATTGCTTTTTTTTTCCTTTTCAGTAATTTTAACGTATGTCTGGCAATTTGAGAATATTCTGCGGCCTACCCAAATGTCCTTTCTTTGGTATTGTTCGTCAAGTCGTTGAGCTCCTTAAAGGACTACCCTGGGTTGAGCTTTACGAATACTGACAAATGCTTGCACTGACTGGACAGCTCCACTCAAATCTGTATGGTTCTTTCTTCAAAAGACCATCTCAGACAAATCTGCATGGTTCTCATGTGATTTGACCATTACATATTAACTGTATGGACTTTAAAAGAGACTTTGACCCCTGAGTTTGTTTCGGTGTTTCTTCTCAGGGTAGTCAGCTAGGAAACACCGGCCTCATCTAGTTTAAAATGACGAAAAAAAAAACTGACGTGTAAAACTGTTTTTTTAAACCTACTTACAAAATAAATATCATTTATCAAAGGAGGCGGCCGATCGCGAGAGGCAACGGTCCTTACGCCCTGCCCGCCGCCGGGATTCCGATCCCGATTTCTGGCCACCGTAGGCGCGGGCTTGCGGACGTCGAGCAATGGGTGGCTTGCCGTCCGACCGTCCGGTAACCGTCCGGACCGAGCCCAAGTCGTCGACGGCGCGTACTGTTCCACGCGCGCCTCAAGGAGATGTCAGCAAATCGTAGGGGTCCGGCAGGGTCAAAGCCTACTGGGGCCACGGGTAGTGTGAAAGCGAAATCCTAGGCTCTGGGACGAAGGCAACGAAGGAACAGGAGTGGGTTTTTAGTCAGTAAAAGTCTGACACTATCTCTCACTCCGCCCAAGAGCGGGACGTCATAAGATGATTTTCGCCCCAATAAAAAAAAGTAAACTGTCCGAAGGCTGTCCCTGATTGGTCGGTCTTACAGTAGGCCGTTCTGAGTCCGTAGGTTGTTTAGTCATTGAAACAATCTTCTCTTTGTAATAGAGGTTATGGCTGTATACAGAAAGAAAGCTGGAAACTTATAAGCGCTTAACGGCGCTTGACAGCGCTGGTCCTTTCTACACAAAGGAAGCAGGTTGAACCAGACCAAGCAAAATGTTGGACTCATCGGACGATAATTTGGTCGTAATTGCACGTGTTGTCGCAATTGTTTATTAATTTTAAATGGCAGCGCCCAGCGCTTACCAGCGCGTGTTGAAGCTAAGGTAAGCGCTTATAAGTTTCCAGCTTTCTTTCTGTATACAGCTTTAGATCGGTGACTAAACACTAACTTATTTATCATTCAAACGGCACTTCTTTGGTTAATCACAGATTCATTTTACTTTCACAACTATTTTATACAACTAATTCCAAAGCAGTGAGTTATTTTCAATACCAAATCAATTTACAATCACAAAAACACTGTTTGTTTACATCAGACAACAAACAAATTTATCCAAAAAATATGACGACCCGAGGCACATGACGTTCAACCAATCAGATCTCGAGATGCATTCAGTTCTATAACCACAGAGTACCTTTTTACATAACGCCATTTTACAATTTAACAGTTTCACTACGATAGATTAATCTAACGAAAAATAATGCGGTCACAATCTTTCGACAGTTTATAGTCTCGCGAGATAAATTATAATCTAAGAGTATTTACAATTTGACGGTGACATAAACAAAGTGGTCGTGGATGATACAGGGGGCGGGTCGCAGGCGCTGGTGGGGCTGGTGCTGGGCGCCAAGGCGGCGGCGCAGCTGCTGGCGGCCCCGCTGGCGGGCGCCGCCGTGTGCCGGCGCGGTGCTGCGCCCGTACTGCGCGCCGCCACCGCCACGCTCGCCGGCGCCGCCATTGGTATACCATGTGTTCGCACCCAAGTGTTACGAACTGCGCCGTCAGTCGCCGTCGGCTAGTGTTTAAGTTATTGCTTCAAGTTTATGTGGTGAAATAGTCCATAATTTTTTTATAAATGTTTCGTACTGGCAAACTTGGCGTTTCGATAGCGCGAAAAAATTGTAAAAGTTGGAGCGGAGGCTGGAGCAGAAGACTCCAGAGACTCTTCGTTGCAGAGACTTGAACAGGTAGTTAAATAACAGAAGAATTTATTTAAAAAATTGAAAAAATATGGAAAATCGGGGCAAGTGCGAGTTGGACTCGCGCACGGGGGTTCTGTACAAACTTATTTATGTAAATAGTCCAATTTCCGAATAGAGTCTCGAAGGTTTTTCCGAATCGCAAAAAAGTTTTTTTTGTGACGTAACAACAAATACTTACCTAGTAATACGTTACATATTTTTTTCAGATTTATTCCTATCCCTGTGCTGTAAGACCTTGCTTTTTGCCAAATTTTAGGATTCTGGATTAACGGGAAGTAACCCATGAGTTTTAATTCCATTGAGAAGTTGAGAGCGATACTCTTAAATATACGTTTTTGTTGGCGACATAAACGGCCCTAATTTTTTTTCGTTAACTTACAAGTCTCTTTTGACCGCAGACATGAGTATATGGTTTTAATTTCAACTCGATAGCTCTATGCATTCCCGAGATAAGGGGTCTTAACATACAGACAGATAGGTAGATGGACAACAAAGTGATCCTATAAGGGTTCCGTTTTTCCTTTTGAGGTACAGAACCCTAAAAATATAAGGATTATATTTTAGGAGCTTTAAAATTAAAACGCCCCGTTATAAGTAACTGTAACGGTAAAACACGTTATCGTCGATATCTCGCTTACGTATTTCAAATTTACTCAACGTATTGGGCTGAGCCCACGAGGCGTTTTGCCACTGTTTTACCAGTCACGGTAAGACCGAACTTCTAGGTTTTACAAAAAACTTCAGACCTCTTCGATGTTTTTTCAGTGAGATATCAGCGTTAACGTGTTTTTCATTGTTTTAATGGCGCGGTTCAACGCAGTATTCAACCCTGAGTGTCAGCAGGAATGGCAGGAGTGGAGCGACAGTAGTGATGGTGTGTGTGCGTAGTGTTCACGTGCGTGAGCGGGCGCGTGGGGTGGCGCGCGGCGCTGTGCGTGGCGCTGGGGCGCGCGGCACACGGAGCGGGCGCGGCGCTCGCGAACGTGGCTGGGTTGGCGCTGGCGGCGAGCGCGGTGCCGGAGCCGCAGCGCGACAGAGCCATCGGCGCGCTACTCGGAGCCGTCGCGCTCGGTAAGTGTTCACGTGCGTGAGAGGGCGCGTGGGGTGGCGCGCGGCGCTGTGCGTGGCGCTGGGGCGCGCGGCACACGGAGCGGGCGCGGCGCTCGCGAACGTGGCTGGGTTGGCGCTGGCGGCGAGCGCGGTGCCGGAGCCGCAGCGCGACAGAGCCATCGGCGCGCTACTCGGAGCCGTCGCGCTCGGTAAGTGTTCACGTGCGTGAGCGGGCGCGTGGAGTGAAGACCATCGGCGCGCTGCAGATCCTATCAGTGACGTTTTTAATCTGTAATTTTGCCCTAAGATTGCATCTTCTACGCCATATAAAATGATTTTCTTTCTTTCTTTCTCAAGATCTTCACCCAAAGTACTTTTACTGGCCGATCATAAAGTTTTACAAAATAATTTTATTGCAGGAGAGTTTTGTTTCCATCTTAAAGTAATATTAGGTACTTCACTTTGTACCATGAGCTTAATCGCTCAGTATGATTGTATTCCTGCTAAGGGTTTAAAAATAATGAACGATTTTAAAGATTTTGTCTATTCCCTGCTAAAACAGAAAAAAAAACGTGCTTTAATGCTTGTTGCTATAAATACTGCTAGCATAATAATAATGAATCGTAGTTTTATAAAGCCTAGGCGCCGTTCATTGTGGCGTCACTTGGAGGAGGCACAGGTATGTTCAACAGTGGACGTCCCCCGGCTGAAATGATGATGATAATGAATAACCTTCATAATTTTAATCTCTTTGTAGCGACTAAAATCGCTACACGCTATCTAAAATTAGATAGTGCCCACTAGGCAATGATCCTAAAAATCAATAGTCACATCGACCCAACGCTGAACAGGTTCCTCAGTGCGTGACAGTTCACAACCTGCTTCGTTCGGTTACATGGATTTGCCACGTATTGCTTTGACAGTTCACAACCTGCTTCGTTCGGTTACATGGATTTGCCACGTATTGCTTTGACAGTTCACAACCTGCTTCGTTCGGTTACATGGATTTGCCACGTATTGCTTTGACAGTTCACAACCTGCCTCGTTCGGTTACATGGATTTGCCACGTATTGCTTTGACAGTTCACAACCTGCCTCGTTCGGTTACATGGATTTGCCACGTATTGCTTTGACAGTTCACAACCTGCCTCGTTCGGTTACATGGATTTGCCACGTATTGCTTTGACAGTTCACAACCTGCCTCGTTCGGTTACATAAATTTACCACGTACCGTTTTGACAGTACGCAACCTGTTATTAAGTAGATACTAAATAATCATATACGATTGTGTAATGCAATTGAGAGCAGTGGTAGCCAAGAGGTAACAGTCTCGACTTACGAGTTGTAATTGCAATCATCAATCGCATTACTTGGTGTAATTTATTTCATCACCACTGCTCTCGAAACGGTGAAAGAAAACATCGTGAGGAAACCGGCATGTCCTAGAACCAAAAATTTGAAGACATGTGGCATTCACCAATCCGCACTGGGCCCGCGTGGTGGATTACGGCCCATTCCATCTCCTAGAGAGGAGGCCTGAGTCCCAGCAGTGGGAACATTACAAGGCTAACTATGTTATGCTATATGTGTGTACTATCTATTTCTTTTAAAATAGACTATTATGTGAAATTAAAAATGAAAATTAATTTTATTATTTATTTTATCAAACAATGCACTTCGACGATATATTTCCAGAGATGGCAACATAACGTGATAACGGTTTCAGTTAAACTTATCACGAGATCCCTGGAACATCTCTTTATGTTTCGAAAAAAGATCTTGCTGTAAGCACTTGGTAATTCGAATTTAAAAAAAAATTTCGCTACGTCACAAAACGACGTTTTAATTCAAGCATATTGGCGTCAAACACTCAACAATTCAAAGTTTCACGCCGATGAAACAACAACTCAGGGACTATTTCTGATTCATAAAAAAGTTATAGATCAGTCTCATAGATGTGTTTTCGTACAAACTAACTAACACTACAGACTAGCGGAATAATAAATAACCTCTAACTATATGATTTTGTTAAGAATTTGCAATTAATAAAAACAATTTATTACTCAATAATTGAAACTTGCATTTTTCTTTCGACAGTTTCGAACTGTTTGATATTTCAAATTTTAGATAATTCGTAATATTTTAAAAGTCCTTCGAGTTTCGAACTAATGGGAGTCAACTACACTACTGCTTAGTTTCACTTGGAAGGAAGAGAACCGGTATACAGTGAACGTTTTGCGTAACTGGATCCATCTCTAGTGTGCACATCAATGGCACGGTTGGTGAAGTGGTTGAGCCCGGTTCCGGGTGTCTTGTGTATGTGAATTTACATGTTTTGAACGCACCCGATATACCGAAGTAATTCGCAGTGTGAGGTGGTTTTTTTTTTAATGGTAATTGAACAATATAATGAGATTACACTTTTGGGTAATTGATTCACATGTCTAACAGTTACCCTTTCCTGTTTCGGGTATATAAAGTGTTAAATACTTACATTTATCACTCATTTAATACTCACTTTTATAGTCGTCGTCAATTGTGGAGTTTCAGAATAAAACACATTTTATTTATAACGATGTCTGGAGTTAAGGGTTGTCACGACCGACTCACTTGGTGGCTAGTTTACAACTGAAGACCGACTAACCTCGCCACCTAGCGGCCGGTCTATGCAACCAACAAAGAGATACAGTAGAGCGGCTATCAGAAAAAATGTCTTAGATAAAGTTAAGGTTAAGCTTTTCAGCAACAGATGGCGTTAACACAAAATCAGCAAATGTTCTAGAACTATTTATAAAAATTATTGAATTCTAATTAATTACTTCATAAATACCAAAAATATTTACGAAAATAAACCGAAGTTAGGTCCAGTCATTTAACCATAACAAGGTTTGCAATAGCGTAATGTGCAGTTTGGCATATTTTCTTAGAAAATGATTTTCTTTTAGTGCATAGAGCGGATACAAACACGACTTGACGTGTAGGGGTGTTATACTAGACTGAGCGACTTATGACCACTAGGTAATAAGTATCGGATTACGATTTTGTTCGCTATGTCCTGTCTATTGGTAGTATATATTTAATATCTTTGACTATATCAAATAAAAAATCTCACGGAATTACTTTTCATTTGTAAATTCTTGATATAACATAGTTTCAAGTAGATTTGTATTCGAGCAAGCGAGTCTCCAGACATCTAGGGGGTGGGAGGGCACACTTCCCTGTAAGAAAAAATAAGAGATGGTTGCCAATCCTCCCTTTTTAAATCGTCTTACGTAATAAATGAATGGCCCCTAAATATGTACGTAATGATTTATATTTTTTTCCGATTTTGGTGGATCATTTGTCAGCTCTCTTCGTTTACATTGTATACAAATACAGTTACCTATTACACGGCCCTATGTTGGTGTTGCAGGCGTGCTGGTGGGCTACCCGTTCGGCGGCGCCACGTACGCACTGTGGTCGCGCGGTGCGCCCTTCCTTCTGATCGCCGCCGCGCTCATCGCCAACCTCGGTAACGAGCGCTTAAAGATTTGCGTATGCTTTTGTCCTTTCAGTCATTTAATTGTCGGCTGTCCATTTATTTCAGCCATGCAATATATATTTTTGGACAAGGAGGAGTATAACCGTGTAAGTATGTGTTAGTTATTATGAAAAGTCGGCTGACAACTCGCTAAGTTATAGTATGTAGTGGGCGTGTTGCGTGTGCAGCCGTGCATGTCGGGCGGCGGCGTGTCGTGGCGCGGCGTGGCGGCGCTGGCGCGGCGTGGCGCGGCGGGCGCGTGCGCGGGCGCCGTGCTGCTCACCACCGCCGTCATGGCGGCGCTCGAGCCGTGCCTGCCGCTGTGGGTCATGCACAAGTTCCACCCGCAGCGCTGGGTGACGGGAGCGGTGTTCGTGCCGGACAGCGCGGGCTATCTGCTGGCCGCCAGCCTGCTGGGCGGAGCAGCGCGGCGGCTGGGCGCCGAGCGCGTCGCGCTGACGGGGCAGCTCGCCGTAGCCGCAGCTGCTCTCGCTGTGCCGCATGCCACCTCGGTCAGTACATACACATACACATACACACCCCTGGTGACCGGCTGCCTTTAGTGTCGTCCCTGCAGGTGTCCGGCCTGGCGCTGCCACATCTGCTGCTGGGCAGTGGGCTGGGCGCGGCAGATGCGGCACTGGTGCCGGCGCTGCTGGCGCGTCACCCACATCGTGCGCCGCATGTTGCTGCACTTCTGCAAGCTGCTTCCAGTGCGGCCTACGCGCTCGGTAACACGCACCGACAATCACCCACTCGCACACCCTTACTTCCTTTCACATGATCTCATGCTCGCCACCCTCACACACTCACTTCCTTCCATGTGAAGTTTCTGCAGAAAAAACCTCTAGTTTTGCATACCGCTGTGATAATTTCCATTTTTTATATGCATGAATAAGTAAATTTTCATTAATTCATTAATAAGACCCAGCTCGCTGGTGTGTGGCGACAGGTCCGGTGGTGGGTGGCGCGGTGTCGTGGTGCGTCGGCTTCGAGACCGCGCTGCGCGCGCTCGGCGTGCTGAACCTGCTGTACCTGGCCTGCCTCTACCGCGCACTCGCGAGACACCCGCTATCCGAACAGGTACCAGGAACACTATTGGTCGAGAAGGCTACACTGCGTCATTTGTTTCCTTTAAAATCCCTAACCCATCCTGTTCTGTATCTAACCTATTCTAGAAATATGTTCATCCTGTTGGAGAACGGCTATATCGCTACAGAGCAGCTCTGTAATACCGGTCGCTGGAGATTGCGGAAAACTGCGCAAGGCCGCACGGCGCTGGTACACCAGACATTTCAGGCGCCGCATCCGCCCGAATGCGGAGGCCATAGAGGCGGAGCTGTATGAGGGATACTGGGTGGCGAAGTGCACCCTTCGGAAATACGGCGGGCCAAATTAAAGGCTGGGGACTGAACGGAAGCCCATGGGGCCTCCGTTCAGAGTCCCTACAAAATGATTGATTCCCAAACTGGAACAGACTGGGGCTGCCCTTAAGCGGCTCCTGCCCAGCCTCGGGGGTCCAGACGCCTCCTTCAACTTTGTACAATATTCTGACAAATGCATTCATCTTCTTACGGGGCGCCAGTGTGGGCGCTGTCGCAGTAACCGGAGCGACCGGAGGCCATGGTGAACCCTTGCCAGAGGGTCGTGGCCATCCGGATGGTGAGGGGATACCGCACGGTCTCCCGCAAAGCAGCGAGCCTCCTTGCTGGCCTACCACTGTAGGATCTGGAGGCAACAGTCCTTGTACGTATGCACGATTTGCGCGTGGAGATGCTACGCGCCGGGGCGAAACTCCGCTGCTGCGACCAGTTGCGTCATGGCGGACCGAGTTCTGGCTAGATCTCATAGTGAAATGGCGACAGCAACTATCGTAACCCAGTGCTAGGCACGCCATAATCACGGCGGTAAGTCCCCTCTTTGAGGAGTGGCTGGAGTGGCAACACCTTCCGCATGACGCAGGGCCTCACCGGACATGGCGGAAAAAACACACGCGTGTCACCTTTGTGTGGAGTATCACCGTGTCCTCGTGAATGCAATCGGCGGCAGAAACCTCTCGCACTGGGCCCTGGTTCGGGCTACGGTCCGGAACGAGGAGGAATGGCAGGCGGTCACCTTCTTCTGCAAAGCAGTAATGCTAGCGAAGGAGGATTGAGGCCGCACGCGTGAGGGAACGAATGTCCTCACGCCCCAGCCGCCGAGATTCTGACCCCGACTACCAGCCACGGTAGACGCAGGCATGCGGACGTCGAGGAAACCTGCAGTCTCTAGTCATTGGATGATTACCACTCTTCAAAAAAAAACGAGACCCATACCAACATCCATTTTGAGAGGCAAACATGATTGAGTTATTTACATATATGTTAAACTTAGCTTTCAAAATAGATATAAGAAATTATAAAGAACCCGGTCGGTAAGCACGTGTTCGGTTCATAATTTTTGTGCGATTCTATCGATTTGTGTAGCAGTTGGGTATTCTTGCTGTAAGAAACTTCAGTAGTGATTATAGTGAACCAGACTGAGGCAGCCTGATACTGAGAAGTCCTAAAAATTCTCAATTAGGCAACGAACGAACTGCACAGGCTACATCTTAGGGGCTGATCGTGATTGCCCCATTTCTTGTATTGAACCTCTTTAATCCAACTTACTACTTACAACAAACTATGTACTTTTGGTGTGATTGAAAAGCACCGACCAAATGCTGCGCCTACACCCGGCGCTTATACTACGGATACGGTTTGCCTATACACAATACACCCGCTTCAGGAAGTCGATATGCTCTGTGATTCGGAACACATCGTTTTCAAAAACGCTCGCCTCTCAAAGCGTATCACACCTGGGCCAATGTTGCCCAACGTGACGCAAACTAGTGGTTTGTCGATGACAATAAGTGCTCTGCCCCGACCAATAGGTACGAGGGTCGGTCTTGCATTGCCAGGCCGGCACGGCTAATTTCGATCGTGTACGACATGCCGCTACAGCCGCGCAGTACATTATCGAGTGACGAGTGTGTATCAGTGAGTTTTTCGCAGTCACCAAAATAGACAGGTACAAATTCAGAGCAGCCGCAAGCGCCTTGTTTTTGTTATGCATGGGCAAATGAGGAAAGCGCGGCCAAATTTTGTGCAGTTTGTTCCTTTAATTCCTAATATGTGCTAATTATTCCAAGGCTCTACGAGCAGAAATGTAGAGAGAGAATGTGTCTGCCCGCTATCCACTAGGTATCCGTGCCCACACACGATGTTCTATCTATACCTACATCTTAAATAAACATTAAGAAAATTGAAGTGCCTGTAATACTAATATCAAAATAACATTTTCAACTAATGACTGAAAGTATATTCGAAACCTATAACAAAAAAACATTTTTAGGGTTCCGTACCTCAAAAGAAAAAAACGGAACCCTTAGGTTGGAGTAACTTTGGTTAGATGTTCAGTGGTAAACAGCTGAAGTTATAAGAAAAAATAAGAATTAAGGTTTCGCGCAAAAAAAACTTTTTGAAATTGTGACCAAATGATTGTGACTGTTATAAGTACGAGTTTGACGCGGAAGAAGTTGCGGGCCACAGCTAGTATGAAATAAAGTCACAGTCATTTGTTTAGTCTGGTATTGTCTTACGTGTGGTGTTTGTGCAGTGGGGCGCCATCTCGCCGGACGACGAGAGCGACGACAGCGATGCGCGCGCCGAGGACACGCCGCTGGCGCCCCTGGCCATCCAGGCGCCCCAAGCGTCCCGCCCGCGGACGACTTACGCGCCCCACCATCCGGCGGCCCAGGCGCCTCAGCTACCACATTGAGAATTACTCGAAAATGTACCTGCCTCGACACACCGAGGCTTACGAGCCAGAGGTTTAGCATATAATAAATAATATTTACCAATACATTTTTTGATGACACTTTATGTGTCGGTGTGTAAATCGTGCATGTGTGCAAGGACTGTTGCCTCCAGGTTCCATGGTGACTGGCCAGCAAGGAGGCTCGCTGCTTCGCGGGAAATCGTCCGCTATTATCGCACCATCCGTATGGCCATGACCCTCTGGCATGCGTTCAGCCGGGCCTCCGGCTGCTTCCGCAGCGCCGGCGCCCACACCGGTGCGCCATAAAGGGCCATGGACCGAACGATTCCCGCGTAGAGCCTCCGGCAGGAGGCGTCTGGATCCCCCAGGTAGGGCAGGAGCCGCCCGAGGGCAGCCCCAGTCCGATATAGTTTGGGAGCCAACAAGCGACGGAAGTGCTCCTCGAAATCCCATCGGCTATCGAGAACGAGCCCCAGATCTTCATCGTCGACCCGACGCCGATTTGGACTCCTCCTACCGTTAGTTGGGAGCCCGGTGGCGCGTTCCGAGGGCTGTGAAAGCACATGGCCTCGGACTTGTGCAATGCCACCTCGAGTCCCAACTCCTGGGTCCTGCCAACGACTGACGCAACCCCGCTTGTCGCTAGTTCGGCCGTCGCCTGGTACGACTGTCCCCGCGCCAGGACTAGCGTGTCTGCGTAGCAGACCACGCTGACCCCGTCAGGGAGGTCGTCGCGCAGCACGTAGTCGTATCCGATGTTCCATAAGGGCGGCCCTAGTACCGATTCCTGCGGAACACTGCACGACACCTCTCGACGTTCCCACTCTCCTTGGTGACAACGGAGTTATAGAAGGTTTGAAGATTTGACGAACTCTCAGGTATGCGCTACTTCGAATGCCATTATCCAGCTTAAGGAAGTTGAAATTAAATAAACGAAGTAATGGATATTATTCTTCATTTAATGAGGTATTTAACTAAATATTCTAAAACAAAAAAAAAAATTGTGAACAAAAAGAACAGTTTTTTTTTAAATATTCGATTAAGCCCTTCGTCGCACGGATCATGACAGATGACGTCATCGGAAATAGTCTAGCGAGAGCGCGCGTTTCTAAGTAACCGTTCAGAAAAACTTTGATAAATCCACTATTTCTTGAGGAATTTCAATAATTTAAAAAATTAAATGCTCAGTAAATTATTACACATACGATGTACTTACTTAATAAAAATGGGATTTGCTATTATGTGATTGATTCACATTGTGGAACAATTATAATACATTTTGTTGTGATCTAACTGACGGACCAGTCATTGCACCCTACAACTTACCTTACTATAGAGGGTGAAGTATTGAGATGGGGTGGCACAGTGTCGCGGCAAGTATCTTTCTAGTTAGCAATTACTCAACCAAATGAGGACAGGGTGCCTGCCCTTATACCCCCCTCGTCCTATGTAACGTCGAGAAGAGACTCTCAGCTGCGCCAGCTACTCCTGCCCTCCTAGCCAAGTTACGATCGTTTCGTTTGCGTCGAACGCCTCGAGTAGGCCACGCCTCCGATTCCTTTGTTCTGACCACGTGACTGAGCGTTGAGATGACGACGGAGCAAAGGAATTGGAGGCGTGGCGTACTCGAGGCTTTCGACGCAAACGAAAGTATCGTAACTTGGCTAGGGGGGCAGGTATCAGTTCGTGATATCAGACGTGCGAGCGAGAAACAGAGATGGAGATATACACCATAAATAGCTACATCACTTTAACCGTTCAGTTTAGGTCGCCAAATGAACCGCGTCAAGAGGTCGTGGTAGGGTCTCTTGTCTACTAATTCTTGCGCTTTATTTGTAAGTAGCATTAGATAATTACGATAAAGTATCTATGACTATCTGCCCGCTGTCTGTACTACTCGTACTTAGGCTATAGAATTAAATACATTCTACAAGCAAATATTCGTTGTTTTCTTTATGATTCCTTTTTTGAGCGAGTCTCGACTCTATGATAACTTCAAATGAGATTTGGATTTGGACAAAATGGATGGATGCTTTGGCTTCCTCCCGGAAGCCAAAGCATCCATCCATTTTGTACGTGAGCTCAAAATGGGGGGGACTCCATTTTGAGCTCACGTACAAAATGGACGGTGTCCTCTTTCCATCGTCCGTGCCTCGGAAAGCAAGTTAAGCAATGGATGTCCTTCGTAGATTTTCGATTATCATTATGGGAGGAACCCGAAATTCTAAACTCAGAGCCAAGAGGTAGGTATCACGTTATTTAATAAAGTGAATGGATTGGTAGCAGTCAGGTAGGTAATTGCACCGTATAAAACACTGTAGATACCCGGTTATAAAGGAAGCCGACTCAAACTCCCTAATATAGTTAAGTAGGGAAAGACTCGGCAGGTGAAGCTACTCCCGAGTGGCTGTGCAAGCCGTACATCGTCGTCTTGTCTTGCAGCGCGGCGGTGCGCGGAGCTCCTTGCACTGCGCTGTGACGTCACACGTCACGCTGACGCAACGTTCCGACGTTTGAAAGTTCATTTGTTTATAATCAAGTCGTGGCCGACACATCCATGTCAAAATTACCGTAGCTCTACACAACGTAAAATCATTCGGTTTTATTAAATTTTAGTGAAATATTAACTATACAAACAAATAATTAGCACACAACATGACGTCGAAACCGCTGGGTGAGTGATGTTTGAAGCTGTTTGCTGTGCTTGCGCTGAGGATTAGAGCAACGTAGCGATACGGCGGCGGCCCTCGGGACGTGACTCTGAGCAAGCTTCGGCATCTCCTGATAGATATGTAACGCTTACATAGATAAGGCATTAAGTCCGCCTTTGTACTTTGTGTTGCATGAAGTTTAAATAAATAAATAATAAATAAATAAATAGATAGAGAACTGCTCTCTATCTATGCCACAGATATGACCAAACACTGGTTGCACTCTTGAAGTCGAAGCTACGTGCAAAGTCACCTCCTAACGATAGTAACTCTTCGACTGCTTACTTCCGACTAACAAGTTATTCTGCCTCAATGGTCTTGCGGCCGCAATTACGACAGCTGAGCACAGGGCTTTGGTTTGATTTATGTGAAATACAAGTTCGTAATCGGCTGCATAGATGGCGCCAGTAATTACAGTGGTCACTCAGAATTGAACATATATGTGGTATCTATATACTTAGAAGCACGCCTTTCGTCCTTATTGCAGTCGTTAGGGTGTAAGTACTCATATCGCACCAACGGACAATACCCTGCCATGTTAAATTTTAATTTTAAAATTATGATTTTATTTGTATACCTGTCTGATGTCTTCTCCATTCAATACATGGAACTACTTTAATGACTGTAGTACGTAAGTGCAATCAAAATTGTAATCTTGAAGGTGTGAGCCTGCAGTTCTGACACACAGGTCTTGAATCCAGTACAGAATCCAGCATAAGTAGAATCCAGCTCTCACAAAGGATAGAGTTTGTAATCAGTAGTCACTTTTAATCTTTGTACCTTTTTGAGGCAAACATATAAAATATTATAATAATTAAAAAAAAAATAGTTAAAGTAGTATATTGAGGTGTGTGGTGGTTGCAGGCCCCGGGCCGGGTGCGTACCGGCTGCCCACTACAGTGGGCTTCCCAGCGCACGACCCCTCGCGCTACCGCAACCCCATGTACTCGTTCGGGACCAACGCCGGATACCGCGTCAAGGTATGTCTTCAACCGAAACTTGACAACACCATCACATCACAACAACGACCAAATTATCGCTTACCATTCTGTTATCATTAAAGGCTAGCCTATCGAAAATGAATAATAAAAGATCGGCCACAGCTTCACTCGCCGCCGTCACCACCGCTGCACCCACCGGCGAGATCTCATTATAGGACCGATATGACTGTAAAAGCGTGTGTTACCTATTTGACAAGTGATGATGTTACTTTATAACTGTATTACTTACTAGACTCTGGTATAGAATTGAGTCCTAATATTGTAGTAACTGAACGAACAGAACGTTTCGTTCTCAAGTGCGCCACTTCATCTTCACAGCTTAAACACTAGGAGGGGCGCACCGCGAACAATACTTATGTGACGCTCAAGTAGTGCTGATGCTGTTTGTATTCTTGGATGCAAGTGGGCAAACTTACAAATGCTCACGTGTATCAAAGGTTGGCTTCGTTAGTCAACACACGTATTCCAATGAAAGACTTCTATATTATAAAGGTAGAGTTTTCTAAAAAAATGTTATTTTGCCCTTTTTAGTGGTATTTTATATGGAAACCAGTTCTCTTTTTTGGTAAATGCCTAGGTTTTTATTTTCCACTTTTTAATTCCCTTAGCTAACCTAAGGTAGCCAGTAGATTTATAAAGTAAAACCAGAGTGCTTCTCATCGAAATTACAATAAGCCGGAATAGAGCTAAGATTTAGATATCGGCACGGATCTTGAGAACTCGGCGAAAGAGTGGGGATCGCTTTGCGCATCGTACATTTAGTGCAAAGAAAATGTACATCTATTTTATTTTTTCTTTTACCTGCTATCTTTTTAATTATGGTAATAGCTAAAAGTTAAAAAAAAAAACATAAATAGTTTAAATCAAAGTCGCTGTGTTTCTCTGCTTGTTTTTCCGTTTACTTATTAACCATGCAACACATTTTCATACGGTTTTCATTATCTTTTAGAGAATTTCTACCGGAAGGTACGAATATTGTAGCAAACACGAAAATTTCAATGATTTGTAACACCCCTACGAAGAAATTCCTAACATTTTAACTACTTTTGAAATGAACTTTCTCTGTGTGCCGGTTATGCGTTCTCGGCTAAACCATTTTTGTTGACATAATAATTTTTAATAACCAATAATAAAAATAAAATCACGAGTCAATTTATTGGCATGGAAGTGTACTCGTCGTCGTTAGGTACATGCAGCAAGCGCAGGGAACCAATCACGAGTGACGTCTATGATGCGATTCATCGCTGATACTCCTCGACCCCGCGTCTCACTTCATCAACACCAAAGAGATCTGATATTTTACTACTGCGCAAGTAACAGCCAGCGTTCAAAATCCGTGCAGATAACTGTACATTGTTTACGTGCTACATCATCACATCTGTGCGATGGTACCTACCTTAAAGCCAGATCTTATAACAATTCTAGTAAGCCCTAACACGACTAGGATACCTACATGATTTTAATATGGAGTTCTGATGCCTATCTTCCGTCTTCATCTCCAAATCAAATTCAATGGTACGATTTTCATCAGTAAAATTGGTTTGGTCATTGTTCCACTTCATCAAGTGATGATATTTTATACGCCGAGATATCGCACGGACTCCGGCAAGTTTCGCTGCCTTCACGGAGTTCGTTTACCACCGTGGGGTCTGGACGCAACAATCCTTGCACAAACGCACGAATGGCGCGTGATGGTGCAACACCCGGGCCGCATGTCCGCTGCTGGGGCGTGATGGACAGAGCTTCGGTGGGATCTCATGGCGGTATGGAAACAGCGACTGTCGCAACCCACGCAGGGCATGCCACAATCGTGGCGAAAAGTCCCTCTTTGAGCAGTAGTTAGAGAGGCACCCCACTGTCCGCCCTTCACGTGTCCACACCTATAAGTGTCCATTTGAAATTATATATTGCCTGCCGAGATACTTTTTTTTTTTTTAATTTACTTAAACCAGTGCTTGACTGCGATCCCACCTGATGGTAACTACTACCCTATCCTAGTGGATACTGATCTAGGAGTAATGTTTTAGGTGTCAGCATAGCCAGACCGGTCACCGAGCTGCCCCTCACTGCAAAAGGTAGCATTAAAGCGCCTATCACACCACTCGATATTCAGAAAGTCTTAGTCTATGTTTATCTATTTACCTTATCGTTCTGTTTCATTCCTTAACACGTCATTGGCGTAAGTTGCTCTTTTTCTTGTGTGACGCTACATAGACTAAGACTGTCTGAATATCGAGTGGTGTAATAGGCGCTTAAGATCGAGAGTGGCCTAGAGGTCCAGAACAGATTGGAGGTGTGGTGGCACAGACTGGAGAGTGTTGTCTTGAAATTGAGTAGAACCAGAACGGAATACTTGTTCTGCGATTTCGGTGGTCTCTCCGGTCCTATGCCCTTAGCTCTCGCTGGAACGCCCATACCAATCTGCTCCGACTTTCGGTACCTCGGGTCGCTTATCCAAGGAGATGGCGAGGTAGACCGAGACGTATCACATCGGATCAATACAGGATGGATGAAATGGCGACAGGTCACTGGAACAACTTGTGACCCACGGATGCCCCTCAAGTTGAAGGGTAAAATCTACAAGTCCGTGATAAGACCTGTCATACTGTATGGATCAGAATGTTGGGCTGTGAAAAAGACGCATGAAAAAAGATTGCATGTAGCGGAGATGAGAATGTTGAGATGGATGTGTGGTGTGACGAGAATGGATAAAGTAAGAAATGAATATATTAGAGGAAGTTTGAAAGTGGCGCCAGTGACTGAAAAGTTGAAGGGGAATCGTTTGTCTTGGTATGGTCATGTAAAGAGGAGAGATGAAACACATGTTACTAAAAGAGTTATGAATTTACATGTGGAGGGGTGGAGAGGGAGGCCAAAGAAAAGATGGATGGATTGTGTGAACAGTGATATGAAAGAAAAGGAAGTTAGTGATAGTATGGCTTTTGACAGGATAGAATGGAAGAAAAAAACGTGTTGCGCCGACCCCAAATAAGATGGGACAAGGGCAGGAAGAAGAAGAAGGTGGTATGAAGTGAGACGCGTGGGTGGGGAGTGTCAGTGATTGGCTCGCTGCGCATCGCATCATAGACTTCACTCGTGATTGGTTCCCTGTGCTTGCTGCATGTACCTAACGACGATGAGTACACTTTCGTGTCAATAAATTAACTCGTAGTTTTTAATCCATCGATTTTATTTTTATTATTGGTTATTTTATTAGTGGTTATTATGTCACCAAAAATGGTTTAGCCGCGTACCCATAACAGGCACACAGACAAAGTTCCTTTCAAAAGTAGGTAAAATATTAGGAATTTCTTCGTAGGGGTTTTTTTTTTATTTGATTGGAAAATCATCTTATGACAAATCCCGCTCTTGGGCGGAACGGGAGATAGTGTCAGACTTTTACTGAAAAAAAACCCACTCCTGTTCCTTCGTTGCCTTCGTCCCAGGGCCCCGGGTTTCGCTTTCACACTACCCGTGGCCCCAGTAGGCTTCGACCCTGCTGGGCCCCTACGATTTGCCGACATCTCCTTGAGGCGCGCGTGGAACAGTACATGCCGTCGACGACTTGGGCTCGGTCCGGACGGTCGGACGGCGAGCCACCCATTGCTCGCCGTCCGCAAGCCCGCGCCTATGGTGGCCGGAAATCGGGATCGGAATTCCGGCGGCGGTTGGAGCGTAAGGACCGTTGCCTCACGCGATCGGCCGCCTCCTTTGCTAGCATTACTGCTTCGCCGAAGGAGGCGACCGCCTGCCACTCATCCTCGCTCCGGACCATGACCTGAACCAAAGCCCGGCGCGAGAGATCGCCGCCGCCGATTGCCCCCACGAGGACACTGCGTTGCTCTGCCCAAGCGGGGGACATCTCCACCGTGTGCTCTACCGTGTCCTCCGGGCGGTCCACACAATGGCGACACTCGGGCGTCGTTTCCGCACGAATCCGGTGCAGGAATTTACCATGTCCGGTGAGAACCTGCGTCATGCGGAAGGTGAGGACGCCGTGAGGTCTTTCCAACCACGCCTCAAAGAGGGGACTTACCGCCATAATTGTGGCGTGCCCATTCGTAGGGGTGTGTTACATGTTATCTTTGAAATTTTCGTTTCTGCTACAATATGCATAGGTACCTTCCGGTAGAAATTCTCTAAAAGATAATGAAAACCGTATGAAAATCTGTTGCATGGTTAATAAGTAAACGGAAAAACAGACAGAGAAACACAGCAACTTTGAGTTAAACTATTTGTTTTTTTTTTTAACTTTTAGCTTCGGTAAAAGAAAAAATAAAATAAAGTAGGTGTACATTTTCTTTGCCATAAGTGTACGATGCGCAAAGCGATCCCCACTCTTTCGCCGAGCGCGCAAGATTTTTCTCGGCTTTTCTTTTTGTTCTGTTCTTGTTTTTCCAATTACCTTGTTATTTGAGTTATTTCAGCATCCTGTTCTTCAAAATCTTGTTTCATACTCTCTTGTCTCAACGTCGTTTTTTTCATAGTCAGGTTTTAGTTTTTTTACCTTTTTTGAGTAATGCGCGTTTAAATGATTTGTGCTTTAGACCATAGGATGGTGCAGATATAACATGGTAGGTGCAATTTAATAGAAAACAAAGAGAAAAGAAACATGAACAATAATTAATACATAAATACAAATAAATAATGTAATGAAGACTGTCATAGTTCTACCATCTTGCAAATATCTACCTTCACCTTAAACTAGAACCGACTGGTTGCCTTCCTGATGTTCCAATGGACCACATTCCAAATAGACGCATAGGCCTAGAAGCAGGAGTGGGTAATCCCAGAGCGATGTGAGCGAGGGACATCGTTGAAAGTGACATCTGTAGCCCGAAGATTTTGAATGTGCGTGGAGTTCAAAATTTCAGAAGTTAGATAAGAAAGGGATGCAAAGGCTTATCCAGAAAAGAAAACGCGCTCGTCAAGGCTCTCGGCACTTTACGCTGTCGAATGGTTAAAAGTGATCAATGTACATGATCATACTTACGTAAGTTGACGACAAATCGAACGCAAGTTATTCAGAAGGTGGCCAGGCATTTAGGCCATAGTAGCACACATTACCATAGTTAATCGTGGGAAAGATTGGGGGCTGTACAAGCATTACGTACCTTTGTGTGTGTTGCGAGGAGATTCTTCAGTCGAAAGAGCGACCGTAATGTTTCGATCACTTTTCGACTAACATTTGTGACCTGTTTCCGCCAATCAAGACAAGTCGACTCGAAGCTAAACGGAATAACTGTGTTATTGAAGAGGTGCTAGCCCAGAAATTCATTTTTCTCAGATTATGGGGGAAATTTCCTAACTATGATGCAACATCGCCTTATTGATCTCGTGGTCGCAAGCGCGACTGCTGAATGACCATGGGGTCCTGGGTTCGTTTCCCGGGCTGGGCAAATATTCCTATTGGGTTTTGCCATTAGGAATAACTTTTGTTTTCGTTTGGAAGCGTGTGTCACCCTCGTGCCTCGACAAGCACGTAAAGCCTTTGGTCCTGCGCCCGATCTCTCTCCGGACGTGTCGGTGCGCCGTCCCATCGGTCCATGAGAGTAAGGAACAGAGAGTGCGTACTTGTGTTTGTGCACGCACTTGAGCACTATAACGTCTCCTACGTATTTGTGTTTGTGCACGCACTTGAGCACTATAACGTCTCCTACGTACTTGTGTTTGTGCACGCACTTGAGCACTATAACGTCTCCTACGTACTTGTGTTTGTGCACGCACTTGAGCACTATAACGTCTCCTACGTATTTGTGTTTGTGCACGCACTTGAGCACTATAACGTCTCCTACGTATTTGTGTTTGTGCACGCACTTGAGCACTATAACGTCTCCTACGTACTTGTGTTTGTGCACGCACTTGAGCACTATAACGTCTCCTACGTATTTGTGTTTGTGCACGCACTTGAGCACTATAACGTCTCCTACGTACTTGTGTTTGTGCACGCACTTGAGCACTATAACGTCTCCTACGTATTTGTGTTTGTGCACGCACTTGAGCACTATAACGTCTCCTACGTATTTGTGTTTGTGCACGCACTTGAGCACTATAACGTCTCCTACGTATTTGTGTTTGTGCACGCCCTTGAGCACTATAACGTCTCCTACGTACTTGTGTTTGTGCACGCACTTGAGCACTATAACGTCTCCTACGTACTTGTGTTTGTGCACGCACTTGAGCACTATAACGTCTCCTACGTATTTGTGTTTGTGCACGCACTTGAGCACTATAACGTCTCCTACGTATTTGTGTTTGTGCACGCACTTGAGCACTATAACGTCTCCTACGTACTTAGCTAATCTCTGTTGAGATTGGCCACCGTGATCGAAATTTGGTCAGGAGGATTATAATACCAATTGGCAGATACGCGGTTTTCGTGTCGTAACTTTTTCGTCAAAAGGTCCGCAGCATCGTTATTTTTGATTTACTCCTCCTTCTATAGGCAGATTGAAAAAGTTGTCTTACAGCCGCGAAATCTCATTGTTGGTTTTTTGTACATATCGGTATTTAACAATGTTAGTTACGCGGTTTTGGACTATGACCGACGATATGGTGTTTACCTTGTGGCTTTACCTGATAGGCGTCAAAAATTCGGTAGTGAAAATAAAGTTAAGTACCTACCTATTTATAATAGGACATTCCCTCAGGTGCCAAACTTCGGTTCTCACAGTTCATTGCCCGTTCTCATTTCATAAACAATATTTAGTACCCAAGTAAAAAAAGTATTGTGACAAAATGTCTCCCGGACTTTGCTGACCGGCCACCAGCTTGAAACAAACAAATGTGGTGGGGGTAGGAGCCAGTTTGCGAGTAAGTGCATTAAAAAGGTAGCTATTTGAAGGTTTTCGTTGTGGCAGGGTCTAGGCCCAGGGCCCGCGTACCGCATCGAGCGCGTGACGCGCGACGGCCTGATGTCGTCGCCCGCGTGGAGCTTCGGAGCGCGCTTCGCCACGCGCAGCACGTTGCGCACGCCGGGCCCTGGCGCGCACGCCCCCGAGCGCTGCCCGCCCATGCGCGAGCCGCGCGCGCCCGTGTATTCCATGGGCGCGCGGCTCGGCTTCGCGCTCAAACGTCCGGGCCCGGCGCCCAACGCGTATGCGCTGCGCCTGGGCTCGGGCACACCCGCCTACACCATGGGCGCGCGCGTGGGCTTCAACGCGAAGGCCAAGTCGCCAGGTCCCGCCGTATATTTCCAAAACGACACTAACGTCTACAAGTGCAAGTAAGTCACTCAACTTATCACCTTATTACAATCTTACATACATCTTCTTCCGATCTAATTTAAGATATTTAAGTATCCGTCTGCTTGTCGAATATTGGATATCCGACCATAACGACGGATACCTAATAAAAATAGAGTTTTCTAAAAACTAACTCTAAGCTAAATCACTATGATAAAGGTTTTTTTTTTGTTTGTCAGTGTTTGGTGTATGTTTGTTACTTTTTTACACTCGAACGGTTTAACGGATATTGATGAAACTTTGCAGACGGAAGTAGTTTTGTAAAACCGTATAGCCAGCGACGTCGCCCGTGTAAACGTAGAAAATAATCCCAAAGGAACATACTCCCGGGATAAAAATGCCCTATTCTATATTCTATTGCATAACATGGCCAACATGTGTGCCATACTTCAACCAAATCCGTTTAACCCTTAAAGCGTGGAATAGTAACAAAACTAACAAGCATACACACACATACGTGCAAATTTGTATTAGCATTATTTATTAAACACTGTTATTTATTAGAGATCACTAGTTTTCGTTTCGTTGCCGTGCGGGCGTTTTAACTGTTTGCGTACGCGCAGCGGAATGTTGTTGAATTTAAAGATTTTAATTATGCAAATATTTAGTGTATGACGTCGTATAATTGTGTATGGTAAAAAAAAAATTGTGCACGCAACCATTGTGGAGAAATTCACCAAAAACTGATTCCGCTGGGCGAACGTTGTCCTGGCGGAACTTTTTTTAATCCATAGACTTTAGAAGAAAAGAGATGTATCCAAAAATTAGTGTGTATTTGTGTATAATTGTGTATGTATGAATAAAACTAGTGCATGCATAAACTTCGGAGAAATTCAAGTTTCCGCTACGCGAACGTTTGGCCATTAGCTAGTTTTCATATAAAGCGCTTACATAGAGAGCTGTAGATTTTTACATACGTTGTTTTGAATTTGTTTAAAAAACAGATTTAGAAAAAATCGTAGGGCTTAAAAGATAAAAATATAAACGTAAAATACGCTTATTGGGTCTTAGTTCTTAAAGTATGCACTTTAGGGTCTAGATTTTCACGTTTATACAAACCTTGTAAGTGTTTGCAACATGTTGCCAAGTGTTAATGATGTTCCGTTAGTAACTAAAGAGTTATAGGACAAATTTACCATGAACAGATCACTGTTTACAAAGCAGTCAAATATCATGACGTTCTGAAGAAATTGCATGGTAATATGTATGTCAATAATTAGTGTATTCATTCAACTATTCTTATGCAAAATTTCATTTTATTAAATTCAGTAATTAAAGAAAAACAATTATAATACTGACGAAGCATCGAAAACCTACATAACCCGACCAAGTTCGGATGGCTACAAAAAAGCGGCCGTGCAATATATTTAGGTAACATCCCAAAATTTACAGTATAATACCGGTATTGAATTGGTATAGGTGATAACACAATTGTTGTTTCGATATAATTAATAGGTCATTTATTTTTGTACACCTACTTTTTTAAATGTATTTGACTATGACAGAAAGTAGGTACTATTTACGTAAATCTGTTTTTTAAACAAATATAAACAAATTCAAAACAACGTATGTAAAAATCTACAGTTCTCTATGTAAGCGCTTTATATGAAAACTAGCTAATGGCCAAACGTTCGCGTAGCGGAAACTTGAATTTCTCCGAAGTTTATGCATGCACTAGTTTTATTCATACATACACAATTACACACAAATATACACTAATTTTTGGACACATCTCTTTTCTTCTAAAGTCTATGGATTAAAAAAAGTTCCGCCAGGACAACGTTCGCCCAGCGGATTCAGTTTTTGGTGAATTTCTCCACAATGGTTGCGTGCACAAATTTTTTTTTACCATACACAATTATACGACGTCATACACTAAATATCTGCACAATTAAAATCTTTAAATTCAACAACATTCCGCTGCGCGTACGCACACGTTTTAACTATCTCATACTGTAAGCACGCTCAAAAGCGGCTCAAAAGTACTAAGGCGGGACGAATATTTATTTGTTCATGGTTGTGCAGACAGCCGGTGTACTCGCTGGGCGCGCGGCTGGAGGGCGCCGGTAAGGCCACGCGTACGCCCGGGCCCGCCGCCTACCCGCCCGACCTCTACAACGTCAAGAAGGTAATGAACAAATACTCTAAAGCACTAGAGCGTTGTTGTTTAGTGAGCTTCTGCGGTGAGAAGCGTAACTTTTTTTAAGACTATCGATATCGATTCGACACACCTATATCGTGTCCCTTACTCTGTGGTACGCATAGAAGAAGAAAACGTGAAAGATTGCATGAATGGTCGATAATGCGGCCAACATAAAAATTGACAAGCGCATGTATGTACCTATACTGTGGAGCCACTCGGGTGACTTCAAAGTTTATAAAAAAAATATTGATTTAGTAAAAATAGTTATAAATAAAGAAGACGAACGATAAAAATAAGAGGCGGTTTTTCGAATCGGTTCTGTTTTTAATATTCCGTTTTTTACGCGTTTTGACTTTGATGATATTTTTTGTTTCCCGCACTCGCTATCTGTGTCCGGTACTACATTGTAAGTTGTAAAATTTCAGAACCCCTACTCCTACTCGTTCGGCACCAAGCACGGTGACTACGCGCCGCCGCTCATCGTCAAGGAAGATACAATGGACTGCCTCTAGCATCAGAGTGGTCGGACGTGTCCACAATGGCTGGCGGCTGGTAGGTCACGCGTGCTTTCAGCGGATGAGATGATGGCAGACTGTTGCGTCGCTAGCGCTGCCTCCCCACTTTGACGTGCCAATGCCATCAAGATTCTGCGCGGATACAGAACGAATAGCACTTTTTTTCACAACAGTTTCATGATGGCAATCACCACGCATAGCAAGGCAGTTCTTTGGTCATAGCGCGGCCCTAGCAGTAGCTCCACCTACTTCATAATGGTGTTTGGTTATCCGGACATGACCGAAAATCATTAGCAGAGGACTTAGATGTTTCTAATGCATATGATGTGCAAGTGTTGTTGTTAACGTCAGAGACATAAAATTAAAAAAAAAATCGTACAGTCCAGAGAAGTAACGTTCATGTTGTATTATAAATCAAATCATTCGGCAAATTCATTTGTGTTAAATTGTGAAACTATTTTTGCTAATCGCGGACTATGTCAATGTGCTTGTCTGTGCTGTATATTGATTATTATTTTTGTGGATCGATTGGAATCGAATACATTATAATGACGTTTCGGTTGAGTTTAAATCTATAACTATGTCATAACTCAGCAAAGTTTAAGGAACAATGATATTCATTTGTCCACGAATATGAAATCTTGGCCGAGCTGATATGGATGACCTGGGTACAGAGCGTGATCAGTTATGTGCCATATTGAAATTGCCTTATGTAGAAATGAGATGACTTGATGTTCCTCCCGAGGCAACTTCAAGGCCCATACTATGATCGTTCTGCCATACAAAAATTGATCAATTTTTGTTGTGTGTCCGAACTCGACCAACTAAAATTTATATAAACAAACGATAATTTAGTGGCTAGCACCATTTCTATACGTTGAGACAGTTATTTTATTCCCTAGGCTTTGCTCAGTTGTGTCTTTAGTGTGTTTGTTGAAATATGAATCATGTCACTAGCAATGTTTCGAGAGCTATCTTTTTGCAAATCGTTTTGTGAACCGTTTTGATATGAAGTCTTTGTGAATTCAATAAATCTTTATTTTGTAAAAACGTGTTTATTGCTCAACAATTAGTAGCTAGTTACATCTAACATTATTTAATCACTATAAATAAGTACTCCGTACCACAAACTGCCACTGTCTCATACTGAAAAAAACACCTCACTCGATTGGCTAAGGATTAGCGTCGCAATGGCGCTTGTAATGTTACAGAAAAATGCAGTAAATAAAGGTATGAGCTTATAACACTTAGGCCTCATTTACGGAGACGCAGGGCGTCGCGCGTTGCGTTGAGCGGCGCGGCCCGCACTGAATTCAAATATATGGCGTTGTATGAGTGCGTTTACGGAGAAGCGATTTTAGACGCGTTTGTTTGAATTAGGGCGATTTTTTGCGGCCGAGCCAGCGGATGGCACCGACGCGTCCCACGCGGCGTTTATCGCGGCAGTGCACGTTCCAATTTTTCTTCATTCATGCTGCAAGTTGCGACACGTGCGCTCACATCTCTCGCCAACATAAAACTAGTCGATTTGATCGAGGCGAGCGTGCGCCGCCGCGATGCCCGCCGCGTGCTTCGCTACACGCTAGAGGATTCGCCGCGGGCGCCGCGGCGGGCACCGCCACGTTCCCGTCTCGCTTCTCTATGAACATGGTCGTATATTGCTATAAGTTTGTGTTTACGCGTGCGATGATGCGTGCCGCTTCACGCGCCGCCCCACCGTAAACAGAAAAAACGTCCGACGCGCCGCGAGACGCCACGGCACACGCGACGCGAGACGCCCCGCGTCTCCGTAAATGAGGCCTTATTTTTAATCACGTTTAGCACGGTTAACATGATTTATTTCGAGATGTGTACTTGTGTATTAAATGTAAGTGTAAAATTAGGTTTACAGCCACATTTGCTATGTTGACGCTCACAGGCGTCGTGGAAGTAGTCGAGTGGTGCCTCGCTCACTGCAATGCCCGGCCGCGCTAGAACCTGCGCATGGAGCGCAGCTTGTTGTTGCGGCGCATGCCGGCGGCGCGCACGCGCAGCCAGTAGCGCTTGCTGTTGGGGTCGAGTTCGGACAGGCGCGGCGCGGGGCCCGTGTTCAGCGTCCAAAGCCACGACGGGTATGCGCTGTCGTCTTGTAGCTGCGAACACGTAATTGAAACATGCTCAACAAGAAAAATAACTAACAACTTTGGAAACATTATTTATATGATCCTTTAAATTGGATTAGTGACTATGAATTCAACTTGATTTAATCGCGACGTAAGGTCGACGTCACAGAGTATCCAGCCGCTGATACTAGGTATCCGGCGGCCGGATACCTGATATTGGGTTATAGGAATTCACCAACACAGTTCTCACATTTTTTTAGTAATGAAATGACAAACAATGATTGTTCATATACAACTAATCATGACGTACCCATGTGGACCAGAAGGTACAATAGTTTGTTTAAAAATGCTTTTTTTTTTTGTAAAATGACGCTCGTGATATCTTTAATTTCAGAAGTCGGTGTTAAATAACAAAACTAAAATCACAGTCTTCCAAAATTAATGCCAGCAACTTTACTTTTTGTCACTCTTTTCTGTAAAAAAATATAACGCCCTAACTTAGTTGGAGCGGAGCGTTACGATTCATAACGCACTGGCCCGCCCGGTACGATCTTTTTAAAAATATTTTTTTTTAATGTTAAGTTTCTATCATTATTCCCGTAACTTAATAAATCCTGGGATTTGATCGTCACGCTTATACTTCCACGAACTATAGGTAAATATCCTCTGTTTATAATATTTACAATGTGCAAAGTCGTCACCTTGACGTCCTCGCCGGAGGTATAGATGTTGGAGCCGCACACGTAGCTGACGAGCCTGTGCGGGTCGCTCTCCACCGGCATCTCCTTCTTCTCCATGGTGCTGAGCTTGCCCGCCTTCTTCTTCCCCTTGCCCAACCCCATCACACCTGGAACCAGACCCGATTTATTTTATTCTAAGTCATGTAGACTATGTTATTTATTAACACTTTCATCTACAGTAATATTATAAAGAAGTATTTTGTTTTTTGTTTGTAGAAGGTAACCTCTGGAAGAAAGCTGCTTTATACCTGAGTGACATAGTCTAGCTATATTTCATGTACGCAGGCGAAGCCGCGGGCAAAAGCTAGTAATTTATAGACTCACTAGTTGCAGTAGCTGCCCCCAGAAGACATACTCTTGTCTAACTGGATTCATGGGTACCCACTACACCCCATACATACATTCCGATACCAAATAACCATTTTCTTAATTTTTAACATCTAAGGCGCGTGGCAAAATCATTGTTGGGGCCCCAGGAAAATAGTCAACTTTGTAATTTAATTTGGATAAATCAGTACAGATATAAAATATTCTTTACTAACTTTTGCCCGCGACTTCGTCCGCGCAGAAGTCGAAAATGGTTTTATTAGGTTTTTTGAGATACGAAAATATTATTTATTATCAACGTCGTGCGTGATAGTCCATTGAATTGTTGGGGAGCAATATTGTATCTTAAGATAAAATATTTTAGTATCTTAGCCGTGTGCAGCGTGTAGTGAACTCCACTGCGAGTGATGTAACCTGCGACAAACTTATTACTTTCGGTTGATACAGTAATCGGGTATCGAACCGCAAAATTAAGTTTGTTTTTTATTGTATATACTTTTCCGGGATAAAAGTACCCAGTGTGGTGCCCAGGATATTAAAGAATAATTATACCAAGTTTCATCGTAATCGAACCGGTAGTTTTTGCGTGATGCCTTAACAAACAGACAGATAGCCAAAAATTTTTCTAATCACATTTTTGGGTTCGGTGTCGTTCTAGTAACACCCCCTGCCATTATTTTTTTTGATATTTTCAATGTACAGAATTTTCACTTCTACGTGATTTATTATAATTACAGATTATAAATAAATCGGTAAGTTCTCTAATACACAAGGGCTTTTATATTTCGTCTCTGAAGGTGGGCGGTCCCGGTGGCGTATTCAATAAGTTAGTAAGACTGGCAACAAACCGCGGTAAATTGATCCTTTTTTTATGAATGCCTTAAATAAATTTTTATAATATACTTGAATTTGTATATTTACTTCTTCTGAGCTCAAGATCTCTTAGACCGGGGGCCCCACCAGACCAGGGGCCCGTGACATTTTACCAGCCTTGCCACCTTATACTTACATCACTTAGCTCAGCTTAGCTTAGTCGGCCTTATAATGTTCCCACTGTTGAGACTCAGACCTCCTCTCTAGGAGAGTAAATGGGCCATAATCCACCATGCGGGCCCAGTGCAGGTTGGTGGATGTCACATGTCTCCGAATTTTTGGTTCTAAGACATGCCGGTTTCCTCATGATGTTTTCCTTCACCGTTTTGAGAGCAATGGTGATGAAATAAACAAAGTAATGTGCCTGGCTGGGTTTGAACCCACGACCTACAACTTGTAAGTCGGGGCCGTTACCACTCGGCCACCACTGCCCTGGATTATATACCAGCAACTTTCTTTGAAAGACTAACTTTTGGATTTTGCAGTACTGTATTAAAAGTATGTGCCCCAAAATTAACAATGTCATATTGTATTGGGATTGGTCTATCATCGACTATTTATTTATTTACAAGCAGTAGGTCATTTCACATTCCAACACACCATTTAAAAGTGATTGCAGAATACAAAATATATATTACAACCACTTTTACAATGTTACAGAGGATGTAACAATGACTATTGTTGCCAGTAAGCCAGATATAGAGGTGATAGACCTACTGCACTGCACAATGATAGTTAATGTCACCATACCACATGATGAGAACCTCTCAGAAAGCCAAGAAAGAGAAATATTAAAATATTTTAACTTAGCAACAAGGTAGACAACATGTAAACTGTGATTGTCCCTATTGTTGTTACCACCACTGGCCTGCAATCTAAAAGCCTTCACAAGCACCTGTTAAAGCTGTGGTTGTGTAGTTGGATCAAGGGCCTGATACAGAAGGCAGACCTTCTCAATACATCTCACACTGTGAGGCTTCTCTTGCCTCTGGAGCTTTGGTTCAAACAAATGGTGGTTCCATTAGCTTGAACCCTGCGTCTATCATGAAATATGTTTTTAAAAGTTTTATTAATTTTAAAAAAAAGAAGTCTGAAATTAAAAATGTGCACTGAAGTTAATCTTAACAGTTGTACCTGAAACTCACGACTGTAAGGGTTAATTTCAGAGTAAACTATAGACCTCAGGTTATAAAGGAAAGTTTAAAAAATAACATACTAGAGTAAATACACCACATCGTAAGGTGGGTGTATGTGTGATGATGTTTTAATTAGAGTGCTAGTCAGTACATGAGATTGGTACAGTTTTTCAGGGGTTACATTTTCCACATTAATGAATTTTTGAGCTTTGTCATATGATATGTTTAACATAAAGTTATAATTGGACTAATGCTGCACAGTGCTGTGTGGACACAATATTTACAACATTTGCTACAAGTTTCAATTAACATCATGCCCGGGGTTTTTACACAACCAGTATCAACCAGATAACGCTATGTACTACTAAGAATTAGAATTATTAGAAGTTTACAACGTCAATATTTGAGAAGATTATAAAACAGATAATAAGCACCTCCTGCGGCGGATGTGGTCTTCTTGACGGCGGCATAGTCAGCGGCTGTACTGTGCACGAGTGACGACTGGACGGCGAACACCTGTCGCAATGGTAATAATATTTTCAAGAATCCAGGATACATTGTGTACAACAGGAACTATTATAGTAAAAATATTTTTTTATTGAAGTAAAATGAGGTTATATTTTGATAACCTGACAGTAGTCGATGTATTGACAGTGACGTTTACGTTTTGAAATTGTGTCAGTGTTCTAATTTAGTTGACATCAAATCATTCACCCATAGCTTCTGAAAAAAAAAGAACATTTTTAGTACTACCTACCAAACATATAATACAAATTATGCGATTCATTTCAAAAAGTGTTATTTTAAAAGAATCACGAGGGCACAGTTGTAAAAATTGATTCTACTTTTGAAAGACAATTCTCTGTCTACGTATGAGCATAATTAAACGTGACATCAAAATAAACGTCACTCAAGCTAAATGATTAAAATGACATAATAGTGATGTCTCGACATGATCAGTTATAATCGATTTTAATCAAATCATTGGTATTAGGTCTTTTGAGTTAAAATAGAAAGTTAGTTTATTTTGCATTCATTACAGACTAAGATTCCTTAGTGCCTCGGAAAGCTCGCAGCTGTCATTTGATATACTGTGTCTAGTTATGTAGGTTACCGTATTACTGGGTTGTGGACGTCCTGATAGATTGTCACTCCATATAAAATACTGGTAAAAAGTATCCATTTAGACTGGAAGCCAAACAAGCGTCGACTAGCCGACCGTCGTATAGGTTGACTTTTGAGTAAAAGTTTTTACCATTAGCCCAAATAAACTGAGGATTATATCAAATATAATACGACGATACGATAATTATGTTATATCGTTGTTTATATTGTAACTTGGCAAGGATTTGGCGTAGTGGAGTAAGTCCGCGCATGTCACTTTTATTGCTTGTCATATTACAAATCTCGGTTTTGAAGAATGTTAATAAAAGCAAAAGGAGTTCGTACAGCTAAAGGTTCTGAAGTTTTTTATAAGTACACCAAAAGTGTTGTGGTAATTTTTAAGTTTCATAGGTGGAATACTAAAGGAAACGCTATTTTATGGATATCAATAATAACAGTTTATTATGGCTAAAGGAATGCAGTAACTATAACCAAACTGGAGATTTAGTCAAGATGCGATAAGGGGCTTGGATTATTATAAACCTCTGGCTTTTGCCGCGACTTCGCTCTCATCATCTGCCTACCAACCTTACCATACCTATCCTACGATACCTACTGTGAGAGGTGACGATCAAGGAAATGTAGTGAATGACTTTTGTTCTTTAATATATATATATATATATGTCGGCGCATGGATGCCGATCATCATTGAAGCTCTATCCAGGGACTCTATTTTGTGGGCGATGGTTGGATATCGAGCAATAAACAATAGTTTGTTTATTACTCGATGCCTCCAGATCATACAACTGATTTATTATGATGCAAGCTTTAGGTATTCACTTCACACAACGAGCCGTGAGACAGTCCCCGAGAATAGACGTTGTGTTTCGCACGGCTGTCGACAGAGGAAAGAGCACCGCCCCTTTTTTTTCTGTGTGGCCTCTCGCAGGTCAACCTAGGAGGTTGTCGGCTGCTTAACCGGTCTTGCATGTAGCGGCCTTGATTATAGAATCAAAGCCTCCAGCCAGTGCTTACTTTAAATAACTTAAAAACTAAGCGACTACACGCTAAGGGCACCCCTTGTTGGGTACGGACCTCGGCTTCGGGCGTCACTAGGGTAGGTCAGCAAGGGACAAGCTGGCTCGAGCAAGAGACGGGGCGGACGTTGACGGGATTGCCGCGGCGGTCCTCGGCGACGAGGACGAAAAGACGGCGGCCTGTATGGTCTGCGAAGAGCTCCGCCCCTCTGCGGTCGGAACTTTTATCTGCTCGGTTCGTGCAAACGTCAGTGCGGATTCTGTCAAAGTGACATGTGTCACTTTTCACTCAGCTCGTTCATTCGTTCTCAAGCTTCCGTACTATTGACTTCTCCGACACGGCCATCCTGCGGAACACACGTCCCTGTGTGTTAGTCTTCATTGCCACCTCAGCTGGAAGATGTCCACTGGCGAGACGTCCTAACAAGCCGTCCGTCGCTGTGTTCATCATCACCACCTCAGCCGAAAGACGCCCACAGACGAGACTTCCAAACAAGACGTCCGTCTCTGTTTGTTACTCTGAAACAACAAATCTAGCACAGTACTTGTTCCACTCGGCCATTTCTGACCATCGTGACTTCAAACCTTTCTGATGAGAAAGCTAATATTCTCCAATGTTCAATATCACAACAAAACTTTACTCAATAAGACAAATAATTAAAAAAAATTGGGTAATAGAAATCGTCATCCAGTCATGTACCAACGTTCCTTGTTCTCATCTTAAAGCCTTAGGAGCCCCCCACGAATGCCGAACAGCAATCACAATTGCCCTCTCACATGTGCATCCACCACCCGTGGATCACATTGGGTATCACTCACTGAATACCCACTATGACTTCCGTCAGAGCTAAACGCGCTAGCTACTGGAACCGTCGCGTGCTCCCCACAACTCAGGCTTGTTCATCACCACTGTGATCACTCATCTACTTCGACTGGTACATGACTTTCAGGCATCATTTTTAACTATACACACAACTAATCAAAGTAATCCAAAACACTAATCATTAAGCTCTACATGTGATTTTTCTCTGGCTACTAATAGCCTAGTAACCTCAAGTTACTCAACCATTCCTGCTCATCCCTCCAGGATTGCCAAGTCTCTCACGACTTAAAGGTATCCCACATTACGTCCCAGGTTTGACCGCAATTCCGCGTACTCACGGGCTATTGTGACCACCGATACCGATTTCTATTAAGCTATGGCTAAAAATCAAATGTGTATAGTCCAATCATCATGTAATCTCAATAATGTCATTGTCTCAACTACTAAATATTGAGTCTAATTTAGTTTAATTATGCTCCTCGTTCATAATCGAAAAAAGTCTCCTATGAAATGAATGAAACATATGCTATCGGCGTCTTCGCAACTTTGAAGATTTCAGGTTCTCAACGCTTTGGGCTCTGGTGGACACAGGCATGGATAAAATTATTTATGCTTGTGTCTACCGTTTGCACAGTGGTGATCAGGAGACGACCAGGCTCACACAATACCTTAGTGAGGCGGCGGATGCGGCTCAGCAGAGATACCCTTCCGCGCAACTGGTGTAAACTGGTGTTACTCCCCAAGGGGAAACCGCTTGCAGTGCACAGAACATGCTGGTCGAGAGACGCGAAAGCTTGCGCTAGCGTTAAATCTTACCCAGCTGGTCCAGGGAGCTACGAGGGTATCGTCGATATCATTACCGTTAGGTAGTTCCGACCACTGTCTGGTGAAATCTGTCTCAGTCTACTCTTCTCCCGATCCCTTCCCTAGAGGTACCATGCGGGTTTGGCGATTTAGGTCAACAGATTGGGATGGCATGCGATCTTTCTTTGCATATTGTCCTTGGCAGCCTACTTGCTTTTCTTCAGATGATCCATCGTCGTGCGCAGATGCTGTGACAGATGTATTGCGGCGGGCGTGGAGTACTACATTCCATCCTCTGACGTAACAATGTCTGGCCAGGCTCGCCCTTGGTTTGGTGCGGAGTCTGATCGTGCTAACGCGCTTAAGCACACGACATACCAGGCATGGGCCGACGCTCGTATGCACAAGACGAATGTCGTAAGTCAGAAGAAGAAAGCCTTCAACAGAGCTGCCAAGTCTTGCAAGAAGGTGTTGCGGAGGTCTCGGTACAACTACATAAGCCGCATCAGGGACAAACTCGCTTCATACCTTGCTGGTAGTAAGGCGTTTTAGTCCCTGGCAAAGTCGGTTGAATTGAACTTCTGCCGTCCCTCACTACCGCCACTGCTAAAACCCGACGGATCGCTGGCCCATAGGAGAAAGCAAATTTGTTGGCCTCACTCTTCGCGGAATCTTCGCGTCTAGATCCTGGTGACGCGCGGCCCCCTGTTAATCCTGATGGTTGCGAGACGAGTATGTCGGATATTCGAATCTATCAGAAGGACGTCCGCAGGGTGCTGCGTAACCTTGACGTGAACAAGGCTAGTGGTCCAGACGGGATACCGGCAATTTTTCTGAGAACGTTTGCGCCTGAACTGTTTCCGATCTTGACACGCCTATTTAGGCCTTCATTTGAGGCTGGAAAAGTGCCGAATGCATGGAAGCAAGCTAACGTACAGCCCGTGCCCAAGAAGGGTAGTCGGGCTGACCCAGCTAACTATAGGCCAATCTCAGTAACGTCCATTCTCTGTAAGACTATGGAACGTGTACTCAACACTAAGCTCCTGGCATACCTAGAAGCTAATTACATCCTAAGTGACCGACAAAACGGCTTTCGCCGAAATCGGTCAACTGGCGATCTTCTAGCGTAGGCCATCCACATCTGGAGGGAAGCCATCGAGAAACACGGGGAAGCGCTTGCCGTCTCCCTCGATATCTCGAAGGCTTTCGGTAGGGTCTGGCACGAAAGCCTTATTAGTAAGCTTCCTTCTTTCGGTTTACCTGCTGGTTTGTGTGCTTTGATCGCAGACTTCCTGAGTGACCGGTCCATCCGAGTGGTCATCGATAGTGGCTCATCCGGTCAAGTGGCCATTAATGCCGGGGTCAGGGGTCAGTGCTCTCGGCAACATTGTTCTTGCTGCACATAAATGATCTGCTTAAGCCCGGTACCTTTGGGTATGCAGACGACAGCACTGTTGCTGAGAGTTACATATCCAGCGCGCAAGCTAGTGGGTCACAGATCCAGTCTCTTCAAGAGGCTATGGTCGAGCGCTTGAACTTGTCCTTGAAGGTAGTCTCTGAATGGGACGACGCAAATTTGGTCAAATTCAATGCTGCTAAAACCCAGGCTTGTCTATTTTCCGCTTAAAGAAGCCATTCAGCCCTGCTCCAACTTTTCGGGGCGTAACAGTGCCGATAACCGATCATCTTGATCTTCGTGTCGGTGTTACGCTGATTTCAACACTCAACTTTGGGCCATACATTGAAGCAAAGGCTCAACTGGCAGCAAAAAAGCTGGGAATCCTCGCGAGGGTCAGACAGTACTTCACGCCGGTACAGCTGCTCAAACTTTATCAAGCGCAAGTTCGATCGTGTATGGAGTACTGCTCTCATCTTTGGGACGGATCTGCCCGATACCAGCTTGATGTACTTGAAGCAATTGAGAGGCGAGCCAGGAGGATCATTGACAATGCAGCACTCGTTGAGTTGAGGCTTCAAAGTCTTCAGCATCGACGCCGAGTTGCTAGCCTGTCGGTTTTCTACTGGTTGCATTTCGGGGAGTGTGCGTTGGAATTGTACAAATTAACCTAATTCCGCTTAACCCGTTCCATTATCGGACCACCAGGCGTACGGTGATGCGCCACCGGTACATGGTGGACATCCCACCTGTACGCACAAAACGTTTTGGGAACACATTCATTATGCGTACAGCTAAGGAGTGGAATTCCTTGCTGGAATCTGTGTTTCCTGATGGATACAACCCGGGAATCTTTAAGTCAAAAGTGAATAGGTTACTTCTAGGTAAGCGCGCTCCATTGTTGACCGCATCGTCGCTTTCCATCAGGTGAGATAGCGGTCAAGCGCGAACTTATCAAGAATAAAAAAAAGACATGAGTGATTCGGGAGGTACCAAGTACGGATTCGTTAGGAAGAAATGTTTCGGTGTTGCTATTGTGCGGATCACCTAGAAGACATGGTGGAGTTTACGGTGGAAGATTTTTACGCTTGGGCGGAGCACCGCGGGTACAATCACTAGCGTCCAACCCTGGTTCAGGCCACGGGACGGGGCGACAGAGAACTGGAAGCGGTCACCTGTCTCAGCGAAGCAGTAATGCGAGTTAAGGGGGTGGCTGAAAACGGTTTTTACTGTTTCAGTTAGGAGAGGAAATCCTCACGTTCCACCCGCCGCCGTAGGTGACGATCGGGTATCGGGAGTAGCAGGGCGATTCTCCCGGATACCTTAGGTGTCGGTTTGCAGAAGGTGAGTAATGGATAACTCGCCATCCAGGCGGTAAGGATTAAGCCCGAGTCGATGGCGCGCTGTGTTGTGCTGTAGAGGCCCCGTAGGGCTGATGCCCACTAGGTAAGTTTGTTCGAAAGAGTTATAGTAACCCTGGAACGCAAAGAGCAACTAAAAACATAGATAGTCTCTCCCTCTTGCTCTACCCAGAGCGGGAGAAGTTATTTAATTATTTCCGAGCTCAAATAAAAAATATCTATAGGTTAAGTCACTACTTAAATTGCTAACTGTAAATTATTTCTGCTTCACTAGCTACAGGAAAATAAAGAATTATTCTTTTATTTTCCTGAAGTTTATATTGTAAGTATAAATTGTTATTAAAATTAGTTTAAAATAAGCAGTATTGTCGAACCATTAGCAAAAGCAAGACGTGAAACCGGTGAGTTATATTTTTACGTATATTTTTAAATTATTTTTTTGTTGCTTTTCATTACAAGTTTGAGCGTTTCGTAATTTATCGAGTGAGCAGAATTACCAATCGTAACTGTTTTAACAGTCACATCGCCTCACTAGCTTTACCCGATACGTTCGCCCGAAGTACATAGGTAAATGTCATTTTATTATTTTAGGATTTTTCTTATAATCTCTTGATATCTGTTTACTTTACGAACTTTTTGCAAATAATGAATTTCCTGTCGATTAGGTACCTACGTAGTACTTCTCCATAGTCTTAAGTGTACCTAATTGTTTTATTTTCGCAAGTATAATTTTTAAGGGAGTATTGTAATATCGCGTTTGTATCTTGTTTTCCTTATAAAAATCCGGAATATCCCGTGTAGCAGTGGGTTTGACCGCAACGAGCGGTGACTCACGTATCGTCGCGATCTGTTCTATCGCATCGCACGACTGCCTGCTGGTCAGTCGCGAGCAGGCTGTGCACTGGACTGGAGCGCAGTGTCATTGTTATTGTTTTATAATTGCAAGTGATGTTCGACAACGAGTATGATGACGACGACTTTTTCAAGGTAGGTGTGAGCGTCACTATCACGACGGTGCACGAGTGCTCGTTAGCCGTCACCTGCGGGCGCGCGGCTTCACTGACTCGCTATCGTTGTCGCATATCTTTATCAGGAGTGCTAATTACTTTCCGATTAATGTGAGTAATCAGCGGCGGTGAGGTTCTTTTAGGACAGCAGCAGTGTGCAGCTAGTAGTGTCAGTCAGTGCTAGTGTAGTGTTTACAGTACAGTGCAGATTGTGACTCATTCTCAGTGTTGTGATGTAAATGTGGTGCATGCTCAGTAGCTCAGTGTCACATTGTGTCAGATAAGTGGTGTGTTGTTGCAGGTATAGTGTGCCAGGTAACTTGTTAACTTTCCTGTAACGCCTCAGTAGGTCCATGCAGGTGGATAGTGTCTGTCCTTCACACTGTACTAACATCAATGTACTCGGGGGAAGCTATAAGTTGTTTAAGTTAACTTTCAAGAGTGCTGCTGTCGAACAATCCTCTTTGTACATATTCCTAGTAGGTACTTAGGGTATGTTTAGTTATTTCGTCATTGATAAGATAGGTATATCAGTACTCTTTCAGAATAACCTGAATCTGAATAAATAAATGATATAAATAACAGTTTAACCTTTTGAGTAGCGTAATTAGAGACACAATAGAAAGACAATGAGCTGGGCATTTGCTGGGGTTTAATGAATTAATGACTGTGTTTAGAGTTTCATTATCTAATTATGTATAAGTAAGAATCTGTTTATAAAAGTAAGTCTTGATTGATAATGAAGTTGAAGGTATGAAGTGTACCTTCTGACATTGAGCAGACCACTCCTTTTACATTATTATTGACAAGACTAAATATGAACAGCCTCATATAGTAAGTTAACTCATAGAAAAGCTGACTCTAATAATTATACTAGGTATAGTTGGGCAACAAAGAATTTTGTATCAACATTACAATTAATAATAATACAGTGATATGCCTCTGTTTCTGAGTAACATGAGTCATGCTCCATGAAACTTATGTTTTGATTAAGTCTCATTCAAACTTTGTACTTCATAGTAGGTGTTAGTTTAACTGAAAAGACAAACACAAAGGTTAGTAAAAAACATGTAATCTACCTACCAATTTTATATACAACACAGATTAACACTACAGGATATAATTTAAATACCAATCAGAAGTTTAGGTCATTTTCTTTCAAAAACGTAGCCAGGAAGTTGATTAATATGGGGGTGAAGTGAGAAAGAAGGGAGTGGAAGTTGGTTGGAAGGGGAATATTACATTTGGGAAGTTTACGATAGAGGTTAAAAGATTTATTATTGCTATCGGTTGCTCTCACCGGGTCACCATCCCATCGTGACACTGGCAGAATAGTCGAAAGTGGTACAATTGCAAAAAAACAAAATAGTCTCATTCACACAATGCTACAGATGCTACTGAAAGAACACTGAATTGTTGCACAATGCACAAGTAATATTTCATTATACTTATTGCATGCTTGCTGTCTTGATATTATGTCTATTCTTGATATAATAGAAGCATGTTTAGTGGTTGTTCGGTCAATCGGTATTAAATAACTGGGTAGTTCTTTTAAGTAAATTATAATAATTCTAAAAGGTTACCAAATACAGTAGATAACTGTGTGTTATCTCTGGCCAGCGGAAGCGCCAGCCACCCACAAGATCCCACTGTACAGGAAGTGATGTAGCTCTGATGGAGATAAGTAGCGCCTGCACAGCGGCTCACTGGGCGATGACGCAGCTGATGAGCTGGCAAGGCGGGGGTCTGGCACGGTGGTCTTCGGACCTGAACCCATTGTGCCAATACCCTTTGGTCAGCTGCGTGTTTGGCTACGTGAGCACAATAATGCACAAGCGAAAAGGTGGTGGTCCCTGACACCGGGTTGCAGACAGGCTAGAGAAGTCATGCCATACTTAAACAAAACCCTAACCAGCAACCTCTTGCGTTTGGACAGAGGTAGCCTGCGTCTGGTGGCTGGGACTATCACCAGACACTGCTCACTGAACAAACACTTTTTTGCAATGAATATCACAGAGTCCTCTGTGCAGAGGCTGCTGTGGCTCAATAGTCAGAGGAAACTGTCGCGCACGTGCTCCTCGAGTGCACAGCCGTCAACGAAATAAGAACACGAACTTTGGGAGCACCGAATTCACTCATAGATGCCCTGAGAAAATTGAAAAGACTCATCTGTTTCTGGAGTGAGGTAGGCTGGTTGGAGTGAAGGCCGCGATGGCTCACGCACAATGGTCCGCCAAGGACTAGATGCGGAAACCAGACCACAATAGATAGATAGAAGTAGTGCCTGCTGATAATAATCAACATATCAAGACATCTACTTTGTTCACCAACTACCTAAATGATATTTTAGCTAAAGACAGTTGGGTATCTGTCTTAAAATGTCTCATTTTGAACAAGTTCAGGGGTTTCAGCTGGGTATCCCCGCATGTACATGGGCTTACCCCAAGCATGCTTTTCCACTACAGATATGCGTAGTAGTGAGGATGTGCATGGGACTCTTTCCACCTGTACTCATTCTTCTCCCGCATCCCTTGCACATGTTTCTCTTGCTCTAGTCAGTTTTTTGTATGTAAAAATATCTAGCTCTGCTTGCTTTTTTCCACAAAGACTGTCCTAGGAAAGGTAGCCAGGGTCGAAAAACTAACTGATATAATTTGTGGTATTTTTCGTCACGCAAGACTGCGCACTTTTTAGGGTTCCGTACCTCAACAGAAAAAAGCGGAACCCTTTAAGATAACTTTGTTGTCTGTCTGTCAAGAAGGCCCTTTATCTCGGGAACGCGTGAAGGTATCGAGTTGAAAGTGAAACCATTTTTATAATCAGGTCTGCGGTCCCTTAAATTTGTGCAAAATTCAAATTTCTGAGTTAACGAAAAAAAAGTTACGACCGTTTAAGTCGCAAAAAAAAAATATTTCGAAAATCTCAAGCGAATCAAAAGTCATAGGGTACTTCCCGTTGACCTAGAATCCTGAAATTTAGCATGAAGAGGTCTCATAGCACAAGTATTACCATTCTTCTCTGCATCACCCAAAGGTTGATTGGTAGAAAATGCCTAAGGCATTAAGTCCGCCTCTGTACCTTTATGTGCATGAAGTGTTAAATAAATAAATAAGTATAGGGAAAAATCTGAAACCTAAATTTCTAGTTACGTCACAAAAAAACTTTGTTTTTGGAAAAATCTTCGAACTCAATTCGTGAATTGAACGTAAAAACCGTTCAATTCACATTCATCATAGGTACGTTTGTACGGAACCCCTCAGTGTGCGAGTCCGACTCGTACTTGCCCGGTTTTTGGGGTAAAACCACCCTAGATACTACGTATAAAGTTAACGCTCTGACTGGCGACATTGAGATTGATGAAAACAGTGCAGCGACAAGGCCGGCTGGCTCTGAAAATATGCGGCGAAACAAATCCCCCAGTCCATAGTAGCATACACCGCATCGGCTCTGCAATGCCACCGGTCAGGTTAACAGTGTAGACAAGTGTGGTGTTGTCTGTGCAGGGCCGCATACACCCAGTGAGCGTCTCGCGAGGCCCGAGCATGGAGTTGCTGCTGTGGCTGGCGGCGGCCGTTGTCACGTCCATCCTGCTGGCCATCATCTGCCGCTGCTGCTGCCGGAGCAAGTCGCGCGGCAGAGTAATAGCGCGTGAGTACTGCATACTGCTTTCAAGAGCCACACAATACACACGTAACCACTCACACCTACCACTTCACACTTCACCTCTATCCAACAGACCTCTCCCCCAAACCTGTACCTAATAAAAAAAATACATGCAGCCGAACATAGAACTTCCTTCGTTTTGAAGTCGGTTAAAGAGAACCGACTGCAATGTACCTATTGACTTTTTATGACACTATTTTAATTTAATATTGAAATTGCTACCAAGTACCCATCTATATATGTGTGACTAAAATTCCGTAAAATGTTGTTTTGGTTTTGTGAAAATATGGCAAATGAATCTTTTGACAATGAAAAAAAGTTTAAAAAAAAATAGCAAAATGTTATTTTGTAAATCGGCGAAATATAATTCTGTAAAATAATAGCTACGACACATGATACTTCGATGATCTAAAAATATGTCAAATAATGTATAAAGCAAAAAAGACGTCGTCGTTCAATAGGTTTCGGTATAATGAAATTCGAAAAAAAAAAAATCGGCAAAGGAATCGGTTCCCCAAATAATCATCTCTAAATAAACGTTATGCTAAACGAAATTATGCGTAATATTAATTATGGCAAAGTTAATGATGCCAAATAAAATTCTGCCATGGTAAAAGTATGCCATTGTAAATTCGGACACGTAAACATTCTGCGATATCATAGATATAATAAATTTCTATGTGCCATACAATAGTTATGCTAAATAATTTTTATGCCTTAAAAATATTTGATTAAAGAAGATTATGCCAAGTGTGTTATGCTAAATAAATTTTGGAGTATCAAGATTCTGCCAAATAGAAGGAACCCTCAACCCTGCGGTCCCTTAAAGCTGTGAAAAAATCAAACTTCTAAGTTAACAAAAAAGAAGATACGGCAATTTATGTCACAAAAAAGTATATTTCGACACTCTCAAGGAATTCAAAATTAAAGGAAATATAATATGAGAACATACCATCACTGTTGCAGCACTTTTGTTCTCTTCTATATAAAATTCAAAATTCATATGGTATTTCCCGTTGACCTAGAATCCTGAAATCAAGGTCTCATAATTATTACGAGTAGGAAAAAATCTTAAAACTGTAAATTTGTTGCGACGTAATAAAAAAAATTGTGATTCGGAAAAATCTTCGTCACTCAATTCGGGAATTTGAACTGTTTTCATAAGTAAGTTTGTACGGAACCCTTTGCGCGAGTCCGACTCGCACGTGGCAAAAAATTTCTTTTTAAAAATTTTAAATAAAATATACTCTTTTTTATAAGTCCGTAACTCTTATTTACCTCCTTTAAAATGAGATATACTCTATTTCTTAATAAAAGTTGGCAACCCTAAGCCTAGCGTTAGCATTAGCCGTTTATCTACTCATGTGGCATTAGCGCGTTCAACTTAAACGAAATAAATAAGCACTCTTCAGTTTTATTATATTAGTAATTACCACAGCTTCCAATGTTATCTGATCGTCGATGATTGGTTTGAAGAACGATTATGTACCTACATACGTACCTACATGGTTTTTCTGACGTGTATTCTGCTAGGATTTCCTCCCGCGGTCTGCCCGGCCGGCGAGGCGCGGTGTGGTCGTAAGTATAAGGGCCTGCGCACACTTGAGACAAGACTGTCTTAGACAGAATTGTCTACGACTTCTGCGACAAGACTGTTTTGTCTACGTCACGGCGCACACTATCAAGAAAAAACAGTCTAGCGGCGTACGGCCAGTGTTGCCAACTTAGTGGATTTTCCACAAAAACTGGTTATTTTAACCCCCCATTTAATTGCAAAGTATTGGTTTTAGTGGCTAGTGGATTTTTCTAGTGCCTTAGTAAATGCAATTTCTTACTAAAAATGCGATCACTCGGGTGTAAATCAGCATCGTAGATTTCATAACCGACAATGATGGTGCAAACAAAAATGATTCATCTGATGACGAATTAATACATAGCTGTTATTGAATAATTTGTATGTTGAATTAACTACTAATGGTATTTTGATCAACTGATTGTAAATTTTTATAACTTACTAGCTTTTGCCCGCGACTTCGTCCGCCTAAAAGTCGAAAATGGTTTTATTAGGTTTTTTGAGATACGAAAATATGTAATATTATTTATTATCTTCGTGTGTGATAGTCTATTGAATTGTATGTCTAGCGATATTGTATCTTACGGTAAAATATTATAATATCTTAGCCGTGTGCAGCTCCCTTTAGTGAACTCCACTGCGGGTGACGTAACCTACGAGAAACTTATTATTTTCGGCTGGTACAGTAATCGGATCTAGGGATCGAACCGCAAAATTAAGTTTGTTTTTTATATACTTTTCCGGAATAAAAAGTAAAAGAAAGAAAGAAAACAAGTTTATTTGGCACACAGGTACACACAATGATAACAATTACAATATAGAAACTTAAATACTAAAACTTAAAATAATACATTAACATTGTGTGTCTCACGGCTGCGCCAAAGCTCAGTGTGGTGCCCAGAATATTAAAGAATACCAAGTTTCATCGTAATCGAACCGGTAGTTTTTGCGTGATGCCTGAACAAACAGACAGACAAAATTTTTTTTAATCAGATTTTTGGGTTCGGTGTCGGTCTAGTAACACCCCCTGCCATTTATTTTTTTGATATTTACAATGTAAGTAAAGAATTTTCACATCTACAGATTTATTATAGATTATTAAAGGAAACTAATAACCTATACGCCAGCTTATTTTATTTCGTAAAACACACATTTTTCTAGTGGGAAATTTTGTGATTTTGTGTGGCATAATTTTTTGTTAGTGGTTTAAAAAAGTGGTGGTTCTGGTGGTTTTAAAAGTTGACTCTAGTGGTAAGTTAGTGCAACTGGTGGCAACACTGGACGTCTCAAAACAGTCTTGTCGCAGACAAGTCTGCGGTGTCGTAGACAAGTCCCCGACGTCGTAGACAATTCTGTCTAAGACAGTCTTGTCTCAAGTGTGTACAAACCCTAAATTTCCGTCGAAAACATTTGGGCGCGGATTTCTCCGCGGGCCGTCTACTAACGGTGCATACGTACGTGTCATGGCGAGATGACGATCGCTTTCTGTTGTTTTACGCAATAATGACGTTTGTGGGAAGTCCCGTTTTATTAATGCTGAGCTCCACTGCACCACTCACCTGTCTACGATCATTTTACTGTCATTCATGTAAGTTAACACAATCAATATTATTGCTGCTTTGATTCGTATTCTTTTCATTTATCCGCCTGGAGAGAGCCCAGAGAGCTGTCCTTAAAGTGATGCTCTCTCGTCCACGAAGGTATTCCACTGTACAACTCTATTCCGACTGCAAGGTACTCACTGTCAGGCAACTTTATGTACTCCTGTGTACCCTACGCAAGCACTCAGCGCGTCCCTTTGAGGAACCTACTGGCCGACTTAAGCATAATGTTTTCCCTCCCGAACGCCATAGAACTGCCTTTGCCAAACGTCAATACTATGTTATAAGCACTATATTGTATAACCTTTTAAACAAAATAATAAAAATGTATTCATGCCTTAAACGACAGTGCAAAATCTTAATTAGAAACTGTCTTCTAACATTAAATTATGAAAAGACAGGATCTTCTGCTGGGTATCTCACGGTGTTGATGCTCTTATTCAAACTTGTCCATAGACTGGTACGTTCTAGTTATAACTACATTTACTTACTACAAACTCACACACACTCTACACTTACACCTACACACATTCTACACTTACACGTATACACACTCACCATATAGTTTTGTTTTCTTATTATATTTGTTTCTTAAGTAAATTAGTTTCTGCTTTGTTTGTTACGGAGAATCACTGACTCCTAAGTTACAGGCCCACACCTAGTTTGGGAGTCAGAGTTACCTACCTATATAATTGTGACCTTGTATATGCCTATATGTTCATAGTTTTATGATGTAAATGCTGTTTTTTTGTGTGAAATAAATTTATGTATTTATTTTTATATTATAAGCAGTAGCTTATAATATAAAATAAAACCCATCCAAGTAGTAACTGAATGCCACAAATACCGTACATCCCTGTGTTCATTTGATAGATGTGCAAAGCTGGGTATTCATTTGTGATATCTCACTGGGCTTTCAAATACCGGTATCAATCCGGTATTATGAACACAAGTTCAAATACCACATTAATAATACCATTAAAATACGTGTACTTATTTTCAAATCAGTCTTTATTACAGTTACTTTCTGAAAATAACCGATTTCCAAAAAAAGAGTAGTTCTGAAGTCGTCTGTTTTTTTTTTAGCTCTGTATAATGTTCAGCGATATCTTAGTCAAATGTTAACTGATATTGATGTTTTTTTTTTTGTTTGGAAGGGTTTTACCTCTAGAGTGTCCAATTTAAATTTGCTGAAGATGTAATGAAGAACTTCGGAGATAAACCACGGAATACTTCAAATAAATAGCAAGTCTGTGTACAATTTCATAACATAATATCACACCAGTACACTCTGAATAGGTACCAAAGATGTGTAAAAGTCACTATAGTATACCCTCAATTCACTAATTATATTAAAATGTCACGTTAATATGGTTATCAATTCGCGCATAATTTTTTTGGTATGGAAATTTTGGTGATTTCTTTTTCTGTTGGTTTAAGTTATAACAATCCTTTAGATAATAATCCAAATAATGATGGGTATTTTGTCAATCCAATAGATAATTCATCAGATATCTTGCAACAACAACATTTAATTTTAGCTGTGGGGTACCACAACTAAAAAGTGAAAAATATTATTTTTACAAAAAATACAACCTTCGACTTCAAAAAAACGTGAACAGATAATTGTAAAACTAACCTTCAAATTCGGCAGTCGGTGTCAAAATATGAAAAAACAATACTAGAAACACCTTATCCTAAACCTAAACATTATTTTGCGATTTTTGTTTGTTTTAGCATTGAATACGGTTCAATTTTGGGAATCGGCTTAAGCGGGGCACTAAAGAATCTTTTTCTAGGCTGAGATTTCTCCCACCTCTCTAGCAATAGGCCCTGCTGGTGTCCTCTATGGTTTTGCTGACATCTCTTTGAAGTACAGACCATGGCCTGAACCAGGGCCCGGCGCTTGCATAAATAAGTGTGAGAGTAACATCACATCGTAAATTATAACACAATACAATATCCTACTAGTTATTACAACAAACCGCTGTAATATATACTAATGTTTGTTATACCGTAATCACGGTATTGGCTTGTCAATACCGTGAATAAAAAAGACCAATATATATCTGTGATCACGGTATTACGGGATCTCGGAATACCGGTATTGAAAGCCCTACATTTCACCAAAGCGTATCCTGAGAACGTGCACTGAGTCGATTATTTTCACTGTTTTTGATATGTTTAGGACACGTTCACAGTAAAGTGCGACAAAGCACGTCACGAGCTACTGATACAGTCGACTCACGGCGTCAAACACAGTTCAGTGCTGGCTGACTCTATGTAGATCGCCATCGAAACATGTTGACGATGGACTTACTTAGTTCTGTCTTGTCATAGGGCGGTGTATAAGGTCATTGGTTAAATCAGAGCGAATAATTTGGATATATAACCATTATGGGATATTATAAAAGAAACAGCAACACTTATGAATACCTACGCTTATCATCTATACATATAAATATATTTATGTATGTATGTATATGTATATAAAAATCAATTACTGTTCGTTAGTCTTGCTAAAACTCGAGAACGGCTGGACCGATTTTAATAGTTCTTTTTTATTTTTGTTTTATTGTCATATAAATGAAGGTTCAAGAGCAAAAAAGTAGGTAGGTGCCTACCTACCTACCTACTTTTTTAGGTAGGTAGGTACCAGATAAGTTGTTAGGCAGGATAGGTAGAATGGTAGCGTAGAGTAGGTAGCGGGAAACAGCTAGTCTAAAATAAAAGTTAAAAATTTTCAAAAGGTGTAAAGTAATCGAGTATGTGGACAAAATAGTCTTGATGACATCTTGAACGGAGCAATTTGTGTCATGCTCGTGTAGAGTACTTTAATCATAAGTGCAATATTAAATGTTAACTTGGGATTTCTATTGCAGAGTAAATGATAGAATAAAGTTGTAGATTGTGGAGAGATTCAAGTATTTTCTTTGACTATTCTTTTAAGTTTGTTTTCATTATTTACATAGAATTTTAAGTATTCTTTCACCTTAGTCACTTAATATGGATTTAGGGATAGTGAATTGGGAAATGAAGTGGGCAGGGCATTTACAACGTTCTTCCGCTGAGATATTAGAAATAGGATAAGCCTAGGAGAACTTCGTGAGGTCATCGTGATGTCATCTTCGACATATAACCTCAAAAGGCCCAACCTAAATTTAGGTCGATATACATTACGATTCAATGAACTAAAAATAGGTGCAAGTAGTTTCGGCCTAGAACTTTAGCGTAGTAAAAAAGTGTTCAAATGCCTTTTGGCTAAGTTCTTTTTTTATAATAATAATAGCAAAAAATGTATTGAAATAATATGTTCATGGTAAATATTTTTTGAGATTGTTTACCTAAACCAAAAATTACGTTTAAATATCATGTAATAATTTTAGGTCGCTGAGATGTAATTTTATGATTTTAAAAAGTATCTTGGGCCGGAATGTTTTCATAAATATTTTTGTTTGGGCCTTACTCTTTGATTATTAATTATTACCCTCGATATCAAGACAAGACTGATGCGCTCAAAATGCACAGCAGACGTAGAAGCTACAATACCTGCACACGAGCTTTATTGAGTGGGCGCGCGGGGATAATGCTATACACACTTGTCTATGTCGGACTTTATGGTTTTCCGACAGTATCGCTCTCTGATATGAATACGAGTCATGATTCTGTTTTAAGATTCTGGAAATAGCGCTCGGAACTAAAAAAAAGAATTTTATTTTTATAAACATTAAATGTATCTAATGTTTGTATTCTAAAATACTAATGCTAGTAAATTGTATATTTTAGCCTATGAAAGTAAGTATAACAAAGGGAACTTTGAAATCTGAAATAGTAATTACGTTTGGGGTTTCATCGCATCCTACTAATAATAATTCGTTTCTTAGATAGATGTTTTTGTGACTTTAATAAATCTGGATATCGACGGTGAAGTACCAATAACTCCTAACTGTCGGAAGTCAAAATTATCTGTCCAAAAATTGTTAGGAAGTAATACTATAAATTGACACGTTGGTTTAGATAGGTGTTTCTTAAAATATCCGCTTCGGATATTTTACGAAGCATGCGGAAACACGCATTTAACATATAAGCACTTAAAAGTAATTTTATCGAAAAATGTCAGTTAGAAGGTATTGGCACTTCACCGTCGATATGCACTTTGGTAAAAAGGAAATAATGAGATTTGTTTTTAACTTTTTGGAAGGATTGCAGGGTTCTTTCATTACTTCCGATGTCTAGAGCGTTCCCGTAGTTAGTAAGAATTTATTCAACAATAGGATTTGACTCGTCAAGGTCGTGGCCAGTTAGTAGACAGTTTGTATATACATTTTTGATAATTTTATTCTTAGTCCGTTCGCATGTTAGAACTATCCCATTTAGGAAGGGAAACCTGTCATTAGCCAAAGTTTACTATGAGCACTTACTCTGTGTATCTCTGTTGGGATAAATAAAAAATAAACAAAAAAATATTCACATATTTTGATAAAAACATGTATTTAGGATTGTTTGTACTCGAGTGCCTTGGCTCGGGCGTTTGCGGCCGATCCTTTTTTTATAACACTTGAGAACTATGAGGAACATTATTTGGAACTGCAGAATTGCACTCTCATGTTACCTATTTCTCTTGGTATTTATTTTATCAACAAAGCTGAGATAATATATCAGTTCGTTAAAAAATCCTAAAAATTAAGCGAATTAAGTTACCATGTTATAATGTTTACTACATGTTATGTAAGGATCGTAGCAGGCGGCGTGATGTGAGTAGATGGCGATAAACTGATGTGAGTTGTGTGTTGCAGCGCCACCGCGGGACGAGGTGCCGGCGCCCTATCCGCAGCAGCAGTACGCCGCGCCCATATACCCCGGTGAGCGTACTGATGCAGGTAGTGTGTAGCTCATCTTCCATTCTACTACTAACCCGGAATGTTCCGCCTTAACGAGGTACCCCACCAGGTCGCGCCGCTCTGCTAGCTACTACAGCTTGCTTGACAATAGAGATGGACAATCAGTCGCTCTTCAATCGGATTATTGTGTTCAAACCGATTTTTTCCCCATCTTATACATACTTCAGAATATCATCCAGTTATTTTCAATCCAAGGGGTTACCATCCAGATTTGAATAAGGCGGAATAATTCACTAACATAACCGTGACCATTGAATGCATTGAAAAGCGTAGAAACAACCATCAGCCAATGAACTCCATTGGAATGATGTTGACTGTTTACCGTTACTACGTATAAGCTTTCAGAAGCCCTGCGGACTTTACGAGTGTCATGAGACATTGTTCATATTCATTTATTAGTGGCGTTGCGCTATTATTTACTCGTGCTTATGTGTTCAGTTCTGTTTTTGATGTTAATCTCAATTGTTTAACACTAGAAGGCCAATTCCCATAATTAAAAACGTTCAAAGTCTAGCCTCCGTCTCAGATAACCGAATATCAACTCCAGTCAGGGGTCAAACAAAGCACACCCTTGACTGAACATGCTGTAATATAATTTTTGTTGACAGATTGACACTGAGATTAGATTGTGAACGTTCTTAAAGGTACAGGCATTGCCCTTCAGACTCACCGTCGTTCTCTTTCCTAACCGTTGATAATATTGTTAACAGCTCAAACAGTGACGGTGTACCCTATAGGCGCCGCAGGCTACCCCACAGCGACGCCGTACCCAACGGTGACGCCTTACCCAACGGGCGCCCCATACCCGACGCCCGCGCCGTACCCGACGAACACGCCGTACCCCACGGGCACGCCATACCCGCACCCGGCGGGCGCGGCGCAGTTCCCGACGCCGGCGCCATACCCGCCAGCGCCAACAGCGCCTGATGCTAACGGTACGCTACGTTTTTATTAAATATCACAAATTAAAAATCGAGCAAAGTAATGAAGTGAATTAGTCGCGTGTAGTGGCTATCGATATGTACACTCGCTGTACATAGGGTTGCCAACCGTATTCTAAAATAGAGTATTGTACTCTATATCATGTAGGCGTACTCTGTGATCTATAACACTAATACAGGACGCTAAAACACTCTTTTTTACAGTGCTTACTATACAATTAGTGCTAGTCAAGCATATATGATGCATATCTATTTTCTTAACAAAAAATTACGATTTTACTGAGTCTTTTCGGTCATGAATGTGAAGTGGCGGAAAGAGAGAAACAGGGCGTCATTGAAATTGATTGAAAATGATTTGTACAATTCTTTAAAAAAAATAAACATAAAAATTATGTGCTGCAAAAAGTTCCAATAAGTTGTGAATTTCTAAAAATCAATGATACTCTTTTTTATAAGTCCGTACTCTTTATTACCTTCCTTTAAAATTAGATATCCTCTATATCTTCTAATAAAAGTTGGCAACCCTAGCTGTACACCGAGGCTGCATAATGTTACTTGAAGGTGCGCTTTGGCGTTGTCTCGGAGTCAGCTGGTGGGCCAGCCAGTATGATGTTTTAATAAGCTTTTTATCATCAGTGTTATGGCAGTAATTAGTTATTTAAATTAAACACTAGGTACTTTAACTCGACCGGAACTTTACAAAGGCTTTTGTGTTAACAATTTGACCAATGTCACTTGATCTGTGCCAATGTTTGGCCACCTGGTGGCTACACATTATACAGGTTTGGTTCACCAATTAACCCCGTCGTAACGAACATGGTGACTTGTCGCCATGTCACCGGAGCGAGGATAGTAACGATGTGAATAATATACAAGCTGCAGTTTTGAATCTGCACAAAACAAGAGGTTGTTCTAAAACTCATAAATAGTCATATAAATATACGATACCAGGTCAGTCTCAATAATAAATAATACCTACTTCGTATTTTAGTTTTTTAATGTTGAGTGTTATTCAAACAGAACCAACCGTTGCGATTTATCGCGCGTCCTGTCACTGTGTGCGTGAATGCGACAGCCTGTAGGTACAAAGAGTACAAGGCTCCGCCCACTTATTCTACGAAACGCTTTTTCCGATTTCCTTTAATAAGTTTTTTTTTAATAGTATGGGTACATATTATTATTGATTCGTGTCGAGGATCACTAACATACCTAACTGGCTGCTGTCGTTGATGCACATTCAGTACTGCACCTTGTATAACTCTCGTATTAGTGCCGCGTCCAGGGTGATGGCTACGATACCTACATGTAACTACTGCTTCATACGCCTACAGCCAATTTGAAATTCAGCATTCGACATATTTTTTTTGATATAATCCAGTGCTTGACTGCGATCCCACCTGATGGCAAGCGGAGATGCAATCATTGATGGTCAGGCGCACTAGTTTATTAAGAGCCTATTCACTCTAGCCTTGAAGACACCTATATTATAGTTGGACGGAAAGACCAATAATTATCAAATGGTAGAGTATACAGGGTGTTTGGTGCATCGTGTGCCAAATTGAAATGGTCGACGGGAGGGGTCATTTGCTATCCTTTCCGACCCCTAAACACTTCTCATGCACTGTGGATTTTTTTTCAACGACTTTTATTGTTTTATGAAAATAAGACCAAAATTTTTCATTAAAATACTCATTTAGAAAAATATATAAGGCGTAGACTCTGAATTTTATTTAGATGTTGATTGTATTTAGAGTACTTTTTTATTTTAAATTTGTGACATTAGCTATCTAGTTTTTTTTTTATTTACTCGCAAAGTTTTGGACTTAAATTAAAGCTGTCCATGTTACAGCTATTTACATGGCTATAAAAATAAGCAAAAGCGACCGGAATCTTTCGACTCCCTCAAAAATTCTCTAGTTTATCCTCTTACTAGTGATGTGCCACATGCCATAAATATATTTTTATAACTTTGTGAATTCGCTAGAATTGTGAATCGAGTCACATAAGACTAATATTCAAAATTGTGATAAAAAAATTATTTTACATATACCCCGCCCGTCGACCATTTCAATTTGGCACACGATGCACCAAACACCCTGTGTAACTGTACCGTGTGAGACAAAGTTTAGCTTCTATTGCAATCCAACTGGTTTAGTGTGTTTTTAATATATTTTATCACTTGAAAATCAACTTCGATACTCAGCGCTAAAACCGGTGTAAAGTTCTCGGCGATGGACTGAAATTATGTCGAATTATGAATTTTGAATTTCGAGTTATGATGCTTATAAAGGTTAGTTATTAATGAACCGTGCCTGGTGGAGGGTTGTTTGGGAGATTGCATCACATTAAGGTCGTAAGGCACTTGCATATTATATAACGACAATGTCTATTAGTATATGTTTATAACAGTTACATCATTTCAACCTTAATGAAGTTTCAGTTAATTAACTGTGAATTTCTGTCAAAATTGCTAAACGATTATTTTTCCAGACTGTACCAACTTTACTAACCTAACGTTTGCGTGCTTTTAGTGAAACAGTAATTATAAGTAATTGTGATCATTCCCCGCTCGGGACACTCGTACACGACAATCATTATCTCTACCAAAAATAAATGTGTTATCATGTCTGCACGCCGACTACAAACACGGCATCACAAGTACACCATGGAGTACGAATGTTTTATCTATGACTCGTGACGTCACTTGTAGATCTTGTGAAGGGTCCCCGGAACGGTCAATTACAATTGGTAAAATTTACGAAAATTGCTCCAACCGTTTAAAGCAAGCGATCAATTTGTGGATCAGTTTACGTCAAACTAGTCTGTCGCAATTGACCGTTTCGGGGACCCTTTACTCGTTACGGGTAGTCGGAAGCTGTAGGAATCTGACATCGAGTCTTACCTAGGAGTATCGTGTTACCCAGTTACTGTGTTGTGGGATCAGGTATGCAGTCCATGTCCACATTGAACTCGTGTAGTAGTCACGTCGCAGTGAGCTACTAAATTGATAAGATTATAATTTAAAAAAAGTTCGGGGAAGTTTCGTTCTGTCGAGCTTCGAACTGACTTGCAGTCAGATATTTGAGAGATGAGTCACTCCGCCGACTTTAATTCATCATTGAGTAGCAACGGAGATTTTGTTATTATAACCTGTAGTGGTCCTACAACATCACACGTTTTTTTAAGTTTGGAAATCATCGACTAAAACCACACCTGTGTCTTTCAGTTGCCCTTTGCGGTCAAGGTCTAAGGGTTTCCTTTTCAGAAATTCCCTGTGGTCCTAGATAGCGGGCATCGGCCCTGCTGGGCCCCTACGGTTTACTGACATCTCTTTGAGGAGCGCCTAGATCACTACGCGCTGTTGACGACTGGGCTCGGTCCGGTCAATTATCGGACGGCCGGATGGCAAGCTACCCATTGCTCGACGTCCGCAAGCCCGCGTCTACCGTGGCCGGTAGTCGGGGTCAGAATCTAGGTGGTTGGGGCGTGAGGGCATTCGTTCCCTCACGCGTGCGGCCTCATCCTTCGTTAGCATTACTGCTTCGCAGAAGGAGGCCACCGCCTGCCATTTCTTCTCGCTTCGGACCATAGCCCGAACCAGGGCCCGACACGAGAGGTCGCTGCCGCCAATTGCCTCCATGAGGACACGACGACGGTGCTCCGCCCAAACGGGGCACACCTCCACCGTATGCTCCACTGTGTCCTCCGGGCGGTCCACACAATGGTGACACCCGGGCGTTTCTTCCGCCTGAAACTGATGCACGAACCTCCCGAAGTTGCCAAGTCCGGTAACGGGGATCCTAAGGTTCATGTGCGTATTTCAGTGACACCTGTGCAGTCTAGGAGCACATGTGCAATTGGCTCACTACAAGCTGGCTAGGCTACACTGGTGGAGGGGGAGGGAGGTAATAAGTATTGGTGAACTAATAATTGGCAACAGAAGAACAAAACAGACAGCAAACCTAAGAAAAAAACAACAGAAGATTTACGCACTTACGCTAAACGTCACGAGGCGCGGTGATGTGCAGAATGAACAAAAAAATTCTGCCCTTCACGCCTTTTCTGTCGTGTTGAGTCAAGTCGTCTACGGGCCCCCCACCCCTACACTCCTCGTTGTATTCTTCTGTTAAGAGTTCTGTTATAAAGTTTGCGGAACCAGAAACGGAAACGAAAAAACTTGCGGAACTTCTGAAGAAGCGGAAGCGGAAGCAGAGTTCTGTTACTACACGCCCGTTTATGTCACTCGCCGATTGCGACAGAGAGATATTAAGGCACAGTGGCTTAATTTCAGCGGCACACGCGCTAGAGGCGAGCCACCGATCTTCCGCTGTTTTGATTTAATCTAAGATCGTCGCAGTAAATACTGTCGGTTTTATTTAGATATACTTACTGGCGGTGAAGCTTAAACGGTGAAGGAAAACATCGTGAGGAAACCGGCACGTCCTAGAACCAAAAATTCGAAGAGTTGTGACATTCACCATCCCGCACTGAGCTCGCGTGGTGGATTACGGTCCATTCCCTCTCCTAGAGAGGAGGCCTGAGTCCCAGCAGTGGGAACATTGAAAGGCTGATTATGTTATGTTATGCTACTTACTGGCTTCTGCCATCGGCTTCGCCCACTTGAAAGTCGCAAGTTATCCCAAGGGACAAAATTAGCCTGTCCTATTCCAGGACAGACAGAGTGCATCAGAATTACACAGTTTAATTCCGGTCGCGCGCGTGACGTCATCGGACCACTCGACGCACTGCGCGGCGCGGTGCGAGCATGGTGGAAAACCCAATCACGCACAAAACGTTTTGGGAACTCTTCATCTTGCGTCAGTCAAGGAGAGGAATTCCATGCCGGAGTCTGTGTGTCCTGAAAGTTACAACCTGGGGTCTTTAAGTCTAGAGTGAACAGATTACTTCTAAGCAAGCATGCTAAATCGTCGACACATCATCGCTTGCCATCAGGTGAAAGCCTAAGAATAATAAAAAAGGACATAATTATTCTACCGTGTGCCAAGTTTCATCCAAATTCGCCGTTAAGACGTGAAGAGGTAACAAACAAATAGATAAGGTTAGTTTCGCATTTAAAACGACTGTACTTTATAGTAATATTTTTAATCTCGTACGTAAGCCATCCTCGTTTATTGCTCTTTCTGTCAGTGAAAACGACAACAAAATTCATTGCGACAGACGCGGAAAGCGAAATTGTTTTTTGTTACCAATATGTTACTGTGTATGGATTGTAGAGAGATGAGCTCGTCAGTAGCTGTCGAGGACTTGTATTGTGACGCGTACAAGCAGTCGGCGTCAAAACGTGCTTAGCGTTTTATTTTCCGAATAAATACATATAATGTGACTCTTTATCAGATGACGTGTTCGCAGATAGGAATGTTACTTTCCTAGCGTTCACATCTATTTCGAAGTCTGTCACTTATGAGAGCGAATATTATCATATCATTATGCGATAGTCTCTTGTAGGTATTTATTTTTAGCATACGTAGTCGTACTGCGAATCTGATTTCAATTAAATTTAGCGTAGGATCTGGAGGTCATAGGATACTTTTTGTCCACATATAACGCAGGCGAACCCGCGGTTAGAGATAAAGATGCAACGATCCAAATTAATCAAAAGTAGCAAGTCTTGAGCTAAATATTCGGATACGAGAAACTAATAAAAGATGTTGAAGTGCAGCGCGGAAGTAAGGATGAAATGCGTGACGTCACGCAGCAGACGCGCCGCGACCTCGCGTGCGATGCTCATGAAGCAACGCTCGTGAGTATCGTCCGCGCGGAATTCACAATTAGTTAACCTTTTTGTGAGTGAGAACCACGTACCTATAACGTAGGTAGGTACTTTTTGTGAGTGAAAACCACGTATAACGTAGGTAGGTACTTTTTGTGAGTGAGAACCACGTAGGTACAACGTAGGTAGGTACTTTTTGCGAAATTGCATTAGTTTGGGCAACGCAACGTGACTGTGCGTCGCCGGCACGTTTCCGCCCTGATATGATAATGTAATGTGAGAACTGATAAGTAATGTTATTTTTTTTTTCTCCGAAGTTGATCTAATACATTGAAACTTTGTATTTATATGAATGAGTGTTCATTCACATAATTAATTTAATAAATCTAGGTACCAAAATAAAGTAGGCGCTTGTTTTCGCTAAAGTTTTATTGGAATCAAGCAGTTTCCTGTCGGTGAAAAAACTTTTAATCTAATAGGTATTAGTGTAGACCATGTACTACGTAATACCTAACAGTGAATGTATGGATGTTGCAATGAATCATGCTAATGACATAAAACTAAATCAATCTGGTCGTACGTACTTGTTCTTCATGATTCAGAACAGGCGCAAATGATATACAGGGTGTTTGGTGCATCGTTTCGTATTTTGTTAAATCACTCAACCCATCCTCCGTAGAGCTGACCATGCGATGTAAAGATGAATGTTGTGTTGTGCTAGATACTAAACCTGTACTGTCGTGAAATGTGCCACACGATACATCGCATTTATATTTCAGGAATTATCATTACGTGCGATAAATATATACATCTGCAAATAATCACTGCCATGTGCAGCTATGACTGACTGACTCGGGTTGTCAGGTCACAGTATAAGTGACACTGTAGGTAAGGGCTGACCGCGGTACAGATGCACGCGCATTCATACCATGTTATATTTTTGACTTTGTTAATGTCTATCGCTGACAGAATGGCACTTAACTCCGTCTTGTCTTTGTCGTCAGCCGCTGGGCGTTTTTTAAATGCAAGTGACATTCAACCTTAAGATGATGCAGTTATTTACCCAGAGTACCCTGAGTACAGTCAAGAGTCAAAAGTGCAGTTGCACTTTGAACTAAAGTGCCTAAAATTTCTTTAATAATGATCTAAAAGTACGGGGTCCATGGTTCACAACACAACTGATATACTTAATGCACAGCAGTATTGTAAAAACTCTAAGATACTGAGAATTTTTGACACTTTAGTTTTGGTGGAGTGCGTGTGCACTTTCGAGCCCTGACTACATAAACAGACTGCTCGGTGTGCATCCGCGCACTGCGGACTGACTATAAATGTTTATCTTATCAGTTAAATGTACCAATGTGTCCCGTTGTTGGTTCTGTCAATGGCACATTATATTTAACATTATTTTTATTATTCTTCCTGCTTGTGTGTGCGCACTGCACGGTCAAGCGCAAGTCAGGCGCTACAGTGAAGAAGAATTCCCTTATTATTGCAGACTGATACTTCGATATTCTTCAGTATATTTGGTGTTTATAATAAATGTTCACTCAGTCGCTATTCGTTCAAAATATCTACCAAAATAAACTAGGAGTATTGTTATTACTGTAAATATTTTTTATTATATCTATAGTCTTTTTATTGTTGTCTGAATGTGTATACATTGTGTGTGTAGCGCACAGGCACGGGTATTCGCGTCTGTGCACTGAAACAGCTTGACAGAAGTAATAAACATTTTTTAATAACTATTTATTTTTATAAATATACAAGGCTTTATGTGTTTGTTATTAGTAACTATACAATATATGGATAGCCTTTCAGAACTCGAGACACAAAAATATTATAGTATACAGGCTGAATTGAAAATAACTATTAAACTGTAAAAGAAAACATGATTTCTGTAATCAATCCAACAAATACACGAATTTGCTCAGTTTAACGAAGCCTCGTACCTATTCACTGAGAGATATAATGTCCTCAAACACGCGGCGCTCAACATCTAGCGACACATCGGGTCTTGACAAATTGCACTTAGTACTCAGGGAGTCTTTATTAAAAAAAAATCATAACATTATGGGTCCTTTTCCACTCGCCTATCGTCAAAATCGAGCATGGTTTAAAAGCTTGTTGCTTCATCTAATGCAATCCAACGCGATGTTTGATGAAGAGGCAATGCAAAAATAGAGAGATAACGCCTAAAAACTCTGTTGGCATTCGGTAATTCTGTGATTTACTAAAATATTTAACAAAACTTGTTCCAGGAAATACGTGTTTTTTTTTAATACCCTTAAAAAAATTGTCGTCATTCAGAATCTCAATTAAATGTGCAAGGCTTCTATTAGTGTACTTTTTTATATTTTTAATACATGAGTACATTATGAAGGGCCGAATTTCACGTAAAATAGTCAATTTTCAGTTTTGATTTCTATAGAAGCCTAGATAATATCCACAAGATAGCTGTGTATCAAAAATATCTAGAGATATGTGTGTACTAACATCATAATCACGTAAGAGTAGTTGTATGAAAATGTAGCTTGAAAAGGAAGCTCTTAAGGTGATTGCTACGGGTTGTTCGTGGCCATTTTCCCGCTAGATGGCGCTGAAGTCAACATTTTCAGTTTTATTTTGTTTTGAGTGTAATTGAAACAATATTAAGTCACAGAAATAGTACAGCGTAAATCGGACATTCCACTTTATCGAAGTTAGTCAAATTATAGTCTCAAAACCCATCCCATTCGCCATTTTTCGAAATACTAATATCCAACTCTGCTTATAGTATCGTTTACACACACATAGACACGAACGACTACTTTTAAAATCTAACAAAATTACCACTAGATGGCGTGCATTTAAAAGTTATAAGGCAGGTTTCTGTAGAAATTATAATTATGTCTGGGGAGTACCTGTTACGATAATATTATAAAAATAAAAGGTGGTATTTCATGGGTGATGTAAACTATTTATTTTGGGAATCAAATGAATGTCAAGAATGCAATGTAAGACGGTTTTATTATTTACCTTATACATTATAAGAACATATGTACCAACTAAAAATTATTACAAGTATTTATAGTGACATAAATGCTTGATACATGACCATTTACTAAAAAACAATATTTTTCAAAATATTTAGTCACAATGCAAATTTGAAGTATTCAAGGTACATTATTTACAACAATTACACACCAGTACAAGACAAACGCAATGAACTATAATTCATAAACAAGAGAACAAATTTAAAACACATATTAGAATAAGAGATTACAACCAAGAAGGTGGAAAAATGTTTGATAGTATCTAAGCATCCATAATCACATATGTTTAGGTTTTTAAACATAACTAACAAATGGTTATAAATATCTGCTAAAGTATTGTTTTAATTGTAAAGGAAATAAAAAAGCAACAAATTTATTTTTATTCACTCTATGATTGTAAACATTGATAATATAGATTCTAAACAAACTACTATAAAAGTACAATTAAAACAAAAATCATTTGATGTGTTTTCACTCTTCCTAAAAGTTCTTGTCCGGATCCCACCGCTACACAGCTGCTGCGAAAGAAAATGACTATGCTTAGTATATTTTGTGTGTAAGTTTTGATGTGGATGTTGAAGAAAAATTTCCCAAAAGAAAAATATAATATAGACTGAAATTTATGGAAATTATAAAGTAAATGAAAAAAAAAACGTTTAGTGTACCTTTCATATCTATACATTTCGCATTTTTTTGAACACGTCTCAAAATTATTTCTGGCAGAATACAATATTTAAAAAAGTCTAATAGCTTTGGCATCATATTGCTGATAAATTCATTGTCTCGACAAACTTCTATAACAGTCAAAGGTTCATTGACTGAAATAAAACATATGAAGTAACATTTATCCATGTTACTGACACGCATTTGTCCTTGAACCTGAAATAGATTTAATATTATAGTAAGAATAAATAACATGCTAAAATAAATTATAAAGTGGACATGCAATAGAATTATTAATTTACTTGATAGTAATAATCATGCTTTTTATTCATATGTAGAACATTATTATCCAATATTAGAGCAAAGTTTTTCTTTTCTAGTGCAGCTGCTTCTAGGGTTTGGTTTTTCCTTGCCAATGATGGAAAACACTTGATTTCAATTACAGCTCTCTCATTTTCAATTACACCTATAACAAATTTATACAAGATTATAAAATAGTAAAATGGAGCTCTTTATAAGATTTGAAACGGGTAAAGTAATCGCATATCGTGCTCGTAATCCTTGATCCGTCGTGATAATAACTAGTGTTATAATTTTCGATATTTATCAAATATACACAGCAGTGGTGGCCGAGTGGTAACAGCCCCGACTTACGGGTTGTAGGTTGCGGGTTCAAACCCAGCTAGGCGCATTACTTTGTGTAATTTATATCATCACCACTGCTTTCAAAATGGTGAAGGAAAACATCGTGAGGAAACCGGCATGTTCTAGAACCAAAAATTCGAAGACATGTGACATTCACCAATCCGCACTGGGCCCGCGTGGTGGATTACGGCCCATTCCCTCGCCTAGAGAGGAGGCCTGAGTCCCAGCAGTGGGAACATTATAAGGCCGACTATGCTATGCTATCAAATATATAGGTAAGATCCAACTTATACACATATGACGAATATTGATAAAGAAAACTTACCATCTGGACTGCCAGCTAAACATCCAAATTCTTCATCAATAAAAAGACCTGAAGGCCTTACAGTTTTATTATACTGTTGCATAAACATACTTTTCGCCACATTTTCATTTTGCTGGCCATATAACATATCTTTTGTACAAATATTCTTTTTATATAGAATATCCTTGACATGATTGTGACATGGTGTTGTAATACGGCGTTTGCAAACCTGTAAAAGTAAGATAAAATAAATATGTGTTGTGAATATTTTTTATATATGCATTGTCTGCATAGGTGTTCTATAAAATACAGAAACTGATTACATTACCATTCCAAATTGACTAGCAGTCAGACGGTCACGCCTATGAGTAATGTATAAATCATTTTCATGCTGCCCTATTGTAGACATTTCAATGAAAGCTATGTCTTCTGGTGACTTTTGGAACTCTGCTAACCGTTCTTCACACAATATTTTCAATTGTACTTCATCAATATCAATTGGATCACTAGCTTCAGGTCCATAGTTCTGGTCTGGTTTGTTTTTTTCTCTTGGAACAAACAATCGATAACAAACTAATGCAAAGTAAATATCCACAGATAATATTACAAACTGACGTTCCAAATTACGTTCGAGTAATCTCGAACGTAATTAAAATATTAAATTCGCATTTTGAAAAAAATATAGCAGTAAAATTTTACTTACCCAAATAATTGTGATATAATATTGATTGACAACTTATCGACAATTAAGAAAATAATATCTTGTGGGGATAAATCCCTGCAGAACAACCATAAATAATACATCATATTACATAATTATAAATTTTGATGTAACTGTAACGAAATGCACCGCATTCACATAAGACGTGATATGGTATTCCAAATAAACCTAATGTTTGTTTGTCCGTCTAATAATAATGGTCCGTGGATAACTATTTGTATTACTAATCTGAAAAAACAATATGACAGGAAATATATATAGCGACTTATAAATTTGGTTTACTGATAGATAACATATTATCAAGTAAATAAAATTTTGTAAACTCACATGCTGACCACCAAAAGATTGGTAGGTACTTTTATTTTAAAATAAAATTGCGTATAAGCAACTTATAAGTACTACAATATCTTGCAATTGGAATAATATACATACAAGAAATTACTTCGAATCAATGAAAAAAAAAAATGCATACAAATCAAAACATACAAGAAATTCCGCGCGTAAAAGCTAGCTAGCTCTGCACAAGCTAGCCTAGAGCTTCAAAATGTATTTTATTTCAAGTCAATCGAATCGTACGAAGTTTGGCAACGGTTTTTCTTAGAAACATTACAGGTCAAAGGGTCAAGCAGGAACTAGCTAACTAGGAAGTACGGCAACGTCGCGTTTTATTTTTCGTAGACCAGGTACGACATATGATGATATGGTTGCTAGTAACAATAATAATAACTAACGCTAACAATTTTTGATAACAACAACGTTTTATGTTTTCGTTTATGATAGTTAGTTTTACGTTATTATAATGTTTTTTTTTTAAATGAAAACCATTATTATAAATTTAGTAATGATTTTTCAAATTTACAATATCGATTGCACGCCATCTAGCGTTAAGTATTATAATCTACCGCATTCATGGCGGCAAGCTTGGTTGTCAAATCGCACTCACACTAGTAAACAAAATGTCTAATTTTGCCCGGTTTTCTAGACTGTTTTTCTCAATATATAATGCAAATTATTTACCAAAAAGTTACACGCGGAACTATTTCATTGTAGAAAAGTGATAAAGTGATTCGTTTTGAGCAAAAAGTGTCTATGTACGGAGTATAGTTCGAACGAAAAATGTATGAACAGGCCAGCGGAACATTCACCTTAAAGGTGATTGCTACGGGTTGTTCGTGGCCATTTTCCCGCTAGATGGCGCTGAAGTCAACATTTTCAGTTTTATTTTGTTTTGAGTGTAATTGAAACAATATTAAGTCACAGAAATAGTACAGCGTAAATCGGACATTCCACTTTATCGAAGTTAGTCAAATTATAGTCTCAAAACCCATCCCATTCGCCATTTTTCGAAATACTAATATCCAACTCTGCTTATAGTATCGTTTACACACACATAGACACGAACGACTACTTTTAAAATCTAACAAAATTACCACTAGATGGCGTGCATTTAAAAGTTATAAGGCAGGTTTCTGTAGAAATTATAATTATGTCTGGGGAGTACCTGTTACGATAATATTATAAAAATAAAAGGTGGTATTTCATGGGTGATGTAAACTATTTATTTTGGGAATCAAATGAATGTCAAGAATGCAATGTAAGACGGTTTTATTATTTACCTTATACATTATAAGAACATATGTACCAACTAAAAATTATTACAAGTATTTATAGTGACATAAATGCTTGATACATGACCATTTACTAAAAAACAATATTTTTCAAAATATTTAGTCACAATGCAAATTTGAAGTATTCAAGGTACATTATTTACAACAATTACACACCAGTACAAGACAAACGCAATGAACTATAATTCATAAACAAGAGAACAAATTTAAAACACATATTAGAATAAGAGATTACAACCAAGAAGGTGGAAAAATGTTTGATAGTATCTAAGCATCCATAATCACATATGTTTAGGTTTTTAAACATAACTAACAAATGGTTATAAATATCTGCTAAAGTATTGTTTTAATTGTAAAGGAAATAAAAAAGCAACAAATTTATTTTTATTCACTCTATGATTGTAAACATTGATAATATAGATTCTAAACAAACTACTATAAAAGTACAATTAAAACAAAAATCATTTGATGTGTTTTCACTCTTCCTAAAAGTTCTTGTCCGGATCCCACCGCTACACAGCTGCTGCGAAAGAAAATGACTATGCTTAGTATATTTTGTGTGTAAGTTTTGATGTGGATGTTGAAGAAAAATTTCCCAAAAGAAAAATATAATATAGACTGAAATTTATGGAAATTATAAAGTAAATGAAAAAAAAAACGTTTAGTGTACCTTTCATATCTATACATTTCGCATTTTTTTGAACACGTCTCAAAATTATTTCTGGCAGAATACAATATTTAAAAAAGTCTAATAGCTTTGGCATCATATTGCTGATAAATTCATTGTCTCGACAAACTTCTATAACAGTCAAAGGTTCATTGACTGAAATAAAACATATGAAGTAACATTTATCCATGTTACTGACACGCATTTGTCCTTGAACCTGAAATAGATTTAATATTATAGTAAGAATAAATAACATGCTAAAATAAATTATAAAGTGGACATGCAATAGAATTATTAATTTACTTGATAGTAATAATCATGCTTTTTATTCATATGTAGAACATTATTATCCAATATTAGAGCAAAGTTTTTCTTTTCTAGTGCAGCTGCTTCTAGGGTTTGGTTTTTCCTTGCCAATGATGGAAAACACTTGATTTCAATTACAGCTCTCTCATTTTCAATTACACCTATAACAAATTTATACAAGATTATAAAATAGTAAAATGGAGCTCTTTATAAGATTTGAAACGGGTAAAGTAATCGCATATCGTGCTCGTAATCCTTGATCCGTCGTGATAATAACTAGTGTTATAATTTTCGATATTTATCAAATATACACAGCAGTGGTGGCCGAGTGGTAACAGCCCCGACTTACGGGTTGTAGGTTGCGGGTTCAAACCCAGCTAGGCGCATTACTTTGTGTAATTTATATCATCACCACTGCTTTCAAAATGGTGAAGGAAAACATCGTGAGGAAACCGGCATGTTCTAGAACCAAAAATTCGAAGACATGTGACATTCACCAATCCGCACTGGGCCCGCGTGGTGGATTACGGCCCATTCCCTCGCCTAGAGAGGAGGCCTGAGTCCCAGCAGTGGGAACATTATAAGGCCGACTATGCTATGCTATCAAATATATAGGTAAGATCCAACTTATACACATATGACGAATATTGATAAAGAAAACTTACCATCTGGACTGCCAGCTAAACATCCAAATTCTTCATCAATAAAAAGACCTGAAGGCCTTACAGTTTTATTATACTGTTGCATAAACATACTTTTCGCCACATTTTCATTTTGCTGGCCATATAACATATCTTTTGTACAAATATTCTTTTTATATAGAATATCCTTGACATGATTGTGACATGGTGTTGTAATACGGCGTTTGCAAACCTGTAAAAGTAAGATAAAATAAATATGTGTTGTGAATATTTTTTATATATGCATTGTCTGCATAGGTGTTCTATAAAATACAGAAACTGATTACATTACCATTCCAAATTGACTAGCAGTCAGACGGTCACGCCTATGAGTAATGTATAAATCATTTTCATGCTGCCCTATTGTAGACATTTCAATGAAAGCTATGTCTTCTGGTGACTTTTGGAACTCTGCTAACCGTTCTTCACACAATATTTTCAATTGTACTTCATCAATATCAATTGGATCACTAGCTTCAGGTCCATAGTTCTGGTCTGGTTTGTTTTTTTCTCTTGGAACAAACAATCGATAACAAACTAATGCAAAGTAAATATCCACAGATAATATTACAAACTGACGTTCCAAATTACGTTCGAGTAATCTCGAACGTAATTAAAATATTAAATTCGCATTTTGAAAAAAATATAGCAGTAAAATTTTACTTACCCAAATAATTGTGATATAATATTGATTGACAACTTATCGACAATTAAGAAAATAATATCTTGTGGGGATAAATCCCTGCAGAACAACCATAAATAATACATCATATTACATAATTATAAATTTTGATGTAACTGTAACGAAATGCACCGCATTCACATAAGACGTGATATGGTATTCCAAATAAACCTAATGTTTGTTTGTCCGTCTAATAATAATGGTCCGTGGATAACTATTTGTATTACTAATCTGAAAAAACAATATGACAGGAAATATATATAGCGACTTATAAATTTGGTTTACTGATAGATAACATATTATCAAGTAAATAAAATTTTGTAAACTCACATGCTGACCACCAAAAGATTGGTAGGTACTTTTATTTTAAAATAAAATTGCGTATAAGCAACTTATAAGTACTACAATATCTTGCAATTGGAATAATATACATACAAGAAATTACTTCGAATCAATGAAAAAAAAAAATGCATACAAATCAAAACATACAAGAAATTCCGCGCGTAAAAGCTAGCTAGCTCTGCACAAGCTAGCCTAGAGCTTCAAAATGTATTTTATTTCAAGTCAATCGAATCGTACGAAGTTTGGCAACGGTTTTTCTTAGAAACATTACAGGTCAAAGGGTCAAGCAGGAACTAGCTAACTAGGAAGTACGGCAACGTCGCGTTTTATTTTTCGTAGACCAGGTACGACATATGATGATATGGTTGCTAGTAACAATAATAATAACTAACGCTAACAATTTTTGATAACAACAACGTTTTATGTTTTCGTTTATGATAGTTAGTTTTACGTTATTATAATGTTTTTTTTTTAAATGAAAACCATTATTATAAATTTAGTAATGATTTTTCAAATTTACAATATCGATTGCACGCCATCTAGCGTTAAGTATTATAATCTACCGCATTCATGGCGGCAAGCTTGGTTGTCAAATCGCACTCACACTAGTAAACAAAATGTCTAATTTTGCCCGGTTTTCTAGACTGTTTTTCTCAATATATAATGCAAATTATTTACCAAAAAGTTACACGCGGAACTATTTCATTGTAGAAAAGTGATAAAGTGATTCGTTTTGAGCAAAAAGTGTCTATGTACGGAGTATAGTTCGAACGAAAAATGTATGAACAGGCCAGCGGAACATTCACCTTAAGGCACTTGTAATAATTTAACAGTGGTTGTATGAATAACGACTCATAACTTAATATTAGAAAAGACATTAAATACATACTTTTTAATTAAGATAGATAAAAACACCTCCCCTATAATAGTACAAATGGTCGTTTAGGATGTTTTTCCTGAAAAGACTCGACATGTCGCGTCACATTCGTCCTCCAGGAAATGTACAGGCTGGATGCACTGTGTTATCGCGCCCCGCGGTGGTACCACATGAGTAGATAAACGGAACAGAGACAATGCTTCATACAACCTTGCGAATCAGTTGCACTACTACAACCACACAGGGAATGTGTGCGTGTCCACTGTCCGCTTGTTGCGTACGCGACGACACTGGTAAAAACCGGTTAACGCAGGCTCAGTCAGTGGACTCGTCGTTGTTTGTTTTGTTTGTACAAGTTTAAACATGTTAACATTAAAATGTGGTATTCTATTATCAATAATGAACTGTGTGTATAAAGTATACTAGAAAAAGTAAAAAAAATCATTCTAAAAATAAAACTGTACGTTTAGATATTTAAACAACCTATAAATATGGGCAAAGATTCTTTATTCAGCCATTACAATGGTTTTAATGATGGTGATGTACAATTAATTGGGTTTATTAATTATACCTACTGATAATTTTATCGCATTTGTTGAATTGCTCGAGCAAGTTTCGAATATTTCGATCTTGAAATAAATATTTTGTCAATGTTGGCAACGAAAAACTTAAACGTATTAAAGATTGTAAATTTGATATGCCGTGTGAGTGTTTCCCGTTAGATTTCTTGAAAAAACTTTATGTTAGATTCAGAATTTACCACATTATTAAAAGAATAAATGATTGAAAATTATAAAAATAAAATTATTAGAGTAAATAATTTGTAAAATATCGTACTGAATAATAAAATTATTTAACATTTTTTTTATTTAATTTGTTTTCACCTAATGTGACAACCCTACCAAAATAGGTAACAATATTGCACGTTCTTATTAAGCTTTACCTCTGTTCCGTTTATCTACTCATGTGGTGGTACTATTGTGTCAGTGTAACATTACTAACCCGTGTACGCTTTGTGTGAAGCTTTCTATGGAGTGGCGCCGCCTGGCTGGAGCGCGCAAGGTAACTCGTACTCGTGCTTGTATTACTCGTACTACTTGTGCGGCTCGTGCTGGCTGTGATAACAAACATGCTCAATCTAGTGCCGTCTCGCTTATCCAAAGTCGGTCGCGGACTGAAAATGTTTTTACAGTCAAAGAGCGAAAATTTTAAGCAATTTTGAAACACCAGCCCGCTATGAACGTGTCAAAGTTAACATTATCCTGAACGTCGTTTTCACTTTAATTCCTTGACTGTAAATACTGATCGTGCTTCATTGAATGCTAGAATACTAGTAGTTGTGCTAAGTAGTTCAATGATCAGGCGTTTCGTGCCGTGGTCGCAGATTACAAATTGCAAGTTCGAATAACTCCTCGTATTGTGTTTATCCACGACCCGGCCACGGTAATATTATCTATACAGTACACATATATATATACGTAAATATGCGATAGGGCTGCCCGCACTAGGGCTGCCCGCCTCTGGCATTTTAATTACATTTGCCTACTTTGTGTTTCCATTTAGTTTTGTGATTGTAGATATACTTTTTTATATAAACAAATAAAATACTCTGTGAATTGAATAGGAAGTGTTCAATAAAAATGCGTGTTGTTTGTTGTTTGGTAGATTTAATTGAAAAACCATGTTTATGTTTGAATAATAAATCGGTCTTATAAATTTGCGACCGACAAATATTTGCGTCTCGACTGAGACATACGAAATGCTTTATTATTAAATTTTAAAGTAAAAAAATCCGCATTCTAATATAAAGCTTAATTAAAAATTGATATCTAAAAAAACTTATCTCTGGATGCGTTATCGACGAATTCATACAACCAAAAACAGCACAATATATCCTACTCGTCATATTAAATATGTAATTGAACTTATTTTTAGTGAAAAAATCGCGCAGTTATTGTTAAAAAAAACAACACATAGTCAGTTTGTCCCTGCGGCAGGGTCGCGACTGTCTGCATGCCGAGCGCATGCCAAGATCGAGGCACATAGGCATAGCTCGCGCTTCGTCCGTTTGTATGAAGTCGGAATACTGTATAGATAATATTATCGTGACCTGGCCGTCAATATTAGGTTTTAGAAAAAGTTTGTCTTTGTAGAGCATTGTCTCTCTCACTCCTTACGGTGTAGTGGAAGTCTTTTTCTAAAACTTTGATTTATCGCGTTTTCTGCCGGATGTTCTGTATTTACGTAGAGTATTAGTGAAGTGAGTGCAGTGTTGTTGTCACTGACAACAACACTGCACACTCTTTACCCTTTGTCACGACAGTAGTGACGGCACCCGCGGCGTTGGTCGACGTTCGCGCGGCGCTGTGGGCTTGTACAGGGTTATTTTTCAAAAATGCCTTGCAGTTTATTTTTGCATTCAATATGTTTATAATTGAGACCTAATATCTGGAAAAAAATTGTCTGCTTATTGAAAAATAACCCAAAATATGTGTAATAGTTTTTAGAGTTAGCGAAAATTTTGTTACTTACTTGTAAAAAGGTCTAGACGGACAAGCAGCTGAGTAGCGACCGCTTTACTACAATGTTGTGTGTTTTATAATGAAGGTTTTACATCACTGTCTAAGCTTAAAAAACCGGCCAAGTGCGAGTCGGAGGTTTTCCTGTAATGAATACGTAACGGACTACCTGTATACTAAGCAGCTTGTTCGACTACACGACTGCACACGTAGCGCGCGCGTGCATGCCGACTCGCTACGCTACTAGTTCGTGAAACTTGTCCTAAGTGTAGCGTCCTCTCAGAGCAGTTGACACCTTTTTGATTTATGTAGATATCCTATTCTTAGTTAAATTGCATTATAATTGAATCTGCTTAAGAGTTTAAGGGCCGATTTTTCAATATAATTGGATAACTTTTAACTAAAAAATTAGGTTTCCTCTAAGTCCTAAAGCGGTCTAAACAATTCTAACTAGGTGTTGAAAAACGAGCCCTTGATTAATTTAATTAGTATTTGTTTGCATCAGTTTTTACGTGAGTGTTCGCTTCAGTAGTGTCTCTGTGTTCCGTGAGAGTGGCCGTGGCATCACCAGGTCCTATCAGGTTACCAGCGCTGCGTTATTTTACTTTTTTGTTAAATATCGCAGCATATGCTGAGATAGGAGACTTTTTGGCCTCGCGCAGGACTTTTATTTTTATCTTTTAATATTGTTTTATTTTATGTTTTTTGTTTTAAGTTTAGTATTTATAGATTAAGTAGTTACTTCTTATTTTATTGTTGTTTGTCCTGTGCGACTCTCAACTAATGTTTTCTTTCTTTAGTGTAACGTTACCGGCTCGTGTAAGCGATCAGTGCGACATACTTAATATTGTTCATCTTATGTTCCAGCGTGCCCGCCGTCTTACGACCAGGTGATGAGCGCCGAGCAACACAAGCAACCCCCCTACAACCCCAGCGCGCCCCACTAGACACCTCCCCCCACCTCACACGCACACCTCACAGCAGCGGTGTGACATGTGAGACGTTCTTAACATTAACTTTACTACGAGACTTGACTAGACGGCCGACTGTACGCTGTGCGATGTATTGACAGATATGACACCATGTATACATTCGAGGCTTCAAAATAGTACAAGAGCGAAGAGCTTGTTTCTAGACAAGCGTGCGTCCGTGATCGACCACATCATCGCTCACCATCAGGTCAGATGGTCGACAAACCAAAGCCTATAGAAAATACTTTCTTTTTTTTAAAACCCCGTTTGATTTTTTTTTGTAAAATACCCTTTTGACATTTAAGTTACAAAAAAAAAAGAATTTTTATTCTGTGAAAAATACCGGAGTTTTTACATAGCAAGTTACATAGTAATTTTCACAGAAAAAAGGTTATTGTTATTTGTTATAATATCTTGATATTAGGGTCTTGCACATCTTTTGATTACGTACAATGGTGTTCATAACTTAAACTTAATAATTCCTACTATACTACTTCGATGTATGTCTGGAGATAGATCGCGTGGTCTACAGTAAGCCTAATGTGTAGTAGTGTTGTACACACTCGACTCGAGTGCGGAACTTATCGACTAGTCAGTCGACTGCGACGTGTCGACGTGGTGCGACTCGACGCAGTGCGTGCTCAGAGGAGAGCAAACTATCGAGCCGAACTCTATTACTACACTTCTTTGAAATATCGAATTTAGATCAACTATAAAATATCAAAATGACAATTTGGTGTTCTAAGTATGTAAGGATATCATCTATCTTGCTTGTTTACTTGTAAGATGATATGTTTGTTCGTTTCCAGCACTGTACATAGCACATTGGCTCCGTAGTTTGTTGGCTCGATACCATTCTATTGTTTAGTTTAGTTGAACCAATGATTTAGTGAAGCAGGGTACGCCGAGCGCGTAGTATTGTAAGTGTACTAGATTTACTCGCCATGTATTTATTTAAGATTTTATGATTATTTTCTTATGAGATTCTTTATCAAGTATATTTTCCGAATTATCTTTCACAGGAATGTCTTACTTTCCTATAAAGAGACATAACAATACAGATTTATATTTTCTTGAATAGTTTTATTTTTAAATAAATGAATATAAGAAGTGATATAGATCTCAAAACGTAAAAAAAAAATGTTTTAATATTAAATTCACAATACCGTACATAGCACATTTAATGTAATTCAAGTTATTCAAATATTGCAAATTTTACAAAATGTTAAAGGTGCGTCGTCGTTACATCGTGTCTAAGTTGTCGGCGCATCTCTAGATTAATAATTAATAGGTAATTGTTTCCGTGTACATTCATTATTGCAGAATTTTAAACGGTTTTCAACCTGGGTCATTGTGTAGCGAATATGTCGGCTTCAGTGACTTCGGTTGACTATCAAATATATAGTAGTTTTGATATTTATAATAATATAAATGTCGGCAATTGTTGAATGATCTGTTGATACATGAGGCTAAAGTATAAGTAAACGTATGTGCAGGGCGTTCTGTGTCTTGTGACGGCGAGCGTTGGGTTGAGAATGGCGTACAATAGTTACATGAACTGTAGTCGGTGATATGTGATGGCTTTTTTTTCTGTATCAGTGTTATAATATTTGGATATTATCATCAATGTCTATTAGTGTTATCATAGACTACATGCTGCCCTTACTCCACACTCTGTGTAAGTATATTCTAGAAATCAATTTAAAATAATCTATGGACATACACAAAGTCTGCGTGTAATTAAACTTGTACTATACATATAATCAGACAGAAAATACGGTTGAATACAACTGTTCGAACACCTTGTATATTAATGTGTGGTTATAAATTTCAAAATGGCACGACCAACTTTCTGTAATAGCTAATAAGTGGTAAACAAAAATCGACCTTATGCCCTTAAAAACAAAGTTAGTTACAAACACTGCCGCATCACTCGGCACCTGTCTCCTGCAGCACAAGTCGGGATGTCGGTACTATTCGGTTGTTTCCTCAGCGAGTGCTCAGTTTTGAGTAGAATTCTTTACAAATATAGCTCGTCTTAGTTGTACACGTTTACACGTACACTCTTGTACTTAATTATTGTGATTACTAGGAAACATTATTATTTCTAAGTAACAGATAGATAGGAAACTTGTAAATTACCTCTCTTCAGGTCAACATTCTACTTTTGAAGATATGGCAATTCAGTGTTAAAATATACTATTTAAATCCATATAAATCTATAAAGTGTCTGTATTCGATTTTAACATATTCGATAGATTCAATTTTATAGAGAATTATATCCATTGTACAGTTGTTTAGTAAAGTGATATAGAATCGTTCATTAGTTAGTAATGACTCCTAGCGAACGATCAGCGGTCAACCGGTTCAGCTGGGTGCTGTTAATATCACATCGAGTTTTAGAAAGAGATACAGATATGAGTGGCCGGAGGCGCTCTACAAAACAAACGTTTCTGAAACCCGTTGTGCCATATTAGCTGGCGCGCACATTGCCGGTAACAAATACTAGAAGAGTATACCTCTAATACCTGTATGCCAATCTGAATGTTGTGTAATATGTAAAGTTAGTACACTTGTTGTGAAGTCACAAATATGTTCCTCTCAGTACTCGTCAAGTATAACCTTTTTTTAAATATCTTGTCGTTATTGCATCAATCGTTTAAAAGACTATGTATATTTTACTAAAATTAAGCAAAAAAAAAATCTTCCACAACATTCATTAAATTTGAATTCAGAATTCGAGATGATTATCAAATTGTGGAACCATGAACTGCTGTACAAAGTTCAAATTAAATAGCGACCAATGACCGAGCCCGAACTGATTTTATTACAGATGGTCAATTAAAATTCAATTTATAATAAGCAACGCTTATGTCTTATACTCCAATGAATGAAAGTAAATTGAAATTGTCTTAAATTATGAATTCAAGTACATAATGCTCACTTTTGGTTTAGTAAACTACTCGAGAAGTGTTTTAATGTTAAGTATAATGTGATATGTGAGCAGTACATAAGTAGATGTTAACGATGTATCTTCACGAGATTCTATCAGATTATTATATTATTTTTAGGCGATAAGAATACTATGTTTTTTCCAAATATAATTTTGAGCTTTATTTCTTAAACTTAAGGTGCATTTTATTATGGTAAAGTAATTTCAGTTTAGTTTTGTAAGTTATCACCAAGTATATTTGAATTTTCATACAAAATATATAAATAAAGTGCGTAACGCATGACCTTGCGGGTTTTATTTGAACACTTCTACCTCAGTTATAATGACTAATCTTGGAATAAATTAATAGCAGTGATCCATCGGATTTTGATCTGATCTCATGTTATCTGTCGGTTAAACCCAATTATTTCTGACGTCATATGGGAACAGTAGCTTACGACCCTTTGAATAAACTCAAACTGACAACTGTTATTGCAACCAAGTGTTTTACGTACTGCAGCAGACTAAAGGTGCCAAAATTCGACACGATGATTTCGTCCAGATCCTCGCGAACTGCGCGCGCATGTCAAGTTCGTACAAAGCGCGCGGCGACCGAGTACGAACGAGCCGCGCGCATTTGTTGTCATCTGACTGAGTGACACATAGTGCTGCAGCTTCTGTATCTGCTGATAGATTTTTAGTCATTTGATAAAATATAGTTTCTGCTGCAGTGTTAGCTCGACAGAACAGTCAGGGCTGTGGGATTGTTTGAAAAAGTTACCGTGCTGCTTTTATTTGACATGGGACTCGTCAAATGACTAGGGTGGAGCGAGAGGGCAAGTCAGATTTTTACTGTCTAAAATCCACCGGTGTCCTTCAGTTTGCGTTCTAGGGTCATAGTCAATCTTTTTAAACATTCGCGCAGCCCTAAAAGGCGTCGGCCCTACTGGGTACCTTCAGTCTTGCTAACATATCTGAGGCACGCCAGGAACACTGCGCCGTTGACTCGGGCTTAGTCCTTACTGGTCGGCCGGACGACGAGCATCCCATTGTTCGTCGTTCGGAAGCCCGCGCCTACGGTAGCTGGAAATCGGTGACGGTCCGGATCCCGACGTCCGGGGCGTCTCCTTCGGCAGCGGCTGGGACGTGAGGATGTCCGTTCCCTCGCGGTTGCGACCATCTTCACTCGCATTACTGCTTCACCGAAGTAGGCAACCGCTTCCCATTCCCTCTCGCTCATGGTCTAAACCAGAGCCGGCAACTCAGGCCGCCACCTCCACGGCATGGTCCGCCCGCGCGGGGCACACTCACTATAGGCTCCACCACCTTGTCTTCCGGGCGGTCAATGGATCACCATTCACATTCATTCATGGGTATCAACCCAGACGTTTCTTCTACCTGTAAGTTGTGTGATGTAAGTATTGTCTCAGCTTTGCTAGGATTCCCAATTTTTTGGCAGCCTGCTGAGCCTTGATATGTGGCCCAAAATTGAGAGTTGTGGTGATACCAAGAAGATCAAGATAGTCGGTTATCGGTAGGGTTTCACCTCGGAAAGTTGGAGCAGGGCGAAAGTGAAAAATAGTCATGCCCCGGCCATGACTTTTTAGCAGCATTGAAATTGACCAAATTTCTTTCCATAGCTTTTTGGAATAAAACTAGTTTATGTTTTATTTTTGAGGTATACGTCCATGTCTGACATCCGTAAGTGAGGGACGGTAGGATGCATGAATCTAGTACGACCTTTTTTTTGGTGGAGGGAGAAGTCGCCATTCAATATTTCCTTGAGGGCCCAAAATTTTCTCCAACTTAGGTCTATCCTTCGTTCTACCTCATCTTCGGTATTTTTTACTTATGAATGTAACTGTTTTCCCAAGTACACATAACTACTCACATACTCCAAAACTTTGCCATTTAGGATGATTGGGGAGACTATGCTGTTCATCATTACTTTTGTTTTGTCCTCATTCATTTTTAGACCCACTTTTTCACTTTCCACACTTAGTGCGTGCATCAAGTCTGTCAACTTGCTGCTTGTTTCTGCGAAAAGGACGATGTCGTCCGCAAATCTGAGATGACTCAAGTGGTTTCCAGCTACTGTTATACCTTTCTCCTGCCAGTCAAGCTTTGTAAATATACTCTGTAGTATCTATAAAAAGTTTTGGCGATAGTGGGTCTCCCTGCCGCACTCCTCTCCGGATTGATATTTCCGATCCACGATTTTCCAATTTAACTCTACTATTACTATCCTTGTAGATGTTTTTCAAGATTTCTACGTACTTTCTTTGAACACCACATTCGTTGAGAGCCGCCCAAATCGAGTCATGTGAAACGCTGTCGAATGCCTTGGCGTAATCTACAAAAGCAAGGTACAAAGGGCGATTGAATTCTTGTTATTTTTTTATGACTTGTTCCATTACATGAATATCGTCTATTGTGGAGAAACCGGATCGGAAACCGGCCTGTTCGACAGGTTGAAGCTTATCAATTTTCGGGCTTATTCTGTTTTGCAATATTGATGTAAATAGCTTGTAATACTAGAAAGAAGGCTGATTGGTATATAGTTCCCTATGTTCTTTGAATCCCCCTTTTTGTAAAGTAGTATTATATCTGACCTTTTCCTCTGTTCCGGTGCCTGACCTGAGTCTAGAGCCTTGGAAAAGAGGTAGCTTAGTGGGCGAGCTTGTGCAAGGGCTTCTATATTTAGGGCGTCATACTGGAATACAATCAGGTCCAGGACTTTTGTCGGGTTTCAGCTTTTTTCATGTTGACGATTACTTCAACTGTATCAATTTCTTGTGGATCTTATTTTGCTTCTTGGTCTTTTAGTTGATATTTGTGTCTCTATTTTTTGTTTTTTTCTTATTTTTTTGGTTATCTGTAGTTTCTATAATCTTTTTTAATGGCCTTGTTTGTTTCTTTATATAGTTTGATTAGTTCTTTTTTAGATACCTTTGTTTTTTTTTGTCTCGTTTTTATTAGTTTTGTTCGTCTGGCTATGAGGTATATTGTAGATGTAAAAAAATTGTTGACTTTTTATTGTTTTTATTTGTTTTCTTTTGTTGTTTCTTTACTTTTCTTGATAATTGTTTCCAGTGTGTTGTAATATGTTTGGATATTATCATTAAGGCGTTCTGTCTCTAATTCTTATAAGTTGTTGTTCAAGTTGGCTTTGTATAGTTGCGATTCTTTTTCTGTTTTTATGTTATTAAGAAATGATCTGCACGAGGGTCTGTTTTTCTTTGCTCCTTGTATCTGATATTTAGCTCTGGCCATTCGATGATCTAACGGAAGTTGAATTGTATTTAATACCTCTGGATTTTCAATTATTTTTTTGGGCTATTTGTTAGAATGTAATCGATTTGGTTTCACCCAGGTCCATTTGCGCTTATTTTTGTTTTTGAAATAGGTATTAATTATTAACATATTGTGTTCGTAAGCTTACTGTATGAGTCTCTTTCCTCTTTCATTTCTATATCCATAGCGATGTATACCCATTATAAGGTTTTCATGTCTTTGGTTGTCCTATTTTTGCATTAGTCTCCGATAAGTAGGATATATTTACCAGCAAGGTTGTGGGCTTTTTCTAGTGAGTCATAAAAACTCTGAACTTCTACATCTTTTGCGTTTTCGGTTGGAGCGTAGACTTGTATTATGGATAGCTCTCTGTTGTTATATTTCATTTGGAGCATAGCTACTCGTATTCGTTCAGATAACCCTATAAACTCTATGATGTTATTTTTGTGTTTTTTCTTGATTAAAAAACCAGAACAACAGAATATGTAATTTTCATGTTCTTCTATGCTGCAGCCCGTTCTTCTATCTTCTGCTAAGCCTAATTATATCAAATTCTGTATTTTCCACAAAGTATATAAATCCTAAAAATCTTAATGTTGACACTAGAGATCTCACGTTATATTTTATTTTATTTTATTGTATTCGGAAAACAAACAGTATTAACAAGTAATAAAAACAACAGATTATGCAACTAAAAACCAAATACATGTTTTCGCATTTATATCGCTATGAAGAGCATTCTTGAAAAAGAAATTACAATGATGATAGGCACTTTAACAATATGATACAATCATGATATTACGTTTTGCAGTGCAAAATAAAACAGTTATCGAACCAATGTTTGGTAAGTATTCGATTGAATACACGCGGCTTAGTAGTGAATAAGTCAAGTTCAGAAAAGTCAATCAAATTATTGTATGACTTTGCGCATCTTATAAAGAACGAATTCTGTCTGTAGTTTGTGTAGCAGCGAGGAACATTAAGAAGAAGAAAGGGTATTCTAGCAGATCTAGTGGGGGCGCGTAAATTAATCTTAGAGAGAAGTTGAGGGGCGTCGATGTAAGATTGTCCTAACTTAATGAGGAAAGAGATATCTGATATATTCTTTCTCTTCGTGGTAGTAAGTGGTACCTTTTGCATCTCGACTTGTATTTATGATCGCGGGTTTTACACTTATACTGCAGGTATCGCGTAAAGTTTCGTAAAGTTTCGGACAGATTCCAATCTTGAGGTATACATGGCATACAATGGGATTCCAAACCTGCGAACAGTATTCAAGTGAGCTACGGACGAAAGAACAATACAATATTTTTATTATTTTGAGATCTGTCCTAGTTTGGGAACAAGATCTTTTTAAGAACTCCATGGCTTTGTTAGCTTTATTTATTATGTGATCTTTCTGAACAAGCTTCAGAATTGTTAGCTTCAAGACTGAAAGAAAAAAAAATTGTTTTCCTCAGATACTAAAATAAGCTTTTATCGTGAAAGAGATAAAGAATTACGGCGTTATTTTTCCGAAGAAAACGGTATTACCTTTTGTTCAGATATCAAAAACTTGTTGATAAAAATGGGCTTGAAACAATACGAACCAAACGACTGGCGTTTGTTCATTGACAGCTCAAAACGTAGCCTAAAATGTATTCTATTACATAATGGAAATAAATACGCTGGGGTACCTATTGCCCAGAGTATAAAGTTACAGGAAGAATATTGTAACATTTCGCAAGTCTTGGACAAAAAAAAATACAATGACCATAGGTGGCAAAGTCTCGATTTAAAAATGGTGAACATTCTTCTCGGTCAACAAAGTGGTTACACTAAGTTTCCCTGTTTTATATGTCTTTGGGACAGTAGAGCTAAACAAAAGCCTAAGGCATTAAGTCCGCCTCTGTACCTTTGTGCATAAAGTGTTAAATAAATAAATAAATAAAAGCATTGGGTAACAAGAAACTGGCCCTTGAGAGAAAATATGGAGCCTGGAAAGCAAAATATAGTCCAGAATTAATTAGTAGCTCGTGACAAAAGTATCCTTCCACAATTACATACAAAACTGGGCATCATGAAACAGTTCGTTAAATCACTACATACAGACGGGAACTGCTTTACTAACGTTTGCAAAAAATTCCTGCAGCTCACTATGGAAAAGATTAAAGCCTGTATTTTTGATGGCCCCCATATTTGACAACTTGCGAAAGATACTCAATTTAGAAATTTTTTGTGATGCAGAATTTTCTCGGAAATAAAAAATCTAAAAATTATATTGAATGTGTAGAAGACCTTCTGCTACAATTAAAAAAAATGGTGTGCAATATGAGCATAAAACTCCATTTCCTACATAGTCACCTAGACAGATAGGATATGAGCGAAGAGCAAGGAGAGCGTATGCATCAGGACTTACGCGTCATGGAAGAGCGCTATCAAGGTTTTTGGGATATAAATATGATGTCTGACTATTGTTGGTCTCTGATACGTCATTTTCTAAAGTCTACAAATCAGAGAAGAGCTTTAAAACGAAGTTTTTTAGAACTCAATGATTAATTATTATTTTTAGTAAACTTTTTCTTAGTAGTTTTTTCTAGTTTATATCTACATAGCTGAAACTCAGTGTAACTCACTGTAGTCAGCAACAGCTAAAATTTCTTCGGCAACAGATGTACTGTAAAAATATACTCGTTATTCAAAGTGTTGGTTGTGTTTATCTTTTTTGCTGTTGAAGTTGCAGATAAAGATGTAGAGTTGGTGTTAGACTGTTCAGGTGAAAATGCTGTGTCTCTTTTCCTTTTCTCTCTATTCATATCAGTCTGTTCTTTAACAATCAGTTTGTCATTTCTAATGTACGCAGTGTTGCCCTTCTTTCTTTCTTCTTCTAACTTTGGTTGCAATTGCTTTCTAATTTCTAATACTCCTAATTTCTCTGAGAAATTAGTTTTAAATTATTGTGCAACAAAAGAAAATAAGAGTAATGCAATGCCAACAGTTTAATCTAAGGAGTCTGGGAATGTTTTGAATATTTTTGAAATCACCAGTGTTGACGCGCGAGTCCATACTAACCAGGTGGATCGGGCATCTTGCATGGGTTACACGATTCTCCTTGGCAAGACTGGTTGGCACGGCTACCTACTACAACCAAAGAAGTTGGTTCCATGGAGCTTCTTGCACATTCTTCTCCATAGCAATCTGACTACACTTTGGAACGTGCACATAGCTTCACCTATTAGTTACAATTCAGAAGTGCCTGTAAATGTTTTATTTGAAATAAATGGTTTGAAGTTGCAAAATTCTAGTATTGTTCCGCGTTGGTCACAAGCTAAAGAGTTAGGTCCACCCACGGACTGAAGAACGGCTAATGTTCAGTGATGTGTCACATTTCGAACTCGTCACTAGATGTCATGTACAGTGACGTGTCGCGAGCACAGCGCACGCGCGCGTGTAGGCGCCGTGGAGGCGCGACTAAGATCTCGCTCGCCAGGGATGCCTCAAAAAACACTCGTGTCTTATTTCTTTAGTCCTGTATTCTTCAAAGGCCAAGTTACATTTCGCCAGGCATTGATTAATTTCATATTATGTAGAAGACTTTTGCTGCAAATCCAGCCTCGGGCTGCAAGTAAGTATTTCAGATAGGATAGGTTCCCAAGGATATTGCCCGACAAAGGAAATGAATATAGGTAGGCCTATGCTTAGCTATCTACAACTTACGATTGCTCGATCAACGAGGCAGTGACTAAAGTAATAATGACACTGACGATGCCTGAAGTGAGTATACGAGTCTATGTCGCCGGTCTGGCGGAATTTTAAGCAAAGGTGCTATTTCCTTATTTCGTAAGAACATATCAAAAATTTGTTTTATACCGGTTTTTCGTTTCCTCAGATTTATTTATTTTATTTAACTATTTATGTACACACATAAAATAAAAGACAAGAATAAGATACAAACGTAAGAAAAAGTAAAAAAAGAAGGTAAAGTCTCGTCCTACTGACCACGTTCAATAGTACAAGAGATACTTCTGATGAAATGTGACAGACACCCCTGAGCAGTGCGCGTAGTCCTGAGGCGCCAGAGTGCCGCCGGCACTTGTTGCGATGTCGCGCCTCTCATCTGCGCCACACCATTGCGTGTTCCACCTAGCGACACACAGTGTCACTATGTGCTGTGTGACACCCAACATCCCACACACACAGTTCTAGAAGAGACAGGTGTAGAAGGTACAGTTTGAGTATCACCGCACACGGGCCATCGGCTAAAAACCGTAAAACGTCGCCACCAGCATATTTCCTGTAGTTTTCATCCATTTTATATGGATGCGCCGCACACGATTGACGCCGGTGGCCGCCACACACTACAAATCACCGCTGCTCGCTTCTTGTTGCCCACACTGGCCACAAAAAGCGAAACGCCGATATAAAATGCCGTCACACGCCACTCGCGCATTTAAACCTACGTCAGAGTCCATTATCATACTGCGCGTATGGGTTAAAAATGTAGCAGCTACCAGCCACAAGTGTCTGTCACGCGTTCAAGCTGTCTTTGTGGCCACTTCTAGCTTCTCGTGGCGGTGTTTGTGGCTGTGGCATGTGGCCCGTGTGCGGCGAGCCTGATTTCGTATCTAAACGCCTACGCGGCTACGTTGCTACGCGGCTTTCTGCTACGTGCTACGATCGCTTGTGCTACGAGTTGTAGCCCATTTTACAAGAATATTTTCGATACCTGCTTCTTAAACTATACTTTAAGCTAAGATAAACATTGCGAGCACACGCTCAGTGCGTACCTTTAATTGATTAATTAGTCTTCTAACATCCTTTCCCATGGTTCTGCTAAAAATAGGAACATTTTTGCTATTTTCACCGTTTTTGTCTACTTTAAATACTGGTGACTCTCAATGTCTCGCAGTAACATTAAACATCTTCACGTATCATCTATTCAAATGAGTTATCCTTCTCTTCTCGCTGCGAAGCGACACAGTGTCTCAACGTGTCCGGCAGCGTGTGCAGCGCGTCGCTCGCTCGTCGAACTCTCTCATTACACAGATATCGTCGCGCCGGTCATGATCTCAACACATTTAACATTTGTCATTTTTATATTTTTACACTTTTTTAGTCACTCACGCGTCAGTTGATATGTGAAGATACTGTTAAGAGGATCTACAGCGAGCGAGTGTACTCAAGGATGAGACGAGGAGAGCAGAGCTAAGAGGTGAATGAGACGCCAGGTGTGCTAGTGCTGCAAGGGATATCATCAAAGGTGAGTCAGTGACCTCTAATTTTGGATGATTTTATTGTTATTTATAACCTATTTGTTAAAACCTCAAATCTAAACCTATAGGTCAATGACTCCTAGAGATTATTCACATTAAATAAGTAGAAACTAGTTCAATCCGAGCAGTCTAGGAGTGGTAGACGATCACTATGACTGAGTTGATTATTTTGTGACACAGACTAACGTGATGATAGGTACTTGTAGATGAGCCCAATGACCTCCAGAAGTTGTGATGGAATGTTGAAGCTAGCAAGGGAATATCCGATTCACGGTGGGAATATCACAAGTTCAGGATAGTTCAGGAATGTTCTTCAGCGAGTCGACTCTGTGTAGTCATGATGAAACTCATTCTAATTTACCCTGTATATGTCTGTCTTGTAATGGTCAAGTACATTATATGTTTGCTTATACTTTAAGAGACTTTGACCTCTGAGTTTGATTCTTCTCAGAGTAGTCAGCTAGGATACACCGGACTCATCTGGTCAAACTGACGAACAAATGTACGTGTGTGATGTGTTTTTTAAAACGTATTTGCAATATAAATATTATTTATCATTATCATTTATTCTCAAATTGAATCAAATTATTCGGTGGAAAGAACATAATTTTGTTATTCAGAACATTGCTTACACATTGTATGAGAATAATTAGATTATCCCTGGCGAGGTGCAGTCCGAGTGTGAGAACAGCTGATGTTAATCATCAGTTAATCCATGTTGCAGGCTCGCGACACTACTAGAGCCTCATATTGTGTGCTGTCACTTGTCATGTAGTACATTGTGAATCATACAGTAGATTTCAGTGTTAGTTAAATTTAATAGTAAATACTTTCTCTATTTCCGACGGACAATATAACAATAATGTGTTTAATTTGTAAATAAGAAATTGACGTCATATTATTGGGAATTTCATAACCTAGTGTGGTGTTTAAAAACATTTTCAAATGGTCGTATACTTTTCCCATTAGAACAGATCTTATCCAAGCCGTTTTTAAAACTAGCGGCCGACGGTCTACGCAGATGCGAGATAGTAGTTAAACCGTGTATGCTAAACTTACAATAAATTTACTTAAAAAAAAATGATAACATTGACTAGTGCATGGATTAAATAAAAACACGATTGCTGTAAGTTTTCATTCGAGAAAAGTAATCTCAAAACCTTCATTTTTAGCCATTTTTCGAGATATTAAATGTGTTAGTTAAGGATAAATATGAGGCATGACTTTCATAACTTTCATATTTGCTTAATAATTATTTAGTATCACTATATAATAGACGCGGAATCGCGTCAACGCCAACGCGTCCGTCGGAAATCATTGATTTTGACCTCTGCGTGGTTTTAACAGATGAATGCTCTTAAATTAAATCACGTGTAGCTGCTACGTGCTGCTACGAGTCGTAGCTGTACACTTCGTAGCCGCGTAGCTCTCACTTCCCAGCACTTCGAGACCACCTTGGCTATATATACCTATGCGGGGGATGGGATCCATTGCGATGGGTAATTTAAAAGAATGCAAACCTCAAAGGGGGTCATTGTACTCATCACCTAATCGCCAGGTGGCGCCACTGAGTAATCAGACGCTCCGTATTCCTTAAATGATGAATGATATCTTTGTAAAGATCAACTTATTTTTGACACCAAAAAGAAGCTCTACGAATTCAATAAACAAGTGAAAGTGTTATGCAAACATCAGTGCCCCAATGTGTGAAAACTACCTCGAGACCAACTCATGGTCACAAGTGCGACTGTTGAGCGTAAGCCATTTTTGTAAAAAATTGTGGGAAATCGTCCAATGACTTCTCACGCATTAGGGTGGAGCGAAAGGGCGTGTCAGACGTACTAACTAAAAGCAATGTGTGCCCTTCAGATGCCCTTGGTGTTCTAGGGCCAGGGTAACTCTTTTACTGTGATATGATCTACTTTGTTCCAATCTACCGTCAAGAGGTTTAAAATAATGAAGGTCACAAACAAAGTACTCTGGATGTACCTACCAAGTCTGTGTGAGCACGCTACCTGTAACGAATAAGATCGATACACCGCCCGGTAAGATCAATGCCAACTGACAGATTCAGCCAAAGACTGTAAACAAAGCACGTTCATACGGTTAATATAACTGTAACCAGCCGCAGATAATAAACGCTACCAGAGCTCACCTTTAAATTCAATGGATGAATACACATTAACAAAACGCTCCTTCAGAGATAAACAAAGACAAAAAATTAAAACGCGCTCAAAGAAGCAGTGGAAGCAGTGGGAGCAGCAAGGACCAGTAGCAGTAGCTGGAACATGGGAGCAATTTGTTATTGAATTTGGTTGCGAACCAGGTTCCTTACGGGTTTACAAACCTGGTTAGACTTCTTCAATATTAAATACGAAGAATAAAAGTTACTCAACAACAATCTTTTTAATTACAAGTTTTGGAAAGAGACAATATTAAGCTGCTTGCTATCATATCATCATAGCTTGCTATCATCCATTCAATATCTCAGTAAGCTAAGCTCATAAATATAAACGAACAACACTACAAATCCACTAACATCGAACTACAAAACTACTTTACTTTTACTACTTTCCAGAAAAACGCCTGGAGTCCATTGTCACTACCATAATAGTAATATAACTTATAGTAAAATAACCAATTAAATATTGCACAACTAACGCACAACGCCGTCTAGTCACAAGCTAAGCAGAGCTTGTGTTATGAGTACTAGACAACTGATACACATTTTATATATTTCTAAATACATACATTTTATAGATAAATTACACCCAGACAAAGAACAAATGATCGTGCTCATCTCACCAACGTTTGTCCAGGGTGGGAATCGGACCCGCGACCTCCGGCATAGCAGTCAGGGCCACTAACTAACATACTAAAAGGCCAGTAAATTGCCCAATTAAGGTATTGTCTGCTACACCTGTGATGTTGCCTATTTTCCAAGTAATAAAGTAGGAGAAAGAAGAAAAAGACAAAACTTACAAAATATAAATGTGTCTGTAATTAGCTACAGACTGACAGCTCTGCACCTTAGGGGTATTGTAGTCGTCCTTGGCAAAGTATTTAAGAAGCTCTTAACTAAACATATTTCTTCGCAAGGTAAAATTGTAAATATTGCATGTTTTAATTTATATATATATCGGCGCAAATACTTCTAACAATACGCAGAGCGCACGTGCAACGAAACGTCACCCATGCTGCGCGCCCCACCAGACAAAAGTGAAAGGCAAAGAGCTTATATAAGGCCTGCGAACTGTGTGAGCGGTCATTTCGTTCGTCGACATGCGAGTTAGTCGGACGTTATCGTAGTGAATTTTATTATTATATTATTTTGAAATTGATTTGATAACGTTTATGTTATATCATTGTTAAGTTTAATTATACAAAAGTGATTTATAAATAAAACATAATGGATCATAATGATGCTTTCATTCGTGAAGACACCCCTCCTCTTATATCAGAAGTGGGATGAATCGACGCCAACAATCTGCTATTGCAAACACAGCAACCTTGGCACTCCTGGCTAATACATTCAAGGATACAATGTGTGAAATAATGATGAAAATGTCTCAAGAAAATCATGCTGCACTTGCATCAATGTTGGAAATGATAAGAACCGATCGGTTCGTAAAACACTTATTGTGTCGACCCCAAGTAATATGGGATGGGATAAGGGCAGGAAGAAGAAGAAGACCATTAATGACGTAAATAACGAACCAGGACACATCAAATGTGTAAAAAAAAAAAAGATGCTGTTGAATTTGCGATTGGTACAAGAAATGTGCACAGAACTCTCAAACCTCATAGAAAAACGTAACGAAAGATTTGATCCAGAAATTCGTCAAATTAATAATAGTGGTCGATGCAGAAAGGTTTGCCACGAACATTTAAAAAGAGCTTTGCACTTTGGAGTTCAAAGTAACGTGGCCGTATCGGCAATGATCAGAGTCATAAAAGAAACCGAGACGTCTGATGAGAACAGTTGTACATAAGTCAAGTTAACGTTGTAAGTACAGAATTATAATCACGTGAAGTATGAGACACGAACGGACGTGAAACGATGAGTTGAGGTAAGACCAAAATTAGCGCTGAGGCTATGAGATTCTATAACGTGTGACCAAAATTAGCGCTGAGGCTATGAGGTTCTATAACGTGTGACCAAGATTAGCGCTGAGGCTATGAGGTTCTATAACGTGTGACCAAAATTAGCGCTGAGGCTATGAGGTTCTATAACGTGTGACCAAGATTAGCGCTGAGGCTATGAGGTCGATGTACAAAATGATTCGCGAATCAATCCAAAATTAGCGCTGAGGCTATGAGGATGATTGGCAATCAACGAGATTTGTATTTAAAAAATAATGTAGTTATTTTTGTAGATTGCTGTGAGATGTCGGTGCAGGGACGCACCCATCATCAGAATGGCCGTATCGGCGCAAATACTTCTAACAATACGCAGAGCGCACGTGCAACGAAACGTCACCCATGCTGCGCGCCCCACCAGACAAAAGTGAAAGGCAAAGAGCTTATATAAGGCCTGCGAACTGTGTGAGCGGTCATTTCGTTCGTCGACATGCGAGTTAGTCGGACGTTATCGTAGTGAATTTTATTATTATATTATTTTGAAATTGATTTGATAACGTTTATGTTATATCATTGTTAAGTTTAATTATACAAAAGTGATTTATAAATAAAACATAATGGATCATAATGATGCTTTCATTCGTGAAGACACCCCTCCTCTTATATATAAAAATGAATAGCTGTCCGTTAGTCTCGCTAAATATCGAGAACGGCTGAACCGATTCGGCTAATTTTGGTCTTAAAAATTTGTGATAGTCTAGGGAAGGTTTAGATGGCCAGGAAAAAATAAAAAATGAAAAAAAAAAGTCCGAATACAACGCCATCTCTAATTAAAATGTCATTATAAAATGAATTATGCTGTTCTGGTAATGCCAGTAGATGGCGTTATCGCTATTAGGCGGGTTCTTCTTTATATATTTAATTATATCTACATAGTATAAGTTGATATGCTCTTGGCCGCCAGCGCTAGGGTCGCGTGGCGCTCGTTGGTATACTGTGGCTGCGTCTACTTGTTTTATTAGTGTTGTTCTCATTGGTCCCCAGCGCGATGGGCGTGCCGGCGCCAATTCCGAAGGGCACGCGCAAGCCCAGCCACGTGGCCTACTACGTGGCGCTGGTCGGCATACTGTCGCTGCTCATCATGCTGTGTCTTTACTTCTTCTACTACTTCATCAAGAAGGTCAAAGGTACGCTGACTAGCTTCTGAGAAGTGTACCTAGGTTGCAGTCGACCACAGTCACATCCTCCACACAAGACTCCATACAACGCTTGATGTCATCGGGCACCTGAAACCCTGATGCATCTAGGTCTACCTACCATAACTTCTTAATAAAATTAAAGTCCATGATAAATTAACTGCATTAGTAGTAGTAGAACTTTACTTGACTAGTGGTCAGAATCAAACTACTGTGTGCTCTTATTTACATTTTAAAAAACTAGTTCCTAAAAAGTTTCTGCGCCAGCGCCGCTGCTGACCAAAGGGTTCTTATTTGGAACTCAAGGATATAAATAGGCCAGTTTCTGAATTTGGACCGAACCCAGAAGGTTCGGTTCACTAAATCCTCTTAATATTACTGATGAAATGTGAACTGAGCGTACAACTCTACACACTTTGTGAAACAATGCTATTACAATGCTTATCCTGCAGAGCTGAGTTCGCTGGACACGCTGTCCCTGCCGACGGCGTCGTGCCGGCCGCCGCCCGCCGCCGCTGCCTACCCCGTGCAACCAGGTAACATACACATTCAAGAATATAAAGCTTCACTAACACAGATACTGCAAATACAGCTTGCACTTAGCTTCATTACAACGAGTCCCGCTCTCAGCTAGAGCTTTAGTCGTAAAATTTTGACAATTATGATTCGATATGTTAGGTAATTAGGGTGTTGTAAGTAGGCTGTATTTGACGAGCGCGTAACATCTGTGTCACCAGGAGCAACATGGAATCACTTTACTCTTGTTCTGTTTCATCTGACTCCTTTCCAATTGTGATCTAAATCCTTGCACTTTAATTTATTTCTGGAAGCCAAAATTATTTTCGCAACAAATCCTGCTCAAATTGTTGGCCTCTGTTGTGAATGCAGGCCCGACAGCTATTTCGTATTTTGACAGTTGTTGTACGAAGTCGCATTTTCTCCTTAATTGCATTGAAAAGCTCTGTTTTTGCACCAAACACTCTGTATGTGTTACTACATTATTTATGAGGAATGATTTTCTTGTCTTAGGCTAGTCTAAAAGGCCCACCAAAGCCTAACCAAGTTTTTGTATGATTCCAGTGGTCCGCGACAGTGCAAGCGCGATGGCCAAGTTATGCAAGCAGGTGCCTCCCGCCGGCAAGGGCGACACCGTGTTCCCCACGTCCACGTCTCCAGCTGCCTTGCGAGCCAGTACCGGCGAGGGGGCGGCGGTCACTGATGGCGCCGATGCGAGTGAGGCCAGGCCTGAGAGGACCGAGACGACAGATAGGACCGATGTCGACACAAGGCCCGACGTTAAGCCCCCGCCTGTGCCAGTCGTGTCGATTACTGTCGCACCCGATATTCCTGCAAGCTAAATTGTTAGGTGTACACTCAAATCGCCGATTTACGTCAACGGTGGGTTTGTTTGTGAATGACTGAGCAGCGCCAGCGCCTGTCGTGACGTGCCTGATCATTTCTATAATAGTAAATTTGTGGTGACGTGGCTGGTTTGTATGTCATTTGTTTGATGTACCTCAAAATGAAATGTGCAGCGCCATATTAAGAAAAGACAATGGGGTGCATGTGCGAAACTTGGACGTGATAGTGTTGAAATATCTGTGTTTGAATTGACAGTTAATATCAATGCCAAGTGCTTATTAATAACTATTTTTTCATATTTATAATATGGCCTCTAACTGTCTATGTCTACACCTACCTCAGTAACTTACAGTTAAATGTTCTCACTTTTCTAACGCCCTTTTTCAAATTTTATCTCGTGTATTAGATTTTTATCTTGTTCATCAACGAACAATCGATGAGCTTGTCTATGTACTGCCGTTTTGTGAGTTTATTGTATGTAAGCTAAGCTAAGGTTCTTCAAGATATCTATCTATCTATATATACAATGTTTACTGCGATATTTGACGAAAACGCTTCGTGACCAATGTCTAGTTAGTTCTTAAATGCTCTTTTCTTTAGAAATGTAAGAGTAAAGTAATATAATGTGCTCAATATTCTTTTTCATCCGACCGAGTGCGGCCGTCCAGTTCGATGTAGGTACAGTCAACGGCATGTCCTTGGTAACTTGGTCAGCATTTGCATTTAATGTAGTAGCGTAAATACAGTTTTTATAGCTCCATTGTGACCATTGGAATGCGGTTGATAATACCCTAGTTGTGACCAAATCTTTTGTTTATTATTAGTAAATATACATTTAGGTAAATAGTTAAACATTTAAGTTTTTTAATGGTTATCCTCGTACTATGAAAAGGGGAAGGATATTTCCCTAATGTAATATTTAGATACAAATATTATGAAATTAATAATTTTCTAAATGTGGTTTAACCGAGCCAAATTATATTCAATTCCCTATTATCATATTGTTATGTACTTTTATGTCTTTATAACATGACATTACTTGTCAGCTTGCCACTTCCAATGTTGATGTATTGTTAGCTATTGTGATAGGTGATACGCAAATGAAGGCTTCCCTGTTGAATTATATTCATACTCTAGTATTAAGCACTTTCTAATACATTTTGTATAAAAATTACGTCTCGACTTTTGTATGACGTCTCCCTATCTATTGTTTGAACATCAATCAATCCTAAACATAAACCTTAAAAGTATAACATCCCAGTGTGCAAGTTAGTAATAACTGTGACCTCCACAGACGCCACACTATCTTGTCAGTACTATTGGATAAATTATTATAGTTTGTACAATGCCCAATAATAAATGTGCTAAATATTTTAAACTAAGTAATGTAACGTTAAAAATCAGTTAAGTTTGTCGGTTGTCTACTAGTTCTTGTACGTTTATACTGAATTGTTAATGTTTTTATTTTAAATGAATGTTTGATGTAGTTTCGGACCCAACTTCGTGTCTGTATCAATTTGTACCGGTGTTCATGAATAAAATTAACGACGCTAAATCTAAACAAGTAGTTTTAATTGTTGTTGCGCTGAGATCGATCGTGTTCAGTAGTGGTGGCTAGTGGTAACGGCTTACGAGTAATATGTACTTCACGGGTTCAAACCCGGGCAGGTGCATTACATTGTGTTATTAATTTCTTAGCGACTGCTCTCAAAACGGTGAAGAAAATATCGTGAGGAAACTGGCATGTCCTAAAACAAAAAGAAAAGCGAATAAGTGACATCCACTGAGTCCGCGTGATGAATTACGACCCAGTTGTACAGGTATCCGCGATCATCAATCAACTCAAGAGTCCCAACACTGGTACAGGTATTCGCGATCATCAATCAAATCAAGATTCTCAACAGTGGTACTATACGCGATCGTCAATCAACTCAAGAGTCTCAACAGTGGTACAGGTATACGCGATCATCAATCAACTAAAGAGTCTCAACAGTGGTACAGGTATCCGCGATCTTCAATCGACTCAAGAGTCCCAACAGTGGTATAAGGTATACGCAACCATCAATCAACTCAAGCAATCTGTGACAGTTGTAATTTAGTCAAAGGGGAAAAAGTGTGGGTGAAACAAACAGAAGAATTTGTAACATAATCTTTATTAAACATGAAACGATTGATGGAAGGATTATTACTGAACTAACACGTAATACATTGACAGTCAGGAAAGTTATTGTTTAGCAGGTCGACTCGCTATTCAGCCGTGTTATGGGCATTTCACAAGACGAACACAAATAACAGTTGTGAGATACAAGTATGTACAATTTAACTAGATGCACGATTAGCTACACAATCTTCAAGTGAGTTTAACAGCGTTCGAGGTAAACGGAACTGTAGATAACATTAACAACTTATACGTAAGACAGGATAGAGCTTGTTCCAACAATACAGATAATTGACAATTACTAACTAACATAGATCTTTTGAAAATCTTTCAAATTATAACATCATAATATGAACAGTCAGAAAAATGCATTACTAAGCAGATTGCCACAATCATATGCAGTATATAACCCAATCATAGGCACTTCAAACGTCCGATTAGGAACGACAGGATGTCTTATAAGCATACACGGATAATTTGCTGAACAATCCGTTTCTTCACACCGACACTATTTTAAATAAATATTAACTGGTCGCGTTAAAACCTAAAACTGCCCCGCAATGCGCAGCGTACCCGAGAGTTGTTGGCACACGATGAATGTCAGCAACACGCTACGAATTTTAATTCTTATAAATTACTCTCACTACTTGTCATTCACATATAAAATATAGTTTTTTTTTTAAATATTATTTTGAACTCTTTGCGTTACTTTTTAAAGCGACATGAGGATTTAAAAAGTACTTTTTCTTATCTATAAAATTTGTCATTCTGTACTGTGAAAGATAGAGCTGTACAGGATGACGGAAGAGTGCTTGTTTTCGTACGCAAGGAAAGTGTTTAAGAGGTAGTACTTAACCCTTTCTTACTCTCAGCGCTACATTAATTGCACGTTATATTTAGAACATTTATTTAGTCACTTCTAAAAATGTTCATATCGAAAGCTTCCCATTAATAAGACGCGAAGCTCAATCATGTAGAAATCTAGTTCTGATCTTCTGAAGCATCTTAAATTCATTAGATGTAACATTTAACAAGTATAAAAGTTTCATAAACATATTGTCACTCTGCTTCTGGTTCTCTAAGGCTAGGTAGAAGCTCAGGTAAGGTTGAAAATCATAAAGTTGTTCAGTGAACGGACAACTGAACCTGGCAGATACTGGTGTCCTCGTGTATGAATCAGCCAAATTGAATAACCTTTACAATGCACTTATTATTATATTATAAGCATAGCTTTAATTGAATTATATAACTGAAACTTTGCCACATTTGATTTGCTTCTAACGTCACTTAAACATTTAAGATTCACTTTTTTCGATTTACAAGTTAAATAGACGAACAAAATTGTTATTTCTGATGTGCCAATCAATCTGATTGGCACATCAGAAGTAACAATTTACAATAAAAAATTTACTCGTTCAGTCCCCAACAGTTCGTTCAGAGTTATTCCTAGAGTGGCGTAATTTTAATAATAAAACAAAAAAGAAATCAATCACTATTAGCTGTAGTCTGTAGTAATTGTGATTATCTGATAGCACTTCATATGGCGGTCTCCTTGTGATCGGACTGCACGTACTGCTGCAGCTCCTCGTAGGGCGGCGGGCGCTCCTCCGCGCCCTCTAGCTCCAGGTCCAGATCGCTCTCTGCAACATATCGTTGAGGAATAAAATATCGAAAATACAAAAATATGAGGTGATGTAGTCTGAGTGGTAAAAGCCCTACTACGACTACTGAGTAGCTACTGATCAAAAATAATAATAATATAAAAAGTTTATTTTCTTATCACAAAGTTACTCAATGCTAACCACTTTACAATTTGCATACAAAGTGGGGTTATCTTGGGCAAAATAAATATATATATATATAGCCACTATTGGCTCTGTGATTTGAAATATTGCAAAATAATTATAGACTTAAAGTTAGGTAGAGTAGGAAGTGACTATACTAAAAAAAGCATTCGGATTGAGAACCTCCTAGTTTATTGAAATTGGTTAAAAACTCATGACAAGGAAATAACAAATGACAACTATAAAAGCATAGTGTTCCAAAATTGGAATGTTTCTATTTCTAAATTCCCCGTTCGCATGTGCTGATTGATGGTAACCACAAATCTGGTATTAGTGAGTTACAAAAGTACCAATTACTGTGATCTACTATGATAATATTATGATGTTTCATGCAGTTTCCGTCATACCTGAGAAGGCCCCCGACTCGGGCCTGACTGGCGGGGCCAGTATGTCGCCGTCGCTAGCGTGCCTCGCTCGCATGGCCCCTAGGCCACTCCGTCCGGGGCCGCGGCCCGAGCTCGGGCGCAGCTCTGCGAGCTCGCCTGTCTCCGCCAGGTAGCATGCGCCGCCATCGTAACCCACCGGTTCTATTCATGCATGGGCGCAGTTACACACATTGCACGAAGCTTCACAAGCTTTTAAAGCAGAGTTTCCCAAACTTTTTCAGGAGATCACATCACATATGGCTGACTTCTACGTATTTGGATTAAGGCTCGACAGATCGATTCCTCGGAACCAACTCGGGATCGGATCGAAAATTGATCAGTTTGGTTTGATCTTATAGTGTCAGATCCCTTCAAAGTTTAAAATATAAGCATTAGATAATTTTTCTGGAATCTTATAAATATAAATCTTATGGAAATATTTTCTTTATATTTTGCCCTCTGAGTGTAACGTGCGTGCCCTAGGTTGGGAACTACTGCAATATTGGTAAGCCGATATATGAACTTACAGAGAGATAGATAGGATGCAGTAAGCGATGCAATTTCCGCCATGTCTTTGTCAAAATATACTTTACAAAATGGCATGCTTTGAAATAGGTAAATTGGGTGTTGGTCTTCATGGTCCTGACTGTTCATTGATGTTTCATTATTTTGCAGTGAATTATTTTATATATTCTGCTTAATCAGCATTTTTTTCCTGCAGTAGGACAACACGTGCTATTGGGATAGACTTACTTAAAAATATTAGACACTAAAACCATGCTTCCATTACAAGTTACAATAAAAACACAAGCTCGTGTAGAGACGCCACTCACCGACTGACGGCGGAGGGAAGACGTTTCTGTTAGACAGACTGATTCTGGACTCGATGGAGTGGTGGTAGGCGCCCGAGCGGTCCAAAGACTCGTGGTGGTCGAGCTGATCTAACCGTTCGATGACGTCATCCAGGCAGAAGCCCAGCGTCATGGGGTGCTGCTCGTCCACCATCATGAGCTGACGCGGGCGTTCCTTGCTTCTGATGGACTCATTGAATGATTGCTTGTCGTCTTTGGCTTTGTATATGGACTGGAAATAAAAATTTATCTAAATTATTTTTCTGTAAATTTGTAGCAACATCTATGGCGTCACATAAGAACTAATCCTGCATCGCGCAATTAAAGTTCTCCGCTCGATCTGAACATAAAGAACAATCCGAAATCATCTATCGGGCAGTTGCCCACCAGACATAAAAAACCTTCTGGCCGGAGGATCCTCCCTTTACAACGGAGGTTTGCGACACTTTGTTCCGCATACCTCCAAAAATGTATCTTTATAATCGATCGATCTGTATCTATAGGTAAAAATGATTACACTAATTTCAATGAACTTTTTTCAAACTATTTGTTGAAGTTTCAGGAAAGCTCTAAAGATATCGAAAAATTGCTCAATAAACCGTAAAAACACACTTTTCTTTATTACATCATTAAACAGTTGACTCTCGGTAATCTGGTACCTATTGATTTCCATCAATACAATGAGTTATATTTCTACAAGTTTGTTAATACGAGTACCTATCGTATATTATGAAGTACAAATGGTTTACAGATTTGATATTTACCATTTTTACGAGTATGTCTGTAATTTGACAAATTACAAGGTACACCTGGTAAAAAAGTTCCGGACTACAAGGCAGGCAGTACACCATAGTTCAGCCAATTCCACAATCCGACACCGCCTTTCAAAACGTTTGTCAGTTCACCGCGGGTCAACTGTATTACTTTCTGTTCCTATAAAACATACAGACATTGTCAATACCTTAGTGTGTACATCCTCGCATCTCTCATCCACTTTATTATTAATAGGAGATCCTTCATCCACGTGCTCTCCGATATAGAAGTTAGAAGGCTCAGCCTCAGTAGCATCATCATCTTTTATATCTGTTGAGGTCTTCTCCTTCTTTCTCTTAGAAGATTTGATGTTCGTGTGGTGTTTCTTACAAGGCTTAGTGAGTTGTTCCTCACTCTTGCCCTCAATAGAAAAGGATTCTGGGGTAGCGTGCGGTGCCTCAGGACTTTCGCTGGAACTGGTGTTGGCAGAGTGAATCTCTTGTTCAGGTTTGAGAGGAATGTATAGGTCTTTGGATGACCGTTCCCAATCCCTACGGTGCAGTACTTCGTCGATCACACTAGGTGCCGAGTGATAGCGCGTCTCAGGCACAGAAACTTCATGCACGGATAGTTTACGATGTCTTCCTATTTCTTCGTGGCTTCGGTGCGCTGATAGGGACTTTTTATATCCTGGAAATTAAAAAACAAGGCAGTCTTCAGTTTCAAAATGTAAGAAATCTATTTGTTTCTGGTTCTTTTTATATATGTAAGTGGTTACATTGTAAAGAAAATGTACGAAATCTATTTGTATCTGGTTCTTTCTATATATGTAATTGGAGAAAGTAGAAACTCCTAATTGTTTTGGACCATACCAACTTTGTTATTTGTAACTTTTGGCTCAGTTTCAATATCATGTTTCAAGTAGGTCAAAGCGGCGGTTCTTACTTCGTCCTTATTGTTTAGAGGTTAGTGATCTCAATGACTTTGCCAATTTTTTTAAGTGTAGCTGCTACACTGTGATTTGATTCCAGACAACTATTTTTAGAGATTCGTGATGACTGAACTTTGTTAACATGATTTACAAGCTTGCCAATAAGTTACCTGAAGTGCTAGGTATAGGGAGCGACACAACACTGCTGCCGATGCGTCTGCCGAACAAGTCACTCGAGCGACGGCGAGAGTGTGACTCTGAAATGAATACAATACAATTTCAAGACTGCACACTGTTTGATTCCGCGGTGGCAGTCATTTGTTTGATATTTTAACGTTTCTTTCATCATAATTGAGAATTTAACAAGCTCCCATTCACGTAATAGTAAGTAGCTGTCACAACCTAGAGACAATCGGCTAGATTATTTACATATTTATTATCGGATAGGAAAATCTCGTTCAAGGCCTTAGAAACATGGCTTTTTGGTTAGTAGTTGTAGCAAGTTTTAAGAAACTTACCGTGAACGTGAGCGAGCACCGGCCGCTGAGGATGTTTGCCGGAAGTGCTGTCTGAAATAGGATATACAGTGACATTAGGCATGATCCAATATGTATTATATAGGTACTGGAATCACTATTTTTCCACTTACATTAGGTTTTAACTGTCGAAAATTGGACTAAGATAAAGAAAAGAAGTAATAACAGAACTTAACTGTTAATGGCACGTGAGGATCTGCCAATTACGGACCAATTCCCATACATCTAACATCTAGCATCATTAGCAAAAATCTCCGTGCGCGTTTTAATAAAAAGTTACTCCAATAATATTGTGAGTTTGGTTGTTGGCTAAAATATAACTTAATAAATTTTTAGCTATTCATTCGATACTCGATTAAAATTGCTCCAATTATATTCAGACTTTGGCAAAGCTTGTAACACTGTCACTGTTCCAATCCAGTTAAAATAAAATAAGTGGCTAGGAATTAAGAAATTTCAGTTAAAACAGTTCAAAAGTTCCCTTGCATACCCTATGTATGCTTAACTAGATAGTTAATCTTACAAATGACTATGCCCTAGTCTATTTCGAGATTTCACAAGGGAGCATCTTGGGTCCAGTATGATTATTTGCCTAGATCAACCCGCATCGACTGACCAACAAAAACCATTAACTGGGTAACAATATTGTTACCGGAGGCATCATCAGGCCAGCAGCACAGCCAGCACAGAAGCAGCAGTGGCGCGCACACCTCCACCGCCAGCACCGCTCCCGCCATGCCCATCATCCCGGCACTTCGGCCTGCACCCGCGCCCGCGCCACCCATCACTCACGCACCTGCATCAACAAAAAATGGGAATAAAACATGTTCAAGTATGGCAGTCAAAACTGACAATCAACTCGGCCTATTTGAGTTAATTGCTGGAATGAGACGTTTCGTAGTTGCACTACGTTATCTTCTGCAATTTGTTCTAACCACCTTTTTAATTTTGCTGGTCTTTCAACAGATCCGTCAATACCTTTTGCTATTTCAGTTTTATGTGTTTTTTTAAATGTTCAGTTGGTAACCCTGCTAAAGTGTAAAAAAAAATTATTGGTCGTCATCACTGTAAAACTAAATGCAGGTAAAATTGCTTTTCATTATCATCATCATTTCGAGGTCTGAATAGAGATAGTTCTACAAGTTGGAAGGGTCTTACAAGATCTACCCAAAGCTTAACTCAGTGTCACTGCACTCAGGGAAACGAATTAGAAACATAAATGGTAACCGGAGGCATATTTAAATCAGAATTAATTTTCATTTTATGTCAATATTGTGATATGGCTATAGCGCAGAGTTCCACAATACAATTCCCTGACTGTACAATGATATTTGTTTGGAGCTGTCCGCCCAATATTCGATGTCGTTTTCAAACGAGGTCATGGATTTTGGTTTCAATTTCAGTTCCGTATTCACTTTTTGTTTTTATTTTTGCAATTGATAGATGTATCATAACCTAACAACGAATGATTATTGCATATTTTGTAAATGACGTAATTAATAAGTATATATATTAGTAAGTAGGTGCAGTAGGCCACACGTCAAAAGCATCAGAACTTGAACTGAAAACTTTCCTTGTATTCCATTGAAACTCCGTACTACACTCCGCTCAAAAGGTCAAAATATTATCACTGACTTTCGGTCCACTGTACCATTTTGAAAAGATTTTAATATCACTTACCTGAGTATCCGGCAATCGTCAAACTTTATGAAACTAAAAACTTCTTTCATAATCTACATCATCGTTTGATCACTGCTCAATCAATCTCAATTCCACCGACATGTAAATATGAATACTCGTACAGTTTGAATAATTACGTTTTTTTTTCGACGATTAATTGTTTTTTTTTTAATATTCCGTTGATTGTCAATTATTTTGTTCTGATGATGAGTTTTTATGTGGTAGGAGCTGTGTGATGAGTGATGATGACCGCGTGCGGTATGTTACTGGAAGGATACAGGGAGTTGTTGACAGCGGGACTGCGCGGCTGATCTGCCAAACTCTCACAAATGAGAGTAAAACTGTGCGGCGGAGATACACCGAGAGGTTGCTATGGGATGCTGCGGCAAAGGTCATTTTTACTGTTAGGCATATTGTAGAACTACTTTAATGCAATATGCTGTTGAGGAAATAAAGAATTGCTTGTTATTTTTTGGTTCTACAAATTTTGCAATACGAGTATACAGGGCAAATATATCGAAAAGAACAAGCACTTAGAGAATAATACTCGATAGATATTTGTTAAAAAAATAATAATAATAAGTAAAACAGCAACATTAGGTTTTAGAAAAAAAAAAACAGTTTTCTTGAGCAGGATTCATTTTACAGAGAACGAACTTGCTGATTTTGAAAGAATATCGCACACTGTGCTTGGTACCATTTGGTTAAAAATTGTAGTTCTATAACTTTTTGTCGTAAAAGTCCTTATTAGTCCTTAAAATGGTAAAAAAGTCACTCACTTTCACTGCTGTGTGTCCGCCCGAGCCCCCGGTGTGTCGCGGCCGGGGTGGCGCCGGAGTGGCGGCTCTCATCGATCCCTCTCTACACTCGCACACAGACACAGGTTGTATCTCACAGACATGCAAAAAGGCTTTGACACCTTGTACAGGCTCACAGGCGCACGCTGACCCACTGGAATTATGTTAAGTGATTTTCGTCATGTTTTTAGAAGCGGGGAATGTTTGCTGAGGTTTCTCCATGCTCGAAAAGTTACGAAGTCCAAAATATTTGGGGTTGGCAAGCACTAGCGATGTGGAACGTGACGTATGTTTTGCATTCTTCCAAGTTTGGCTATAACTAGCTTTACCGCTGACTTCACTTTCATTGCACAAATACCGTTCATTTGACCGGAGTACAAAGTAGCAGGTGGTGCAGTTTCTATCAGTGAAATAAAGTTCCTCATCGAGTCTACACTTCTAGAGGTTACCATATAGGTAGGTTGAAGTGTGTTTGAGTACCAGGGTTTTGTGTGGAGTGACAGACTGTCTGACCTCAACAATTCAAAAACAGGCAACTGGTGGAGGTGGGTTCTTGGCAAGACTGGTGTCACATTTTCTGGAATCTCGGTACCTATGTTATCCATGGACCGATCGCGGTTGCTTGTCCTTGAAGATCGATTCGCGAGGCTGTTATTATTTATTTATTATCTATATATACTTTATTGTTTATTACTCCAAGAAACATAAGATAGAAAAACTTACATACAAAACAGATACAATGAGCGGCCTTATCGCATTCCGCGATCTCTTCCAGGCAACTGTTGAGACCACTGCCTTCAACATCGTCGGCCATCGGTCACGGCACGCCCCAACAGGAGCCTTATACGAGTATAGTCTCCAGCGAACCAACATTTTTATCCCGGGATAATTAGTTTACAAATATTATATATAACAGATTTCGCCTGGTGGGAAGCGATGGCAGTATACGAGTGCAGGTAGGCGTACCCACGGATGCTGAACATTGCTACGAATAGGGATCAGCTCGTAGCCCGTAGCACTCGTAGCTTCGTAGCACTTTTATTTCATGTCGCTACGAATGCTACGAGAGCTACGGGCTACGAGTTCATGCTTAACCATTATGTAACTTGTTATCACGCTAATATAAAGCCGAAAGTTTGTGTGTGTGAGTATGTTACTTGTTCACGCTCAAACGGCTGAACGGATTTGGCTGAAAGCCACACCATGGTAGACCATGTCCTGAAATAGCACACAGAAATAACATTAATAAATGTTACGACATTTACCGCTACTATACACTCTACGGGGTGGGAACATATTATAACATAGGGAACGTGTTTTAAGTAGGAGAATTAGACTAAAACCTTTCCTAGAAATTTTTAAAGAACTATCCTAAGAGCCTCCCTAATTATCACAAGTAGTTCTGATTTAGTTATTCAAAATACAGTTCGTTGTTCGTTGTTCTGGTGTTCGCCACAGAGCGAAGGTATTTTTTTTATCTAACATCGATTTCCGAAATTAAAGTTATTTTTTTTTAGAAATAAGCTTCACCTTTGTACCATTCTTCTGTTTCCTTCTTCTTTTCTTTTATTATTGTGTGTGCATAAATTGTTAAATAAATAATATATAAATAAATATTTTGATAACTTAGTGTTTTTTTTTTTGTAAGTGTTTCACATTTTTTAGTTACTTATAACCAGAGTGCCTATTTCGCATGACAATTACAAGTAACCCAAACACTTCTAGGGTACATTGTTTTATTATGAAGTTCCCATAGACATGGGGACTTCATACATTCCACTTTCCGGCTCCATCCTTCCGGCACCTCGTGACAATTCTAATTAGTCCAAACACGGCTAGGATACATTGATTAATTACGGAGTTCCGGTGCCTATCTTCTGGCTCCATCATCATCATCATCAGTTCATTTCGATGATACCATTTTCAACATAAATTTCCAGAACTATCAAGTGTTACATTTTGACTATGAAAATACCGAAATGACTATATGGTTGCCTATAATATTTGAGGAGTTTCGTCGACTCCTCATGGATCCCATCACAGAACTGGATTTTGAAAAAAATGGGACCAATCTCAAAGTATATCATTAAGTCAACAAAAAAATTTTTGCAAGTCGGTCCATAAACGGCGAAGTTCTGAGGTAACAATAATAATAAAAAAACAACCTAATTGATAACCTCCTCCTTTTTTGAAGTCGGTTAAAAAACCACTTAAATATTTCTCTTATGCTTATGTAAACATGTACATATTATGATCACTGTGGTGTTGGCTCGTCCGCAGTACATGCAGGCATGGCTCGGGTACAACGTCATTAAATCTTTCAAAACGACAGTTCTCATGTATACATGGCGAGTGTTACGAAGGCTGCGCATGACGTCACAGGCAGCCATGTCGCTGGAATGTTCCACACAGTAATGTATGAGTGGCTCAGTGACTGCGGTGCAGCGGTTGTTTTATTTTCTGGAAAGGAAATAATGACCTGTAAAGATATTAGTTTTAGAAATGTCTAGCTGCAGTTCGTCTGTCTTATAAAAACATTCGGAGCCATTATTAGAGGGGCTCGATGTGGTAATTATTGACGAAATTTAGGTACATATGTTGCATACGGATGTAGTATGTGGCATACAGATATCTACAGTTGAAATGATCTAAATCTCAAAAAAATATACGTGTATAACTGATGTGTTGAACGTGCGAATTAGACCTGAGAAACTGATCGATGCCTGAGAATTAAGTAAAGAAGCTAATCGTCTACTGTTTGCGCAGAAATAATTATAAGATTTGATCTTAAAATAAGAAAAAAATATATCCGTATAATTTGAAATATTTATTTGAAAAAAGTAAATTGTAAAATAATTTATATAAACTCACATACCCAAGTCACCTAGACTCGGAACACTTGAAAGAAAGAAGAAAGAAAAAAGAAAAAATATTTTATTTGGCACGCATGGATACACACACAGTAAAACAAAATTCAAGACAACTAAGACAAAACACTGACATAATGTGTGTCTCACGGCTGCGCCAAAATAATAGGTCCAGTTCAGCAAAAATGCCATACAACTACATGGCAATCTGTGGTAGTTGCCTGACGCTGGTTTTCAATTGAACCTTATCTGTAGGCCATATTAATATTTGTCCCGAGTGGGAATCGAACACGCAGCATAGCAGCCAGTCGCTCCACTACTGTATGTGTACGTAAGCGCATCACTTCAGAACGGTTGCATCTATTTAGCTATTTTTGTATTTGTTCGTAATTGTCAGGACAGGGTTTGTTGAAAAAAAAACTGCAAGATAATGAAAAATAACTGCATCCGAGCGAAGCCGAGGCGGGCTGCTAGTCTACATCTACACTAATATTATAAAGAGGTAAAGTTTGTTTTTAGGAAGTAATGTCTGAAAGTACTGGTCCTAAATTTTATGTACGCAGGCGAAGCCGCGGGTAAAAGTCAGTAATTTATAATTTGGTCCTTCTCAGAATGTCCGGGACACTGTGAATATTATTTATGCTCCCAAGCTCCCGACTCGTAACAATTTTTCCGGTTTTCCTAAAATAAAATTGTAAAACTCTCGCTATGGTACCGAGGGTACAACCCTCCCGGGTTCGTTTTTTCAAGAGTTGGCAACCCTAACTTGAAATCTTGGAATTAATAAGTAGGTACAATTTAATAAGTAAAATTCCTTTTAGAAGCAAGAAATACCATCTGGATTAATTACGTCAACCTCATAGAGTACGATACAATAGGGTTCTAGGGAGCGGGAGGGTGTTTCAGACTTTTACTGACTAAAAACCCACTCCTGTTGCTTCGTTGCCTTTTATTACAGGGCTGAGTCTTCTTTTCAGAAGCTGACCCTTGGCCCCAGGCGCGCGTGATACACTAAGCGCCGTCGATGACTTGGGCTCGGTCCGGACGGTTACCGGACGGTCAGGCGGCGAGCTACCCATTGTTCGCCATCCGCAAGCCAGCGCCTACGGTGGCCGGAAATCGGGCTCGGAATCCCGGCGGCGGCGGCGCGAAGGCAATTTCCCCACTTTTGCACGTGTGGCCTCCTCCTTTGCTAGCATTACTGCTTCGCAGAAAGAAGCGACCACCGGCCATTCCTCCTCGCTCCGGACCATGGCCTGTACCAAGGCCTGGCGTGAGATCGCTGCCGTCGATTGCCTCCACGAGGACACGGCAGTGCTCTGCCCAGGACTTACCGCCATAATTATGGCGTGCCCCACGATACAAAAGGATATGTTATCTCTTTCTACTAGTGTGTTCATAGACTAGTTCGTACTACGGGAAAATTCTGTTCTAAAGAAGTTCAAGATGTTATTATTACATGATATTGACTTAAATTGTATGTTCAAAAACTATTAATTAATATGTATCGACTGTTCCCAAAACATTTACCAAAGAGAACAATGGGAGTTTTATTAGCAATTAAAATAGCAGCTTTCTATATGTATACATATAGGTATATTTCGACGGTGAAGTACAAATATCTCCTAAAAATCATTTTTCGAGGAAATCATAATTTATCGCTGTGAACTTTAAAGCGTTTTTTCGCATGTTTTAGTAAAATCTTCGAAGTGAATTTTTTGTTGCAACTGCATTAAAATTAAAATGTGGAAATACTCGTACCTTCTAAATAAAACAACGTGTATATTTCATGGTTACCTACTTCCTTTTCATAGGAAACTAAAACACTATCCTACTAATATTATAAATGCGAAAGTTTGTATGTGTGGATGTTTGTTACTCTTTCACGCTAAAACTACTAAACGGATTTCGATGAAACTTGGTACACGGGTAGACCATGTCCTAAAATAACACATAGAATACTTTTTATCCTTAGATTATGTTCCCTTGAGGTAATTTTCCAACCCGCAGGCAAATGACAGCAACTGTCAAATACATTGACAGCAACTGTCAAAAACACCGGTCCCAATCATTCCTTCATTTGGTCAATCATTCCATCATTCGGTCATTCATTCTACCATTCGGTCATTCATTTTACCATTCGGTCATTCATTCTACCATTCGGTCAACCATTCTACGTAGAGGCCTTCAGAGACCGGAGCAGCTGGACATCTACACAGCTTGTCGGACAGGTCTCGCACGGCTGGTCGAGGCCTGTAGAAACCGAAGCAGCAGAAGAGGTCCTTCTCACAGCCGTCTAAGACCGGGAGGCCTTTTTCACAAACACAATAATATATCTCAGTGCAACACTGCAACTCAATAACTGACGTTCTCAAAAAAATTCTGACCGCAACCAGACCGACACTGGATGCATAATTTAATTTTTCAAAAACTCGAGACTAGAAACCAGTCTGTCTGGTTGAAGTATATATAAAAAAAAAAAGAAATATGATGATAGGAAAAAATCCTATCTGCGAGTTATTCTGGCATGTACTGCAGAAACTGTTAGAGTTATGCGTGTATAATGTAAAGTAAAAGTTAAGTAATTACTCATACAAAGACATGGCTTAGTATCCAAGCCAAAAATAAAAAATAATCGCGCATAACTGTCAAGTTGTCAATGATATTTTTTTCAGTAGACAAGTAGTCGCCGTTGGGAGAAATAATACGGAAATAATCCTCCTCTATTTCTCTATTTTTCCTGGTCACACTATAACTTAAGAACGGCTGGACCAATTTCAATAATTCTTTTTTGTTTTGTTCACCAGCATACAGGAAAGGATAGGTGGGGTAGGGTAGGTAACTAGGTAGAGTAGGGAGTAGGGTAGAGTAGGAGCGAAGCCCGCGGCTTCGCTCCCGTCAACGCAAAAGCTAGTTATAAAATATATTAAAGCAGTATAATAATTAAACCAGAAGTTATTACTATTCTCAATAAATTAATTAATTTTAAATTGTTGACGTCTCGATAAATTAAACTATTTTTCCAGGTTTCACAGATAGAAATTGCTAGTACTTCGCTGTCGATATACATATATAGAAATCAGCAGCATCAATTAATATAAAAATAATAACAATTAATTTGCTTAAATAGTAAATGTATGGTTCCCCTGGTTAAAGATAGAGGTAAGAAATAGACAAACTACCTTTCTCGTTGTCTTGCTCGGTACATTTTTCCTCTTTTGCTTGTCAATAAAAAATATGAACTTAATAGTAATGACAATAAAGTGCACTTTAGAGTTAGCAATATTGCTTCGTGATCAATCCAGTAAATCCGTAGTGTACACAACATCCTTGTTCAGAAGTAATCTGCACACCAAACTCTATAAATCCATGCCAAATGTCAAAATAAATCTGAGTCAAACGTCGTCGCGTCGATATGGTAAATTAAAATAATTTAATAAATCAAAATTATTTAAAAGGGCAATGTCTACTAGTCTGGTGGCTCGGGGCTCAATATAGAGTGTTGGGTCGGGGCTCACTTTTACACAATGGCGGTGGTTCGGAAGCAAACCACGCTTGAGAGGGGCGCGTGGCTCTATGTAACCAAAAAACAGCTCCGAAGGAAAATAAGGTTACGTGACTTTACCACTAAAGGGTTAGTAGCTGAAATCCTTAGTAGATGTTACATAAATAAAGGCTAAGTATAATTTTATTGTGGAACCAAGTAATAAAAACAAAGTTAATAACTAGAATTATTAACATAGGTAATTTATACTACAGTTAAAGTACTCCTCGCTGGTCTAGTCGACGTAAGCAGAACTGATGAGCGTAGTGTTTTTCCATTTGGATTTTTGATAGCTTTTTAAATGCCTGTTAGATATCTGAAAATACAGATGAACATGCAGAATAGAGAGAGAACGCAGGCGGTGAGTTTGCTGAAGAGGTAGGACTGTGGTCTACCGTCGTGCCAGCTACGATCAGCCTGAGAGATGAAATGATTTACACGAGAATGAAAGTAGGCGTTACATAAACGGCACGGTTGGCGCAGTGGTTCAGCAATTACATAGCGCAACGGCCGATTCAATCGCGGATTCGATTCCCACACGCAACAGTGTCTTGTGAATGTTACTTTACATGTTTGTGAATGCAACCACGGTACATGAGCAATACTAAGTGTGAGACAACGTTTAAAAAAAAAACCCCGGGGCATCAATTTTATATTTCGGTAAACAGTATAGTCGAAACATTCAAAAACCCTGCACATCCTCAACTGCTACTGTAGTCGCTTGCAGATAATTTTGTTTGAACTGGGGCATTAAGATGATGAGTACGTTTTCTGCATGACCAGCATCAGTATGTTTTATTTTTTAGGTGGTAAAATCATCTTATGACAAATCCCTCTCTTGGGCGGCGCGCGAGATAGTGTCAGACTTTGACTGACTACAAACACACTCCTGTTCCTTCTTTGCCTTCGTCCCAGGGCCCCGGGTTTCGCTTTCACACTACCCGTGGAAGATCAGTATGTTGCATGACGCAGCTACGAGGTTAAAGCTAATGTTGATGATGTTGCATGAGTCCAGTTTGTGTTCCTCGACAAAAAGATGTCAACCAGTTTGTGTTGAGTTCCAATTTGAAGACTACTATTTTGGCAATTTTTTCTATGTGTATATAAGACAAAGTGAACTCATTTCTTCGAGGATTGAGTCGCTTTTTGAGGTGTTACTACCATATTCTTTTCGGTGTGTCTAGTTTTTTGTGCGTGCATGCTTATGATTGAATTTCGCCGCATCAGCGTATGATTTATCAGTCTGTCGTGTGCTCGGTGGTAGTATTTCGTATTTATCTTGAAATTTTATTGCTTTATCATTATTATTGGTACCTGTTTACTACTAATTTATTACAGACATGCATAAAGAAGTGTAGGGCGTAGTTGGCTACTATTTTGTAATCAGATTACAAATTACGATTAAAAATTGTTAACTACAAGTAGTTTGATTACATGTAGTTACGATTATATGTAACTCAACTACAGTAATCAAACTACATGAAGTAGTTGTTAATTTGATTACTGTAATCTAGTGTAGTTATAATTACTGATTATTTCAGTATTAAAAATTTATATTCTGCAAATAAATAAACATGTAATATGATGGAATTATTGATTTATCATAATTCAAACTAAATCTGACTCTAAAATTTAATTTAATAAACAAAACGGAATCTTAACTGTATAAAAAAAACACGTATGTTTACTTTCATGGATTAATGGAATACAAGGCTTGAAGTCGTAGATACTTATGTACTTAAATTTATTACATACTACTATTGCGTTGTCTGATAAGTAATAAAAAAAACAACCTTTAAGTGTGTAGTTATAAAAATTAATCTTATAATCGTAATTGCAGAGATAAGAGGAGCCCGTTCACCTTGGCTCCCGTTTTTCAGAATGTATCCCTGGAGTGCACCGACCGCCTTCAACTCTTAGGAGTTGAAATTTCCTCAGATCTCAATTTCGGGCGGTTCATTGAGTCCAAAGCCAAGGTAGCTACTAGAAAACTAGGCGTTCTTGCAAAGGTCCGACGGTACTTCACACCGGGACAGCTTCTAATGTTATACAAAGCACAGGTCCGATCGTGTGTGGAGTACTGCAGTCACATATGGGCTGGTGCTGCAAAATGCCATCTAGCAGCTTTGGACTCAGTGGAAAGGCGTGCGAAGAGGCTAATTGGGGATCCAGATTTGGTTAAGTCCAATCTACAAAGCCTCGAGCACAGGCGCAGAGTAGCCAGCCTATCGGTATTTTACAGGTTACATTTTGGAGAGTGTGCGCGGGAACTGCATGACTTGATTCCGCCATCTCCTTTCTACCATCGGACAAGCCGACGAACGGCGAGTATCCACCCTTACGTTGTTGAAACTTCAACGGTCCGGACTAAGCGTTTCGCTTCGTCGTTTATACCGCGTACATCGAAGGACTGGAACAATCTGCCTGCTGCGGTCTTTCCGTCCAACTATAATATAGGTGTCTTCAAGGCTAGAGTGAATAGGCTCTTAATAAACTAGTGCGCCTGACCATCAATGATTGCATCTCCGCTTACCATCAGGTGGGATCGCAGTCAAGCACTGGTTTATATCAATTAAAAAAAAAAAAAAATTGCAACTACAATTTGTAGTTAGCAATCAAAATGTTTGACTACTTTGTACGATTTTTTAATGTAATTTGTAATTGCGATTACTAACCAAAATATGTAGTCGTAGATAATAATCAGTAGTTAGATTACATATTGCCCAACACTGAATACAGACAGAAACCAAATCCAAAACAAAAAAAAATGCATACTAACAATAAGAAATAACATTCAGTTCATACAATTCAATTAATAACATTAACAATACAATAAAGTAATCAATACTCAATTTTTTTAAATGTATTTTGTGTAGTAACAAAATTACTTTATTAATCAATACAATACAATTATTCAAATCAATCAATTTGATTCAATTATTATAATAATATACATAGAGAGTGCGGGGTGAGGAGTGAAAGCTCGTGACTGAATCATAACCGCTCGGATCGATCTGTAAAGTTAAGCGATGGTTGACGAGGTCGGTGCGTAGATGGGTGACCAACTAAACATACCGAGAGTCCTCCGTGCCTCGAGAAGCATTTTATGTTACTGGTCCAACTGCCAGGGCTGCGGGATGTTTCGAAGGAGTCACCATGGTACTGAAACGCAAAGGGCAACTGAAGGAATACGAGTGAGTTGTATTCCGTACAACTCTGACCCTCCCTCTCGCTCTACCCACAGTGGGAGTCATCATTTAATAGTTTCCTTCGTACTTATGGGCAGGCAGAAGCCAGGACATCTGACAACACGGGCATACGGGTTGCAGTAGGATATTGCTATGATTACTATTATATGATTACTGAAGACTGTTGCAATTCTTAAACACGTTCATTTGTATATGCGAGCGAAGCTGGCGGCCCATCAAAAAGTTGTTTATATCTGCTCCTAACCAAAGGAATATAAGGCACTACTACGCACAATATTCTGGACAAGTAAAGAAAATCAACTTATAAGCCTAATAAGCTACTTGAAGTCCTCTCAACCTTAGTTCGGTCTTCGTCATAATTGTTACTTTTTAAAATCTCCTTATTATAATGTATTTATTAGTTTATAATATTAGCATATATAAGTATTTATTCACCATCATCATCATTTCAGCCGATAGACGTCCACTGCTGGACATAGGCCTCCCCCAAATGTCGACTTTTTGGAAGTATTTATTATTGTCACTAAATTTTTACATTCTACTTGATATATCTGTTATTTATTTATTGTGCACACCTACCACAGTGTTGTCTCTTTTAACCCAATGGTTGACTGGTAGAGAATGCCTTGTTGCATTAAGTCCGCCTATGTACCACTACTGTACATGAAGTTTAAATAAATAAATAAAAGCTAGTATCACGGATGAGCTCCCAATCTGAAGGTCAATAAATCAGCTTGCTATTCATTATAATCTACACGTGTCTCCGGGCGAGCCCCCTCTCTGCCCACTACCCGCTAGTTCAGCTACTCACCACCGCCCGGCGCGGCGTTAGTGAGCCAGCCAGCGCGCAGGCGCGCGACACACCCTTCGCCTCTGTTTATTTATCCGCCAATACCCTGCCGCAACGAACGCGTTCACATCGCAAACATTGGATCAAATACGACACAATTTACACTGAAAATAGTGCTGTGATTTGAGTGAACCACCTAAAATGTGAGTGGAAAAGACAGTTATCGATTTCGTGTGTCTGTTCAGGCGATCCGGACATTGCGGTGAGTGATCGTTTATTCATTAAGCATTGATTGCATGACCTTGACACGGGAGGGGGATGTTGGCGGACTGTTGGTGTAACATACAAACATTGGCCCTCTGTGAGATATTGCATCGCTGCATGGCGACTTGTCGGGTCGATTATAATTAAATAACATGCAAAAGGAAGACACTTTTCCACAGTAATTAGCTAAAAACAATGGTGGTCGTAATAGCGAGGACTACATTCAGGAAGTCGCAAATTTTTTCCGAGAGGGTAGGTAAGGGTTTATAGAAAGTTTTTAGTCTTGCCCCCGAGTACTGATTTAAGAATTTGAAGTTGAGCATTCCTTAAACTCGAGGATTTAATACGTTCTTTATTCAAAATACTCAATTCAGAAACTTGCCCTTAGACGTGCCAAGCGCTACGTTGTTCTAAAGTTGTACCGGTCTTCATACTGGAATAGCGTTTGAAGGTAGTAATCAACTTTCAATGTTTCATACAACACCGGGGATTAGTAATTAAATACCTAGCTAGGTATTTCGTTGGTGTTCACTGATGTGAGCCGGTTCGTTACTACGAACCAGTTCATCGGGTAGGGCAGCTTGTTGCTGAAACCGCGCCAACGCTCGGAGACCTACTTAGATTAGAATGCCGTTGTTATCCGTGTTGCGCACAACTAGCTCATTTGCATAGCACTTAGTGCTCATAATGTGGAAATAAATTCCTACGAAAAAGAATGAATAACAAGTCACCAACTGGTAGGCCGCTAATCAGGGGCGCCGACTCCGTGGGTGCTCGGGGGCTCGAACACCCCTGAGAATAGATATCAAGAAACAGATCACTAATCGCCTTTTAGGTTACGTGTAAATTATAATATTTCTTGATACTAAAAACTTCATTTTTATATAATGGTTTCATTTTATATTTTTATCAAACATAATTAGTAATTAATTACGCAGTATTTAAGTACGACATTATTTTATGTGTCGGTGGATCAGTATGCATTTCTCTTCTCACACTTCGCCACTTTTTCGAGTCTATCAAATGAGCATGAGCACTCATGAAGTTTCCTATAAGCCGGCGCCACTGCGTGATCTTGACATAAGGGTACACGGGTATTTACCATTGCTTTGGTTTTATCTATTTTCATTTTTAAGAGTTCTTTCGGAAGCTCTAATGTGGTCATCGAGCATTGCTATCTCTGGGCTCCTTCATAATATCAGCCATGACTACTATGTCGTCGGCAAATCAAAGCTGAGTGATGTAAATTGAAATGAATGCCTAACACTCTCCAGTCTAGACCCATGAAGACATCCTCTGCTGCAGCTATGAACAGTTTCGGAAATATTATGTCTCCCTGCCTTCCCACTACAGCGGGGTGCTAGGTAAACCTATTCAGGTTTTGAAGTTTGGTCCTGAATTTGGACTAACATGGTGGCGTTTTCAAACAAATACTTCTGCACATCGATGTAGTGATAGGCTGTCTGGCATTATTAGAGAGACTGCAGCACTGAGATATGGGCTATTCCCATATCTCAATCAAATCGAAGGCTTTCTCGTAGTCTACAAACTCTAAAGGCAAATTATGCTCTTCAGTCTCCGTTGCATGAAAACTACGATAATGAGAGAATTCCAGAAAACTTCTATTCTATAGACTTTTACTTGTAAGAAACTCTGAAGCAAATTGACTATCACATTCGAAGAAATCAGCTGTCTATAGATTTCATGTAGTCTATATACTTTGACAATTGCTTTTTTTTTACGTTCAGTGCGGGACCGCCGTATGTGGGGGCCTGTAGCATTTGTTACTCTTACTACATTGGTAATCCGCCAGTGATCACCACTGGCAATGCGAGTACATGTCGCCAGTGGTGTTAAAGTTATTGTTCAAGTTTGTAAGTGTGTATATTTGTATGTTTGTTACTTCTTCACGCTCGTACAGCTAAACATTTGGATGAATTTTGGCGCAAGATTAGTAGAAGCTAGAAGGCCCTGGTCTAAACTTGGGCCTCATTTTTTTTGCCTGGGAGTAAGAGTGTGTTCCCTCGAGATAATTTTCTAATTTCACGCGGACGAAGGCCTCAACAGAACCAAGTAACAGATGACTAATCAAGTAACCACCTATGCTATAATTTCCGTCCGTATCACCCTCTGTATCATTTACCAGTTGTCACACTTCGCTTCCTGCCTGCGTCGGTGCTTATGTTTGTCAAGTTGAGGTCGTCATGGTGACCGGTCACTCCGTCTGCAAACGTTTGCCCTAATGATGTTTACTCTAACTTGATTTGTCGAAATCGTCTATTAGATCATTCGTTTTACGGAGAATATATAATTTCTTTATGGTGAGGGTGCAAAGTTCATTATTTTAGTTCTTGTATATCTTTGCAGCAAAGACTTTGCTAAAGAAAACATGTTTATTCTGCCCTAATATACGCAAAATTATTTACAAAAAATAAAAAACTGTGTTGCACCGTATGAACATACTAGCTTCTGCCAGCGGTTTCACCCGCGTCGAAGTAGGTTTCTTCATACATAATTTGGACCCCCGTTGCACCCTTATAAGGGGTGAATTTTGAAAAATCCTCTTTTAGTGCTTCTCTACGTCATAAGAGAAAGTCTGGTGCAAAATTTCAGGTTTCTAGTCCCAGTAGTTTCGGTTGTGCGTTGATATGTCAGTCAGTTTCTCCTTTTAAATATATAATTATGACGAAAGTGAGAATTTTTTTAGTTATCTTCGAAATAATTGCAAATATAAAAAAAAAACATCGTTTGATAAGTATATTATTGCTGAACTTATCATTATATTCCATAAAACATATATTAGGGCTCGTTCCATTTCTGTCAAGTGTTTGAAGTTGACAGCGAGAGCACGATGTTCAGCCTAAATATGTAGCCTGCCGCAGCTTGCCGAGGTTCACTGAAGTAGCACTAAAATGCACATACAATAAAATATTAATTAATCTGTACTAAAGGTTAACTTATATTTCACCACTTTAATTAATTACAAACTGCTTGCTGCGGTCACCACTTATGTATTGCCATTTACTGCCTGCGGTTTTGCCCGCATGATAGTAGAAAGTTCTATTATTTCTATATATTCCTGAGATTAAACGAATCCTGTGTGCTATTTTAGGACATGGTCTACTCGTATACCAAGTTTCATCGAAATCTGTTCAGCTGTTCGAGCGTGAAAAAGTAACAAACTCACAAACTTTTGCTTTTATTGATTGTAACACCCACCTTTTTTTAACCCCCGACGGAAAAGAGGGGTGTTATAAGTTTGACGTGTCTGGGTGTCTTTTTTTAATTGTAGTACTTAAGGTTTTTGAAGGAAACTTCCTCAACTCCAGTCGACTAGATCGTCTTGACAACATAAGAAATCTATCCAATATTCAAGTTAGTTACAAAATTACAAGCTTTCGCTGTCTATTCAATTGTGGCTTTTTTTTGGTGGGAAATCATCCAATCACTTCTCTCGCTCTTCGCGGGGCGCGAAGGCATATCAAACTTTTACTGACTAAAACCCACTCCTATCACTCCTATGTTCCTTCTTTGCCTTGCGTTCCAGGTCCCCGGTTTTTTTTTTCAGAAGCGGACCTACTGTCCCAGTAGGCTTCGACGATTCAATTGTTCGTTTGAAGGAAATCGCTTATTAGAATGTCCCTACTTGTAAGCTCGTTGCTATTCCTGAAGGAATGAAAAATAATGTGGTAGCAAAATCAAAACATGGACATTTTTAGGGTTCCATACTTCAAAAGGAAAAAACAGTACACTTATAGGGTCTCTTTGTAGTCCTCTGTCTGTTTGTCAAGGCCCTTTATCTCGGGAAAGCGTAGAGGTATCGAGTTAGAATTAAAACCATATACTCAAGTCTGCGGTCCCTTGAAGGTGTGATAAATTAAATTTTTGCATTAACAGAAAAAGAAGATCGGCCGTTTATGTCAGAATAATACGTATATTGCGACACTCTCGAGGGAATCACAATTTATAGAGTACTTCCCGTTGACCTAGAATCATGAAATTTGGCATGGATCAAGGTTTCATAGCACAAGTATATGAAAAAATAAAAACTGTAAATTTGTAGTTACGTCACCAAAAAAAAACTTTATGCGATTCGTAACACAATCAGGAATTGACTGTTTTCATAAGTAAGTTGTACGGAATCCTCAGTGCGCCAGTCGGACTCGCACTTGCCCGGTTTTTTTTAAAGTTGCGTTGTGTATAAGGGTCTGCCTACATTTGAGACAAGACTGTCTTAAACAGAATTGTCTACGACAAGACTGTTTTGAGACGTCCAGTGTTGCCAATAGTTACACTAACTTACCACTAGAGTCGACTTTTAAAACCACCAGAAAACCACTCACAAAAAAGTATCCCGCACACAAAATAGCAAAATTTCCCACTAAAAAAAGGCGTGTTGTACGAAATAAAATAAGTAGGCATATAGGTTATTATTTTCCTTTAAAAATTAACAATCAGTTGATCAAAATACCATTTGTGGGTAAATTAACATTAGTAGGTAATTCAACATACAAATTTTTCAATAACGCTCTGTATAATAATTCGTCTTGAGACGAATCATTTTTGTTTGCACAATCATCGTTGGTATCAGATTTATAATTATGGATTCTATAGTGCTGATTTACACCCGAGTGATCGCATTTTTAGTACTAGAAAAATCCACTAGCCACCAAAACCAATATTTCGCAATTTAATGGGGGGTTAAAACCATCAGTTTTAATGGAAAATCCACTAAGTTGGCAACACTGGCCGTATGCCGCTAGACTGGTTTGTCTTGATAGTGTGCGCCGTGACGTAGACAAGACAGTCTTGTCGCAGACGTCGTAGACAAGTCTGCAACGTCGTAGACAATTCTGTCTAAGACAGTCTTGTCTCAAGTGTGCGCAGGCCCTAAGATTGATACGTTTTCTTTATTGTACATCGTAAAAAATTACAGTAAGATCTTTAAATTAATGGGATATTATATTGGGCGGTTTCATCGGTAAATGCTTCAGACAACCGTTAGCTAACTAAAAAGTTAGGTTATTAAGTTACCTAATAACAGTGAACCTTACTCAGCAGGTACCTGTTCAAACATCATCATCATCTTCCTGCCCTTATCCCGTGTTATTTGGGGTCGGCGCAACACGTTTTTTTCTTCCACTCTGCCCTGTCACTGGTCATGCTATCACTAACTTCCTTTTCTTTCATATCACTCTTCACACAATCCATCCATCTTTTCTTTGGTCTCCCTCTCCCTCTCCATCCATCCACATGTAAACTCATAACTCTTTTAGTAACATGCGTTCCATCCCTCCTCTTCACATGACCATACCAAGACAAACGATTCCCTTTCAACTTTTCAGTCACTGGTGCCACTTTCAAACTTCCCCTAATATAAAGTAAACAGTAAACAATAGTAAGAAAAAGGAATTCAATTTATTTTAGGAAGGTAGCCGAACTCACGCGTTTAATAAATTACTTCATATCTGCTTGCCTTCAAATATGCCATATTTTGTACGGATTCCGTGGATTCCGTAGACTCGGCCCAGTGATGTAAAATCATAAAGTATGTAACATACAAATAACACATTCCTAAGATCCTATCGCAGTTGGCGACTACAAAGAAACCTCATTTACTAATTACTTAGTTCTAATTAAAGAACAATAGTCGTGCTTCAATAAAATATATTAAGTACTGCTCTGAACAATGGATGTTTAGGAAGAAACATGTTTAATTAGCTTGTAATTACGTACTTACTTCTTGTAACTCATTTATTTTATTGGTTTCAAGTAGAATGCTAGTACAGGCATGAAACCGTTGTGGTAGTCACAGACGGAAGTCTCTTCCGAATCGGAGGAAGTCTAAAGTAGCCCTACGTATAACGGTATAACAATAAGATAAATATTTGCGCAATCCCTCGAATTTGATCTAAAATCCATCCGAATTCGGAATATTCCCTAATCGGATAGAAATTGAAAATTAAGTTCGCATTTGGATCGGATGCAGTGCGGCGCAAAATAGGCCTCTTCATTCGCATACCATTTAAGTCGATCTTCTGTAACTCTTAATGACTGATTTCATTTCAGCAACTTACCCTGCTCGTGTCGGTACTCCTCCTTACCCGAAGGGGTCATATAGGGTCGACGCTGCATTAGGCTAAGTCCACACTTTAGACAGAATTGTCTCACATAGACAAGTCTGTCTCAAAACTGAAACGAAACTCTTAAAAAATAAGTAAATTTGTATTCGATTTTTATAAGGTTACTCAGGTCTGCGGTTCCATGATGCTGTGAAAAAATCAAACGTCTAAGTTAACGAAAAAAAAAAAAATTGATACGGCCCTTATGTCGCAAAAAACCTATATATCGACACTCTTAGGGGACTCAAATTCATAAAGTACTTCCTGTTGACCCAGAATCCTAAAATTTGGCATAAAGCAAGTTCTAGCACAGGTATAGGAATAAATCAGAAAACAGTAACTTTGTTACAATTCTGCATCTGTTGAAAGCTGTAGTCGTATAGTGTTTTGACATTATGAGGTACCTACCTATTTTACAGCTACCCACAGTGCAGCCCTGCGTTCAAAAATTAGGTTACAATTAACTCGATTGACGTCATCAGGTTAGATACTCTACGCTCGCATTTTTGAATTTGAACGCGAACGTAGAGTTTAACTGTCAATTCCAAGCAACTGTCTTTCCTGCCACTTACACCAACCTACCCTGCTCGGAGTTAGAGTTAGTTGGGTTAACTCTAGGGTAGCTACTCGAGTTATAAAAGAACGACTCTGGGTTGCAACTCGAGGCTTTTTTGAACGTTTAGAGTAAAGACTCTACCCTACTCTGGTTATTTTTGAACGCAGGGCTGGGAAGTTACGTTATGCCGTATTACCCACCATAGTGCAGTGCATAGGAACAGGTTATTCTGTGGCGCTCTCCTGATATTATAATGCTAATAATATTAATTTGCATAAAATATTTCTTAGGTATTGTTGACTTCGAGTATAAAGTTCTATAGACTAAGAAAATAACAATATAATCGTTAACAAATCAGTACCTAAATTATTTATTTTTGAATTAATATTAAACACATATAATATAATATTATTATTTTTTAGTTGTTTAAGCAACTTCACTATGAAACATTTTTGAAGTGGTAAGGTTGCCGGTTGACATGACATTTTTAATTTAGAAATTCGTCTATTGAATAAAAACTATGCGATATTAAACATATCTTTTGTAATAATTTAATTATCCAGCTCATATTTACGCAGTGCGTCTGAACATTATATCTATTCTAGGCATAGAGATTCTTAATAAGATTCTTTCCGCTTGTTCAAATTATTTTTAGGTTCAATAAAAAAACAGAAAAATGAAAAAAAAAGTTGGTTATAGTTCTTTTTAAATTTTTATAAAATATTTTATTTCTATCCTAAAATTTGATTGAAGTTATGGAAAATTGTAAAGTTTCCTCTGGAGTTCTGGTTTCTTCTGGAAAAATAAATCAAAGTGGTCCCAGTTTAGAAAATGTGCCGTGGAGCGTAGGCTGTGGGTACGTACAGACTTGAGCCGGACAAAGGAAAAGACTAATTAAATGATAGTGAGGCCACAGTGAGACTCGCAACCGTGTTACGTCTGCTATTGTGCAACTTTAACGTCTGTAACTAACCATTAGTATCCTTCCGACTGACTTTCGGTCGCAGCACAGCGATAATTCGCCATCTACACAAGTATGTGCACATACTCAGGTACTACTCTCTATTCCCTACCTCTCTAAGTCCCACGAGACGACCGGAGTGAGACCAGGTACAGCTCCAGGTGTTTTACTTGTTTTTAAGTGACGGGAGTTACGGAAGGAAATTCCTACTAGCAGCTTCCAAACTCTGGGCTGCTTTTGAAAATATCTTTACAGAAAAGCATTTTTTAAACCCTAGTTTTCAAACTTTGGCCTCGTTTGTACCTTACTAGGATTAGATTCGTATTTGTAATGATGAAAATGAATAAGTTCAGATTCGTGTAATGTCCGTAAAAATATGAGTGAAAAAGCAGTAAAACTGTTTAAATGTTTTTAGAACTACTTTACTTACATATTGATTAACTAAGTAGTCGATGTAGGAACAACGTAACAATATGTAACGTGAACCAATAGTATGTACAATACACGAGTAGCTAGTGTTGTGATCAGTGACGCAGAACATGTGGCGCGCATACTAACGTACAGTCCACCGCACGTTCAGTGGACTAGCTAAATGACCAACGGCCCTGGGCCAAAAAAAAAACTGAGGCTCCTTTTTACGCGGGAAATCATTAAATAACTTGTTTTGCTCTGGGTGGAGTGAGAGTGTTAGACTTTTACGGACTAAAAGGAGTTGCCATAATTAGTGTTGCAACCTATTTTATATAGATAATACTGTTTGTTAATTAACTGTTTGCTAATTATTATGTTTGTTGATAAGGTTTGGGGCCCTCTGAGTTGGGGGGGGGGGGGGCACTGCCCCGACTAGCCCTTCGGTAGCTACGTCAGTGCGCACGTTACTCATTGCTACGTGCGCTAGCAGTAACACCCTTACTTCTACCGCCTTACTTCTACCGCTTGTACTCGTTGTGCCTTCGTAGTTCAAGTGTTACCACTGCTGTGCGTACGTTAAACAAACTTAGTCTGAATTATTTATGACTAAGCTGTCCAACTTGAATTTATATTTAGATATAATTTTAATCCATCGCCACTTCTACAAGTATCGGCCGTAGTGTTATGTATTAAATTAATTTTAAGTGGGCATTTGTAGTAATAATATGAACTAGTGCTTGACTGCGATCCTGATAGTAAGCAGTGATGCAATCGTTGATGATGAGGCGCACAGACTCTAAAAGGTTACAGTGGATTGTGATAATGTCTTTTATTAAATTCTGACATAAAAGTTATTCCATTTTTTTTGCCATTTGTCCAGTGTCAAATTTGGAAAGTATTTATTTTTCAGAACCAGGATACAGTCACTTTGTTTTGTCATTTATTGTCAATACAGTCATTTGCATACGGTTTTAACACGTTCTAATGTTGTTGCAGTATTTGCCAGCTAATGTATCGAGCCAGCGTTCTCGGCAAGCTTCGCTTTCACAATTTATATTCCTTTGCTTCGTACAAACTCCTCGTACATCATACTCACACGTCGGTTGTGTGTTCTATCTGCCTAGATTGTCTGTAAAACATCACCAGTGAGCGCTGGGCACGCCACAATTATGGCGGTAAGTCCCCTCTTTGAGGCGTGGTTGGAAAGACCTCACGGCGTCCTCACATTCCGCATGACGCAGGTCCTCACCGGACACGGTAAGTTCGGGAGGTTCCTGCACCGGATTCGTGCGGAAACGACGCCCGGGTGTCGCCACTGTGTGGCCCACCCGGAGGACACGGTGGAGCACACGGTGGAGGTGTGCCCCGCCTGGGCAGAGCAACGCCGTGTCCTCGTGGGGGCAATCGGCGGCGGTGATCTCTCGCGCCGGGCCTTGGCTCAGGCCATGCTCCGGAGCGAGGAGGAGTGGCAAGCGGTCGCCTCCTTCTGCGAAGCAGTAATGCTAGCTAAGGAGGCGGCCGATCGCGTGAGGCAACGGTCCTTACGCTCCAACCGCCGCCGGGATTCCGATCCCGATTTCCGGCCACCGTAGGCGCGGGCTTGCAGACGGCGAGCAATGGGTGGCTCGCCGTCTGACCGTCCGGTAACCGTCCAGACCGAGCCCAAGTCGTCGACGGCGCGTTTTGTTCCACGCGCGCCTCAAGGAGATGTCAGCAAATCGTAAGGGCCCAGCAGGGTCGAAGCCTACTGGGGCCACGGGTAGTGTGAAAGCGGAAACCGGGGACCTGGGACGAAGGCAACGAAGGAACAGGAGTGGGTTTTTAGTCAGTAAGAGTCTGACACTATCTCCCGCTCCGCCCAAGAGCGGGGATGTCATTAGGATGATTTTCCCACCCAATAAAAAAAAAAAAAAAAAAACCAGTGAGCGCTGTTAGTGTATATCCTTCTAGGAATATCTATGTTTGGCATATACATTTTGCGTATATGTCAAAATATCTATGTTTTGCATATTTTGACATAAATGCATAAGTATCTGTAATGACCGTTTTACACCTTTACATACATTCGCTTCTTTTTGCGCAAAATCACAAGTCCTCGGAGCGTCTTGTATGTAAGTAGTTCTATAATTAGAGACTAGCGTGTGAAACGGTAGTATCATGTTAAACGTAGGCACAGCGCAGTGTACGGCAGTTAGTAATTAGATTACATCTGGCCTATATCGCGGCAAGTGTAGCGGCGCTGTGGCTGCCGGTGCGACTTGCTTACGAACGTCTTGATGGCGATAGACTCCGTGCAATGTTCATTGGGAAAAATTAATGTGACTTTGATGTTATCAACATCTGGCTCGATCTACCCCATCACCCCCAGACAGACGGATTCTAGAGAGCACTATTTCGCCATTTTTTGTTAATTGTGCTATATATCGTATACAGACATGAGATACTTGCTTAAAGAATCCAAAAAATAGGAGCTCTTAATCATTTTCTTTTTGACAATTTTTAGCGAAAACCAACTAAAAGATCGGAACGAGATCTTTTAACGAGATCTTTTGAGACAGTCTGAGTCGGTGGCGTATATATTTTAGTTCAACTTCGGATGTGGTGTCCGCAGCTGCCATCGAAAGCAGTTTATAAGTTTAGCAGGCACAGGCAGGATGTAGAGATGGATATAATACACAAATAGGTCAAACACATAAGTTATTTTTAGTTTTTGCCATTGTCGGGTAAAAGCGCCGCTTAAGAAATCATCCAGAAAATATTAACCCAAGTTTTAAAAATATGAGTTATTTTTACTCTATCCAGTAGTTAACCTCGTAATATCTTTCGTTATAAAAACTAAAGTAGATTACTACCTATGTCTGTTTGTTTCTTAGGTTTTCTCATTTTCATCATCTGCATGAAGGACATAGTTTTCATCCTTGAATGAGTTCCGTTGAGACAATTTCCAACTCTCACTCAGGCAAAGCCGCTGCTATATTGCCAGTTGAAATGAATGGCAAATAGAAAAAAAAACCTTTACATCCCCCATCTCGGAAAGAGTATGTTTGCTCTTCGATATCTGAGTGCATTAGCCGTTTTTATCCGCTAAAGGATAAAGTAAATTGAATTTAAAACATCGTGTGCACTAAGTTTGTGAATTCAAAACATCATTAAACCTACCTCCATGGTGCCAAATTTATCATACAATTTTTTTTAATTTATTAAAACTCAGACTCGCAAACTCCTTGGTGTACTTTTTCTTATTTTCCTTTGCGCGCGCCATTTTCTTTGACGTCATATTTTTAAAACCTTAGGTTGAAAACAAGAAACTTGAAAACAAGTGAAAAAACTAACATGAGTGATTCTAGAGCCAAAGAAGTTTATTGACGCCAACAGAAATGACAAACTGTTAATAATGCGCAAATGAGCTTTCTCCCTCAACAATCACGCGAGAAGTATTTAAAACAGTAGGTACGATATGTTTAACACGTGGCAACTAGCTGGAGGAAGCAAAACCTGCCAGAAAACGTTTTGCTGGCATATTTTATTGAATTATCCGAGAAAATAAATCAAGCACTCTATAGAGTAGGTACGTATTAAGACGTACATATCGACACCAATCCTAAATTCGTGGCATTTTTAAAAAGAGCCTCATCTGGTCATCATCCAAAAAAATCGAAGGTTTTGACAGCATCTGAAATTGAAGTTCCTAAAGAAGCACCTGATTCCGTATATTTTGCGGCAAAAGTAAGTCAGTTGCACATTCAGTAACTATTTAAGTATTTTAATCATCTATTTAACATAATCTAATACGTACTTAGTAGATTAGACAAAAAGAGACAGCAACTTCGTCATTCGCAAGGAATGAGTAACAATTGTTGAGAAACCAAGCCTTACGCCCGCCTAACACTCCAATCAATCGATTTTTTCTACAATATCGCAACAGAAAGTGTGTCAAACAGCCTATAGGTGCTAATAAAATTAGCAGTATCCCACGAGGAATAGCAACTTTTCTTGAACTTCCAGAACCCCCGTTGTACGCGGGTCATTGTTTCCGACAAACTTCAGCCACACTTTTGGCCGATTCAGGATCTGATCTCTGGTCCCTTAACCACCATGAAGGCTGGAAGTCCAATGCGGTTGTAGAGGGATACATAGAAGATTACATCCAAAATAAGTCTAAAATATGTAAAGGCATTGTAGGAGCCATGACACTGAAAGAGCCTCAGTCAGATCCTTGGACTGGCACTTCTACATAAAAAAGAGCCGTTACGAAACCTCTAACCATCGCCCTCTCTCGCCAACATTTACGCCAAGGGAATCCGATGAATCGGTACAACTATTAAGTACCTATGACAGATAGTTTACAAAAATATAGTACACAAGTCACTAACACCAACATTACAGTATGTAACAAATATATTACACTCAACTTATGTAACTGTAGCCACGTTACTTTCAATTTTTCTTAATTAAGTATTCTTGTTATAATTTAAAGTATATTCTGTAATACTTACCTATCATAATGTAGTAGTTAATACGTAAACTGAAATAAAAGTATATTGTGATTGTAAATCTTTTTTTTTGCATTTAGTCATTTCCTCGCTGAGGTGGGATGAAAAATTACGTATTGCACTCGAGTGCAAAGATTTTTCACCTCGTGCTCTTTTGGTTCTCTCGCTAACGCTCAGGATTCTAATTTGTGAATCACTCGCTGCGCTCTTGATTCAATTTTAGAATCCTTCGCTTGCCCATCAAAATTGAGCACGCGGTTAAAAAGCAACTTTGCACCCTTGAATAATAAATAATTAACTATTAAACGATCTGTACCTATTATTGGCACATTTTCTTAATTTATCAAGTTATCACAACAATTGTTTCCAGCACGATGCAGCCGACCGTGTCCCCGTGGGCGTGGGTGTCGTCTTGGGACCGGCGCGCGCGCAGCCGCGCGGCCGGCGAGTTCGCACGCTCGCGCGACCGCGCGGCCTCGCGGGCGCGGGAGCACGATAAGTACGCCTTCTACGGACTCAGGAAGGATAGCCGGCACTTTATCAGGTGTGTTTACATTCATAAAGAATACCTAGTACCTACCCATAATCCGACCTCCGTTCCGACCTCGCAGCGGAACACGACGCCGTCACTTCGTGTGCAATAGTTTTGTAGTCATTGGAATAAAATGTAACAATAGTGTGCTTGTCCACATCAGACTGGACCCGCTCACGAAGGGTCTGCTGCTGAACCGGCAGTGGGTGCCCACCAGCGCGCCCGTCACGTGGCGCGTGGAGCGCGCGCACCATACCGAGCCCTGGGGTATGCCCGGCATCAAGGTGCGTATAATTCTTATCGTATCTTTGTCCGCAACATCAACCACTCTTACTAAAGTGGATTGAGATCAAAAGTCAAAGTAATTGATTTATCATATATATATATATATATATATGTGACAAAATAATCATAGAATAAGAAAGTACTTTTACTCTGAGCCTAGCTTTAGAAGAAATCAAACAGTCCAATCGTTGCGTACAGATCTGTCGGCTAGACCTGGCATTGGCATATTGCTCCATGTAGGTACCGTAGTAGACATAAAGAAAACTGAAACCCGATAGCGAACTCAATACAGGTATATTATCATCAGAGCATCCAAAGCTACCGTCCGTACGAGCCGGTCCCCATCGTGCTCCCGGGCGAGCCTGGGGCCTCGGGGCAGCTGCCCAGCGCGACAGGAGCCCAGCGGAACATGGGGCCCCTCGCGCACAGTTGGTCGTATGGGGCCCGCGGCTGGGCGGCTGGCGCCGTGGTGCTGGCGCTGTTGGTGCTACTCGTGAGGGCCGCGGAGAATTGTCTCCATAAGAAACTGTTCAAGGCTATTTATGCGCATACAAGTGAGTGAAGTACTATTTATTTTCTTGGAGAAATAAACTGAAACTTAGTCGTGTTATGTTAACAACAAGCGAAAAATATTCTTCCCTGCCTTTATTGACAGTTGCCGACTGCAGCCACATGTTGTAAACATTAAACAGGACTAATGTTAGACTTGTATAGAAGGCCTGGACGAGATGAAGAGGCATTCTATTTGTGATAACGATTGACATAATGACACTAAAATGTGATGAATATTTGGGCGCCAGGACACCCGGGGGTATAATATGTACAAAAACTCTCAAAAATTAAAAATACATCAAACACACGCCTCACACTAGAGAACTTAGCATATGTAACGTAGTCAATGGCCTATAGTGTTAAATATCCAGAACCCCAGGTAGCTTAGGACGGGTTTTTGAGTTGCGTATTTTGAGTTAAGCACGTTTCAAACCCTACTTTAACACCAAATTTTGACAGTCTTACAGACTAAAGTAGAGTTTGAGAAATACTCAAGTTCTAATGCTTAAACCAGAAATAGGGGAATAGGGCGGACAGAATTTGAGTCCAATCGACGCGAAAAGAAGAAGAAGCCTCATCGGCCTAATGTGATCACTTTTTATGTTCAGATGCTGGAGCAGCTGAACTTCAGCAGAACGATATTAGGCCGGGGCATTACAGGCTGCAAGGAGGTCGGTGGCGCTTTGATACCCCTTAGTACACTGTGTCTTTGACATCAACGCTCAAACGTTTACCACGGAGACAGTACATGATTCTGGGCCGCCCAATAGTAGAATTTTTCGTCGGCGTTGTCCAAATTAAAAAAAAAATATCTGTATATTTTTACCCAACTACGTCAAAGCCAACGGAAGGTTATAATTTTGACAGGCTATGTATGTATGTATGTATGTTCATCTGTTCCCTCATAGCTCCTAACCTACTTATCGGAACTCGACGTGTGAGGTATCATTAAAACTGTCTTAATTTTCCGCTGAACATAGGCTACGGGACGTGACACAAAACTCGATATGGCGCCCTCTAGCGGACATAACATAATGTGTTAAAAATAAAAAGGAGATAAATACGCTGTGTTTGGTATCATTTGAAAGGGCTTCACTTTTATATTTCCAAAATATTGTGTTGTACTCAAATTTAAAGTGACACCCTCTGGTGGACAAAAAGTCATGTGTTAAAAAAATGTTAAGATATATACACCGTGTTTGATATCATTTGAAAGGCCTTCACTGATACTTATCAAAAAATATCATCAAAATTCAATGAGGCGCCCTCTAGTGGATAAAAACTTATGTGTTAAAAAAAAATACGTCATACCAAAATAAATAGTTTAGAAGCACAGTGATTTAACACCAAAATTGTTTTTAAAAAAAAGTAAAACCCGACTACGACAAAAAAAACGACGCTGAAAAAGTATGAAACAAGATTTTCAGGGTGCCGAAATACCTACCTGATAGGTACCTGTAACGTGTGACTACGGCTTTTCTTTTTGTTCTGTTCTTGTTTTTCCAGTTACCTTGATTATTTCAGCATCCTGAAAATCTTGTTTTACACTTTTTCAGCGTCTTTTTTTTTCGTAATCGGGTTTTATTTTTTTACTTTTTTTTCTTTTAAAGTATTTAAAATTGCTATTTTAATCAAACTAAAATGAGAAATTTATTTAAATAATTAATATTTCTAGAGTTTTTTACCTGAGCATCTGACTTCGGCAAATTTTATTTACATTCTGTTTTTAATGAAGAAAGTGAATTAGTTACTTTAAATTAAAATGTCATTGGAGTTAATTAGTATAACGACGATAAAAGCTGACGAAATTTCTACCATTGGCGGATCTAGAAGCATGTACACGTTTGTGCGTCCATGTCTGAGACACGGGATCCTTTACTTGGAAGTCACGAGATGACAAGACTTGAATTGATGGGGTCTAAGAACGAACGAGGATCAGGGATACTAGGACATCTTATGTTAGGCAGACACAGTGCTTATTGGAATGAGCCGTGTCGCTTATGTTAGGGCAAGGAAGAGAATAGGCAGACACAGTGCTTATTGGAATGAGCCGTGTCAGTTTAAGTCGTGGAGAAAACACAAAAGTTTTTGACCCAACTTCTGTTTTCAGTCTCAGTCGAAAAGTTATTTAGTTCTTGAAGGTACAAACTGTGACTTGGTGGACATCTTTGGAATTTTATTAATTAATTTGTTATTTTATTTCAGTAAGGAGACAGGAGTCAGATGAATGGTCCACACCAAATGTGATGGCCACTAGTCGTGCGTATTGCTTAATTTTATTATTTTTATAACACGTATCTTAAACTCTTCTATTATGTCCTTTGAACATATTTATAAACTTATAAGACTAGGGAAAGACCAAACCTTTCCTGTTGCTAGAAAAAAATCTCAATCTCATGATTCTGCCCAATCACCAATCAAGATATGAACTTAAGGATGATATCATAAATGATAATATATGTGTAAGTATGACTATGACTGCATGACGAAGCGTCAAGAGTAGATATTAATATGATTAACTTCAAATTGCAGTGCAGCTACAGCATCGAGACTTTGACGTCAGCTCCCTGGACAATCTGGAAGACATCGAAGACCTCCCGCCACTCAGCCACAACGACATGCCGCCGCCGTACTCGGAGTGCGCGCGCCCCGCCGACGTCAGCACCAACAAGCTCGTCAGCGAGGAGCCCCCGCCTCCCTACTCCGCCTGCTACGTCGCATACACTAACCCCAAGGACGCCGAACCACAAGTGCACATACGACGACAGAACGTCCTCGCCGAGCGACCACATTCTAGTACCGACATTGATAACGCTCAGAACAACCTCATTGAGAATGAACTCAGAAGCGAGGCCGGTACTATGATGGCCAGTTGTGACGATTCTGAAGACGTCGCTCCGGAGATGAGAACAGAACTAGTATTCGATAACGGTAGGATAGTAGAGAGGCTCAGTTTAGGTCTGAATAGTGATAATAATGAGACAGGAGCGGCCAGCAGTGACAATGTAGAAGAGCAGAGCACTAGACATGGAAAAGACAGAGTTGTGTATATTGATGAAACAGCCGCAGAGAACACCTCGCCTGGCAGAGCGCTACTCGTGTAGCGTGAACAGACAAGTATTAGGAGAGTGCGTGATAATGAATGTGAATGCGTTTGAGTTGTATGATACACTGTAATTATTTTTGTAATAATGTAAAAGCCAATACTCAAATAGGTAGATTTGTGAGATAGAATCAACGAAGAGCGACATTATGTTTCAGTATAGAGTGAAGTTAGAGAAAACGCTCAAAGAAGTGATAGTCTGTATAGGTTTTGATAATTAGATTAGATTGTAAAATTCTCTAAAGATCTCGATATGTTTCAATGTGTAAATGACGTCTGTGTCACTAACAGTATCTACGTAGTTACAACATGTGTAGCAGTAGTCTTTGATCTGACTTTGTCTGCAAAATTCTCCGTACTTACAATTGTTAACCTCTTCATAAATGATTCATAATAGTGAAACTTGGAATAAACTTTGCAAAGTTACGATAATAGTTTTGAAAATTGACGATTTTATTAGAAAAGATCTTGTGAACTGTAAATATACAATTTTATATGTTATTCATTGAGGACGATTCTTTTACGTCGCAAAACACGTCTATAGAATGTGTTTGTCACTGCTTTTACAAAAACTCTAAGTTTGTTGAAAGTAGCCTATTTTTTAATTTCTATTAGTTTAGAAATACTATTCATGTATTGTTTGTAAGTGCCTTGTAACGTTTGCACCAGACTCACTCTCGTATTTATTTTCTCGCATGATATACGTACGTACTTAGGTGTTCGCTTACCAAAGATACCTGAACCGTGGACTAGCTGTAAGATATTTTGTAATTTTGTAGTCTCCCGAGAGTCAGCACATTTAGTGTAGTGACGGCGGCGACGTCGGCGGCCATCACACATGACCGATGTAATTTATATTCCTAGAACATTCTCTGAATCTATTACAATTTTTATTAAAATTTATTTAACATAGATCTATATAGTTTTATTGATCCTTTTTCTTTATAAAGTTAGAAGTTAAAGACGGCCTCATGGGCTGACCTTCAAGGTTAAGCAACGCTTACTGAGATCGGCTTGTAGATGGGTGACCATTCATTACATAACTAGACTCTATCGCACTGTCATTTGTAGATCTTTAGGTTATTACGTGTAGTTAGAAGCTTGAATCTGATACCAGTCTTACTAACGTGTATTGTGTAACCCAGTCACTGGATTGTAGAGATCAGATTGGCAGTCATTTCTTCTTCTTAAACGGACACACTGCTCAGAGTGGTCGTGGCTGTTGATGATGGACAGCTGGTTGCTGCGCGCTGTCCTCGTTTGCTTCCAAGGCTGCGGTATGTCGAGCGATGCCTCTTCATTTCTGGCGGTTATTACCACTACGTGCACACTGTACGCGACACTGTGCACTCGACTGCGTAGTCTTGGTGATAAGGTCGATACTAGTTGAGGGTCCACGGGCTCTCTTGCCTTCAACGCGGCCGTAAACCATAAGTCATCCTTGTTTCTAGAGAAGTACTCAAAGAACTTCAGTATACTTTGGGTACACTCTGTTTGTGAAGCTCTTTGAGAAGTTTTCGGTGCGGAATGCTGTCCAACATCTCCCACGTCTCGGCCTCGCAAAGAAAAATTTCAAAGTCTTTCCATCAGCACAATCGATTGGCATTTGCTCCATAAAAAATACTGTAGTTGCGTCCAGTTAGGCTGGAAGCCGTCTCCAATATATACATATATGTACACCCTCTGTGTATACCGTCTACCTAATTGTTGGGGAAGTTGGCAAACGAAAGACGGACGGTTAAGGAAAAGGAAACTTAAAACTATTAATTATAATTAATATGGGATATTTGAAATAGTAATATTCTGAGTTACTCGTTTGTTAGTTGTGTGTCATCTTCTGCCGTTTACAGTCGGGAATAATTACTATTGCGGAATGGCGTTACCCGAGAATAGCGATCGAAAACTTAAAGAGGTATTCTCGAAAAGCAGCTAAGCAAAAATAAGTTTATAAGGGTTTTTATTTATTTTATTCTCATACAAATCACACATTTTACAATACAACGATTTGATAAAATTTTTGAGATTAAAATCGGTTCACGCAATCCAAAATTACCAACGCAAACCCAACATTAATAACCCGTCTAATTTGTATAAATTAGTACTTTGTGCTTTCTGTACTTTGGGCTATTTCGCGCTGTTAAGACTTTTCCTGAGTAAATGGGGTCGGGATGCGTATGAGCTATTATATTGTCGAATTGTTCGGTTTTCGGTATTTGTTCTTACTCGTCTGTCGTTTATTAACTCTTAAGTGGGGACACTTATTGTAACGGACGGGAAACTACGGAACCGTACATTGAGCGTGGCCCGACACGCTCTTGGTCGGTCTTTATATATATGTCGATATGTTATATATATGACGACTTAAGTATCTCGTGCCACTGATGTAAAAAAACAAGAAACCTTCCTCATCAAAACCAGTTCCTGATATTTCGCCGTGCTACGTGTCTACTGTCTTACTCATCACGCGGCAGTCCGTCGAGCGCGACGCACGTACCTACCATCTACATCTAAGTTTTGGATCTCTCCATTTGTGGCAACTTTTACAATATGAGGTGTGACCTACACCTATAAGTAATGATGCATACTAGCACGGTTTTATAAAGTTCGACTGTCCGACGCGTGTGTTTTTTATTTAGTGCTAATTTAGTGGAGTGTAAATGTCAGTTCACAAAAGTGCAATATAGGCGTAGAGATCTCAAGTAATCTAGAAGGACGGTCAAGTTTTTCGAGTGTATGTATGTGTGTCTATTTCTTTGGTACGTTTTGTATCCTTAATAGTGGAGTGCCTGGGGTTTTTTACCTAGGATTACAGTTACTGTGGACGAAATTAAAAAAGTGCTGAACTGAAACTGAAACAGTCGCCTTTCTTTAATTCAAACCAGCGTGAATTCGAACCTCTCTATAAATCGAAGTTTTCACGATTTCTAGAGACACTCGAACAAAATTGATACAGTTTTAATCACTTCACATAAACAATCATTGCTACTTTGAATTGTGCTTGACGCCGATGTAGGGGTATAACACAACTTTTTTTTTTATTGGTTTAAACCAGTGCTTGACTGCGATCCCTTCTGATGGTAAACAGAGATGCAATCATTGATGGTGAGGCGCACTAGTTTATTAAGAGAATATTCACTCTAGCCTTAAAGTCACCTAAATTATAGTTGGACGGGAAGACCGCAACAGCCAAATTGACTACTGAAAACTTCTTAGTAAATAAAAAAAAGAGACGACCGTTTAAGTCGCAAAAAAATTATATTTCGACACGCTCAAGGGAATCAAAATTCATAGAGTACTTCCCGTTGACCTAGAATCCTGAAATTTGGCATGAAGAAAGGTCTCATAGCACAAATATAATATATGTATAAAAAATCTGAAACAATAAATATACTTTTTTGCGATTCAGAAAAATCTTCATAACTCAATTCGGGAGTTGAACTGTTTTCATAGACATGTTTGTGCGGAACCGTCAGTGCGCGAATTCAATTCGCACTTGCCCGGTTTTATTTTTGGAAATCAAGATCACAATTTTTTTAATATCAAGGTATTTTTTTTATAAGTACTTACATATCAAACAAACAAATCATACTCATTTTAGGGTTCCGTAGTCAACTAGGAACCCTTAAGCTAGAACTACATTAGACCGACGCACACGTGTAACACGCCTGATTTGTACATAGACCGACGTCGCGTGGCGTGATCAAGTGTATTGTGGTCTATTGTTCTCGAAAAATGAAAGTTCGAAACTTCGAACATTAGTTCCCTATGAGTTCACGTCATTTTAAAATATTAAATATTTACTTTCCCTACGAGTCCATGAGAATGTTTGGTACAGTCAGCAGTAAAAGCTTTGATAAGGGATGAATGTTTATTATTTCTGTTTCTATAAAATAAAAAAAACAATGAATATTTTTATTTATAGTCAGTAACGTATGAAACGGTGAACATTACTCTACATGCATGTCTTCAAAGAAGTGAATGGTCACAACCATAATAAAAAAATATGTATTAATTACAATTAATAATTTTAAACTTACACTAATATAGACCTAAGCGTTATAAATCATAGAATTATCACAGTAAATCAAAATAATCGTATTTAGTAAATATTTCTTTTTCTCAAGGCTTACAAGCTGGTTAAGGCAGACAAGAAATGGTTTTTACTGACTGTACCCGTGGACCCACGCCACGTTAGGAACATTATAGATATAGGAACATTTAAAACGATTATTATTTTTCACGACTCGGTGGGAAATGAAGAACAATAGAATCACGGACCTCAGGGAACTACCCCTTGAAAAGTGACTCGTTTGCTATTTTTTAGTAATTTTTTGCAGCCGGGATTTATGTTTACTTTTTTATTTGTTTTAAAGGAAAGAATTTGAAGACGAGACTAGGCTGTACTCGCTTGACTTGTGGCCCGGCGTGGAAGCCCTCCTCGATATGCCTGACAAAGCGCTGCTCGGTGACCTGACTCCCAAAGATTTCACTCCGTCCGACGAGATACCTTCCACCACACCATTCGAAAAAGGGACTCCCTCCACACTATCCGGAAAGGGGTCTTCAACTACACCATCCAAAATGGGACCTCCTACTACACCACCCAAAAAGGGGCCTCCAACCACACCATCTATAAAGAGGCCTCCTACCACTCCATCCGAAGAGGGGTCTATTATGAAACTGCTCGACAAAAAACAATTCAAAACATCGAACCCCCCAATCAGAGCGTTTGACAACGTGCACCCCAGCACAGTGTCCTGGAACTGGTCACCCATCAGTGCCGTCCAAAAGATCCCTACTGTAAAACCGTTCGACCACTTACCTGAATGGAAACACGACAACATTTTCAACGATACCGACTGGTTTCCCAAATACAAATACAAGGTTTGTTATGCTATACTAGAATAGAATAGATTAGTATAGAATAGAATAGTATTTATTCGATGCAGGAAATACAATAAGCAACAACACAAAAAAAAGTACAGATTTACAATATAGTTGCGCTGAGCGTGCCCGAACCGAAAGGGTCGCCAACTCAGCAATTGTTGGGCGTCAGACACCCAGTGCTGATTTTCAGCTGGTTACTAAACACAAGGTATCCGTGAATATCAGTAATTTCAAAATGAGGAAAGGCAATAGTCCCTCTGTTGACTCTGAACAGCTATTAATTAATAATAATAATATTCTTTATTTCGAGCATCACGACTCATTTAGTATTAGTAAAAATAAAACAAACTTACAACTATGTTAGTGACACTAATACAACTACAAATTACATTCACACGCACAATGAAACAATCATTGCTTCAAAATTAAAAATGTTTTCTAATATAAAACATAGGCATTGTTTAGATAAATTATGCGATGAATTTGTGTGTATATTAACATATGCGTCTAGATGTTCAGCAATTGTTAAACGGAAACGTAAGAAATGTGGCATAGCTGGGTGGAACAGATACGTCAGGGAGGGTCATGCAAAGGCCAGGCTTAGTTATCGGACATGGGTGATAAATGGAAAACCTGTGATCTGTTGTAAATATTTATGAAGAAATGTAGGAATCCAGGAAGAATAGAATAGAATAAACTTTATTGTACACCAAAATAGTAACAAAACGGTCTTATCGCTGACAGCGATATCTACCAGACAACCTTAGGGTGGAATGTAAGAAAGTTTGAAATAGAAAAAGGGGGGTAGTCTGCGGTGTACTGCAAATTAATAATGTAAATATTAGATTAAAATTATAAACTAGACTATATATACATACATACTAGGAAGCTTTTTAAGTCAAAATTAAAGTGGTGTCAGAAAAAAGAGCAAAAAATTAAAATGGAAATCATTGCAGACCACCACTGTAAGAAGGATTTTAAAGGTTTCTGGAAAAAGACGAATCAATTGAATCCGAAGCCTGGTCATCCTGTAAGTGTTGCTGGCATGCATGAACCACAAAGGATTGCCAATGTTTTCAACAATTATTTAAAGTGGAGTCTCCTTTTGGTACGACGCCGCAGATGATCGATGTTGACTGCAGTGCTGGAGACCTTAAAGTTAGGTTTACAGCCAAAAATGTAACGCACATTATTAAAGGTATGGTAAGAGGTCACGACAGTCTCAGCATCGAGCATCTGCAATATGCAGGCTGTCACTTGCCGAGGGTTTTGGTCATGTTTTTTTAATCTTTGTTACCTGATAATTTGATGTACACTATTGTGGTATCAATAGCTAAGAATAACTGGAGATACTTCTGATGTGTTAAATTATAGACCAATCTCATTAACCTCGGTTATAGCAAAAGTGCTGGATAGTCTGCTTGACCAGCAACTGTGCAGGAATATCAAGCTCCATGACGCGCAATTCGGATTTAGATCTGGTTTATCTACGGAAACTGCCATCATGTGTCTTAAGCAGACTGTACAATATTACAGTGATCGAAAGACTCCTATCTATGCATGCTTCCAGATCTCTCAAAAGCTTTCGATCTGGTGTCGTATGACAAGCTATGGGAGAAGCTGCATACTGAGACAGATTGCAATCCGGAAGTTATATCTATTTTTAGATATTGGTACGACAATTAGAAAAATTGTGTCAAATGGGCAGGCTCTTTCTCGGATGAGTACAGGTTGCAGTGCGGGGTGAGGCAGGGTGGTCTGACCTCACCTAAGATCTTCAACCTATACATAAACCGACTCGTCGGTGAGCTCAGCAGTACCAATGCTATATAGATGGGGTATGTGTCAACAATGTCAGCTAGCAGATGACATGGTACTGCTGAGTCCATCGATAGGTGGATTGCGTAAGTTGGTTCGAATGTGTGAGTCTTATGCGGAGGCCCATGGACTCAGATACAACGCTAAGAAAAGTGAATTGCTAGTCTTTAAAGGGCGTGGTAAAAGTTATGTAACTGTACCCTCAGTTACCTTAGCTGGTACTGTTTTTAAACAGAGTCACACAGTTTAAGTGTCTGTGCCACTGGGTTTCCGAAGACCTTAGAGACAACATGGATATTGAGAGAGCACGTAGGGCGTTGGCTGTCCGGTGTAATATGTTGGCCCGCAAGTTTGCACATAGCAGTAATGAATAGAAAGTTACGCTTTTTACGTCTTACTGCCAAACACTTTACACGTGCAGCCTGTGGGCTAACTACACGCTGGGAGCATATAGCGCCTTACGTGTTCAATATAATAACGCGTTTAGGGTGTTGCTGGGACTATCACGGTTCTGTAGTGCCTCCACCATGTTCGCAGAAGCGCACACTGATGACCTTCATGCCCTTATTAGGAAGCAATGTGCGTCACTGATGAGCCGTGTTAGGACCAGTAGCAACAATATTGTGAACGTGTTTGCGGACAGGTGGGACTCTCCATTGCTGCACCATTGGATACGCTTGCACGCTACACGGTGAGTACTGGACAGTTTTCCCTCATCGCACTAAATGTGTGTAGTTTTTTGTTTTGTATGTTTCTTTTTGGTTAATTGTGTATTGTAAACTGTTTCTTATTGTTTCCGTTGTGTGTTGTTTTTAATATAGTATGTGTTATATAAAGCTGTAAGTGTTACCTATGGACGGAAAGGTCCGAAATAAACGTTTATTATTATTATTGTTTCAGTACCCCATTTGAGATACTAGAACAATTGTTCGTTGGTTTTTAAGAAGTAATCTTTTGGAGTCTTTTGAATTTACAGTTCGTGTTTGTGACGGCAACAGAGCCGCCATTCACTCGGGCTGTTCACGCCGGTACTCTCGTCGTCAAGGTGCTGGGGGGCGCTGCGATGCTCGTGTTGGCGCTCATGTTAATGTCCAATGTTATGAATAGAAAACATCGCACCCGTAGAGGTATGTTAAAGGTTTCGCTTACCTTCGAGGCTTACAGAGTTAACTACTTTGTTTCGGCGATTATGATTGTACTTTTCGACAATTTATCGCTGTCAGAATGTCTCTTTGTCTATATGCACCTATTGCCTATAGTTCTCCTATAGTTAGTGATATATCTTCGGAGTTTGTTGAGCCTTAATCATCTTCATAATCACCATCATCTGCACAATCTTTCTACACTTTACGGACAAGGGCAGCAAAATTATACAAATGATAAATGATAAATGATATTTATTTTGTAAGTAGGTTTGAAAAAACACTTTTACACGTCAATTTTTTTTGTCATTTTAAACTAGATGAGGCCGGTGTTTCCTAGCTGACTACCCTGAGAAGAAACACCGAAACAAACTCAGGGGTCAAAGTCTTTTTTAAAGTCCATACAGTTAATATGTAATGGTCAAATCACATGAGAACAGTGCAGATTTGTCTGAGATGGTCTTTTGAAGTAAGAACCATACAGATTTGAGTGAACCTGTCCAGTCAGTGCAAGCATTTGTCAGTATTCGCAAAGCTCAACCTAGGACTACTAAGGAGCTCAACGACTTGACGAACAATACCAAGGAAAGGACATTTGGGTAGGCCGCAGAATATACTCAAATTGCCAGACATACGTTAAAATTACTGAAAAGGAAAAAAAAAGGCAATCAACATTGTTCTCACGTTCACAATAAGAAAAGTAAATATATAATTTACAAAATGTAATTTACTTAATAAAGTAAATATTGATGTCAAAAATAAAAATAAATAAAGTCAAATTGCAAAATAAAAATAATCTACAATATCAAATTGTAAAATAATAATAATAATAAAGAGCACAATTGAAAATAAAAACAAAAGAGAAAAATAAGACAACAGTTGTAGTGCGTACTGGAGCAGGTCAATCCCAAGCCTTTTCGTCCTCAACATAGTCCTTTATAGAGTAAAAAGCCTTTTGACAAAGTTTTCGCTTTACAAATGTTTTGAATTTATTAAGGCTTAGTTGTTGAATGTGACTAGGAAGTTTATTATAGAAGTGTATACATTGGCATCTAAATGACCTGATTGTTGCACTCAGTGGCACCCGGAGAGGTTGTCACATAGATGGAATTAGTGTAAATAACATAAGCTATGCTGATGACATGGTGCTACTGAGTGCATCAGTATGTGGCATTAAAAAACTGCTTGCTATTTGTGAGGCTTATGCCAAGCAGCATGGTTTGAAATATAATCCACTCAAAAGTGAGGTCATGGTCTTTGAGGCCAGAGGAAATAGTACAGGTAACGTGTTTCCCAACATCACGCTTAATGGTACAACCTTGCGTAGGGTGTCAAAATTTAAATACTTAGGACACATGCTTACCTCTGACCTCAAGGACAATGACGACATCGAGAGGGAAAGGAGGGCGCTGGCAGTTCGAGCGAACATGATAGCCCGCAGGTTTGCACGTTGTTCGACCGATGTCAAAATTACACTTTTCAGATCTTATTGTACATCATTCTACACGTGCAGCCTGTGGGCCGACTATACTCAAAAGTCGTTCAGTGCTCTCCGAGTTCAATTTAATAATGCGTTCAGGGTGCTGATGGGGCTGCGACGATTCTGTAGTGCATCAGGGATGTTTGCTGAACATCGCGTCGACTGCTTTTACGCTACGATGCGTAAAAGATGCGCTTCCCTGGTGCGTAGAGTAAGTGGCAGCGCCAACAGCATCCTTAACATGATCGCAAGTCGTCTGGACTGCAGTTACATCAATCACTGCAGCGCCATATGTCATGGGATGGCGCAGCAGTGATTGTTGTATTTTCTTTCTTTTAATAATTTGTTTGTTTGTCTCTCTGTGTATTACTAACACTAGTCTATAAGAACATTGTTACTAACAAAATGGACATGGTCTGAAAAATAAATTTAATAATAATAATAATAAATGAGCCCCCTATTTTTTTTAGCCTGGTTGTAGGAACCACAAATTTGTAGTTTAATAATAATTACAACAATATTACTGTGATGAAATGGTTTCTTTCTTTATGTGCGTCTGTGGTATATTCGTTTGAGAAAAACAACGTATTTTAACAAGCTGAGCGCTAACAGTGATCCCGTTGAGGAAATTGCGTCTAACATCGTGCAAAACTTAAGGAATACCGACGCTTCTGCTTTCACTTTGTAATTCTATTATGTAGATCAATGGTGGATACAGTTTACCTCCAAAAAGCTATACACCTGTAATCCGTACAGTGTATATGACGCTAATGTCTCATCTTCCATGTTATAGTTTCAGGAGTGGTTGTCGCTACCGATGTTAGTGCAGTTGAGCAAAACCTACAAATCGACGGGAGGACACCTTCCGAGCCAGGAGGTTGGTTACTCTGGTGCTAATAACATTTTACAACGACTAACGACAAATTTTCAACTTTTCTAAGTATACGAGTATGTAGTGCCACTTTCAAACTTCTTCTGATTAACGCATTTCTAACTTTACTCATTCTTCTTTACTACAAATCAGCCTTATAATCTCTATTTAATAATTATTTTATTCACGATTCCTCAGAACCAGAGCCTCTCAATAATGACTTGCCACCGTCGTACTACGAATGCACGCTCTACAGCATGAACGAAGGTGTTGGCGAGGTGCCCCCGCCTTACACTAACCCTGAACATGACAAACAACGACAAGACGGTTTCGTTGAAAACGAACGAAGAGCCTGCTCTGAAGACGTTGCTCCGGAGATAAGATCGGAACTACTATTCGACAGCGGTCGGATAACAGGGAGGCTGAGCTTAGATGCGAATACAAAGCCAGCAATGATAATGTAGAAAAGTAGAGGACTACACGCACAGACTTGAAAGACAGAGTGGTGTATAAGTCTTGATGAAACTTCTTTGAAGTACAAATTACTTAAATTTAGAGCTCGTCTTTTTAGTTAGTAACTAAAACACAATGTCGTTTTTAGTAGATTCACACAATCAATCTACTTGTTGAGTATTACCATGGTTAACCATAGTAATAATAAAGAATTGAGAGAGATTAATATCTTGCTCTAAATTTAAGTTAATTTTACCTCAAAGAAATGAGGTTTATTATTGTATTTATTTGGTACTACGCTTGTAGACTGGTCTGCATTGTCCTCTCATACCTATTACTACAGTCGTTTGAAATTTTCACGTCGTACTGTGCCACATAACTGATATCTGTGTGTGGTGCTGTGCTGATGGTGCCGCTGAGGTAGCGGATAACCTCATGCGGTGGAAACATAACAACCTCGTCGGCAGTTATGTATTCGAGTCGTTGAAACTCGTGAGCCGAGGAGTCGCGAGTGCTCATACACTATTTAGAGATTTATCCAAACGCCTAGTTCACACTTCACGTGACCGGAGGGCTGGCTTTAACCTTGGTCCAACATTAAGCATTGCCAAGTTGTCTTTTGGGCACACTTCATGTCGACTGCGATACGAAGGAGTTTTTTGACGTCATATTTTAGTTAGAAATCTTGGTATATCATGAAATGTAACTATTTTATGAAATGGTCGGTCACTTCATGAAGTGCTTAATTCTATGATCTGGCCACGACAAACATTATAATGTTTAATTGTTTAAAAGTAGTACCTATATTGTAGTAGTATGTTGCAAATCAAAATTATAGAAATTTTGACTGAAAAACTGAAACTATTGTTAAAATCATTTCATTTTTTAAAATACTAACCGTGGTGTTTCTTGCTGGTTCTTCTCCGGTTACCGTGCACTAGCTTCTAACTTTTACTTAGTGCCCATACTGGCCTATACATAAAATGTTTTGAATAATATGTCTAAGAGTCGATGTATGTAGACGTATGTAGGTCAACCCACAGAATAAGTAATAGTACAAATGTCAAGCTTAAAATAGTCATTGAAAGATTCAGTAATAAATAATTGCTAAAACGAAAAATCCTATTATTACAATGTACCGATATTTTTCCACAGTGCCAACACACTTACGACGACGCTGCAACATAGGTTCTCATCGTAATCCTCCCGAACGAATTTCGCTCACGGTGGCCAATCTTAACCGAGATTAGTCAGCACGCAACATGGAAAGGGATGTAACATATTCTTAGCACTTTTTCCACATCGATAACACAATATTCGATGAAATGGAAGATTATCGTACCTCCCAAAATACAGGACAAGTGAAATGCTATCTAATCAAACTATGTTCCATTGATCATTAGATCCAAATCTATTAATTTATGAATTCAAACCAACGAACAATAGAGTCGGAGTCTCACAAGGTTCTAGTTTAGGTCCGCCTCTACTTGTAATTATTATTCATTCCTTAAAAGTTTAGCATAGCAACATAGCACAGTCGGCCTTATAATGTTGCCACTGTTGAGACTCAGGCTTCCTCTCTAGGAGAGGGAAGCAAAAAATGTTTAGTATTCTTCAATTTCTTAGTCGGCACTCGCAGAAACACATAGTTTGGCTTGATACTCGGCTGTTAGCAAAAGGCCCGCTTTTACGTGATAATCAAATGTAATTTATAAATGTGGTGTGTAGTATGCTTTTCTATCTTACTTTTAGGGGGACACAGGGTCATGGCTCTAAAGATCACATTTCACTAGTTACGTTGATGCCCCAGAAAATTGGAGCGAGCCTATTTACCAGAAGAAGAATTGAATTATAATTCATATCCTCATAAAGCTGCTGCAATGTACAGTCAGGGGTCAAAAGTGCAGCAAAAGAAATTTTAGAGATTTTAGCATTGGTAAGGTGGATACCAATGCTAAAATCTCTAAAATTTCTTTGTAGAAGAGGGTCAATGGCTCATGACTGATTTAATTGATTGCATTGAATCTAACCTGTGGGGGAGGCCTATGTCCAACAGTGGACGTCTTTCGGCTGAAATGATGATGATGATGATAAAATCTAAAGTAAATAAAAATAACCCATACCCACCCATCCCATCCAATAATAATAGTAGTAAATACTACTATAATAGTAGTATTTACTACTATTATTATTGGATGGGATGGGTTAGGTTATTTAACCTAGAAGTGGACTATTGAACTTCTACAATAAAGAAATTTTAGACTCTTTAGCATTGGTAGAGTGCAACTGCACTTTTGATCCCTGACTGTAACTTACTACTAAAGAAAAACCCAGTAACACCTTGGGACGTTTTGAAATGGAAAGGCGCTCGCTCAAGGAAGGAAAATGGCAATTTATTATTATGATTGAAAAGACGTGTTTAAAATCATTAGACCTGGTCAGTTGTGTGTTACCTTCTGCCTGGTGAAGTCGCGAATTATTATCCTTATACGTCTTTCAAACCGGCTTCCTCGGCTCCACGGTCGCGATCCACAATGTTCGGTATAGAGGCTACTACGAAACCGCTCTTTGAGAAACCAGTATCCGGAACGCAGAATCCGCGGCTACTACCCACACCATTCACATTGGAGCCGACCATGAGACCAGCCTCCAATACACCGGATCCGTGGTCCCCCCTCAGACTCATTGACAACTTGCCTTCTCTACATACTTTTGAACCATTTGCCAAGAAACTACCTCCCAATACAACAGCCCCCACTCATGTTGGCAAACCACCTCACCTGCCTATTACTGAACCATTTGTCAAGAAACTACCTTCCAATACAACAGCTCCCACTCATGTTGGCAAACCACCTCCCCTGCGTATTATTGAACCATTTGTCAAGAAACTACCTCCCAATACAACAGCTCCCACTCATGTTGGCAAACCATCTCCCCTGCCTATTATTGAACCATTTGTCAAGAAACTAGCTCCCAATGCAACAGCTCCCACTCACGTTGGCAAACCATCTCCCCTGCCTATTATTGAACCATTTGTCAAGAAACTAGCTCCCAATGCAACAGCTCCCACTCACGTTGGCAAACCGTCTCCCCTGCCTATTATTGAACCATTTGTCAAAAAACTAGCTTCCAATACAACAGCCTCCATAGCCAGACACTATAATAAACTGCTTGACCAGTTTACTTTTAACCCAGATAGCAAGAAACTAGCTTCCAATACATCATTGTTCCATTTTACCCCATTTAAGCCGATCAATGATTGGAAACCCTTCCAGATGCCCGATTTTAAGGTACGTGAATCTATATATATATATAAAATACTTTTTTTTAAAAAAAAACTACCGACTTCACTAAAAAAAAACACTAAAAGGTTCAAAATAACTTTAATTTCGGAAGTCGGTGTTTCTCGGTATTGTTTGTTTCTTATTTAACACCGACTTCCGAAATTAAAGATATTTTTTTTTGTAAAATGTTTTTTATTTCACAGTGATATGAAAGAAAAGGAACTTAGTGATAGTATGACGGTTGACAGGATAGAATGGAAGAAAAAAACGTGTTGTGCCGACCCCAAATAGGATGGGACAAGGGCAGGAAGATGATGATGATGATGATGTTTTTTATTTCACACTTTTTAGTTGCGATAAACTTATATATAACCAGAGTTCATATTTCTCATGACAATTTCAGTCGACGTCCGCTAAGAACGGATTTCACGAAACACCATCCCTGAGGGGGTAAATCGGGGGTTGGAAGTATGTATAGAGAAACCAAATTTCGCGCGGGCGAAGCCGCTGGCAGAAGCTAGTAATCTATATATGTAGTCAGTAATTTAGTGTTAGAACTAAAACAAGCAAACAATGTTCGTCACCTTGGATATCTGCAGTTTTCAAAAATACGTTGCTTCAACATGATCGATGATCAATGAGAACCAATGACCTTAGCTAGTGAATTATTTGAATTTTCATTCCCGTTTACAGCCTAAATTACATGCGCGGCCACCTGCGCGGACTGCAGCAGCTGTTCACAAGTCCGGTCCTCTCGTCATTGCGAAGGCGATCGCAGGCCTTTCGGGATGTATCCTGATCATGATGCTGATTTTTTGTTGCATATTTTCGAAGAGAATAAATCGAACCCGTGGAGGTATGTTGAAGGCAGCTCTTGCTTTATGGCCTAGACGAGTGATATTTCAGTAGCAATCACGACGGAACTTTTGTACGGTCGTTTGTATCCCTGTTAGAATGTAATTTTGTCCAGGCCTGATATTTCTAATACCTATTTAAAAATACTACAATATTGTGGTGATAAAATAGTTCCCTGTGGTCAACTTATTTAGGGAAAACCCCAAGTATTTGTATCTAGCTAACAGCGTCACCGTCAATGTAACTGTGTCAGAAACCACGCAGAACTAAGGTTGAGGAGATGCGTTATTTCTACTTATTCGGTCACTTTGTTGTAGACTTCATTGCTGCCAATTATAATAAGGACTTAGAGAAAACCATAGAATTTTAATTAAAATTTTATTCATATTCACATAATCCCTCTACTTTTGTTTAGTCTTCCTTTTACCTGTCATTTTGTCAACATTTATCATTTTTTCATATCATCCACGGATATAATCAGTATCTTTAGTCACATGAATTATATACTGCGTCTTCATCACAAGTCCTATTAAGATAAACAATGTCGACGCCTATCAACTTCTTCTATCCATATTCCTTACTTTATGAATACTACCAACTTATCAATGTTTACATTTATCTTAATATTTTGCCATTCTGTATTCCATTTTATATACATGTTGGTTTCCCATTGTTCCTAATAACATTTTGCCGCTTCCACAGTACGAAGACCTCGTCGTAACGATGGCTTGCCGTCGTGGTACTGCGGATCCGAGCCCATAGACATGGGTGACGACCCACCACGATACTCGTACACCAATCCTGAAGACACCGAAACACAAAATTATAACCAAGAAATCGACGTCGCTTTGGAGATGGGAACAGAACTGAGCTTAGATCTGAATAGTTGTGACAATGACACAGGAGGAACCAGCAACGATTGTGTACAAGACTAGGGGCTAGGCGTGAAGACAGAGTTGTCTATATTGATGAAACTGATGATGTTAAAGCCAATACTTACTGTGTAGGTAGACAATAAAATGAATTAATGCCGAATTTAGCAATGGTATCGTAATATTGTTATGTTTTTGTTTTTTCCTAAAAACTATCATTTAATTAGTAAAGTGGCGATATCATCAATATAGTAGTAAATATTATATTCGTAGTAGGTAATTAGTCTCTAAATCAATTTAAACTTCTTACCCAGGATAGCTCCTTTTTTCTTGTATTTTTTTTATAAACATCATGCATCATCATTTAATCATCTATCTATCTCATATTAACTTTACACTTTCGTTTTAATATCCTAATTATTAAGTTATAAAAGGATTATAGAAGTTATTAATATTATGGTAGTTTTTCAAACGTGCTATTATCAATATTTCAACTTCAAAACTGGGAAGGAAAGTCAAAGCTTTATTGCTGACCACAATACAATATATAAATACAGAAATATAAACATGCAGTTAACTGTGTTCTATTTATTTAGGCAAATAATATTAAAGTACAAATACAAAATAAAATTATCATCATCATCTTCCTGGCCCTTGTCCTGTTTTATTTGCAGTTGACGCAACACATTTTTTTCTTCCATTCTGTCCTGTCACTCGTCACGCTATCGCTAACTCCCTTTTCTTTCATTTCACTTCTCACACAACCCATTCATCTTTTCTTTGGCCTCCCTCTCCATTCATTCACATGTAAGATCATAACTCTTTTAGCAACATGCGTTTCATCCCTCCTCTTTGCATAACCATACCAAGATAAACGATTCCCTTTCAACTTTTCAAACACTGGCGCCACTTTCAAACTTCCCCTAATATACTCATTTCTCACTTTATACATTCTCGTCACACCACACATCCATCTTAAAATTCTAATCTCCGCTACATGTAATCTTTTTTCATCCGTTTTTTCACAGACCAACATTCTGAATCATACAGTATCAGTACAGGTCTTATCACGGACTTGTAGATTAAACTCTTCAACTTGAGGGTCACAACCGGTGAGTCACAAGTTGTTCCCGTAACCTGTCGCCATTTCATCCATCCTGTGTTGATTCGATGTATTTACGTCCCGGTCCACCTCATCATCCCTTTGGACGAGCGACCCGAGGTACCGAAAGTTAGAACATGTATGGGCGTAACGCCGATACCGACTGCAGTCTCCTGTGTGTCCAGGCAACCACAGAGCTAACCTGGGTCTCAAGTCTGCTTTTAAAATATGTCAGAAAAGTCTATCATTGACTTCATAATTGATGATTTTGACAAGTTTGTTAATCTACTAATATAATGGCGCCATTATGACTTTCCAGTGGTCAACCACTGACACTCCATTGAAGTAAATGGCATAGAATGGTAATCTGGTACTTAACGGTATCTGCTTAAATTTTGACAGTTCCTTTGATCAGTGTATTGAATGTCGTTGTGCAGTCAGTGATTTTAATTTGTTACAAGAAAGCTTGATATTGTCATTCTACTACAATTGTATTACTAGACCAATGACTGATCAATGATCGACCATTATGAATTTACCAGACTACGAACTTTTAGCAAAATTACAATAGGATCGTGTTGGAATGACGAATTTAAAAAAATAACGGACTTGGCCCCTGGTAGTTACATCATGGTCGGACGAAATTTGAGTTAAATCGACACGAAAGAAGAAGAAAGGGCTAGACAATGATGCTGACTTGAAGTCTGAGACGTGTCTAAGAGAAACACGGCGGAAAGATCAATGCTAACGTGACGTAACTAGATGCCAATTAATATAAAACAATGTTTTCATCAACGAAATAACGAAACCTGCGCACATCTTATGTGACGTACGAATGTGACACAGTTACACATGTGCGCGACTGTAGTCCGTTCGAAGTGACTTGACGTCTGACAGAAACCCAAGCAACAACCTACGAGCAATCTTCAAGCTAAGAAAATAAGGACCATTTTGATTTAGCCAACTAAAATAACTGTAGATGCGCAGTGCTTATGAACATACGTCATGATTCTTCTTTGAATCGCTATAATACGGAAAATCGAAACAAAAAACACACTTGCAATCTCGAATGAGTAAATCGGGGAACCCGTTTGTGAGTTAGGTGGTCCTCTGTCTTAGTACAAAACCTACTTCTTCGTTCGGTTACGTTACTTCGAACACGTCGTCCGCCCGTTTTTTTTCTGTACCTATTTTTTGTGCCCTAATGCCTTGTTACATTGACGACATAGTCGTTCAATTCTAGAACGAGTAATGCACGAAAATACGAGTATAACCGTTTTACTTCAAAATTAGTTGATTTAGAAGTTTTACAAGTCTTCCAAAAAGAGAAGGTTTTTAACCTCTCGAGCGCCAATTACACACACATAACATACGGTGGTAAAACTTGAATGACCTTGAAAAACGCTTCATCATCATCATCATCATCTTCCTGCCCTTGTCCCATCTTATTTGGGGTCGGCGCAATACGTTTTTTTCTTCCATTCTATCCTGTCAACCGTCATACTATCACTAACTTCCTTTTCTTTCATATCACTGTTCACGCAATCCATCCATCTTTTCTTTGGCCTCCCTCTCCCTCTCCACCCATCCAATTGTCAAATTTATTCGGCCGAAAATTTTGGTCTCTGTATCTTCGTTTTCAGTTCACACTGGTAGGTCCCACATTGCATTCATCATTTATGTTCAGATTCCACGTTTTTGGACTATTTTCCATGTTTTTTGTCTTTTTTTTTTGTTTATGAGTAACATGACTAATTATGTGTATTCAGATCTAGTTATCGTTAGAGTCATCATTGCGTGACATAATCCCCACAATAATTATGTTGCTATGAGTGCAAACTCGAAATGAAGTGATTATTAATTTATGAATAAAGACGAACTTTATTTTACAACTATTTAATAATTATTTTTTAATGGTTGTATTGTTTGTTTTGTTAATAAGTTATTATTATTAACTGGTTTAAATGCTAATTCCTAGATGTCATTAAGAATTTCTCGACAGAAACCCCAATCATAAATTCATTGGGAATCGAACGACGCACCCGCAACTAAGGAAGGAAAATCATAATGTTATTATTATCGGTAATAGTGTGAGGTCACAAAAATTTGTAAGATTCTTAGTTGTGTGTAGCTCACTGTACTGTGCAGTCGCGAGTAGTGCTCGCACTTATTTATATTATTGTGAATTGGATTTCGAAATGGATATTTTAGACTCATATTTGACTAAAATGTTCGAGAAGATCTTCAATGGCGAAAATGTTTACTTCACCGGCCGACCTAAGAGACCGTTACACGAGGAGTCTACCGTGGAACCATTCCAGCAGAAACCGAACCTTAAGAATCAGAAAAACCCACTGTTCTACAACAGACCTACATATTCGTTCGACGACAGGACTACAAGCATAAGGCCGTTCCATAAGGAGACTACAGTGGTCCCCGTTTTCAGAGAGAGGACTACTGCAACACCGATCCACAGGATGCTACTTCCCGTGAGACCATATCACGATACCGTGCTCCAGAACAGCCCTACTGTAAGTAAATATTTTATTTTCTCGACTTTGGTTCGAAAAGGAATAATTATTTATATGTCATGCAAATCTAACGTATATATGTATTATCCGCTGCTGGACCTGTGGTGTCCTGCTGCTGCCAGCTGTAGACGGGAATTAATATTGTCCTGAATCCCATTATAAGCCGATGATCCAAACATTCGTATGAATACTTTGACCACCGCGCGACTTTCACCTAGCAGCGATGGACTACTAGCACCAGTATATATATATTTACGGGAAAAAAGTATTTGGATCCTTGAACTAACTTGAATCCCTCATTGTATTTAAGATTTTAGTAGATTCCCTTGACTCGTTGGTGAATTAACACCTAAGCTTCACTCGGGAGTTCACTCTAGAATCCTATAATACGGTTGGGATTTAATATGACGTCCGTGATGTGAGACACTACTTTATACCGCGCTGCTTAATGTACTCAGTATATAGTACCTAACTACGGGTATTTATAGTCACACCCAGTTAGCTTATGAAACCGTCACACCTAGTCATATTCAACGATTCATTAAATGCCATTGTTCGTAAAAATAGTTAGGTACCAACTATTAAAGTACGATTTAAATGAATAAAAAAACATTAATCACACAAATTCATCAAAAGTAAGACATAAATCTATAAATATCATAAACTCAGTACAGGAATATTCATTGGGAGTGAGACGAATATCCATCCAACGGATAAACAGTTGGCCAATATCCAGTCGTTAGGTACAGAATTTAAAAACGCATGACCATTTAGCAACAATAAAAAAAATACTTCAACCGAAGATTTATTTGCAAAGGTATTAATTAATTAACCACTTAGTTAATCAGTCATTACAAAATGTCTCACTTCTATAATCGGCGCTCGTTAAACGCCTCTGTAAGCTTGCTCAAGTAAATATTTAGCTAACTACTTACCCTGCTGTCTAGCTAATGAGGTATTCGTACAAAATGAAAACGAATCAGTCCCCTCATATTATTAATATGAATTATATACTGAATTGAATCGAAAAAAAAGTGATGTCATCGATGTCATGATATGGAAAAGTGATAGTAAGGAAAATATTGTAAGGAATGTATTGAGTATAAATATGAATGGCTCAAGGCGTGCGAAAGAATATAGCTAGGAAGGACGTGACTCTCAGATGGAACCGGCCCATCCCTAATAAACTGATACATCTAACGAAGGAAAGACAATAATAATGATTTGCTTTTTTTACAGAGAGGGACTGCAACAACAATCCACGTAGTCGATTCTTCTGGTCTCGAGAAGTGCCTTTGGGTGGCGCTGGGAGGCATCGGGTTGTTAATACTGATGGCATTCTTCATGAAATTAGGAAAGCCTATCCGTAGCGGTATGTTGAGAAGTTCTCGATCGATTGTTGGCTTATTGACCTTTGTAGTATTGCAAGGCTTGGCGTTGAGGATCGATGATTATTGTTATTAAAATTTAAAATATTTGTATTGACTCATCAGAATTAGATTTCACAAAGGTATTTGAAGCCCTCACTAAAATAGGTACTGCCAGAAACACAAATTGTAACTTTATAGTCATTTATTAAGAAGTCCTACTACGCTATTGCCCTCGATTGGTCAATTTTCTAAACGTTTTTATCTTTATATTCCAGTGAGAAGACATATGTCATACGCGCGCACCTCACCAGGTATGATGACAGTTACTTTTTTGCGCCAACTTAAAATAGTCGCTTATTTTTTTGTTAACATTACCAGTATAATATCTAGTTTTCACTTTCCGAGTATTTTGGATCGTATAATTATCTAAAATTTTAACTGTCAATGTTACAGTGAACCCCGACAACAACTTGGACATGGGTTCCAATGCTCGTTTGGTTGACACGAACGAACCGGGCTACAACGATCCACCCCCGCCGTACATCGAGTGCATCAGCATCAACCAGTGCGATACCGAAGAGCCTCCGCCTCGCTACTCCGCCAGCTTCCTAGACTACAAAAATGCAGAGCCACAAGTACACATACGACAACAGAAGCATAATACTCACAATGCTCTGAGTGAAAATGGTGTCACAGATGAGTTCATCGCCAATACGTTAACTTGTAATGACTCTGACGATATAGTTACGAGAAAGAGAACAGAACTAGTATTTGACAACGGTAGAATAGTAGAGACCGTAGTAGCCATCAATGATAATGTGGAAGAACAGATTAATCTGCTCTTTAAAAGCAGAGTTTAGAACATATGCAGTGGAAGTTTTTGATCTCATTTTGACTGTTCCTCACATTTATATGCTAATAAATTAGTTTTATCATGAAAACAGTTTTTTTAATATTTTTTTATCATGTGCACTATAAACAGATGAGATGTAGTCTGGATGGTTCTTAGGATGCTGCTCCCTGCGGGGCCTGCCCTTTCTTAAGTGTAGTCACTTATAGGTGACTTTTCTAGTCAAAGCTTCTTTAGTCAGCAAATACTTTAAGGAACAATAAGCTGCCCTGCTGGCTGGTTTGATTGCTTTTGGAGACGTGACTTGTAATTGGCACCATGGCAGTCGATCACTTCTTTAACCATTGGCACATTCAGGATTTCATGGATCTCCTCTGTTTTGATGAACCAAGGCGCATGAAAACAGTTATAATTTATTTATTTTATACTATAAGTGACCAGCTGTGGTCAATATGATGACCGCTCTATTCATAATGTTACGTAAACATTCATGCAGTATTATCTGTAGAGCCATGTTTTACAAATAAATTATGGGATTTGATTATATATTTTTCAGAATATTTTTGTAAACTTTATTTTACAATAAAGAGGGGATCCAGACCTAACCAGATTGATTAAAAACCACAGTCAATAGTCGAAGTGCTTTATTAATATAACTGAAACAACTTACACCTAAAGTTCAAATAAATAATTTCTAACATAGTTTCTAGTTCTTAGTTTTATAATAATTGTATATTCGAGAACCATGCTCCCTCAAACTTTTTCATATTTCTCACTTGTAGCTTCAAAGTGGTCAATTACTTAAAAATGTTACGTAATCAAAGCTATAAAAATGATTGCTACAGTATCGTCTCAAGCTAGAGATTTCAATAAGTAAGTCAAAGAAAGCATGGTTGTATTAAATCTTTACAAAGTTACAAATTATAAATGCAAATGATTGAGCTTCACTACATTCTGAAGTCGCTACCAACGACGACGTCTGCAGAACTTCATTATTATCTTTCTTCTTACCTAATTTAACTTTTAAATACAGAAATCTCAATTATCAGAAATAATAATTATGAAAATCTCAAGTTCAATCTATCAAAATTGAAATTCTAATTCTGAGTATTATAATAAAATATACGATTTTTTTTTTAATGTAGACCGAACAGTCATTTATCGTAGATGTTATAGTCTAAATTGTTAAGAGATCTCACCTCCCATTTCTATATATATTTTGGTACGAACTTAATTAGTAATACATGTATTTATTTAGATACAGTCTTAATGTCACAACGTTAAGTAGCAATAGCACCAAAAACTAACATAACATACTTATTACGTAACTCTATAGGAATACATACATTTATGATATTATAAATAACTTACGTTAAATAATTCGAAATGTGGGGAATTGAAGTAGTCTACTGTAGATTTCAATAGAGCTTACAACCAGCTCAGAATAGATCTTACATTTAAATAAACACAAGAATAAAATTTGATTTGATTCATGATAGCATCGCCAATGTTAATTGGAAAACAATAAGCTTAAATAACCTGATTAGGCGAATTTTGCGATGTAAAATATGAAGCAGTGAGTATGACGGAGAGTGTATAGATGATGTTTTTATCCCTTCATCTTTATAGATATAAACATATTATTGTCTTCATATAAAGTTGTTGGGTATCTTACTACATTGTCAGTGCGTCAGTCCGCAATCTAGGTTATGTAAAAGATAAGGGGTGGGAACCTGGTGTCCTGAAACATAGGCCTAGAGCCTAGCTTAGGCACCAGTCTCCTACAATATATTGTAACTGTTTTTTGGTATACTCATTAAATGTTTGATGACAACTTTATATTGTAGTGAGAAAATAAATATTATTATTATTATTAAAGATGATGCTGTAATCTGGTTTTGGAATTTATCAAAATAACAGTATAATTATTACCATGATTGCAATGTGTTAGGATAGTTTCCTTAGAGTTCGTTGTTCTGGCGACGACGAACGTACCTCGCGAAGTAGTCTGGTCTCCAACACTTGCAGGAACCGGGAACTAAGAACCAGTCGTAGTACAGACGTACCTGAAATAAAAAAAATCTCTCTGAAAAAATCTCTTCTAATTAAAATAATTATTTCCTAATTGAATATTATTGTTAAGGGTGTGTAGAAGTGGACCGAAGAGATGACAACGGATTGTGTCGCGAATGTTCTACTGTAGACTTCTAAGATGACTACTGATATAGTTGAATTGAAGAAAAAGATTTGCTGGCTTTAGATAAATGAATAAATCTACATATTCTAAGTATTTTCAAATATATTGGGGTCGGCTTTCAGTTTAACTGAATATTCCTAGATATCAATATATTACATGGGCTGACTATCATCAGAAGTGCACAACCCGTAACTCGGTAGCACCACGCTTCTTTGCCAGACTAGTTTAGGAATTCAGGCTTCTAAATATCTTGTACGACTGTTAAATATCTACAAACGACAGTCTGGAGCCGCAGCTTGTAGCACCTACTTACTACGTACAGAGTAGCAAGCGATGTGCTGAAGCTGTGATGTAATTATTATTATTGTTCATTTATTTCAAGTAACAGAGACTCATTTTAGTTATAAATCATTAAAATACAGACAATACAAATCATAAATTATATGAAATTAAAATTAAAACTGATAACAACGCAATAACTGTTGAATGCTGTGTTACCTGGTAGCAGCCCATCTCGTCGTGTCCGTCGCAGTGCGGAGGCTTGTCGGTGCTCGCGTCCGGCTCGGCCTGTCCGGCGCGGTTCTGTATGTACTGCTCGTAGTCCTAGCAAACAAAAAAGTCAAAGTCAAATCTTTATTGCAGAACACAATACAATAAATTTTACATTTCTGGATGTCATTTGAATGCTCTAGTTAATTGTGTTTTAGCAAATTAGGCATGCAAAATTGTAGTAAAATCAAAAAAACATTTTGCAAACAACATAAACATATTCCTATAACCAAATATAATAGAACAGTGGATATTCAGATGCAGTATAAGACGTCTTAATTGAAGGTCTAATTCCTGGTCAAATTACTGGCGTGTATTCGACTGTATTTCAAAAACCACTGTGACTACCAACTTCTACAGGGTATTTCGTAAATTTGTTATCGACTATAACCGATCTAAAGTCGAAACGCAAATGTGGATGTGATGTATGGTGTTGTAATTCAGAATTCAGGGCAAGATTGGCAGTCTGACTTTGCCAAGTAAGCCTTTTATACGAAGACGAACGTTTTAGTGATGCAATTAATGTTAATAATCGGATACATGAGTGTGAGCGTGAGTATCAACATTAACGTTATACGAATAAAAAGCGATATGAGCCTTGGTTTGAGAGGTGAAGTCATGTACCTGAACATGCTTGTTGGGTCTGGGCGGGTAGTGCAGCTCGGCCACCAGCAGCGACACCCAGCGCGGCGAGCTCAGGCAGCCGCCGTCCAGGTAGTGGCAGCGGGACTGCATGCATCTGGCAACATTCATCAACAGATATTACCTACTTAAACGAAAGAACTAAATCTCCTAAATCACAATCCGGCATTTCGGAAGAACTCTGCACCCTAGATGTGAATTATAGTGAACATTAAAATATACCAGTAGGTAGGTACCTAGAATCGATAATCGGCCCAAATCGTCAAAATGTCCAATACGCGCAGAGAAATTTAATGTTGTAGTTCTTATTACCTACCTATAGATTCCATTTCCAAGTCTTCATATAAGGTTACCTACGTTCTATAAACATGGAGGGTCGACTTGATTTCATATCGTACCTGGTAACCTCGACGGTCTGCGTGAAGTAGCCCTCGTAGGGGATCTGCACAACGTAGCGCCACACGCCCTGGTAGTTGCGCGCGAACACCGGCGTCGCGTACTCCACGCGCGCCGGGCAGGGCGTCGGGGGACCCTTCAATCAACACAATTAGATGCTAAACTTACAGGTAGGACAAATAGCACCACTTGGAATAGGTTAACGATAAATGTATTAGTGATTTATTATTATCTACTTATGCAAAATTGCCTACTATGACTTTGATTATGGATATATTTCAGGACAAGAATAAATCCTAGAGCATATCTTATGTCCATTTAGCGTCTTCGTCGATTAAAATCGAGATCGCATTCGTTAACAAACGAGAGCGAATGTAGCATCCTTTTTTAACCTAATTCTGTTTGTCCCTCTCCTAGAGAGGAGGCCTGAGTCTTAATAGTGGAAACATTATAAGGCCGACTATGCTATGCTATGTTGTTTGTGCAGGTATGCAGGGACAGAGTTTTTTTTGGTGGTATCTACATATTTTAACATTTTAAAAATATCAAGAAAATCCTTCAGTTTTTAATCTCTGTTATCCATAGGTACAATGAAGCACGTAGTAATAAACGTATTTGTTGCTTACCTCATATCTATGGTGAGCCGCGTGTTGTGTGGCCGCGCCGTGCGCCTGCGGGCCGCCGGGGTCCTCGCGCCGCTCCACGCCCGCGCTCGAGTCGCTGTCGCCGTTGATAGCGCGGTATAACATGCAGAAACTGTACAACAAAAATTAACATGATTAAATACGCCGATTTTTAATCTCTATCGTTACAAAATACTCACGAGCTATTTTCACAAAATAAACCTTAAAAGCACTATACAGTTGAGTAAGAATTACGTAGGTGAAACGAAACGCATTATTTGACATTGACAGTACCTGGATGACAGTTGACGTTCCACATTATTTCGTGTGTAGAGGTTAGAATTGTATTTTCGTGTTTAACAGCACATAAATGTTTTCTCTACGCATCGTGGTACTAAAATGTCTTCAGCATTAGTGCGACAGGCTCTGGAACTCGTCGACCAAGAAGGTACGGACCACAAATTTGTCAATTTCAGGCATAAGTTTTAACTTTTCAGGAGTAAATTTCACTATTGTTATTGTTTCATAGACAGCGTCGAGGCGAAACGTGCAGCTCGGAGGAGCCGGCCACGACGCGCGGGTCAAGGTTCGTCCAAACTTCACTAACTTGCGACTGATATACATATCGTTATTACGTCACACAATCATGAACGTCTCGCGTCATGTGTCGCCAGTTTATTGCGCCTATTACAACGATTAGACTCGCCGGTTTTATTGCTTAGGTTATTGCTAACGGTCCTTTCTAACATAACGGAAAGCGACACATTTCATCCTCGATCAAGTTATTATTTTTGCACACATTTGTTTAATGTAAAGTGTTGTGTTTAGATCAGAAGCATTTGTTCAAGACTAAGAGTAAGAAGCCGAAAGCGCCGGTGAAGTCGAAGGATCAGCTTGCTGAGGAGAACATCAACAAGTTGCTGAAGCTGAGCAAACCCGTGGCGCACAGTAGTGTGGCTGACAAGGTATGAAACTCATATTCAAATATTTAATATAGTGGTGACTACAAGTGACATTCCATACTTCAATAGCAATGCTAGCTAGCCAAATTATACTTGCTAATTAATTTCATGTCTCGCCAGTTGTAAATAAATAGGTAGTTTTAATTAAAAGGATCATGTTATATAATGTGATGGAGTATTTTGAAATAATTCACACGTCAGAAGTAACAAATCAAATTAGTATTGATATGATAGCTTGTTGATATTTATGGTAGACAAATGTACAAAATCAAGTCATAAACATTTATTAAAAAAAAACAGAGACTTTTGACTTGTCAAAATTCTGGTTAATTAAAAAATTAAAACTAGTTTGCACATTCCAAATCATAGAGGTTAAGCATAGTGCACTATGCCTATCCATAATTCTTCTTCGACATTGTGATGTCAGACCATATTTAGTTGATAACAATAGATTCTGGAGCAATCAATTTAATAATTACTTCAAGGTTATTTTCATTCATTATCTTAATAATAATTTTAGAATACTTGTGTTTGAAGAGCCACATACAATTGTATACTTTACAACAACAGCAATACAACAGTTTAGCATTGTTGTCTCAAGTGATGCATCACAACTTTACTGATAAGATATCACATCATCTGAGTGTGTGTGATTATGTGTGTGTTAGACACACTAAAGCAGGGGTGGCGGACTTTAATTGGTGATGGTGCTTTTTTCTATTTTTTTATGTGGGAAAAACATGGGTTTTTAGTCAGTAGAAGTTTGACATTATCTCTCGCTCCGCCCAAGTGTGGAATTTGTCATTAGATGATTTTCCTACCAAACAAAAAACACTGGACACCCAATTGCACGTCACACTTCATGACGCTAAGAACCGTCACAGTTGGCGAAATACCATTAGCAAGAAGCCAATTCAGCGGGAACTTCACGACCCTCAGTAATGAGGAATACGACTCGAGGAGGAGGAGGTTTGTCCCGAGAGTACGATCCTTACGGATATGTACTTGCTGGTAGAAACTAAATTAATAAAATAATAGTCTAGCCATGAAGAACTGTGAAAAAAAATCTTCACTAAGTGACTTTAAAATTTGACTATGACTTTTTGTCCATTAAAGGACAAAAAGTCATAGTCAAATTTTAAAGTCTTTAGGATTTCTTCTATTGCAAATAAGATGCTAAATATCTTTTAATTATTTACAAGATATCAGCTCATCATCATCACAAAACAACAACAACAACAACTTGTGACCCACGGATGGCCCTCAAGTTGAAGGGTAAAATCTACAAGTCCGTGATAAGGCCTGTCATACTGTATGGATCAGAATGTTGGGCTGTGGAAAAGACGGATGAAAAAAGATTGCATGTAGCAGAGATGAGAATGTTAAGATGGATGTGTGGTGTGACGAGAATGGATAAAATGAGAAATGAATATATTAGGGGAAGTTTGAAAGTGGCGCCAGTGACTGAAAAGTTGAAAGGGAATCGTTTGTCTTGGTATGGTCATGTGAAGAGAAGGGATGAAACGCATGTTACTAAAAGAGTTATGAGTTTACATGTGGATGGATGGAGAGGGAGAGGGAGATCAAAGAAAATATTGATGGATTGTGTGAAGAGTGATATGAAAGAAAAGGAAGTTAGTGATAGCATGACGAGTGATAGGGCAGAGTGGAAGAAAAAAACGTGTTGTGCCGATCCCAAATAACACGGGACAAGGGCAGGAAGATGATGATGATGATTTAAAAGATATCAGCTAAAGTATAAAAATGAATAGTTTACACACAGGTTTTTAGTTGCCACTACTGGCATAATTATGTGTTGTTGATAAATAGTATTTATTAGAACAACTAATAAGGTTTGCCATCCTTGCTTAAGAGGCTTAGAGGGATCTTGAGTAGGCATTTGCTATAAGTAGATAGAGGTTTTATTGTATTACTGATACTGTGGGTTGTTTTAAAAAATCTTCATTTCTATAAATAAAAGGCATTCATTCATTAACTGTTGCGCGTTACGAAGTTCATCGGGTCAGCTACAATGAAATAAATTTTGTAACTAAAATTAAATTTACGCAATAAAACAGAACTGGGAGTAAGTTTCGTCACAGTCTTATCAAAATATTGGACTGCAAATTAGAGTGTTGCATTAATAATTAATACGGATGTGGATAGGCTTTTTATAAATCCGCCCAAGCATGAAATAATAAAATAGAGAGCCATCAACATTTAGTAACAACGTTATCCTGTCTCCTGTGTCTGTGGATAATTCCAGAGATAGCGAGACAGCGGAGACCCTCTAAACATGTGACAGATGCAACTCACACATTTTTTCCAATTTTGAATTCTAATGATGGATTATATTTATCTTGAGGCAGTTGCGAGCCCTCGCACTAAGATTAACATAATAATGTTAAATAATTCAACCTTGGAACATTACAATATTTTCAATGTGGTATCATTATTTTTGGTCTCCTAGCCATAACTTTATACTTTCATTTACGTCTTTTATCCATGAGGGTAGGTAGAAAGTTGCGTTAAGTCCCCTGCTATGAATGACACTAAGTAATTTATATAGGCGCAAGTTTGTGTGTGTATATGTAAATGTCTATGTTTGTTACTCCTTCACGATCAAACGGCTGGAGGGATTTGGATGAAATTTAGGACCCGGGTAGACCGGGTCCTGGCAGATAGACTTTTTATCCCGGGAGTATGTTCCCTTGGAATAACTTTCTACTTCCACGCGAGCGAAGCCGCTGGCAGCAGCTAGTTTCTAACAAAGTAGTCATGTAATAATGTTTCTAATAATGTAGTCATGTTACGATGACTTGCCACAGCTTTTTTGAAATGGCTATTCATCAAAACTTCTCCAGCTCTGAGTGAAGCGTGACGGCGTGTCAGACTGTTACCGACTAAAACCCACCTGTGTTCCTTCAGTTACCCTTTGCGTTGCAGCGCCGCAGTAACTCCTTCGAACATTCCCGCAGCCCATTACTTAACTCAGCCTCATCAATAAATTGTATTGACCTACACAAGTAGGCAATGATGAAATGTTTACTTTCTTATCTCAATGTCATTCTCAAATAAAGTAATACTTATTGTTGATAACACTGAGAACGAGAGCTATTTACGTTTTGTGATAATGACGTTATTGTTTTCTTAGTTGGAACATTTACTAATTGACATGACTTCCAAAAATATCTGGAGAGCGTTCAAAATTCAACATGCCTAACTGTTTAGCAGATACAGAATTTTAGAAAACATTAAAAACTTGTTATTTTTTTATTACTGCGTAAAATATCGGCCAGTTCATGATTACGAAAATAAACAAAAGAAATCATTAAAGTGAGTCAACTTAGGACACGGATTATTATTATTACGGATTAGGACACGGTGGAGGTGTGTCCCATTTGGGCGGAGTACCGCCGTGTCCTCGTGGGGGCTATCGGCGGCAGCGACCTCTTGCGCCGGGCCCTAGTACAGGCCATGGTCCGGAGCGAGGAAGAATGGCTGGCGGTCGCCTCCTTCTGCGAAGCAGTAGTGCTAGCGAAGAGGCCGGCCGCACGCGTAAAGGAAAGGATTTCCTCACGCCCCAGCCGCCGGCATTCCGACCTCGATTTCCAGCCACCGTAGGCGTGTGTTCCACGCGCGCGTTAAAAATATGTCAGCAAAACCGTGGGGACTCAGCAGGATCGAAGCCTACTGGGTTCATGCCTCATGGGTTGTCCGAAAGGGGACCCTAGGCAAAAAAGGAACATAGGAGTGGGTTTAAGTTAGTAAAAGTCTGACACATCCTCTCGCTTCGCCCTAGAGCGAGAGAAGTCGTTAAATGATTTCCCACCTAAAAAAAATGCAGTCTAACATTGAAACTATAGTCAAAAAATTGACGTGTAAGTGTTTTTTTAAACCTACTTACAAAATAAATATCATTTATCAATTATATAGAGGTAGGCAAGAGTTAAGAAATTCCTTACTCATCACTTCTCAAATCATAAAACTAAACTCTGTAGGTACATTTGTACTGCATTTTTTTCTGTTTCGGTTTCGAAAATACCTCTTAATCAATCTGAATCAAAATTGCGAGTTTCAAAATACTACCAGACATTAAACATAAATTAATAGTGAACACATTTCATTAACACTCGCTCGAACTTGGTACGAAGGACCAAACTTACGTTGAGTCACGCTCGATCTTGTTGCGGTCGGATCAAATCCGTCGTACCAAGTACTCGCTCGATGTTAACATTATAAGGGTCGCCGCACACGGGGCACATGCCACGGCCACAAACGCCGCCACGAGAAACTAGAAGCGGCCACAAAGACAGCTAAAGTGCGCGACAACCACTTGTGGCTGGTAGCCGCTACTTTTTTTAAATTCATACGCGCAGTATCATAATGAACTCTGACGAAAAAAGTTTAAATGTGCGAGTGGCGTGTGGCGGCGTTTTGTATCGGGGTTTAGTGGCCAGTGCGGGCCACAAAAAGCGAGCACCGGCGATTTGTAGCGTGTGGCAGCCACCGGCGTCAACCGGGTGCGGCGAATCCATATAAAATGTATGAGAACTATAGGAAATATGCCGGTGGCGGCGTTTTGTGGTTGTGGCCGGCGGTCAGTGTGCGGCGACGATGGTAAATCAAAGTGGTTGCAATAAATTTTACTTGAATCTATGAGTTGTTTCAACTCCGTCCGTGCGTAGCTGAGTTCATTTCGAAAGTATAGTGACCAAGTAATAATAATAATAATATTCACAACTACCACACAACGCCGTCTAGCTTTAAGCTAAGCAGAGCTTGTGTTACGAGTACTAGACAACTGATAAACATACTTATATATTTCTAAATACATACATATTATAGATAAATTACACCGAGACACAGAACAAATGATCGTGCTCATCACGCAAACATTTTTCCTGGGTGGGAATTGAACCCACGACCTCCGGCATAGCAGTCAGGGCCACTAACCACTAGACCAACAGGCCAGTCGACCAAGTTTGGGTGAAGTTCCTTATTGAATCTTTATCTTGTGTCCTACTCAGTGCCGTAACTATCCTTTTATACGCCCGGTGTCAGTTTCTGAAACTGCTCTCCCAAAAAAAAGTTGTGCGGATCGACCGGAGCACATGACAACACGCAGCAGTTGAAACATAATTATGGAGGAACTTTGCCCCACTTGGGCGGAGCCCCGCCGTGTCTTTGTGGAGGCGTTCGATAGTAGCAATCTGAGCGTCCGACCCTGGTTCAGGCCATGAACGGAGCGACAAGGAATGGGAAACAGTAAACTCCTCCTGATAAAATGAATGATCCAAAACTTGTCCTTGGTTTGATCATTTTTGCGGGCCCGTGTCTTCTGCCTGGGCACAGCTGGCACCGCCCTAGTTACGGCACTGGTCATAGATCATCATTAAACTTTAATAATCAAGCGTTTACTTATATTCGTTCACCATACTAAAAACACGGCATTTTTGATTCTTCAAATTCAGACCATCAGAAAATGCGCGCTCCACCCTGTCCTGACTGTGAATGACACGGCATCATTATAACCTTGTATCTCTTCCAACAGATCGTGGAGCGCGCGCTCAAGCGCAAGCCGCTCGCCGACACTATCGAAGTCAAGCAAGACGACCACAAGTCTATCCTATTCCCTGAGGGAGAGTCATTCGAGGACTTCGAGAAGGAACTCTTCTGCAGTTAAATCTAAGCTTTATCTCTCAAGCTACAAAGTTCCAAATCGCAAAGCAACATAAATCAAGGGGAAAGTACGGGGGAATCTATGCGTTGTATGTTGTAATGTAAGGTTGAAATTGGAGTGATGCGTATATATGGACATACCTGATGTTCTGATTGGTCGGCTGCTCCTGGTGTCGACCAGTGTGGTGTTTGTGCTGTTTTCCTTCTGGGTCAACTCTTACCCTTTTATAGACGAAGGTGAGTAATTGATAGATTTTATTTATTTTACTTTGATTTTCAATTATATTTTAGTCAACCACACGTCAGAATAAAATCCTTGAGTAATCATTCTGACTGGTACGAAATAAAGGTGCTTTCAAGGTGAAACGTGAAGGTTTAGCTAGTATCGACGTGAAGTTGGCTCAGGTCCAAATTACGTTTCTATCGATGAACGGACCACCTCAGCGTCGCATCGAGTGAAATATGAATTCATGACTTTCATACTGATATCTTCATCAATAACTTATCTACATCTTGTTGCAACAAATGACCTACGTAACGATTTACCATCAATTTGTTCGTTTGGCTACAACGTTTTTTCAATTTGTGCCGCCATTACGGCACGTATATGTATCATTCGAAAATGTCAGAACATATAAACCTCCTAGTTTCGGTCAAGGAGCTTCACGATGTAGGTACATATCTTAATTTTTGTTTACTATCCGCAGATTCTCTAGTGTACGGCGTGGTGCCTGACCCGGCGTCGTGCTTACTGTGCTGCGGCATCTTCGGCCTGTGCTTCGTGGGAGGCCTCATGTCGTTCACGCTCTACCACCTGTTACCACATCTCTGACACGAAGCTCGCTTCGCTTGCTCCGCTCTTCGCTCCGCTCGCTCGCCACATCAGTCATGGCTAGTCGCAACGATTGGATAATTATCGGTATGTTATAAATGCCTTTGCAAGACTGTACTAGTCATTATTAAGTTAGTGGTTCGATCCCGAGTTGGGAAAGTGATATTGGCATATCTTATGAATTTCTCAGTGAATTCGTAACTAGCTGGTGGCAAAACACTTGCACCTTATTATATAAGACTCACTATTACAGCCGTAATGCGGGCGCACCACTATCTGTCTACGCCTTTAGGCAAATACAGATGTGAAGGCGTTCTCTTATGTATTTAACTGAAGTAATTAACTGTAGAGAATAACAAAATCATCTTAAAAAAATCGCTTGCAGTATAAATCGCACCAAACCTTGTAAGTTGAGATTTATTCCCAAAATTTGAAATCTTTCCAGGCATTTCCGGTGTAACGTGTGGCGGGAAAACCTCCCTAGCGAACCAGTTGAAAGAAACCCTCACCCCCGTGCACGTGTTCCACCAAGACAAGTACTTCTACCCGGACGACAGCCCCAAGCACGTGAAGTGCTCCGGCCTGGACCACAACAACTACGACATCCTGGGCGCGCTGGACATGGACGCCATGCTGGCCGACATCTCCCTCACGCTGAAGGGACAGGACCGCGCGCACGTCACCAGTACTGAACAAGGCGAACACAAGTTCAAAGTTCTGGGGAAGAAGTTCTTGGTAGCTGAAGGATTTACGGTGCTGAATTATAAGCCGATTATGGATTTGTGTGATTTCAGGTGAGTAGACTCACTCATCTACACTAGTGTTGTAAAAGGGTTTTAAATTTGGGTGTAGAAGGCATATTCGTTAACTACTCGGATTTCGGTGTCTTAAGGGACGTCCATTAATTACGTGAGATTATTTTGGCAGAGAAAAAGGCGTAAAACTTTAAAATATTATTGTGTAAGATTTAGCCATATTATGGTAGAGAAACAAATTTTACCAAATTTTGACAACCGCATCGAATAAGGCAGCATCTCGGATTACAGTCCAAACAAAATTCAATCATTGCAATATCACTTTTAGGTTCATTTTGAAAAATTACTGAATTAATGTTACATCCTTATTCGTTGCGAATGTCGATTTAACCTTACATACTTTTTTCGTACGTTAAAATAAGTACGGTTGTGTCGAGACCTGTCACATGAAATCCCTCTCCAAAACATAATTTATTAGAATGATGGTGATCCCGTAATACCGTGAACACGGATATTGTAGTCTTAAACTGTACATTTTGCTGACGCCGTGTCTTACACCCGACGGCGTCATTTTATTATTATAAATAAAAATAAATTACAATAAATCGATGAATGCAATTAAAAATTATGGTATGTTTAATTGCATTCATCGATTGTGTTGTTGTTGATTCAAATTTTATTTGTAGTACCTACTTAGGTACATTATTAATATTTAAAATTTCACGGATAATATTTTTTCTAAAGATATATAACGGTGAGGCTGATTTCAGTTTTTAAGAGGCACCTGAATCTCATTTAGATCGTGAAGTACAATATAGGATACCTATGGTACAATTAAGGAAGCTGGTTCCCTAAATTGTAGATTTTTTTTAGTTTTTTTTTTTTAAACTTTAACCGTCGTATTTTTTTGTATACTTCCTCATTTTCTAGTAATAAAAGATGAACACCAATTGAACAACCGTTTTATTTCTAGTAATATAATCCTCTCAAGTTATATAGTTTTTGTGGCAGCTTGTAAAGTTTGCTAACTTAAATCGGTTTACATTTGACTAGGATATCGCTGAACATTAGTCGGAGCGATCAAGATAAAAAAAAACAATTGGACGACTTGAGAACCTCCTCTTTTTTTAGAAATCGGTTATTTTAATTATAATGAAGACTGATTTGCAAATAAAAACTCGTATTTTAATGGTTTTATTAATATCGTAATTGATCTCTCTAATACCGGTATTGATACCGGTATTTGAAAGCCCTAATGGTGTCATAATTTTTAAGGTTCCGTACCTAAAGCCGTCAAAAACATGGCAAGTTCCGAAATTAACTTATGTCAGCAAACTGTAGGGGCCCAGCAGGACCGATTTCTGAAGGGGAAACCCGTACTCCTAGAACACAAAAGGCAACTGAAAGACACAGTTGTCGTTTTAGTTAGTAAAAGTCTAACACGCCCTCCCGCTCCGCTCAAGAGTAACGGATGCCATTGAATGACATCCACCCTTAAAAAAAAGACATAATACTAGAACAAATTTCCGAATAAGTATTTACACACAGTATCAAATTTTACTCACATAGACTCACAAGTTATAATAAAAGTAAAAGTAGAGATAGAAGATAAAGCCAGTTGCAAAGGCCAACATGTCGATTGAAAAAGCAACACACTAAGTGTTTATCACTTTTTTTGTAAGTGAAATAGGAGAGATTGCGCTCAGAGTGGCACCATTGCATAATGGAAATATATCATAGGTACCGTGTCATAAGAATGAATTTTAATTCGCATTGAACACGGAGTGGCAACTTAGCGTAGGCGCCCAAAGCTTAGTTTAAATTTTTAATTTGTTTGTTGTGTTCTATGGTTTAGATGTTAGGTGTCATACATTTTCACATAAAAACCGGGATTATTTACTTGTATTCCCTGCACGTCCTTGTATAACACCACTTTTTTGTCCGTCTGTCAAGACCCTTTTTCAAACAGCATTAAAAAAATCAAACTTTTAAGTCAACATAATCTTAAGGCTGTTCATGCCCGCTTTAATCTCATATTTTGACGAAATTTCAGAAAGTTCTCCTTCGGTCTGGGCCAGTTATTTTTCATATATCTAAACAACTACCTTTTCCTTCTGTATCTCCAGGTACTACTTCGTGCTAGAGTACGGCGAGTGCATCCTGCGTCGCTCGTTCCGTCTCTACGACCCGCCCGACATCGCCGGCTACTTCGAGCAGTGCGTGTGGCCCGAGCACATCAAGTACAGAGCCGAGGTAACGCTATGTGTAGCTATACTCTAATGTTACTTGTGTATGTGTCACTCTTACTTCTGAAGTTTTGGCTCCTCAATGTTCGGGCGTTTGGGCATGACTATATCGGTCACTGATGAATTATTGACATTCTTGATTTAAAAAGCGCATATTAAGCCCTTTTATCGTCCTTAACCAACATATATCGTGATCCTCAACGGTTTTTAGGGTTCCGTACCTCAAAAGGAAAAATGGAACCCTTAAAATATCACTTTGTTGACCGGCTGTCTGTCTGTCTGTCAAGACCCATTATCTCGGCAACGCGTGGAGGTATCAAGTTGAAATTAAAACCACATACTCAGGTCTTCGGCCCCTTGAAGCGGTGAAAAAAACAAACTTCTGTGTTTACGAAAAAAAAAGATACGGCCGTTTATGTCGCAAAAAACGTATTTTTCAACACTCAAGAAATTCACAATTTATAGGATACTTCCTGTTGACATAGATTCCTGAAATTTAGTATGAAGCAAGGACTCTGCAATGTGTTGGGTATGATAAATAACCCATCCATGTTTTTTGACATGGCAGTCGTGTTTTTTTTTTATTATTTATGATAGGTATGTTTGTACGGAACCCTTAGTGCGTGATTCCGATTCGCACTTGCTCGGTTTTTGATAATTTAATACGCAGTTTATTTTTCACATTCTTACGAAAATTTATTTAACAGAAGAGGGATCTAACCTATAAAAATTTTATGATGTCTTTATTATATTTCAAATGTCTATTATTTATTATTCAATTGTAGAATTCAGGCGTGCTTTTTTATATTTTTGATACCTATCCATCAAATATTTACCGTAACATAATGTGGTTTCCAGATCGAGAGAGACCATCGTGTGAAAATGATAGACGGCACCCAGCGAGACGCGTACGACACCGTCATGGCCGACTTGCGCGCGCGCTACCCGTAGCGGCGGCCGCACCACGAGCGGCGGCGGCGCCAGCAGCGGCGGCCGCACTAGTCGCGGCGGCGGCACGATGCTGTTCCAGCTGCGCCGCGTGCCGTCGTCTCATCTTTATGAGAGGAGTCGCGGTGACGAGCACACAATTCTATTTTTTTTTGTTTTTATAATATTAAAATCTTAATGCAATACCTTGTGTAAAAATCCCGACGATCAAATATAATCATGAGACGTATCAAGTCAACTATTTGTACGCAATATTTAAAGTTGTTCATAGTGTTGTATTATATGGGGGCTAATTAATTAGCTAGCGAAACTACGCACACATTCATAGCTGAACGGATTTGGATGAAACCTGTCGTATAGGTAGACTTTGTCTTGAATTAGGACATAGTGTTTTATCTCAGAAGAATGTTACCTTGGGATGATAACCGACTGACGCAGGCGAAATCGCTGGTATTAACTAGTAATGATAATAAAAAAAACCATGTTATAACCTACATTTTAAATAACCAGCGTTTATTGACTCCGACTTTACAGTCGGAAAAACAAAAATATCTTGTCTTTTAATATCAAGTGATTACTCACAAGACAAGATATTTTTGTTTTATTATCAATGGATATATGCCTAATACGTATGCGGAGTTTCGCTAGCTAATTTAATTCAGCTATTCGTTCACTGCACCGTACGAACTTGTAAAATGTTAGTTATTAGGCTGTTAAGATTTTGTAAAGGAATTGTTTCAAACTACACAACTAAAACAATAGTAATAGTTCCAATATTGTAATAGAGTTATTATTATATATTTTTCTATAAAATTGTTTATATACAATAAAAATCTGCTGCATGACCTCCTTGTACCGCAAGTCGCCTTATAGCCGCACATAGCTTCGTCATAACACACAGCTTGTTTATTTCGCGAAGATACACGTCTTGCCGATAGTCTCGGTGCCATCATTCTTGCAAAGAAAGGGCCATCGTGTTACCCAGTTACTGGGTTGTGGAGCTCACATCGGCAGACGCTCCATGTAAAACACTGGTACTACGTTTGGTCACACTGGGTGCCGACACCAACAGGTTTGGGGAAATACAGAAAGAATCGTAAGAGTTAGACAGCGCTATATGACAGGGTAACGTTAGAAGGAGATGGTAATATGTGTCAGGTGTCTTCGTTAAATAAATGAACTATACTGATGTATATCTTATATAGAGCATGATGTATGAGATGAGATATGATGTATATTTTATATTACAAGTGATGTCAGAATAAAAGCCAGTTCACACGAGCAGTAACGTAATTGTTTGTACATGTTATTCCATCAATCACGACTATAAAAATAATATAGAACACCTTTTGGATATATTTTTTATTGAATACCATATTATTTGTTGTTAAGTTGTTCCACACTGGAACACTCGTGAAGGGTTACAGTAGGAGTTCAACGCAAGCAATAACCTATTATGAACGCGTATTATTTTAAGAGAAGTCAAGTGACACAATTGATTGTTATTAAATTCATTCAATCAATTGCACTTTTTGGTATAACGATAGTAAAAAAATATCAGTGCTTTTTGCGTTTCAAAAGATGATATACATAAGTTGCGATGGTTAACGTTACTGCTCGTTAGTGTGAACTGGCTCTAAGAGTGTAGAGTTCTCTCCAGAGTGGGAAGTGTCGCGCGTTGTAGTCAATTGTACGTTATTGTAAGTATTGTTAAATTATTCATTTTCAATAAACTTTGATCGTGTATGCATTAGTTTTATTTGGAAGATTACTAATAGAGTAGTCAGTCGTTACATATACATTATTTCAGTGAGCGGGTCGCGTTGGAGCTCGCCTTCGAACGTCTGCTGGTATGCATAATAAGCCTTTAAAAGTTCTCACTGCTGGGATTCGGGCCTCCTCTTTCCAGGAGAGGAAAGCTGCAGGAAGCTGCTGGCATGATTGCAAATTAAAAGTAGTTTTTAAAGCCAGTGTCCACGATTTTGTCTTAATTGTCAAACTTTGCCCGCTTTTATTAAAATATTTAAATTGGGCTGAGAGCAGTACTTTTTATAAGTTAATTTGAGAAAACGTCCGCTGCGGTGTGCTCGTCAGCCTAAACAACAGCTTTAATTAAAAGGTATTTAAAAATATCTGAATTCGACTCACCATCATCACATCTGAATATTTTTGTTATTAATATCTATCTTGGCTGGCCTATTGGTCTAGTGGTTAGTCGTGGGTTCGATTTCCACCCAGGACAAATGTTTGTGTGATGAGCACGATCATTTGTTCTGTGTCTGGGTGTAATTTATCTATATTATGTATGTATTTAGAAATATATAAGTATGTTTATCAGTTGTCTAGTACTCATAACACAAGCTCTGCTTAGCTTGGGACTAGACGGCGTTGTGTGATAGTTGTGAATATTATTATTATCTAGCTGTATCTTTCAGAACTTGGATGTAACTTATGATGGAACTGTCATATAGTTCGATCATACTCACTTTTCTTTAATACAAGCTAAACTTTAAATAGATTTCGAAGGTTATAAAGCAAGGCTACTCACACTCCTCCATTATCGCAGAACTTGCGACTCTCTCTGGGCGCGGCGGCGGCGCGGTGCTCAGCCCGCAGCGCGCTCGACGCCGTGACGTCACTGTCGGGTAACACCGCGTGCTCCGCCTCCGACAGCGAGCGCTTGCTGCGCTCCTCCAGCCTGGAGACAAGTGGGGGATAGAGCTCGGTTACAGATTGCAGAATAAACTTTCATGCCAGGTTTTCTTCCTGAAAGCTAACTCACAGATAAGCAGTTGGCAAACGACATATCATAACCGATGAAATAGAAGAGCGCAACAACGGCAAGACCATTATGTACGAGACGTACCGGTTGTGCTGCACGTCGGGCACGGGCGCGGCTGCCGCGTCGGGCGCGGCCACGTGCGCCACGCGCGGCAGCGTGTCGTCAGCGCGCAGCACGGGCAGCGTGCGCGACAGGAAGCGCAGCGTCTGGTTGCGGATCAGCTCACTGTCAAGCAAACAATATCATTAAACTTCATAATAGTAGATTACTCACTTCACTCAAGTTTCTATATCAACTCCCTCACAGTGCTCGGGAGTTCATTGTATAAATTCTTCACTACATTCGGGATTAAAACTTAGCAACCTGCGTTTCGTACAAAACTCAACATGCCGCCCGCAGCTTAAAGACACTACTTTATCCCCTCGACACATAATTTACGTATGAATTATCTTAGGAAATCTATAACTCAGAAAAGTAACTTTAACAGTAAAATATAAAAACTTTAAATACTTAACTTTTTCATATCGCATCCACTTGTGATTTGAAATTTCTTTATTTTCACATAAATGATAAATAACAATTAGACCTCCTTCTAAAAACATTAAACTTAGAGAATGCATATTTTCTACAGACTATGACGCCTATATAAAACATTTAAGAATACGTAATATACAAACTACTTGTTATAAATCTTCGATATCATCTTACTTACGTTAAATAACTAAAATATCTACTTGTAAGCAATTGCAACAAGTAGATACATTGCTACTTTAAAATTAATTTTACTAGGGCTAAATAATGGTAAATACGTTACCTATGTAAAATGCCCCTCGTATAAATGTCGGTTAGGTCGTATTATAAATGAACTTCGTGTACTGCGCGTGATTCGTTCAAAAACTAGCCTACATTTCTAACGAAGTTCTAAAAATGTCCGGTCCCATGACCGGACATTTTTTTGGGCGGGAGGCGGTATCGATGATATGTGTCGATGTATTTTAAATTTTCCGTCCAGGAGCGACCGTCGACTTTAGAGTAAACTTTAGCTTGATGTTGTTCTTGCACTGCTTTGATTTTTACTTGCCGAGCTTCTAGAAGTTGTAGATAGTTCTGACGCTCTTTACAATGCCGGAAGTTAGCCGGGTGATCTTCGCCACAATTGTAGCATTTGGAAGGCTCCATACGGTTACTTTTTAGGCATTCAGCGGTTAGATGGGCTTCAGGACACTTGACGCAGCGAGGTTTTAAATTGCAGTTATTAGAAGAGTATCCAAACGCTTGGCATCGGTGGCACTGGGTTCCGTATATGTTTTTATTGAGATACTTCACGGTTCGAACAGCACTGTTGCTTAAATATTTTATAGATTTAAAAGTTTAGCTTGAAGTTGAACCAAATACGGTGGGCATAATGCATCTTTGCCCTCAGCGACTTTCACTTTGCGAACCTTAGCGTGAGGGAACCCATTGGTTGATAGCTCTTCCAAAAGATGTTCTTCGACATACTCGGGAAGGCCGAAAACTACCACCTTAGGCATCCTTGCGAGAGACAGTGTGATAAGGAATGCTTTCTGATCGGAGACCCTCCTTTAGTGGTCGACGACCATCTGATTGATGCCTCTGGGTTTACAGAGATTTTGTTGTTACCCTTGTGCTCCAGGTAAAACCGTTTCGTGTAACGGGAAATCAACGTTTTCATGTAGGTTTCGGATTAATAAAAATAGGAAGTATCTTACCGGCTTTTTTTGACTATGGCTTTTGAACTACTGCGGCAATGCGTTTTCAGTGGATCGCTTAATGTAGGTATGTTCAGTAGATAACTTACTGAACCTGTTGCTAGTGTTGACAGGAACTTTAGGTTGGAGTTTTGAAGGGCGCGCAGGTCGTTTCGGTATATTCCATACATTAGGTTCAATTTTATGACTCTCAAGTGGGCGCTTTGCGGCCAGAGATGGATTTGAGAAGCTTCTTGTAATGAATTTATCCATATTGACTTCAGGACTATCGATACTTTTTTATCGATAGCAAGTGGATGGATGTGTGGTGTGACGAGAATGGATAAAGTGAGAAATGAATAAATTAGGGGAAGTTTGAAAGTGGCGCCAGTGACTGAAAAGTTGAAAGGGAATCGTTTGTCTTGGTATGGTCATGTGAAGAGGAGGGATGAAACGCATGTTACTAAAAGAGTTATGAGTTTACATGTGGATGGATGGAGAGGAAGAGGGAGGCCAATGAAAAGATGGATGGATTGTGTGAAGAGTGATATGAAAGAAAAGGAAGTTAGTGATAGCATGACGAGTAACAGGGCAGAGTGGAAGAAAAAAACGTGTTGCGCCGACCCCAAATAACACGGGATAAGGGCAGGAAGATGATGAAGTGCTTCCATCACTACTTCCACATCATCTTTGTCATAGTGATGCAATAGGACACAGATGACGTAGATTAGAGGATAGCTTGGATAACGTGCGCCAAAAACAAGTGCGCGCGCCGGAATATCACATCCACTAAAAGAAGTTTATGAGCGATCGCTTAAAAATTTGTTCATTTTACTTTGTTAATCTATAGCTCTACCCAGGTATTGAATACTTTTTGATGTTTTGCCAGGTTCACCGTTACGGTTCTGTCCCATTGGGTTCCTGATTATGACACTTCGGCTGAAACTCCACAGTTTGAAAATTGAAGGGTTCCTATAATGATGTAATACTCACAAAGGATAAGGTTCTCCGTTAGGGTTCTGTCCCATAGGGTTCCTGGGTATGACCCCTCGGTTAAGGTCTCCGCACAGGTTGTTGGCGGACACGTGGGGCTTGTTAGACTCTACCTCGGCGCACGATGACGTCACTTGTCGGTAGGGAGGGGGGCGGACTCTGTAACACAACATTGATTAGTTAATTATTGGAATCAGGATGGTATCGGTGTTGGAGGTGACTGGATTGTGGCAAATAGAGATCTATAGAAGAAAACCATGCTGCATCAACCCTACCAGTCTGTCAGGGTAGAAAATATATTCCATATCTTATGTACCGTGAACAGCAGTGGTTCGCAGTATTTTTTTTTGAAAAAGGTCTACTTTGGCTTCTTTCTTGTTAGCAGGGTCCGGAAGAAAACTTAAGTATAACTACAATAACATGTAACATAAAATCAGTTCACATCAATGCGAATTTTACAATAGAAAAGTAGATTATTATTAGTCCTTTCGAGGACATTTTATTATGGCTCTCTCTCTGCTCTTTTTTGACTAAAGTTACTTTCAAGTAAAAAAGCTCAATTTTATCTCATTTTCACGACAGTATGTATATATATATTTTCCGCCCAGACCAACGTTAGTTGTGGTCTCGATATCTCTTAAACCACTCAGTTTAACTATTACAAGCAGCCATTGAAACTTGTGCCAAAACTGTCATAATTCAGAAAGGATCAGCTCACGCCCATCCATAATGTCAAGGTTCACAGTCAATCAATCATAATCACGTACGCCTTATAATTTGTATTGTTACGGTACAAAGCATGTTCTTACAATGCAGACAGATGTACTACACATCAGTCCGGCAGATGTGTTTAGTGAAAGTGACTGAGACGTGTCTTGTACTTATGTATGTTCAACGCTTCGAGAGTTGTTTACGTTTTGTAGAAATGACTTGTCACGTCTCGCGGGTTCTCGAATAGACAGAAAAATAATAAATAAATGATTCAAAGAAAAGCGGATCCTTAAGATTCGAAAGAAATATACGAATCCTCTGTAAGGGATGCAATACCTTGGGCAGAAAGCGCGAGGGAGAGAAAATCCTCACCCTCTGGCTGGTGCAAGAGAAGCCTTGGACGTCGAGAGTTGCAAGGCGATTCCCCAGCCTGCCTTGCCTTGAGGTAAGAAGCTCTAAAGTTTAAGACCCCCAGGTTATAGCTTTTTTTTATTTATTATTAGTAGACTCGTGCTTGACGACATTTTCACCTGATGGTAAGCGTTAATACGGTCGAAGAGGGAGCACGCTTACTTTAATGTAACCTATTCACTCTAGTCTTTCAAGCCCCCAGGTTGTAGCTATGAGGAAACAAATTCCGTCAGAGAATACCACTCAGAACGAATATGTTCCCAAAATGTTTTGTACGTATGTGTGAAATGTCCACCGTGTAGGTACAGATGACGCATCGCCATAAGGCCAGTGGTGACCTGAGGTCAGGTTTACCATTGGGCAAGCCATAATCACGGCGGTAAGTCCCCTCTTTGAGCAGTAGCTGGAGCGGCAACACGCCGTCCTCACCTTCCGCATGACGCAGGTCCTCACGCATCGGATTCAGGCGGAAGAAATGCCCGGGTGTCACCACTGTGTGGACCGCCCGGAGGAGAATTGAAGAAGAGGGAATTAGTAAAAAGGAAACCCGTAGTCCTCGAACACAAAGGGCAACTGAAGGACACAGGTGTCGTTTTAGTCAGTCAAAGTCTGACACGTCCTCCTGCTCCGCCCAGAGCGGAAGAATTCATTGGATGATTTCCCCCCTTAAGAAAGGTCAGGTTTATTATCAGACCACTAGGCGTAAAGAAAAAGTCACCTCCTTTACACGAGTCTTACAAAACATAATTAGTGAAATGTAATTTAATTATAATGTATCTCTAAGTAACTAACGGTCATCTTAAATAAAAGCGTAAATATCTATCTACTAATGATTAGCTCGACGATAATTTATCGTTCGGTAGATTCATCTTGATTGATGGGATGCTTCACGGAACTGGCTAGGAAATTGCAAAGCTCTATGGAATAGTGCAATATATTTGTTGTAACTTCAGACAATTATGTATCTATTATGTATAACTAATGATAATTTACCCGAGAAAGTTCGTCGGAAGTTGTTTAAATATTATAAATAGTGACACAGTGTTTCGTATGTCAGTTAAAAGTTGAAACGTCAATATAATTATTATTTGCTTCTATGCTGCCTTGTTTGTTTCAACACATTACATAACTTGGCCCCGAAGTTTAAGCAAAGGTGCTAAAACACCCGCACTTCGCCAGTTACGTGTAAGTCCCATTGATAGATGAGCAGATTGCCATCAACTGGTTCGTGTCCAGATTTGGACAGCTAACGACAAGATTACAGGCGAAACAACCAAATAACAATTTGCTTGACTTTGGGATCGAGGCTAATATCCTGAGCTGTGCATAGGCTGAGCATTACAGGTTGGTCGTAGATTCGGTTTCGATTTCGACCAAAAACTCTTCTTGAGGCCCTACCACGAGCTCTTAAAGCGATGCGTTTGACGACCTAAACTGAACTGTAAAAGGGCTGGAGCTATGAATGGCTACATCCCTCCTTCTCGCTCGCACGACTTACATGTTAACCCGTCATGGTAAAGCCCCTGTTCTGGTAGAGTTACAGTTTCGGCCAAAAAGTTGCAGTACCTATATAATAACACCACCGAAAATAATGTCTTTGAGCTAACGGTTGTGATAGAGACCCAAAAAGTAACTGTCGTTAGTAATCCAAGTCCATTGGATGGACCAAACATTATATATATAAGATCAATGATTGTTCACAAAATTAATAAATAATTTTATGAACAATCATTGATCATTGTTCACAAAATTAATAAATTAATTTGAATTTGAATAACTATAGCATAACTAGCTTCTGCCAGCGGCTTCGCCCGCGTGAAAGTCGGTTTCTCCATACAAACTTTGGACACCCGTTTCGTCCCCTTGGGGGGAATTTCGGAAAATCCGTTCTTAGCTGATGTCTACACCCTATAAGGATCCTCCTGCCAATTTTAAGTTTGGAAGTGTTATAGTTCTGAGATTACGATCGGTAACGGTATTTCGCTATTAAGCATAAATATTTCGAAATATAGTTATGAATAACTATACCATTAAATATAATTTTTATTTCTTGTCAGTTTTTCTATTAGTACCACGTCAGTTTCAGACCCGATTTCGGTTACGTTCAAAACCGGAAGAGGAGCCGAACGGCTACTGTTTCGGTTTCGGCTGCAAAACGTGTTTCGGTCGGTCACTACCGAGCAGTCGTGCTTGACTGCGATCCCACCTAAGGGTAAGTAGTGATGCAATCGTTGATGGTGAGGCGCACTAGTTTAGCATAAGCATAATCAGCCTTTTAATGTTCCCACTACTCCTGGCTCCTCTCTCTAGGAGAGAATAGCCTATTCACTCTAGCCTTGAAGACACGTAAATTATAATCGGACGGGAAGACCGCAGCAGGCAAGGGCAACACGACCAGAGTTGCTGCGCCAATGGATTGATCTAGAGACTGCGAGAACGCCCCCCAGGGGTCGCCATTGGGTCCTCTCACGCTCACTAGACCAATGGGGCACTTAACGCATTTATTAAAGCCATAAAATTGTCCATGAGTTATTAGTATCCATAATTTAGGCTATATTACCTTGTTAGTGCCTAACATTAGTCAGCACTAGCACAGCTTTCATCGCCCTACACTGCAACACCTACCTACATCTTAGGAGAAAATATGATTCATGGCTAAAATATGTATACAGTACACGTCGACACACTTTATATAGCTTTATTTATTTGTTTCAGAGAATAAATTGACCAGCTATATTTTACAAATAGCATATTTTTTCATCATCTCTATCACGCAATGGTTTGCTGGAAGAAAACTCAATATTGAGTTAATAAGCTCTCCTATGTACATGAACTCTGTTATCCACTTATTATATTGTAACTTTTAACTAAACAACGGTCATTCAAATGAAAGACGTCCACTTCCAAACAACCATATCAAACAACTTTACACATATTACACCTGCATTATAATAAAAAAAAAATTACTATGAATTCTTTACAGTCAAACATTCAACTACGTAAAAAGACAATAATATACAATACTAGAAGTAAAAACAAGTTTCAACTAATGACCGCACGCGCACGAACTAATTACGGCAAAAAAAACAATACTGTTTGAAGGAGCACGACTGTTTAACGATTTACCCGAGGATATAAAGAAATGTGAAAATATTAATATTTTTAAAACAAGACTAATGAAACATGTATTTAACGTATGACGTCACCAACGCACCAGATACGATTGTTACAATAGTTTTAAGCTATTTGTATCTCATTTTAAGTGAACTGTAATATTGTTCTTATGAGAATAAATTCTTTAAACCTAGCTATGTACAGAGGCCAGCTAAAGTGCTTGGATACCTTAACGCCTATTTTCCCTTGCACGTTAAAGTACAAGTTTTCGAAAATTTAACTAGATGGCGTTGGTTTCTTCACAGCTAAGTGGCGTCCAAAGGCAATCTCACAAAGTATAAACTTGACTTTTAGTCCGACAGTAAATAGACACATGCGTCATCAACAACTGACTGTAGTTCATAATTTCATCATTTAAATTAGAGTCAAGTTGACCTTAGTGGTTTAGCACGTGCAGATTGATGCGTAAATCAATAAGCCGTGAGTTCGAATCTCACGTAGTACTCACACTTTTTGTAAGTTATTAATAACAAACAAAAGAAATCGGTAGGAATGATATAATATTCCTACCGATTTCTTTTAATAAAGCTAACAAGTGGATATTTATTTATTTATAATATAATATTCAAGTGGGTAGTTACTCAGCAAAACGAAAAAAAAAATGCAGGTAAACAGGCTCATCAAACAAAAAGGCACTATTAAAAAAATAATATGTTTATTTCTTACAATTTATTAATCACGGTTTATTAATCACCGTTTATTAATCATTGTTTATTACTCACCGTTTATTAATCACCGAATAAGATTATAATATTATATATAACTTCTTATTGAGGCTCTTAAGTATTCGTTTCCAAAATTGGAAAGAGGATTGAAGCTTATGTAACCTTAACTAACAAACAATAGACCAGATAATTTTATCCCAAATGTCAAAAGGATTAAATGTAGCCTAAAAACTATAAAATTGCACAACAAAATATCAAGTGTTCATAACTTTTTAAAGTTGTTTTATATACGGGTATTAAGTTAAACGCACATAACAAGGTCTCCATTTAATACGGAGAATAAGTACTGAGTAAATAATATTAATTCAGTATTATAATTATTTATCATCTTGACGCCACAAACATAACTGTCCGTGTTCACTGGATTTAAAAGTTTTTTCATCAGTAAAGATGACACTACTCTAATCAAAGTTTATGTGATCCATATAGCAAGGATTTCACAACATGCCTCCGATAATGCATCTTTTCGCTAAGTATGAAGAGCACGATGAACAGTGTCAACGCTTGTGTCAAATAAACCAGCATAGTGGTTCGTCGACAGAAATCCATTTTCTTCGTACTCCCTTATCATGGTTTGACGCTGCAACATGTTTATTAGTTTTAGTCTGCCAGCTCTTTTATGGTGTTTCAAAGAACCCTCTTCTTCAAATCGTCCTACCCATAGAGCAACTGTTTTTCTCTGCAACAATAAAACAGAAATATATAATACCCAATAATGATTATTATATAGGAGGTTTTTGTTATATAAAAGAAGAAAAAAAATCTACTTACGTTTACACCGGTCTCTCTGGCTATTCCTGACAAGATTTTACCTTGATTATGCATAACAATTATTTGAGCTCTTTTTAGTAAATCCAACAATGCATATCTATACATTGGTAAAATAAGTAGACAATACTCCTGGTTAAAAATAAAATTCACCGAAAAGCACTGGAACGAGATAATCGAAATTAACTTAGCGAACAATCAATTGAGCTATGTCATAACTCTGGTCTCAGTATTATTTATACTACCTACCAGTTATTATTTATAAATCCATATTCAATCTACCCTCTCAAGTTTGAAAACTGACACATAGATAATTAAATATGTATAAATTGATATTCAATTTTAATATCTTCATCTCTTTAAAAGAAACTATAAATTATTTCAGTGTTTGAAGAAACTAAAAGAAAGTATAAAAATAAACATTAATTAAGCATTAATCATTTGAAGCACAGCGACGCCATCTATTAACACTATAATGTAACGTTGTCGATAGCAACATTTCAATCTGGTTTTACGCTAGATGGCGTCATTTCCCGCTTCACGCGATTTTTTTTCTGTACTATCCATGCACTTTTGCATGAGACTTTACAAGGAGAGCACCTGTCGCTATAAATCGGACACGAATCCAAACTCCGTACTGCTATTGAGATATCGCAAACAGAAAGCCCAATATCACGTTTCGACCTGTGCCTGACCTGTGTGTGTGTGAGTCAAAGTGTCAAACTTGTGGCGACTAAACTACCTATCCTGAAACCAGCTTTTCATGCGTTAGGTTACGTTACCTACCAACAAAGCAGGCACATTGGTTCTTATTTACTTATCCTACCCCTGATCTATCGACTCTTTCAGCTGTTACTTAACTCCGAACCCCTTCGCAATCTTGCTATGTAACTTGAAATCTTCCTGGCAAACCTTATAATCAGCCTTATAATGTTCCCACAGCTGGGTCTCATGTGTCTTCATTAAGAGAGGGAATGGGTCACAATCCAACACGCGGGCTTGGTGCAGGTGGGTGGATGTCACAATCAGAAGTATTTGAAGTTTTGGTTCTTGGACAATGTTTTCCTTTTTAATTCTTTCACTGTTTTGTGAGCAGTAATAATGAAATAAATTACCTACACAAAACAAAGTGCCATCCCGGATTTCAACCTTCGACGTACACCTCTTAAGTCAGGGCTATTACCACTGGGCCAACACTGCACTGCATCAGCTGGCTATGCCTATAGTCAACCAAATTCGTTCTCACCTGGGCGGTGTAGCGTTAGGCGACTCCACGAACGCGTAGTACCCTTCCGGGGGTTCCTCGGAATCCTCCAGGGCCTCGTCCCGGGGTTCCGCTGTGGCTTCAGTGGGGGGCGCCGTCGGTTCTGGAAGTACTAGCCTCGTGGTGACGCATAGAATCTGAAGAAAGGAAAAAAGAAAGTTATTAAATTGATGAAAAATATGGCAGTTGTGTATCTGCTATCAGCTCCGTGGAAAAAAAGCGTCTGAGTTGGAGATCTATAGTTTTTTTTTTTATTAATTATTAGCTAAATCGTCTTTACCTAAGCTTTTGGCTATTGTCCACATTTTGTCGTGTTGTTTTTTTTATATAATAAGCATAATCAGCCTTTTATTGTTCCCACTAATGATACTCAGGCCTCCTCTCACCAGGAGAGGAGATTGTTTTTTTAAACGGAGTTAATTCAATTTACCACAGAATACGTCATTATGTCGAAGCGCACTAAGGTGAGGGTACCTTGCACGCGACTGTACCTCTACTCCACGGAGGCTCTCATGGGAAACAGTATGTGTGTTATAGATACATTAAAATTAACGTTATTAATGTGCGTTCGTCACGCCAGCTCGTGACTAACGGGAGACGTGCGTCTGTTGCTAAGTCATAGCCATAATGTTACGCTGCTGGTTCATTTCTTTGTTCTCTTCTGTATAACGCAACATTATGCGCTATGTTCAAGAGGCCGAAGCTTTATTTACTGTTATTATATTAAAACCTCTCATTTCGGTCACCGGTCTCATCATAAAACTTTGCAATAATGGGCACCTAATTCAACAGCCAAATTTTTGGTACAAACAGCTGCATCAATTGTTTACACCTCTCTCATTAAAATACATTAGAAAAAAGGGTAACCAGTTGATGACGCTGTTCGTACAAATTGATAGCGCTGTCTGCAGTTTTAGATATTTTTTTTATAGTAATACATTTTTATACTCATTGTATTTTTGTTTATATGTAACTGTGCAAAGTGCAAAAAGAATACTTTGAAACAAATCCTCAAAGTTTGAGAAAAATTAAAATATCGGAAAAAACTGCCTACTACCTGCTGAAAAACATTAGATATAGCAGTCACGTTTCTTTGTATGAGATGAAGTATCTGTACACTAGAACATTATGTGTGCCTATGGAAACAGAAGTATTAGGAGCGGCTGAGCAATAAGTAACATCCACACAGGTCATTTTATGGTTCAGATGCACTTGCCGGTTACACACTGAGATCCCTCCGTGCCTGAGAAAGCGCGTTATATCTTCGTAGCCTGCTGTCACTTGAAGATCGTTACAAGTCCTTACGTCTTGGTAATAAAGGCATCCTAAAATCCTCTTATCTTGTCTTTAATATCACAACGTGGAGAGCAGAAAAGCAATCGGTCCATGTACAATACTAGCATTCAGCTAAAAATTGTTCCACTAAACAACAAAGTTGGGAAAACGCTATACAAACTACATCGAACCTGGCGTGTAGTTGTAAGTAACCGTAGTTTTACTTAAATGTATGAAAAGGCCTTTTAATATGTCGACTAAATTACCTAGTTAAGGTATATTTATTGCGTTATTAACATGCATATTAACATTTACGCACTGTGTAATAACGGTGGATCTGGTCGGAGAGCTACACAGACATTCAACCTGCTTACCATTAAGATGAATGTGGAACGGACATATTCTAGGTCTTTAGATCTAGAAATAGAGAAACAACATTTTACTTAGCAATGAGTAGATGAGGTTCTCCAAAGTCTTAATTACACAAGTCGGCTAGATTAACATCATGCGCAGAAGCAGCCATAAGGTTCACATATGTACAGGTAAGGTAGGTAAGGTACGTAAGGTCATCTCTCTGCAGATACATTACCCACCAAAAGGTGGCACCTTCAGTGTTAGTCACTGAAGGTCGGAACCATCCGAGAACTGTCGAGTTCTTGGATGGTTCCAATACCAAGGAGATGAATTTGTTGTTATATGATTGATAGAGATATTGTCATTCTTTTGCTGGTAAAGGTATATCACAGAGAAGCCGTACAACGCTAGCCCCAAATTAATTTGATTGCGAACAGGCAAACCTGCTGCCATAGACCTTTTGAACTAAATACCTGATTTCTATGCTCTGTAATTACGGATAGCGATGTCTTATCAGAAGCTCCAATTACCGCAACAAGTTTAAAACTATGCTTCCCTTTTACAACTATCTTATAAATCTTATTTAATTTATCTTTCAAAATATTTCTACTTTTACCGCTATCAATTCCAATCTAGCCCTGTTACACTAATCTTACTAAAAGCAATCCTTTTAAACTATCTCTTCAAATCTCAACGTGACTTATTAGATACTTCTATTTCTGCTTTTACCATTATCAATTCCGATCTAAGAACTGTTCCACTAGTCCTCCTGTCTGTTGATATCGCGACACTGACCTCGCATAGGCATTCGGCGCACTGGCGCGATCCCGCGATATTATCTAGAGCCGGCCGCGTCACACGTCACCGCGCTACTGGCCCACTTCGGCGGCACACTTGGCCCGCACTTGCAGTGAGTTCGCGGACAATGTCGCATTGTTGACGCGTGAGCGATGTGGAAGCGTAAGTGTGGCGGGCGCCTAATTTGTAATTCTGATTGGATGGGTGTGAATACTTTTTAATTCTTTGTGTGACGGTTTAGTTTCATGAAGTAGCTATCATGAGTTGTTTAGGTTCTTATTCTAGGTGTTTTTATTTGTTCTGTGGTTAGTATGTTATTCTAACTCGTATTGTCATTGCTTGTGATTTTTTTTTATAACTTGGGAATTTCAATGTTTTGTTAAAAAAGGTAATAAATGTACCTGGGATGTAACGAAAAGGTGCACATAGTCATATTTTTGAAATTTCTACTCATGGAAATAAACACGCTGTGTAACGGCCGTTTATGTTTAAAATCTCAAGTCTTTAGTAGGGAGTTTTGGCTAACTGAATGCGGCCCACGCTCTGTTAGTAGAATAAAAATATTTTCTTCTTAACGAAACGATGAAATTAAAAGTTTAATGCAGTTTTGTATTAGTTCTTGTAGCATATAATTATAGATCTTTACAACATAAGTTAGAATGAGATTGTCTGAAACGTGCGCTAGCTCCAAACTACTTTATTCTTCTGGGACTTGACCGTCACACTTAGCATCTCTAGATTATCATTTTGCCACATATAATAGCTAAAACCTCTCAATAATTAGCGTAGCCGCTCCACTTTGAAGCGGCCCGCGGCGCATGCGGTAGCGTGCCGTAGGGAGCCGTGGTCGCAGTCAGTCCGTTAAACCACTGACCCCCATACCATGCTACCGCAGCTGATACACTTGCATCGACCTACACTCAAATAGTGCACTATTTTTAGCGATAGTATTAATCTGTAAGAACCCTGGCCGTTCTTAGGACTTGGTTTGCGTGATATAAATTGAGACGACGGAAACGATAGACCATGTCAGAAGAACAAGATGGCCATCCAGCGCAGATGGCATACTTGTGTAAGACCTTATCTCTTTAGGTCACTGGTGGCGCCACAACCAGGCACGTCACCAACAAAATGTATACAGCTGTATGGAGGGTACCTGATGGAGCTCAGCTGCGTTAAACTGTATGTAAAGTTGGTCGATGATGATGAACTTAGAACTTAGTTTGCATTACAAGAAACAAATTGGGACTCAAGCGCATGAGTGCGTTTCACTGAACGTCCTTTCGTGTCTGTTAGCCAAGTTTTGCTTTGGCAGGAAATGGAAATTATGTTTTTTTTTTTTATATTTCGCTTCTTTTTTCTCCTGATTAATGTTGTACAAGTAAGAAATTAGAATCAATCTTCATTACCTCGGCCCTATTTTCTTTTTTTTCTGAAGAAGTTATGCAAAAAAAGACGGACTGTGTAGAACTACCCAAATCAATGAGACACACGATCTAGCTGGAAAAAACCGCAATTATCCATCAAAAACTGTAAAATGACATTTGGTGAGCATCAGGTTATAGTTTCCGCACTTCATTCAATTCATTCTTTGAATTCTCGTCCTCACTGATACATGGTGGGTAACAGGGCAGAGTGGAAGAAAAAAACGTGTTGCGCCGACCCCAAATAACACGGGATAAGGGCAGGAAGATGATGATGATGATGACTGATACATGGTGGGTGTTCTATATTAATCACTGAAAAAACCACAACACTGTTTGAAAAAACTTCCGAAATTCTTCAATTATCTTCATCGAGGCAACAATGTGATTGTTTCTTATTACTACTTATTACGTTGATTATATGGTTGCTCTCGTCGGTAACTACCGACGTATGGCTACCTACAGTTATTATTCTACCATCAATTTCCTCCGTAAAGGTGTCAAATTAATTTTAATAATAGCGACTATTATTTCGCGTTTCTATTTGGTAATTTCTATCGACAGTCTGGGAAAGATAATTTTCTGTAATTTGACGAAAGTAAGGTTGTAATGTGAAAATATTAATTTAAAGTTTTAAAGATACTAAAAGAAAATGGACAGCTTATAGAAGAATAGACGAAGAAACTTGAATGAAGAACAAGAACATTTAGGTTCTAGATTCGTATATATACATATAGTATATGTACATAGTGAAATGTAAATTTCTTTATATGAACAATAAACATCTTTATCTAGAGATTCATCTTTGTAGGTGAATAAATGTATGAAGATTCAGAACGAGACCTAAACTATGCCCGCAGATAAAATGAATTAAGAACTCAGATGCATTTAAATTAATATACAATGTTATGTATAAATATGAATTAGCAAATTGAAATTAAAATACCACCAAGCTTTAGCTAATTAAATAAGTGTTTCACGAGTAATAAAACTTGAACCGAAACGCGTAGCAAAACTTGATAATTTCTAAGAGAAACCTGGAAAGTGTAGAAGTTAATCAACAAGTGAAACGTTTTTCATTACAAGACAGGTCTAGAATGATATATTTACAAATGGGAACTTCTGTTCTGTTCTGCTGATGGGAGGACAATGTTATGAGATGAAGCTATCATGAAAACATAAGCCAATAAACGCACTTATCAAGGACGACTAGATATAAGTTCTTAAGTTAGTCAGGTATTTGGATGAATGAATTCTGGGAAAAGTATTATAGATAGAAAGGAAATAACTACTACAATGACATCTAAAATATAGTCGTGTGGAAGAAGAAACCACGATGTTCTAACTGGTAGGAGCGTGATGCTTGGATAGGTAAGGCAAACATGATATCATACCAACAAATTAAGATTAACAGAAGAAGCAAATATGGGGACATCATTTCACAATAGGTCAAAAAATTCTAGAAACAATAAAGCTATTCTACGAATTGGAACATAATCTTTTTGACATTGAAACAATTGCTAGTTTTTATAAAATTAGAAACTTCTTCACGAATACCGCGACAGTCCTCATCAATGTTCCACGCACTGTTTACCTTAGAAGTCTTATAAAAATGTACCCACTTCAGGTTTGAAAACGATTCTGTCATCAAACCTACATAATCAGGTAACTGTGAAGATGGTGCTTGCGACAGCGCCCAGTTGTTGGCTTGTAACTGTTACACGCGTTTACCAGTGATTGTCAGCAACCACATCATTATCATCATATTACTAACGAACTTCTGCTGTCTCTTATCCCAAATACTTAAAGCTTATTTTGGCATGATCGAGATTTTTGATATTTGTGCCATCTTTTGGTGAACACTGCTATATAATTGTAGCATTAGTTTGGGCTGTGGCTCTTATATCTTTAAGACAAGGTTGATGTTTGCATGTATATATATGTAGGTATAGGGTCGTATTCATGTCAACTTTAGGTGGCCATTAGCGAGGGCTGCCAACCATGGTTTATGTTTCGTTACTCAGAGATTACCGGTCTAATATTCTCATTAGTGGCATACTCTTTTTTCTCTTCGTTTTCATTGTTCTCACAAGTCCTATAGATTGTTTGTTGAAGTTAACATAACAAGACCGATATTACACCAGTCCATGGCGACCCGTACTGTTCTGTTTAAAAAAGGAAAGGTACCTTTTGTACAAACAAACAGAAATATAGGTAACAGAGATTGAGCCATGGATTGTGCTCAAGTAATGTGGGTGAAAAATAGGGATGAGTATTGAGATTATAAGTAATGAAGATTCCATGGAGGAAAAAGACATGTTGCATCGCTCATACGACATAATTTACATCACGTTTGACATGCAGAGGTCTGCACTACAGACAGCTACCTACTAGGTACTATGAACCCATGGAGCTTTTGAACTAGTTTGGGTTTCCTTATATTAGTCACTTGTGCAAAGCTTGTAGCCTTTACACATATGAGAAAATATTCTGTGATGTACAGCCATTTTTCTGGTCAATTATTTTTTCGCACAAGTGCATCTCGGTAGGCCTCCTACTTATTAATGTATTCACTTTCATCATGGACATCAACTGACGCTTGTGGCACGAGCTTGTGGTTCCCTTTCATTTCATCACAGCACGTTATTATATTGTACTGACACACATTTTTTACTCGCCGCTACTAAATTGCACTTTCATGCTATCGCTACAGTTTTTTGAGCTGCTTTTAAAGTTTGTGACTGCTTAATTATAAATTAAGCGTTGAGTAAATTAACTACGTTTTAATGATAAATCCGTTTCTTATTTTCTTTAATACTTGTAATGTTAACCTACTATGTTCAGCTTTAGTGTACGGATAAAAATTAAGACTATTTAACTTCAACCTACTCATCATCATTATCTTTTACACTCTTCCTAAGGGTCGCAGCGCAACATTTTCTTCATCGTTACTTCTCTATAAATCGTCGTCTCAGCAATCCAAAAACCTCAGCAAATCCCTTTCTATTGAAATATGTCTGTTTGTCAGGAAAATTAGGTAACTTTTCCCTTTAAATAAGGATCATTACATCCAGCCACGAAATTTGCGACTCCAAAACGATCTAGCATTACCGGTTTCAAAGCTATCTATTTTTAATACAGGCCCATAAGTAATGTGTATCAAGATATTATAATAAAATTAATAAATTAAAACAAAGTTTTGTGAAGAAAAAAGAAGAATATTAAATTACTCTCATTCATTATTACTATTGTTATTATTATAAGTTTTCGATTTATTTCCATTTATTTTGACATTTAATTTATTTATAATAACAATAATAATAAATCATTTATTTGCGTAAATAAGGTAAAGAAAATTGACAATATAAATAAAATTGATCTCTTATTCTGCCTTTAATTTCGGCGTGCTAATATAAAATATTTATATTTAACTTATAATAGTATTTGAAATTAAATTAATTATTGATTAAAATCATGCACTCATTATACAGATTTCCATTTCCTTAAAATTAAAATTGTTTGTTAAATTTAAAAAAAATGTCAATATAACAATGAAAAATAATAATCACGTCAAAACTTACAATTTGTAACCCAAAAACTCATGTACACTATAGAAACACTTTTCAATTAAAAACCTCGTCAAGCTACTTTTAAATCTAGAAAAAGGTAACGTTTTTATAGAATTTGGTAATTATTTTTATACACATATTTTAACTTATTAGTATACATAGATCGTGGAGAATAGTAGCTTGTCGCCTGCTCGAAAAGTCTCTTGTGTTTGAAAACAAATATACAGGATTCTAATTCTAATACATGGCAGTGTAAATATTTTACGATTTCTAAAAAATGGACGACATGAATCTATTTGCTTTAATCAAATATAGCTCTCACACATTTTTTTCTGCATTATAAATGCTTGATCAACCTCTACACAACAACCCCACAGGATAATAGCCATGGAAAGCCGTTATTGCGGCATTTCTAGATACCTCACAGCTAATACGCCTCAAGAGGTATATAAAACTATTTATGTTGGCGCAAACGTCATTTATATAATTTTTCCATGAGCAAAATTTATCAAGAAATTTAAGTGAATCAGTTTCTGTCAGGGCGAACCCTTTATAGGTTATATTTAGATCAAGCGGTTTTGATTTATAGGTATGAAATTGAATAAATTTTGTTTTATTAATTTTAACTTTTAAATTGGAGAGCAATGTTAATTTCGGTTTCGTACGAACTTTTATCGTGTCCCTTGATTATAATTGTAGTATCATCGGCAAATAGTACACAGACATTTGACATTATCCAATTATTTATTTATTTTAATACTTGTAATATTAATAATACGAGTATTTGCTTTTTCTTTTTAAATGTAATTGAGAATTTAATGTGAATGTTGAAATGTATTTTATTTTATTGAAATTTATTTGGATTGCAGTACCCTTGCTTATTTGAAACTTTTAATTTTTATTCCAACCACTGTACAACATGATTGCAATAAACTGATTTGATCAGATTCTAAACACATCATCTTCAACCTGCTTAAGTACAATTCATAAAAACCAGAATGCGCTCTTCCAAATACTTTTGTAATAGACTTATCTTTTTGCGAAGATCCAATTTGTTGATGTAGGGATCGCTTGTCGTTTCAGTTACAATGCAATTTATTTATTTATTGTCTCTCTTCGTCATGCCTGTACTCATTTTGATTAGGATACCATTAGTGACAACAAAACTATAATGAAGCTGTTCTTTTTCTAAACTCTTACATAGCATAACAGTTCGATTATATTTACTTAACTCAACATCAAGTACTTACTTCACACCTTCCCGTCAGTCCACCATTGCCATTTCTATGTACAATCGATTGCATGTCACTGCATCGGTTACAATTTTAAATTGATCTTTATGTCGTAGCAGTGTGGTTGATTTTCTTTGTGCAAATGTTGAAATGTGTTAATTGTACTACCTCTGGGTATTAACGTTATGCGTAACACGCGCGGGGCCTGCGCACGCGCCTCGAGCCACGATGTAGATGCCGATGTCGGTGCCGTTACGACGTAAACAGAGCGCGACCGCCGGGGACAGCCGGATCTTATACCCTATGCTCAGCAGTTGAACATGATTATGAGAACATTAAGGTATATTCGTATACTGACTTGCTATGGAGTATATAATTAAGGAACGCCAGACTTGGCTGAATGACTTCTTGAAAAAAGTTCGTTGAACTAGATGACAATGTGTCACATTATAACCCAGATCGAAGAAGGCAAGGCAGAAAGAGGTGAGGTCGATTAAAGAAATGAAAAAGACCTTTTTCAGCTAAAATCTCTTCTGTAATAACTAGGTATGAATATTTTTTTAATCTTGAGGAGCATTTAATCATTACTAGGTTGTTCAGGTAATCAAACTCCTAAGAACCAATAATCACAACTTTATGACAGCATATTTCGTAAGGTTCGGATCACAGAATGATGTATTCGGAAACCAGAGGTTTTCAAGCAACTGGCACTGTACGTAACTCGGTAACACCTCATATGATCGTTGTTGAATGTCTAACATTAATCTGCAAATATTCACACGTTGTTACACGACATGTAATTACGTATGTAAGTAGTGTTATGTGCTATTATCTAGATATGAGTGTGTAAGAAACAATGGTTTATATAAGCAGATGGTTTCTAATTACAATTAAGTAACCACCTCCCTGTCATAGACAGGGCGCTCTGTGTCCTTGTTATGGGAACATTAATAATAAATGCCGATTAAGAAACGTTACATGGATAAGGCCCTGAAGAAATGTTATAGATCCATGTCAACGATAGCAGTTTTGAATTAATTAAAAAAACAAACCAATATCGACTGTTCTAGTAAATGACTTGGTAAGCACGCTAGAAAACTGCAATATAATCTTGCTAAACGAGATATTTTATGTAGTAGGGCCAGATCAATTTTGTACATTGATCTTTTCCAAATATCTCTGTGTAGGTTCATTATTGTTTTGTTTTTTTTTTGGGAACCATTACTAGATGTAGATGTCGAAACTTAAATATATGGGTACAATGGTGGTCAAATCGCTGACAGCGATATTTACCAAACAACTTTAGGTGTGCCTTAGGATGGACTATAAAAACACACACATTTTTACAGTTTCTTTTTGGTCTGTTTTGTTTTCTCCTTTGTTTAGAGTAGGTATCTCTACTGCTTCTGCATCAGCAGGTACACAGTGAACACTTGGATACTGGACGTCAGGTCAGCGACCGCGGCCGGTCGCGCTCGTATCTGGGTGAAGGTCACTCACATCTCCGGTAACGGTACCAACTCCTACCTCATGTGACGTCATAGGTATGTTATTTAGGTCACGCTTGTTGACTAAAAAATATTTTTATGTGATGTGGTAGTCGTAAGTACTTGTATACATATATTATCAGTTTTAACATACAGATGGTAGGCACTAGGCCCTATGTTAGAGTTAGTTTCTGTGTCATTATTTTGTTCATTTTTTGTAAGGATTGAAACATAAGTCACAAATCAGAAACGTTTATTTCAAATAGACCAATTACAGGCTCATTTGAATAGTCAAAATGTCGGTCAGTCAAAAAAAAAGTGAAACTGAATCGCAAGTTCGAAATCGTACCTAAGTGATTGGCAAATTAAGGATGTATTATTATTCACATGCAAAAGCTTTTGAATTTATAAAAATTCAGTTAGAAAGGGGTTGCCTTTAAGAACTCTAAATAATTTACAATATTATCGTAACACGAAATGTAGGATAATGGAAATCATCATTCGCAGGCATTTCTTTCGCAGAAACAGACAGTAATGTAGATATATTTACGACAACATTATTTGTTACATTTGAACATTGAACCAGATGACGCTAGTACCACTTATGATTCAACTTTCTCTTGAGAATGAAAAGTGAATCATTAAAAGCGATATTCCGAAATAAAAAGTAATAACACCAATTTGTTTCAGAATGATATTAGGTACCTATATGTAAGTATCAAAAATAAACTCGAGTGGGAACTGAAGAAGCCTTCAAAATTATTGATTACTTTTTAGCAATTACTTCCTTGCTGTAAGTTAAATGTTCTGTAAGTTAAATGTGAAATTTAACTTACAGGACGACAGCAATGAATAATGTATCGAAAAGTAAAGTAAGCCCATGCGACAAGAATCAGAAAATTAGGACTTATCATTCTAAATTCAAAGCATCAAGTACTGCAGAATGATACTTACATAATAAGTAGGTATGGCACGCAAAGAACAAAACAAGTTTCAGACTAGGACATCCCTTCGAATAGAAAATATAAAGCATTTGAACCTCGAAAAGGATTCAAATAATGGAGCGCAACTTGATACTCATGGATGACAATTGATAATTCTGTCTTTACGAGTAACTTAAATTGAGACTAGACTAGTAAGACTACGGTGGTTAGAGATGTAAATAAGGTATATAGCGTCAGACTCAAATAAATTGATCTAAGGACTAAGGACAACAGGACAAACTACGATGGCGACGAATCCTAAATCTAAAATAACTCAAGCACCTTTATAGGAATGCGACCATCTACACTTTATTAAAGGAATGCCTGCGCGCATTGTACTCGATCACTCACGAGTCACGATCATTGACCCGTTGGCCACTGGGTGAAGGTCACGACTGGGTAACGGTGATCGTGACGTCAGCGCTGATTAACAACACATTGAATTAGAAAGTGGAGCCAGGGATGGACGACAGGTGACTGATGAACTGATAGGTAGGACAGGTGAACGATAGAGAGCCTCAGGGGACGTGTGACAGGTGACTGATATTAGCGTCAGTGGGGCAGTATGATAGGTGACTGATAGCGCGTCTATGGGGGACTTGTGACAAATGACTGATAGTGATACACCTAAATTAAGAAGTCAGTAAATTTACGTGAAACTAATAGTGGAGACGAAGAGAATGTATGACAGGTGATTGATATTAAGTAGAGACAGTAGAGTCAATGATAATGTGGCAGTATGAGTACTTACTGATATTATAAATACTGGGTTTTGGTTTAAAACTCATTTTGCTAACACTCTTAGCACACCATCCGTTTTCAATGTACATTATATACACAAAATAGCTTCTAATGTGCTTCAACAACAACGGTTGCATCTACTCTGTATCATGTAGGTGTACTCTATAATCTATAACAGATCTATATCTCTTTTAAAGGCCGCTATAATACTCTTTTTTGTACAATGTTTACAATACTAGTGCCAGTCAAACATATTATGTGATGCATACCTATAATCGTAACCAAATAGAGTCAACTATTTTCATAAATGTGAAGAAAAGAACAGGGCTTCATTATGAAATTGATTTAAAATGAGCTTATTCTGATCTATGTAAACTTATGAATTGCAAATAAAGTTTTTTTTGTGACGTAACTACGCAGTTTTCATATTTTTTTCTATACTTGTGCTATGATACCTTGCTTCATGCCATATTTCACATTTCTAGGTCAACGGGAAGTACCCTATGAATTTTGATTCCCTTGAGAGTTTCGAAATATACGTTTATTACGACATAAACGGCTGTATCTATTTTTTCGTTAACAAAGAAGTTTTATTTTTCCACAGTTTCAAAGGACCACAAACCTTAGTATATAGTTTTAATTTCAACTCGATACCGGCACGCGTTCTCGAGAAAAAGGGACTTGATAGACAGACAGTCGGACGAACAACAAAGTGATCCTATAAGGGTTCCGTTTTTTCCTTTTGAGGTACGGAATCATAGAAACAATGAAAAATTATTATGTGTAGCAAAAAATATCTTTTTTTAAATTTTCTCTTTGTTTACCTCCTGAAATGAGATATACTCTATTTCTTCAAATAATAGTTGGCAACCCTAGTCACATCACTTACCATCAGGTGGGATCGTGGTCAAGCACCTGTTCAGGTTCAGGTTTACTTTTTAGTATTTTTTACAGAATCTGTTTGCGATTCCTCGATACCAATATTGTCCTTTAATAATTTTCTAAGTCTCACCTGGACTTATGTTATTTATTTACATTTGAAATTTGAACCATGGTTTAACGCTGGCACTATGTTGACTTTCTCGTTATGATCAACTACTTTAGTTTTCACGAGCATTGACCTTAGTTTATATACAATTTTAACAGTTATCAATGTCTTGGCATATCATTTATCACGTCTCCTACGAATAGTTACCAATATTCTCTTCTAGTTTCGATATTTCTCATAGTTTTCGCTCGATCATTATGATAAATGGTTTTGAAAATTTATAATACCTCTTGATTGCGAACATGCCCTTAATTTGCTATTCTATCAATTATAGTAAAAAATTACTAGTCTTTTGTCTTTTTTTCTTCGTCCAAGGCTTAGCTTTTACTCATTAATCTCCGTTTAAGTTTGGCCTTAATTCTTTGAAGACTATTTAGGAGTCGTCTATACTTGTATATATGACCAGAGAAAGCTTAACGGGACTTGTCGTATCCTCGGAAATTGGAAACGTGTGGGTAGGTTGACGATATATTGATCGTTGACCCGATGCACGGCACAGATTGCAAAGTATTTAAGTTCAACAAAATAACGAAAATCTAGCGAAGATTAGCGATTGTCTTGTGTTATTCCGGTTTTCAAATAAAATTAAAGACCATTTGAACGGTATCGCCAATTTCGTCGAAGATATAATAAAAAAGAAAATAATAATTGAGGTTTAATTCTGAAAAGTATGCGTGCGTAAAAAATTGTAGTACACAGCAAAAAGTATAAAGCATAGCAAATCGAAAATTTGAATGAAAACAATCATCTCAATTTTAGTGGGTTTATGGAGCAATGGCAACTCAGAGACAATGCACAATGTGAAGACATTATAACTATTGGTTTATGATTGTAGAGGTCTATAGCTCTATGGAGAGATCTATTAAATATTCAAGTGTACCGGAACCACCTCGACTGGCGATGTAGTATCGATTATGCATTATCGATCGCTCGCATTCTTAGAATCTTAATAGTGGAACATTGATTTCTCAAATCGTGCTGTTCAATGGTCTTAACCTTTGTATTTGTGTGTGTGTGTGTCCTTTATTTTCAAGTTGTTTTTCGATATTGAAACTCATGGATACCGTTATAATTATTAGATAGTTTCCATATAATTCTTTTCAAACTATTGTACCTTTTGGAACTGGCGAAATAAGAATCTATAAATAATTATTAGGAAAAGGTAGGTCGTGGAAAATGTATAACGATATGGTACTACGGCTGATCAGCTGAAGATAGCGAGATGAGCTACAAACAAGACTGTTTCACAGTAACGTAACAAACCTAGAAAGGTAAGAAAGGAAGAAAAGAAGGCCTTTGCCCGGAACAGAACATGCTGAAAATAAAAAATGCTACTTTGTTCTAATTCTTAAGATAGCCACTTCGAGCTGTAAACATTCTACAAAACTGAATGATATCGCTGCTGCCGCTAAAAACCTTAACCTTTTTTTGTGACTCTCAGATTTCAAAAAAGTGGAAGTGAACTCCAAGAAGAGTTGACAACGAGTTGCACCAGTTACTGTGAGAGAAAGTTCTTGTTTATGTGCTAGCAGCGTCCTCGAAACAAGCCAGCTGATTTACATACGTTTATGTTAGTTACCGTTGCTGGCGCCAGCGACCGAAACAAAAGTTGGGGAAATATTCGTAGTATTTAGGTCTGTCCAGAAACTGGTTTCGTATGATGGAGATGGTTTTAGTCATAGATTGTTAGAAGACAAATAAGGAAACAATACAGTGATACATACATAACGGGAAAAGACCAAGACTTTATAAATGATGAAGAAGGTAATGTAAAGTTTAGATAAATAGCTGCATTATACTACAAGAAGATCAAAAGAAACTATAGTGATCATCCCTTCACCTACGGAGCAGATATGAAGAACATTAATTTATGACGAAGTCTCTTGAACAGACTATGATTAAGATTTCAATGGTCTAACTAATTATTTATACGAATAAGATAAAGCATTGTAGGTATAGTATCGGAACCAGGCAGGTCGGTTCGTAAAATGTAACACGAAATTAAAGTGTGACTAAATCGTCTGTAACTTCCAAAATCATTACAACTTCGAATTTATCACAGCTCTCAGCTTCAGTAAATCAATTAAATGACTAAGATTAAGAGTCTGGTACAACTTCGTTGTATAACAATTACAATTGTTACGCTAAGGCCCGTGAAATATCGTCCATTAACAAATTGGCAGAAGATGTATGGTTAATTATTGCAGTTTACAAAGAAGCCAAAATTTAGTTGGTGGTAATGTCATACATCGCAAGAGTCATTACTTCTTCCACCTCGCCACTTCCCGTTGGTTCCACTGAGGCACCATTGGTTCCGCTGGTAAGCATCGTCAGTTAATAGACTACACTTATTCATTTTTTTTGATCACCCCTCATTTAATATGATAGCAGTCCACCTCTGTCGTCAAGGAATTGCACTTTTTCACTATTTGGTCATCGGTCTCCGCATTACTTGACCGTAATATCTCAGGCTGGATTCGGTTAGCTTTTCAGCGGTAGAGTGCGACTTTGCAACTACCCCGTACATACTTTTTTCGAATTGTAGGTATCCTTGAGAGTGACACTGGCTGCCCAATGAAACATGAACACAATAGAATCATATATAGAACATCAGTACGTGTGGGTATTTTCTCGAACTTTGATTTACTAGAGGAACACCGTTGGATCATCACTAATATTTAACTACCAATGCCCATAAAGCTTTAACCAAATCTAGAGCTTCATTGCCTGCAATGCTCTTTAACAGCGTATTTTATAGCAATTACCATAACTTGCTCCTCAATATATGTAAGGAGGATAGTAGGGTGACATGGTTCGTCTTTTACAGTTACGAAACTACAGTTTATGTAATCAACTACTTCAGGTTTTATTTAATTATGTAGTTTGGTCAAGCGGTAACCATAGTTCATCGGGTCTTGCAATGTTGCAGCCATCGAGACATCATTTGAAGTTAATGTCAGAAATTATACAAAAGGTAGTTCCGTTTGGTTCTTCTTCTTTCATACATATCATTTGTCTCACAACACATCCAGCGTTTTCTTTGTCTTCTTCTACTCTTTTAACCAATCTACAAATATAGGTACTCAAAACTCTCCCTCATATTGCTAAAATTGTCAATCCATTTCAGTAACCCTTGCTACGTAGCATTTTAATTCATTAAAAATATTCGAAAAGACTACCTTTCGTTGTTCTGACACAATAGAACACTTGCAACGAGCTTCAAGCTATAGAATACCTACATTTGAGTGACAAGCAAGCTTTTTGGGGAAGACCTTTGATTTCATTTCCAAGAAAAAAAAAAAACCAGCGGAATTCGAAACTTAAACGTCGCTCGTAGAGAAACGTTATCTATGGACCGTACAAACAATTTTCAGCAATCGCTTCTCTCTAAGATGTAGACCAATTTCGCCTTATTCCTTTTGTAATCGCACAATTTCTCTTCAATCGCAAGAGTTGAGCGGTCGCTTTCTACCACAGAGCCACACATAACTATGTCCGCATTTATTTATGTGAATATTTGTCATTGCAACAAATTTTCTTTCGAGGAATTCATTAATTATTGAATTAGCATATGCATTAATGAAGTCGTTTCTTGAGCAGTCAAGTTGGAACATCCAGTTTGAGCTTGATGGTTTTTTTACTTACTATTTTATTGTACATAGGTGAGGCTTTAGGAGCTTTTACATCACTTACTGTGGTTATTCTTAAATATGATTTATTATAAAATTAAAATTAAGTTAAAGAAAAGTACACTTAGATAAATTGCCACTTACCAAAAGTATTAACGTATGTCGCGCCATATTTAACGCAGAACCCGTACAAATAATAAATCACAACACTAAATGAAAGTAGCACAGTTCACCTGAACATTCAACAAATAAAATATAAAGACAAATGTAAAAAAATAATAAGACTAAAATATAAATATTTTCCAACAACTTTCGAATTGGCGCGCTTGCGTGCGCGGTCAGCGTAACTTTTTAAAGTGTTTTTTTTTTTGTGATATAGGCGCAGTCGCGTGCTGCCTACGGACGACGTTCGGAAGTGTTCACTACTTCGTTGTGGAGCTGACTGGGCCCGGCTGCTAGCGGGACATGCGAGAGAACGGGAAAATGAAACTGCTTGGAGAGAGGACATCACATAGAGCTGTTAATTCGAACATTTGAGCCGAAACAACAACAACAAAAAAAAACGGAAAAATAGTTGTGTTTCTGAGGTTAACTTTTTCTCAAGTGTGTTTAGGTCGGCTTTTTACTAGAATTTTATAAGGAGCTCGCTGATTGTAATTTCTACATTAAGGATATAACCATAATTTTGTAACTATTTATTGATTTAAAAGTTTCTTGCGCGTTCTTCCCCATAGATATCTACACTTTGGAACTTACTTAATTTTTTTTTTAATGACCGCCTAACAATTCAAAAATATCTTTTTTATTATTATATCGTTTAATTAAAATAAATAGTTTGAGTATGAATTTGGAGTAACTGCCTATCTGGCCCCGATAAATCAGTCACTAGTGAACACGCGAAATAATATCTATGTTATGTCTGTTAAAAGCCACGATACCCATTGATAAAAATGTTGTTAGATCGTTAGGCTTCTGAACCTTCGCAACACTTCCCTCGAGTTACAAACATTTATGTCTATGTCAGAATACTCGTGGCTTTCTTCTTTCGAGGGTCATGCATTCCTTGCAAGGGTGTTAAACAATGTCCTCAAGTGCTAGACGTATGTACCTACTCTTAAGTGACAAGACACCCTTGCAGTTTAAACACTGCTAACAGCTAATATCTCGATACACAAAATCTTTATTTTAAACATTAAGCGTGTCACATTCACACTACACATTTCATTTACACACTGGACTGCAACTCTATAGAGTTCCCCACAGCAACAGTCTCGGTGCGAAGTAGTAGATCACTGAATGGAGATGGTTGTAGGCCGAATAGTCGTCGTTGTACTAACAAGGAGGAAACACAAAAAAACTGCCTTTTCCGATCACTGATACGACGTGTACCGACCTATTCTGAACAGATAGCTGTCTATCTTTAGAGGGTTTTAAACCATAGATACTAAGGTAGCGATGATATAAGAAATGGACTTGCAAGGAGGTTGTGTATTCTGTTATAATACAAATTATGTACTTAGATATGTATAATAATCGGTACTTGCCCGTAGTGGTCACGGGTCGGCCAGTGTATTTGGAATGTCTCAGTAGCGTGCTGGAGTCTAGATTTGAATCCAGTTGATACAAAAGATGTTTTATTGGAACCTGTCGTACCTAGGACAGTTTTTTAGATACATAATTTTCATTGTTATTTGACGTACAGCACACAAATCGTAATTGCATATTTTGAAAGGTTATTAATTGACCTAGGGTAGTCACCACCAAAATATCAGAAATGTATATTTCATACTTAGTACATAGATTTTAAAGTTAAAGAAAATGGTAATTTTACCTAGGTACACCGTAGTACTGGCCCAGGTACATAGGGTATCTTCTATGTACCTGGGCCAGTACTACGGTGTACCTAGGATCCATTGAGAATTTGGTGATAAATTAATAACTTTTTTTTAACCAAAATCGTTATAATCGGTCTATTACATTATTTAACAAAACGCCTTAGAAATTCTGAACAAAATCAAAATAATATTCAATTTTTTAATTAAATTTATATTTTTTTTCGTTTTTACATCACAAATTTCTCTGTTCTTGTTACATTTTTGCGGGGTTTTAGTTTTTTCTATAATGTCACTTATCGAGTACAGATTCAAATACTCATATTCAGGCCATTTACCTATCGCCGTGTATTGTGTATTGCGTGTCAGTACTTCGTGACCGAAACCGGCATATACTGACGCGAGCCTATTTGGAAAACCATCCAGGCTTCACAAAGTACGTGATGGAACGGATTAACTTACATGAGGTTAGCACCTACCTATAAACATACTGGATCATACTGGTTACCATATTGGATCAAAGTACTCGTCAATACGAATCAAACGAGCCCAAACTTTAAGGGATTGTGTTGTTTTATTGCCGAGGTCCTATGGCCACCTTCCAACTCCATCATCAGACCCTGGTTACCATATAGAATCAAAGTACTCATCAATACGAATCAAACGAGCCCAAACTCGATGGGTTTGTGTTGGTTTATTGCCGAGTTCCTATGGCCACCTTCCAGCTCCATCATCAGATCAGCTCCATGTTATCATATTATTGCATTGTCATACAATTCACACATGTATACAAAATTCAGGTCAATCGGTTGAAGATAGCTGCTTCAAAATTGGGTTGCAAGATTTGAGCCAAACATACATAGTTACATATATACATTGCAAGATAATAAAAAACTTGTAAAAAAGGTGCGATTGTTATAACACTTGATAATTAAAAATGTAATAAATAAATAAGTTATCATAACTTCGGTCTGCCATTCATTCTTTTATTCTTGAGTCTTGATTTCTTCTTGAGAGTATGTGTCATTTAGAAAAGGCTTAATTGACTAAGCCTCTAGACTAAGACTGGATTAAGCCTCTTCTAAATGACGCCTAGACCTGTACCATGACGTTTAAAGTAAGATTGTTTCATTCTTATTTCCAGAGTGGGTAGAAGATGGCGCTAGACAACCTGTATAGCTCTGTCTCTTACCCACACTGAAATAAAAATGAAACAATCTTACTTTAAACGTCATGGTAACCGCGCTTGTCTAAAATGCTACAAAGGTTGATACGGGTTCCACACAAAATGAGATATTGTTCTTTTTGCAAACGTAATCTGCATACCTTCAGAGAGTTTGCATGTTACTTTAGAATCACCGCACCGTGTCGGCCATTGTTTATTTATTTACTTTTTAGGGCTACGTACCCAAAGGGTAAAACCGGACCCTATTACTGAAGCTTTGCTGTCAGTCTGTCCGTCTGTCACCAGGCTGTATCTCATGAACCGTGATAGCGAGACAGTTAAAATCTTCACAGGTGATGTATTTCTGTTGCCGCTATAACAATATATACTAAAAACAGAATAAAATAAATATTTAAGTGGGCTCCCATACAACAAACGTGTTTTTTTTTGCCATTTTTTGCTAATAAGTACATAGCTAAGAACGGCGGAACCCTTCGTGCGCGAGTCCGACTCGCACTTGGCTGGTTTTTTCTTTATTAATTTGGCCAGCCAACAACTGCTTACACAATACAGTGACATTTTATATTACTTTGGAACTTCTTTGATTAGTGTAGCAATTAATTATAGTCTAACACCATATGCACTTTGTTTGGTATACATAATCATTATTATTAATTCTACTTTAGATAATTACAAATAACAACAAATTATAAAAAAAAAACAGGATATTAATAAATAAAATTACAATACAACAGTTAAAATTATAAGCTTAAAATTAAAAGTTTGTTAAATACAGATTGCTAGATAAATTAAATTTTGTCACAGCACTCATACATTTGATAACTTAACTCACAGCACATCGATAAATTGTTTTATGGAAGACTACCCAGGTGATAAGTTCTTCAAACGCGCAGTTAACGTTTGCGCCTGCCCACTGTTTAAGACAATGATTCACATTCCTACTAAAAGTAACTTTAACAATAAAATATCTTGTTTAAGTATCACACAGCTGGACAATAAATTAAAGATTATATTTCTATTAGGTTAGGAATAAGCTCGGTTTTGACCACTAGTAATGAATTTTGGTAAGTGATGGTGTGGTCGACGATGGAGCACCTTGCCAAAAACTAACCTAATTTCGCTATTAGGAAACACAGACTCTGGCAGGGAATTCTACTCCCTAGATGTACGCCAATGAATGTTACCAAAACGTTTAGTGCGTATGGGTGGGATAACCAACATCTAACGGTAGAGCACGCCATAATCTCGGCGGTAAGTCCCCTCTTTGTTCAGGCGGAAGAAACACCATTGTGTGGACCTCCTGAAGGACACGGTGGAGCATACGGTGGAGGTGTGCCCTGCTTGGGCGGAACACCACCGTGTCCTCGTGGAGGCAGTCGGCGGCAGCGACCTTACGCGCCAAGCCCTGGTTCAGGCTATGGTCCGGAGCGAGGAGGAATAGACAGGCAATTGCCTCCTTCTGCAAAACAGTAACGCTAGCGAAGGAGGAAGCCGCACGCCTGAGGGAACGAACGTCCTCCCAGCCGCCGAGGTTCCAAGCAATGGTAGCTTGTCGTCCAGCCGTCCAGTAATTAAGCGGACCGCGCCCAGTCGTCAACAGAGCGTAGTGATCCACGCGCTCCTTAAATATATGTCAGCAAACCGTAGGGGCCCATGCAGTAGGGCCGATACCCACTGTCTAGGACCGCGGGGAATTTCTGAAGGGGAAACCCGTAGTCCTAGAAAGCAAACGGCAACTGAAGGACACAGGTGTGGTTTTAGTCAGTAAAAGTTTGATACCTCCTTTCCTGCTCCGCCCAAGGGCGAGAGATGTCATTAGATGATTTCCACACGTAAAAAAAAACCATATACTGGTGGCGCAACGCCACCGTACGTCTGGTGTCCAATGATGGAATGTGCTTGGCGGAATTAAATTGTTTTAATAAATATTAATTTTGAATTTTGTCTCGATCATCGCCGATGATCTTCTCGGCTCATTTCCAATCGACTCAAGTGAATCAAACTGATATCTGGCAGATCTATCGCAAATATGAGAGCAGTAGGTACTCCATACAAGTTCGCATCTTTACATGTAACAAGTTGATATCTACTAGGTAAATCTTATTACTGACAATATCATGACGTATAATTAAATAATACTACTTAATAATTGATTGCTTTTTTACGCTCATCGATCTAGGAACTAAACAAAGCTACCGATTACGCGTCATACCGCAACTGACAGACATGAAAGAAAACTAGATTATCAACTAATTATTAAAACGGACATACAAAGACTTAATCCGTAATTAGTGACTAATTTGAAGTCTGAATGATAAAAACATAAACAATGGCTATCGCGACAAAAACAAGAGAGTAGTTGATTGCAAATAAAACTGTCATTTTTAATTGGTTGATTGGAGATGTCGACCAGATGTGAGCGGCTGATTACGAGGATGTCACGCAGGAGTAACAGGAGTAACAGACGTGAGCAGCTGATTACGTTACGAGGATGTCTTGAAGGAGTAACAGATGTGAGCGACTGATTACGTTACGAGGATGTCATGCAGGAGTAACAGGAGTAACAGATGTGAGCGGCTGATTACGAGGATGTCACGCAGGAGTAACAGGAGTAACAGACGTGAGCAGCTGATTACGTTACGAGGATGTCTTGAAGGAGTAACAGATGTGAGCGACTGATTACGTTACGAGGATGTCATGCAGGAGTAACAGGAGTAACAGATGTGAGCGGCTGATTACGAGGATGTCACGCAGGAGTAACAGGAGTAACAGACGTGAGCAGCTGATTACGTTACGAGGATGTCTTGAAGGAGTAACAGATGTGAGCGACTGATTACGTTACGAGGATGTCATGCAGGAGTAACAGGAGTAACAGATGTGAGCGGCTGATTACGAGGATGTCACGCAGTAGTAACAGGAGTAACAGATGTGAGCGGCTGATTACGAGGATGTCACGCAGGAGTAACTGATTACGTTACGAGGATTTCTCGGATCGCCAAAGCCCGTGCTACTTTCACACAACCGAGACCTGTTTGGCAGTCACAGAAATTGACCGGAAGGGTCAAACTCAAACTTTTCGGGTCCAACGTCAAATCTGTGCTGCTTTACTCGCCAAATTCAGGTTTTCATAGACCGAAGTCTGCGTTGCGTCCTCGGGATTTACTGGCCCGAGACCATCTCTAACGTAAAGCTGTTGGAGAAATGCCACGAAAGCCCGATCGACGACCAGATCAAAAGTCGTAAGTGGAGATGGATTGGTCACACGCTTAGGAAGGATTTCGATCATATAACTAAACAGGCTTTGGACTGGAATCCTCAAGGAAAAAGGAAGCGCGGCGACCTCGACAAACCTGACGACACACCGTGTTGGCAGAAGCGACGGCCATCGGACTGACATGGAGGGAGGTGAAGCGTAGAGCTCTAGACCGGTCGCGATGGGTGACTACTATTGACGCCTTCTGCCCCAGCTAGGGGACATAGGATTTTAAATAAGAAGTAAGTTGCTCTTATGGGGCGGAGCCCGGTCGTGTCCTCGTGGGGTCGATCGACGGCAGTGACCCGAGCGTCGGCCCTGGTTCAGGCCATGGTACGGAGCGAGAGGAAACGGAGGTATGAGAAACGGTAACCTCCTTCTGATGACATGAATGTTACAAAGCTTGGCCTTCTTCTGCGCCCCATCAGGGTCTACAGTCTGCACCCAGTGCCTGAGCGCCGCTGGCACCGCCCTAGTTACGACACTGGCTACGAGCCCCACAAAAATATAAAAATAAGTACGAGAACGCTTTTAAAAAAAAACAGTTGAAGCTATGAAAAACTTGTTTACAAAACAATTGAGAACGACACGAGTGTTTTCGGAGAACAGCAGACAATCGATTAGGAATATTGATTATGTGTAATGTTATATTAATTGGTGTTAGATAAAGCGACGGGGAAACCAAACGTATATTGTCAATAAATTCTGTTGTTCTTTTTAAGGTTCTGTACCTCAAAAGGAAAAACGTAACCCTTATAGGATCACTTTGTTGTTTGTCCGTCTGCCTGTCTTTCTGTCTGTCAAGACCCTTTATCTCGGAAACGCGTGGAAGTATCGAGTTAAAATTAAAATCATATACTCAAGTCTTCGGTCTCTTGAAGTTGTGAAAAAATTAAATTTCTAAGTAAACGGAAAAAAAAAGATACGGCCGTTTATGTCTCAAAATACGTATATTTCGACACTCGAGGAAATCAAAATTCATAGGATACTTCCCGTTGACCCTGAAGTTTTGCGTAAAGCAAGGTCTTATAGCACAGGTATAGGAATAAATCTTAAAACTGTAAATTTGCTGGTGTTGTGACGACAACAACAATTTTTTTTTTGCGATTCGGAAAAATCTTCGAGACTCCATTAGGAAATTGAACTGTTTGACAAGTTTGTCTTAAACAGACTTTTCTACGACGTCGCAGACTTGTCTGTTTTGGTTATGTCTAAGACACGGCGCACACCATCAAGACAAGACAATCTAGCGGTGTACGGCCAGTGTTGCCAACTTAGTGGATTTTCCACTAAAACTGGTGATTTGTACCCCTCATTTAGTTGCGAAATCTTGGTTTTAGTAGCTAGAGGATTTATCTAGTGCGTATTATTTAGTGTTAGTAAAATTCAATGTATTATTAAAAATGCGATCACTCGGGTATAAATCAGTACCATAGAATCCATAATTATCAATCTGATACCGACGCTGATGGTGCAAACAAAAATGATTCGTCTGATGACGAATTAATACATGGCTGTTATTGAATAATTTATATGTTAATTTACCTACTAATTTTAATTTACTCAAAAATAGTATTTTGATCAACTGATTGTTAATTCTTATCACTTATTATTAAAGGAAACTAATAACCTATATGCCTACTTATTTTATTTCGTAGAACACACTTTTTTTTAGTGTGCAATTTTGTGATTTTTGTTAGGGTTTTCTGGTGGTTTTAAAAGTTGACTCTAGTGGTAAGTTAGTGTAACTGTTGGCAACACCGGACGTCTCAAAACGGTCTTGTCGCAGACAAGTCTGCGGTGTCGTAGACAAGTCTGTCTAAGACAGTCTCGTCTCAAGTGTGCGCAGGCCCTTAGCTACGCTAGGAAGCCACTGTGCAACTGTGCCGTGTTTATTCTCAATATTCGAATTCGTAAAAGTATAATTATGATCTATTGCAGTAAACAGAATCAGAAAAATATATGTTATTCTTCAAGCTAAATGCTAGAAAGATAGTGCTTTCATAACATAACACAACTAATTTGGTACGATATAAAAAACATGCCACTAAAAATGAGATATTTTTATCGATTAAAAATCGGGCTAATATACATATACATGTAATAATTCTGATTTTTTGTCAGATTATTTTAAAAGCAACGTTTTACACGTATATATCCGGATTTGCCGTTTTAATATTATAATTAATTCTGTGTAAGTCGGCAAAATGCTTCATATGTTGCAAGCATTGTCCGAGACAGATCAGCGCTCTATGTCCTGTAGTCCTCTTAATCAATTAGAAGACAGTACTATGAGCATCCCAAGTCTTGCGACACGCACCTGGCCGCACTACGTCACTAACTGGTCATTCACAAGGAAGTTTAGTGACAATGAACATATCTATAGATGTTTCCAGCGTGGCTGGGAATACCCGGACTGACGACCATTTTCCTTAAGCTACCTATTAGTTATTCTGTGGCGTGGGTGAATACTACACGCATAGATTGTTTACAGACTTCTCAAACTCTCAGTACATTTCATAACGGCTAGAAAATATATAATACTTATTTTCAAAGGTTATTTCGAGATTTTTATATTGTTTTTGTTTTTTTTTTACACGTGTACGTACCTAGGTAAAAATAAATAAAAAAATTATGACGGACTAGCATTTGCCCGCGGCTTCACTCGCATACATAAAATATAGCCTATGTCAGGAATAAAACGGCTTTCTATTAGTGAAAAACCCTTTAGCAATGGGACCAGTGCTTCCAGAGCTTAATTACCTCATACAAACAAAAAAAAAAAAAACTTTACCTATTTATAATATTAGTGAAGAAGTGTAGATATACAGCTCTTATACAGCTTATTAGTGCTACTAACAAGCTGCGTGTGTTACCTTAGTTGTGTTACTTTTTGGTCTACAATAAAATTTTATTTTCTATTCTTATTAAGCTACTTGGAATATACTTATATAGGTAATACGTACTGTTTATTTATCATCATGAAAGACGAAAAAAATGTAAAAACAAAACTATTAAGCATTTTAATAACAAAGATCAAACGTCTACCGAGCAATCTTTTGAATATTTCTGAATTTAATTTTCCTTTACAGATACCTACTTTTCTCAAGATATAAACAACACGTAGGAAAGTCACGCATCAACACAATGCATATCTGTTCTACGATTAGCTCAGTTCGTATGTACTGCCGAGAGTGATGCATAAGTCAACTTTCATTGGTTAAGAATGTGCCCTGAAAGAATAGGAAATAAACAGGTGTATTGGTGCCTGATTTTTTCTATATTATGCCGTATTACAAGTTGGCGCGCCGGATTGAAAAACGTCGCTGTAATATAATGCATACATTCTACAAAACGTCTTCCAACGTTTAGCTGTATTATCAATGTAAGGTAACAATATATTATGAAGAACGATCTAAAAATAGCTTGGCTGTCTGCGTTTAAAATAACCTTACACGAAGGGAGCAACGGTGGCATTATTCGTTCGCTCGCTCACTGCCCCCGTAATCCCCTTCCAATTTCACTGGTCCATATCGGGGTGTCCTAACATTCCGAACTCGCTTCGATCGCTCTTGGACTAATTATTCCGGCGCGCTAACTTTTAATACGGCTTGTTATAGTAGTAATATAAACGGCTTCGACATATATTTTGGGCCTGGAGTATTGAGTGTATCTATTAATCTTGCCAAGGGGTTTTGTGTTACCCAGTTACTGGGTAGTGGAGTTCATATAGGCAGCCGCTCCATGTAAAGTACTGGTATCCAAATTCATCGGGTTTGTATGGAAGCTGACCCCGAGACCTAAGAACCAATTCGTAAATAGACTTGTACAGCAAAATAAATGAGTAAATAGATCGAAAATAGTTCCAAAAACTGAATTTGTAGAAAGTTGAGAAAACTAAATCAGTTCTGTGTGGATATTTTTTCTTTTAATTATCGTAATGGCCCAGTGGTTAAGGCACCCGCCTCTCATGCAAGAGGTTGCGGGTTCGAATCCCTGCAAATACCAATGTCAATATTTCAATTCATATGTCGATTTTCAATGCTAGAGAAATGATGTGAGTATGTTTTTTGTTTTCAGAAAAATCAGAGCAAAAATCAAATGAGGTTTTCTTTTTTAAATTCAATTCACTGATTATGTTTCAGGAATTCATAGGAAAAGATCTGATCACTTAAAGGTGTAGTAGTAGTCACTCACTCCCAGCTTCACTAAACAAGGAAAAACTACAAACAATAATAAAATAAAAATTACAATAGAATAGCCCTTCTCAGCAAGCTGCATATAAGCCCAGGTCCAGTGCGTGCCGTTTTCAGTGTGGACTCGTCTGAGCTAGGATGAGGTTGTGTGTGTTGTTGACTTTACTGAGTGCGGTGCTCGCAGGCGTCTGCGGAGCTCATCACCATCATGGACATGGAACAGGTGAGGGTGAATTATAATTAAATTTTGAATAGAAGGTCAATTTTGGGGTAACTAATTACAAAATTTTAATCAAAGTTTTTAAACTTTACGAAATGAAAAGGCTTATTGTACGGGTCAAGTTTTTCTGCTTTATTAAAACATAGATAAAATTGAATGTTCCATTTGGAAGCTATTGAGTCTTTTTTTTTTTCGGTGGAAAAATCATCCTATGACATAAACAAGGTTATAATTATTATCACTTATTTAAAAATTGAACAAAAGGAAAATTCAGAATTATTGCCTTCTATAACTTCCTTACTTTGATTACATCCGAACATTTATTATTTCTTTTTTTATTCCACACCTCAAATTCCTTTTGTCGGTTCAGAACCATCCAGCAATCCATCATCCTCTGATCCGATGGCGCACAGCGTATCAGGACATTTTCGGGGCTCCTGGATGCTGAGTCGTCGTGGGAAGAAGTTCCAGGCCTTCCGGGGCATCCGGTATGCTCAGCCACCAGTCGGGGAGCTGCGGTTCCAGGTAACAAACAAAATATGGCTTTTATTTAGAACCCAAAACCAGTTCATTCAGGTTCCTTTTGTACTTAGAATTTAAAAAAAAAAAAACTCTTTTATAACGCAAACTAGGTGGTCGTTGGTGTTTTTCTATATACTTTGCCCCAGACTAGGAAGTAACTAGTAAAGACTAGCAAAACACTCAGACCCGAAACACCTATCTTTAAGCCATACAAAAATCCGTTTTTCGGGGAAAGAGAGCAGGGCTCCAGGTACGTACGTATGCGGAAACCGATGCCGAGTCGATTCCCTAGTCAAATAAAGTGTTTTTGGGATTTTTCATCTAGAATTTCTAAGTAACACCCCACAGCCTGAATGTATACTCGGTTGATGACAACAGACTCACTCTAATTACATGGGATCGAGACTAAAAAATTTACACCTCTGACAAGCCTCACAAGAATTCCAGCATTATGTTATAATTGACACTAAAACTGTCGCCCTTCGTCTTTTACAAAACTGTGAGTCCTTTCATTCAGCACGAACATTGATATTAAGTATGCCTTACTTATCCATTTATTTTATTCTTAAATTTAAGTACTACTGGATGAATATCTAAGAGCAAATATAAAAAACTTTGAAAGTAGTTGGAGCAGACCAATACTCTAAGCAAGATTCAAATCTCTGAAAATATATTGTATAGCTAACTGTTCCAAAAATAACTAGTTTAAGTGAAACTAGTAACAAAGCTACTAACAACATTCTTAATTTAAAAAATCTCAATTACCTTTAACGTTACAGCGCCGAAGCCAACACTTTTAGATATAATAATGAAATGTAACACCTGGTTGACGCAGGACTATTACAATTACAATATATTCAAAACGAAAATACTCTCAACCTCTCAAACCCATACTCTGATAGAGTATAGAGGTTGACTGTAGAGGTTGAGAGGACTGATTAGTCGAACTAAGAAACAACTATTATATAAACCATAATTCCTTCGCCAGCCACCGCAGTTGATCACGAACTACACGACGGAAGTGGACGCCACACAGGAAGGGCCTGCCTGTCCTCAGCCCGTCTTCGAGAACTATCCCGTGGACGAAGACTGTCTGCGACTCAACGTGTACAGGCCTGACGGGAAGACGTGAGTACAGTTAGTGCCGAACCTTAAGACGGTTTTGAAGTGCGCAGTACCCGACTCCCAACCTGCCGGCCCTGAATATGAGGGCATAGGAATCAAGACCAAAGAAATAATAAAATTACAATGGATCCTATAGCATACAATTTTATTGCTACAGCAGATACCTCTGTTTGTGTATCTTGTAATTTGACATGACCATTGGCTTTATTTATAATCTTGTGGAATAAGATAAAAAAAGTTCTATATTTTATTTGTTAAACACCCTGACACCACACAACTGGACTGGATGGTTTGCAGCAATGTCTACTGTCTAGAATATGTTGCATTGTTACAATTTATAACAGCCAGCAGCCACCCATATCCAACTTCATTAGGGGTTTAAAATATTATAATAGAAGTTGCATTGCATATCTTCTTGTGTCATACATTCTGTCAGCCGTCCTCCCTTTCTTCTTATGGTAATATCACCTTCACCATAGTCTTTTTGTACCTCTGTCTTTTCTCACATCTGAACTTTTCTTTCAGTAACAAGCCACTACCAGTTCTAGTCTTCATGCATGCGGGTGGGTTTTACTCCGTGTCTGGCCGCAGCGACGTGGCCGGGCCCAGCCATCTTCTTGACCGGGACATCGTGCTGGTCACCATCAACTATAGACTTGGATCGCTAGGTAAGTTGCTACTCTTTGTTGTTATGATCATGGTACAAAACATGGTATTGGTTAGAAATATCAAGAGAGTCAAAATCATTTTTAGCAGTTATAAAAAGACACGCAGGCGAAGCCAGTGGCAGAAGCTACATGGAAACTTATGAGACATCAGAAACTAGTGCTTTATTCGAATTGGAAAGGTCTTATCGAGAAGAACAATTATATTTACAAAATGATTCATTATCGATATAGAAACGTAGGGGCGGGCTTGTGGACAATAGGAAGCTTGCCGTCCATTAAGGACCGTGCATCATCTCAACATCCGTCATCTTTAGTCCTCTAAGAAAATTGCACATCCATTTACCTAACCTTTATCGAGTCTGTGGCGTCATATACGTCAAATATAAATAAAACTGCTTAAAGGCTATGCTTAGCAGCCTTTATAATACCAGTTCGCATTTTCGGACCGGTGTCTCTGGCAGTCCTAATTGTGTGAGCTCCCTTGGATTCAATTTTTACCGGTGCTTCATACGTCTCATGGTAAGTTTTCCTCCAGGCTTCCTCAGCACGGGCGACAAGCACGCCCCCGGCAACAACGGCTTCAAGGACCAAGTCATGGCTCTCCGCTGGGTGAAGAGGAACATCGCTGCATTCGGGGGCGATCCCAACCTCGTCACCATCTCAGGATACAGCGCGGGCTCCTTCAGCGTCATGCTGCATATGATTTCGCCGATGTCGAAAGGTGAGTGACTACGACTTCAAAGAACACCTAATATGACGTGTCATAGCCATCTGTGAAAAATAGGTGGTGCTCTTCGGCCTGGAATGCTCTATCTCTTTCTTATAGCGGAATCATAATGGCCTTGGCATTTCATAGTGGGGGTCTGTTGATGGTTCTCCGATGGGGGAAACGGAATATGCCTACAAGGGTGACTCCGAGGTCGTCAACATCTCAGGGTACAGCGCAACATTTTGGACTTCTCTACCATTATTGCAATAGATTTTCACTGTATTGGCTTGTTGTGTAAATACCGTTTGTCGGTCAGGACGATCATTTTTTAAATTTATAAATTTAGGCGAATGTAATTTATCATTATAAAAAACCTAATCAAATAAAACGTGGTATAAAATCAATCAGTTTTAAATGTAAGTGATGGTGTGAGTGATACCACCACTTACATTTTTTTTCTAATAGTGAAAAAGGAAAATACAATGACCACCAGCATCACCTTTGTACCTATTTGTGGATGTACATTTGTTACTTTTTCACGCTCGAGCGGCTGAACGGATTTCGATGAAATTCGATTAATGGGTAGACCATATCCGGAAATACTGCATACGATAGTTTTCATCCCAGAAGTATACCTTGAGATCATTTTCTACTATCTAGCGGGCTAACCCGCGGGCAGCAGCTAGTTGTTCCATGAAACTAAACTACATACATAGCAATATAATGGTAAGTTTTATTATTATTGCTCGGCATCAAATGGACAGGAAAACAATTTTAATTACAAAAGAAAAAAATCCAAAAAGAATCTCTCCGGCGGGGAATCGAACCCCGGTCTCCCGCGTGACAGGCGGGGATACTTACCACTATACTACCGAAGACTTGTTGGAAGGGGCTAAAATTATGAGCTACATTACACCAACAGTATTTTAAATCTTTTCATAACATATTCCAAGGCTTATCGATAGCCATTTCTTGTTGCGATAATAACACGCATGTAGAAAAAAAAATGAGATAATCGTACCGACAGTTTTATTGTTATAGGTACTTACTGAAGTAAATCATAATCTTGTACACACCCACGATTGCCTTCGATAGTAGAGAAAAAACTCGCTGATAAAACGTATCCTTCGTTATATGCATATCATAAATATCATTCTTTAATATCATCATAACATGTTTACTCTAAGTAAATAATATTACCGCTATAATTTGGAGATCAGCAAGATTTAATCCACATGGGTTTCACTACTAGCCAGGCTATGCGCCAACCTACTTGCTTACTTATAGAAAAGTTCATTTCAGCCTGTTCGGCTAAACACTCACGATATAATATTGTGTTGTTTATTCAATTATACATTGGATGTGGCCCAACAAAAACATGCACAAAGGAAAGCTATTTAACAGCGCCCCAGAAATATTATGTTAGTGAGAATAAGTCGTCTTTAAAAAATACTTTAAATAAAAAAAATACATAATTAGTGACTTCATCGCATTCCGCGATCGCTTTCAGGTAACATAGAATGCCTAGATTTTAATTGTGTAAATTTTAGTAAATAACTTAAAAAAGTGGGTGTATCGCCCCTATCAGCTTTTTGCCTACCTATTAGACATAACAAACGTGATATAAACAAATTTTTCTCTGCTCCAGGTCTATTCCACCGCGCCATCTCGATGAGCGGCTCCCCGGTCTCCCAGATCGTGATCCCGCGCCACCAGCGCCACCTCGCCGTGAGGCAGGCGGAGCTGCTGCAGTGCCCCACCAACTCCTCGCAGGCCATCATCGACTGCCTCAAGACCAAGACGTCAAAGGAACTGGGGGACTCGCTCGATAAAATGTTTGTAAGTAAGAGGAAATAGTGGTTTTTCCTAATTAGGTATTTATTTATTTTTTTATTGGGTGGAAAAATCATCCTTATGACATCCCCGCTCTTGGGCGGAACGGGAGATAGTGTCAGACTCTTACTGACTAAAAACCCACTCCTGTTCCTTCGTTGCCTTCGTCCCAGGGCCCCGGGTTCCGCTTTCACACTCGTGGCACTTCACCCGTGGCCCCAGTAGGCTTCGACCCTGCTGGGCCCTTACGATTTGCTGACATCTCCTTGAGGCGCGCGTGGAACAGTACGCGCCGTCGATGACTTGGGCTCGGTCCGGACGGTTACCGGACGGTCAGACGGCGAGCCACCCATTGCTCGCCGTCTGCAAGCCCGCGCCTACGGTGGCCGGAAATCGGGATCGGAATCCCGGCGGCGGTTGGAGCGTAAGGACCGTTGCCTCACGCGATCGGCCGCCTCCTTTGCTAGTATTACTGCTTCGCAGAAGGAGGCGACCGCCTGCCACTCCTCCTCGCTCCGGACCATGGCCTGAACCAAGGCCCGAAGCGAGAGATCGCCGCCGCCGATTGCCCCCACGAGGACACGGCGTTGCTCTGCCCAAGCGGGGCACACCTCCACCGTGTGCTCTACCGTGTCCTCCGGGTGGGCCACACAGTGGCGACACCCGGGCGTCGTTTCCGCACGAATCCTCCCGAACTTACCGTGTCCGGTGAGAACCTGCGTCATGCGGAATGTGAGGACGCCTTCCTAATTAGGTATAAGTAAAGCAAACTTAACGTAAGGTAAATAAACTTACGTAGAATATGGTATTTATTGGCCCTGAAGGTACAGTTTCTTACTTCAGGCTGCAATTGTGGAGATCTATGATGACTTCCTATTTTAAATTTCTATCCATCTAAGGACACCACAAAACCCTCTCCAAATGTGGAAGCCGGTCCTAGAACGACCGATCAGCCAGGAGATATTCCTGTTCTGGCAATCACTTCAAGCGATTTGTCATCATCATTATCATTGGAACATAAATACAAAGTTTACTAACATAGGTATAAGTTTTTCTTCATTGTCTACTAACCCATATTCATTCGACTCGAAGCTCGACTTCATCCTCTTCAGAGCCATAAGGCCTCGATTTCTTTGCGCCAATTCCCTTGCTTCTGCAACTGTCTTATCCGGATTCTAAAGCTGAGTGTTAAAAACTTAAAATATGATCTTTTATATCAGCCTTCTGACGCCAATTGGCAGCAGCCTTGTCCCATCAATCAGCAACAGCCTTGTCCCACCAGTCATCACAAAGAGGTGTACCAATCTAGAATGTCTGTGTTTAGGACTTTGGCTACGACCCCGTACTACTCTGGGTTCCGATACATGAGCAACCGTTCGGCCAGGAGATGTTCCTGCCCCAGCAGCCACTTGAAGCGATCTGCTCTGGTGAGCTGCAGCACGTGCCCTACATCATCAGCCAGACGCAGGATGAGTTCTTTTGGAAGGCTCTAGGTGAGTTATTAAATACTGATTTTTGTTTAACCTTTTTGTTTTTTTTTTATGTTTTCCTATAAAGATGAAAATGTTGGCACAATATTATCTTGGAACACATTTTGGAATGATATTTGAGAACATAGGTGGTTTTTTAGACAGGAAAAGTCTGACACGCCCTCTCGCGCCACCGTAGAGTGGACGAAGACATTTGATGATATTGCGCTTAGAAAAAAAAAAGACTTAAACCTTAACAAAACCACATTCGACACAATATTAGGTAAGATCCTGGTCACACCTACAATATTTAATAAGAATCGTGGTAGGTGGCGTTCTGTGTGGAAATCATTCAATGACTTCTCCCGCTCTGGGTGAAGTGGGAGGGCGTGTGAAAGTTTTACTGACTAAAACCAGACCTGTGTCTCCATCTCCACCGACCTCTCATAACCAGCCTCGTTTCAGATGTCCTCCGCAACCCGTCCGCCTTCGAGTCGTGGCGCAGCGACTGGCCGCGCCTGGCCGCCATCGCGCTCTACCTCTCCGGCAACAACTCCAGCGTCATCACGGCCGCCAACAAGCTGAGGGAAGCGTACCTGCAGGGCAAGGAGCTGGCTAACGATACCGCCACTGCTGAGGGATTCGGCAAGTTGTACTCTGATGCTATTATCGGGTTTGGAGTGCATAGGTAAGAATTTAGAAATCATTCTAGTTAAATTAAGCTAACACCACGGATAGAGTAATTCACTCATTATCTCGACTTAGACGATCTGACATCAGGTTTTACTCTTTACTGGTTTTTTCAATTCTATAAGTTCATATAATTTGGATAACACTCAGCATTCGAAACCGTAAACGCTGTACAACTTCCTTATGTTTATGCTATTGAGAAGAGGCTACATAGCACACTGCAACAAAACGCTGACGTGCTCTGCATCCCTTCTCAAAGAAGAATTGTTGTATACTTAATTTAAAAAAAATACTCAAAAGTAATTTATTTCAATTTATAGTTATATGATAAGGTACCTTCTATGTTTATTTAGCTACTGAATAACTTTGACTGATATTTATTAGTAAAAACGAGTTCTTAACTTATATACTCGTAGTTTTATACCTACATTACCCTACATTATCTCACTAAAGCCATCGTTTCTGTGCGTAGATTGGTGAACTTAATGGCGCGTCACTCCCCCAAGCCGGTGTACTACTACGAGTTCGGCTACATCGGCAACAGCAGCCACTACGTCGACCCCAACACCAAGAAACCCATCGGTGAGGAGAACATCTTTCACAGGAAATTCTACTCAACGTTTTAGAGGAATCACAATTAGTCGTAAAGTTTGAATATCAGTCTATCCAAGGAGTATCGTGTTGCCTAGTAATTAGGTCTGACAGGCAATCGTTTCATGTAAAACACGGTCATTCAGCTGCATGCGGTTATACTGGAAACCGACCTCAAGCTAAAAAGTAGTAGCTGTAGGGTCTCGAACCTTTGTTAAAACGAGAGCAAAATTGTAGGCGCTTGGGAAGTAGCCAAACCGCGTCCACGTAAGTTTGTCATAGAAGTTTTCTCCTTTATTTGTGCGGTTCACTTGGTTGTGACCGTAGGCCACAGCAAAGCGGAGCATCTACAGGTGGTGTATAGTATATGTAGCGTAACTTGATTGTCATTTGCAAACTTTATTGTTTCGTCCACAGCGGCTGCGCACCACGACGACCTACTGTACCTGTTCAACGTGAGCTACAACTTCCCGCCCATACCCCCCTCCGCCAGTGAGGACTCGCAGATGGTGGATAAAATAACTGCCATATTCTACAACTTTATGAGATACGGGTGAGAGGTTACAAAGTTATATAGCATCCAAAACGGCCGCCAGTTACCACTTCCTCGTGTTCTCTCTTTCACAACACATCTGTTTGTTAAGCTAATATAACTAGAATCTATACGGTGTAGGTCGATCATGACAGCATCCAAACCGTGGGGATCTGGATACTATTCCCGGTTCGAGCTTTATCGAGAGTTTTATCGCATTCTATCAAAAACCTAGGTTCAGCAGTCCGATTTCTGGATTAGAGTCCTGATATTAGCAAAAGGTTTACCCCTAGTTACCCTTCAGATTGTTTGGACCCAGTAGGTGACCACATTTATAGCGCTATCAATGGCGTTCGTTAAATTCTCAAAGTTACAAAAAGGTAACGGCATTTTATGCACTCAACTTCAATCACGGTCATGCTTCGAACATGGTACAACATTAAGCTCTACCTATCTCTGAGCGGACTAAGTTACACATACAGATAGCATCACACCTGTACTCACTCTCTAAAAGGTTAGGCAGATATCCGGATATCCTTCATGCTATCGGCCAGACGTCCTGAATCCAGACTAGTATTGGAAAATTCCAGATGCAACCCATTAACCTTCTGTTTAACTCAGGAATCGAAACATAAGACCTCTCGTTTTGCAGTAACGGGTTCTTCTGCTATATCATTATTAAAACTAACCATGGAATTCCTCCCCTCAGAGACCCGAACCCCAAAGCGGACACCCCAGAACTGTCGACCCTCAACTGGCCGCAGTTCAAGCCCGACGACAGGAAGTACCTGCGCATCGACAGCCCCTTCGCCGTGAAGCAGAACCTGTTCGAGGACAGGTTCCAGACGTGGGAGGAACTGTTCCCGATAGACTATCAGAAGTGTAAACAAAGGAGATAGACGATGAATGTTCGTGTCAAGATGATTTGGAGATCGCAGTCATTATTTTTTTAATTAATATTTTTATACCCAGATGCTTTGAAATGATCTGTTTGTAATACCAAATAATTTCTGTTTACTAAATGCCTATATGAAAATATTTTTACGTCTGTACAAGTAGTTATTTTGACTGATATTGTTAATAGTAACTTGGTCCACTTTTATTTTAGAAAAAGACTTAGACGACGAAGTCGCGAGCACCAGCTAGTTTCATATTCAATGTTTTGAAAGTATGTAATACATAATGTCAGCCTATTTTTCCACTCCACTCCAAGGAAAAAATGTTTTAAATAATTTTATTTACCTATTTTCTATCAAAACGATTAAAAAGACAGTTTTAATTAATTCGTTATGTTTGTTTTTTTTTTTTAAATAATGTTGTAATGTCTACTTTTTAATAAAATAAATAAACACAGTTTTTTTCTGCCTTTCTTGTCTATACAATCAAACTCAACCACCACTTCCCAACTACATTACCAGAATGGAAGCCGATCCCAGTGTTTCCAGTTGCTAAACTATCGTTTTCTATCATGTTATAAACTAGTGCTTGCGATCCCACCTGATGGTAAGCAGTTTTAGAGGTAGGCGGAACAGCGAGTAAAGTCCCACATACCTCCGTTGAAAAGGGAGGATCCTCCGACCAGACGGGTGTTATGCCTGGTGGGCAACTGCCCCGATAGATGATTTCGTTTTGTTCTATATGTTCTAATCGCGCGGAGAACTTTAATTGCGCGATGCAGGATTACTTCATATGTGACGCCATAGATGTCGCTACACAGTAATGCAATCAATGATGGTGAATCGCAGTAGTATATTAAAAACCTATTCACTCTCGCTTTGAATACACCTAAATTATAATGGGACGGGAAGACCTGTCCAGTCCTTCGATGTACGCGGTATAATCGACGAGGCGAATCACTTAGTTCGGACTGTAGAAGTGTCAACAAATTATAAAGGTGGACACTTGTCGTACGTCGGGTTGTCACTTGTCTGAAGGTAGAAAGGTGATGGCGGACTCAAGTCATGTAATTCCTACGCACACTCTTTAAAATGTATCTCGTAAAATACCGAAAGGCTGGTTACCCTATGCTTGTGCTCCAGGCTTTGTAGGATGAACCAAATCTGGAGCACCAGTTAGACTCTTCGCACGTCTTTCCACTGAGTCCAAAGCTGCTAGATAGCATTTTGCAGCACCAGCCCATATGTGACTGCAGTACTCCACACACGATCGAACATGTGCCTTGTATATTATGAAGCTGTCTTGGTGTATTTTTCTTTTGTTTTTAGTGTTCCGCACCTCAAAAGGACAAAACGGAATCCCTATAGGATCACTTTGTTGTCTGTCTGTCTTCCTGTCAAAACCCTTTATCTCGAGAACGCTTAGAGGTATCGATTGAGATTTAAACCATATACTCAGGTCTGCGATTCCTTGAAAAATTCAAACTTTTAAGTTAACGAAAAGATAAAATACGGCCGTTTATGTTGGAGGAACATTAATTGCAATCACACACAACCTGCCACGAGGGTCCATTGGTCGCAACCGCTACTGCTGGCCTTGAGGGTCTGGGGTCAATTCCCAGTTCGGGCAGGTGGTCTTGGGTTTTTCAAACCGGCCCCTATATGTTACATACTGGCGAAATGTGGGTGTTTAGAGGTAAGTGGGACAGGGTGTAAAGTTCCCGTTGAAAAGGGGGACTTCCGACCAGACGGGTGTAGCCTGTTCCGGGCAACTGCCCAATAGTTGATATCGAGGTCTTGTATGTGTTCTAATCCCACGGAGAATACTGCGATGCAGGATTTTGAATGTTACCTCGTATGTGGTGGCATGTGTAGATCTCGATAGTGTACGTTAGTTAGTGATAATAGTTTAATGTAATAATAGTGATTATTATTAAGTTCTCTCAATAATTTCATATTTTTCATAGTATTTATTAGTTTATAATTTTAAATAAATAGTTTATTTTTATTTTACTTTTTCTTTTTGAATTTTCTGTTATTTGTTTATTGTGCACACCTACCACAGTGTTGTCTTTTTGACCCAAAGGTTGACTGGTAGAGAATGCCTTGTTGCATTCAGTCCGCCTATGTACCACTACTGTACATGAAGTTTAAATAAATAAATAATAATGTTAGTGTGATAACCTTAAAAAATATTTACAAAAGCTTTGCAAATGACCTTCGAGTAACAATAACAACCCATCCGTGGTCTACCAGACAACATCATAACACTAATCGTCAGCATTTGTATTCACAATGATTCACGGAAACGAACTAAGGAAAACTTGTAAATAGGTAAAAATATGCAAGTTAGTGCGCAGCCACCTGTACCTAGAGCTTGACACAATAGAGCCGCAGTAATGATTCTTGTTATGAAGAAAAAACCCATTATTCAATATATCTGCGCTACATGCAAAAAGATTGCATGTAGCGGAGATGAGAATGTTGAGATGGATGTGTGGTGTGACGAGAATGGATAAAGTGAGAAATGAATATATTAGAGGAAGTTTGAAAGTGGCGCCAGTGACTGAAAAGTTGAAGGGGAATCGTTTGTCTTGGTATGGTCATGTAAAGAGGAGAGACGAAACGCATGTTACTCGTTATGTAAAAGAGTTATGAGTATACATGTGGATGGGTGGAGAGGGAGAGGATGGCCAAAGAAAAAATGGATGGATTGTGTGAACAGTGATATGAAAGAAAAGGAAGTTAGTGATAGTATGACGGTTGACAGGATAGAATGAAAGAAAAAAACGTGTTGCGCCGACCCCAAATAAGATGGGATAAGGGCAGGAAGATGATGATGATGATGATTCAATATCATGACCAGACGTCGGAATAGGTAGAGATAACCTGAAGTTCGTTAATTAAGAAAAATTCTACTTACCCTTTCTCACAACACCCGGGATGACCGCACGACTCATCATCTCATTTGCACCATTGTACGGCGCGACTCACCTAGGCTATCTATTTCGCAGTTGTAGGAACGGGATTCCCGCATGGCACTACAACAGTTAAAACTTTTCCTTATATCAGCTTCCTATTAATTACTATGTTGAGTTTACAAACATGATAATGTGATGATGATCATAAAATAGAAAACATTCATAACATATAATACCTATAATTTTATTATCCATATTATTACACATCATGTATTTTGACAACACACGGTTGGTGCTACTTTACAGGAGTTCTCAGTTTGGCAAAACTTAAAAAAAGGTGGGAAATCATCTAACGGCTCTCTGATGATCTGAATGATAATTATCTGGGCAGAGCGGGAGGGCGTGTCAGACATTTACTGATTAAAACCACACCTATGTTTCTTCTTTGCTTTTTGCGCACCAGGACCCCGGGGATCCTTTTCGGAAGTAAACCCATATCCGCAGTAGGCTTCGGCCCTGCTGGGCCTCTACAGTTTTGCTGACGTCTCTTTTTAGCGCGAGTCGAACCCGCCATCGACGACTCGGGTTTAGTCCGGACGGTTATGAACGGCCGGACGGCGAGCTAACCACTGTTTGTCGTCCGCAAGCTCAACCTACGTTGGGTGAAAATTGGGGTCGAGGTCCTGGCGGCTGGAGCTTTAGAACATCCGTTCCCTTACGCGTGCGGCCGCCTCCTTCACTTGCATTACTGCTTCTCATAAGGAGACGACCACCTGCAGCAGGAACATGCAATAACCCATAATTATTTTAGCATCCCAAGAATCGAGCGGGGAACTATTACAAACGGGTTCGTCACAAATCAGTTTGGCGATATTCATTTCACATAATCAATTGAATGCGGCAGTATCGAGTATCGAGATGGTACAAACATCGAGAGAGTTCAAGGTTATTATAACTGATAACACTTTGTTTACCTGCTATTTTTAAGCGACTGTGCCAGATTGTACCTAATTATAAAACTATATCTAAATATATACTAGGGACATACAGAGGAGTGTGTGTATGTGCAGTTCATTCCAAACTCGTTTACGAATTGAAAACAAATCCTGACGGATTTGTAGAGGTGATTTCAAACATTCAAAGCATTTTATTTCAGATAAACCATTTACAGGCACTTTTGAAAGGTTAAGAAGTCAGTCAGTCACAAAAAAAAAAGCCAGTTTTCCTAAAGGTAAAATTGCCGAACTTAGAAATCAAATACAGGGCCCTTACTCTCCACAGTTGCGCTTGCACCCATTAAACCAAACGATGCAGTAAAAAAATACCCATGGTTTCTTTTGTCAAAAAGTTTGCAGAATAGCACTCTTGCAAACCCCCACAGTGTATAAAAGCCCCACTTTTCCCGTTCTCAGTTCAGTTGCTCCCTCTGTGCCAAACTGCACACATCATGCTACTACCGTTGCTAAGTGTGTGCCTGTTGTGTGTGTCATGCGCAAGTACACACGATCAAAAACACGTGCATCATGGCGGGCAGCTACAGTCTCATGACTCAGGTTAGTTTATTTGTAAACAAAGTGATTGTGTTGTGGGTTTTTATACGAGGAAGAAAACAAGCTGGGACAGTGAATGATGGAACCGTCCACTCTTCTCTCTTCTCAAGACGAGACAAATGCAACTGCATCCTACTTTGCACCTTTGGCCCCAATTTTGCTAATTCAATTGGCCAATTCATGTCGATTTGAATGACCGACTACCGATGGCCCGATTTGCAAGAGTTATCTTTTGGAATAAGGACATTTTAATCTAAAAGATAGAATCAATGAACTTCATTGCGATTTTCAAGAAAAAACACTTTAGTCATGTTATTATTACAGCCGCAGGACACGCCTGGGGCGTGACGGGATCGAAAGTCGCAAAGCGTTTTCCGGTCACCGTAGGCGCTGGCTTGGGTAGCTCGCCGTCCAATAAAGACTAAATTCACGCCGGCGTTTCGTTATGCTTCACTTTCGCCTCGAAGAGTTGTCAAAACAATTGACAAAGTCAACTAGGGCCAATGCCTGCCAAGGCTGCGGGATTGTTCAAGAGAGTTACCACGGCCACTTTCCAGGGCTGAGGCAAATGAAGGAACGCGTATGGGTTTAAGATAATATAAGTCTGACACTCCTTCTCTCTCTTCTTGTCCAGTGTCTCAAGACGAAAGTCTATAACCAGTGCGTGTTGCCAGTGATGACATATGGTTCCGAAACCTGGTCGGTCACAATGGCCGTCATCAGAAGGCTTAAAGTCATCCAAAAGGCAATAGAAAGGGCTATACTCGGAGTTTCCTTGCGTGATCACATCAGAAATAAAGTTATCCGCAGGAGAACCCAGATTACTGACATAGCACGAAGAATCGTCAAAACATAAGTGGCAGTGGGCAGGGCACATTGCTCGCATAACTGATGGTCGATCGGGGCGAAAGGTTCTGGAATGGCGACCACGTACCGGAAGACGCAGCGGCCTCCCACAAGGTGTACCGATGACCTGTTGAGTGTACCGGGAATCCGATAGATGCAAAACGCACAGGACCGATCGTTGTGGCAACACTTGGGGGAGGCTTATGTCCAACAGTGGACGTCTATCGGCTGAAAGATGATGATGATGACTCCCTCATGCGCTACCCAGAGCGAGAGGAGATTTATTATTAGATTATTTGATGACTTCTAAGCAAAACAAAAACTTATTATTTAACCTTATGTATATTGTTTCGTACTGTAAAACAGGCCTCCTTTTTGCGGGACCCAATCCGGGTTGCAGGATGTCACAATATGTCATTAGGAGTGCCTCTAGGATATGAGCATGACGCTTAAAAGGACCACACCAGCCAAGACACAATCTGTTGATCGTTTTCTTTTCCAGTTCCTGTGGTAGCCGATGTGCCGGGTTACATCGTTAACCCCGAGGGTCCGCTGACCCGCAGCGTGTCGGGGCAGTTCCGCGGCTCGTGGATGGAGACTCGGCGTGGGAGACGCTTCCAGGCCTACCGCGGCATACGCTACGCTGAGCCACCTATAGGCGCGCTGAGGTTTCAGGTAAGGAGGTCCTATTTGCTGCGTGTAGAGCCAGTTCTGCAACTCCTGGATGGAGCTACGGCGCGGTAGACGCTTTCAAGTCTATCACGGCACATCGCTACGCTGAACCACGAGTAGAGGCGTTGTAGTTCTGGGTAAGGAGGATCTTTCTGTTAAGCCACTGACTAGCAGCGTGTCGAGGTAGTTCTGCGGCTCCTGGATGCAGACCAACTTGTTCAGACCTACCGCAGAATACGCAACAAGAATAAGGAGGATCTACCGAGGTCCCTTCGAAAGCATGATAAGCCATTGGTCACAACTGTCAGGCGTAGGTCTTTACAAGTAGTCAGAAGCTTGACAATTTTAATAATAACCGCGTAAGAAAAATAATACTAAATGTATGTATTTTACTGTCTGTCGCTTCAATTGCACTTATGCACAGTCTGGGTCAAGTGTCTAAAATTTATTTGTAGTAAATTAAATCTGTGACAGATTTAATTTGAAGCATAGAATAAAGTATTGAATAAACTAGTTGTGGACCATTGAACTTCTACTACAAATAAATTTTAGACGCTTTGGCATTGATAGAGTGCTGCACTTTTGATCCCTGACTGTACATGAACTTATCCACATATATTGTAACTTTTTATGGTTTACAATAACCTTAAATGGAAGTCGACAGTTTGTCTTATGCTAGTTCCAGATCTTTGAGTTTGGGAAAAATATATTAGAACAACTACTCTCCCTGTAGCTGCATTTTGGTAATAACTATGAGTATTATTATTTAATTAAAGAATACTGATTTCGGTCTGTATACAGTAGGACAGTAAGAAATAGCATCAAAGGATATAGGCGAATACGTATTTAAATTGAGCGATAAGTAGGTATAAATAGTACAAGGTGCAGATAAGTACATAACACTGAAGAACTAGACAGACAGGTGTCTAGAGGACACTCGTGGTCAGCGCTGCAGCACCCACGCTACAACACACAACTTGTTTATTAGTGGAACAGGAAAATCTTGACACGAACTTAACCTCGAAGATATGACTCAAAATTTTAGCGCACGTTTATGAATGACTTACTCAAAAACGTGTACAGCATACTCAAGACTAAACTAACGAAAAATGTTTTTGGCTAATACATTTTTAAAATAGTTATTCGACTCTAAGTGGCAAACGCGTATCAGCCCCCCTAGCCAAGTTACAACCGTTTCGTTTCGATTCTCTTTTCGTTGATTGCCTCGAGTAGGCCACGCCTCCTATTCCTTTGTTTTGACCACGTGACTGAGCGTTGAGATGACGACAGAATAAAGTATTCGACCTCGTGAACGCCGGGAATTATTTTAAAGCAACGTAGTCCCGGTACAGTATCATAATATGTCTTTCTCTAAGTCCAATTCTGACCAAATTCATTCAGCAGTTTAGGCGTGAAAGCGTAAAAAAACAGATGATCCAAGTTATTTTTCGCATTTATGATAAAGTAGAAAATTATCCCAAGAGAACATACTCACGGCATAAGAAGTGTGTGCTGTTTCAGGACAAGACCTACGCGTGTGCCAAATTCATCGAAATCAGTGAAGCCGTTCGAGAGTGAAGAAATAACAAATATACACACTAACTTTCGCCTCTCCGCCTAGGCGAAAGTGAATTAGGTAGTACTTATATAGATCAGCTATAACCTGCTCAAGATAAGCTAACCGTCCCGTCTCTCCCCAGCCGCCAAAACTGAAGCTGGAGTACGAAGGCGAGGTGGACGCGACGGAGGAGGGCCCCGCGTGCCCCCTGCCCGCGCCGCCCACCTACTACGTGGATGAGGACTGCCTCACCATCAACGTGTACACGCCTATAAATAACAGGTAGGAGGACTTGATCTCCAAGTCAATATTATTTCTACATAGATAAACTTAAGTAGTTCTTTAGTTTCTGTAGCTCATGTTATTTTTCCTATGCTTGTACCAGACACTACAGAAAGCCACGGTCCTATTCCTTTTGATTCGCTTGAGAGAACTATGCACTTTCTGACCTTCTGAAGAACATCACCAATGAGATCTTGTGGTTGGTTATCGTGCTGTAGTAACAAAGAGTGTTGGCTGGAAACACGATAAACCAACCTTACTGTAACTCGTTTTCAGCACCGGCCCCCTCCCAGTGATCTTCTTCATCCACGCGGGCGGGTTCTACGCGATGACCGGTCGCAGTGACCTGGCAGGTCCACACTACTTGCTCGACAGGGATGTGGTGCTCGTCACCATCAACTACAGAATCGGATCTTTAGGTAAGACATTCAATAGTATCTAATTAGGATTATTTTTAGAATTTATCAGGTCCAAATCAGGGACTCCAAATCAGTACCTGCTGCAAATTCTTAAACTTCCTTGTATCATCAGAGGCATTTCTTGCAACACCTTAATAAGACATTATTTTTACAATTTTCCCGTACCGTATGAAGTAGCCCTGCCTTGGTCTACTTTTTCCTCTCTAGCCTCTTAACTTTTATTTCTGTATCTTTTTTTTATATCAAGATAGATCTTCAATTTAATGACATTTGTTCTTCATTAATTACATCTAGCTTCATTAATTCTAAAACCTTTCCTCCATTTAGACACTTGATTTAAGCCCTAATTCTCCAACCATTACTATCCAACACGTTTTAGTATTATAAGACTTCACTGACAATCCCTTCCCTCCCAGGGTTCATGAGCACGGGCGACGCCTATGCCCCCGGTAACAACGGCATGAAGGACCAGGTGGCGGCCCTCAAGTGGGTGCAGAGGAACATTGGCGCCTTCGGAGGAGACCCTAACCTGGTCACCATTACTGGCTGCAGCGCCGGCTCCATCAGCGTCTTGCTGCACATGATCTCGCCAATGACTAAAGGTAAATAAATAAACTATCATCTGTTTCTTGCCCCAGTATATACAGCATATTACAAGGAGTATCATGTTACCAAGTTACTGGGTTGTGAAGGTCAGGTAGACAAACGCACTGCAGAGCAAATCCTACTTTTCATTCTCTTACTTCCCCCTTTTCAATCACGTTTCTCTTCTAGGTCTTTTCCACCGCGGCATAGCGATGAGCGCATCCCCAGTGGGCAAGGAGCTAGCGCCGCTCACGCACCAGCGCCACCTCGCGGTGCGCCAGGCAGAGATCCTCAACTGTCCCACTGACAACTCTTCCATTATCGTTGACTGCCTCATGACAAAGCCCTGGAAGGCGCTCGGTGACTCGCTACCTAAGTTTTGGGTATGTACCTAATAGATAAGTCCATCTCTAAAAGGAAGAGGTATTATAGTTTTTAACCGACTTCAAAAAAAAAGGAGGAGGTTATCAATTCAATTGTTTTTTTTTTAATCATTATTATTTTTTTAAACATACAATACCCAGAAACACCGGAAATTAAGGTTATTTTGATCCTTTTAGTGTTTTTATTAGTAGTCGGTTATGTTTCTTTTTTAAATCTTCAGTTTCATAATTATATTTAAAAACACAATTTAATTTTTTTTAAAACACTTATCTAATTAAAAATATATATTCACTAAAGACTAATCCTAACTAAAATATGGCGTCCTAAAACTCCTCCGCATCGCTGTCGAGTAGAAGTGTGCCCACAATGCTGGCGGGGTTGCCACGTTGTAAGGCAATGCTTAATCTCTGACCGAGGTAAAAGCCAGCCCTTGGGTCACGCAAAGTGTCAACTAAGCGTTTGGATAGTTCTATAATAAAATCGTATGAGCACTCGGACCCCACGGCCCAAGAGTTTTAACCCCAAACTGCTCAAGAATATTTCCGCCGCTTAAGGTTCTCCGCAGCCGCAGCGGCAGCACCTGCACATAATTTATCTGAAAACATTAACTGCTGGTCATAAGCTGCTTACAACGATTCGTTACATTGACAGCCATTTAAGTTTACCAAATGTTCATGAACCTTATAACTTCCAGGAGTTTGGTGATGGAGACCCAGTGGGTTTGTGGTACCCGGTGGTGGAACCTGACTTTGGGCAAGAACGCTATCTCACCATGAACCCGCTGGACGCTGTTAAACAGGGCAAGATGCACACCGTGCCGCTCATCATCAGTCAGACCACCGACGAATTCTTCTGGAAGGCTTTCCGTGAGTAGAAATGTTTTATCAGGCCCAACCACTGCAACTCCTGAAAGTCCAAATCAATAGTCAATAGAGCCAAATTAATGAAGATCCACGAGTCATGGTAAAACGATCCAACTGTCTTAGATAGCATAGTCGGCCTTATAATATTCCCACTGTTGGGACTCAGGCCTCCTCTCTCTCTAGGAGAGGGAACGGGCCGTAATCCACCACGCGGGCCCAGTGCGGGTTGGTGGATGTCACATGTCTTCGAATTCGACTGCGACTGCGACTGTCTTAGATCCCGTAGCGAAATTAATCTGAAAATGAAAGTGGAGGAGTAAGAAAATTACATTACAGATTGACAACATACATTCCCATCATCAGCTGGTTTGAAATACATACTACATACCCGCACGGGGCCTACGTAGTGGGTTAACGCACCTCACAGAGAGAAGAGACTAGTGTCCAGGCAGGGAACTTTGTGAGCCGGTTATTATGCTGTTGTCAATTAAGTTCGTCGTCAGAAGTTTATTGAAAACATGTTTTGCGACCCACATTACATTTAGTGCATTTCATATGCAACAATTACCATTAGCCCCGGACGGCATTAGGTAAAATCTATATTAACATAATTGTCTGCGGCCCTGGTCTACTCTCTTTTTGAGCTAGAAACAACAAAATATAGTTAGCCTGTTGTTATTATTTTTATAAGATCTCCCTTTAAGCAGCAATAATCATCTATCATTTGTACATCGTTGACTGCCGTTTCGGTTAGTCAGAAGCTACAAAATCTGAAATCAGTCTTTTCAAGGAGTATCGTATCACCCAGTTACTGGGTTTCAAATAGGCATTCCATGTACTTCGCGGGTTCAAACCCAGCCAGGCGCATTACTTTGTGTAATTTATTTCATCACCACTGCTCTCAAAACGGTGAAGGAAAACATCGTGAGGAAACCGGCATGTCCTAGAACCAAAAATTCGAAGACATGTGACATCCACCAACCCGCACTGGGCCCGCGTGGTGGATTACGGCCCATTCCCTCTCCTAGAGAGGAGGTCTGAATCCCAGCAGTGGGAACATTATAAGGCCGACTATGCTATGCTATGCTATTCCATGTACAATATTAAGTAGTACTGAGCAGCATCCGGTTCAACTGGAAGCCGACCTCAAAATGGGTTTTTTCCGACTGGCCTGTTGGTCTAGTGGTTAGTGGCGATTATTTTTATGCTAAAGTAGTGGGTTCGATTTCCAACCAAGACAAATGCTTGTGCGATGAGCACGATCATTTTTTCTGTGTTTGGGTGTAATTTATCTATAATATGTATGTATTTAGAAATATATAAGTATGTTTATCAGTTGTCTAGTACTCATAGCACAAGCTCTGCTTAGTTTAGGACTAGGTGGCGTTGTGTGGAAGTTGTGGAATATCATAGTATATTATTCCCTTTATTCATTTCATATATATAAGTTACATTTTTAAATATTATTGTTATTATTATTATTATTTGGTAAAAAATTAGGCAGATTGGTTGACGAGGAGTCAGCAGTCTACAAGTTCTCTGGCAGTCGTCGTCGTGTTAGAAACATTATTTTCGTTCTGAACTGTTAAAATCTCATGTAAACTACAGTACCTTCTGTACTATAATTGGCCAACTCAGCTAACTAATTATGAAATAGGTATGAATAATAAGCTTTTGACAACCAACAGTAATTCTAACAAATGCTTATCCCGTAGCCGTCCTTCAAAACGAGACCCTTCTGAAGGCAATGAACGATGATTGGGAGAGGATCGCCCCGATCTCCTTCATGCTGCCGAAAGAGAACCGCTCCTTGGCAGTGAAGAGGCTAAAGGAGGTCTACCTGAAGGGCAAGAAGCTGGTCAACAATAAAGAGAGTGAGAAGGCATTGGGGAGGCTGTATGGAGACTCTATTGTTGGTGTGGGAGTGCACAGGTAAGATTCCGTTGATACTTGCATCAATAACGTCAATAAAAAATTCAAATTGATTAAACTTACAGCTAAGCAATTGAATTCCCTACCGGAGTCTGTGTTTTCTGATAGCTACAACCAAGGTCAACTGAGGGTCTTTAAGTAAAGAGTGAATAGGTTACTTCTAGGCAAGCGTGCTCTATCGTCGACCACTTCGTCGCTTACCATCAGGTAAAATAGTGGTCAAGCGCGAGTCTATCAGTAGCAAAAAAATATATCGTAAGAATTGATTTTCAGTTCTCAGTTTAATGTTGATAATTGACACAATGAATCTAACAATGCAATATTGCCCCTCACAAAAGAAATTTCCATTGTTGATGTATGTTATAGAAAACACGTGCCCGTCTCCGTAGTTACCTTGTGAAGCACCGTAATAAGACGAAGAAAAAGTTTAGAAGAAGTTGCGTAAGATTGTTTACTGTAGACGGCTTGATGCTGTGGTGAAAGCGCTAATATGGCTTCGCTATTCATCGGGGTCGCAATAGGGAAACAAGTGAACGCCGAATAACGTTTAAAACAAAAACACGGGCAGCAGCTACTTTTTGTTCGTCAGCAATACTAAATCATTAATATTGTGTTCGCTAACGTGACTGCTAAACGTGGCATACTTACTGACCTTGATTCCCGGTTTGGGTAAAAAAAATTATCGAGGTCTTTGCCCATTAGGAAGTAATTTGTAGCTGCCCAGAGTTTGGAAATTGATGGTGTGACATCCCCGTGCCTAGGAAAGCCGTTTGTCCCAATTGTTCCCTATTGTGTCGGTTTACCATATCATTGGACTACGAGAGTAAAAGAACAAAGTGTACACCTGTGTTCGCGCACACGCTTGGACACTAACATCTCCAGCGTACTATGCTAATCTGCATTGAAATTGGCCACTGTAACCAAAAAAATGGTCAGAAGGAGGAATCTTGCTTTTGTTATTTAGATGGCCAAAATAAACTTTGAAATGGTGCTATAAAATTGACTGAAGTTAGGAAGATATACGTCTGCCACTGCATTCTGTCTAGTATACAATACCACTATTATGACAAAATCTGAATAGTTATTTCTAATGGTTCTCTTTTTACCCCAGGATGGCGAATCTGATGTGTCGTCACTCCAAGCACCCAGTGTGGTACTATGAGTTTGCATACATCGGCAACAATTCCCACTACGAAGACCCTAACGGAAAACCACAAGGTAATAATTATTTCATCAGTAACTTGGTGAGTAAGAGCATAGGGCAAAGGAGGATGGTGAGAAAATGAAAATAAAGATTATATACTATTAAACCAGTCGCATTATCCTCCTGTTACTACCTCTGCTTCAAATAAACCTGCAATATTAATCCAAAACACCGCTGTTCACAGGTGCAGCCCATCACGATGACCTGATATATGTCTTCACCCTGAGCTACCGCTACCCAACCATAGCTCTGAACAGTCCGCATTCCCACGTCGTGGATGAGACGACAGCCATCTGGTACAACTTCGCCAAATACGGGTAAGGAACTCCTTCTTATAGTCATGCTAGCCTAGGACTAACAGGAGACATATCACTGAGCAGTCCACACTCACAAGTGTTCGACGAGATGACAGCCATCTGGTATAAGTTCGCTAAAACCAGGTAAGGGACACCTTCTCATGTTGATGTTAGCCTAGTATCAAAAGCATCAATAAGACAGCTCCAAATCCAGATAAATATATTTTTCCCATTTTTAGACGAATTTTCAAATCACCTGCAGACATTTTAACTTGGGACATGAAGACAGACAGAGAACGTTCAATTTGATTAACCATTTGGCTTTAGCCAAGCTTGATTTTACCAGAATTAACTCGATGTAATTTTTTATTTATTCTTGATTGTTTCGGTTCAGCCGGAAAACTAGACATGACTCTCGAAGTAACGTACCCTGACCCCGACCCTGATATTGTTGACTTATCTATTTTTGTATATTATTATTGTTCTTTTCACAATAATAATATTTTACTTTATATCCCATTTATTTTACAAATCACCTCACCAAAAGAACGATTAATGTAAATGTTGATAAGTCATAAGTCATTTATTTATTTGTTATACATAGTAATAAATGAATTACGACTGAAGGAGGTGCGGTATGAAAGAAAAGGAAGGAAGTGATAACGTGGCGGTTGGCCGAAAAGAACGGAAGGAAAACGTGTTGCATGTGATGGGATGGATGAGACAGGGATACGGACAAGGAGATGACAATAATGTTAAAAACAACCGCTCTTCATAAATATTCTTTAATCATGGTGTTAATATTCTCCCCCAGAGACCCGAACCCTCGCAAGGAAACGCCCGAGCTAGGCAACCTGAGCTGGCCAGCGATGAAACCGGATGTGAGGAGCTACCTCCACCGAGGAGATAAGCTGAGCATCCGGCAGAACATGTTTGAGGACCGGTACCAGGTGTGGGACGAACTGTATCCCATACAGTACTGAGCAGAGAGGATTATGCGATGCAAACGATGTATTTAATGTTTAGTCAATAAACAAGTTTTAATAAATCTGAATCTTTAATAAAAGCTGTTTTAATGTTTTTTGTTCCTTTTCCGCCCAACTTTAGTTAGCTAACTCACTTGCAGCGGCTGTGGGTTGACAGACTACAATTATCATTGCTTACTAGCGGATGGCAGTGGCTTCACTCGCGTGGTAGTAACAAATATCCCAAGGGAACAAGGTCTCGTGACAAAAAAGATATACGTGCTACTCCAAGACAAGGTCTACCCGGGCACCAAGTTTTATAAAGATCCGTTCAGCTGTTCGAACGTGAAGAAGTAACAAACATATACAATATACTCACAAATCCGTTCAGCTGTTCGAACGTGAAGAAGTAATAAACATAAACAATATACTCAAAGTGGGGGTCGCTTAGCGCCCAGCCTGATACGATAGATAGGTAATTACCGCGGAGATGAGTTGGCGCACTAGTTTCCGCACTAGTGCGGAAAACAGTAAATAGCGGGCCTAAAAGTGGTAGTAATAAGAATGGGTTTTCGAATACTTAAGTGAATTGAAAATTAATTTGCATATATGTACTTATACCTAAACCGAGATTGATGTTTCCACGCGAGTGAGTTTCAAAGGAAACCGGCTTCGGCAAGACGTGTTCTGAATGTGACTCCTTGTACAAAAAATGTAAACAATATCGCTAGGTACGTACGTATAGGTTTTCCCAATGAACAATATTTATGTTTTCTTTCCTTGTAATTGGAATATTTTTACTAAAAGATCTCCTTTGTCTTGACGCGTATGCTGGAAGACAATACTAAGGTATGTTAGAATAAGGGAAACTTATATAATATTGATAAAGAAAGAATTTATTTGTATCAGACTTAAGTTATTCTAATCTAAACATTAAAACAAACTGTTTGTCTGTCTATACGTTTTGCAAAGAAGGGTTATCTCTAGAAGCACGAACTTGTTTGAAAAATTCTTTCCTTTCTTTCATAGAAAGCGAAAGTATCATGAAAAATAAAAATTATGGGCACTGGAAAACACCAGCCTAACTAGTATCTTTATATATATAAATCTTCTGTACGTGTGATTGTTACTTTATAATTTTGTTTGTAGATTTGAGTGGGTCGCTGGAAGGTTTGAAATAAAATTTTACCCGGAAGTGGCGCTGAAATCGGAATCTCAATTTTTTTCTGGAGAAAAGCTAGCTTTCGGGCAGAACATCCTCTGCCAGGACCGCTAGCTATTTATTATATAAAAAGTTTATATCAAAATTACTTGTTGCTTGAAAAATTAATCTCTAGAAGCACCAATCTGATTTCGGATATTCTTACAAAATGCTAAACTTCTACGGGTTAGACCACGAGAGCGAAGTCACGGGTAACAGCTAACTAGGCACATAACATTCCCGTTTACAATGGTCAATAAAACTTGCAGAATAGGCCTCCTACGTAGGTATAGGTAAATACCGACACAGCTCGTCAATATATTCATCAACTGATTCTGTCATCGCGTCAGTGTTCTCTCGACGTCTTGAGGAAAATGTATACCAGGGCATGGATACTATGTCTCGCGTGTGTGGTGGTGAATGCGAGCCTGGACTACATGGACGCAGGTCAGTGGTGAAACAACAGGAGTTGACTCATATCTCGAAACACAGCGCGGGACCGTGGGTGGCACTGTGGGCTGAAAATTGACTTTCATAGACATGATGTGTATGAAAGTCGATTTTCAGCCCACCGTGCGTGGGTGTATTGGGAGCATTGAAATGTTTAGGTACCTTTCGTGTGTATGCAATAAAGTTCTATATAAGGTGTTAAAAAATTAACTTTAAGAATTTCGAGGGGACATTGTACTCCTCATTATGAACAACTTTTACTATGGGACCAAACCTGAAATAGCAAAAAAAAAATCAGCTGCTCCATACATTTTGACGAGTTATGCGAACATAAACGTAGGGAACAGCTGATTTTTGTTTCGCGATTTCAGGTTTGGTCCCATAGTAAAAGTTGTTCATAATGAGGAGTACAATGTCCCCTCGAAATTCTTAAAGTTTATTTTTTAACACCTTATATACGAAGACTCAGTATGTTCACAATATATGCGTGTCTCGGTGTGCAACGTTGTATTTATATTTATACCTACTCGCATTTGCTAACTTTTGGCTATTTATTTACGTACTTCAAGACTTCTCATCGTAATTAATAAGTTACATTGGCCAGGACCATCGTTAAGATCATATATTTTTAGAGTTTCCTTTTGCTCCCATGGGTCAGAGTGGAACAATACGACTCAAAATTAAGAGCTTTGAAAACTTCTCTCAAATATAAGGCTCTAATCGTTTGTTGAAACATTCGGTATACCTATTTCTTAGATTGCAAACCAATCCCGAATTTTAGAAAAAGTGATGATTTTTTACCGAAATGAACGAGTAGTGGTCTCGGAAAAAAAAAAAGTTAATTTCTAAAAAAAAAAACTTTCTTATTATAAAAATGGTTGTCGTCGTCCTCTCCAATTCAGCTTAAATAGTATATAGCAAGAAGTGATGACGAGCGGTTTACTGTCTTTTGTATTAGTTAATCAAAAAATTGATTAAGATTGTTCACCCCTCCAGACACTTGGGGGAGGTCTCTGTCCAGCGGTAGACGACGGTTGCCAGAAATGATGATGTTGATGAACCCTCCAGATATTTCCGACGCGGAACCCAGCAGGCCCGAGGTGGGACCCATCACGCAGTCGCTGTCTGGACAGTTCCGAGGGTCATGGATGGAGTCACGGCGCGGTAGACGCTTTCAGGCGTATCGGGGGATCCGGTACGCCGAGCCCCCTGTAGGTGAACTAAGGTTCCAGGTAAGACATTTTTGTCGAAATATTCTTTAGTGAAAAAGTATTGAAAAGTAAAGTTACCAAAACTGTTAAGTTACCAAAACTCTCGTACGTCAGTGCCCAAAACTGCATCGCAAACCCTTTGCAATACAGTTTTGGTAACTTTACTTGTGCTTACTTATTTGGGCCGCATGCTTTTTGGCCAAGCCATGAAAAAAAAAAAATGATTCTTTGTACTTAGATCAATTCACAAGGCATGATTTTAAAATGGCATTCTACCTACCTTGCGGCTGAATGACGGATCCTGGAATTTATGAAAGAGGAATCAGTGCATCAGCTACTATTTAGGCAGAATAAACATGTTTTCTTTCTTTCTTTCAGTCAAGAACCATTGGCTTCTCCAAAATACCTGTCACAAGCTTACCTGCCTTCTGTTCGGGTCTTGTCTTGAAACTATGTTTTTTTTTCTTACATTGTTGACCTGTAAAAAAACTTTTCTTATAGCCGCCGAAGCCCATTCTGAAATACCAGGAAATGGTGGACGCCAGCAAGGAAGGTCCAGCGTGCCCTTCACCCACCAGGCCCGGGTACTACGTGGACGAGGACTGCCTAGTCGTCAACGTCTACACTCCTGGACTTATCAAGTAATATCCTGTGGCTAAACAACTACATTGTAATGTCTTTTTTAAGGTTTTGTACCTCAAAAGGAAAACACGGTACCCTTATAGGATCACTTTCTTGTCCGTACATCTGTCTGTCTGTCTGCCTGTCTGTCTGTGTGTCAAGACCCTTTATCTCGGGAACGCGTGAAGTTATCGAGTTGAAATTAAAACTATAAGCTCAAGTCTGCGGTCCCATGAATCTGTGAAAAAATCAAACTTCTGAGTTAACGAAACAAAAAGATCCGTTTATGTCGCAGAAAACGTATATTTTGATACTCAAGAAAATCAAAATTCATAGGGACTTCCTGTTGACCTAGAATCCTGAAATTTGGCATGAAGCAAGGTCTTATAGCACAAGTATAGGAAAAAATCTGAAAACAGTAAATTTTGTAGTAACGTAACAAAAAAAAAAAATTTCGATTCGGAAAATTTTTCTGTAACTCAATTCGGGAATTGAACTGTTTTCATAGTAAGTTTATACGGAACCCTCAATGCGCGAGTCCGACTCGCACTTGCCCGGTTTTTTTATTATTATCATTGATAGGATCGCGCTTGACTGCTATCCGCTTACCTGATGACGATGGACCACGCTTTCCTAGAAGTCACCTATTCACTCTTGACTTAAAGGCCCTTAAGTTGTAGTTATCAAGAAACACAGATTTCGGCAGGGAATTCCATTCCTTAGCTGTACTGTATGGGTGGTATGTCCACCATGTACTAGGTCGCCGTTCCTCTGGTGGTCCGATAATGGAACAGCGTGGACGGAATTAAGTTATGCGATTCCGACGCACACTGCCCCGATATGCAACCGGTAGAAAACCGACAGGGTAGCAACTGTGTCCTACCAGAGGGTAAAGGTCTGTCACCCTGTGTTAAATTTTATACTGCTCACCCAAACAGGACGTTGCCAGATGCAGGTGAAAGCTTGGGTTACCTGGATTGCAGCTCATACATGCTGCTTTTTCTTTGAGGTGGGATATCATCAAAGAACTTCCTCTCTAAGTGGAGCTCGAGGGTTTGCCAAACCTTTACTGACTAAAACTCACCTTTGTTCCTTTAGATGCCCTTCGCATTCCTGGGCCACGCTAACTCTTTCGAATTGGTCCACAGCCCTCATACAAGGGGCCTAAAAGTTATAAAGGAAAGCGGTCAATAGGTTTGCATCGCACATCTTTATAGCTAACATATTCATGTTAGCGACTCTCCTCGCATAATATGACTTTGTGACATTGTGTGTGTGAAAATTATTGTATTTATTGTGTCTCCAATTTTGTGACTAATTACGTAATTTTGTTTTTGTCTGAAATAAATTAATAATAATGACCCATATATATGTATGTTTATAGGTATTTATTTATTGTATATGTAATGTTTATGTATAGTGTGCTGTATACATATCTGTTTAGTATATTTTTAATTTTAAGTTAGATTTAATTTATGTTTAATTTTTTGTTTTTTTTTGTTGTACATTTAAAGTTCCTCAAAATTTGTAAATTTTCCTTGTAAATGTTATGGTTTGCTGTAAGAAAACCCAGTTGTGGGTTAAGCTCGCCTATGTACATCAACTGTCCTATTTTTATTGTTAGTATAAAATTGTGTGTACAATAAAGAATAAAGAATAATATTACGACTAACACTTATTATTTCCAGGGCTAGACTGATGCCTGTGATCGTGTTCATCCACCCCGGCGGGTTCTACTCGATGTCCGGGCGCAGCGACTTGGCGGGACCACACTATCTGCTGGACAGGGACGTGGTGCTCGTCACCATCAACTACAGGCTCGGCTCTCTCGGTAAGTTGTTTGATTCCAGTGATCGTGCTCATCCACCCTGACGGGCTTTATTCGAAGTCTGGGCGCAGCGACCTGGAAGGGCAGCACTGACAGCTGGTAAACTATCACCTACAGGCATGGCTTTCTTGCTAAGTATGTTTTAGCAAAAAGACGGTTAGACCAAAGAAGTTCTCTTTTTCTGAACTTACAACCGTCTTAGGTCTCGTTACACCCATAAAGCGGGCTATTTACCAGGTCAATTGTACTTTACAGCGCGAATACGTCCCGCCTAAATCCACCGGACCTGGCTTCTATGGGTTTGGCTGGGTATCCGCCAAGGTTTCACAATGACTACACTGATCTAAGCGTGGTCCACCTAACCTTCCAAAAAGTTCTTTTATGTTGTTCTTAGTTTCGGCAGTTTTAAACTTGCTATACAAAAACTCGTTTTAGAACCGAGTCTTAAGGTACGTTTTCAATGATGCAAAGTTGGGCGAAGTAGATAGGCGCGGACCATGAAGTGGTCAATCACACTGCTCGAAATCTCCACCCCGCGTCAGTAAAACAAATGAACGTTGGGTGCCGAACGGAGAGCGCTGCCCCGCTCCGCTTCAATGGAAACACTTGTCACTTTTCACTGCTCTTCTCCGCTCCACTCCATTCAGCTCCACTTCAGTGCCAGTAGCCTTAGTTTGCAACTAGTTCATTATAGCCTCTAAGGAGTACAATTAGGAAACTTTTTTTTATAAGGCGACGAGAGTTATCGACAGTAGTGAGGTCGCAAGTTTCATCATAATGCTTGAACAGTTAATCTTTCCCTCTATTCCAGGTTTCCTCGCACTGGGTAACCAGCTGGCTCCCGGCAACAATGGCTTCAAGGACCAGGTGGTAGCCCTGAAGTGGGTGCAGAGGAACATCGCCGCGTTTGGGGGAGACCACGACCGCGTCACCATCGCCGGCTGCAGCGCGGGAGGAGTTAGTGTCATGGCGCATATGGTCTCGCCGATGTCGAAAGGTGATTTAACGAAAATAACGAAATAAACGGCGTACAGCTACAGAGTGATATACTCCGCCAGAGTCCATATTTTCTAGCAACAACCTACCCCAGGTTTAAATCAAGATTGAATAGGTTACTGCTAAGCCAGCGTGCTCCAACGACAAGCAAGTGAGATAGTAGTTAAACGCGAGCCAAAATAGAACGGAAATACAGGGATAGCCGAGCTAAAAGCATGGACCACTAGAGGTACGTGAAACAGGGTGGAAATTACCGCATTCACTATATTGATGCGGGAGGATCCTCTGACCAGACTGGTGTTGTGCCTGGTGGGTGGGCCACTGACTGATGGCTGGTGACGGATTAGCCCCGCGGATAACTCCGCTTGCGCGATGCAGGGTTTAAATGACGTCAGAAATATTTTCTAGTTCGTATGTCGCTATAAACACCACCACAGACCGAATTCAAAGCGAATTGCTGCCATCTCTGGTCTAGTAACCGTAAGGACAACAGCTGTGGATGTACCCTGATTTCGACCTTCAAGGAAGGAATGAGCTTATACTTATTAAAAAACATGACATCACGCCTTTCGTGACAGACCATGGTAGAGGAGCCATGTGAACTAGATCTTCATTTATGGATGAAGTAAATAGAAGAATATAAATGGACCTATAGGCGTGATGTTATGTTTTTTGATGAAGAATACAGGGAGAGGTGGACCCTACAGGATACCTATATATATCGCCAGTTAAGTTAGTTTTATGTTAAAGGAGGCGGTCCTATTGCCATCACCTAAGCATGGGCTCACACTCCAAGCTGCTAGCGGAAAATTCCATACGAAAACCTTACTAACATTTTATTCCACGAATCGAACTAAGACCTTCATGCCCAGGAGCAGCCATTTCACCAACGACGCAGTTAATAAGAAAACCGGGCCAGTGCGAGTCAGACTCGCGCACCGAAGGTTCCGTACAAACTTACCTATGAAAACAGTTCAATTCCCAAATTAAGTTACAATTTTTTTTCCAAATCGCATAGTTTTTATTGTGACGTAACTACAAATTTACAGTTTTCAGACTTTTTCCTATACTTGTGCTATGCGAACTTGATTCATGCCAAATTTCTGGATTCTAGGTCAACGGGACGTACCCTATGAATTTTGATTCCCTTGAAAGTGTCGAAATATACGTTTTTTGGAACATAAACGGCCGTATCTTTTTTTCCGATAACTCAGAAGCTTGATTTTTTACAGCTTCAAGGGACCGCAAACCTGAGTGTATGGTTTTAATTTTAACTCGATACCACCACGCATTCTTGACAGACAGACAGACAGACGGACGGACAATAAAGTGATCCTATAAGGGTTTCGTTTTTTCCTTTTACGGAACCCTAAAAAATTATAATATAAAACTCATCATAAACTTCCAGGCCTCTTCCACCGTGGCATATCATTGAGTGGCTCCCTGACCTCCAAGGTCCCGCTCCCGTCTGATTACCTGGATAATGCCATCAAGCAGGCGCGAATGACCGGCTGCCCCGAAAATAACATCACAATGCTCTACGACTGCCTCAAGAACAAACCCTGGAAGGAGATCGCTGGGTCCTTGCTGAAATTCTATGTGAGATTCTTTGCTACGTTTAAGGTAATGGCACCTAATTCCGGGGGATTTCGCTGAAAACTTGAAAGGGCATCTAAAATTAATACCTTTCTATAGACTTGGCTTTTTGTAACAAGAGCTTTGTTGCTTTCTTTCTTGATATAGACTAAAAATTGAACTTAAATGTGGAACGAAATAAAAATGGAGTAGTTCCTAGGTAGTAGGAACCTAATTCCGAGGCAATTATTTCCTGATTCCGAGGTTAGCTTGACGAAACAGCTTATGAATCGCTTGTAATCGTTGTTTTCAAAATGCAAAATTCTGTTTCCCACGAAATTGGGTGTCTTTACCATTTTTTATACAATACTACTAGCTGCCCCCTTATAGTACATAGTACTAATTTTAGGATGTACTGTGTATTAGGAGGTACTGTTACTATTTTGGTGTTCATTAACGTTTTATTCTATTCTAATCTATTCCCAACGTTAAGAAGCGGTTCCCAAACAAAATGATTAATTTTCAATTTAACAAGTTTTCAATTATTATTTTTTTGGTTTTCCCTACACTTTTTCATATTAATCCATCCCTTTAATGGAGTGAACTAAACAAAAAAAAAACTTTCTAATCGGCGCCTTTCAATAAGCCATTTTTAGTGAGACAACAACCAACGCGAATGAAGCCAGTGGCAGAAGCTTGTTTGTTATATAGTATGTAGTTACAGCTCAATGTGTCCGCGCCCCATTTTACCACCACATAAACTGTTCTTCCAACTTTTCGTCGCTAATGCCCAAAACAGAGAGCTTCTTCTTCTCCGCAGTACATGCTATCTTATTTTTGGTAATTGTGGCTATTTATCTTTATATACAACTTCACAAAAATCGCACTCGCTCTAAATAACATTAGATTAAAAGGTATGGTTTTTAATTATTGTAAAGGTTTCTAACAATAAATGTAGCTACATGAGTCTACTTCATGTAGCTACATTTATTGTTAGAAATTGCTACTCTGCTTCTCCACATGACTGTCCAGTGGTGGATTAACCCAGCGCGGAGCCTGTAGTAAATTCGATCAAGGGGGGCCCCTTGATCGAATCTTGTGGTCTACACATTAAATACTTCTCATTCTTATCTCAATCACCCCGTGGGTTTTAATATTGGGTAAGGTACGTGGAAGGTACGGTAATGAGGGAAATCTAAGAGATAGTAAATCTAGGAGACTATCATATTCAATGAAATAATAATCAGCTGTATTTGGATTTCGATATATTTATATAGACTAGATTTTCTTTGCGTTCAAGTGCAGGATCCTCGAACACGCGGGGCTCCGATTGTCGGTGCCTGTAGCATTTGCTACTTTGCTATATGACTAATTCGCCACTGTCACTGAATGACAGTGATGTGGAGAAGTGCCCAGAAAACTGGCAATGTGCTGGCGACATTGTCACGCTGAACGGCAATGCTACTTCTTTGAGCAAAGAACGAGCCAGCCGTCAAGTTAAACAAGATGTCGATTGGCGTGAAATTTTTTTGAAAACGGACTCACACTCGGATACTATTAGTATAGATCCTAAGAGAGAATACCTTTTTCGTGGTATTGATTATTCTGAAACTGTAGGAGTTTGGCTACGACCCGCTGGTGCTGTGGCGGCCGGTGGTGGAGCCTGACTTCGGCCAGGAGCGGTTCCTGACGGAGGAGCCAATGGTCGCCATCCGGCAGGGACGGATCCACTCCGTGCCATTCCTCATCAGCCAGACCAATGGGGAGTTCTTCTGGAAGGCGTTTAGTGAGTATATAGTTTAACAGGATCTGTGTCATTGTTCGGGCCGTATTGTCATATTTTGATAGCTACAGGGCTGTCTTTTATTATATTAGGTTCTTAAAAAACCTAGCATCATTTTCCTATCTCATTTCACAGCCATCCTAAAGAACCAAACCCTGACCAACACGATGAACTCCAACTGGACTTACGTGGCACCGATCTCATTCAGCCTGCCACGCAACGAGTCCCTGGACAACTTGGCTCGGCTGCGGCTGCCGTACCTGGGAGACAAACCGCTGGTGAACGATACGGTCAGCGCAGCAGGGCTGGGGCAGTTGTATGGAGACGCTATTACTGGGTTTCCTGTACATAGGTGAGATATTTTTTTTTCAGTGGGATATCGTCAAATATTTTTTCGAGCTCTGGGTGATGCGAGAGGGTCTGTCAGGCTTTTGCTGACTAAAACCCACCTGTGTTGCTTCAGTTGCCCTTTGTGTTCCAGAGCCACAGCAACTCTTTCGAACAATTCCGCAGGAGCGTAGTTATGAACGCACAGATTCATCAACTGTTTACTACTACTTCCTTTTCTATATAAGAGGGGTCCCAATTGTTGCACTGTCTGTACCTACGCTCGAGAAGAGGTTTAATCTAATCCTGCACAAACCGAGACACCTCCATGTCACAGGAAGCACATGAAGCATTTTTGCCCGACTGTTGAATTATGTTACTCATTTGGAAGACTGTTGAGGCCAGATTGGTAGTCACTACATGTAGTTTTTTTACATGTCACTTAAAGGGTGTTTGGAATAACTTGCGAGCCACGGATCATAAGTCCGTGATAAGACCAGTAATCGGATATCCATGCCAGTAATACTGTATGATCTGAATGTTTGTTTGTGAAGAAGAGGATTAAAAAAGATCGCATGTAGCGGAGATAATGTTGAGACGGATGTGTGGAGTGTGTGACTGAAAAGTTGAAAGGGAATTGTTTGTCTTGGTATGGTCATGTGAAGAGGAAGTATGAAACATATTTTACTAAACGGGTTATTAGCAACCATGTAGGTTGATGGAGTGGGAGAGGGAGGCTAAAGAAAACAGGGATAGCAAGTCAGTGATAGCGTGACGTGTGACAGAATAGAATGGAAGAAAAAAAATGTGTTGCGCCGACCACAAATAACATGGGACAAGGGCAGGAACATGATGAAGATGTTTTTTGGTGTTCGTCAACTAAATCAGGGATATGATTACTAAACTTCATACATTTATCTTCTGTTCCAGAATGGCCAACCTGATGTGCCGGCACTCCTCGCACCCGGTTTACTACGCAGAGTTTACGTACGTCGGCAACCACAGCCACTACGAGCATCCAGTCACTAAGAAACCAGCTAAACGTAAGCGGTGCCATCTGTTAGGGACCCAGCGCATTTGATAGCTGTTCTGTTTCCAATTCTCGTATCGTAGTTAAATCCTAAACACTGGAAAAGTTTTGCCGGGACTTGGGAATTCCATTGCTTCCACGCTTTTCTGGTGACACCACTACTGTTGATTCTGGCTTATAGGAATTGGAGTCGAACTGGAGAGTTGAATAGGAGTAGGACCTAGTCGTGTAAAAGTAGAAAATTTTCCCAAGGGAACATACTCCCAGGACAAAAAAATATCCTATGTGCTATTGCAGAATGTGGTTTACCCGTGAACCGAGTTTTATCGAAATCCGTTCGGCCGTTCGAGCGTAAAGAAGTAACAAAGTTACACACACACACACTCAAAAACTTTCGCCTTTATAATATTAAGTGTGATTTATTTTTTGCTCAGTCGCAGCCCATCACGACGACTTAATATACCTGTTCTCGCTGAGCTACCGCTTCCCCATGATAGGCGTTGATGACTCGCTCGACTCCAAGATGGTGGACAAAATGACCGCTATCTGGTACAACTTCGCTAATAATGGGTGAGATACCAACTGAAGTAGCACTTATTTGTTAAACTAATAAAAAACACTTATCTAGTTCTTATATAGTTAAATAATATGAAAATATTTACAACTTTAACGTTTAAGCGCCTGCCAAAAATATTAAAGCAACATCTAGTTAAGAAGCATTTGTTGCCTAAACAGCTTCAAAAGGTTATTATTTTACTACTGTTTTCTATTAATTGCTTCAACATTATTCATGTAAAATATTGAAGCATAACTTACATACGCGTTTTATTTATTTGTTGAAGTCTTTACAATACACTTGGAAAGGGAATTTAACGTTATTTTTAGCAAGCAATAATGAGGAAACCTAAATCCAGCAGTGTACGTCTTTTATTCATGGAACACGCAAGAAAACCAACCACCAGTCTTGCCAAGTGGTTTTGAGTTATAGCCCAGTCACATATGGTATGTCCACGGTGGTATAATTCAGCATCTTACTATGCATGTGGCCAGGTTCCAACCCTGTATCTAGGTTGTGCAAGTCGGGTACTTAACCGACGAATCACTCCATGTAACATGCTACTATGTACACTGCTGCATTCATTTAGATTGGTATCGGACCTCAATGAAGTAGCCCATATTAGAATGTAGATGAAACAAACATACTTACAAAATGTATTTTCTCTCTCTAGCTATCCTATCCCTTTGGGTGACACCAACGAGCTATCTTCAGTCTCCTGGCCGGCAATGAAACCGGCCATGAGGAACTATCTGCGCATAGACAAGGAGTTCACCGTACTACAGAACCTCTATGAAGACAGGTTCAAGGTGTGGGACGAGTTGTACCCGATAAGGTACTGAAGGCGATTAGGTTTAGATCTCTGTGTGTTACGAGTAATAAACCATTTTATAAAACTTTGTCTTCAGTTATCTATTACCTAAATTTAGGTACATGGTTTGTAGTTTAGAACAGAAAATAAACCTTTCGATACGGACGCAACTACTAGGGACTAAAATAAATAAATAGTTTTGACCCGTTTTGAATAGTTTTATTCATCACTTTTTTCAGGGACAAACTAGAATATCTATTATAAATATTATCACTGAAATATGTAATCTTAAAAAAAGCTTCTGCTCATACTCTTGACATAATCCCATATCCGTCTGACGTCATCACATACTGAATTTTGATTCACTTCATCTTGAATGAAACGACCTCAGCGCCTGCCACAATTATCATCGCAATGTGTCACTCGCGGGATTTCAAGTTCATGTCAAAGAATGATTCACCTTAACTCGCTTTATTAATATAGACTTTATTACAACGCAATAAAACTGATATTTAATTGACTAGGTAATAAACACATGATATAAACATTCGGAAATTTACCTTATTACGTTCTATTAAGGGTGAGTTTCCCATGTGGAGGGTTTGAAATATAAGGCCTTCGAGCACCCTCGCGCATGCGTACCTCCCACTTAATCCCTACCCTTGAAAAATAGTGCTGTGAATATTATTAAATTGATAACTATCGATACAAACATGGAAGATTGAAATACTGTGTTGCATTATAGACGCTCTCAAAGTTAGGTATCGAATTCGTACACTGTAACATTGCGCGTATTTACATATTGAAACAACTGGACGCATAATTTAATGAATTAATCCATCACTAAAATAATCTTGGTACCTACTTGATATTATTTTTTTAATTTCATAGAAATTGATTGAGCATGGATATGTGACTTTGAAAACCCATTTGCTAACGTAATTATGCAAGTCTGCGTGATAATTATGTTTTATGCACTAAAAAAAATTCGGGCGGATTTTATCTACTTACCTAAGTTTTATTTAGTACACCAGAGTACTTACTTTTTGATTAATTAAAAGCTTGATATAAAGAGATTTTTACTTTCATTTTATTTTTTTCCGTTGGGATTTTGTTCAATAATAATTATCTATCATTAACTAAACTTCATAACCTTCATTTATAAAGTTTAGTCTCGTGTATTATTGTCAAACATTTAAACAAAATGCCAAGTGATTTTAGAAAATTACTGGGTACTAATAAATGGGCTGAAACCCTATGGTGCTATCGCATTTAGTTGAGGAGTTGCTACGCGATCTTCTGTCTCTATAATCACATTCCATAATCTCAACACACTTATTGTAAAATCCCTAGTTAAATCAAAGGAACACCAACATGATAGTGCTATCTTGTTTGATTGATGATCCTTCCAGCTCAACAGTACCATTTTTTAACATAGTTTCAGCTTAATCGGAGGCCAGGAAGTACTTGCAACAGAGGAGAGAGAACTATTTTGTAATCACACACATACGAATAAAACAAGTTAATATTTATAAAGCTTGTAAAACTTACGAATGTTAAAAAAACAAATAAGCATTAAATTCAACATTTCGCATTATTCGTAAGTCTGTCACGGTAAACAACAATGCAATATGACGCGACGGTACTCACACACCCAACACATTACGATGTAACAATCTTACTAAATATTATATCTGTGATAATTATTTTTTGCAACAAAAGTGATACACCCATAAGAAAACTTCTGAACACGACATGATGACTCGCAGTCGCAAGGCAAAACTGTGTGAATTTTGGAAGCGATCATATTTTAATTTATACTGTTTTATTATGTATATAATAATAATATTTATTTATTTCAAAAAAAGTACCAACAAGTTAACAAATTAATACTCTACGTAATGTCCACAAATGATTTCAGCTGGAGCCGAACTAGGAGGAACTTGTATTTTGGCTTACAGCGCCAACCCATTATACAATACATTTGCATTAAACAATACCTAAGAATATGGTGTATTATTCCCTCATTCATTAGTGGATGTATGGCTCTATTCTGTTCCTCTCTTTGTAAATGGGTACAAAATAAATAGCTTAACGTAAAGGAGACTATGTAAGTCGTTTTTTTTTATACTTAATACTTATTGGTACCTATTAATAAACTTTATGTACTTGTTACTCATTATTTGCGTTTATTGAAACGGTAGAAACATATTCATGTGAAAATTATGTAAAAATCTGGTCTCAAATTAAAAATAATATATTCATCTCTATAAATTGAATGGCACCAATTCAATTTCTAGAGATGAATATATTATTTTTAATTTGAAACCATTTTTTTTTAGTTTTGATACCCTATTTATTAAAATTGTACCTAAATAACTGATATCTATAGAAAATTGTACCTAAAGCGTCGTCGTCGGAAATCAAGAAGACTAATGTCGAATATTTTATTTAAAAATAAGTATTTTAGTTACACTTGTATGTAAAAAAAATGTTGCGCAGGTACATTTACTTATATGATTATCGATATGATAAAATGATAAATCGTTCCATTATAATATGTTTACCAAACATTAGGAACATCATATACCTATGCCTACTTAGATAATAACGTATCGAATTGATAAAAATGTAGACAACCATTTTACTTTCGCGACGTTTAATAACTCCACTAACTATGGTAGTTTATAGTAGTAGTAGTAGCTTCATTCGATACATTCAAGGCATAGGCAAGGTACGGATAATTATTATTTTTTTTTCTATAAACAGCCGAAAATTGCTTACATCAGTATAAAATATTGAGTTAGTATTGCTACGGTTATATTGATAACGTCATCCATCGCCTCTGTATTGACCAAGGTCTACGTAACTTTATGTTAGAAGATGAGGTAAAAAAAAAACTAAAAATGGAAATAAATGTTCTACATCTATTAAAACTAAGACTCTACGCCGAATAGACTGTAAGTATCTTAAATAATAATCAAATCAACTTCACATCAGCGTGAAATACGAATAACATCACAATTTCACATTATAGATCGGTCATCGACCGCAATAATGCGCTGCTGCGCGAGACAACATCGCTCGCTGTGAAAACAATCGCTCGCATAACAACACGCACTGGCGGCAGGCAAACACCATCGATTGTCGATGCGAGCGCGCGCGTCCCCTCCCTCGCGCCGCCATGACACTCCGCGAGCGGGCCCTACGCGCCTGGCACGTACCAAAATAGAATATTCGATTTTTTAATAACATTATTTCGGCCAGGAATACTCTGGATATTACAAGTAAGTCGATTTTTTGGTTTATTTTTTAGTATTCACATCACTATTGATTGCTATTGCGATTGTTGGTATTCGTGGTAATTGTTTTTTTTTTATGTCATGTTAAATTGATTTTCTACCCACAGGCCCACAGAAAACGAGCAAGGTCTTTTATTATATTTTTTGAATATTGATTTTAGTTGTAGTAATGCATAAATAGCTTTTAATTTGATGTTTATTTCATATTTTCTTGTCTTCGATTGGAGGATTTAACATGAGTTATGCATGACAGTTGTTTCCAGCCGGTAGTAAAACCTTTTTTTTTTGTATCAGTATCGACTGAACGTTTGCTGCCAATTCTTTTACTTCCTTGTTTATTATTATAGGTATTTGCAATCATAATTTTTTGTCAACTTGATGTTTTTTTGCTTACTTACAACATGAAATAAGATGCTTTCGTTTGTTATTTCAACACTACCTGTACCTAATACGGCTACAGCACGTTAATTGGTCAAAGATCAACGAGGCTCACAGAGGCGACAGGAGTGATCGCTAAAAATGTTTTTATTTCTAAACATGGAAATGTTTTATATTTCTCAGTTGTCGTGAAGGGCCAGCGGCCTTCTTACCGGCATGGCGAACAACTGGTGGAAGGAACCCGACATGGGGGGTAAGAAACTTGTTTTTATATACTGATTTTTTTTTTGTATTTGGCGCCAAAAAAATAATTAACAAATGTCAAAGAATTATTGGCAACAAAGAAGCCATAATATTTGATAAAAATACAAAATGACAGTTTATGCGCCAAGTCGGGTTAAGCAAACGAAAAACTAATAGAAGCCAATCATAACAAAAAAAAAAAATGCAATTTAGAGGCGAGCTTGACCCAGCATTAGTTGTAGACGGAATTTATAACCGTTTATAACATACATTTAATATTATTTGTAAAAATAAACACACAAAGCATTCTTTCATTACTAGAGTTCTTTCTTCAAAGTGTCGCTATTGTAATTAATTAATACAACTTTGACACATGCAGTACAAAAATAACTTCTGCGATTAAAGTTTTTTTTTTAGATCAGTATTGAACGACGCGTGTGGCTGAGAAAACAATCGGTCTAAGTATACTTATCATAACCCTTAATTGAGCAAAATTGACAGTTTTTTAAATGTTACAAGCTTAAAGCTTGAATAGGTTATTCAAAGTTAATAAAGCGTGTATATTTTGATTTAGTCTTATTGATAAAGAAACAAATAAATTAAAGAAGCACAGGAAATCAGGTACTCTTTTTAAACCTTTATAATAATAGTTCTAAATGTAGGTCTGCGTGTCGATGTGAAGTATTTGTGTCAGACACGCCAAAGGCCTTTGCGGTCAGCAACCTGCTATAGAACTGTTCACACTAGGACGAGGGCAATGAGTTCTATTTAGATTTTATTTATCCTGCTTTGTACCCATTAATGACCAATTCAAGGCACTTTGAAGATAGGTACTTACTTACTGGGTATTGCACATTGGCGGTTACTGGGAAGTCATTGCCCTCACTTCAGTTTTGCTGTACATTGCTTTCTCCATCGTAGAGAATAAAAGGATGGGCAACTTATCCTAAACCTGCCTCTAATCTCTAAAAAAAGACAAAGTGCATTGAAATATTTTTTTATTTTGATTTCGATATGAATAAACTTGTTGAAATTAAACATTTAAACTGGTATTTTTTATCACAGATAATCAGACTCTTAAAGACAGTAATTAAATTAGGAAAGTAATGCATAGTAATCATTTCTTAATAAATACGTCAAAACAAGGCTGTAAATAAATATTCATATTTATAGATAACAGTTTTTTTTTATTATAGTCAGTTATTAATTTACTATTTGTATAACCTTATAATACTCAAATTTCTGGAATACTTACTTAATATTTAAAATAAGTCATAAATTTCAATCACACATAATTCGAGCATTAACAATAATTTCCTTAAAGTTTTGTGCTAAAGATAAATTATATAATAAAAATATTATAACAAAAATATTTTAGTACCTGCACCATTAAAACACAGATAAAATCAGACTTTTTTCCATTACTATCATCGATTATTCGCTTAATCGCTATGCAGTATTCGTAAAACAATTCTTGCTAATTCTTCTGAACCTCGAGATTTTTAAATTACGATACATTATTATCACAGAATAATCAAAGTATTTACAATAATTAAATTACACAAAATCTAGAAAATTCCGAATCAACCATTATATGGTGCAGGTACTAAAATATTTTTGCATAAATGATACCTGAAAAACCTATTATAAATGTTATCTCACTCTTATAAGGTAACATCTGTCTCGTATCTCTCTTTTCGTGGGTTTTACTTGAACTGAGAAAAATGAAATTGCATTTTTAACATTTATTCCATAATTTTTATAACCCCTGCTCAAAGTGTTGGCCTCGGTTGTGAATGTAGGCCCAACATATGTTTCGTATTTCGACAGTTGTTGTACGAAGTCGTATTTTTTCCTTAATTGTATTAAAAGCCGTTTCAATGCGTTGAGTCTTATGTGACTCATTCACAATTCTAGCGAATTTGTAGTAATGATAGTTGGAAACTAGGGAGGTACTAGTGAAGCGCATTGAAACATTGAAACGGTGAAACAAAACAAAAAAGAATTATTAAAATTGATCCAGCCGAACAAAACGGTCGTGTAAATTTGCTAGAATTGTGACCACGAAAAGAGTGATACGAGACAGATTTTACCTTATAAGAGTAAGATAGCATTTATAGATAGGTTTTTCAGGAATCATTTAAGCAAAAATATTTTTTAAATCTTATTTTTGAATATTAGTCTTATGTGACTCGATTTACAATTCTAGCGAATTCACAAAGTTATAAAAAGTTTTTTATGCCATGTGGCACATCACTAGCAAGAGAATAAACTAGAGAATTTTTGAGAAAGTTGGAAGAGTCTAGTCGCTTTTGGTATTTTTTAAGCCATATAAATGGCCGTACCATGGACAGCTTTAAGTCCAAAAGTTTGCAAGTAAATTAAAAAAAAAAACTAGGTAGCTAATGTCACTAATTTTAAATTTAAAAGTACTCTAATACAATACACATCTAAATAAAATTAAAATTTAGAGTCTACGCCTTATATTTTTTTTAAATTGTATTTCAATGAAAAATTTGGGTTTTATTTTCACAAAACAATAAAAAGTCGATGAATAAAAAATCCACAGGGCATGAGAAGTGTTTCGAGGTTTAAAAGGATAGCAGATGACCCCTCCCGTCGACCATTTCAATTTGGCACACGACGCACCAAACACCCTGCATAATTATAAATCACAGAAAGAATCGTAACAATTAGTGTCGTAGTTTCGAGAAAAAATTCCCACTGTCATTTGGTCACTCCATGAAAAAACTCGAGTTGAATTTCTTGTATGAATTTATCGTTAAATATCCGTGTTGCCTTTCTTTGTTTTAACGGATTCTGCTGTTACAAACATTGGAATATGAAGGATCTTGTCGCAAAACTTTCAGTAAATGCACGAGGTTCGAATGTTTCGTACCAATTTCGTGGTTAAGCTTGTTGTGCCAACCTTCTATATAATTTGTAGTTCGATGCTGTTGACCATATACTCTCCACCCATTCATGAACTCTTCTTGGAACCATTGTCTTTCCATATACGCTCGGAATGTTTTTATATTTTCATAATACTGTCATACTACTACTACTACACACTACTCATACTACTTACTGTCTTTAAGAGTCTGATTATCTGTGATAAAAAATACCACTTTAAATGTTTAATTTTAACAAGTTTATTCATATCGAAATCAAAATAAAAAAATATTTCAATGCACTTTGTCTTTTTTTTAGAGACTAGAGGCAGGTTTAGGATAAGTTGCCTCATCCTTTTATTCTCTACGATGGAGAAAGCAATGTACAGCGAAACTAAAGTGGGGGCAATGACTTCCCAGTCACCGCCGGTGGCGACTGGGAATTTTTATTCCCATTTACCTCTGGTGGCAAATACCGCGGGGGCGACCGGGAATGAATGCCTTTCGCAAGCCTGCGTTAGTAGTTTTTTTGTTGTTTTTAGGTGTCTTGTGTCATCGCATATTCCTTTCCCTCTTTCCAGTGATGACAGCTCCCGTACCGTCGGGCGAGCCGCAGGGCTGCTCGGCCATGCGGATGTGGCGCAACGCCTGCAACACGCTGGTTGCACCCGATGCTGATGATGCCTGGAAGCAGGTGGTGGAAGCTTCTCCACCTGAGTCTTTGTGGCACACGCTCAGGAACTGCGTGGCTTATCAGGTAAATTATACCTGATTTAATTACCAGGTAACTTCACATTATATTATAAAATTGTACTCGCCCACACCCACAGTTTCTCATAAGATGAAAGGGTAGACTGGTGAATGTCACGGGAACCTAGTGAAGTGCCAAAGCACAGAATCAAGGTGTTTTCGTCACTTTTGGCCTACTGTGTACCAAGTTTGGTTGCTATGTCTTATCCGCAATAAACAGGAAATACTCTTTTAAGACACAAGTGCAAGTATGTAATAATTTTGATAACTCAAGTGGTTACCTCATTTTCCTATATTTACCAAGACGCGAATGTTTTGAGAAAAAGGTCACTTCTCGACTATTACATGTTAAGAAGTCAGGTTAATATACAATTAAACTACTTATTCACAACATCACTTATGAATGAAGGTTCAATGAAGTTCTTAAGTTTTATTATTAAAACACCTGTAAAAATAACCGCCATTCTTTTGACAGCTGCTCATAGTTGTTTCATAAACATCACATCATATTATAGTTTCACCACAATCAACTTTCTCACGCAGTTTATCCCTTCATTCAAACGAATACACACACATTCACTTCAAACTGGCATCCTTCTACCACTAAGCGGTATTGCATGCGATTACAACTCTGATTTCGTTATACATTGCTGATTCCAGGCGGGTGTCTGGCAAAACATGCTCAATAAAGGTATGGACGACGTCATCCAACCCGCGGCGTTCAAGCTCGCGATCGTTTTGAGGCACACGCCGTCGGAGCTCACCGTCAAACTGCTGTCCGACTTACTGCGCTTGCATCCGCAGTCTGTGAGTATACTTTACTCATCATACTTTATTCGATAGCAAGAGACGATGCATTAAAGGACGATACAAAAAATCACATATTCTGCGAGTTTGATGTAAACTGTACTTTGCCCAATAGTTACATACATACCTATGTTATATCTGAAGATCATTTGTTGTTGCAAGTAATATTTCTGTCTGTCTTCATTGAATAGTAAATAGCCACTTGATTTGACCTCATTCTGAATGAGCGAAGCCTAGACTATAAAAAAATATAGTCTTAGTTATTGCTAAAGGCATCGAGGTGAGCATATTTGCTTCGTTGCTTGTAAAGTCAAGTAAAATGTCGTTTTCGCAATTTAATTTCGTGGCCTCGAATATCGTCATACACTTTCAACCTCTGGAGTAAAAAACTTTCTAGAAATTGTATCATACAAATAACAAGAAGCTATGTGTGCAACAATAATATTTACTACCAATTTCTTCGTTCTTATTGACAGTAGAATGTGTATTTTCATCACAATAACAATCAAAAACAAGCTATATAAGTATAAATTTAGTGGCCTCTTCTAATCTCAATTCCCAAATCTCGTTACTAATGAAAACGTTTCACATTGTTGTCAGACAGACTGAGACATTTCGACCCCAATTTCAATAAGAATAACAGCTATTCTGTTTCCACAATGTATGTCGCATAACTTATGATAATTCATCTGCTTTTTACACATGACATTCAGGTCAAGTTGTCTTATTTGCTTCCCATGTCCTTATTATTTTGACTGCCTAATACATTTTTGCCGAAATACTATGTCTCATTGATAAGTAGTAAGATGTACGTGTAGAAATATTGTAGTCGTGTATACCCATCTATAAAGAAGACGGGAGTGTTATAAATAGCTACTTTGATTTCCAGTCAATTGATGCAAGACGCAATTCTCTCGGCACTTATAGTGTTATAACTATCTATTCAACAATCTACCAATATCTATACAAAGTACGTATAGCAGAGCAATCATCTGTTCTAACCTCTGCAACTTTAATATTTAAGATTTAAAATTCTCTCTCTCAACAAGAAAGAAGTTCGATAAGGAATGACAGCCATAGAAAACGACGTTTTGGCTAAAGACACAGATATACATATTTGTTTGAAATTGTTATTTATATATCGTTTGCTTTTCTACTGATTTCGATATTGTTTTTACATGTAGTATACTATTTTTGTATATTCATACACTGTTTAGATAACAAATATTATTTTATGCATATTCCCTATTACACAAACAATCTCACCACAGATCAGTAACTAATACAGAGCCGTTACTCCACAGCAAGACCTGACGTCATACATCCTGGCTCTCCTCACAGACGACGAGGCCACCTGGTGTGGGAACTGCAACAGTTCTGAGTCAGCCGCGTCCTCCACACCTTCATCCCCCGCCAGCTCTGCTGATGAAGAGTCCTCGACTACTGACCAAGTGGAGACGGACGCTGATGGCGCGGAGGCTACAGATGTAGATACCAATGAGGCTGCTGGCGGCCCGGCGGACTCGGCCTCGGCTTCTGCTGCGGCCGCTGCCGCTGCGGCTGCTGCTGCTGCTGCTACTGCTGCTACTGCTACTGTTCCAATCGCACCTCCCCCTTTTGCAATCCCTGTACCTCCTATAGTACCGGATTCGACAACGCCAGGCGAGTCAAACGTTCCCGATTCGACGACGGCTGATGATCCTATTGACGGTATGTTTAATTTATTAGGAGTGCTAGTGTAGTTTGACAGTAAGAGGTAATCAGATTTTTAAGTACTGATCCCATAAAGAAATAACACTAAAAGCTGATCCTAGTAACATAGGCTGCTTATGGTCTCGGAAAATATACAGTTCAACGAAATATGCTACGGAAACGAAGAAGCGAGAAACAGCAAGCTTATCTGTTTCTTCTTTTGAGAGATTGGCATTAATATCAGATTTGACTATGACTATCGAGTTAGAGGTAAAACTCTGACAATCAGTTTTAATACGGGTTATTCTACATAGTTACCTAGAATGGGTTTGTAGAGTTCAGATAAGCAGTGGTTTCATGTATAATACTGGTACTCAGCTACATTCATTTACACTGGCAGCTAAGAGGAGTTCATATTGTAAAAAAGCTAGACAGATGACAATCATCATTTGCCTATATATCTGGTTATAAGACAGTGTTTTATTTTTTACTAGCTGACGCCTAACAGTCAATGAGTGTAGTGTAGATTCGATATATTCAATATAGTCAACCGATTGCGATGAAACAAAGCTTAAGTAATATATCAAGTTACACAAAATTTTAATGTATAAAATTTATCTACATCGAATTCGTACATTTTACGTGATGCGCACACAAATAAAAACTTCTACAGATTTATTATATGTATAGATTATTGATAGGTTTTCGTTTGACTACTTTTTCATCCGATGTGATGCATCAAAGCGACGAAGCGGTCGGCGATGAAGCTCGCATCCCTAACCGAAACTTATGCACTCTTGACTTAAATACCCTCAGGTTGTAGTCACAATTAAAGTTTTATCAAAACGTTTAGTGCCTAGTTCCTAGTCTATCCCCAAATATGATGTGGTCGGAGTCGATGTCGATGCGTGTGGCGATGGTGAGGGTCGCACAGGACTGGTCGTTATGACTATACTTTTGGGAGGCCTATGTCCAACCTGCCTAAATGCACTTCCAAAATGCCTAATGTAGCTACGTAAGAAGTACAGGCCAGTAACTGATTACCCATGTCCGGGCTGCAGCGGAGGCGTCGGACAGCGGCGCGATGTCGGTGGAATCGCCGGGGTCCCCGGCCGGGTCCCAGGGCGGGTCCCTGCCGGGGTCCCCGGCGGGCCCGCCCACGCCGGCCGGCCCGGCGCCGCTGCGCGACCTGCAGCTATTCGGGGACTGCGAGCTGGCCGTGCTGGCTGCCTCTAGGGAAGAGTACGACGCCCACGCCAAGCTTGTGAGGGCAGAATATTCCAAGCTCACGCATGATAATTATGTGGAGTTAAGAATTAAGGTGAGCTGCTTAAACTAAAGGCCAATTATGCCAGCTTCCAAAATTTACATGTTTTTATTTATTTATTATTGACGTCAAAGGCCGTTATGTTATGCCCATATGGCTACCATAGAAAACGGATGTTTTGAAAGAATAACAGTTATATTAGTCTGAAATTGTTATATCTTGTAAATAAATCTTTTTTTTTTATCAATTCTGATTTAGTGTTTGCTGTTAGTATTCTATTCTTCTATGTATATCGATAAAATGGTGTTTTAATTTCATGCATATTTCCTGTTCTCATTAAATCGGACACATTTGATAAACTTCAATTTACCCCATATTTTTCAGCTATCAGTTACACAACATTGACGTTGAAAATACTACGTGCAGGCTGCAACTCTCAGAAAAAAATGAAACTGTCAGTCCATTATATATAGTTAAACCAATTTAATTCTTCCTAGACCATAATAAGTGTTTTACTAAACACTGAAAAATATTCAACGATTTTATCAGTTTCTTTGATCCATATCATTATGCTATGACTTAAAATCACAAATGAAAACATATTTTCTCAAATTTCAGGTGCTAAACCAATTCAACCAAATACCAAAGCTGTTCCACACGCCCGAGTTCGAATGCTTCGAGTCCGCTGCTCGGGAGAACATCGAGCGAGAGATCCTCACGCTGCGAGAGCATCTGCTCACCGGGAGGAAAGACTAGTGCTACGTTTACCAGGAATTTGACGTTGCCGACGAGGAACAGCTCAGTACTGAGAGCAACTAAATCTTTACTCGACCAGCTTGACAAATTACCTGAGCGCTGGGAGCAAGGGCTAGAAAAGTAAAAACGGCCGAATAAACGCCGATTATGTCTTCCCAGATGTTCTGACTGTGTCAGCGTCTGTATGTGAGACTCTAGTGATTTGGGTTAAATGAATAAGTCAGTTGTTATCGTCATCATCATACAGCCGTAAGACCTCTGCAGCTAACCCCAAGCGTCTCCGTATCGACCGGTTATGTGCTTCTCATCGGTCTTCAGTAGGCCATTACCCCACTTTGAAGGTTTACCCTTTTCAAAAAGAGATTTCATAATCTTAAGCCTATTTTTATGCAGGCATAACGACGCCACGTGCTCTCACTCAACAAAATCATTGATGTAAAAGCATATAAGCTACACGAAAATAAGCTGAAAAATAACAAAGATTGAAATAGGCAAGTATTTAATAAACAGCAAATTAAAATTGGGTGAAACGACTGTTTTACGGCGGAATAAGATTAGCTAAGCTCATTAAAAACATCATAATCATACCATTTCGAGCGGTAACGCAAATTGTACGTAACAATAATTTACTGCTCATTGCTCAAGGTAATTTTAAGAAAGAGTAAATTTTTATTGCATGTTTTGTGGTATCGACTACCTTACCCATAACGCCAGTACCTCTCGTCGTCAAAGAACGTCATATTCCTGGCAAGTCTAAAAGGCGCCTGAATTTGACTTGTGTTACACTCACCCCACATGCCGCTAACACAAGTAAGCTTCTCGGGTCTGTATGGCTTGCAAGCTGCAATCAAAGTGATTGTGAAACAAGAGACACTTCCAGTGTAGTGTTATTATTTAGATCGGTGTCTGTTTATAATCTAGATTTCACTGTTTTACAAAAGTAAGCCACAAAGGCACGGCTACTTTACGATCCGTTGTTTACAATTCAAAATATAATAGGTGTTAATGTAAACTTATTCAGGCGTAGTATTTATAAACGCCTTACATTTCACTTAACCTCGTATTGTATACCGACATTCCATAATAAACAGTAAATAAACATATTACGCTTTCTTAATGTTTAACACTATTATATAGCGGTAATTGTAAATGCATTTAGATTTATACATTGAATCACTTTTTGATCACGTGTATTTGATAATGCCATTAGATATAAAAAAAAACATGACTGAACGTCTTTTCATTTTAAATTTGGAACATTGAAAAATGTATTTGCAAAAATATTTTACAATAAATAAAAATAGGCATAAAACTTGCTTGTCCGTTCTGTTCAGTTGTTTAGTCTATGTAAGTATAAGTACGTTTGTACCAAGATAGTATAATAGGTAAGCATAGTTACAAATTCTGTGCTTACTTCGATGTAGTCGGTAGATAGTTAGCTAGGTAGGTATTCTATAGAATTTCTGCTTATTATTTAATTTTATCAATTTACTAGCATTTTATGACATGGTCAATAAAATAAGGTAAAAATATTTTAACTTGTGTTTTATTTACTCAATCTACATAATTATATTTAAAAGGTAAATAAACGGTTAAGTTATTATAACTGCAAACATAATATATTATAATTGTGTGGATAGAATCAATTTTTTAAATTATGATGACTCGTGTGCGGGACGGGTACAATACTTGTGTCGGAATATCATTGACGGAACTTATTCCACGTTTCACATTTGCGAGATGACTGTTCTTATCTTGCATGCGAGCACTTGCAATGCACAGGGCACAGATCAGTACCTATTAAAATCGTTCAAATGCGAGGCGGACTCGCCTGCAAAAGGGTACCGAACTAATCAATTTGTTCGTTGAAAGGAAAGTTACCTGAGGATAGCTTTGCCAGCCAACGCCGGACACGGTCAGGCTTTTTAAATATGACAATTTTGTTTAGAATTGTCATTTGAGTTTTGCCTTACATCGTATCGCTAGCACAAGCGCCACAATGCAATTAGTCTAGCAATTATATTCGCCCCAGATACGAACACAGTGTGCCCATAAGAACTTATCGTGAAAAATACCTAGGCACAAAATACCTAAACGTATCTATTTCCTCTATCGTAAAATATTCCCGGTTTATTCTCTTCTCACCGCATCCTATTCTTTATAGATACATAATATATTATTATTATTCTAATAATAATACCTATATTATTATCTCTCATAAAGGTACAAAGGTTGATAATAACTAATAATTATTTTGCAACAGTCATTCATTTGTGAGAGCTGGAGTCTATACTGGGTACAGCAATGCGATTCACTAACAAACTCATCATAGATGTTAACAACGATACGTTCACTGATGTTGCATCGTAAAGATCGCTTTTAAAAGCAACGTTGTTAAAAACCGTATTCGCTAAGCTACATAAGTTCGTCGACGATCTGCCGAACAACGATGATGAGTAAGATGTTTATAGTGTTGCTATGTTTAATCTAGAGTATAATCGAGAAAATCTCGACTAACCTTTTTTTAAGTTATTTCGTCATTTTAAATTAATACAAATGCACAATACGTATGTATAAAACACGTTATATTTATTATGCAACGAATTTTTAATTAATTATATCATTTTCGACTTGGAAAATAATTATTCAAATCTTTGACATTTGTAATTGTAGGTTATGTATTTCAAAACAAACAACTTCATCTTATCTTGATTAGTTTTTTTATCAAAATACAAAATTTCAAAGTTCCAAGTGGTTTTAAGTGGCTAAGTGGATTTAAAAATAATTCTGCACCCCTATCCAATGGCGTTCTACTTGTTCTTTGTTTTAGTTTGGTTCCAAACCGATCGAAAGTAAGTACACAGTAACATTTCTATTTAAATATACAGCAGTTTCTGGAAATACTATCTGTGTAACCAAAATATTTATCTTTTAGTGTCTCGCAACGCAGCCCCTTCGTTAAACCAGCTGGAAAAGCTAGTAAGCTTTTTGGAAAGCAAACCTTGGTTAGCTATGGGCCATGCTCGAACTGCAAATGCTCGCATTCGCAGTCGTCAGGTATTGGTCCGAAATAACAACAGCCCTGAACAGTGATGGCAGTGGGTGTACGAAAACATCGGAACAGTGGTGTAAGGTTGGTAATTATATGTATTGTGTGTATATTGTTGCAGTAAGGTATAGTATCCTTTTACATTGACAGCCCCCTGTGCATTTTCTTTATTACTAAATTAGTATTAACTACAGGCATGTACTGTAACTTTGGGCTAGGCTTCAAATGTCAATTATAAAAGCATTTAAAATTGCAACGGAAAGTTAAACCAAACCGAGCAAGTAGGTGTTTAATTTATCTAATACATCAAATCATATCATTCTTACTTGTGTTGTAGTACTGGAAGGACAAAAAAGGAGCAGTTAAAAGGAAGTCCAGCTTAATTGCAGCCGCAAGGCGGCGCACTGGTGGTGGCATAGAGGATTTGCCAGAACTCAGTGAAATTGAGTTGAAAATCCAAACCATTATGGGAGGAGAAAGTTTTGGTTGTGGAGATCAGAACTTAGAAATAAATCCTTTCGAGGTTTGTAATTTTCAAGGCTATAGATGTCTACAAATTTAATGATTTGATTGAAATTAATAAATAATACATTACTTTTACATTTTTAGGAAGTGCCATTGGATAGAACTGTGGAAAGCGAAGAGTCTCCCAGCATTTTACTTGTAAGTTTTTTTTTTTAATTTTATGTAAATAATTAATTTAATGAGTTAACCTATTATAAAAATAATAATGTGTAAACATTCTATTTTCAGAATATTGTTCCTCCAAATGAGCAGCAGACTGACCAAAGTGAGGTTTTTCTAGATGAGCCAGGCCATGAAATGCAATGGGTATAAGATTTCTTTATCCTTTTATTGATAAATTTTTCCACTTGGTGATAGGTACTGCCTGTGTTTTTACCTCTCATAATAAGTAACCTCTACACTAATTTGCATAACACCCATGTTATGCCTGTTATGTTTGATCAATATAAAGTATATAATAAATAAAATAGGCCAAACCTACATTGCTAAATTGTAAAAAAAAACTGGATATGGTATCGCTGTGGGCTGTGTGTAATTTTAAATGTTATCTTGAATAATTAAAAGAACCTAACAAAACATTATATTCCAGTCTAATCTTGCTGCTTTTGATGGGGATAGTGTGCAAGACAATCTGGCACACATACCTACAACATCAATATCACAGCAAGTAATTGAACTAGCACCAGATGCTCATAGTCCAGCTGAAGAAAACAGGGTATGGTTTTGAAAAATTATGATCCATAGAATAGCTTATTTTTATGGAAACAAAAAAAATATTCAACAACTATCATATATTTTCAGGTTTTGTTTACTGAGCCAACAAGACCTGCGTCACACCCAAATGATGTTATGGAAAGGGGCAGTCAAAGTAAGTTACATTCTCTAACCAAATATTTATTATAAAATAATAATAACTATAATATAGGATAGAGACACATTTGTCTCCCTCCTAAAGGCCTCCCTTGCCTCTTTCCATTGAAAGAGGCAAGGGAGGCCTTTGCCTTGCAGTGGGACACGATGGGCGAATAAGATAACTATAATAAGTACAATATGTTAATTGCAGCTCCTACTCAGCGTGTGCATAGAGAGACAATACGCGGTCGCCGACGCACTCACCAACTATCTCCGCGTCAATCGGCAGCACGCCGGCGACTATTGAGAAGGTCACCTCCGTCACAACGCCGCTCTGAAATGGTTAGCATCACAGAGCGTTTCATAGCCATCGAAGAACGCCGAGCACAAGCAGAACTCTTGATTGCCCAAGCAATTAGTCAACAAGTAGAGGGCCATCAGGCTATGGCTCAGGCTCTAGATAGAATTAGTAGTGCAATTAGAGATTTAATAAATAAATAAAATAACATGTATGTTAAAAGATTGTTTTATTTATTAACTAATTATATTAAAATGACTTTTCATATATATACTATTTTGTTAGACTGCATTAATTTTATCTTTAGGTATAACATTATATATAAGAAGTTTAAAAAAAGATCCACTTTCTATATTTTATGATGAACAATATACATTACTATTTATCATACACTATAATTTTTAATAAACAAACTGTCTTACAACCTAAATTAGTAATATCTTAAGTCTATTGTTAGTATTTACTTCTATTATTAACTATTTTGTCCACGCCACAGTCTATTAATTAGACGACCTCTAGCAAGACGTCCACTGTCTAAATCACTAATAGAGTTCTGGCTTCCTTGTTGTAGTAACCGGATCACTCTCGCTTCTTGTCTCTGTAAATGAGCTGGTAATTCTAATGGAGGAACTCTAGCTTGATTGCAAATGTTATGTAACACACAACAAGCTTTAATAATTTTTCCCACCATCTCTGGATCATAGTGAAGAACACGATGAACCAAAAGGCACCTAAAACGGCCTTTCAGTATGCCAATCGTTCGTTCTGCAGTATTTCTTGCAGTGGCATGCAGATTGTTATAGTATTCTTCCCTTGATCCAGGCTCAAGATTGCTATATGGAACCATCATGTATGGCCTAAGAGCGAAACCGGAGTCCCCTGGAATAAATTAAATAGGAATTTAATTTAATTTTACAATAATAAAAATAACTGAATTTATTATTAATATTTAAATACCTCCGGAAACAGGTACAATTTATGATGGTAAAAGTAAAAACATTTTAAAATACATACCAAGCAGATACACTGTTTCGCCTGTATTATTTAGCTGCTCCAAATGCGTTTTTATAATGGAATGATTAAATATAAAGCTGTCATGTGTTGCACCTCCAAAAGTTACATCCACATGCATTATATTTAAGTCTGGATCATTTATCTTAAAAAGCAAAAACAAAAGATTAAAATATGGTTTGAAACAGATAGGTTAGGAACATACTAAGTATAAGTTTAATGAAATAATAAAATAAAACTTACAATAACAGCATTTCGTGCATGATACCCTTTTCTACAATAATATCTCTCTTCATGTTCTTTGGGCCGAACCATTGATATCAAGGTACCATCAACACAACCAATGGTTCCAGGCATTTTGAACTTTTCATAAAATCTAAATAAAAGAAAAGTATTCATTAAAAAATATCCATTTGAAAATATTAAGTATGTAACATAAAAATAAATAGCCATATGGTTTGATTCATGAAAGCATCTACTTAATAAAAAATAAAAACTAAAGTGTGAAACTTAAGAAATATCAACTTACTTTTCTTTGAGAATTTGCCTTTCGTTTGTATTTTGAGGAAATCTTATGTACTTATTAATAATTACTGGGTTGTTGATGGCATCTATTATGGTTCTTATAGCCCTCGAGGCAGATGCTTGCGAGATATAAGTTCTTGCATTCTCACATAATATTTTTTGGTAACTTCCACTAGCTAAAAATGCGAGAGTGCATAAAACCTGGAATGAGAGTAAGTTTTAGACATTTTTCCACTGTGTGGTGATATTATTACATTGATTTAATTGTAATACCTTGGTTCGGTTGCTAATTCCTCCTCGACGTTTCGCCTTTGATAAGAATGGGGAAAGATCTTCTTCCAATTGTGTAATAAGCTCTTCAGTCAACCTGAATATCTTAATATAGTTTATGTCAGTGGTAAGAAGATCCATATTACGTATCCTGTAGGCCTGACGTCTTTTTTCTAAATTATCACGACGCTTAGCTTCTTCCAACAAAAAAATCACACAGGAAAGACGAACTGCCATCTAAAACATTAAAAATAGGCATAAACGTTTCAGGAATTAAAGTACGATAAACAAAACAATATTATGCATTTTAATTTAAAAAATTACTTGTTTTACTTACATTTTGATCGTCTACAACCAAGGAAACATCTACAATTTACAAGGTTTACGGTTTGACAGTTAAAATCGAAGGCGAAGGCGCCGTTGTCGTCGAAGGCGAGGATGATTTGTGTTTCTGAATACCGTTTTTCATACATTCGGAAACATATTTTAGTTCTATGTTGCGCCGTCGACATCGTTGAGGCGCTAGGATCGCGCAGGTTTAACTAAAGAATACCGATATGTTTTCATCAGATGTTGCAACGATGATGTCTTGGTTGTAAAGATGTTTTGCCTTAGTGAATCGCACTCCAGGACATGTGTGACGGAACCACAGAGTACTTTGTAATATACTGAAAGACAGAACTCCAGGGTCACACCAACATTACAATTCTGATTACACTTACGTACTACTGACATAAATGGAGAAACATGAATACAAATAAAATAATTCAATACAAGTACAATATAAGTACTCACGCACACAGAATATACAGAGGGATACTACGTATCTCACGCTCCAACGTCCGAAAAGGGACGAAGGATAGGATAAGCATTTACTTATTCGAGAGTGTATATGTGTGTATTTCACTAATTAATTGGAAATAATAATAATATTTTCTATCTCAGCAAAATCTAACTGAAACATTTCGTAATTGCTTTTTACAGTTTGATTTAATAATAATAATAATAATTTATTAGTCCAGAGTTACAGAATGTATCTTAAACTACTATAGTTATGTTACTTACGGGTATTCACAGTAACTGGTAAAATTAAAATTTACAATAAATTGTATTGTGGTCCCCAAACTAGGCAGTGCCTGTATCTTGGGGGCCGGAGTTACGTTTAGTTACATTTAGTCCAAGACATGCTAATTGCTAACTTTCATAATTGAAACAAGTTTTTTTTTAAATCATTTATGTAAATCAAATCAAATAAAATCAAATACCGGTAGCAATCTGCCTACCAATTTGCGCCTAAGATAGATATTTAAAATTTTGTTAAGTTGCTTATAGACCTGACTGCCAAGGAATACAAAGCTTCGCTGCAATGAGCGACATTGTGTACGGAAGTAGGGACAGACAGTGTGTTTTCATCGTTGGGAGCTGTGAATTTGGAGGGTTCGTGGGAAGTTTGAGCGTGTTTAGCTAATACTTTATTGCGTTCCATATCATGTACATAAATGGTATAAAATATTGTCAAGATCAATATGGGCCTAGTCGGGCACAGCAAAGTTAGGAGAGAGAATGAAGTCTAAGTAACAATTCATGGAATTAATTGTTATTATTATAGGTATATAGATATAAAAGATGTTTAAGTATATTATTGTGTGGTAATTTATGTTTGATATTTTAATTTATTTTTTATCATCGTTATTATTAAATTATGTACCTATATATTTAAATTAAATTGTGTATGCACGTTATTTATTATGTTTATGTATTGGTAAATTTTGTCAGATGTTTTATTAATTACTTTTCATCATCATCAGTATTATTAAATTATGTTAATATTGAAATTAATTTATGTATGTATATTATTAGAATGTCTTCGTGTAAGTAAATTAGGTCAGGTATTTTTATTTTTTATTTTTGTCGTCATCATTATTAAATTATGTATTTATTTAAATTAATTATGTATATATAAAATGTTAAGGACAAATAATTTGCGAACAGAGAGAACTGAGCATTTTCCGTATAGATCGGTAGTATGAAAGCGGTGAGGTAACCGCCGACCAACCTTTAGGAGAGGTCTCTGCGCGCGTTCTGAACTTCTGATTTTAGCATATGGGACTTTGTCACTCTTCTCCAAGCAACTATACAATATTGTAAGTTATTGATTGGCAGAAATTTTTTAATAGTTGAAAGGCTCGCACTTGAACACCATTTGCCTGATGGAATGCGTCAATGTGATCCACTATGGAGCACACTTGCCTAGGAGTAGAAAGAAAGAAAGAAGTGTTCTTTCTTTCTTTCTAAGTAACCTATTCACTCTTGATTTAAAGTTTCCCAGGTTGTAACTATCAGAAAACATCATAGATATCCGGGAAACACAAAGTTTGGCAGGGAATTCCACTCCTTAGCTGTACGCACCATGAATATGTTCTCGAAACGATTTGTGCGTATTCCCATCAATTTCCTCAGACTTTAATTTTGGACTCAATGAACCAGAGCCCAAAGCCAACCTACGTCTTAGGACCTACTGGGGCCTTAGGGTGCTTCTTCACCCCGGGACAGCATCTATTGTTATACAAAGCACAGCATTAATATTACGCTGTTTCTAGATTTTTTTATCTATTTTTCTGTAAGCCTTCTGTAAAATAAAATAAATAAATACAGGTCCGATCGTGTGTGGAGTACTGCAGCCACATATTGGCTGGTGCTGCAAAATGTCATCTGGCAGCTTTGGGCTCCGTGGAGAAGCGAGCGAAGAGGCTGATTGGCGACCCAGATTTGGTCCAATCTACATAGCCTGGAGTACAGGCTAGCCAGCCCTTCAGTATTTTACAGGATGCATTTTAGAGCGTGCTTGGGAATACCCAAGAAAAAAGGTAACGTACAGTAGGTAGCACCCTTACGTTGTTGAAACCTGTACGGTCCAGACTAAGCGTTTCTCCTCATCGTTTCTACCACGTACATCGAAGAATTGAAACAATTTACCTGCTGCGGTCTTCCCGTCCGATTATAATTTAGGTGTTATCAAGGCTAGAGTGAATAGTCTAATAATAAACAAGTGCGCCTCCCTATCAACGATTGCATCACTGGTTACCATCAGGTGAGATCGCAGTCAAGGACTAATTTAAATTAATAAAAAAAAAGAAAAGCCAAGCGCCAGCGTGTAGGTAGTACTGGAACTAAGTTGACTGGAAGAAAATGCCCCTATCGTCAATATCGAGCATGGTTTAAAAGCTTGTTACTTCATCCAACGGGATGTTTGACGAAAAGGCAACGTGAAAAAAGAGATAACGCTTGAAAACTCTGTTAACAGTCGGTTGTCCTCATTCAGAATCTTGATTTTTGCAAGACTTCTATTGTTACACTTTTTTAATTTTTGAGTAAATTATGTGTCAAAGTTCATGCAAAACACCAGATTTTCAGAGTTCTTTACTGGATTAGTTTCACACAAATTTATAAATTGATTTCAACACAGTGGACCCCCGGTAGTTCGACAAACATTTTGCAGGGCAGTGTCGAACTATTGAATTTGTCGGATTATAGAGTACTGCCTAAGACCCCTTAAAGTCCGGACTTTTTTACAAAAGAGTACCTTTTAATCCGACAAATTACAGATCTAATGATAAGATTCTTTATATTATATATATGTTCTCTGAAGTACAAATCATACTTCATTATGTATGTCAAAGAAGATCGGCAGTTTCAGTGTCGCTCTATTTGAGAAACAAGCCTAAATTAAATTATATGCAATTTATAGATCAAGTAGAGTAGTTTATTTTCCTGATAAAAGTTTTTTTTTATTTGATGGGAAAAGAGAAAAAACATATAAATAAATATTTTGTTAAATCAGAAGTAAAAGTAGCAATAACTAAACGCAAAGCAGCGGTATTGAAATAATTATTGCCATTTTTAGTAGAATAATACTTATTAGTAGAATATGAATGTTAACTGGATGGTTAAAACTAACCACCATTTTATAATAACGTTATGAACACATTTTTTCTTTTTATATTAATAGACATAAAGCGATTGCAATATTCCAATCTTAACCATAAACCGTATTATTAAGTATTTAAAAAAAATATAACATCATTGTTAGTTTTTACAGTTTATACCTGGCAACATTAAACAGTTGGCATTTCAAACTGAACTGTCATCTTGTGATCTGTCACAACAGTCGTACGTATACGTATCCTTGCTTGTGATCTGTTTGGTGTCCTGTTATTTCACTATTTGTTTACTTTCTAACTCATTAGTGTTTACTTGCATTATTTATTCCGCGTTCAGTTGAGCTTTCGAGTTCCTGCGTGTCGAGTTCTTGTAATAGTGAACACTTTTTTTGAGACAGGACTCTATTTGTTAATAATAATATGTCTCGTTCTAACGTTCGGTGTATTACTGCCGGTTGACTAGACCTCGTCATCGTCTTTCAAACGAAAACGAAGACCTCCTTATTATTATAAGGCTATGGACTTATCCAAGGCAGGTGAGTAAAAATATTCAGGTCATTTTTAAAATAATGTCTACAGTTACTGAAGATTTATAATAGTTGATAAAGCAGTATTGGTTTTGCACCACTTTCAATTCCCTCAAAGTAAACGTAAGTGGAAAAAATGATACACTAGTCATACTACTTTGTAAGAGTGTGTTTAAATCTTTGTTACCCATGGGACCCCAAGATTTCCTCAAGATGTTTTCCTACCCTGTTAGCAAATGATTATTATAGTAAAATATTTCAATAATATGCTTATATTGACAGGTCATGTATTATGATCTATTTTTCTAAGACTAGATTTTCTCTTCTTTACAAATTATATACCTAACATACTTAAATATTTAATTGTTTATTCAATAATTAGATGCTTTGTACAACTTCCATTGTGTATATGTCATATATGTTTTCTTTTTGATATTTCGCTGTCATTATAACTGAACGCTACTGTAATTAAAAATACCCAAATGAGTAACACAAAGACAGTGATGTATTTAACCTCTAAGTTTGTTGTTGGGCTATTCAGAGTGTTACAGAGGCTAACAGTTTTTTATTATTATGTTACTCGCAGACAACAGATGCTGACTTCGTATGCCAGGCTTGTTGGGAATTAGCAAGTCATGCAACTAACCAAGTTGCACCTGAAAGACAAGTTGGACATCAAAATATTTGCAATGGATGTGGCCGTTCCATTCTAAGAAGCAGAAGTCGTTTAGTACTGAGAGAAAACAGTACTGATGAAGAACAACAACTTGGTGCAATCATTTCACAGTGGAAACAGCACCGTCAAGTAAATATATTTTTTTGTCTTTATAAAAATATTTTTTCATTATTTCTATTGTAATAAATATTTATTGTATTAATTATTGTTTTAGCTTACTCCCACTGATGAAGCAGTTGGCTATGAGCTCAAAGGATATTGCTTCGTAACACAATTTAACAGTGGTGCTTCAGAGGATTTGGCTATATTCCCGCACCAAAGCCCTCAAAATGACGAAATTGGATATTGCCGTGAGAATGTGACATACAGCTGCTGTCTGCAGAAAATAGGCATTGTCTGTCTTCAGAAAATGAACATTTTATAAGAGTTATAAAGCCGAACATATAAAATAGAAATGTAAGTTACAGACTTTTATTATTATATATTTTTTTACTGTATCAGTAAGGTAAAGTCCAAAATAAATTGTAAATACTTTCTTTTTAGATTGTGTACACCGATTATGTGTGCCACACCTGTTGGGAGCTTGCAAACCACCAGGTTTTATCTGAAATTCCAGAAGAAAATCCAGTGCAACAATTTGGAAAACAGGAAATACCACATCAGCAATACATTACACTGCCAAACATTAGACGAGCTGCTGACACTAGAAGGCACTGCTTGTTTGCTGACTGCAGGAATCCTGAGCAATATCATATTCCAGACACAATACGCAGACGGGTGCTGAGTGACTGCAACTTTTATATACCTAGAGGTGCAAGGATATGCGGATACCACATGGGTAGAAACACATTTGGTAAACTGTACACATCTGAAAACACACTAGACCAAGATATGGTTTACATACTACAAGAATCTGTAGCTACGCTAGAAGGGAACAGGTCTCGCTGTGTGACAATAAATAGATGGGTTGTGGAAGCCGGTAATGGCAGGATCAAAAGAGATTTAAAAATATTCAGGCATGAATATTTTAATTGTACATGATGAAGGACTTTTCCATTGCAGCAGCTCTGCATAATGCATTTGCCACAATGTTTGTGGATTCAAGTAATGCGGAACAAATAGTCAATATTATAAATGAAAGGCTTTTTGCAGACAACACTTTAGCAGGAATAGTACAAGAAGAGAATCTCAATAGAAGAAACTATATTTACAACTATAACTAGTTCAAATATTGTGTTCCCTAACCTGTCTATAGAAGAATTGGTCCTCTTTGCTTGTGGCACTTATCAAATTCGACAAGCTAGGTCATACATAGGTGAACAATTACGTTTTCATGGCCTTTTTGTATTGTTGGTTTGCGCACTGTGGGATGTTGCTCTCACGTAATGAGCATTGTATAGTACCCGGGCTACGCGCGTCACCAGGATAATATAACTCCACCTGCACAATTCCTTGACCAAGTTTTACTCAGGCTAGATACATAACTGTTAAATAATAAATAAGTAGGTGCCTACCTATTAAATGTTTGTAAAAAAAAGTCAGATTCTGTTCAGATTTTGTGTTAACGCCATCTATTGCTGAAAAGCTTAACCTTTCCATTATCACACACCGAGGCTCTACCACGAGCTCATAACGTGATAAATTTTTCGACCTCAATCGGTCTGTTAAAAGGATGGAGCTATATAGGGTGTATAGCTCTATCACTCTCTTTCGCTCGTACGACTAACATTTTAACATTATCATGGTAAGGCCCCTGGCCACCTACCGAGCGATAGTTAAATCATTATAAATTTTGACAAATTTAATTCGCTTGTTTGCTATTCCAAGCCAGATGGCGTCACTGAGCCATAGGATGACAGTTTTTCTAAGACATTTTTTCTGATAGCCGCTCTATTGTATCTCTTTAAATCTCTTTGCTAAGTAGGTACACATTTCACAACACACATAACCTAACCTAAATCGTAAATCTTTAAACCGATTTTCTATCAAAATCCCATAACAAAAAAATATGCTATGATTACACTTTATGTTATTAGGTCTTAGATACATCTCTTTCGGGTGTTTTCACCAATGTACGCGAAGTATAAAGGCGACACTCAAAGTACATGGGGTTTTGCCAATCTTCTTTAGTCAATTAAACAACACAATAGAGAGCTTACGTTTTATTATAAAATTAACGTAAAATAATCAAAAAATCATGCATTAGCGAATATTAACAAAAAAATATTCAATAATAAATTATAGACCATGTCGGATTACAGGGGGTGCCGGATTAGACAGGGACCGGATTACCGGGGGTCCACTGTAGAAGCCTAGATAATATCCACAATATACCTACTGTGTTTCCAAAATTTCTAATGAAAAATATGTAGTAACGCATAGAAATATAAAAAAACAGGATAAGTGGCAAGGGTGCGTGTGCATGTCCGCGCAATATGCGGAAAATTCGCACGATCGGGCAAACGGCCGTCAGTTATTAACTTGAGACTCGCGGTACGTGATCGTAAACAAATTGTTTAGTGGTTCCGTGCAAGAACCGAAGCGATAAGAGAAGCCTGGGTCATCACAGAATCTCTTACCAAGTAGTACAAGTTTAATATATAATATATTTATATTTAAAATCAGTAAAAATAACAAATCTTATAATATCCTTTGCTGCTACTACGTATTTTTTTTTTTTGAATATCAAAGCTACTGTATTACTCTTACAGTAAATACATTGCTCTTTAACCACTACCTAATTTTAATAGTTAGTAACTGAAAAAGTAATGTAAAAGTAACAAGTATTTTATAATACGGCCGCTGTCAGCTGCAGCGAGTTAATGATGTGCCTGTATGATCCACTAATGTAGACTATCAACCATAATATCGATTAGTTGGATATTCGAAGTGAAATAATGTAAATATTTTTATTTATTTTGATTATTTTACAGAGCAGAAGAGAAGTACGTAAGCAACTGTCGTAAAGTTAAATTGTAAATTAATAGAGGGAAGACAATTTTTTGGTTTCGGATAACATAAGATATCGTTTTATTTCCTTAATTTTTCTGATTTTGATATTTTCACTTCCTTCTTAGTCTTCAAAGCCTCGAATGCTCTATAACAATGGGCATGATTCTGGCAGAATATACAGGGTGTTTGGTGCATCGTGTGCCAAATTGAAATGGTCGACGGGAGGGGTCTTCTGCTATCCTTTTAGACCCCTAAACACTTCCCATGCCTTGTGGTTTTTTTTTCATTGACTGTTTATTGTTTTATGAAAATTCAAATATTTTTTTTTTTAATATATAAGACGTAGACTCTAAATTTTAATCTTATTTAGATGTATATTGTATTAGTTTTAAATTTAAAATTAGTTATATTAGCTTTCAATTTTTTTTTATTTACTTGCTAAGTTTTGGACTTGAATTAAAGCTGTCCATGGTACAGCTACTTGTATGACTACAAAAAAAAAAAAAACCAAAAGCGACCGGAATCTTCAAACCTCCTCAAAACTTCTCTAGTTTATCCTCTTGCTAGTGATGTGCCACATGCCATAAAACCTTTTTATAACTTTGTGAATTCGCTTGAATTGTGAATCGAGTCACATAAGACTGATGGAATTTTATTTAATTTATTTTTGTGACCCAAAAAAATAGAATAACAAAAAATGGAGAAATCGATTACTTTTCTATTTGGTCAATCACTAGCGTAAATGTAAAATAAATTGCTTTTGCACAAAACATCGACGTGTATGTGTGCGTAATTTGTACGGTGCATGGAAAATACACGCTGTCATTAAAAAGACAAGGTTTATAATTGACTGAGTAGTATGGTCTGATTTATGAATTGCGGATTTGTGCGCGACTGTGTAACTATTGCTGCATATGTAGTAGTGTCGGTGGTGGTGGGGCAAACGGGAGACATCGCGGACACGACATCGGGAACACAATAGAGATGGATGGGATGGATGGAGGTACACTGCACCTCCTCGCAAGCTCACAGTCACAACTCAGTTGCTGGCCTGTGATATTACCTACAGCAGGTAGAGATGAAACTTATACATATACGGGAACAGGTTTTTGGAATAGCTCTATGGCTGGACGCACAGACTTATTCCATGCGCTCCACATAAACGTGTCTCGAGTATTTAGGCGTATGGCGTCTGACACGTAAATACCTAATCGATGCAAACGATTAGGTGTAAGAAACGTGCAGGAAATACTATTTAAAAAAGAAAAAATAAATATAAACACAAAAAAAAAACATTTAAAAAAAACAAAAATGTTCATCTTGTACATATAAACCTGCTTAGATACACACACAACATGATTGGATATTGATTTTATAAATAAAACGAATTGAAACCTAAATACGCCAGCTTTTCTTTGATATAAGTTTCCTTATTTAAAAAAAAGCTATCAGTCCTAAGAATGGTTAAACCGAAAATACTCCATTACTTGATCGTCTCGGTATTACTTATACGAACGAAGACTCGCTAGATAACGAATAGGCTTGTTGAAAAAATATCGATACATCGATATATTTACATTGATATTTTTTTACTTCGATATATCGACCCAAAATATTCAATATCGAAAATCTTACCAAAAAGATATTTATATATTTTTTAAATTAATCAATATTTAATGGAATCAAAAGTTATAAAAAATAGGAACAAACGGAAAAAATAACTATTGTCGATGACGAGTATGTTTTTACTTTCGTCACCGGACAAATGCTGGTTTGCCTGGAACAATAAATTGGTCTTCCAAATAATACAATATTGTTATTTAGTAGGATTAAGGTTCCCATATATTAAAATAATGGTGGAACACCTTCATCAGGTCATCGGTCCACCTTGTAGGGGGCCTTCCAACACTACATCTTCCGGTACGCGGTCGCCACTCCAGAACCTTTCGGCCCCAACGGCCATCCGTTCGGCGAGAAATATGCCCTGTTCATTGCCACTTAAGTTTGGCGATTCTTCGTGCTATGTCGGCAACCTTGGTTCTCCTGCGGATATCTTCATTTCTAATTCGATCACGCAAGGAAACTCCGAGCATAGCCCTTTCCATTGCCCTTTGGGTGACTTTGAGCCTTCTGATGAGGCCCACTGTGAGCGACCACGTTTCGGAACCATATGTCATCACTGGCAACACGCACTGTCCTCCGTCTGCCGCGGCCCGGTACGGACGTGTACAGTAGACCTTTGTCGCTCGTAAATTTCGAGATTTTTGTGCTAATTGGTGATTGGTTTACTCGCCAAATTTCGATTCCTTATTACTCCTTCAGTGTTTAATACAATTGGCACCTCCTAATAGGCGGTCCTAGAGTGAAACAAATAGATTCTCGGTGTTGCGTCTCAGTGGAGGGTCGTCTGATTTGTCTTGACTCGGGGCGGTCTCGAACCCGCGGTGTCGGAATTGGCAGTCGCGCGCGCGCGCACCAGACCAACAACATTAGTCATCACAACGCGAAATTTACGTCCACTCCGTAGTAAGCGAGGTCCACGAGACGTCACCTGTGCTACGACTTGCTACGCGTCGCGCCTACGCGCAATCAAGACTGCTACAAGCGCTACGATCAGTTATCAGTGCTACGCGCCGTAAAGGAATGCTGCTGAGTATAACACACTATTACAGAGCTCGCTAATCTGCTTCACATTTTTGCTGCTGCTTATCTTTGCTGTGCTTTCGTCAACACTGCACCATTGAACCGTCAAGCATGCAACGAACACCACCTAAATCACCTGCAAAGGCGAAAAAAGGTCAGTCCCCGGTTGTATCCAGTCACCAGTCGAACATTAAAAAAAGTGATAATGTCAATATCACTGCCCGCAACAATAAACGCCGTCTTAATAACTCACCTGAGACACTTAATGATTCACCCGACAAACTGGTTAACCCCCAGACAGTGTCATGCGCTTGCATGGATTTAAAGCATGAACTCTTGGAAATGTTGAACTCATGGAAGGCTGACCACGACAATAAGCTGACTTCATGGAAAACGGAACAGAATGCTATGCTTTCATCTCTTTCAAAGGATGTATCTGAGCTAAAAGTGCAATGTGAAGAAATACGGAAAACTTCTATCGAATTAGAGAGAGGCATGACCTTCATCAACAAGAATTATGAGGATTTATTAAAAAGAGTGGTCTATTTGGAAGAGAGGAAAGCGGAGGAGGTTGAGTCAGTTGAGCGTATGGAAAGGCAAATCCAGGACTTACAGCACCATTCTAGATCTGCGGCTATTGAATTGCGCAATGTTCCGACTAAGGATAATGAAAAGTTGGAAGATCTCGTATCAATTGTTTCTGGAGTTGGAAAGGCTGTGGATCTGGAGATACTAGAGTCACACTTGAGAGATATTCATCGCCTCCCAGGTAAACCGGGATCATCTCGTTCAATAGTCGCTGAGTTTACATCTGTGTCTCGTAAACACGAGTTTTTATCCAATGTTCGACGCTTTAACAAAGAACGTGCCACCATGGATAAGTTGAATACACACACAATTGGATTACCTGGCGATAAGAAACCCATCTACGCCTCGGATCATTTATCAGCTACTATGAGAAAGCTTTTTTATGAATGTCGTCAATTTGCGAAGACTAACAAACTCTCATGCTGGAGCTTGAATGGAAAGATCTTCATGCGTAAAAATCCTGAAGATAAACCAACTCAAATAAAATCCGAACGTTGCTTGTCCGTTTTTAATACCACAATTTGACTTTATGTTTGTATTCTATATTTTACTTTCTTTATTAATTTGCATGCTACATCCCGGGATCAGCCCCGGTTTATATTTTTTATATTTTTCATAACCTCAGTCTACATTTTTAAAACTATTGCATTACACACGTATCCTATAACATTTTTTGTAACAGTTAATTCGTTGTTCAATCATCCACTCTTTTATCAATACTACTCGATGTATTTCTGCAACCATACAGCGCAAGTTCAGAACCATTTTATTTTCGCTTACTCGCGATTGTTTAATGTTAACATCTTGCTTTCACCTATAACAGACAACAATGCCATACTGATACCGCTATTTTTACGTTTATTTTGCGTGCGCGCTATTCTTATGTTACTTCTGTACGATATTGCTGTGATGCATCTATATGTAAATAAAATATATCTATAATAACTGGCTAATATAAATAACATTAATAACGACATTGATGACATTTCTATAGCGCGCGCATACCAATGCTCACCAGAACAATGCTCGAAATATGTTAGATATCCTCATTTAAATCTTAAATTAATTCACATAAATATCAGAAGCATTAATAAAAATTTTCATCAATTTATTACTATGTTAACCATGACCAAAGTAGATTTTGATGTTATTGTTCTCACAGAGTGCTGGCTAAAAGTGACAGGACCCCTGCCCATTCTCCAAGGGTACTCGAGCCATGCTACCCAAAACAACTCTTCACAAAATGACGGCGTAGTGATCTATGCAAAAAACGACCTGCAATGTACTATTACTGAACCTCTTTTCCGCGATGCCAACTGCTTAGTATGTAGTACCGGCAATACAGCCATTATATGCATCTATCGCTCCCCATCATTCTTCGACCTAGAGTTGTTTTACAATAGCCTTGATAGTTTAGCTGGAACGTTAAAACGATTCAAAAATATCATACTAGTGGGTGATATAAACGTCGACATAAAACCTAATAATCATGACCGCCACTCAGATGCCTATTTGACCTTTTGTGCCTCTATTGGACTTTTACCGGCTCATACACTTCCCACTAGATCAGAAAATTCCCTCGATCACATAATGTTAAAAACAACTCATTCGGCTAGAGTAATTGTACTTAACACTCACATAACTGACCACCTTCCCATCGTCCTTAGTCTGAAAACCCATGGGAATTCTGTGAAGGCACAAAATTCAACTGTTCATCGTTACAATTATTCAGGCATCCGTAACGAATTAGACCACACCGATTTCAGTCCCGTACTGAAAGAATGTGACCCAAACCTTGCTGCTGATCTATTTGTTGATGTGATTCAGAGGTGTTGTTCAGGTCACATTTCAACTATAAAGGTATCTAACAGAACGAGAATCCTCAAACCCTGGATGACATCGGGTCTTGTTCGTTGCATTCAAAACCGGGACATGCTACACCAAAAATTGAAATTGTCTCCAGACAACCTGATCCTAAAATCTACGTACTCTCGATATCGCAACTTCCTCGATATGTTATTAAAAAAACTGAAGCGAGCTCATGACAGGAACGAATTACTAAGGGCTAAAAATAACATCAAAGCTACATGGAAGGCCGTTAAAGCCATCACTAACTGTTCTGTCCAGCATCAGTCACCCGTCGAACTTATCCGGGGCGCATCTGATGCCAAAACCTCGATTAATAAAATCAATAGCTACTTTGCCACTGTAGGCGAGAAATTAGCCTCCAAAATCATTCCGCCCTCCAATCCTGCCCCCTTAAGTCACCCATCTCCGTCCAATTCACTTGTAATCTTGCCAATTGACGAATCTACGGTTTATGCAATTTTACAAAATCTACGTTCAGATTGCGCTACTGGGTATGACAACATCCCAGTAAAAATCTTGAAGCAATCCATTGCCACTCTTACTCCACCCATAACACACATCTGCAATCGTTCAATCGAGACCGGTACATTTCCTTCAATTTTCAAGAAAGCAGTGGTCCACCCAGTCTTCAAGAGTGGAGACAGAGGCAATGTCTCTAATTATCGACCCATTTCGGTTCTGAGCTCCCTGTCTAAAATCCTTGAAAAAATATTGAACAATGCTCTGGTGGGATATCTTTCCAAATACAACATCATTGCAAAAAATCAATATGGTTTTCGACAGGGAATCTCAACTGAAGACGCTGTCCTAAGCCTATCTAATAGCGTTGTCACTAAAATGGATAAAAAACTTAAGTGCTACGGTGTCTTCCTCGATTTATGCAAAGCATTCGACTCTGTTTCTGTTCCTATGCTGCTTTCAAAGCTAGAAGACTTGGGGATCCGCGGGCTTTCGTTGAAAATCTTCACTGATTATTTAACTGATAGAACCCAGTGCGTAAAGATTAATTCTTTGATCAGTGAAGAGGAGTGTATTGGTTTCGGTGTTCCGCAGGGAAGTATATTGGGTCCAACCTTGTTCCTGATATACATAAACGACTTGTGCAAAATGTCCATCCCTAACTGTGAAATATTCACTTATGCAGACGACACTGCACTTGTTGTTTATGATACTGACTGGAATAAAGCTAAGGAGAGAACAGAACACTCCCTCCGCCTTGTGACCGAATGGCTTTCAGCTAACTTGCTGACTCTTAACATCGACAAAACAAAACTAATACGCTTCTCGATGTCCAGTACAGTCCCCAAACCAGCTGAATCCAGTGCAGTAAAAGTCCACTCTTGCTCAGCTCACGCCTCCTCTTGTCACTGTCTGACACTCGCTTTAGTCCCAAGTATCAAATATCTGGGGGTGTACATTGACTCTAATCTTTCCTGGCGTTCACATATTGAGGCTTTATGCTCGAGGACAAGGAAGCTAATTTATCTGTTTAAGGAATTGAGGCATGCTGCTGATCCTGCAACCTTGTCCTTAGTTTACCAAAGCTTATGTGCATCGATCCTCATGTATTGCATTCCAGTATGGGGAGGCACCTATAAAAGCCTTCTGCTTCAAGTAGAGCGTGCACAAAGGGCAATTCTTAAGGTTATGCATTTTAAGCGACGAGATTACCCAACTACCCAGCTGTACTCAGAATCCCAAGTCCTCACCGTACGGCAATTGTTTGTTTTGCGTGTAGTATTACGCCGTCATTCCATGCTTCCACTAGACTCTAGCATCCTTCTTAGACGTCGAGGTTTTCCGGTCAGTGACTCCCTACATAGTCGGACCGCTTTCGCAGGTCGGCAATTTGTTATCTTAAGCGCTCGCATTTATAATAAGATTCACCATCTGATCAGTATTTATACATTAAACAAATATTCACTTAAAACTAAGTTATCTAATTGGTTGCAGAAACTGTCTTATGATTATACCGAATCATTACTAACAATCATCGCATAAATATTCCCCTATACTGTTACACGTCTATGTAAAGGCTATCTTAATTGTACATCATTTATTTTTGATCATCTCTACGGAGGAACTGGCTCCTGAGATACAAGTATTTATTTTACTTAGTTTAGGAGTCAAATGTTCATTTTATTTCCACTGATCAGTGTTTGTACAACTATTATATCTGTTCATGTAATTATATACTATTACTGTGTGTGTTAAACGTACAAAATAAAGATTATTATTATTATTATTATTATTTCCTTTATTAGTTTAACATACATATAAATTACATTTTTAAATATTTTTTAAAAACAAAGCTCATAAAAAAAACATTTAAAAATATAAAAAATAGTAGCACACCGGCATCGGGAACAGGGTCCAAGCTACCGGTGGTCAGGGCTCCTGAGAGAGGAATCTCCGGACTATACGCGCCGTGTCCAGAAGTACTGCCTTCTGAATCAAGCCCTTGATCCAACTGCCTAACGAGAGCCTCCTCAGGTGGTGGTCGAGGCTCTTGGCAATTAAGCCATTGGCCGTCACGATTATCGGCACAATGACTGCTGTGTCCACTTCCCACATGTCGACAACCTCGCGAGCCAAGTCAAGATATTTAGTTTGTTTATCTTTCTCAGCTTTCACAAGGTTCTCGTCATGAGGGACCGCTATATCAACAATCATTGTGCGACGCTCCAGTCGATCTATCACCACTATGTCAGGCTTATTCGCAACAATAGTCCTGTCAGTGATGATAGATCGATCCCAATACAACGTAATGATGCCATTCTCAAGAACTGGGTCGGGCACATACCTATAGTACGGTACTTCTGATTCAACAAGATTGTATTTAAGAGCAAGTTGCTGGTGGATAATCCTGGCTACGAGGTTGTGTCTATGCAAATAGTCTCCGTTAGCCAGACGAGAACACCCAGAAATAATGTGTCGGATTGATTCCCCGGGCCGGTGGCATGCCCGACAGATGTCAACCGTACCGTCCTTCACAATGTATTTCCGGTAGTTGTTCGTCATCATAACTTCGTCCATTATCGCACAGACAAAACCTTCGGTTTCCCCGAAGAGGTCACCAAAACGCAGCCAAGATACGGACGCTAACAGGTCTACATCGGGCCCATGTAAGACCCGGTAAAAGCGTCCGTGAAGCTCCTTGCTCTGCCATACTTCCTTGCGTTCATTAGTGTCCAGTACTACAGGCTTGCGCCAGTTCTCGTTAGCCAAGGAGAGCGGGGTGAGGCCCTTGTCCACCACTACCACATCTCGGTGCATCCCCACGTCGGTTTTAAGGAAGTATTCCCTGAGACTGCATATCTCCCGGTTGTGTAGGGTCTTAGCGTTTAAGAACCCACGACCCCCGCACTTCCGCGGGATATACAGCCTCATCACCGATGACCGTGGGTGATGCATCCGATTTGCGGTAAGCAGTGTCCGGACCCTTCTATCCAGGGCGTCAAGTTCAGTCTGAGTCCATTTGAGTATGCCGAAAGAGTACATCAGAACCGGCATGACCCAACCGTTGAAAGCGCGCACCTTGTTCCCGCCTGATAAAAGACTATTTAGTACCTTATTCAGGCGGCAAAAGAAGCGCTCCTTCAACGATTGTTTCACGTCAGCAGTATTGATGCCTAACGCTTCCGACATACCCAAATACTTGTAAGTTTCAGTTGAGCAGAGGGATCTAAGGTGTATAGAATCCGAGAGTTGGGTTCCCACGGATTCCATAATCTCTCCTCGCTTTACATGCATGACTGCACATTTGTCCACACCAAATTCCATCCTGATGGCACTACTGAAGGTTTCAGTTACCTTCAGTAGCTCCATCAGTTGCAAGTTGTTGGGGGCAAAGAGTTTCAGATCATCCATGTAAAGAAGGTGAGATATGACCTGACCACCTCTTCTCAACCGGTAGCCTAAGCCCGAACTCTCCAGCAGTGTGCTGAGAGGGTTCAAGGCTAGGCAAAACCACAGCGGACTCAGACTGTCGCCTTGGAATATGCCACTTTATTATTATTATTATTACTGGTCATAGACTTTCGTCTTGAGACACTGTGGTATATTGGATGAGAAGATACCGCGCAGCTTCCCGGACGCTGCCCAGCCGAGTTGGATTCGACGGTTGACCTCTTTCTCGAAATTAGATCTACCCAACTAGACTGTCTGTCCAAGGTAAACATAATCGTCCACAACTTCGAGTATAGAGTCTCCAATCTTGATAGGAGTAGGTGCTACATGGTTGTTTATCATGACTTTAGTTTTGTCCATTTTCATTTTGAGACCTACTCTTTCGGAAGGTCTACTGAGGTCATTTAGCATTGTGCTGAGCTCTTCCGCAGTCTCAGCCATGACTACTATGTCGTCGGCAAATCGAAGATGAGTGATGTACTCGCCATTGACATTAATGCCTAATCCACTCTAGTTCAGAACCTTGAAGATATCCTCCATTGCAGCCGTGAACAGTTTCGGAGTTTATCGGCTGAAATGATGATGATGATGATGATATTAAAATAATGTACATTTTTTATAAAAAAATCTATTACCTATTATTGAGCTACACTGAACTAAATAAATTATTATTTTAAAACCAGTTTACGATGTCTGAAAGTTTGACCGATGTATCGATATTTTTTCCTAAATATTGATATTTTTATAAATATCGATACATTGGTATATAAATATTTTTTATCATTGCCGACATTCCTAATAACGAAACGTCAAAAAAATCGAGACTCTAAGATCGAGACGCTCACCGTAGGCGCGGGCTTGCGGACGGCGAGCAATGAGTGGTTCGCCGTCCGACCGTCCGGTAACCGTCCAGACCGAGCCCAAGTCGTCGACAACGTGTATTGTTCTACGCGCGCCTCAGCGCGATGTCAGCAAATCGTAGAGGCCCAGAAGGGTTGAAGCCTACTAGGGCCATGGGTAGTGCGAAAACGAGACCCGGGGCCCTGGGACAAAGGCAACAAAGGAACAGGAGTGGGTTTTTAGTCAGTAAAAGTCTGACACTTTCTCTCGCTCCGCCCAAGAACGAGATTTTTCATTAGATGATTTTCCCAATGCCCGTCTAATTTTTAGTCCTGTATGTGTAGACAAAGAGCATGTAAAACTCGATGCTAAAGAGTCGATGTAACGTTCAGAATAATCCAAATTCCAATGTGCGATCTATTTGACGACCTAAAGTTAAGTATAAAAGAGATGGAGCTATATAAGGTGTTTAGCCCTATCCCTCTTTCTCGCTCGCTCACCTGACATTTTAACACGTCATGGTAAAGTGAATCCTGGGGTTCAAAAATCCAGTGTAAGACGCGCCTAGCTTCTAATTTGCTTTTCAGTATGTTACAAAGTACTCTGTGTCTCTGTGGCTTAGGCCTCGAAGTTATCTTTCCTAAGTGGACTACAGGTGGCGCTAATGCACAGTTCTGTACAAATAGTCGATGACGTGGACTCGTTATAAAAAGTTTGTTGAAATAGTCGATGACGTGGACTCGTTATAAAAAGTTTGTTGAAATAGTCGATTGACGTAGTCATATTCATTTTATTGGTTTTTTCTATGTTTATAAGTGAGAGGCATTTTATCATATATTGAATATCAATTTTATCACATTTATTCAAAACTTTAATCAAGCTGCAATTCCTCCTATAAAATGGCATATTTCTATTAAAGTTAGAAATCAGCTCATTGAGTACTAATAATAGTAATCGACTTTTAGTAATTTACTGTTGTGTTGAAATCTCTACAAACTTACTATGACGTCAAAATGTCAAACCCAACACCCTATGAAAACATGGCGTCTTCGACGCATTTTCGTCTTTGAAATTCTGTGATTACGATATAATTAGAATTTTAATAATTGTATCTCTTAATTCTTTAAAAAATATTGTGTAAAGTGTTAACTGTGTGTTATTAAAGGTTTACATAATCATCCCAGTGACTGCTACGCAGGTAAACAATAGTACGACAAGGAGAAAGGTTATTGAACGGCGATTATAGGCCAACCAACATGGAGGCAACGGGACTGCGGCGTCGAACGGTTTGTGAGTACAGTCGCTTTATTCGTACGGGTGATGTTCACAGGCGTGTGCGATGTCGTGGCGAGGCCGTGACGAGAGGAACTCGCGCTGGGGCGAGGACGACAGGTGGAGCGAGGGCCGCGCTCGCTCGCCCGCGTGGGAGGCGCGCCGCAGCGCCAGCCCCGAGCGCCGCGCCGAGCGCCACCACCACGAGCGAGGCGAGCGCGAGCGCTACGAGCGCGACCGCGACGACGACCGCGAGCGTCGCGACCGCTACCGCCGCGAGCGCTACGACCGCCCGCGCGACCGCGAGCGCCGCCGCTCGCCCAAGCGCTACGACGACCGCGAGCGCGACGTGCCGGCACCACCGTCTCCGCCTACCATTAGCGATTTGGAACGTAAAGCCAGTTCTAGGTCTAGCAGCCGCTCGGGCAGTCGCGAACGAATGGATTTAGACTACGAGAGCAAATACGATACCAGAGACAGACATGATGGTAATCAGATCATTAATGTTGCCCCGGGGGACTGGATCTGCAAATGTGGACTGTACAACTTTAAGAGGCGCCAAGTGTGTTACAGACGAAACTGTCAAGGAAAGAGGGCAGACAGCATAGTCTATGGTGGTGACAGTGAGAGGAACCTCTTGACAGAATGTGCAGGCATTACAAAACGGTTGTTGTTCAGAAGATTAGATGCTTTAACAACAGAAGAGAAAATACTAGAGGTGATTAAGGCAAGATGCTCAAAGACTGTTTTAGATTCTATTGCTGGCATCACTATTGGCAGAGAAACTTTGACTGGGGCATCAAAGTGTTTAGCATATATTAATTTTAATTCCATTGCTGATTCTACGGCTGCTCACTCTGAGTTGGCGTCTTTGCAGCCACCCTTAGAGATAGATGGTAGGGAGGTTCTAGTTAGTTTCTATAATGAACCAAAGAAGATTTCAAAACCCCAAAGTGCGGACTATTCATCCTATTATGCTCAAATGTCTAACTACACTTCATCTGCACAGGCTATATCTGAGGCAGACCGTGTGAATGCAGCTGCTGCCGTTGCACAATCTGCTATTTCAGCTGCTCATGCTCGCCACATGGCCTGGACCCCTGTGAGTGTCCCAGTGTTTGTGACTTCCACTGCTCAGACGGCTCCTTCAGTTAAAGCTCCCACCGGTGATGGTAAAACAGTGTACAGTGCCCCTGATGTTAGGACTTTTATGTATGATGAGACTTCTGGTTACTACTATGACCCAGCCACAGGGCTTTACTATGATGGCACTAGCCAGTATTTCTACAACAGTCAAACAAACCAGTACATGTACTGGGATGCCACCAACAACACGTACATTGCAGCTACACAAGCACACCAGAACACTGAGCAGCCCAAACTCCCTGCCCCACCTACAGCTACCACTGAGAACACCATAGCCAAAGAACCAGAAGAAAAGAAAAAGAAAGATAAAGAAGACAAAGTGAAAGTTGCCAAAAAGATAGCAAAAGACATGGAAAGATGGGCGCGAACTTTGAATCAAAAGAAAGAGAATGCTAGAAGCAATATTGTTATGGAGCAACCATTAGACACGGCAGCTAGTAAAGGTTCAGCTGACATTGGCTTCTCCGTGTTAGGTTCTGGTCCTTCTTTGACTCATGTTAGGGAATTATCACCCCCACCAACTGGAGATGAATTCCTAATGAAAAGGGTGGCTGATGCAGAACATGCATTTGACAATGATGAGGGCATCATAGACTGGCCCAAGCTGACTTGTCTCATTTGCAAGCGACGCTTCCCATCCGCTGAAGTGCTGAACAAACACAAGTCGCTGTCAGACTTACATAAACAGAACCTAGCGGAGTATCGCAAGAAGAATGAACTTATCCCACAAATGAATGGGTACCGAGACAGAGCGGCTGAGAGAAGGTTGAAATTTGGTGAAGATGAACCACCAACCATCAGAAAGCGATATGATCCGCCTGACTCAATGCCTCCACCAATGCCGCCGCACCCTCCCCCATCAGTCGTTGACACGATTGGCGGAAAGATGCTGCAAAAGATGGGCTGGTCTGAGGGCAGGGGTTTAGGTAAAGAGGAACAGGGAAGAATCGCGCCCATAGAAGCTGAACAACGCCCAAGTTTAGCTGGTCTAGGACAGAGGAGAGGTATTTACACTCCCACCCCCGGGGAAACGTATAGAGACACGGTCAAAAAACTCATGATCGCGAGATATAAAGAAGTCGTCGGACAAGAGGAAGGGAAATAGGTGGGTTTCAAACTTTATTACTTCCTTCATAATCATCATTTTCGTTTGCAGGATCCGATTACAGGTCAGTCAAATTTCTGTAGTCAATCTGCCATAAATGTTATGTCGTTATTATTTTTATTTAGTAATCAGGTGATCAAGATTCTTCAATAGTTATAACACAAGACTAATAATGAAAAGAAAAGACTCTTATTCTTTACTTGTTAAGAACTATTTGAGTTTGGGACAAGTAGGCGTTCTCAATGGACTGAAGTGTAATTATTTGCTCCAAGTGACTCAAACTTTCATAAAGATAATTCCTCAAGATTTCATGTGAAAACAAACTGTATTTTCATACTGATAAGGTCTAAGGTTGTGGTACATTGGTATTAAAAAATATTCCGATTCTAATGGTTTGATTCTGATTTCACTACAATAGATGTCGGCGCTCAATGCTACTTCTGAGGGTCGTCACTCAGAAATCACGACGTTCTTCATGGTAAGTATTGATTCTATCTGAATCACAGTACGCCTGTACCCTAATCATGTTTTTTTCGCAGCCCTAAACAGGTAAATGTATAATAAAATTCTGAAGGGGCCTGCATACTTCAAGCTTTACCATCAGCTTGACTTATTTAAAGTTTTATAGCAATATTAATTTATTGCATTCTTCGCAATCAAGATGGAAAATTAAATTTTAGATGAACAGTTTTAGTGTATTTTATAACAGGTGTCATACAGGATATGTTTAAGACTCTTTGCATGATGTGTCTTTGCCACTAATTTTAATTCTAGCGGTAAAGTAAGTCAGGTAAATTGATGATCATTTTATGGCTGTTTTAAGTCATAAAAAAACTATTGTACTGAACTGTGACCTTTTCAACTAAGTCGTATTCAAGGACTATTACAATGAAGACTGCAATCCATAAAGATAATTTATTCCTAAGTCTATATTTCCTTTGAATATCTGCAACAATAACGGGTAAGGTTCAGTTATAAATGAAGTTTAAGATGTTAGCGCTATGGAGTAGGGCTGTCAAGTTGAAGCAATGAAGAGCCGGGACATTGGACAAAATGTGATATAATGACTGTAGTGTTGTGTATGAAGAAACGGTGTCTAAACCGACCTACGGCAGATTACTGATGAGTATGACCATTTACCTTACAGAGACTACATGCCAGACGCTGCTGCGAGTTGCCAAACATTATAACAAACCTGTATACTCATAGATAAGATAAATTAGAACAGAATATTGTGAGATTACAACTTGAAAGCAATTTTTTAGTAGAGTACTGCGTTATGCATAACAATTTTTTTTACATATTGTAGTTTTAAAGGATTTTATTATTTAAAATGTTGTTATTTCTAATGTACATAGACACCTAGTTGAGTTTAACAAAGTATATTTATATTCAAAGACAATGAAATACGTGTTGCATTTATCTTTAGTTTGTTAACTCTTAGAAAGATAAAATAATTGGCAGTCTAATATATAAATTGTGGCAGGGTGGTAAATTTTATTAAGTGATTTTAGCTAAAAATTTTAGGTAATTAGGTACAATTTATTGTGAGTGTTTATTTCTCTATTATTTTCCGAATAATTTTAAGATCTTGTCTTGGTCAACGATTTGAAGAATGCAATAATCTTATCTTCGTATTTAAAGTAACTAAATTATAATACTGTATGCCTGGTTCACTCGGGAATTAAAGAAGATTTTGTTGACCTAGCCTAGAGCTATTTATAGGAATTTTCCATATTATATAATATAAATACTTTATAATTATATAGAGACTTATTATGTTTATAATTAGTTAATTATGTAATAGATAGTATAATACAATTACCGAACTTATTATTTTCGTTGTTAGAGGATCTGTATTAAGTCAAACACATAGCATGTAGGTACCTCTATTCGACATACTTATGTAACGTTAAGCCACCTACTGAATAAGTAAATCTGACGTGATTATTTCCACGAACTATCGGTTTTCCACGTTTTGTTAGCTACCTATTTCTTTTTCAGCTAACATTCTAATTAATTATGGAAACAGTGTTCTAATTTTCTGGCTTAGTGGCTTACGTCATGCATCAGGAATACGTTACAATAAGTAAATAAGTTGATTGGTGCGCCTGCTACAGAAACATGATCAATTAGTAAGTTTGTTATTGAATCTAAATGACCTAATGACCTAAGTAGTTAGGTCTAACAAAAACATTTGAAGTGGCTTTGTGTATCTGGCGTAACGTAACATTGTTAGGCATTCAATCATGTTGTAGGTAATGAATAAATGACTTAAGCAGTAATAGTTAATTGTTAACTAGTTCATTACGAACAGATACAATTTTGCAGGTTTTAAGTTTGCTTAAGTTTTTATTGAGCATCAATATAAAATGTAAAAGTGAAATATTGGTCTTTTATTTTAACTTTCTGTAGTCATGAAATTTCAAGCAAATAGGAACGTAGCTAAACGTAGTACCTACTCAAATATTCTTAGTATTTATGGAATTACTATGACTGTGCGGTCGTTACCATGAAGTAATAAATCCTTTACTATTATTATTGGAAGAGCTGAACCTCTTCTATTTCCTTATGGGTTTAATCATTTATATAAATGTGATTTATTTTACAGCCTATTTGTAGGGACATAACAGGCTCGCATTATTGCATGAGTATTTATGGTTTATTTTAAACCTACAGCTAATACAAGCTTCGTTATTGATAATAATAATTTACTCGGCACATAAAATAAATTCAGCAAATATATTTAGTTATAATATGGGGTACATAGGTGTAGTGTGGTTTAATAATATGTATAGAATTTAGAGTCACCATATTATATCTATACTAAATTAATTACCTATTAGTATAAAACTGACTATTAAACGCGCAAATGAGTTTTGCAGTATGTACCTACTACAGTTTTTGAAGCAGGCACTGGTTCGAATTGAAAAATCTTATAGTGTTGGCTGGACTATTTATCGAGGATGGCTAAAGATTGTATAGGAGAGCAGTAAAAAGAGACGTGGGGGACAGCTAGTTAGACACCAATAGGCGTGAAAATTACAGGTCATAAAGTCAACTGAAAATTAACTAAGTAAACATCAATACTTAGCAGAGATTGTTAGACACTAAATACATATGAATTAGTACCAGCTTTAGCTACACATGAGATATATTCCCTGCCTACCTCCTTAGTCGTTACATAGTCTTGAACTATGGAGCTTCTCTCACGTAGCTCGTAGCCGTGCGTGACCCATTGGTCTGGCAAAGCTGTTTGCTTCCTTCGAGCAGTAGACTCGTCTCACGCGCTACTACTAAGCTTGTTGAGGAGCTTGTGGCTAAGCAAATAACAGTTGCTCTCGTCGATTTCTAAGGCTAAGCAACCCTTGCTAAGGTTGGTCTGGGGATGGGTGTCCGTCTTAACTTACCGAGATGCCTCCGTGCGTCGGAAAGCACGCTAAGCCGTTGGTCCTGGCTGTCATTTGTAGATATTTGACAGTCATCACGGATTGTCAGAGAATATGACACCAGTCTGCCATAAGGGTTATAGTGTTACCCAGTGGCTGGGTTGTGGAGGTTTAATTCATTAAACCCCAAGTGAACGCCGGCGTTCGCTCGCTCAGTCTTTTTATTGTATCTCCTAATTACGGTACTCGAAAGGTTAACAGTTAGCCGCCATGTAAAATACTGTTATCCTAAAATGCAGATTGATTGCTACTGTTTAGGTTTTGGGTTCGATTTCCAGACCTAAACACTTTGGGGATTTGAAGAATTCAGTAGTGAAAATGATTATTGACATGGGACGTTAGCTAAATATCACTGGCCAATGTGGTTGGATGAAAACCAGACTTCTGCTTACCTATTTAACCCAAAGATGAAAAGCTGACAACGTGCACAGATTATGTAATAGTACAAGCAACTGGTGGCTGATAGAAAAAAACAAAAATATATAGGAAATAAATGAAACAAAAATGCTATAGACTAAGTTTAGTTATATTAGGAACTAGTTTGACTAAAGATTAACTTCCTCTGTAAGTGGTGTATCCGTAGGGACTTAGCAGCAAGGGTATGTGGTAGTGCTGGCCGTCTTTGGTATTGAAAGTAATCTGAAAAATAAGAAAAATAGATTATCAAATATTGTGTATTGCGTAACTTTGAAACTACCAGCGTCATCTAGTATCGAATAGAACTAGTGATTTACATGATCCGATAGATGGCGCTATATTAAATGATTTTGTATTATTGGGATTGTTCGGAAGAGTCACCGCCCTGGAACGCAAAGGACAATTGAAGAAACATGAATCAGTAAAGGGCCTCTTACACTACGTGTTATTCAGACAGTCTTAGTATATATAGCGTCACACAAGAAAAAGAGCAACTTACGCCAATGTCGTGTAAAGGAATGAAACAGCGATGAGATACCTACATAGAAATACATAGACTAAGAGTTTAGACACTCCTCGCTTCACCCAGATTGGGAGAAGTTATCTGATGCTTTCCCAACAAAAAAAAGGTACCTGCTTAGTAAAGTTATTTTAATAAACCTGCTTAAATTCAATTTTATTAAAATGGCTCATTATGAAAACAAACAACGCTATCATGAATCTAAGTTAGGTCATTGCCTTTTGACCCCCCGACAGCGGGAAACAGTAGCACTTCGTAGTTAGAAGGCGAATTCATTTATAATTCGCAGATAAGATAATGTTATCATGTTCATAAATGCGTAGGGCAAAAAGTAGGTAGGTATTAGTAATTGAATGTTAACTATGAACAAAGCACCTAACCTTTGCTTCAATATCGTGCTTTCGTAAACAAAATAGTTTCGTAAACAAATCGAATATCAATTTAATGATAATTCATATTTCAACATAGTTGACGAATCTGTAACACAATCTTTACCTACTAGAATATGATTTGTGGTCTCGCTGTTCCTAATACACACGCTGAACGAAAATGTTTAATTCACGTTTTATTTGTGTGGCTTTCCAAGAAGAAAGCCACACCAACAATGTAACACCTGTGTGAATTTACGTTTTTAGGTTTAATCTTGTAAAGAGCATTAAATATATTTATAACTCACACTAAAGGCGTTATTTTTAAAAAGAAGGTTGACCCTTTTCCTACTTATTTGCTTTATGTTTAATTTGATGGTTATTTATTCCGTCACAAAGACTTAATTTAGGTAGGTACCTATAACAGAATCTAAAGAAAACAGTACATACCTCAACATACGGGTAAATAGTTTCCTTATCAATCATTTTATAGTAATCACCAATTTTGAACAACAACTTGTAAGTTCCCGCCGCCATCGAGTCATTTGAGAATGGAAACTGTATCCTGCCATCATTGGTCGTCATTGTGCTGTGCCATAGTGTCCAGTTATTGTCCTTTTTCTTGTACAATTCAACAAAAACTCCAGCGGCAGGAGATCCAGTCGATGTGTCCAATACGTGAGTCGATAAAACGGGTCGTGACATCATTCACGTCTTCTCTCCGCGGCTGTTGAGACACAAACTAGAAACTACACGATACAGATGTTTTGTCTCGACTAATGCTTTTTAATTCATAACAGGACCGTTGGACTGTAATCGCTTGAGATAAGCGTTGTTTTAGATTGCAACTGACATTTACGTATAATAAAGATACTAGGCAATCGGTAGTTAATTATTTTTAGGAGATAATTTTATTTTTATCTCTTCTCCCAGTAGTAAATTATCGTGGAAAACCGGCCTGTTGTGGCTGTTGTAATCATCAAGCAAAAAGTAAAAATTAACTTTCAACTCCTACAGTTAAATTGTGAGCAACTAAACATAAAAAGTTTGGTGCAAAATTAAATTATCAGGCGCTCTTAATATTGCTCGCTCAGAGCTACAACTTTTCAATGTACGTATGTAATCGTGTACTAGTGCATCATGTTAATAGGATGCACAGGCTAAATATTAATGATCTACCTACTTACGATCTACGTCTCCATTGTTATCGCATCGCCGTTACTAGGTACTATTTATCTCCAAGATAGTAGACGGTTATGGTTAACACACGCATAAATAAAGTTATTTAATTTGATTTGATTTGGTTTCTATGTGCCATTATCTACGCTATATAGGTGGTAATTTATTACATTCGATTATTGTATCTATACTTTGCCCTTGATACTGGTATCTTATTATATTATGTCATCAACAAATTTATCAGAAAGTAGATATAAGACTTAATCGGTTCAATCTTGTACTTATGTTAATTAATACTTACATTAATTTTGTAAATTCGAATTCATGCAAATCAGCAATCTTCGGAAAATAATTGTCTTCTGGGGTTTGTGATTAATAGAAAATAAAAACACTTTCTTGATGTTAACGTAACGATGCACAATGTAACGTAGCATAATATCACGCCAGTTTGTGACATAACTTACCCTTTCACCAGTTAGTTAGGTACCTACTTATTATGTTCTTATTGGTGACTTAAATAATAAAATTAAGTAATTATTACTAGGTACTGGTTGCAAAAATAATTGCATTATACAACTTTAACATTTATTCAAAAAAAAAACCTAACTAAAATGACCAATGTATCTTCTAGTCGAGCGCGCCGGAATTCAATTCAAGGAGAGCATTTTTCCTGATGTAGTTCTTCTTAATGTAGACATCTGGGTGTAACACGTCTTTTCTGACACCTGGTTCCAGCATGTTCTCCGACACGAGCACGCCGGGGCCGGTCTTCACCAGTTTCTCCTTCAGCCGGTCCGGTTCGTTTCCGAACACATTCAGGCCCGGTTCGCCGTGCTTCAGATAATCTATCCGCCAGACGGGAGGATCCTGTCCATTGTCTGTATCGGCTTTGTAACTAATTCTGCCCCCTTTCCTGCTGATCTCGAGCGTGCCTCCCATATTCATATCGGGCACTTCAACCGACATTGACAGTTTCTCTTCAGAGTAGTCCCCGAAGTCTTGCCTTCCCTTCATCTTGTCCTTATACTTCATTTTGTGAGGGTAAAATTTCCGTATCTTCTTCCGTCCGCTGTACAGTGTACGAGTTTCTTTCTTCACTTTCGTTCGTTTCTTCGGTTCCCTCTCTTCCTTTGCTTCTCCGTTGGTCGGAGCTGTTTTCATTCTTTTACTAACTTTACTTTTGTGATACCCTGCGTCGCTGACTTGTAGATAATTCGACAGGTCTTCGCTGTTGAATGTTGGGAATAATGTTAAGTGGTACTGGGTGGGGATCTGTGTCGTTTTCTCCATGGATAGTTTCTTGTACTTCAGCTGCTGTATGGAGCGCTGTATGAGGTTTTTGAGTGTTTCGTCTTGCATGATCATGTTACACGGTACGGAGGGGAAGTTCTTGCATAGTACATTTTGCATTAGTGCTAGAACATTCTTAGGTTGGCGCTGTTGTATGTGTTGCTCTTGATGTGGCTGCAGCTGTTGCTGTTGCGATACCATGGAGTTATCTTTCTGGAAGTCGGATACCATCTTGGAGATGAGTGCATCGTTTCTGATCATCATTGTGTGAGACTGGATGAAGTAAAACGTTAAGAAGAGCAGCTTGAAATATAACCGCGCCATCTTTGATTTGATCTGGAATAAAGGTATTATTTAGTATGAAAGGTGGTGAAGGTGGGGGGTCTATGATTCTCCTCTCTCAACACGTATCTTAATTAGGTCTGCGGTCCCTTGAAGCTGTGAAAAATTCCAATTTCTCAAACTCTCTTCAAAGTTAACGAAAAAGAAAGATACGGCCGTTTATATCGCAAAAAACGTATATTTCGACACTCAAGGGAATCAAAATTCATTGCCTTCTTTTGACCCAGAATTTTGGCATAAAGTAAGGTCTTATCACAAATATAGGATTGGAATAAATCTGAAAACAGTAAATTTGTAGTTACGTCACAAAGAAAAACTGTTTTTGCGATTCGAAAAAATCATTGTGACTCCATTCGGGAATTGAACTATTTAAATAGGTAAGTTTGTACGGAACCCTCAGTGCATGTCCGCACTTGCCCGGTTTTTTTATAACAGGACAAACTGTTTTTATGGTATTCTTCAAGCAGAAAAAAAATGTGATTTAATTACCTGCAGCTGAATTAAGTATGTAGTACTTTTGAGTTTATTAAGAGCATGACTATCTAGGAAGTCTTGCGTGAAAAACTACATTTTATGAAACCGTGTTTTTCCTGTAAAACCTAAACGAAGAATAAATAAATGTAAAGAAAAATGCCGACTCGCATTTCACTGGATTTTGTATTTTTCACGCAAGACCCCCGATGTACCTAACTTATATACTCGTATAAGTTTAAAGAACTAACTTTTAGTTTTTTAATTTTCCGATTTGCTCCCCAAAAATAATCCCCATTACAAATTTATTAATTCACATTTCACGTCTATGTTTGGGTCACAGATACTTATGTGCGTGTCATATTACAACTCATGTCTAGTTTATTTGGAGTAAATTGTCTGTGACAAACGGACAGACCGACACATACCGTTTTTCATTCCGACGTGCGGAACTCTAAAAACCATCAAATTTCCAGGAAGACCGGTAACTTTGAAAGAAATAAACAAGACGATAGTTTTCACTTACTTTTAACAGCTCTGATAAAACCAACCGTTACAATATTGAGTTCATAATACTAAGTTCTAACACGGCTATATCATTACGCAGTACGAGGGAGAGGCTGCAGATGTTGATCACTAATGTTTCTAATCCATGGCGCACTTCATAATGAGAGCTGCCTCCGCTGAGAGCGGCAGGATGTGGTCTTGCATATTTGTAAACCCGACTGTGTTTGCCAGATGCAATCGCGTGTTGTTACCAACAATATTTTGGTTTGCGCGCGTGACTTAGATGTTTGTGTGTAGGAGTTAGGTGTTACCGCTAATTTGCTGGTTTTTACGTAAAAGTGACTTGTATTTTTTGTGTTTCATAAGTTGGTATTCTGTTTATTGTAGTTCGTTATATGATGGGCGTTAAGCAAATTTTCTTCCTATGTGTTTGTCTGATATTCGTATTTTTTTAAAGTAGGGTGAAATTGAGATACTTATATTATAAGATAGTGAGACGGGGTCTCTTGGGTGTTTCTTGTCGCTATCATGTGAGAACAATGCAAATAAAAATAAAATATAGATATTAAAATAGCAACTGCCAGCTAAGAGATGACCTGTCTCAACTGACAGCGGCCGTTCACGGACATGACGCTAATATTAGCACCACTCAGCTCAACCATTTTGAAGGGAACCGAATGATCCAACACACGCGCCACCATCAGTGAGACATTTGAATAAGCATGACAAACTCTCAACTGTCATGCTCATTTATGTCAATCAAGTCCAATAGTAACATAAAAACCATAATCAACACGAAGAAACATAAGATTAAAAAACAAGGAAACTAACATCGTGTGTTTCGCAGCTTCGCCAAATAGGCCCAGTTCAGCAAAAATACCAGAATTGGAAGGTGACCGATTTCGCCAGAACTGGAAGGGGGGAGCGCGGGTCTGCGAAAGATGGAGAGAATGGAGGAAGGTCTTTACCCAGGAGTGGGACAAAAAACAAAACGGAGGAATAGTGTTCTCCGTACCTTCCTTGACGACCGTTTCCGTCTTCTTCGCTACGATAGAGTCATATCAGCTAGTATAGAACATAGCCTTTTAGAGTCCGTTAAATACCATTTCAATCCTTTTTACATGTTAAATCTTCAAATTGCACCTCCCGGTAGGGATGGAATTAAAGGGAGTACCCAACTTTAATTACCTAACACCTACCTGTGTTCCTTCAGTTACCCTTTGCGAGTGATCAACCCTGGATTATATTAATTTTGAAAACGCTGAGAATCATGAACTCAGTGCGTCTACAGTTACAATTTAGACCTTGTAGAAGCAAATTTAGCCTACTTAGTGCCCGAAACTAAAATAAGAAATTTTACCAGTCTGCTGCTAATCTGACCGCATGTCGGATGAGCAGTCAGCATTGGTCTAAAAGAATAAATAAGCAACAGATTTAATAAGAAGAGAGCCTTGAGGACAGACGGTGGAAAAGAGAGAGAGAAGCTATCGTTCGGCAGTGAGAGCGCCATCTATACTAATTTATAGGTACTCAAAACAGTGTCATCTAGTGACGAGTAGCATTAACATTATCTGCAGTAAACACCCGTACAACTAAGTAGTTATGCTATTCGTTGATAGATGTCGCTATACGTACCGCAAATACAAATTAGCCTACTTGTTAAAACTGTTATTGGCTAATTTGCAATTGCAATCATAATTATCATGTTATCCCAACATGATAGCATGATATGATTGGATTTTTTTTAAGGTTCCGTACCTCAGTCAGTAATATCAGAATCCTTATAAAATCACTCTGCTGCCCGTCTGTCAAGGCCCCGTTTCTCAGGAACAAGTGAAGGAATGAAGCCGTAGTTTTTGATGCTCGTAAAGAAATCAAAACCTAAAGAGGACTTCCCGTTGACTCAACATTTCTAGTTAGTTAGTAAGTTAGTTAGCCCATTTAGGTCCCACAGCTGAGCAAGGGCTTCCCTCTCCCGTTTCTACATACGTCGGTCCTCGGCTATTGCGGGCCAGTCCCTCCGGTAGTTTTATTTTTTTTATTTCTTATAAACCAGTGCTTGACTGCGATCCCACCTGATGGTAAGCAGAGATGCAATCATTGATGGTGAGGCGCACTAGTTTATTAAGAGCCAGTTAACCAGCTCATCTCTCCATCTTTGCGTTGGTCTGCTGCGATGTCGCCTTGCTTTTAATGAGCCCAATAAGTGGCTCTTTTAGCCTACCGCTCATCCGACATGCGGTAGACATGTCCGGCCTGATCCCACTTCAGAGTGGCAGCTTTTCGGGTAACATTGTTTTATCTTAGTTTTGGCGCGCAGCATTACTAGTAACATTACAAATTAATTAGGTAATTACATAAAATTGAACAATTGATGTGTGATTTAGCTGAAAATGAATCATAGACTCTTGTATTGGCTAATTACAGTGGCGCGTCGTGTGATGTATCGCTTAATGACAGTTTTAAGAATCATACAAATAAAAATTGCGTTTATGTTATGTCGTAGACATCTGTCGTAGACAATTACTTTGTGATTATACGCTTAAATTTGTATGGAGCTCTCAGTGCACGAGTCTTATTTTCTTATTTACATTCGCTACAGGTGCTGTAGGTACTGTTGCACTCTGCAGCGGGGTTTCTTCAGGAATCGGGACTTAATTACAATGAAATGCTTTAGAAACTTTATACTTTTATTATGCTTTTCTTCAATAATTCAAAATATGCACATCGCGCTACAATGGTTATGTCAGAGCTGAAAAAACTAGACATTTCTTTGTTCTACTCAATTTTTAAACCTGTTCTAGAACAACAAAATCCTTACGAGTATATTTTACAAGCCAGTTCTTCAATCTAACTCATGCGATCTCCTTTCGATATCACAGTACTTAAGTACATGAGTAGGTACTTACATGCAGTCGCCTTACGCATTTATCCATGGGGCTAAACACAAATAAAAAAAATATAATTTTAGAAATAATAAATTGAAGACACCATGTCAGTAAAAATTTTGTGATTTCGTATATCATTTAATAGTTTCTATTGTAACCAAAACAAAATCTTACATAGCAGAGGTATATAACCAGACGCGATTAAATTGCCTAAAACCCAATAAAAAAAGTCATTAGGTAAGTACCTACACCTTTAAAATAACCCCAAAAAAGCATCACAGAATTAACTTCTAACTGGATTCGAACTCTGTCCGGCCGCACGCGACCATACTTCACCGCCACAAAACGAACTCCTTGACGCAAGCGGGAAAGGGTTGAAAAAAAACAAACATTTCTGCGAGTGGAGGCCCTCCATCAAACTCACTTACAGGCTAGTAAAGCGGGCGAGTATAGTGAGCGTACGAGTGTAGTAGAAAAAGAGTACGTATGGGCAGTTGCTGAGTGAGCGGCGTTTTTGTTGGTCAGCGACGTGAGGGCGTAGTGTGGATGCGGCCGCTTGGGAGATCCTGACAGATGGTTTTGAGAATTTAAAAATAGTTTTCGGATCTTGAATATTTTTCAGTTCTGCGGCCGGTTCTCACATAAATCGTATGTACGTAGCAGTCACTGACGACTTTCGAAAATAAATTAATGCAAGAGATAAAACTGTATTACTCAAAAATAACCTAAGAATTGCTTTTTCGGTGATTTTTTACTCAAGTCCACCTTGTGGAAGGTCCCTTCGATCATTCGTTTTGTAGAGATCGAAATCCCCTATGTATTGCCATAAGACTTACTTGACTGGTAGCTGATTACTGTGTATTTGGTAGCTTTACGGTTCTTTTCCCTTGAGAATTCGTATCCAACAAGTCAATTCAAGTCAAGTCAAAAGTTTTTTATTTCACATAGGCCTACATGGGCACTTATAAAACGTCAGAAGCTAGTGCACGGTTCCAAATTGGTCGTTTCCTATGGAGAAGAACCGGCAAAAAACTCCATGGCTACTCTTTTAAAAAAAAAAATTGTTTTTATAATATTTCCATATTACAGCATAAGTAGATAGATATTATGTAAGGACAGTGTAGACTAGTCAATATTGTACTAAAAAGTACAATAAAAATAATCATAATAAAAACTAACCTAAGAATTCGTGGAGTCTACAGTGTTCTCACATTCACATTATAAAAAAAGGCTATATAAATAAAAGCAAGTAAAATAAATAATTACAATTACCTGGATTGGTCGTGAAAAGTCCTTAATTACCTTCCACGTTTCGAACCCGTCAAGCAGCACGGATTTGACATTGGATCCTAAGGTAAAGAGTTTACTACTTCGGGTCAGTTCTCGTGATTGCCACATAAGTTACTATTGCCATATAAGCTTGACCATTCTTAGAAATGTAGTAATCTTGGTTATAAACTATCTTGGGACCAAATTTTATCGAAATCCTTTCATACAAAACGTCTTTTGTATGATGTAGTAACAAAAAATCTAAACATACGAGTAGGTACTTCACATTTATATCTTTTAGTAGGAGAGGATGTATGTGGAATACCAGTATACTACAAAAATTGCGGGATTAAAAGCAAGCGTTCTAATCGAACTTCATCGGCATATCCTCTCTATTCTTCACTCCAGTCCCTGCAACCGTCGCGTCAGCACTGGTGACACAGCACCGTCATTTGCGGCGCTGACCACTGTGTGTGTATTAGCCTGTCAGTGTGTGTGTGATCGACAGCTCGTGTGTGTGCGATTTATAAACGCTGGGTAGTTGTCGGTGGCACTGAGGAAAATGTCTTCCGATTAAATGAATGGGTTTCATATTTGAATAAGACTGTTTTTGGGACGCTTTCTGGTGTAGATATGAGGCGTTGAATCAATCAGCTCTGCGTGCGAGAAAGTAGGTTTGAGACCAATATTGACTCAGTCTGGAACAATTTGCCTGCTGCGGTCTTCCCGTCCAACTATAATTTAGGTGTCTTCAAGGCTAGAGTGAATAGGCTCTTAATAAACTAGTGCGCCTGACCATCAATGATTGCATCTCCGCTTACCATCAGGTGGGATCGCAGTCAAGCACTAGTTTATATCAATTAAAAAAAAAAATAACAGTCATAAAATTTCCAGCTTATAGGAGGGTACCTAAATTAAATTTCAAATAGGTATCATCATCTCCCTAGTGTGTTACCAACCAGCTTGGGGCCGGTTGCCACTCTAACCGGATGCCTACATGGAGCGACCCCTTACCAGACCTCCACAACCCATTAACTGTTACTGGGCAACACGACACTCTTTGTATTGACTGATGTTCAGAATTTCTGGCGACTGACTACCTGTAACGACTGTCAACGTTATAAGAACCACAACCGGGACCAATGGCTTTACGTGCTTTCTGAGGTACTGGGAGTTAGAGTGAGGGGTGTTAGTAATGTCCAAGATAAACTTAGAAAAGTACATAAGAATTGAGAAATTCACATTGGCACTTAGCCGGTTTCGAACCCGCAACCTCATGCACGAGAAGTGGGTGCCTTAAACACTGGGCCATTACGACACTTATACACCATTCACTTCTGCATTAGACAAACAAAAAACTTTTTACAAAAAAAATAACCGCCTTCACTAAAAAAAACACTAAAATTACCAAAATAACTTTAATTTGGGATCTCGGTGTTTCTCGGTATTGTTTGTTTCTTATTTCACACTTTTTAGTGGCGATACACTTATAACCAGAGTGCCTATTTCTCATGGAAATTCGAATTAACCCAAACACTGCTAGGTTACATTGTTTTACTATGAAGTTCTTGTGTCTACCTTCCACCTTCCGCTTCCATCATCAGATCAATTCGATAGTACCTTATAGCCAAAGTGCATCTCATGAAAATTCTAATAAGCCCAAACACGGCTAGGTTACATTGATTAATTACGGAGTTCCAGTGCCTACCTTCCGGCTCCAACATGATCATCAGTTCACTTCGATGATACTATTTTTAACATAACTAACATAAATATTTATTAGTATTGTCATAGTCGCTTAACTATCTTCATTGTGATATCTATGTGAGTATGGAGTTCCGTTGGCCATTTCTGGTCAGAAACCCGTTCTGATTATTGGATCCATTACGAATGGAGGGAACTCCTCAAATATTATAGGCAACCATATAGTGATTTTGTTATTTTCATCGAGAACTTAAGCTTAACTTACAGTCAAAAAGTAACATTTGATGAAGTGGAATTAATGACCTTTTTTTTAAAAAAAAACACCCCTATAGAATCTCAATACGTATAATTATAAAAATGTTATGCTGCACCATGAAGGAATGTGCCTAATATGAGAGCGTAATCACTCTCCAGAGTTGTCATGGACCAAGCTGTAAAGTCATCATCATAGCCAGAGCAGTGACGGAACGACCCTCATGCCCCAGCCGCCGGGATTCCGATCCCGATTTCCAGCCACCGTAGTTACGGGCGTGCGGACGGCGAGCAATGCGAGCTCGCCGTCCGCACGCCCGTGCACGCACGACCGTGCGAGCGCGTAATGTTCTTCGCGCGCCTCAAGGAGATGTCAGTAAGCCGTAGGGGTCCACCAGGGTCGAAGCCTACTGGGGCCATGGGTTGTGCAAAAGGTAACCCCCGGGGGCCCTGGAACTAAGGTAAAGAAGGAACAGGAGTGGGTTTTAGTCAGTACAAGTCTGACACGACCTCCCGCTCCGCTCAAGGGCGCGAGATGTCATTAGATAATTTACCAACTAAAAACAAAAAATTTGTTTGCTTGATCGCATACGGTCTGGCTAATGTTATCACTTCGATCCGGTAGCGAAATGAGAGTAGATATGTAGAAGTAACGTCGGGAGAGTTGAACCACTTTTCATTCTGAAAGCATAAAATTGTAACTATGTCATAAACTAGACGTCTCAAGAACGGATACAAAGCACTGGTGGACGGGGATATTTTTTTTATATTAAAGTTACTATTCATTCACTAACATAAGCAGGCAACATATATTTTCGTAAATCGGCTCCTGAGTAAACTCTACCCAATGCCCCGCGTCTGGTAGATATTGGAGGAGGGAGACTTTACCATAAGTGAAAATAATGACATTTGGGGAGACCTATGTCCAACAGTGGACGTCTTTCGGCTGAAATGATGATGGTGCGAAGTTGTAAGTTGTAAGTCTCAAGTAGATACATAATAAGTTACTTAGGTATCTACTTTAAACACCATCCAACAAACATTTATGTTGAAAATGTTATAAATAAACAATCTGATCCTTTTTGGGAAAAATAAAATAAAATCCGGAACGCTAATAAAAATTGTGATAGTTTCTTAAGAGCGGCCAACCAGACATAAGTTTCCATAGAATCGCTCTTACGTCAAAATAGCCATAAAAATAATCCTTAATAAGAGCTTACACCTTTTAAAAGCTTTATATCTGTCTTGGTTAAGATTGTTTATCTTAGAAAGGCACTTTATAAGACGTTTTGTGCTGAAAGAAGATTCAAACTTATTAAAAACCCTTTTAGACGTATAGAAGAAATCCTTATAAAACATTTCACAGACTAAAGGTATTATAAGTGCATTTTATAAGAGTAATTGCCCTTGATCATTATTTATACTTATTATTATATTAGAAGTGTGTTAGCGCTTAGTGGAATCCGCAGTAAGTGTTTGATTAGACTTCGGCTCACTAAAGCTTTGTATACAGCTGTTCTAGAGCAAATCAATCTTAAGTGTAATTTGTCTTATATGAGTCACGTTATAAAGTACAATAATTTTTGAAGACTTTCATAAGACCATTTGAGGTTGCAAGAGTCTTGTGATATTCTTTATTATATTGATGTAAAAAAAAAATACTCTGAATTAGCTCAAAAATCGATACAAGCCATTACGAAAGAAGTCGGAAAATGTTAGAAGTAGTAAATTATTCGATAGTTCTGTATGATCATATAATATATCATATATAGCGTATAATGAACTTTCTATGAGCTTAAATAAAAGAATCAGATACATTTTGCCTAAAGATGCACGCTTCCTCAAACAAATAAACAAGAAGCGCACATTTGTGCATTGGAAACTGGACGGTATTAGCACAATGGTTTACAAAACCAACTGGCAAAAGTTTCCGAACACGACGTTGTTCCTTTACCAAGTACTATGGAGGACAAAAGTGCATGGAGACCCTTAGGTCGACTTTTGACTGTGAGGTTTTGCATTCCGTTTCGTGAGACTACTAGATGGCGCTGTTCAAAAATGAAAATAACACTGAAAAGCTTAAAAACCTTATTATGCAGAGTCCCATAATAAGGTTTATAATACCTAAAATAAGTAGTTACTAAGAAATAAACATAAATTATTTTATTTTCTTATTTCCGAGTACTTAATACAGCGCCATCTAAACCAAACCAAATAAACTAATTGGTATATAAGTTAATTCGACTACAGATGGCGTAGATCATAAATAATAAAGAATACCTACATTCACAAGTAGCTCCCATTTTCGCACTCTCTAATAGTTAGATCGGTAGCTCAGATGGATAAGCATGTCAGAGTAACAAAGTTCGTTCCACAGGGCGCCGGTTCGATACCCAGTTCTCAGTCAACTTTTTTAAATTTAATTTATTATAATTTATATTCTATTTTTATATTTTTAAAAGTGTTATATTTTATTTTTTGTTATAAATAATATAAAAGATATGAGGTCTATGATGTATAAATGTATAAAGGCATATTATACAAGTATACTAATACTACTATAAATAAAATTATATATAAATATATATATATATATATATATATATATATATATATATATATATATATATATATATAAATATAATTTCTATATATATTACTTTCATAATTGGTGGTAAGTATTAGGTAAAAGAAACATTCATGTAAGAAGATCTAGATATATTTTTCTTACAGATTAAGATTTACTAAGTTTGTTTTTCGTAAAGGATAAGAAATAAAACTATTTTAGTGATATTATAGTTTAAGACATTTAATTCTCAAAGAATACAATTTATTTCTTTCTTATACAGTGTATAACCTAATCTAACAGCTTTACACCCAATTGACAATTATTTAATTCACTTGTTATGAGAAATACAAATAAAATTTATAACTTAAACATTACAAAATGGAAAACATTAACAAAGTAAAACTGTTTAATAGATATTAATAAGCATTCTAAATCAAAACTGTGTTGTGCTATTCTTTTATTATTTAGTTTTATTTACACAATGTTGTGTTACCTTTCACTATATATGCAACCTTAGTTCTGTAAATATTTTACTTAATCATAAATTATAAAAATATTACGTTTTGCATAATTATGGTTAGTGGGTATTGACTATAATGATTGATTTGTGCATTATGTTATGACTAAGGTTTATAGCTTAAGTATTCGTTCCAGAACGAGGAAGAAATTGAAGCTAAACCTCAAAATATTATATAACAAATTAAAATCATTACTGTAATAACACTTTGTTGTTATACTCGTAAATTAGTGAATAAATTTATCCCACTACACCAAGTTTGAATACTGTAATTTATCAAATAAATTATAGCTACTCCGGTCTATGTTATTAGTCAATCTAATAGTCAACACTTTATATATTTTTTTTAATAACTCGTGTATCCACCATTTTGATCGATTACAGCTTGCAAGCGCGAACCCATGGAGTTTATTAATTTTTCACATAAATTTTGACCCCGTATAGAATCCCATACCTGCATGCAGTGAGAACTCAGTGCCTCCTTAGTCCTTTCGTTCCTATTGTCCCACCTTTGAACCATAACGCCCCATAAATTTTCAATGGGGTTTAAATCTGGCGATCTCGCAGGCCAAGGAATTATCCGTATGTCCGATTGCTGACTAAACCACTCTTTCACAATTATGGAACGGTGTATAGGACAATTGTCCTGCACGAACGTTATCACTGGCATGTCTTCTACAGGAAAAACATTCCGCACGGTGGGCAACATGACGTCATTCAGCACATCTATGTAATTTACACTATTTGCACGACTGGGTATTACAGTAAGTTCTCCTGGTCCTGCAGCACTCATCCATCCCCACATGTTCACTGTTATACGACCGGATTCACAGTTAGGCACGACGTGATCACTATCATAACGCGTATTATTCCTACGCCACAACATAACTCGGCCGTGCTGGCTAGACTTGAAAGTCTTTTCATCACTGAAGATGACGTTGCTCCAGTCGAAATTTCTGTATTTCAAAGCGAACTCCAATCGTGCTCTTTTATTAACTTCGGTTAGTAATGGCTTAATAGCATGTCGACGATAATGTAGACCTTCACTATGAAGAGCACGATACACCGTCCGCAAAGATGTATCAAACAACTCAGCGTAATGTCTTGTTGGTGTAAAGCCATTTTCCTCATAACCTTGCACCATAAGTTGACGCTGGTCTGAGTCAATATGGCGTCTTCTGCCAGATCTACTACGGTGTTCCAACGAACCCTCTTCTTGAAACCGCTTTATCCATAAAGTCTCAATCCATAAAGTATCAAGTCAGTCTTTACCTGTAAGGGAAATATATTATTTATTATTTTCGTGTACTAATAACCATGGATAATAAAATAAATAACGAACACTGATTTTGAAACATTACTTACGTTTAAGCCAGTTTCTCTCGAAATTTCAGAATAATTTAAGCCTTGATTATGCAATGCTATTATTTGGGCCCTCGTAGCGATATCAATATTTGAACGCGAACTCATGATGAAAATAAATATTAAAAACTTGTTAAACGCAATCGTAACTGAACTCACTCTAAAGGTAGTAAAGAACGTTATGATTGAACAAAAAGATTTAATTTTTATACAGTCAATATTAAACTACCCTCAATTCTTATGAGATTTATGATACGGGTTAAAGTCGCTAAACAACTGCAATATATTAAAGAGTAGGATAATTTCAACTCATTGCGTAATGACGCGATGGTCCAGTGGCTAATGGTATCGGTAAATTTTATACTACCGAGGTCGAATCCTAGTTATTACGTGCTTTGCTTTATAAGGTTTGTAATGTCGTAGGAGAATTTGTGTTAAAATTAAGTGATATTGTAACTAGCAAAAAGCAATATAATATTCTTTAACGAGAGATGTACATTTTCTAATCCAACTAATGTATTAGCGCCATCTATGTCATCCAAGACATATTATTAAGGCGATGAAACCCTGCCAAACGATTTTGGTTTGGAACTCTCCATGCACTTCTGTCTTCGTTCGTACCAGTAACACCAGAAGCAATTTTTAATGAAATAATTTGATTAAGTTTATTTGAGTAATTATTAAAAGAAATGGTTTTTGAGGGACGTCAGCGTTGTATTCTGTATCGTGTATCCGCAAGCGATACATTGTCAGCGCATAAAATGTGTTATGTTCCAAGGCCATCTTTTTTTCTTGAGCATGGATTTTTTTAAAATAAAAAAGCTGTTAATATCTATTATGACAACCATCTTGATATAGCTTCATCATCATCATCATTTCAGCCGAAAGACGTCCACTGCTGGACATAGGCCTCCCCCAAGTGTCGCCACAATGAACGGTCCTGTGCGTCTGGCATCCATCGTACTCCCGCAACCGTTACCAGGTCATCGGTCCACCTTGCAGGAGGCCTTCCAACGCTACGTCTTCCGGTACGTGGTCGCCATTCCAGAACCTTTCGGCCCCAACAGCCATCCGTTCTGCGAGCAATGTGCCCTGCCCATTGCCACTTAAGTTACAGCAGCACAGTAACAGCGTAGTAGTAGTAGTATACAGCTTACGAGTAGGCAAATACTCTAAAACAATGTACATTCAAAACAAATTGTAGATATAGTTACATATCTTAGCAAACCTAATTGCCTTCACTCACCTGCAACCTGTAATATATTTGTTAGTTATTTCTTAAGGAATTCTAAGATTGTGAATGTGGCTCCAGACAGATTGCCTTAGAAAAGTGTTTAACAAGAGCGATATAAGAAATATCAGCCTTACGCTTATCTTGAAGAGGATAAATTGGACTTTAAATTGTTCAGAAAATGTGTCTTAAGAGTTACAAATAATTAAATATATTATCAATATTCTAAAGACATTTTGGAAGGGGCCCGTGGAACTATTTTTATTTATATTATAAAACTATCGAGGAAATGTACTCCGCATGTTTGTGAACGTATTTACGATACAGAGGTAATTTCTAGTGTGGCTGCAACGATAAAAAAAAGATTTAGTGAAACTGTAATTTTTGACATAAATTAGAAACGTTTTCTTAATATTTCATTAAAATTAAATAGTGAACGAATCTTGTGTACTTTTCTGTATTAATCAGTAATTTAAAAGATATTAAAGTTTCACAAATTCATCTGTGTTATATATGTGGAAAACTATCACACTTTTTACTAGCGAGCCGGAAGTTTTGCAACCCATTTTATATCTATGTCTCTTGCAAAAACACTTTTCTCTATGGCGGTCCATCTCTTCCACCGGTTTTCACCGAGTTTACTAACACTTTCAAAGCGTAGTGTTAAAAAGTAGTAAAACAATACATCACGTCGTGTTGACTCCTCGTAGCACGTCGTAGCACGTTGCTACCTACGCCTTCGTAGCGAATCGCTACGAAACTCGTTCAGTTTGTTACAATATCATTTAGGTAATAAGGTAATCGCTGACTTTGACGTATCTATTGTGGGTCCTTTTTCACTCACCTATCGTTAACATCGAGCACCGTTTAAAAGCTTGTTACGTCATCAAACGCAATCCAACGCGATGTTTGACGAAAAGAAACGTGAAAAAGAGAGATAACGATTGAAAATTCTTCTAGCTTTCGGTAATTCTGTGATTTATTCAAATATTTTACAAAACTTTTTCCAGGAAATACGTGTTATTTTTAAACTCTTCAAAGTTTTTGAAAAAATTGAAGTTATTTTGATCCTTTTAGTGTTTTTTTTTAGTGAAGTCGGTTATTGTTTTTTTGTAAAAAGTTTTTTTTTCTTAAAATGGGAAATCATCCAATGACTTCTCCCGATCCAGAGCGGAGTGGGCGGCCGTGTAAGGCTTTTACTGACTAAAGCCACATATATGTTCCTTCTTTGCTTAGCGTTCCAGGACTCCGGGTTTCCCTTTCAGAAGTCAACCCCATAGCCCCAGTACATACGCTTCGGCTGCTGGAGCCTTACGGTTTTGCTGACATCTCTATGAGGCGCGCGTAGAAAACTAGACTCCGTCGACGACTCGGGCTCGGTCTTTACGGTTACCGGCCGGCCGGACGACGAGCTGCCCATTGCTCGTCATCCTCAAGCTCACGCTTAAAAAGTTTCCACTAGTGGCAGTATTACTTTGAGTAGTTGTAACTTTACGAAAGTACGAGCTAATCTCGTACTCTAAAGTTGTGCCGATACGAGAAAGTTGGCAAACAAAGAGAAACACACAAACACAGGCGTGGGCTTGCGGATGGCGAGCAATGGGTAGCACACCGTCCGGTTGTCCGGTAACCGACCGGATCGAGCCCAAGTCGTCGACGGCGCGAATTGTTCCACGCGCGCCTCAAGGAGATGTCAGCAAAACCATAGGAGCCCAGGAACGCAAGGTAAAGAAGAAACATAGAAGTGGGTTTCAGTCAGTAAAATTCTGACACGCCTTCCTGCTCCGCCCAAGAGCGGGAGAAGCCATTGGATGAATATCCAACTAAAAAAACACCCAGGAACACGAAACACAGCTATGATCCTACATTTACATCTAAAATCCTCCCAGTAGGTAGAACCTCCATTGGGCAGAAAGTCGGTCTTATTCCATACAGCGCTCGCTACCGGTTGCAACATATTGAAACAGTTTCCACCAATAAGAGCGCTCGCAACAGTTTCAACCGCTGTGATTGGTCGCGCGATGTAGCCAAGCGGGGGCGGGGACACTTCATTAAGGGGAATGTCGCTAAAATAGGCTTTTTTTTCTGTCGTTTGTTTTAGGGATAGTTGTGTTTGTTGGGGGAGGATCTGAGCGACAGTTACAGAGAACCTTAAGCGAGTGATTCGTATGTGTTTTGTAACAGATAGACAGTCAAATGACATGATAACGTAGTAAGGTTATTTTAGAGTAATTTGTTTTCCTTCTAATCTATTAATAACTGCATTACTGGGTTTTGTATTAAAAAAAAAAAAAACTATTAAGAACGTTACTATTTTTCAATCACTGTAATAAAAGTATACCATTTTTGTGATCACCAAGTCAATCAAAAAGCGTTTTCACTGCCATTTTTACGATAACCTGCGATCATTCATTGGTTAAGCAAAAGCATATTCAGCCTTTAAATGTTCCCACTGCTGGGACTCAGGCCTCTTCCCTAAGAGGGATAATGGGTATTAATCCAGCACGTGGGCCCAGTGCGGATGGTGGATGTCGCATGTCTTCGAATTTTTGCTTCTAGGACATACCGGTTTCCTCACGATGTTTTCCTTCACAGTTTTGAGAACAGTGGTGTTTTAATAAATTACACAAAGTAATGTGCCTGGCTGGGTTCGAATCCGTGACCTACAACTCGTAAGTTAAAGTCGTTACCACTAGCCACCATTGCTCTCTTTTTCATTGGTTGATTGATTTGAAATGAGATGACTAACAAAAAAATTGATTAACAAAAACCCATCTCACAAACAATCAACATAATTCCAAGGAAATGTAATTCTAATCGACACAAAAGGAGCGCTAGGTTCCCGCTCTCGAACAGGAGCATGTGGGGCGTCCTCAAACGAAGACGAGATAAAGGAGCACAACAAACTACACAGTGTACCGAAGAGCTCTCGTGTCGCTAAATTACTTGCTCAACACAATATCCGGGGAAGAGACGGCGGAGCAAAGAAATAATTAAGATGTGGTAAGATTTGCTTACATTTAGTACCTCCTCGCCTATGTAGTTGATATCTTTTGAAAGAGATTTTCTGGGGCTTTAGGCTTAGTGATATTAGATAGGTATATCAGCGGTAACGATTGATGATTTTAATTTTGATTCTGTTTTATTCATTTTATTTTATTTAGTGTTTCTTCGTCCTGGACATGTGAGAAACCTAAGCTACTTGATGACCACAATGAGTTCGCGACACTTTTGTATTGAACTACCTCTATTACTGAGAATAATAAACTTCATCATATTGTATTACAATAATAATGAAAGCTATTTTGTTAAGAAGTAAAGATTTTGTTTTGTTTGTTTGTATTTTTGAGATTTTTTCTGTATGTGTTAGTAAGTGAGACAATTTCAGGAAATAATTCAGCACTATTTTTTTTTTGCGAACTCTCTTTAAATTAGATATCGTGGCTTTAAACTTAGCTTAGTGGGAAACTATGTAAAGTTTCAATAAGTGATACATAATGCTGGATTCATTACGCCATCAGTTGTCAAGGTTCTGGTAACTATTATCAATATTTTTTACCTCATTTTAGACTTTTTGTCACTTTGTCTGTCTGATCACTGTTATTGAAGATATCCGCAGGAGAACCAAGGTTACCAACATAGCACGAAGAATCGCCAAACTTACCTAAGTGGCAATGGGCAGGGCACATTGCTCGCAGAACAGATGGCCGTTGGGGCCGAAAGGTTCTGGATTGGCGACCGCGTACCGAAGGACGCAGTTTTGGAAGGCCCCCTACAATGTGGACCGATGACCTGGTGAAGGTTGTGGGAATCCGACGGATGCGAGACGCACAGGACCATTCATTGTGGCAACATTTGGGAGAGGCCTATATCCAGCAGTGGACGTCTATCGGCTGATATGATGATGATGGTGATCAAATAAATAAAAACATAACCTGATAGTAAAGCTGCTATAGGTATACCCACATTGTTGTGTCAAGACTGGTGCAACACTAGGAGGCTCAAAACCTAAAATTTTCCTTACGCTACTATCCTACACATTATCAGAATGTTAGGTTGTTTGGAAAATATGTCTTCTGTCGTTCCAGATTTAGATACTTCAGAAAACGTGGACAGAAATTGTTTTTTTATTCAGAGCTTTCGATTTCTCTTTGGCACACATGTTCCTTCACTAATTTTTAATTCTTCCGCGGCACGTCTCTTCTGCTTCGTACTCGCTCAGCGCTCTCCAACTCCTTTCTCTGTGAGACGTTGTTCTTAGTCACTGTTCCTTGTGTCCTGAAGTAGACAGACGGTATAGTTGTGTCTGTTGTGAACTAACAGTTGTTCATATAGAAGTAAGTGCTTGTTTATTCCTTGCTTCAAAGTAGTATTAATTTTTGTTTTCAGATTGTATTTGCTACTAACATATTTTTAATTTCATGGAGACTAGAAAAGATGGCATTGTATCAGCGATAACAGTGACAAAGGGTCTAAATGGCGATAGAATGTAATAGCATAGGAAATATTAAAATGAGCAGCGGTGGCCGAGCGGTAACGGCCCCGACTTACGAGTTGTAGGTCGCGGGTTCAAACCCAGCCAGGCGCATTACTTTGTGTAATTTATTTCATCACCACTGCTCTCAAAACGTTGAAGGATAACATCGTGAGGAAACTGGCATGTCTTAGAACCAAAAATTCAAATACATGTGATATCCACCAGGCACCAACTCGCACTGGACCCGCGTGGTGGATCGATAGCCCATTCCCTCTCCTAGAGAGGAGGCCTGAGTCCCAGCAGTGGGAACATTATAAGGCCGACTGTACTATACTATAATATTAAAAAATAGCCACATTATATCTCTATCTACCTTAATAAATTAATCTTCACACCACAACAACCAGTTCGTTATGTTCCTAATCCTAACTAACTTCTTTTGTCAGAGATCATATTTTTTCAAGGACCAACCTTAAATCTTCCAAAAAGAAAAAATCTGAAAAATAAACCACATACAAAGCGAAAAACCAATTTAAAATAAAACTACTAAGTACCTTCTCTATAACATCTGCCGGGCGTCGCGGGGGGTGAGGACGAGGCGAGGCGAGGAGGGCAGGAGGGGGGGGGTGGCAGCAGAACGATATTCAAATTGCGAACATTTCATTTTAACGCTTGCGAAGATATTCGCGCGCTCCCACGCTTGTGTAGGGATGAGCTGCGGGAGGATTTTGGCTGTCGATGGATTTGATTTGGGAACTTTGATTTTTTTTCTTCTTATTAATAGTTCAGACCTTAATACTTTGGTAATTCTGGGGCCACGGGTAGTGTGAAAGCGAAGCCCGGGGCCCCGGGATGAAGGCAAAGAAGGAACAGGAGTGGGTTTTTAGTCAGTAAAAGTCTGACACTATCTCCCGCTTCGCCCAAGGGCGGGATTTGTCATTAGATGATTTTCCCACCTAAAAAAAAAAAAAAAAAAAATACTTTGTTAATTAAATTGGAGGCTGTTACTAGTTAATTAAATCTTGATGCATTTACGCAGTACTTGTGTGCTAATACTGATTTTAGATTATTATTTGGGGAATGACTACTATGTTTTGTGGAAACCTGAATGGTTTCCACAAAACATAAGAATTACACACAACACCTGAAGTACCCAACAACTAAGTATTATCCAGCTCATTCATTATAAAGGAAGACAGGTCAGGAGGTATCCCTCGTCGACTATTAGATGTGTGTTTTTTCAGCTCCAGTTTTAAATTTGTTGTGTTATTTGGTCTACTCTGCTGCTTAATTTTGAGTTGTCCGGCTGCAACTGTGGTATACGTAGATACTGGAAAGCTGTCATAATGATCCAAAACTATACCCAAATTCTAGTTCTTATATGAAAATGTCGGTACTTACTTACCCTATTACTTGACTATTGACTATTTTATAATAATCTTGTATCTATCTTTTATATGATTAAAAATGAATGACTTAATATTATGTTGCTAAGCTCAATACTCAAGATTGACAGGATCAATTTGACATTGTTAAAACTATTTGTTGAAGTCTCAGAAATATTTTCATCAAGGGAAAATTAGATAAATTTCGCGGGGTACCGTAAAAACGCATGTCTTTATTACATTCAAACTTTTTGTCAACTTTAGGGATAGCTGTCAGCAACTTATGATGGAATGACGTCTGTCGGGTTAACTAACCTATATGGGAATACTTTAAACACCTGCAACTTTTAATATCTACCCCGAAAACATCGACATCGCTCCCTCCCTATCCCAAGTTGAGACGTTAGCGAAATGTTCACATTTCGCGAATTGATCGTTGCTCTGCGGAATTCTCATTTGCGCCTCGTTCCTGTACCGTACCCTCGCGCCCCCTCCCCTGCCGCCCGCACCACCGCGCCTCACCCCCCGCGACGCCCGAGCGCCGCGCTCAGCCACACCTGTATCTGTTACATATAGAGGATGATCCGAGTTTCAGGGAACTATTTTTGTGTGTGGGAATTGTGGGAAATGTATGATAGAAGGGTAGTTTATGTGTTTTTATTATTTTCAGTGGATTCATTATTTTCAAGCACTTATAAGTTAGGTGTACCTTGGCTAATAACTAGTTTCAGCCAACGGCTTCGCCCGCGTAAAAGATTAAAATTATCCCAAAAACGTATTTAATCTGGGGATAAAAAGTATATATTCAATGTACTATTCTAGGACATGGTCTAGCTTTGTACCAAGTTCATCGAAACTCCGTTCAGCCGTTTGACCGTGAAGAAGTGAAGAAGTAACAATATGCACACACACAGACTCACCAACTTTCACCTTTATAATATTCGTGTGATAGATTAAGCTGATCGTAGGGGCTCAGCAGGGTCGAAGCCTACTTGGACCATGGGTTGTGCGAAAGTAAACCCCAGGGTCCTGGAACGAAGGAAAAGCAGGGACAGGAGTGCATTTTAGTTAGCAATAGTCTGACACGCCCTCACGCGCCGCCCAAGTGCGGTAGATATCATAGGATGATTTTCCACCTAAAAAAAGCCTTTTACTGATAGGTGAGTATCTGTCGTTTGCCAAGATCGGTCTACGGATGGGTCGCCATTACCTACGTAGTACAGAAGCTCCTCCGTGCTTCCGAAATGTAAGTAGGACGTGAAGCTGATGTTCGTGACTGTCATTTGAAAATCCGTGAAACATGTTACTAGTAACCAGAACAATATAACTCCACTCTTTGGTATCTTGTTACCCAGTTACTGGGTCAGATAGGTAGATGCTCCGTGTAAAATATTAGTATTCAGTTTCATACGGTTAGGCTGAAAACCGACTCCAATATAGCTGGGATGACACAGGCAGATCGCCTGGTTGTTTTCATAGGTAAATGCAAAGAGGCCAATATTTAGGCTGGATACGAGATATAATTCTCTTATAATAATATTATTCCACAACTTTCACACAACGCCATCTAGTCCCAATCTAAGCAGAGCTTGTGTTATGAGTACTAGACAACTGATAAACATACTTATATATTTCTAAATACATACACATTATAGGAAATTTCATCTAGACGTAGAACAAGTGATCGTGTTCATCACACAAACATTTGTCTTGGATGAATGGGGGAATGAATCGAACCCACGACCTCCGGCGTAACAGCCAGGGAAACTGACAACTGGACCAACAAGCCTGTCCAATTCTCTTATGATTTGACCTTCTAGCTCTTTGACTATATTTTTACTAGAATTCAATAAATGTTCTTTAAAAATTGTAATTAGGAAAAGTTACCTAGTGAGTAGGTAATTTTATTTTATTGATGACTAGTTGACCCTCCAGACGTTGTCCTGTCTTAGCAATAAACTGTCAAACGGTCTTGGTTTTCTGTTATTTCCTAATTATATTTTTTCATATTTTTTTTTGCGCAAGAAGCTTCTCCTGATATTAACAAACACAAAAAAAATTGAATTAGCGAAATTGGTCCAGCCCTGCATGCGTGATGACTTGACTAAGGGAAATAGTGAATCATTTATATATGTATAGAATATTGCTACCATCAGGTTCAGGCATCATCTTAGTGAAATAAAATCGAATGCACCAACACCGTGACCTACACAGCCACCAAGTTCCATCCCAATAAGCCCGCAGAGCACCCCCTACAAACATTCCCAATCGGCTTTAAACACAAAACGCGCAGATATTCAGTTATACATTGATAATGACTCGTCACCCTCCCCGCCCTCCCTCCTCCCTCCCGTCACCCTCCCGCCCACTCATTGTAATTTAAATCGAATTCCCGTCGACAAGTAAATTGAAATATTTCAATTTGAACGCACCTTCCGCTCTGACGTTCGATATTTGAATTTAGAATTAAGATGGCGACGGTTACCGTTATGTTTGATTTTTTACTATTAAGTATAAAATTTTTGTGGAGTTGTGGTTACTTTACTTGTTGTTAGATATATCTTAAAAATAGAAAAATGTGGTACCTATCTATTTATTATACATATTTATTATAACCCCAATCCAGCAGTTAAGAAATCCTCTAGCATCTAAGAGATCCTAAGACTGCAATTCTTTAGGTTCTCTCTCAAAAGACCACAGTTGACACGTTTCAGGGTTTTCAAAACAAGTGCAAGACACAGGTCAACAAAGACATAATAATAATTCGGTAAAATTAAAATGTTTCAGTCACAAGAGATGGTGACTGAAACATGAAAATTATCTCTCCTTTGAATCAAATAGATAAAGCTTATGTAAGTAAATAAATGGCATCATACTACCCATACAATCGCAAAAGCTCATCAAATAAGCATGAACGATGCAGGACTTCTGATAACATTCCCACAAAACTAAAAGCATATCATTATAACTGAAACGACCAACGAATATGCATTTTTCCCAATCGAACATAATTAAGATGACAAGATATAGCAGGAAACAAACGGAGCCATACAAATATGCCAGAACGCATCACATGGAGAACTAGCACAATATGACCAACAATAGTTATCGCTCCATCTCAAGCCCGACCATATTCCTCGCGTTAAGACCACAATAACTGAACAATTAAACAAAAAAAAACTTCAGAACAATAAAAAAATAAAAACGAAACGGAATCCACGACGCGAATAACAAACATAATTGTGTTTTTTGTGATTCATTCAATACACTCTTTGTCCGCAATAAAAAAAACTGCTTCTCAAAAAAGTCACCTTTATAAATTAAGTTTCAGCATTTGCTAACCAATGGCAGCCCAGAGGCGGGGTCTTGTAGCGCTTCCATTGGTGGAGCCGAGCCTCTCATCTTACAACATTTTATATAACCGGATGATACAACATATACAGTTAACACTACAGAGTGAGAGGGACAGAGATATACGTTTGAATACAGTGTGTCGTTTCGCTCTCGTTCCGTCTCTGTCGCGCGCCGTGGCAGCAACTGTTCGGTTCAAAATGAATCAACAGTGTTCGAAACAACTCGGCGGAGTGCGTCGCCTTAACTGTAACGTTCGCGTTCCAAATTCGAATTGCAATTATTTTTTAAAATTGTTTATTAAAAAAGTGTTATTTGAAAACAATGTTGTTGTGGTGTTGTTAGTTTGTTAGTCTGTTGTTTTGTTATTTGTTGCTGGATTGTTATTTTGATGGAGATGTCTCTCCCGAACGGTGTCGATGTGTCCCAGCTGGTGCAGCACCCGGTGTTGGCTGCGTTGCCGCCTTTCTTCCTCAGAGCTTCGGAAAGATATCAGGTAGATATTTTATTAATATTTATGCAAAAGAAATCCGTGTACCTAAGTTTTTCCTAAAGAGATACAGTATCTTAATGCAGTTTTCAAATTTTTTGATACTTTAATTATTTTTTAATTTTTCTTCTGTTTAGACTAACTAACTTTTACATATAGAACTCTCTTATATTTCACACAACAGAAGTTATATTGTAATATCTCATATAAAGTTATATCTAGGTAGGACTTTGTTACTGGGGCCAAGGGTTTTTTCTGAAACGAAAACTCGGCCCTGGGACGAAGGCAAAGAAGGAACAGGAGTGGGTTTTTAGTCAGTAAAAGTCTGACAGGCCCTCTCGCTCCGCCTAAGATTGAGGGATGTCATTAGATGATTTTCCCACCTACAAAAAAGGTAGGACTTTATTAAAATTGTTATAATTGAATTGAATAATTAAAAACGCCTGAACTGCAGGGATTTACCTGTTAACTTGTTTTAAAGTAAATGTAAGTAAGTAAAAGCTACTTAACACAGTGCCCGGTGTTTTGAGAGAGAAAGAGAATAGTGAGGGTTTCAAATTAAAGCTTAAATCTATGTAAACAATTTCTGTTAAACAGATATTATTATGATCTTAGAATCTAGTTAGATACTAGCTAGCACAATGAACGTTGTCTGCATTCAACGAATGCTTTATCGTCCGATAGATTGGAGTTCAAATGAGCAGTTGAAGATTCATTTATTATTATTTTTTTACAGTTTGTGTTATTTTAGATCGATAACATACAGCTTGAACTTCAAAAATCCAGATCGCTACAAAATTTAGCTGCAATAGAAATAACAAATAGTTTAGGTTAATATATATATAACTAAAATATCGAAATATTTGCCTTACAAGATGATGTGAATTTTCAAAAGTCTACAAGTCTACAAATCCAGTAGGTAAGTTAGGTTAGGTTTCAAGGCTTTCTAGAAAATCTCAATCAACCTCGTGTAAGATGCTTACTATCACAATATCAGTCACTTTTCATACCTATGTCCTAGTTTTCTCAACAGTTCAATATAGATAGGTACCCTGGATTTCAGTTTATACGCATGATAAAAAACCGAAGCGACATGCGTCGGCGATATAACTTAGCGACGGGAGACGTGGAAAACAGAAAAGTTTTATCAAATTAGACAGTTTTGTTTTCCTCAAAAGTATCTATATGTACTTCAACTTGTATTTGGGACTAAATATTTTATGTTTTGTGTCTGTTTTAATCACATTAAAAACATTATTTCTCATCGACAGTTCCAGCCAGGCTATCGAGTGAGTGATTTGAACAAATTTAATACAATTAGAAAATTAATTTAGATCAAATGACTCTGGATTTTTGAACATTTTGTTTAAAATATCAGCAAAATTGATTCCATAAGTTCAAAGTCCTAGCTGGCTTTTCCCTATGTCCGTATGATCTAACTATGCTGCACTTAAAATACCTAATATAATTATTGCATTAAATAATTGTCTTGATTTTTAAAATCATGCTTAAAAACAAATAAAAGAAGGCTCCGTGTGTCATAGAAATAGGATAGCATTTAAAATAAATAGTTGTTTTTAAGCAATATTAAAAGCGCTTCATAAATACGTTTCTAGTTAGCTTCAACCCCTATCCAAACATTCGTTCCCGCGGGCGAGTGGAGCTCTGTTCAAACACGGCGGCGACGTTCAAAGGCAGCACGGCAGTCGAGTGTGAACTTGAAGATAAAAGTAAACAGTTATAGCTAGTGGCAAGTCGAGTGACAATAGCAAACTAATGGTTGCAGTCGCGAGTTTGAACCTTCCCTGATGCATTTGATGAACCTTTTTATGCTATCTGGTATGATTTTGTCCGCGGTTCCGCTTCCATTAGGACCATATGTTTTTCGGAAATTAAAAGTACAAGTAGCTTCAGAGTAGCTTTCTATCAATCAAAGGTATTTCGTACTCGAATCAGTTCGTCCAGACATTATCAGTTCTTTCAAACAATCAATCCTTGTCGGAATCTGTGTTTCCTGATGGCTACAACCCGGAAATCTTTAAGTCAAGAGTGAATAGATTACTTCTACGTAAGCGCGTTCCATCGTCGACCGCATCGTCGCTTTCCATCAGGTGAGATGGCGGTCAAGCGCGAACCTATCGAGAACAAAAAAAAAAAATTCAAACTGTTTTAACATCTTTAGATTAAAATTTCCAGTTCCACGCTTACGTTTTACAAAGATACGAGAGAGTTCCATTAAAGTGACCAGAAGTATTTCATATCTTTTTAAAACCATTAACGCTAGTCACTCGCGTTTCAGAAAGAGTCGTGTTTTATTAAACTGGTCCTTGCTTTTCTCATCTTTGTTTAGGTTTTATTTTCTTTAACTCTCTTCCTTTTTTAATAGCCAGTGATTATTTGTGGTATTTTCTATATTAGTGTGCTTTCTGTGACATTTTTCTTGAACGTTATCAACTCAACATATGCTTGATATAATAAGAGTGAGTCTATATATAAGCAGTGATTACTAATAGTAGTACTAATTTAACGTACAAAAACTGCGATGAAGAAGAGAATGGAGATGTTTTAAGCGTTTCGCTTCGTCGTTTATACCGCGTACATCGAAAGACTGGAACAATTTGCCTGCTGCGGTCTTCCCGTCCAACTATAATTTAGGCGTCTTCAAGGCTAGAGTGAATAGGCTCTTAATAAACTAGTGCGCCTGACCATCAATGATTGCATCTCCGCTTACCATCAGGTGGGATCGCAGTCAAGCACTTGTTTATAACAATTTAAAAAAATATATTTCCTGAGGTTGCACTGTCTATGTTCATTATCATTTTCATCATCTTCGTGCTCTTGCCCCGTGTTATTTGTAGCCAGCCCGATACGTTTTTTCTTCCATTCTGTTCTATTATCCGTCATGCTATCAATAACTTCCTTTTCTTTAATATCATATCCTCCTATTTTAGACACAGTTCATTTCTTAAAATATAATCAGGGATGATATTTCCTATTAGAGTAAGAAATTTTGTAACGGGTCAAACGTCCAGACGTAATCTCCTAAATAAATAAACAAACCGAGAAAACAATTTTACCTCTCTATAATAAGTTCAAATAAATAAATAAGCCTGTATTTGATAAACCTACATTAACTGATTGATTAATTTATTTAAACAGAATGGCCCAAGTCAAAAACACTATTTAAACAATATAGGTAGGTATCCACATAAAAGACATAAAAAAATTACATATATATAAAATAAATCATAACATATAGATAAAAACAGACATATTTGGCGCAGGGCTTTTTAAGTCTAGCTAGTCTAATAAATAAACACAATACATAGTCATGAATACATTCTCATAAAATTTCATACATTCTGACAGTATTGTGTTCTATTCTCTATGGCAAACTGTTTTTTTTTTAAATTACACATTTTGATACAGAACCTTAATATGATAATACCCACATTACAATAGTATTTCATAATAGATATTTTTTCAACTTCAAAATATCAGTTTCACATAACACTTCCTGTTTCCCTATAACATTAATAACTAATTCTTTGCACCTACCTAATTACGCAAATTACAATATTGTGTCAAACTTCCCCTTAATAAAACTCTGTTACATTGTAATATAACCCTATTTTTGTAATCAATTACATGTTGTAATGTTAATGTTATTGTAAGTAACATTGTGAAGTGTAATGTGATACTTTTGGAATGTTTATTGAATTAGGAATGGTATAAAGGGATTACAATTGTAACTGATACATTTTCGTTGGTGTGTGGTCAAAATATGGGGTTTTGGAATATTGCTAATTGTAGGTTGCCTGTACGGATTGCAACCCGGTATGGTTATCAATACGGTCGGATCCGGCCGGAAAAATGCTAATCCAGACGAAAGCGACCGGAGTAATTATTTTTCAATACTCTTATTCGAAACACCGCTCCTTCCGCTACCATTTTTAGGTATGCAATTTACTGTTTTTTTCACAAGTGCGGAAAAGGGCGCCAATGAGCCATGCCATAATTTATTGTATTTATCGTATCAGGTTAGCGCCAAGCAGCTCTCACGAGTCGCCGGGCAGCCTGCGATTATTAATTTTTTCATAAATTGATTTCACCTCGATCGTAATTACAAAGTTTCTCCACTTGTATCAAAATGTACTATTTTGTATTTCTTCCTTTTTGATAATATTGTTTAATATTATCATTTTAAATCGGTTTGGTAAAATATATTATAAATAATATGTATGTTTGTGTTTTTATGATTTTAACGTTTATTTTAGCACTAGCTGCTGCTAGCGTCTTCACTTGCGTAAAAGTAAAAAGTCGTCCCAAGGGAATCTACTTTTTGGATAAAAGGTATCCTACGTTAGTACATAGCTTGAATAGCTTCCAAGACATGGTCTACTCGTGTAACAAATTTCATTCAAATCCATTTAACCTTTCGAGCGTGAAGAAAACAAACACTCACAAACTTTCGCCTCACAATATAGTTTTAGTGCTTGAGGGGTTAAAATCATCAAAACTTCGGATTTTTGTTACTCGTTTCGGATCTCTGAACCTCGAAAGGCTCATTGTAACTGGTAAAGTAGATGGGAAAAGGCCTCCTAGGTGCAGCCTAATACGTTGGTCGAACGCTCGATGGAGGTATACCATACAAGTGAAATTGATGAAGCAGAGAGGTCACGACCCTCGGCATTGAGGATTACGACGCAAGGAGGATGCTTGGTATGCGCCCACTGATGCACTCACATCAATCTGTTTTATGGTATTCTGCCATCAAGTCTTGTGTGCTAAGTCTTTTAACCCTTCTGAAAGTTTTAGTTTCCATCAAGTTTTTACTACTTTATTAGGATAGTTCGTGATGTCGTGATCCTATTCTTGTGAGCTCTGACTGTGTGCAAGCTATCATTAGTGATCTACCATTGTGCTTTGGTTGTGATTAGTGGCATGGACCACACCGCACGGATGTAATTACCAGCATGGACCACAAGCACGGATTTAATCATCAGCATGGGCCACACCATACGGATGTAATCACCACCATAGACCACACCGCGCGGATGTAATCACCAGCATAGACCAAAGCACGGATTTAATCACCAGCATGGGCCACACCACACGGATGTCATCACCACCATGGACCACACCGCACGGATTTAATCACCAGCATGTACCACACCGCACGGATGTAATCCAGCGTCCATACTCGTCGCCTTGTTGGTAACTTGCGGATTGTAAACCAAGTCAACCATTGTGTTGATTGTCGGTATGTCAGATCATTGGATTACATCTGCTGCCTACAACAAGCAAGGTCACTTCTGTTGGGACGCTGGATTGCATCCATGTGGCTCATGCTTTACTAAGTACTTGTTAGTAATATTTCTTAACAAGTATGTGAATATATAAACGAACAATAAAGGAAAAAAACGGTGTTAATCGGTAGCGGAATGTGTAGTTACACTAGGTACTAATTTCTACAAAAATGCTTTACCTGTTTGCATTATAATCGGGCTCTCGGAATCCGTTAAATAGGAAAAAAGTACCGGATCTGCCGGATCGTAGTGCAATTCCTAGTTAGGTTAGCTTAGTCTGTTTTATTTTTGAATGAATCAGTCAGTTGTACATGATATCAGTACTTACTATTGGCCTTACTTTCTTTCTTTATTTTCTTTCCTCAACTTGGTCGGGACTGCCTTCCGGTACATTTAGATGTTGTTCTAGATATCGTAGTATTTTATGAGGTATTGCTTTTTTTTATTATAAATAGACTCGAGTTTGACCCATATCTCACCTGATGGTTAGCGATGGTGAGGTCGAGGAGGGATTACGCTTAAATATAGAAGTAACACTCTTGCCTTAAAGACCCCCAGGTAGAAGCTAACAAGAAACATAGGCTTCGTTAGGGAATTCCACACCTTAGCTGTAATCACAATGAAGGTGTTCCCATTTCCCAAGGGCATCGCCGTACGTCGAGTGGTCCTATGATGGAACGGGCTATGCGGAAATAAACTGTACGATTCCGATGTACACAACCCGAGATGTAAACGATAGATAACCGGGTAGCAACTTGTCACCGATGCTTAAGATTTTGGAGTTATGACTCGACTCCTGTTGAAAACGATTTAATTATGATTCATATTTTCTAAGGGTCTTTTTTTTTGGGTTGAGATATCATCATCAAAGAACTTCTTCTACTTTGGGTGGAGTGAATGAACTCGTTGAATGCCGGAGCGCAGATCCACACGAGACACAATGTTTTTTTAATTGTGTCTCTAATAGCGGCATACAAAAGGTTAAGGGGATGGAGCGGGGGTCCAAAGTTTGTATCGAAAAACCTACTTTCACGCGGGCGAAGTCGCTGGAAGAAGCTAGTTTTGGATAAAATAAATAAATAATTCATACTTAGAAGTCCCTACAACTTACCTATCTATACAACCTGATAAACGCACATCCAGAAAGGATTATATTCAGAATCGTCTACTGAATGCTTTTTTACTACATAATTCTTGTAAAATCTTGGTTGCGTTGCACTTGCGTCACTAGCGTGTTTGTGTGTGCGTGTGTAGATAGGTACTGATACCGGTGGGCCACCAATGTAGTGCGTCGATGCTCATATTATTTGCCTACAATTATGGCAAACAATTTGCAAATAAAGACACTAGCTAAATAAATTTAAATATTTCAGTGCTAAATATTTTTAATTTAGTTTTCTAATAGGGTGTGCCAGTCCAGTTACTTGTTGTATTTTAACAGGTTTTTATTTAGTGAATACATATGTTGACAACATTTTCTAATCTGTGGGACAATGATAAATAGCTATGTTATCTGTGCATCACACTTGCTTCATTAGTAGGGAAAACCCAAGGCTAGCCCAAATTTTTATGTAAGTGTGTGTATGTTTGTTATTACTTTACGCTCAAATTGCTGAACGGATTTTAATGAAATTTCCTCAAGGGTAGACAATATCTTAGAACAGGACATAGGTTAATTTTAATCTCAGAAGGGTGCTCCTATAGGTTAACTTTCTAATTTGACTCACCCCTGGAAAAATTTAGTAAATTAATATACGTATATCTAAATCCTTCCTCTCTTCCCCACCCAGATAATCGAAGACCTCCTCACACACTACACCACCAACATTAACAACGAAACCAACCCTAAAAAGAAGTTGCTACATAATAACCAGTCTGCTTTGCCCCACCAGAGGACGCCGAAGTGCGCGCGGTGCCGCAACCACGGCGTCGTGTCGGCGCTGAAAGGGCACAAGCGGTACTGCCGCTGGCGGGACTGTGTTTGTGCTAAGTGCACACTCATTGCAGAGCGGCAGAGAGTTATGGCTGCACAGGTGAGTGTTTTGTGCACAATCCGGTGCTTGGTGCACAGATAGGTTTAGGTAAAAGAAGAGTAATAGCTCTCGTTAACAATATGAGGCAAAAACTGAACGTCATTTATGTCAATTGAAAAGTTCAACCTGTAATCGATTAATGATCGATTTAGTGAGATTTTAATACTTAATAAGTTCTATTTACTCAATTAGTTGTATTTTTTTGCTAGAAATCATTGCATTTGCCTTGAAAAAGTCAAACACAAGGTAAAGGCGTATCCAAACGGCAATGTTATTATTTAATACTAATATTAGGTAATATAACTTAAACTTAATATAATTTTCATTTTTGGTGTACAATAAAGAATATATCTATCTATCTATCTTAATAGAGATAGACAGAACCCTACTACACATTATATTCTACCACTATGAAACCTGAACTATATAGTCTTATGTGCAATAAATAGTTCCTGCGGCCCAGTTTGCCTGTGCAGGCAACACTACGGTGGTGCTTGGTCAAATTCTAGCTAGAAAACTGTGAATTACAGTTGTTAATCAGTGCTAGGGCCTTTTGGCACTTTAATGTTACTTGTTTTGTCTTTAAAAAGTAATTTTCGTATTACCAGAATTAAAAATAGGAGATAATTTCAAAAGTACTCACTAAAACGAAGGATATATTTATAAGAAAGTTGACAGTGTCATAAAACCCGACTGCAAAAAATGACTAAAAAGTTCGAAATCTGATGCAGTTGATGGCGTCAAATCTATGATTGAACTGAAATAAATTCCACCAACTGCTTCAGACTGCTTAAAGTGCCTTGTTCTGACGTTTTTTTTTTATCTAGAATGCACAGCCATTCATTTACCTATATTCAACCTGTATGAAACCTGAATGATATAGTGCTATGTGCAACGCATAGTTCCTACAGCCAAGCTCCTATGCACAGGTGGCGCTGCGCCGGCAGCAGGCCCAGGAGGAGAACGAGGCGAGAGAGCTGAACCTGCTGTATGCCAGTCAGACCTCGACAGCGCCGCATCATTATAATGATATGCCGGATGAGTCACCAGGTATGGATCCCTTTTGATATGGTTTTAGATATTGTGCCAACTGATGTTTTATTTATTTATTTATTAAAAAATCATGGAACACAAACGGGAAGGCGGACTGAATGCCTTAGGCATTCTCTACATAGTGTTTGTTATCGACTTCCTCTGAAACTGTTAGACCGATTTTTATAAAATTTTATATACAGGTACAGGTTTATAGGTATATTTGGTAGGTCTGAGGACAGATCGCAGGCTATTTTTTACCCTCCTACCACAATTTTTTCTTTGATTCTAAATGGCAGAACCACGTTTATCCAGTCAGCTAGTTTTATTTTTAAAATATGACGTATAAAATCAAAGTTTTCTGTTTACTGAATAAATGAAATTTATAATTTTATCGTGTATCAAAACTTTTAACTTATATACCTATAGCTGGTTGATTGTTTAATTACGGCCTACTGTTTAGGGATTCATAGCATCATAGTCGCTTATTCGTCATTATACGCTTGGTGTAGGAGGCCTGAGTCCCAACAGTGGAAACATTATAAGGCCGACTATGCTATGCTATGACGTTTGGTGTACGCCAGCCTGTTCACAGCTTACATACAAAATAAAATACAACCGAATTGAGAACTTCCTCCTTTTTTTTGAAGTCGGTTAAAAACTATGAAACTGTGTCGAATGAGCGGCAACGACTTGAAGGCACGACGTAATGACGAATAGGTACGCGTCTATTAAGCTACGCGTTCGAGGGTCGTATCAAATTCGATCTCAATAGGGTCTTTTACGGTTCTAATCGAACTAAATATTTTGTGGGTATGTGTAAATTATAATGGACACCAACAACCCCTTGGATTTTAAGATTGGGTTAGGTTAGGTTAGTGCGTAAAAAGTACGTTAATGGGGGTTTCACTGGAAGGGAATTCTAAAGTACATTGATTATCTTATTTAAAGAAATCAACTGTAGATATTTGAATTTAATTATATATACTTTGACTAGATTTTTTTTGCGTTCAAGTGCAGGATCGTCAAACACGGGGCCCCCGAAATGCGTAGGACCTGTAACATTTGCTATTTTTGCTACATGGCTAATCCGCCACTGTCCGTAGACAGAAAGCCTTACTTGAGCAGAATTTCCGAGCAAATGATTTTGCTGCAATAAAGCAAGCCATGGATTATTGAAGAAGAATCGTTTGTAAAATTCTAGACAAATGAAAAAGTTTGGAGGAAGCTTTAGGAAGAAGTTTTAATTGCTACTATAATTATTTCCTTTACTAAACTTCGTTTGGACGTGATCAGCAAACGCTTAGGATTTGAATTTCTGTCTAAAACTCAGTAACCATTTTTTTATCGAGGTTTGCTGTCGGCCTTTCAGTTCATCTTTTCTGCTTACTCGCAGCCGCCAACATCCTCCTGCTAGGTAAAAGGCACTCCCTTTGACATCGGATCGGCGCGTACTGTTCCACGCGCGCTTTAAGGAGATGTCAGTAAACCGTAGGGTACCCCAACAGGGTCGAAGCCTACTGGGGCCAAGAGTCTGCTTCTTAAAGGAAGACTCGGTCCTGATATGAAAGGCAACGCCTCCCGCATTGTCATGATTTTCCCACCGAAAAAAAAATATGACATCGGATGTTTTTGATTAATCGGTTAGCGTAGTGGTCAAGCAACTAAACGTGAAAACGTTGCGGGTTAGATATGCGGCGGCAGATAGCTGTTCCGGGTCAGAGTGTAATTGTCACTACAATGCGTTCCAAATCGCAGAGATGAGCAATTGAAGAACTAGACTCTGATTAAACTTTTTTCGTTTATAGTTCGTAAATAAATCAAATTGCAAAGATTTCTTGTTTTGCTCACACTATTAATACTTCGATTTGACAGTATGACGTGACGTCACAACATGGCAATCGATTCTATTCTTATTTGGAACGCATTGTGTGGGGCAAAGCAAAAAACAAAAATATGGACGTCGTTGCTTTTAGATGTGTCGTTGCAGACAGCGCCGTATTGCCTGTCGCAAGCAACACAAAATAACTCCAGTAACTGTCTGCGAGTGTCACTTTCTTCACCCACTGTAGGACTCTCAGACACAATTTCCGCGGACTAGACAGTTGTAGTCCGCCCCAAGCTATCCTATATCACTGGCAGAGAGTGTCACCAAGAATCTAATCTTACTTGTCCGGAGGCGAGCTTCCCTACCCCCGTCTTTGAGTGTCACTGACACTCTAGCTTGCCAGTCGAGTTACTGTATTGGCAAACGATGTGGGTGTGAAGGAAGCATGTGCGTGATTAGTTTTAGACAGACTATAAAGTTATTGTTTTTATCACTGGCTGACGAAAGATATAAACTGTTGGCTTCGTTACCCGTTACTCAAGGTTCCATGGAGGAACAGCGTCTAATATATCGAAAAATGATACTGCTGGTTTTTTTTTTTAAATTAATATAAACTAGTGGTAAGCAGTATTGCATCACCACTAGGTGGTAAGCAGCGATGCAATCGTAGATTATTGGTTAGTTTATTGCGCTCAACTGACCGCCTGTTGATAGTGGTGACAAATTTTTTTAACAGTATTTCCTCCTTTGTAGTAACAAAAGAAAAAGTCCATATCGGATTTTTCGTTCTTATTAGCAGCTTTGAATCTTTATAACATCGTCGTTAATGAAAATATTTTATAAATTCTTTCATGTCATATTTGTTTATCAGAGCTAAAAATTATTTAATGTAGGAAATAAAAAAGTTCATGCATATTCCCGAGGAACGAAGGGAACTTAGTTCAATGTACGCAATAATAACAACGGCTTAGTAGCATAGACTTATATAGGCACACTTTTCACCCGGAAAATCGATTAAATTCTCGCTTCGTATACAAAATAAAATCACAACAACTTTCCAACTAAAACTCCCCTTAAATGGTTAAAAAAATACAGTTTAAGAAAATAAAAAGCGCAGTGGTACCAATTAAGGTACAACGGTGAGTGTTGCCACTCTTGGCAACGCGGCGCGGCGATGGGGGGTTAGAAAAAACATTAAAAAAGTCGCGACGCATTGTAGCAGCGGCGGGTTAGAACACTGGTTGGCAACAGAGCAGTTTTTTACTTTTTTCAGCCTTTTTTCTTTTGTGCCAGTTTTGGACGGAAAATTTGTTGTATGAGGAGGAGTGGAGGGGGGGGGGGGGGGAGGAAAATTCTGCCGTTTTGGGAATGGTTTTGTGAACATTTTGGCATTTACATTTGAATAATGGTGGCCCAGTGATAATGACATCGACTTACAAGTTGTAGGTCGCGTGTTCAAACTCAGCCAAGCGCATTACTTTATGTAATATATTTCACCACGACTACCACTTAATACGGTGAAGGAAAACATCTTGTGGAAACCGGTGTGTACTAAAACCAAATATTCGAAGACATGTGTCCTCCATCAATCTGCACTGGACCCGCATGGTGAAGGCCTATACCCTCTTCTAGAGAGGAGGCCAGAGTCCCAGCAGTGGGTACATTATAAGGATGATTATGCTATGTTTATGCAATATGCATAGCTCCTTCGCTAGTATAAGCGGTGTATACAAAGTTGGTCTGAAAAGTTTCCGCCCTAACCAAGTAACAAAAGTTTTTTTTTCTACATATATTATTCTCCTTATAACTCAACTTCTCCCAGCAATGCTTCTATCTCTTAAACCTATCCAAATAGCAGTTCAAACCGTAAACCGATTTCAAACCGTAGGGGCCAGCAGAGTCGGAGCCTATTGGGGCCAAGGGTCTGCTTCTGAAAGGAAGACTCGGCCCTGGTACGAAAGGCATCGAAGAAACAGGAGTGGGATTCGAGTCAGTAAAAGTTTGACACTATTTCCCGCTCCGTACAAGAGCGGAAGATGTCATTAGATGATTTTACTACCGAAAAAAAAAAATGATTTTCGCCTTATCAACCGCTGAAATTTGAGCTTATTTTACTGATCAAAGATCCTTATCATGATTTCTGCATCCTTGTGTTAGTCTCTCCAAGGCCATGTTAGCATTTATCTGGGTCCTGGCCCGGCCCTGGAACGCAACTGAACGAACACGGGTGAGTTTCAGTCAGTAAAAGTTTGACACTCCCTCTAACTCGCTCCACCTAGACGGGCAGAAGTAATTTGATGAGTTCCTACAACAACAAAAAAAAAAAAAATTTCTTCAGCCATATATTTGAATCGTTATTTCCAACCAGTCCTCAGCGTCTCTATTCCGTGCGTACAGCGGCGCACACAAGTGCGTCACGTCGCGCCGCCACTCGATACAGTCGCGCACAACACGTCATATTACTCGTAGACGCGTTCGCTTGCACTTTTGTCACTCAATATGAGTCGGGAAGAAGTGTGGTGCAAGTTAAGAAAGGTAGCGATTTTTGCATAAAACATTTGGAGATAGTTTTGTTGTGGGTCGGTTCATGTAGAAAGACATTAATGATTTAATTGGAGCACAAAAATTTTATGATACAGTATTACAGTGTTTTTTGTTTGAGTGTTTACATGTAAATAGTACATTTTACCTGTGTGTCTGTGACTACAACGTATGAACTAGCTTTTTCCAATATTTGGCTCCCGTGACATGTTGTAATAAAAGCCTATGGCAGTCAACGATAGTGAATCAGTATTTACAGAAATTATCCCCTTAAGAAAACAATGCGATAGCGTTACCATATTAGTTTACATAGATATACAGAAATAATCAAGTAAATAGATAGACGCTGTATTGCAAATACGTCTAACGTCACTAATAGGCCGTTCATTTGTTTGGTATCATATCATATTAACAGGTAAATGAAGTTCTTTAAAATATGTGAGTAATTCAACTATTTCTACCTATGTTTGTGCTTATATTTCATAACTTGTTTTTCCTTCCGAAAACCCTCTAACTCATCATAACATAATTAAATTCGGCTCTTTCATGGCTCCAGCTCCGCAAAGTACCAAGAGTTTCAGTCTGCGCTGAATACAAGTTTAAGTTAAAAAGTACTTTTTATTCACACAAACGTGTTAATTGCTGCGCATTCACACAGTTTTCTTTATACAAATGTTTATAATTCGCATTGCTTGTGATGTGGCTGCTACATCAAAGTGCGCCCCCTTACTATGAGCAAATTAAGGGAATTGGATTATTTAGAGACGTTTTGATGTAAAGGTGAATGTAAGTCTGCCCTTTTAGTGACGAAGTGTTAGTGTTTCTTGTGGATGATATGACAGGCTTTCTGTCTTTGCTTTGCCAGTAGATGGTACAAGGAAGAACAATGAAAAGTGTAATAACATCGGATAATCCGATAGTGAGTCCATCCTAAAGAACTGTCTGGCGTCTACTGAATTCAGTCATTGTTTTCAAGAATTAAACAAAAAATCTAAACCGTAATTACTCTATTGGCTTGCGTTACTTTTTCCAAAACTTTGCAAATAGCTTAGGTGGACCAACATCTATTGAGTGAGAATTTGTCTGAAAACCTGCAAATTGGGCATAATGCCTTAAAATAATGCTTCGAGTTCTTTCCTTAATAATCAACATTCTTTTTAAACCCAACAATCATGTACTACACGATGTCAACTTACAAATTGCGAACAATAAAATGTATCGTGACTTCAAAGCGAGTCGAATTACCCTTAGTACCGGCTGTCAGTTGCCTGGTACGGTCAAACTAAAAGACACAGGCAGTCAACTAAATTTCTAATTTGTGTTAGTAGTTTTTCACATCACTATTTTCAAAATGACTTCACATTTCAAGCCAATGAGAATTAATTAGTTATTGATTGTCCGTAGCAGTCAGTGGAGTTAGTGAAGTCTGTGAAGTTGGTGGAGTCATCGGGTCTCGCTTTCTAATTAAAGTTGTTTCACCTATCGAACGCTAGTTTTTTATTTCACAGTAATTATTGATTTTTCCGTACCAGATGATCCCTGTAGATTGCAGCGATAGTGCAACTTTCTATTAATAATAATATAATAATAATCATTTATTTGCAGACATTGAAGTCCATAGAATTAAATTACAAACAAGCATAATAACAAAATAACATAATCGAATTACATCACAAATAACATTATAATGTCATAATAGAAACGAAACACAAATTACATAAAAATAACACAATACACACACATAATAATCACACAATAATAACAAAATAGGCAGAATAATAATAACATAATAGTAATAATGATGAAATAAAATAAATGCACAGCTATTTCGAAACCGACCTGTGACCGATTAATGAAACAATCTTCGGTAGTTGAACGAATGAAGAATATGTTTGCCTGTACAACAAACTGTTTCGTTGACGGTACCCGCCGTCAGTTGGTTATTAAATCCGTCAGCAGGTACTTTGAGCGTGTGTTCATGTGTTTTTTCTTACACTTTCTAAATTAATAGCACTGGATTACGACTTAATGTGAAACTAGCTGCACACCGCCCTTGTTAGCAAGGTGGAAAGGTTTACTTGCTTGCTTTCATGTGGTTAGACTTGCAGTTTTATTACACGTTTTGCAAATGTGTGAATGTGTTGTGAATTCTGTATTGTGTAGAGCAATGGAGAAAAGTTCTTTCGAAATGAATTCGTTTTAGTATTTTATTTGTATATTAAAGTGGCTTTATGTTTTAGTCAAAATTAGGGAATAAAACAAATCATGATCATCATCTCCTTGCCCTTGTCCCGCGTTATTTGGGGTCGGCGCAACATGTTTTTTTCTTCCACTCTGCCCTGTCACTCGTCATGCTATCACTGACTTCCTTTTCTTTCATATCACTCTTCACACAATCCATCCATCTTTTCTTTGGTCTCCCTCTCCCTCTCCATCCATCCACATGTAAACTCATAACTTATGTTGAACATGAGAACAAAACAAATCATGATACAGGCTATTTTTGCGAGTTTCATTATGTAATGATTCTCTTTGTTCGAGCTGGTAAAAGAGCCTACATTTAATTAGGCTGTTTGGTGGACTTCATTTAGTTGGCAGGTGCGGTTTAACTTACTAAAATAACACCTGTATCCTTCAGTTCCCCTTTGCAATCTAGGTCTAGGGCGTTTCCTTTTAAAAAAATCCCCACTGCCCCTACAGCTGACATCTCTTTTGAGGAGCACGTTGAACACTGCGCTGTCAACAACTTAGGTCGGACGGCGGGCTACCCATTGCTCGTTGTAAACAAACCCGTCAAAGACGGAAGTTACCACCTTGATTGTGGCGTGCCCAACGTTTATTAAGCTTGCAACTAGTCTAACGAGTCAACAGCACCTTCAAATGAAAATGTCATAGAAATCATGGGTACTATGGCAATATAAAATCCATTGATCTGTTGAAATAACACCTGCAGTAATGTCCCCATTTAACCAAAAAATACAATCTAATCGTTTGTGCACAGAAAACAAAAGAGATATTTAATAAGTGTTAGTGGCCAGAGTTCACGGCGATATGAGAGAGTAATGTTTATTACTGTGATATAAATATTGTGCCCTAGGGCGGAGGCCCGGGGCTGGGGGGCGCATAGCACTTCGCGCCCCGCATACCGACATGCCTGCGATAAAACTGTGGTGTAAATGAAAGGCGATGGGAGATTTAGAAGTCGTTTGTTGAGCAAAGAATTCATTTTGGATTTTTGAGCATGCGTAAATAGTAGGAATTTTGCACTCGTGTTTAAAGAAACTATATTACTATACTATAGAACTATATTAGCAGAGTTAAAAGGCTTTTGGAACGTCTTTTTTATATTATTGCATTTGCATATTTTGTGCAAAGCATTTTATGTAGTTCCGTTGTTTCTACTTTGCACCAATATTGCCAGTCTGTCAATTTATCACCCGTAATTTTTTTGTAAATATCTAGCAAAATAATTCGTAAAATAAAACCGAATATGTTAGTTGCATTTGGAAAGGTGCCATGAAATATATATATATATTTTATTTTTTGTTTCAAGCCCGCTACCGCTTATGCCTTGTCCAGTATAAAAAGTAATACATTGCTACGATATTGCGGTCCGCGACGGAATGCGAGCCATATAGCTGCGACACAGTGTATTATTCCTTTGTATTTTATATTTATCGCGCTGCTTACTATGTGACGTAGTTTACTGGTCCGCGCCCAAGCTTAGGGGCTGTTTTCATCGTATATACAAGTAAATAATATATGTAGAATAGCGGGTGCTTCTTTTGCAGTTGATATACAAGGTGCAGTTTTGAAACTGCATAAATTTCAGGAGGTGGTTATAAAACCCGTAAATAATATTATAAAAATACGATACAGGATCAATGATCAGTAATAATACGTACTTGTTATTCTCTTTGAAAAAAGAAAACAGAATTACCCGTTGCGAATTGTTGCGTATCATGACACTGTGTGCATGAGTGCGACAACCTGTACACACTGACAGCGTGCCATATAAATGCATTTTACTTCTTCTTACTTATTTTTTATGGAATCACTGGCTGTCTGACTCGGTACCTCTTCGTAAAACTGAAGTTAGATTTACAAATGACATGATGAGATCTACAAATGATAGCTGGGACGAACAGTTCAACGTGCTATTCGAGGCACGAAAGAATCTTGGTATTTTAAGATCGTCCATCGACAGACCGACATCGACAAACATTGCTTGATCTGGAGATCAACTAGTGCGGCTGTTATTTTTTTTTTTTAATTGTTGATGGAAGATACAAAGCGCCGATGTGGTCACCGACGGAGTACGCTTGCCTCAAAGTAACCTATGCATTCTTGACTTAAAGATCTTCAGGTTGTAGCTATCAGGAAACTTAGACTCTGACAAGGAATCCTACCGTGTTGTAGGACCGCGGTTACCTGCTTAATTTATTGTTAGCATCTAAATTTAGTGGTGATTGTTTGGTAGAGTCAGTTAGTCGACTAGAGCTTTTCTGCCATTCTTGTCAAATTACTTACTGAGCAATACCAAACCGTAGTGATAATCGTGGCTATATAGACTAACAAGTCGATTAATGAGCGCATTCTAATTATCGCCTCGTCTTATCATCGCCCCCGCACTAGCACCTTTGACAGTCGAACAGAATTACGCGCCCTTTTCGGGAAGTTACCCTGTATATTTTATGAGTTCAAACTGCGTGTCTCTTTAATACTAGAGTGATGCAAATCAATTGAGGCCTTCCAAAGCCTTTTATTGTGATGGAGTTGCGAGTGGAGAGATGGAGATTAAGTGCACAGTTCCAAATGGTCGTTTCTTATGGAAAAGAACTAGCAAGAAACTCCATGGTTAATCTTTTAAAAAAGTTATTATTTTTACAATACGTCCGTATTACAATATTAATAGGAAAATATGAATAAAACCCGGTGTTTCTTCAGTTCGGTAGCTCTTTCAAACAAACTCGCAGCCCGTCTTCGGCCAATAAAGGCGGCTAGTTTATGGCCAATACTTCTGTAAGATGCTCGCCACTTGTGCTCGCTCCGCTACCTCTCATCCCTTATCCCACACCTACACAACATTGGAGCGATATTGCGTCACAGGAATGCGCGCGTTTTATTGCCGATACATGGTGTATTGTGTAGTCTTTGTGTATTCCATTATTTGTGTACTATGTACTTTTATTGTGGAGGGTGTGAGAGACCTACAAAGAAACATTGGTCATACAAGTCGGTTTATATGTATGTTTTACTCTTAGTGTAGGGCAGGGCCTCACATACACACACACTAGGTGTTACTCCTGCATCGGGCTGAGTGCACAATCATATAAACTCACATACAGAAGGCATCCAGAACCGGAAAAACTTGCCAGAGGGTCATGGCCATACGGATGGTGAGAGGATACCGGATGATCTCCCACTAAGCGGCGAGTCATCCATTGCTCGCCGTCCGACCGTCCGGTAACCGTTCTGTTGTACTGTTCCACGCACGCCTCAGGGAGATGTCAGCAAATCGTAGGGACCCAGCAGGGTCAAGCCTATTGGGGCCACGGGTAGTGTGAAAGTGAAACCCGGGGCCCTGAGACGAAGGCAAAAAAGGAACAGGAGTGGGTTTTTAATCAGTAAAAGTCTGACACTATCTCCCGCTCTGCCCAAGAGCAGGATTTGTCATAAGATGATTTTCCAACCCAATAAAAAAAAGACCCGGAACAACTATATATCTGTAAGTCATACTAATATTTTTTCAATACACTTACCCGTAAAGCCACTCTTATCCCTACATCTTTTAGGCACACAATTTACTGTTTTTCGCACTAGTGTGAAAAAATGCACAAGCTCGTCCCCACAATTTATTACATTTATCGTATCAGGCTGGGTGGGCTGACCCGCACGAGTTTCGCGTCAGCCCCCGTTTATTGATATCTTCGGAAGTGAATTGAAAAACGTCGTTTGGTTCACGTAGAAAGTTACTGCAGCACTCGGCTCCATAACACCCTCGCTTACGGCTCAGGCGAATTTTGCATTGGTTGCAATGACAAGTTCTCTCTACTTGTATCAAAATATAATATTTCCGTGCGGGAATCGAACCTGTGACTCACAGCGCAGCAGTCAATCGCTGAATCACTTAACCACTGCGCCAACCAAAAAAACATTTATTTTTATTTAACTTAATTATTTTTAAGTCCAATCAAAGCTCACAATCTAATTAGTAAAATATAAAGTTTGTTAATCAATTTACCTTCTCGCTAATGGTTTTATTGTGCCAATGTTTGACTTAATTCTTAATTCAATCATTTTGCCAACATTACTCCATCATGCAATCTTAACAAATATTGGACCAGATTTATATTTTTAATTTTCATAACACTTAGAAGCATTATCGAGTATTCATTGTATTTGTTCAAGTTATAATAATATTAAGTTAATAAAGATTGATTAATGTTTGGGTTTCTATGAGGAAAATTAGTTATTTGACGGATTTGAAACCTGCGTCTACTGTAGACGCTTATATTGTTAGCAAGCAGATTCTGTCAATTCAAAACTTTTGGTACTATTTTTTAAAATTTTCTGCTATTTTCAGACAAAGCGTTCCGCCTCGTCGAGAATACCGGGCACATTCAGAATTAGAATAATTTATTTGTAAACATAGGTCATATTACAACAGTATGAGGTGTTAAAGATAGGTAGATCCTCTATGTTTTGCCAGGAGGCGTACAAATATATATAATTACGTAAATTTATACATCATTCAAAATAAATCTAAATCATAACAAATTAAATTAAATCAATTTCAATAAATGTCAAAGAGATTAAGTTATATGTCATATTAATAGTAATGTCAAATATAAAATACACGGTTATATCATTAATAAAGTAAATATTAATAGGCACGTCCATATCATTTCAAATTCAATAAATAAATTAAATAAAGGACTGAAGGACTGGAACAATTTGCCTGCTGCGGTCTTCATGTCCAATTATAATTTAGGTGTCTTTAAGGTTAGAGTAAATATGGCTCTTAATAAACTAGTGCACCTCACCATCAACGATTGTATCACTGCTTATCATCAAAGTCAAAGTCAAAGTTTTTATTTCACATAGGCCTACATGGGCACTTATAAAACGTCAGAAGCTAGTGCACGGTTCCAAATTGGTCGTTTCCTATGGAGAAGAACCGGCAAGAAACTCCATGGTTACTCTTTTAAAAAAGAATTTGTTGTTACAATATTTCCTTACAGCTTATGTAAATATTATGTAAGGACAGTGTACACTGGTCAATATTGTACTATAAAGTACGATAAAAATAATCATAATAAAAAGGAACCTAAGAATTCGCGGAGTCTACAGTGTTCTCACATTCACATTATAAAAAAGAGTCTATATAAATAAAAGAATCATTTCATCAGGTGGGATCACAGTCAAGCACTAGTTTGTATAAATAAAAAAAATACTTTTTGCATTCCACAATGTTACAAGCTTAAGTGAAAGGTAAAACTTTTCTTAGAAACCGTCATCAGGTGGGATCACAGTCAAGCACTAATATGTATGAATAAAAAAAAAACGTTTTGCATTCCACAATATTACATGCCAAGGTAAAACATTTCTGAGAAACCATCGTGGACCGCGTTGGGCGCAGTAAAGACAATAGAAAGGATGAAAGACACTTACTATCTAAATTATTTTCAGTACAATTTTATTAAACATTCATTACATAATAATATATTCTTTATTATTATTCATTTTAACTTAAAAATATACAAATAAAATATAGCTTTAGTGAATTAAATTCGCAAATAATAAACGCTTTCAGTTTATTGTCATAATACGAAAATAATCGTATAGAAGGCACACAAAAAATGTTCACGTTATGACACAAAGCTGCAAGGGTGCTTTTACACTCGATTACACTAATCGAATCGTTTCCCCCGTACAACGATATTTTTATGACTTCGTTTTTGTTGTAACAAGATGGTTACATTATTTTAAACAAAAGCCTCATAATTTTTCAATTTAAATACGATCTTCTACGATATATTTTATGTTTTTGGTTACGTAAAGTTTATTGTGGAAGATCTACGTAACCAACAGTTGTTTTATAAATAAGTAAATATAAAAAATAAAATAAAATCTTTTTATTTCAGACATACTTGATTCATAATATTATCAGTTACATTTTCATTTATATATTACTAATTTATTATATTATTTTAATGAATTATTGTAATTATAATAAATTAATATTATATTATAATACTATATTAATAATTCAATTTAATTTAAGTATTATGTCATCATTACGTTGTATAAAAACTATAAAACTTAATTTAAGTATTTGCCGCCCTCTGGGGCCCCGGGCACGCGCGCTTCAGTTTGAACCTAGTGTCCCAGAAGGGGGCTGTCCAACTTGTGACTGAGCACGTCCAGGATGGTGTTGGCGCTGCCATGCGTACGGAACATCAGCGATGCTCCTGCCATGTTACACGTTTTCGGCACAACATGTATCCTTCCTCTTCTATTCTGTCAGGACAACCATTACGCTATCACAGACTGACGCTCTTATCTTTCACATCATTCCTCACACAATCCTTTCATCTTTTCTTTGGCTTCTCTCTCACTCTCCGTCCGCATTTATATGCATAACTATTATATCAACTTGCCTTTCTAGTTATATATTATCGGTGCCAAGAAACCAATGTATCGGTCGTGCAATAATTAAAAAAAATTACTATCTGAGTATAGACGACAATATTTATGTATAGTACGTATGTACTAGGGCTTTCAATAGCGGTATTCGTAAGTTCAATTAAGACAATAATAACATCTTGAAGATTATTTTTAACCGACTTCTAAAAAAGGAGGAGGTTCTCAATTCGGATGTTTGTATTTTTTTTTTATGTTTGTTCGCGCATAACTCCGTCGCTTGCCAACCGATTTGAAAAATTATTTTTTTGTTAGAAAGGGTATACTTCCCAAATGGTCCCATAGTCACCAATCAGGATCTGATGATGGAATCTTGGCGAAATCGAGGGAACTCCTCAAATATTATAGGCAAATGCATAGTAATTTTGGTATTTTCATCGAGAACTTAAGCATTTACAGTCAAAAAGTAACATTTGATGAGGTGGAACTGATGAAGAAGACCAGAAATGGTCAACGGAACTTCATACTCGCATAGATATCACAATGAAGATGGTTAAGCGACTATGATAATACAAATAAATTAATGATTCTGAATAGTTCCGGTGAAAATGGTATCATCAAATTGATCTGATGATGAATCAGGAGCCAGAAGGTAGGCACTGGAACTCCGTAATTAATCAATGTAATCTAGCCGTGTTTGGGCTGATTTGAATTGTCATGAAATGCACTTTGGCTATAAGGTGCTATCGAACTGATCTGATGATGGAGCCGGAAGTTGGAAAGGTAGACACAGGAACTTCATAATAAAACAATGTAACCTAGTAGTGTTTGGATTAATTGGAATTGTCATGAGAAATAAGAACTCTGTTTATAAGTGTATCCCAACTAAAAATTGTGAAATAAAAAACTTTTTACAAAAAAAAGATAACCGACTTCACTAAAAAAACCCCAAAAGGATCAAAATAACTTTAATTTCGGAAGTCGGTGTTCCTCGGTATTATTTGTATCTTATTTAACACCACCTTTTGGGGTTTTTTTAGTGAAGTCGGTTATCTTTTTTTGTAAAAAGTTTTTTATTTATTTTCGAATTAGTCTATATATCTCTAATATCTGAAAATAATTATACAAACCGCGACTTCGCTTGCGTGGAGTTTAAAAACATTAGTCTTTTTTGGGGCAATCGTGTAAAGAAATTTTTGTTTCTGGTAAAATATAAGTAACTGGTTCAGCCATATTTTACTATGTTTGCATGCAAAAGACATAGAACATTTAATAGGTTACCACTAAATACAATTTTAAAATCACACGATGAAATAGAAACGTACAAAACAAAGAAAATATTTCTACCAACTTTAAACGTATTTCTCATTCAGGTACTTACTCACTTACATTATAATACGTTTTCACCACTAAAAAGCTTCGGAGTATTTTTAAATATCAACAGCGGAAGTTATTTCCAATTCTTAGGTAAATATGGATATGTATTGTTAGGAATCTAGAACAAATTGCTACACCGGCTCTACGGCACCGTGACGCAGTTGCGCTACGGTGCTACGAAAGAGATATATATGTACTCGTATACTTAATAATAATAATATGATAATATTCTACAACTATCACACAATATCGTCTGGTCCCAAGCTAGGCAGAGCTTGTGTTATGAGTACTAGACAACTGATAAACATACTTATATATTTCTAAATACATACAAATATTATAGATAAATTACACCCAGACACAGAACAAATGATCGCGCTCATCACACAAACATTTGTCCTGGGTGGGAATCGAACCCACGACCTCCAGCATAGCAGTCAGGACCACTAACCACTAGACCAACAGGCCAGTCACTTGAAATTAGAAATTTATTTAATTGTATAACTTGCAGTCATCATTTTAGATGACTGCATTGACTGCCTTGTGTGATGAGTATTTCTAGTATTTTTGTGTATTTATTTATTTATTAAAACTTTATGCAACACAATAGTACAAAAGCGGACTTAATGCCTTAGGCATTCTCTACCAGTCAACCTAGGGTGGTAAAGAGAAAATGTGGCAGAGAAAATGTGGCAGGTGCATGGCAGAGAAAATGTGGCAGGTGCATAAAAATACAAAAGAATATTACGAAAATTAGAGTTTGAAAGTATATATGTATGTAAATAAAAACCTTTACTCTTATTTGCTATTTTGACTAATGGTGGCCTAATGGTAACGGCCCTGACTCACAAGTCGTACATCGTGGGTTCAAACCCAGGTAGACACTTCATCATCATCATCATCATCATCATTTCAGCCGAAAGACGTCTTTTGTTGGACATAGGCCTCCCCCAAGTGTTTCCACAAGACCGATCCTTTGCGTCTCGCATCCGCCACATTTCCGCGACTCTCACCAGGTCGTCGGTCCACCTTGCGGGAGGCCTTCCAACGCTGCGCTTTCCGGTGCGCGGTCGCCACTCTAGAACCTTTCGGCCCCATCGACCATCTGTTCTACGAGCAATGTGTCCTGCCCACTACTACTTTGGTTTGGCGATTCTTCTTTGTTTGGTAGACACTTCACTTTGTGTAATTTATTTCATCACCACTGCTCTAAATGGCGAAGGAAAACATAGTGAGGAAAGTGTCATGTCAAAAAAAAAAAACACCACATTCTTTATTCGCATTATTCTAAAATCCGACCATCTAGTAACAGAATCTATAAATTGCCCAAATGTTTGTCCAGATATTGGGTTACATGACAAATGTTGGTGATGTCGTCATTACTACAATAGTGTTGTAACACGATAGGCGGAGGGACACATGGACCATAGACTAAATGGGTAATGTTTTTTTGGTAGGATAAAGATAGGAAACATAATTAGGCTGGTTTAATGATGGTTGAAATTGGCAGTTGTTTTGCGGTTCTGTGTTTATTAAATTTTTAGGGTTCCACACCCGAAGCGCCCCAACGGAACCCTATCACTAAACGTCCGCTATCCATCCGTCTGTCAGCGGACTGTATCTCACAAATCGTAAGAGGAAGAGAGTTGAAATTTTTACAGAATGCGTATTTTTATTGCTGCTGAAAATAATAAAATTTAAATAAAGTTAAAGTTACAAGGCCGCTGATATATGCAAACATTTGTAACACGTTATCCATAATAAATTCTCTTATTTTTAAGAGGCCCATTTTCTAATCAGATGTAACCTATCCAGTTAGTCTAGCCATCCTCTTCGTAGCTTATCGTCAAAAATGTTTGACACAGGGCCTCTTTGGGACTAGCTATACAGCTATCTACATCACTGTTTCCACAGCATTGCTGCTAATGACTGAATGCTAGACTGCACATTTTGGAGTACAGAGAGAAGGCATGTAGGCGTGACGTCTGCGATGCACAGTTCCACGTCCACTCTCTTCTGTCGTTTCACCATATATCTCATATCTAATTGACATCACATCTGCCCACTTGTGTTTCCAGTCAATGTCGAGACTTCCGATTAGAACGCGAGAATTTCAAGAGTAAATAAAGACTATACCTCATCATCATCTTCTTGCCCTTGTCCCATCTTATTTGGTGTCGGCGCAACACGTTTTTTTTCTTCCATTCTATCCTGTCTACCGTCATGCTATCATTAACTTTCTTTCATATCACTTGTCACACAATCCAACCGTCTTTTCTTTGGCCTCCCTCTCCCTCTCTACCCATCCATAAAGACTATACCTATTAAAAAAAATTGATTATGATGTGGTTATTTTTAAGCCATTCACAAGTTTGCAAAAAATTTAAAAATAGATAACTATGAATATATATACGTTACTCTTGGTTTTTCTACGCTCTTCAATAGCACGGGTGGCCAGCGAGTCATGCTCCTCACAAGCCGTTCCGTCGCGCCTATTGACTCCTCAAGATAATTCCGAAGCAACAAACTCTAATAGATATTTATTTAATCCAATACATTTATTTACCGTTTAAACTAAGCAAACCTCTATCAGTAACTTCAACTAATATGAACCACTTCAAAACATCTTTGGATACCAGTACAAGCACCTATCCACTCAAGCGCATGGCTCTATACCCCCCTCCCTCTCTCACACACACTGAAGCCCTATTCGCATCTCTTTCCTCGCCTATCCGATACCATTTATATTTCAAGTGGTACTTCAAACATATACCTGTCTTTTTCGTTCTTGTGGAGGTCGTATATGTCCGTCTCTCGTCCGCTTTGGTCAGCGTGGGATGAAACCTGAGTTTTCATTGTATAAGATGGGATAATGAGAGCGCAATTTCTATGGGGCTAAAGGGTTGGCTTTTGATGCTAACATTTTGTGTTTTATTCGTTTAAAGGAAGAAAAATATTTAGTTGGATTTTGTAAAAGGATTTTGTAAATAATATTATAGAGTTGAGTTGAGTGACATGGGGTTGAATTATAATGTTTTTTTCGAGTGGTTGAGTATCGACTTGTGTTATTTCACCTAATCAATAGAAGTTCCTAAGTAAAACGGGATGTCGGTAGTGCTACATAATAAATCAGACGCAGTGTGTCTTTTTATACAATTATCTCAAATAGACCTCGTACTGTGACCCTCAATGACTTTTAACATAATCAAACTTGCGATCTGCGCGGCGTCAACAGTACTAACCCACAAAGTCAACAGCACGATCAATGACCCATTTGTAAAGAATTTGTGTTTCCATACATTTAATTATCTACTCGAATATATTCAATAATAACTTCACATTCCCAGAATGGTCAAACTTCGTATTATTTATCTAGAAGAGCTCTCGAAAAGTATAGAATAACTCAATAATGAGATCTTTTTCAACAAACCTCTTCAAGTTCTGGCCGGTTATTGAAACCTTTTTATTTCGAGAAAAAAAAACTCAATTCGAATCACCACTTGAAATCCTTACGTCTTTGGAGCATTTAGCAATGGAATTTCAACCTTATCAAACACAATGAAAGCTTAAAATTACTTTGGTATTAAATATTAAACTTGGCCAAAAAGCTAAACATCTTCGCGAAAGTTACCATTCAAAAATCAATCTTATTTAACAATGATAGAGTTCAAAATCTTAGACTTATCACATGATCTCCAACTATTTTGCAACAAAGAATAGTAAATTCTATAGAAGCAAGATAGGGTATGTTTTGGGTTGTGTTGTGTGTTTGTTTGTCTGTTTTTTGAGTGGTGCTGGAAGGTTAATGGTTCAGTAATCGACAGTGCCTGGGGGTTGGATCGCGAGTGTGTTTGATATGTTTAGAGAAATAAAGTTGTGCTGGAATTGGCAAGACATTCGCAAAACAAAATTAGATACTTTTGATGGTGCATAGTTTTATAAAACATCTGTAATACTAAATCAAATATTTCCGGCGTTCATCTATCATGTAAACTCAATAAACTTCCTACTAAACAATTCACGTTTTTAATTTCTCAGAACATTTCTAACCTTGAGAAAAATTCAAATGTCTCTGCATAAGAAGCCGAACAATGAAATATATGTCTATTTTGCATTAAGAAAAAGGTATCAATATAGCAATAGGTGTCGAGTCCCAAAACTAAGCTAGCTTCGTAACTTTATTTTCAATTCTGGAATTAAAATTGTAAATATAGGCTCCAACATACCTTACCTATTTACATGATAAAAAGCAAAAATTTAATTTCAATAAAATTAAGTCATCAGAAAGAAAGAAGAAACCTATAGTAAAATGACTATTATTTCCTTTAAACATCAACTTTATTAAGTACGCTCACCCCATGCCTTAAACTACGCTCAATCAGATTTTTATACACTTGTTCTCGAGTTTTCTCGTCTTCCCTTTTTATTAGCGCATGTAACTGATACACGCTACGCGATTGATTTATTAAATGTTTGTTTAGTAAAGGTAAGGTGTACTTGTCGAGCGGAGCGGGATTCGTAGTATAATGTAAAATGCGTTCGAAATAAGAATAGGATCGATTGCCATGTTGTGACGTCAGGTCATACTGTCAAATCGCAAGAAATTGGGCAAAATTGAAGAACTCAGAGATGAGCAAAATTGAAGAACTGGATTCTAATTAAACTATGTTCGTTCACAGTTCGTAAATAAATTAAATTTTAAAAATTTCTTGTTTTGCTCACCATAATATATCTTCGATTTGACAGTATGACATGACGTCACAACATGGCAATCGATCCTATTCTTATTTGGAACGCATTGTACCGAAAGCTATTGACAGAGCCGCAAAATATTCCGAAAATATAAACGCTCCTTATTTGTTTCTCAAATTCTCTTGTATCAAATAGCCTAGTTACAATTTTGATTTATGGTAAAAACTTGGATATTTTCAAAGAGCCGCAGTATTAGCTGGTTTTTTTAATCACATGTCATACGGTTGTCTTTGCTTCAATTCCTGTGTGATTCTTAAACTTTATACCTACTATCACTTTTGAGATTGCCTCATTGGTCTCGAGGTTCTAAAAGCATCTACCAAGCACGGCGTCCCTGGTTCGATTCCCGGGTCGGGCAAAAAGTACTATTGGGTTTTACCAGTAAGAATTACTCTGTAGCTGCACGGAGTTTTATAAGTGCCCATGTAGGCCTATGTGAAATAAAAATCTTTGACTTTGACTTTGACTTTAAAGGTGGTGGTGTGATCCCCCCGTGCCTCGGAAAGCACGTAAAGCTCCTGGTCTCTCTTTGGCCGCGATGCATTGCCGTCCCATCGGACTATTTGAGGAACAGAAAGTGCAGGTGTGTTTGTGCTCACACTTGTGCACTACAATAACTCCTGCGTATGTGGCTAATCTCTGTCGAGATTGGCCACCGTGATCAAAATTCGGTTTATTATATTATTATTACTATCACTTTTAGTTTATTTGAAATTGTATGAATGAGGTTTAAAGTAGTATTTAGAGAGTAGCAATACAGGATAGAATAAAACACAAACTCTTGCAAAGATAAACGAATCCTAGCTGTATGAGGATCCTCGCTCCACCTCGTGTAAGCTGACACCTCACTGGAGCGGCTTCCAACATTTTTATTAAATTTTCCGACTGAACACTGTGACGGGAGTTTTTTACAATTGATTAAAGGGATCCTGTTACTTTGGGTACCTATCGATGATGGTGCGCGAGTGGAGTGAACTGACGTAGACTTTCATTATTGGGTACAGTGCGTCGTAATGTGATCGTTTCATTTTGCTGCTGCATTCGAAGGGGGAGAACATATTTTTGTGTTGCTAATATAATTGTGTCTCTTAGATAGTGGTGGGCCAGTGGTAAAGCTAGAACTACACTGCGCACACGTGTGCCACACACGCCGATCTGAGCGCGTGGTCTCCATACATTTTATATGAAAACTAGACTAGTAGAGCTACACTTGATCCACGCAACACGACCCCACGCGACGTCGTTCTACTTACAAATCTGGCGTGTTACACGTGTGCGTCGGTCTAATGTAGTTCTAGCTTAATAGTCAAGACTTTCGAGTAGTAGATCTTTGATTCAAACCCAGTCAGGCGTATTTCAGTCTTTGTATATTTTTTTTCATCACCACTGCTCTCAAAATGGTGAAGGAAACATCTTAACGAAACCGGCATATCCCTATCACAACCAAAAAATCGAAGACATGTGACAGCCACCAACCTGCGTTGGGCTCGCGCGGTGGATTAAGGCCCTTTCGCTTTTCTAATGAGGAGGCTGAGTCCCAGCAGTGAGAAAGTTATGAGGTGATTATTATGTTATGTATACCTCTCTATAATTAAAGGAATAAAAGAAAATTAAGGGCTTTAATCACAGTTTCGCCTTTTAACATTTTGATAATGATTACGTCCTGTGTGTGTCGTCTGGTCTATGTTCAGTAGTGAATGTCTATCGACACATTTGATGATGAATTTCCATGTTCTCTTATGTTTGCTTTTAACCCTTCTGTACTAAGCAATCTTTACACTAAATTAGGGATTCGGAACCCTGTTGTCCGCAAGTCTGCAGACAGCAGGCAAGCAATGAGTTCTTTGCTGTCAGGCAAGGTCTAACCGTAGGTCGGTGGCGCGTTGTGTTCCACACGCGCCTCAAAAAGAAGGCAAATTGACGTGGCCAGTTAGGGCCTCGATGCCTACCAGGGAAGTGGGTTATTCGAAAGAGTTCAACGCACGCAAAGTTCAACTGAAGGAACACTGTGGGTTTTAGTCAGTAAAAATCTGAACTAGAGCTGGGGAAGTCATTTAATAGCTTCCCATCTAAAAAAAGAGTACCTGCTGTTCATATAGAGCTGAAATTATCTGAATTATTTTAGAAACAGAAACTGAAGCTTACCATTATGATGGACCGTTCCCCCGCCTCCACTATCCCTGCAGTACCACAGATAATCAAATATTAATTAACAATCGTTTGAAGTGACAGTGTCAAACGTTATCTGATGACGTCACAGGGGTCACAAACATGTTCAGATGACATCAGAAACATGTAAACTATTGTTTTGATAGTTTATTGAAGGGTAGTAAGCGCTGGTTGTCATAGGAAGGTCGAGCTCGTTACTGCGAGGGTGAGTCTTGTGACGATAGGGTTGGGGGTGGTGAAAATCAAGGATATTATGGATACGGATACGAATATAGTAATAACATTAGGTATAGGATTATTCACTAGTTTCGGTTACAGATATTACAATATTAAAATTATAAAATATAATACAAATAGAAAGATTTGACTTTTATTTCTAGTCTAAATTGTCATTTTTACTATTATATTAATTGCAGATACAGGATCCATATTATGTTAGTAACAAATCTTATTTATTTATTAAAACTTTATGCACTAGTAATAAACACTGCACAAAGGCAGACTTAATGCTTTAGGCATTTTCCTACCAGTCGACCTTATGGTGTTGCAGAAACATAACATGATAGGTGCAGCTTAATGGTAAAGAAATAGAAAAGAAATACAATAATAAATATATACTTAGATACATACATACAAATTAATACAAACAATGTAATTATGAGAAACGAAATTAACAAATCTTCATAAATGATTGTTAGTAACACTTACAAAACTATGTTAGTAAGATTACTCACTAAAATAAAACTAATTTAAATATAGGTATATATTTATTTGGCCGGGCAACTTAAACAATGACCTGTTGTAACCTATCATTTATACTCTACGTTATCACAGACTATCTGAAACTTTTAAATTGGTTTTGGTTACTGTTAAGAATATTTTTTACTTCGAATGCCCGATAGCTTCAGTTATTCGAAGCTTTATGACGTCCCTGGTGAAAATCGATGCCTCGCAAAATGTTTACCTGATGTTCGATGTAACAGTGAAATTTATGTTTTATCTTCATAAATTTGTAAAGCATCGTGTTAAGTTGATATCGGTCTATCCGTAAATATATTTGTGCCAGAACTTATTGGGCTTTAAGAACTCACTTTGTATAGCCGAAAGATTGAGATTGTTCCTGGTCTGGGTGTTTCGAGAATGTGAGTGAGTACACCAACTTACGAGTTTGTAGGTTTCGGGTTCAAACCCAGCCAGGCGCATTACTTTGTGTAATTTATTTCATCACCATTGCTCTCAAAACGGTTAAGGAAAACATCGTGAGAAAACCGGCATGTCCTAGAACCAAACAATTCGAAGACATGTGACATTTACCATTCCGTACTGGGCCCGCGTGGTGGATTACGGCCTATTCCAACTCCTAGAGAGGAGGCCTGAGTCCCAGCAGTGGGGACATTAAAAGGCTGATTATGCTATTTATGCGATGAGTGAGTACATATTTGTGAAAGCACACAGATACAAGAGTAATTCATAGTGTGGGGTAAAGTTTTTTTCTTTACAGTAATAACTCCTTCCAAATATACATTCACCTATAAAAAATTTCATCTCTAAAGATATTGCCACTAAAAACTAAATAAATAAAACTAATCTGTATATTAAAAGGTAAAATTCGGACTACTCATTGACTAATCAACACCCAGCCCAAGTCTTTGGACCTAGACCGTTGTAATTTAGCAAATAGGTTCCTTGTGCGATTTATACAAAGAATAAGAAATTATTTTCCAAAATTCATGCTCCACGGGGTTGAAACAGAAGTCCAAAGTTTCTATAGAGATACCTACGATCACGCCGTCGAAGAGGCTTCACTGGCAGGAGATAATCTACAATATTGTAACATGTTGACAAACGTGACTCGCCAGCCGACACTCATCTTACCAAAAAATGTAATATACCTTCTCACCCCTCAGCAGACAACACGGACGGTACATACCAACCACTTTAAAAGTATTAATACAATTACTATCTCATATTAAACTGGCAATATATCCGTCTGCAGGGTGTAGCCGGGAGATCAGTCGCTGGGCGAACACTTCTGTTGAGCCTTGACACAATGGCGCTCGGGACATATTAACTACTGAAATGTAATTTGATTTGGATATTAGTAGGGTTGCTACTGTACTTTTTTTTGTTAATATTCGTATTTGCATTATTTGTCTGTTTGAATTGTGTGTATTTGCTATTACATTTTTGACTCGATTAAAGAAATGTAGATGTGAATTTCTATTTTTTGTATCGTAATTTATTGTACAAATAATTATGCAGTATGGGCAAATACAAAAATGTTTTATAAGAAGTTAATAATCTCTGTCAGTTTTCAGAAAGTTTAATTTCGTAATTGCTTTTTACAACAACTTATGAAAAGGAAAAGCTTGATAACATACTTTCATTGTTCATTCAAACAAATTGGAGACAGGCGTGGTTACTCCTAAACAAAAGAAATATATTCAAAAATACAAATACAAAAACCCCCGCAGTGCCAACCCTGCCGAATAATTGCATCCCAATAGAACACTAATTCCTCAATCGAATGTATAACCACATCACACACTATCAACTCAAAAACCAACTCTATTTCAACCCAACAAAACTCAATTTCAAACGCCCAACTTAATAATAGAGATCGCCAACAATTGGTTTTATTGTTACCGCCCGCCGATTCAAAGTTACTCCGTTCAGACTGCAATAAATTTCGAACAATTTTAAACTTTATTTAATGGGTATAAAGTGTAATTTGGTTTGATTAATGTCGGGTAGTAAATTAAAGGTGTCGGGCACAAACGTGGCGGGTAGTCAGAGTTCATTCTGTATTGCTAATCACTTGAGAATGGACTTAGTTCGGAGGGTACAAATTAAGGGTCACGTCGCGACTCGTGATGGGGGTGTTTTTATTAAATTTACAGTCATTTGGATATTAATATTGTATAAAAGAGGGTTCAATTATTTGTATGCGATTAGAAATCGACAAATGTTGAGTTGTGGTCTGACGTGAGTAATAAATAGGCGGTGTTATGAAGAGGATTTTAATTATAACAATGCAATTGCATATTTGAAGGGGAATATGTAAAAAGATAATAAAAAAAATAGGTAAGTATAAACTTTTCTGTCAAAAAATATTTCAAAATCACTAACTCCTAACAAAACTCTTTAAAACACTATCCGAATTAATGAAAACGAAAGTATTAAAAAAAAAAAACAGTTTTTTAAGAGAATATGAGTAAAGCTTTTAAACTCGTAATTAAAACAAACTAAACAAACAAGCACAGCGGCCACAAAGCGAAACTCAACAAAAAGCTTAAAAACAAGAATATTTTCAAAACTGTTCACTAATTACTTTATAATAACTCAAATGTGAGGGTCTTAATTAGCGGCCCTCCGCTTCAGATATGTTTTTTTAAATTGCATACAAATCGGACGCGGAATGGACGAGAAAGATTTTACTTATTTAATGTTTTGTTAGTCTCTATGTTGAAAGCGATTTTTTGGTGGAAAAGTCAATGAGGAAACATTTTTTAAAGCTTAAACTATCCCACTGCTGGGCACAGGATGTTATCACAAAAATATTATGGTTTTCCATCATAATTTAAATTTTCGGCTCACTGAATGTACAAAGTTCATCAGTCACTGTAGCTAGATGTTGTTTCGACTTATAACCAAATTTATTTTTCATGAACTTTTACTTTTTATATGGAATCAGTTTCTTTAATTCTAGTTTTGAATAATAAAATCAGTTACTGTGGAAACTACTTGGTTATTATACTTGTTAAAATAGATAATCTGGAGATCAGGTGTTTATAAGTTATCTACGTGTTTATTTATATAGACGATGTATTTTTTCAATCACCCAAACATCTTACAGTTTCGTTTTCATCGCATCTCGGATAGTTATCTCTATCTCTACATAATACTTGTCTGTTTATCTTTTAGCATTATCCGCTAAGGGTCTGGTCACATTACCAGGGTGCAGCGTCGTTAACGTGAAACACGCAGCACCTGCCTCCAGCACTTTGCCACGTCGTATAGTATAGTATACATGATGCCGAGGTGTTGACCGGATGCCCGAATCGGTACCACATCATGTAAATACACGGCAAGGCAATATCACAAAACCCTTTGGTTGAAGACTGATCGCGAAATTTTAGACGACGCAGTGCTTGAACAACACGGTGTTGTGGTATGATGTGGTATCGTACCATGCATCCACTCGATATGTATATTGTGTAAGATCCTTATGCTAATTCGATTTCTTTCTATAATTTTTTTTCTAATAGAAAGAGCGAGAAACGAGCAAGGTTGTATAATTTACACACGTGCAACTCCGAGGCTGATCATGTGTTGTATATTATTATTAGGTAAATAGCCTATACTGATCCACTGTTAGACAAAATCCTCCGTTCATTCCTTGCGTTGTTCCCGGCTCTGAGCTACTTCTTGCCAATTCCTAAGGAAGACATAGATGTCTTGACTTAGAAGTCATCCCGACTTCTCCTTCTTGGTTTGCTGTGACTCCGTCGTACGATTTCAGGGTACCAACTTTGTGTTTTACCGGCCCACTGCTCGGTCGGCATGCGGCAAATATGTCCAGCATAGTCCCACTTAAGCTGGGCAGCCTTCTGAGCCATGTTAACGATCTATGTTTTGGAGCACAGAATGTTATTCCGCTCCACAGCACGTTGCCAAATAATTTTAACAAATTTTATTACGAGATAAGCCTAAAGCTAAACTAAGCATCCCTTTCCCGAAGTAACACAAATGAATAGTAATGCTAGTGGCGTACAGTCAGGGACAGCGTTCACTAAATCTCTCGCACAATAGGCGAGGCCGGGTGGCGCACGCTGCGGCATTGTGCCCAGTAATTTATGGCGACGACTGTACACGCTATGTTTCGGTCCACGGTGTAAACATTATGCACCATAGAGACATTATGTATTTATATTATTGTGATGTAGTATCGTGTGTTGTTAGGATTTTCTTCTTTCCATACCTGTCTGCGTCGTTTTTAAGTGTGCTGTTTATTTTTTAAGTTTTGAATGTGGTAACATTTGAGTGTATGGTTAGAATTTCATTAGAACTATGCTTCTAAATAGTTATTATAAAGTTCGATTTTAGATACATTCTATTCTTTTGAATTTTTAACAAGTTTTTGATTAAATCTTGTGTATCGATAAATATAGAATAGCCAGTTCCAATCAGAGTTTTTGTAACTGAATTTGGCATAGATCCCATCTTTCAAAGTAGGTTAATACCTTTTTTGACCTAATTAAAAATTTATATTTCAAAGAAGGCCATATACTCGATCAATAATCGTGAAAATCGAATTCTGCGACCATAAAGCACTGTATATCGGCCAGTACCACGCTCTCACAATAGTTGCCGCAACGCGGTGACATTATTATGCACACAATACAATGCAGCTTTTGTTCGCGCGACCGGCCAGTGTTATAAGCAGACGCATAAATCTACGCGAAACATTGGCGGAGTGTCGAAACATGTGCGGTTATTGTAGAGCTGAAATGTTTGGTGGAGTTGGTTGTTTAAATATGGAATGGATTGCTGGCAACGTTGATGTTGGGTAATCGATGTATGAAGAGTATAGTGATTGGTAACATTTATTTATTATGAACACTTTGAAAGATGATAAACGTGCAACTACGATTTAATATCTTTCCATGAGCCTTCAAAACTCTTTTGATAAGGAGCCCGAGGAATCGCCAACATTCAGTGGCAATGGGCAAGGCATATTGTTTGTAGAACAGATGATCGTTGAGGCCGAAAGGTTTTGGAGTGGCGACTACGCACAGAACTGGAAGGCCTTCCATAAGGTGGATCGATGACCTGGTGCGGGTCACGGGAATCCGATGGATGCGAGACGCAGCGGGCCGTTCATTGTGGCGACATTTGGGGAGCAGAAGCTTATCTATGTCCAACATTGGAAGTCTTTCGGCTGAAATGATGATGATGACTAGCTACCTGTACACTTAGTCATGTACGATTTCTATTAGTAACTAGTTTCTGAACTTCTAAAGTCGATTTCTCCGAACAAACTTTAGATCCCCGTTTTATCCCTTTAAGGGGTGGAGTTTCGTAAAATCCGTTCTTAGCGGATGTCTACACCCTATAAGGAACCTACCTGCCAAATTTTAAGTTTGTAGGTGTTATAGTTTCTGAGATTTCGTGATTAATCAGTGAGTAGTATTTCGCTTTTATATCTGTAGTTTACTCATTTCCCAAGAATTCTTCCAATAGATTTTCGTCATTCACAAAAACTACGTCGTAATAGTTTCTAATGACAAAAAAATATTGACTCACTTTGAATTTCAATTATAACAGGGGAGCCCCCGATTACGTCTTCTTCAAATATTTGCTGTATTGATTACGTTAATACTTTTAAGCCTTGATTCTATCGAGTTTACGTAATATACATTAGCTAGTTTGTAACCCTGACTACGTCTTCAATTTTGAAAAGCCATTATTCTGTTTAGGTTATATTGCCCCACAATTCTGTTTTCTCTGAGTGCGGGCCAGACTTTCGTTAGGACTCGAGCTGGTCCCTTAGGCATCGCCTTGGTCTATCCAAAATGTCGTCTAGCGATTAATACCCATAATGATATATTTCCCTATACAAACTTTAACCGATTTCAGAGAACAAAAATTTCATTTTTTAGTTTATTTTTTTATTGTCCATCTGAAGGTTGTCTGGTAGATATCACTGTCAGCGATAAGACCGCCATTGTACTCATAGATTTAGGTGTCTGCAAAATTATGTAATTTTTTTGGTGTACAGTGAAGTTTATTCTATTCTATTCTTAGTTCACCTGTTTAATGTACTTTGCAATATTTTATATTTTTAATGGTTTACCCAAACTATTGATCGTCTGTGTACCAATCAAACAGTCGGTCAAAATTATATGCAAATACATATCACAGAACAATGATTTTGTTACCTCCCCTATATTATTACTGCCAAACAATGTTGATATACAATAAATAAAAAATAAACCAAAACACGGCCTAACAGCATCATTTACCAGCAGATGTCTATATTAATTCTACTTACATTTCAATAGCGCTATTCTTCTCTTTCACGCGCACACAAAACACTATTCTCGTCCCACTCACACACATAATGAGATTCAAAATGGCCAGTATTCGCTTTATTGTAATTCAATAAAAGTTGTTTGTATTGAATAAAAACTGTTCGTATTATTTTAATATTCTTTTTTCGTGCGAGGGCGTACCTTTTATTACAAGAACACAAAAACGATTCACATTTTTTTTCTTTACATTCGGTTTTTACTTGAGGAACGGTTTACATTGGTGATTGTGTTCAGTGAATTGGTTCACTTATACTCAGTGTCTTTTCAATGTAATCGTTTTTTGCGGACGCTTCGGTTTCGATTACATTTTAATGGTCGCAGTCGATTTATTTGAATGAATGAAAACTCGAGAGATGCCTTTATGGTTTTTAAATTGACGGATAGCGTTCCAATTTTTGAATATGGAATAAAATCTTTTTTTTTATGTTGTTGACAGCTATTTGTTATTCTTGGTTTAAAATTTTTAATAACGGTAGGGGTCATGCAAGAAGAATAGATTTGACTGAAAAACATTTGCTCAGACATTTTTGATTGTATACATTTTTCAAAACATTACAGACCCACCACCAATAAAATAAACCAAACGTATATCTATTAAAACCTTATTAAAAGCCAGCCTCAAACTCTCGATACCCCACGACCCGTCAACGTAAAAAAAACAATAACTTGGGCCATTAAATTGGTTCAGGCGACTGCGCCGACTTGCTTTAATTGCGGCTACACAATGACTGCACGACTTGTGCACACCCTGTATAAGTGTAGCCGGATGTGTATATGGGCTGTATAGTGAGAATTACAACGTGTGGCTTGAAGAGACTTTTGTGCATTGTGGTCCAGAATATAAATGACATACAAAATTTTGGAACCCGTTTCATCCCCGTATGAAGATTTTGAAAAACCCTATCTTAATGCTCGTTTACGCAAGGAAACCTTGTGCAACATTTTATGTTCCTAGTCCCAGTTTCGGCTGTCAGTTTCTTCTGTTATGTTAGTCATTCGCTCTTTGGCAAGCAGTTGATTTACCATTTGAGCTCCTAGAGCTTTTGTTATCCTAGTAGACATAGCAAGCTACAACAACAACAACCTACAACTGCAACAACCTGTAACTTCCTACTTTTCTAGAATCAATTCTCGTTAGCTCCAATAGACTATGATCCCCTGGTAGAAGTAAGCAAATTAAAATATTTCTTACATTTTTCTTTTTATTCGATTAATTTAATTGCTTTTCTTTTTCTTCACACAAACTCGTTACTAATTTGAAAAAAAGTTAATCTTTTAATTGAAGGCTGAAATCGTTATCAATATTACAGAAATTATCAAAAACTACATCTTAACAAGTAGGAGACAAAGAATAATAGTACTAAATTATAAAATATTTAATACCAATGTCCACGCTATGCAAACAGAGTTCATTTAAAAGGATTTCACCTTCATTTGTGAACAATTATTTCAAGTAAAACCACAATTAAGTAAAACATCAGTGAGTGTACACCCCACCACTCAGTGCGCACGCTGGTTCGCCTTTTTTGTTCCCCTTCATTGTTTGAACTTTTGTTCTCGACTGTATTATTTTGTGTGTGTACTTTGAACGAATATGTTTCAGAGAAATGTTCTTTGTTTGTTTTTGGAATTCGTTTTTATTTTTAAATTGAGTCGTTATTTTTTGGCGGCTCTGGAATGATATTTGAATGTGTTCTGTTTTTAAATATCACGTTGGAGTCAGTGTCAGTGCGCTCATGCGTTGGAAAATAACTGTGACTTTTTACGCACTTGTTTTAATGTTTTCTTCTCTGCATTTGCTTTGGATGCTTTGAAAATAAAGCTCATTTTGTAACCTCTTTATTGTCCATTCTTTCCAAATGTTTTTAGTTTGTTGTTCTACGTCAAGTCGTTGATCTAGTTAAAGTTCTGAGTTGGGCTACAAGACAGAATTTTTTTTTGGTGAAAAATCACCAAACGATTTCTCACGCTACAGATAAAGCGTGTGGGAGTGTCAGACTATTATTGACTAAAACCCACCTGTGTTTTAGTTACCTTTTGCGTTATAGGGCCGCGGTCAATGCCGCAGAGCTACACAATAACTGACAAACGCTGGTATTGTCTCGACTAGGTCATCATACCTACATGGTTCTCATATGTTGAGACCATTGCCTATTAAAAAGAAACTTTGACTTCTGAGTTTTTTTATTGTGTTTTATCTTACAGTTACCGTCTAGGGAAAGCCGTTCTCTTATTGTATAATTGACAGAAAAATATTGACTAATACAAGTGTAATTTTTATTATTTACAAAATAAATATCATTTACTTCACTGCAACTCAACTAAAACCGTCTCTATTTTCTTATTGGCTTCATGCCAATCATGGCAATATTTAATCAATCCTTTTCTTTGTCAACAGTTCAAAAGCGCGCACGTATCACAGAAGTCTGCTCCAGTCCATCACCACCGACAGAATCTCAGCAAGAATCAAAAACCCCCGCCCCCACCCCACCACTAGCCACCCCTCCCCCGCGCTCGCCCTCCGACCACGAACTGAACGTAGAAGAAGAACTAGAGGAAACCGAACCTTCACTAACACCTGAGAACCTCTCAATGAAAGAACAAAGAGAAGAGGTTCCAGTCAAGAAAGAAGAAGAAGACAAATGGGACAACCAAGACTTCAAATATAAGATGTTTAGACGAGAGAGGAAGGAGACCGTTGAGACACCAACCGAAGATCCTTCTCCGTACCAGAAGTCACCAGTAGACGTACTAATAAAGGTGTTCCCAAGGCGTAGCCGGCAGGAAATCGAAGGGATTCTAGCGAGATGCAAAGGCGATGTGGTCGCAGCTATGGAAATGATGATCACTGGGGAGAACGCGAACCCGTACCATGTAACTCAGGAATCACCTCCTTATATGCAATACCAATCAAAGTCCGCCTTCTCTCCGTTGTCAAACCAGAGCTTCAAATTCTCACCGTCGCGACGGTTTCTAACGCCACCTTATAGTGGTACGGGGTATCTCCCAACTGTGATTCGACCTCCTCCAGAATACCTTTCCTCGTTCATGCCACCTTCAGAACTGATGTATGGTAGACAGCTGCAGGTGCCCTCACCTGGTACTTCACCAACGTCGGATAACACAAATAATGATGGGTTTTCTGATTAGTATCTGAAGTATTGGACTGTGCTTTAAGAAGCTTGGTGTCTGTGCCATTTTGAGATTTAGGTAGATCTTCAAAAAGATCTTTGTTTAACATTGTAAAAAGAACTGATGCAGTAGATTTTTGTGGCAAAAGTCTGTATTGTACTGTGCTGAAGATTTCTTTAATATCTTTTTTTTCACGGTCAGTCTCTAGTAATAGAGCAGCTGTATGAAATAATGTTTCAAGAATGTAATATTAAAAATGCCGTCATATTTAGAATAAGAACCAGATGGAAGAACTCGTTTCAGCTCTAAGATATGAGGGTATACTTTATAGTAGTTATGAATATAGCTACAATATATTGATTCGAATAAAAAAAGTAAATTCAGATATTTTATTAGATACAAAAAATTAATCTCTTCACTTTAAAAACCATTTATGTATTTTTATTATTATTTCATGAAACATTAAAATATTAAAAAGTGCAGTGTCTCTATTTAAGAATATTGTAAATATTTAAATATTGTGCTTGATTATTATAATAATAATAAATAGATTATTATCTGTAGTATATAATAATACACACTTACGTAATATTTAATAATAATTCAGAATACCTAGTAGTAGACATTTGTTGTAGAGACGTAGGGAAACATAGATTGATTACATTAAAGCAGTAGCGTGCAACGCTGTACAAAAATGTATATAGATATAATAAAACTATAAGTACTATTAATAATACCCCTTTAGATTCTGTTTGTGTAATAATTATAAAGATGTCCCTTTTTAATGACTTAATTTTCCTAAAATCGTATTTTATGAATATAAAGTGATTTTAAGGCAAATGACACACCCTAGATTTTTTATTCACAATTATTATAATAGTTTAATTATGAGATTGTAAATAAAACTGAATTCGAATAGAAATATGTAGAGATTAATAAAAATAGATTTTGAATAAAAAAAACAGTGATTTAATTTTTAATAATACTATTTACAATTTTTAGGCAACGATTATGATTTACGCATATTGTATTGATAGGTAATAATTATAGTTTTGATATTTCGATACAAATACTCTCTATTATTTAGTGTTCAATAGTTAGATAATAAACTTAATAGATAGAGGTAAATGTAAATAATAGTGACAGTCAAATGTTTACCCGTAATGTTTAGAGATGATAATAATTATATTGTAACGTAAAATAATAATAAATAAACGTGCTCAATAAATCAGTACAGCAATGTGTATTATTTTAGTCAGTTCCCAACACAGGATATTAAACTAAATACTGAATGGAAAACAATGGGTTCATCATGTTGAACCCATTGTAGCCATACTAATTCTAGAAAAAAAATAAAAGATGATTTTACTAATTCTTGCTAAAACTTAAACTTTTTTTAGCCCAAAAGATAAAGAGAAGATCTACACGTCACGTAGGACCTAAAAAGACAAAATCTTACAACGTGGTATGAAAGTTCTTTGAGTGATTAGAACATATACAACAATATGAAATCAAGTATAAGGCAGTTGCCCAGGCCAGACACAACACTCGTGACGTTGAAGAATCCTTCTTTTACAATGGAAATAACCTAAAATATTCGAACACTTCTTTTTGAATTTTTAGCCGGTTTGGCAAAGAGGATTGAAAAGAACATTGAAAACACCAAGAGTGTGCTCACATGCATCAAAAGCCTGACAGGATTAAAATATGTATATGTACGATTAGAATGGAATAGAATAGAATATTTTGAGTTGTTTTCGAATTGTAGGTCGCGGGTTCAAACCCAGCCAGGCGCATTACTTTGTGTAATTTATTTCATCACAACTGCTCTCAAAACGGTGAAGGAAAACATCGTGAGGAAACCGGCAGGTCCTAGAATCAAAAATTCGAAGACATGTGACATCCACCAAGCCGCACTGGGCCCGCGTGGTGGATTACGGCCCATTCCCTCTCCTAGAGGCTTAAGTCCCAACAGTGGGATCGTTATAAAGCCGACTATGCTACTATCAATTTGCAAAAAACAAAAAAAAATTACCGACCTTACTAAAAAAAAGTCACTAAAAACTAAACTACTAAAATAACCTTCATTTCGGAAGCCGGTGTAAATAACAAACAAACAATACCAGATATACCTACTTCCGAAATTAAGGTTATTTTGATTGTTGACACATAGTGTACACGTTTGTGCTTAATATTTTAAGTATGCAATATTTTTGTGCATACAATTAAGTCATATATTTATTTTGACAAAAACTCTTTCTATTTTTAGATTTAGATTAGCTCCGGCTACAATACTTTCATATTGGCGAAGATAACATACACCTTTAAATGGTCGCCGGTAAGTAAGTCAAAGACATAAATGCAGCCAATATCAGAACACTCAACTGATCTATACCCTGTCTATACACTCGTACGGCTACACACACAGCGCCCCCATACGTCCCTGTCCACACAATGCGTCTTACGTCCACACAATGGCCTGTTATCGAGCGACGGACTAATTACTGGCTTCACTGGTCAGAGACTGGCCTGGCTAGTGTATTGTTGTGTGTGGAGTGGATACAATGTAGATGTGTTGGGCTATCACATACGACTCGAGGATTGTTAGAAAGATAATACATTTATTGGGAGCAGTGGTGGCCGAGTGGTAGCGGCCCCGACTCACAAGTTGTAGGTCGCGGGTTCAAACCCAGCCAGACGCATTACTTTGGAAACCGGTATGTCCTAGAACCAAAAATTCGAAGACATGTGACATCCACCAATCCGCACTGGGCCCGCGTAATGGAATATGGCCCATTCCCACTCCTAGAGAGGAGACCTGAGTCCCAACAGTGGGAACATTATAAGGCCGACTATGCTATGCTATGCTAATACATTTATTTAGCAGACACACATAATGACGAAACAACTTATGTAGAAACTTAAATTAATAAATAAATAAAAACAGACATACATTGTGTGTCCAACGGCTGGTCCAAATGGGTCCAGTTCAGCATAATGCGAGACAACTACGTAGCAGTTTTAAAATTACAATTGGATTTTCTAGTTAGGGCGTGTATTATTCCAGTTACATGTATTTTATGTCTCGAAATATAACAGATAAAACAATAGGCACAGTAGCTTAGATACCTTGACCATAAGTTACTAAATCAAAAAGTACACAATGGTGTAGATAGAAAATTGATTTGAAATTGTGCAAGCCTACCACAGTGTTGTCTTTTTAACCCAAAGGTTGACTGGTAGAAAATGCCTTGTTGCATTAAGTCTGCCTATGTACCATTACTGTACATGAAGTTTAAATAAATAAATAAAATTAATATGCCTTAGCTGTATGTAACGCTAAAAATTACTATAGATGGATAGATACATATTCTTTATTGTAGATCAAAAATACAACTTATATTAGGAAATAACTAAGGAAACTATTGGTGTTCTATCGTATCAAGGTCCTTATTTATCATATCTTTCGACAACAAAATGAAACATTTAGGTCAAAGAAAATGTTCTACGCTTAATTAAGTAGTAGTAGCTAATAATGAAATCCTTGAATGACGATCAAATGGTCTTTGCGAAAGACTTAACCTTAGAACGCAAAGGGAACCTGAAGGAAGATAGGTGGGTTGTAGCTAGCAAGAGTTTGATACTCCCTCTTATTCAAATTAGAGCGGGAGGAGTTATTTAATGATTTATCTTGATAAATTGAAATTTCTGAAAAAGAAAACGCGGTTCTAGAACGCAAAGGGCAACTGATGAACGCTTGTTTGGTTTTAATCAGTAAAAGCCTGACCCACCCTCCTGCCCACCCTTGAGAGGCAGAAGTCATTGGATGAGTTCCCATCCCTCCTTAAAAATATATTTTGAGCAACTCACTATCTTAAACAGGCGGAGCATACTCCAAAAACCATCTAAACACGAAACCCATCTACCATTTTTCCGCTTCCAAACCCTTCAACTGACCACCTGAAACTCTATCACAACAAAACTCACAGTGACAGCTCACAACTTCAACGAAACCATCTTGATACTTGTCACTCAATCCCCTATTCGCTTAGCAACTCGACGTCAGCGGTCACTAAGCTACGTCAACTCGACGTCGCCACAATGGCTTCACTCGTGCGTCGAGAGGACGTGCGGACTACTGCCGACGTCTGCGGGACATATTGTTCGATGCAAATTGGATGATAGGATGGCTCCAAGATTGTCGTTTGTTTTGCGTGCAGTGACAGTTGTTATGCAGTTTGGTGTGGATCGTATGATGGCGTTTTGCTTCTCATAAGCCATTTCAAAACCGGGTCTAAAATTGTAATTTTGTATTCTGAATTTAAAGTTAAAAAATTACATTATGCTTTTGTCAGAAATTGATTGACGGATCCTAATGCTAGGATATAAAGAATACTCGTCCAATCTGAGTTATGGTCTATTCGTATGCTAAATAGCAATATGCAGGAGCAGTGGTGGCCGAGTGGTATCGGCCCCGACTTTCAAGTTGGTAGTTGCGGTTGCGGGTTCAAACCCAGCCAGGCGCATTACTTCGTGTAATTTATTTCATCACCACTGCTCTCAGTTTCAAAACAGTGAAGGAAAACATCGTGAGGAAACCGGCATGTCTTAGAACCAAAAATTCGAAGACATGTGACATCCACCAACTCGCACTGGGCCCGCGTGGTGAATTATTGCCCATTCCCTCTCCTAGACAGGAGGCCTGAGTCCCAACAGTGGGAATATTGTAAGGCCGACTATGCTATGTTTGCTAAATGTCACAATCAAAGCCGTTGATGTGTGAATGATTAACAAACTTCTGAATTTCCAAACTTGTTGACTTACATCTCGAAATAGTATAAAACACAGTCGTCGTATGTCTTTAAGTATTTTTATTTCCATTTTTTTTTATTACACAACATATAATAAAATATAGGTTGCACACGTGCAAAGCCGAATTGAGTTGCTAGCTTAGAATAATACTGAAAGAAACATTATTTAATGATGAACTAACGCAGATATAAAGAATTACTAACAGATATTGTACACCAAATTTATTATTAATAAATTATTATTATATTACTAGAATTTTTTCTTAACTTGAATTATCTTTTGGTTTGTAAGAAAAGGTTCATGTTTTGGCCAAACGCCTTATTAAAAAAATAGGTACCAGACCAGTCATTATTACGTGCAAAAGATTGCATACACTCTCACGCCTGTCGCAGAATACAAGGATTAAAACAAAACTTTAAAAAAAGATTTGCTTTTAGATTTGTAAGCTGTCAGTTACAGCTTAAAAATCTAAAATTCAAAAACAGAATCAAAACGCATTCGTCAGAATACATTACTTGCACCGTTCATTTGATCTGATTACGTCAAACGGTTCGGACGCCACGCGACCGGTACAGGGTGAACTATTATTTCAATTTAACCGCTTTTTAATTCATTGTTTGTTAGATTTTAAATACTGGGGGGTGGTTTTAAATAATTAGTTTGAATTTTAAAGTTCGTGGGAATAGTTTAAGGATTTTTGTGGTGGGTTACTGGCTGGATTATGCATGGTAGATTGATCGAACTTATGTTTGCTATTAATTGATAGAAAGGGAAGAGAATGCATAAGTTGCATTTAAATAGTTTTTTTGATGTGGGAAATCTTCTAATAACTTAAAACTCAAACTTAAAACTTCTTAAGGGCGCGAGAAGTCATTGAATGATTTCCTACTTATCACTAAGGTATGAAAGGTAGGAAATCATTCAATGACTTCTCGCGCCCTTGGGCGGTGCGAAAGGGCGTGTTAGACTTTTACTGACTAAAACCCACTCCTATTTTTTTCTTTGCCTTGCGTGCCATTGCCCCAAGTTTTCCATTCAAAAGCTAACCCATAACCCCAGGAGCGATAGGGTGTGTCAGACTTTTACTGACTAAAATCACACCTATATCTCTTCAGTTCTCTTTTGCGTTCTAGAACCATGATTTTACCTTTCATACGTTATCCCATGGCCCTAACAGGCATCGGCCCTGCTGGGCTAAAGGTCCGCCGGCTTGCTGACATCTTTTTGTGGCGCGCGTGGATTACTACGCGCCGTCGACGACTAGTGCTCGTCCTTATAGGATGAGTGGACGTCGAACTACCCATTGCTCGTCGTCTGCAAGCCGTCCGCATCGAGGCTTAACATGGACATTTTATACTATTGGTATTATAATATAAAATGTCCATGTTAAGCATATTTTATATACTATAAAAATGTTAGTGTTGGTGTTAGGTGTTGATTTTTTTTTATTTCCTAGATGCCATCAAAACTCTAGCACATAAAATATTACTCATTTTTTAATTTTAATTCAGTACCAAACATATTTAGGCAAACTAGGAATACAAGACCTACGAGAAATAAGACCCAAAAGCTACGGCGTAGCCGCGTAGCGTTTTCGTAGCACTTTTAGATGATAATTTTGTGGATGTAACCGCGTAGCACTACAAGATTGTTGGATGAAATGTTGTTATTGTATAGGGTTTTAGAGTTCCTAATCTAAAGGGTACCTGATCCCTATTACTAAGCCTCTGTTGTTCGTCCCTTTTTTATTTTGCACAATTTTTTTTTTTTTTTGAGGTACCCTATAATCTAAACATAAATGTTTTTAAATTTTACCTATAGTAAGATACAAAATGATACCACAAAACCATTTATAGCCAAAGTACATTTCATGACAACGGTTTTTTGACGGAATTTCTGTGTCTACCACCTTATAGTGATACTTTTTGAATGCTTAATTCCTGATGAAAACTAACAAAACTGAGGAGGAGTTATCCTTAATTCCTCATGAATCCAATTTTGAGGATTTTAAAAATAATGAAATCACTCTGAAAATATATCCTTACAAATACAAAAAAAATATCATGACCATCGCAAAATAACGATGTATATGTATTTATTTACCTGTGTTCGTTTTTCTCTGACTACTCCTCATCATCATCATCATCATCTTCCTGCCCTTATCCCGTGTTATTTGGGGTCGGCGCAACACGTTTTTTTCTTCCACTCTGCCCTGTTACTCGTCATGTTCTCTGACTACTCCTATACTTATTAATTAATCATATAAATTCAAAATCACATTGTTTTTTTATAAGTTATCATTTATTTTTTTTCCTTTTATGTCACTCTATTTGTATAATTCACCATTTTAATTCAAATTGTATTTTGACTCTAATTTTTAATGTGTATTATTTTTTCATCTAGTTATCCGTACATGCTGTGGTCTCCTGTAACTGAAGGAGCACACGCTAAAGGACCCCTCGTACTATTTGTGATTTATAATGTGGTTACTGTGTATCCTGTGTTGGATATCCAATTAAAGAAATTAATAAATAAAACATTTTTCTCAATTGCAAAAAGGAATAGTAACAAACTGAGGGTAGGCGCAGTGGTTGAGAGATTAGCTGGTGTGCTGCGTGTTGTGAGTTTGATTCTTGTACTTGTGTATGTTAGCTTATGTGTTTGTATACGAACTCACGATACAGGATTTAATTATTCCTGGAGTGGCAAAAAGATTACAAAAACAATAAAAAAATGTCGGCAGGCAGCAGGTGCTCAGATAAATATATAATTCTCTTCCTTCCTCACTCTTCCATAAACCCGTCCATTAAAATCTGCCATAATTCAATACTTTCTTCCAACTTCGCTAACACTATTACAATAACTTCAACAGAAAGAGACGGACGCACAACTTCGCGTCGCGACTGAAAGAGAAAGAAGATCCTTTTGTAAAAGTTTCAGCCCCTACAATGGAGTCAAGATGGAAAATTGTAAAATTTTAACGATTAACGCTAACCGAGGTTATTGGATTCTAACTTTGGCTACGAGTTTTACTCTTCACGCTTACTGGTAAGGGGTAGGCAGGGGTAGCAGGAGTTACTATTGAAAGTCACTTTAACCATAGTATTAAGGCGAAGACAGAGAGACTAAACACACACTCACATATATTTAAAGTCTTAAGAAATAACTAGCGACTCGCCCCGGCTTCGCACGGGTACAATGCTGACATATGAACCTTCCTCTTGAATCACTCTATCTATTAAAAACAAACCGCTTCAAAATCCGTTGGGCAGTTTTAAAGATTTAAGCATACATAGGGACAGACAGACGGGAAGCGACTTTATTTTATACTATATAGTGATATTCCTCGTCTCTGCTTGCCTCAGTCGGAGTGATAAAGGAAAGGATCGCTGCTATGAGATAGGATGGAGAGAATCACATCACACAATTATATTATGACCGTGTAGCGGTAGACGCTGCATTGGACGGCCTCCTACAAGGTGGACCGATGACCTGGTGAGGGTCGCGGGAATCCGAAAGAAGCGAGACACATAGGTCGTTATGGCGACACTTGGGGGAGGCCTACGTCTAGCAGTGGACATGTTCCGGCTGAAAGGATAGTGATAATAATAGATAATGATGATGACTCTGGAGCATTCACGTTAAAGAATATATAAATATAGTCCTCGACTCGAAACTCTAGAGTCCATGACGTTGATGTCGAATTTATTTGAAGAAAGTTGAGTCGAAATTACTTAGAATATTGGTGTGCGTCCCATTTGTTTACATTTGACAGTCTTTATTACACTGAGATATAATAAAGAATCACATTACTCAGGACCCTAGCCTATTCTTCTTCCTACTACGTTTTCCTACTTCCGACGTTTTATAAGTGCCCGTGTAGGCCTATCTACACTAATATTATAAAGAAATAAAGTTTGTTTTTAAGTTTTTTTGTTTGTAGGAGGGAATCTATAAAATTACTGGTCTGATTGCGAATTTTTTTTCACCGATAGAAAATTGCTTTAATCCTGAGTGATATAGGCTATATTTTAAGTATGCGGGAAAAGCCGCGGGCAAAAGCTGGTGTGAAATAAAAACATTTGAATTTTTACTAATATCATAAATATAAATTGAATAAACAAAATAATTTAACAGTCTATAAGTTTGGACGTTAAGATAATTGGGTGTATGCTGATCAATCACGCCTGAATAGCTGAACGTTCGTTGGGGCCCCATCATAACTTATTGAAATATCAGTCGTGAGAGCGAGAAAGAGACAGTTCAGTTTAGGTCGTCAAATGGATCGCGTTAAGAGCTCGTGGTATTTATCTTACCTCCACAACCCAGTAATTGACAGCAAACCAACGGCACGGTTGGCGCGTAATTCCTAGTGTAAGGCAATTAAAAAAATAAATAAATAAGTAATTGAGTATCACGATACTCTTCTTAGGAGGACTAATTGCTGATTTCGACTCGACTCGACATACATTTTCACTGTTTTTATACAACCGCTTTTACGCGATTATGACGTTATTAGATATTTTGGAAACACAGGATCTTTTAGATATTATCTAGGCTTCTATTGAAATCAATTTGTAAATTTGTGTAAAACTAATCCGGTAAAGACCTCTTAAAATCTGCTATTTTGCATGAACTCTAACACTTCATAATTTACTCAAAAATTTAAAAAGGCAAAAAAAAATAACAATAAAAGCCTTGCTTTAATCAAGATTCTGAATGACGACAATTTTTTTCAAAAACTTTTAAGGGCTTGAAAAAAAAAACATGTATTTCCTAGAAGAAAATTTGTAAAACACTGGAGTACCTAAATCACAGAATTATCGAAAGTTAACAGAGTTTTTAGACGTTATCTCTCTGTTTTCGCGTTGCCTTTTCGTCAAACATCGCGTTGGATTGCGTAAGATGAAGTAACAAGCTTTTAAACCATGCTCATCGTTGACGATAGGCGAGTGAAAAACGACCCTCTTAAGGCCTTCCATCTATAGGCCGACCTCGGCAAGCGCTGTTTAACCTCGGAGATCAAGTATTGCGTATGTTATTATTTTAGTCAATAGCTCCTTAATAACTGAATGGATTAGGGTTAAGTTTGGAACACAGGTAGATTATGATTGTGAGCTGCGAGAACGTTTGAAACAGTTACCAGGGCCCTAGAACGCAAGAGCCTCCTATGGGCTTTTTTAAACACAGGTGAGAGAGAGCTCCTCCCTTTCTATTTTATTATTTGTTTTATTTTATGTGTGAATTGATTGTGAAATTACGGGGTTTTTTTATATTTATTCTAATTTGTTTTTTCAGATGCGGGAAATCATCCAATGACTTCTCTAAATACCTACTACTATGTTCCTTCTTTGTCTTGCGTTCCAGGCCCATGGTTCCAATAGGCTTCGACCCTGCTGGGCTCCTACGGTTTCACTGACATTTCCTTGAAGCACGTGTGGAACATTACGCGCCGTCGACGACTCGGGCTCGGTTCGGACGGTTATCGAACGGTCAGCAATGAGTAGCTCGCCGCCCGCAAGCCTACGCCTACGGTGGCAGAAAATCGGGGTCGGGATCCCGGCGGATGGGGCGTGAGGGCCGTTCCCTCGCGTATGCGGCCTCCTTCGCTGGTATTACTGCTGCGCAGAAGGAGGCGGAACCCTGCCATCTCTCCTCGCTCCGGACCATGGCCTGCATCAGGGCTCAGCGCGAAAGGACGTTGCCACAAATCGCTTCCACGAGCACATGGACGATACTCCGCCCAAGCGGGGAACCAGATGCAGCTGGATACCAGTATTTACCATGGAGACTGTTCTGACAACCACAACGCAGTAAGCAGGTGCACAGCTCCTTGCCAAGACTGTTGTCAGATATTCGGGCTTTTCACGAACCTCTATCTACTCGTATTAAGAACATTTGTATTAGTAGTTAATTATTGGTACAATTTATTTCAACATACGTAGGTACTATAACTTGTACACCCCACCCCACAAGTTGACCAGCCAATCTAACGCTAACCAAACATTTTAATTGCAGAACTCTTCTGGCCAGTGTCCGGCGCAGGCGTAATAAATACGAATTAAAAACAAAACAAAATGTCCGCGGGTTAGACGACGCAGGGGTGCGCGGGAAGCGGTGGGGGGGGGAGGCTTTGAGGGAGGGGGGGGAGGTGTTTCAATAATAAAAATAATTACCGAGTGAGTGCTAGTGACAGCGGTGGACCGGTGGAGTAGTGTGGAGATGGCTTTGTGGAAATTAGCTTTTTAGTGACATTTTGATGTTGAAGTATTGTTAGATAAAGAAGAAGTAGATGTAAGAAAGGTGATAATTTCTATGCTTTAAAATATCTTAAATTTGAACTCGGTTTATTTGTATAGTCATTGTGGAGACTTAAATATTAACTATAAATACTAAACCAAACTATGTACATATAATACAAATACACAAAATACACTCAGGCGCGCGAAACGCTAATTCTTTGGGTGAAGAACTAGCCAGCTCTCTGGTCCCGCAAAGTGTCGATCAGACGGCGTGAAATTTCCTTGAAAAGGAGACGCGCACTCGGACCTAAGCGTTGCGTCCCCAAATGGGAAATAAGGTTACAGTATTTGCGCCGTTTGAGGGTCTCAGCAGCTGCAGCGGCAGAGCAAAATAAATTATTATCATCATGCATATCACAGCCTTTCTTAAAATATTGTTATCTAATTTATTTCTATAACTAACTAGTTTTTAAAAAAAGCATACACGTTTCTGGGTGACTAATTGGAAAACAGGAACACGTTGATTAGTTGTCAACCTTAATTTACACACGACTTCATGGTATGGTCATGTAACGAGACGTAGCGAAGACGATAAGGTAAAACTAGCCTTTAAGTCCCAACGAAAGAGAAGTAGAGGTTACCTGGCATTGACCTGGTGCTCTGACATCGAAAGAGACCTCAAGAAAGCCTGAGTGCCAAAATCAACAAAAATCAGTATAGAGAGTCCTGGTGCTGAATTGTGAGGAGGCCCGACCTCAGATAATGGGGGCAGGGACGGACAAAGAAGAAAGAAGACGAAATCGTCACCCTTAAATCAGGCACGACGGTAGTGTTACGCTGCATTCGATACTTACTAGTTTCTGCCAGCGGCTTCGCTCGTGTAAAAGTAAGTTTTTCCATACAAACTTTGTACCCCCACTTCATCCCTTTATGGGTGAATTTTGGAAAATCAAATCCTCTTAGTACTCGCTTAAGTCATAAAAAGAGACCTTGTGCAAACTTTCACACTTCTCGTCCCAGTAGTTACGGCTGTGCGTTGAAATATCAGTAAGTCAGTTTCAACTTTTATATGTGTACGTCGTGGCCAGATCTTAGAAATTGACCACTTCATGACATGGCCAAGTAAAACTGGCCAGATCGTTTTAAACGTTAAAGTTTGATAATATTTCAATCCTCGTTTGGCCTACTTTCTTTAGATCCTTTTATTATCATAGAAATCCTATATCAATGATATGGCCAAACCTGGCATTGACACTTCATTAAATGTTAACATTTAAACGATATGGCCAAATTTATTTGGCCATGTCATGAAGTGATTAATTCTAAGATCTGGCCACGACATATAGATAAATCCAGTCCATATTTTATTGGGGTCAGTTCCAATCTAATCAGATGCAACTAATTGCCTATCACACCTCCACAACTCAGCTAATAAGACTAGATTTCACACTATTAAACTAAATTTAGTTCTACATGAAACCGCCGCCTCCATACTATCTCACCCCTTTCAAGAGCGGCGCGAATATAAAATGTGAGGCGCGCGCCACAAGTATTGCGAATTAATCGAAACAGCAATACAATTGAGACTCCCTGTACCCCGATACCCCCAAATATTACCCAGACATTACCCCTTTATTACCCTATTGGAAGAGGTCGCAAGAAATAGACATTGATATTTGGTAATGGTGGTTCAGAAACAGAAGTACCACAAACTGATGTATTATGAATGATAACGACTATCAGAAAGTCCAAATTATGCACAAGCGTTATTACCAAGATTAATCGAGGCCGATGCCACTGGGCTACCACTGGTCTCGTCGCTCTAAAGCCCTATCACCAGCTAAGGAGGAGGTCGCACGCGTAAGGCAACGGTCACCGTAGGCGCGGGCTTGCGGACGGCGAACAATGGGTAGCTCACCGTCCGACCGTTCAGTAACCATCCGGACCGAGCCCAAGTAGTCGATGGCGCGTACTGTTCCACGCCCGCCTCAAGGAGATGTCAGCAACCGTAGGGGCCCAGCACGGTCGAAGCCTACTGGGTCCAAAAGGAAGACTCGGCCCTGGTACGAAAGGCAACGAAGGAACAGAAGTGGGTTTTTAATCAGTAAAAGCCTGATACTCTATCACTCTGTCACTATCGCCCGCTCCGCCCAAGAGCGGGGGATGACATTAGATAATTTTACCACCGAAAAAAAAGGCCCTATCACGACCTAGACTGAACTGTGAAAGGGATGGAGCTATATAGGGTGTATAGCTCCCAAAAGATTGCACGTAGCGGAGATGAGAATGTTAAGATGGATGTGTGGTGTGACGAGAATGTATAAAGTGAGAAATGAATATATTAGGGAAAGTTTGAAAGTGGCGCTAGTGACTGAAAAGTTGAAGGGGAATCGTTTGTCTTGGTATGGTATCATGTGAAGAGGAGAGATAAAACGCATGTTACTAAAAGAATTATGAGTTTACATGTGGATGAATGGAGAGGGAGAGGGAGACCAAAGAAAAGATGGATGGATTGTGTGAAGAGTGATATGAAAGAAAAGGAAGTTAGTGATAGCATGACGAGTAACATGGCAGAGTGGAAGAAAAAAACGTGTTGCGCCGACCCCAAATAACACGAGATAAGGGCAGGAAGATCATGATGAGCTCCATCCCTTTTTCTCGCTCTCTCGCCTGATAATTTAAAACGTCAAGGCCTGGCCCTGGGTTCAAACTGAAGCAGGCGTTTCACTTTGTGTCATTTGTTTCATCACTACTGCTCTCAAAATGGTAAAGGAAAATATCATGAGGAAACCGGCATCCTAGAACCAAGCTGTAAAGACATGTGATATCCATCAACCCACACTGGGCCCGCGTGGTGGATTACGGCCCTTTCCTTCTTCTAGAGCTCAGTGTTGTCCAGAAACCATTTTAAAAGTAACATATTTTTCAAAATTGTTAAAAAAAAAAACGTAACCCTAGAACTTTTTTATTGCGCTCATTAAATTCAACACAATTTCTCTTCCTATTGTGCTATATACCACAAAAACCCAGGCAAACCCGCGCCCGCGAGTAGTTAAGACGTCAAATAACGATCGTCATTCGAAACCGTTCGACTACTATCGATTACTATTGTGCAATCGATTCGTGAATAAAAACCTTTTTTCTAAAAACTTTTTTTAACAATTTTTTTTTATTACCAACTTACATTTTATATGTCATCAAACCACTATTTTTTAAGAAATAAAGTTGAATATCGCCTGAATAAGGTGTATTATAAAGTACTTTTTGCGTGGGTTCAGATAGAGTTGAATGAAATTGTTTGTTATATTTTTATTGTTATTGTTGACATATGAATAGGGATTTAAAAGAGAAGAGTATATTTAGAACCGCATTTTATTGGCTTTTCTATTAATTTTTTAATGCTTTGGAAGCTAAACATGTCAATTTATAGGCTGAGATTATTTAAATATGGCTTTTGAAATGTTAACAAGTTTATTTTGTTAATTGATGATCTATATAATATAGTAGTTTCTGCTCGCGGCCTCGCCTGCGTGAATTTAGAAAATATACAGCCTATTTCACTCAGTGATAAAGTAGCATTCTACTGGAGAAAGAATATTTAAAATCGGTGCAAAACTTTTTGAGTCAGAAATTAGAAACGTTTATTTCAAATAAACCATTGCATTTATGAATTGTCAAAATGTCAAATATTTTCTCTTTTACCTATTAGTATAAATTTGATTCTATTATATAATTTGACAAAAAGTACTTATACTTTTTGTTTGCCTGTGAAATCTTTCAGTCAAATATCGGCCATAGCGAGTTTCAATTTCCGTGCCAACTCCAATAAGGAAGTCCAACATCGCAACTAGGTAGGAGATGAAATTAGTTTTAATTTCCCGGTTAATGCCAACTCCTGATTGGTCTGAAAAAAGGAGCGATTTTACACTGATTCGTGATTTTTTCGTCAATTTTTTTTTGTCGTTTTAAACTAGATGAGGCCGGTGTTTCCTAGCTGACTACCCTGAGAAGAAACACCGAAACAAACTCAGGGGTCACAGCCTCTTTTAAAGTCCATACAGTTAATATGTAATGGTCAAATCACATGAGAACAGTGCAGATTTGTCTGATATGGTCTTTTGTAGAAAGAACCATACAGTTACATGTTAATGACGTCGGAATGGCATATATATATTTTATTAAACCTACTTACAAAATAAATATCATACCATTCCGACGTCCTTGTGTCGACACTGTCATCAGCCAACCAGCGCTGTGGACTAATCGCATTATGCATTAGGCTTTATGCTGAGCTTTCGACCGTTTTGCGCGGATGTGACATGCCATATGAGGTCTATTTTTCCACAGAATGTTTATAATTTCTAAGCTAGTCCTCTAGGCAAGCGTGCTTCATTGTCGACCAAATTATCGCTTACCATCAGGTGAGATAGTGCAGTCAAGCGCGAGGCTAGCAACAGTAAAAGATTGCGTCTTTTCCCAATGAATTAATAGTTTTTCTTTCTTTCTTTTCTCGTGTGACTTTGATAGTGACTAACTATGAGTAACTATGGAGTAGAATTTTTGCGGGATTCTGTTTTTACTGATAGCAATAACTATATCCTCGCTTTCCATTAGGTAAGATAGTGGTCAAACATAAGCCTATTAACCTAAGCATACACAAGGCGTCAAGTCATTATAAATTCCTGCTGAAGATTCGGACACAATGTATTCGGACAGTGTCCGAATTTGCACATTTTATTTTTAAATATTTGCTTCTCTCATCTATATATATAAAAGGAGAAACTGTCTGACTGACATATCAACGCATAGCCTAAACTACTAGGACTAGGATCGTGAAATTTTGCACAAAGCTTCCTTTTATGACGTAGGCGAGTACTAAGAGATGATTTTTTTATAATTCACACCCTAAGGGGATGAAACGGGGGTCCAAAGTTTGTATGATGAAAACCTTCTTTCACGCGGGCGAAGCCGCTGGCAGAAGCCAGTAAATCATAAGCAATCAAAATGACGCGATCCACGACAATACAAATCATAACTTTAACGGCTTCTAAAAAAACTTCAGTACGCCTCAAAAAAAACTGCCAGCAACATTAGAAATGTAACAAATCAGCCAGCCAGCAAAGCGTACGGAAGCAAATTAGGGCGAAACCACACGTGCGTCTGTGCGACAGTGCGGATAATCGCAAATTGTGCAAACAGCCCGTTTGAGGGGAGCCTTCTGCGAAGATCAAGTGTCGATAGATATAATTTTGTTAAAATCGTACGATTTTTTTTAAACGTCTGGGCTTGAATTGAATTTTAGGAAGTGGAAACAGTTTTTTTTCTGGTTCATTCTTTAACTATCGTAGATTATCAATAATAGTGTAAAGATTTGCTTTTATTGGTATGTGTGAATAGCCCGTGGTGTCATGCTTGTAGTGGACACCTATATCAGTCTTACATCATTATGAAAAAACGTCCTTCATAAGTAGTTAAGAGATTGTATATATTCATAAGGCAGGTATTTGATGGACCTGCCTTACTCTTTGCTTACCCTTGCCTTTGCCTTAGAAACTAATTTCAGCCAAATGTAATCATTATCATCATCCTCCCAGTGTCACCACAATGACCGGTTCTGTGCGTTTCACATCCATTGGATTTCGACGATCCACCCACCCAGGTCATTGGTCCATCTTCCAGTGCGCGGTCACCACTCCAGAACCTTTCGACGTCATTGAGGACCTATTCTGCGAGCAATGTGCCCTGTCCACTGCCTCTTAAGTTGGCGATTCTTTGATTAGACTTGCGATTATTTTTTTTTCTTTCCTTGGTTCTACGTTCTACTGCAAATATCTCCATTCCTGATTCGATCACGCAAGGACACTCCGACTTTATCCTCCAATTTCCTTTGGGTGACTTTAAACTTACTGCTGAGGCCCATTATGAGCGAGCACGTTTCAAAGCCATATTTTTTTTATTGTTAGGATCTCATTTGATCACTATCTCACCTGGTAAGGGATAATGTGGTCTACGATGAAGCATGCTTGTCTAAAAGTAACCATATTTGACTTAAAGACTCCCAGATTGATTAATATATCATCACTGACAATACAATCAATCACGATCACATCAATTAAAGTAATAACCCATAAAGATTTCTTATGGCTAGATCCTTGGTCATTTTGGTAACATTGTAAAGTATTTTTATCTATTTCAAATAGGTACTTTTAGTTCGCAGACTTGGGTTCAACTATGGGAACGAAAAGTATCACAAACAAAAATTGCAACAGGTTGCCACTAAACCCCCAACCGATGTTGATACAATCAATTCCCATGGCGATCAGTATCATGATCCAATCGTCAAAGGGATACGTTTCCAAAAAACAGAGAGAATCCGCCTTCAAAGCTTTTGTAACCAGACCAAAAGCCACTTGTTATTACAATGGTTCACCAACGTTTGACAAAGCTAAACCAACACTTGTACAAAACTCCACCAACATTGGATCAGGACAATGGTGCTGCTAATATGGGAGATCAGGAGACAGTAATACAATGGTTACAATAGCGATAAAGTTGTGTTTTTTGTTGGTGTCTTTAACTTTTTAAGACTTTCTTTTCATGTTCATTAGTTTTGTCGTTTATTTGTTATAGATCCATTAGTTGGCATGTGGAGTATTATCATATTTAATTTGTACATTTTGTATAATATCATAATCTCGTTCACAGTGCTTTTCGTTGGTTCAGCTCAAAAACTAACAGAGTTGTATCTGCGACAGATTTTCTTCTTTCCTTCTCTTGTAAGAGAGAAATGTAAGTAGATACCTAGCAAGAGGAATGGTTAATTGAAATTTGCAAATAGTCTCTATTTCACGAATCGATCACTAACAGTAAAAATGTTGATTGAAATAACAACAAAGTTATATTGTTGCAAAGATTCCAAAAACAAACAAACAGATTCACCATATTAAAATCAACAAACTTTACGTTTGTTGACCTTACTTCAGAAACTTACAAAGACCACCTTTTCTAACAGTCGCCTAAAGCGACTTTAAACACTTGCGTGCTATTCGCTATATCAAACTGATATCGGTTACTACTCCCACGACTTGCGCCCAAAGGATTGCATTGTGAGTATTGTGAGATGCAGGTGGGCGTCCCACGGCTTGTGACGGCATGGAGAGTGCTTATTATTGACGGATCTTGATAAGAAAGTATGTCTGGTACTTTTCTTCATGTGCTTCCGATCTTTGGTTTAGATACGTCAACAGGGTAACAAAGTCTTTGAGAACACGTAAGGATTATAATTATATTCGTCTGCTGAGTAGTTTTTGAAAAAGTGTTTCAAATGATATCAAAGTAAAGACATGAACCCTAGTTTAAGAAAAATCACAAGCGACATAGGCCTTCGTTGTATTGATGATTATTATAATATTAAGAATTAACACACCCCTTAGTATTGTTTAATGATAATAATAAATGAGATAACACCACAAAGTATTCCCCGTAAAGATAAACAGAAAAGCATTGTAAACCCCTATTTCGCCAGTAATGTTTAAATCTCTTCGATCAATAAATTCTTCGTAACCACTCTAGCACTTACCGAAAAATACCTTTAAAATAGAAAACCCTACAACAGTTTTCTCAAGCTGACGACCGCAGTCATACTGCGCTTTCTGACCTCTGGAACAATGAGGCCAGGAGGTGTGCTCTACTCTGTCCCCTAGCATTAAAGGTAAAAAGTCAAAAGAAACAAGACCACAAAGCCGCAGTATGTTCTCTCTTACATTCCACTTCCACTGAGCGTTTTAGTAACTGATATTCAAGCAATTATCTCGATTACTTCTGCCCGATCTCCCCACAAAGGTATCACAATTAATCAATAACTTGCTAAACAACGCAACTGCATTCAACCTCATACTGCCCCACAACGGTGTCGCCACACGAAGCCTATTGACTGCATTCAACTCGAGCACCGTCACGAGAACACTACACATTGTTTTATTATTTCCTTTATTTATTCACTAAATAATAATGGTGCTTCAAATAATTGTTATTGAATTATATTTAGAAAAAATAAACGTTTATTTGACTGTAGATCTTATTTTGATTTAGATAGAGCTTTTAACTACTTTTTATGTCGGTAATAAAAATTGAATCACTTTAATTGATTCGTGAATTTGCTTTAAATTAGTCTTTATTATTTACTGAATAAGGTCATTATTAAACTATGAATAGTTATTCAAGTTATAACCTTTTTCACAATTGGTTGTTATTGTTCGTTTATTGTTAGAGGCGTGGCTACTTTAAACCGATAAGTAATAGTTTGATAAATAAGAGATTTATTACTAATTGGACCCCTTGCTGTTTGTAAACGTTCGTACTTGTACCTTTGTACATGCCTTTGTAACCGCTGTGCTTTGAATAAATCAGTTGAAAGGTTAAAGTTATTAGTGGTTAAGTAATTTCATTATATTTTTTTCCTTTTTATTAAATTAGGTTTTTTTTTAAATCGTCGCCCTACGATTTGCTGACATCTCCCTGAGGCGCGCGTGGAACAATACGCGTCGTCGACGACGGTTACCGGACGGTCGGACGGCGGGCTGTCCATTGCTCGCCGTCCGCAAGCCCACGCCTACGGTGGCCGAAAATCGGGATCGGAATCGCGGCGGTTGGGGCGAGAGGACCATTGCCGCACGCGATCGGCTGCCTCCTTTGCAAGCATTACTGCTTCGCAGAAGAAGGCGACCGCCTGCCACTCCTCGCTCCGGACCATGGCCTGTACCGAGGCCCGCTGCGAGAGATCGCCGCCGCTGATCGTCCCCACGAGGACACGGCGTTGCTCTGCCCAAGCGGGGCACACCTTCACCGTGTGCTCTACCGTGTCCTTCAGGCGGTTTTATTAAATTAGGTTACATTTTTGAGACTGGAATTGAACCAGCTTGATACATAAGGAAAAACAGTATATTTAATTTATATAAATAGAAGCAGTTCCACGACCGCACAACAGTGCAATCCTACTTTAAAAAAAATATAAAATCGCGAAAGATTGAATTTATGGATGTTTGTTACTCTTTCACACAAAAACTACTAAATGGATTTCGATGAAACTTAGTACACGTATAGACTATGCCCTGGAATAGGACACAGAATACAATTTTCTACTATCACGCAGCTTGTGGTGTATTATAAAAAGTATATTACAACTAATACTAAATTTATATTTGTCTACACACTCTTCTATTTCCATAACAGAAGAACCCTTTTAACCGGAAAGAATCTTTTCAAAACGAAAGCACACACTAATTGCTTTTAATACCACAATACGACAATAGTCTCAAACAGTACAATGCCATCGTATCGATGAGATTGCTTTCTCTGCGACAGGAAAACTGATTCCGATCAAACTTTCGATTTGTAATCATTTCCTTACCAACCTCCTTTTTGACATCCTTCATGTTTTAGGGGTCTGTACCTCACATCGGATGGATCAGTAGAAACAAATGAGTGTACATATATTATTATAGTATACCTAAGTGTGTGAACTGAACTTATTAGCAAAAACTTTTTTTAAAGAGATTTCCTCGCACTAGTAATGACACCTGTAAACTGAACGCACCCACAGCGTTCACAAATATATAAACTAACCCAGACCCTTAACCACTATCTTTAGGCCATACTTATATGTTGGTTCTGTACGGGGATCGAACCAGCGACTGCGCAACAGCCAGTCGCTCAACCACTGTGACAAATAATTGAAATTGAATACCACGCTGCAGGATTTTGAATTTCAGTTACTATGTGGTTAGACTGGGTTAGACTGGAGGTCAACTGTCTGTCTTGGCACCAGTCTATTTGGTCTACTTTGCATTTCCACTCTATCGCCTATAGACGTAGATTTAGTGGATTGGATATCCTGCTGTCTTTTTAATTTCTAAGATGCGGAACCCTTGACAACAAACGTCAAACACATAGTTTTTCGTAAATTCTCCAAGACAAGGCTCCTGTCATTTAATACAAGTCCCATCAGCTGTTCACCGCAGTTTTAATTGTATGAACGTATACATTTCTTCAGCACAATAGCAGGTAGTACTTACTTGTGGGCACGATCAATTGAAACCCTTTGCTTTGTGTGCAGACGTGATAGCCTTGGGTTTGGAGCTATTAAAATGTATTGAGTGACATGGTAGCTTGTGTTGTTTAGCTAAGTGGTCTTTGAGTGTTATAACTTTGGATTGTGGTGGTTTTACTTCATTGTTTTCATACTTAGATACTTTTCTCTGCGACTTTGCTCCGGAGACTCATCGGTGTAAAGCTATTTTAGGATTACTATCAGAGATATTCTTTTATAAACGTATAACTAAACTTAAACAAATTTTTGTTCAGATCACATAGAAATTGCCAGTGTGTTGTTGGTGTTTCATAAGCCTCTACGGCTCTACCTACTACCCCCTATTATGGAAAACTGCCGTCTTTTTAGTATCACTTTTACAAAATTATAAAAGATTCTAACTATTTAACTTATAAAGCAATAAGTAATCGTGAGGAAATCCAGAAAATTATTCCAAAATATGTATTAAGCATACATACAGATATATACGTACAAAACTTAACAAAGTTGTTATTTGGTTTTTGTTGTCAATAAGTGGTTCAAGAAATCATTAATTACACAGCATTTTTAGGGTTCCGTACCTCAAAAGGAAAAACAGAACCCTTATAAGTTATAGGATCATTTTGTTGTCCGTCTGTCTGTGTATCAAGACCCTTTATCTCAAGAACGCGTGGAGGTACCAAGTTGAAATTAAAACCATATACTTAACTCAGATCTGCGATCCCTCGAAACTGAGAAAAAATCAAACTTCTGAATTAACGAAAAAAAGATATTTCAAAGTCAAAGTCAAAGTTTTTTATAGTACACGGTTCCAAATTGGTCGTTTATTGCCGTTTATGTTGCAGAAAGTTAGGACAAATTTCGACACTCTCGAGGGAATCAAAATTCATAGTTTACTTCCCATTGACCTAGAATCCTAAAATTTGGCATGAAGAAAGGTCTCATAGCACAAGTACAGGAAAAACTCTGAAAACTGTAAATTTGTAGTAACATCACAAAAAAACTTTATTTACGATTCGGAAAAATCTTCGTAACTCATTTCGGGAATTGAACTGTTTTCATAGTTAAGTTTGTACGGAACGAACTCGCACTTGCCCAGTTTTTATAATAATAATTGCTATTCCTATCAAAGTCCACTCTATCAAAAATTTAGAACTCCAGATTCTACTTATATTTTTAACCAACAGCCGCTGGTAAGCTAGGAAAGGGCATTGTCGATGCTCGTGCAAAAGAAAAACACAAACTGTTGCGGATTTACACAAGATTTACGTTCTAAATAAAATCGCAAATAATCACATTAAACTATTAACTACAAATAGGTTTCCACACGAATACCTTATTTGCAAAATATTGTTAGAAACATCAACGCAGTGAATAATAAGAAAGAGAACAATTATTATTCAATGAATAATAGTGTTGTACAATAATATCAGTTTACATTAGTATCGAGTTTCTCTCTGCTGGGCAATTGTTCATCTAATGTTAGTTTTTGTGGTTTAACATGAATGGGGGTGAAAAAAATGTTGTATGGATAAATTAATGGATTGTATGGTAGACGGTAGCAGGTAGGTATGAGTTTTATTAAGGATTTTTTAGAGAGAAAGCTATAGTGTAGTTTTTTTATGCTTCTGGTAGAATGATGAGTAGGTATGCTGGGTTGATTGGTTGTGGCGACACTTGGGGGAGGCATGTCTAACAGTGGACGTCTTTCGATTGAAATGATGATGATGCTGATTTAGCGCGTGAATAAAGCTAGAACTACATTAGACTGACGCACACGTGTAACACGCCTGATTTATACGTAGAATGACGTCGCGTGGCGTGGATCTAGTTTAGCTATACAAGTCTAGTTTCCATATAAAATGTATGGAGACTACGCGCCCAGATCGGCGTGTGTGGCACACGTGTGAGCAGTGTAGCAAGTACTATAAAAAAAGTTCTGAAAAATAATTTTGTCATCAATTTCTTCTGCTCTTTTTGTTTTGACACAATGTTAGACTAGGTTTTATTCAATACTAGCTGCAGCCAGTGGCTTCGCTCGCGTGTTTGTAGAAAATTATCCCAAGGGAACATATTCCCGGTATTAAAATATTCTACATGCTAATTCAGGACATCGTTGTCCCGTGTGCCAAATTTCATTCAAGTTCCTTCAGCAATTTCAGTGTGAAGGAGTAACAAATATACACACACACACTCGCAAACATTCCATTCGCTATCCTATGTGTGCTATTCCAGAATATGAGTTACCCTTATACCAAATTTTATCCAAACCCGTTCAGCCGTTCGGGCATGAAGAAGTGCGATTCGGACTCGCGCACCGAGGGTTCCGTACAAACTTACCGATGAAAACAGTTCCATTCCCGAATTGAGTTATGAAGATTTTTCCGAAAATCATTTTTTTTTTGTGAAAACTGCCAATCTACAGTTTTAAATAGTTTTTCCTATAGTTATGCTATGAGATCTTGCTTCATGCTAAAGTTTAGGATTCTAGGTCAAAGGGAAGTGCCCTATGAATTTGAGTGTCGAAATTCACGTTTTTTGCAACATAAACGGCTGTAGCTTTTTTCGTTAGCTCAAAAGTTTGTTTCTTTAACAGCTTCGAGTGACAACAGACCCGAGTATATGGTTTTAATTTCAACTCGATACCTCCACGCGTTCCCGAGATAAAGGATCTACGGAACCTTAAAAAGTAACACATAAACGTGAGCATACACATACTAACAAACCTTCGCCTTTATAATATTAGTATAATATAGTTTGATGTAGTGTGGTTGATATGCTCGCGTTTGACTACTATCTCGTCTGAAGGTAAATGATCATGTAGACGGCGATGAAGCATGCTTGCCTAGAAGTAGATAACCTATTCACTCCGGACTTAATGTCCCTTAAGTTGTAGCTACTAGAGGACCTAAATTCTGCCAGGAAACGCCACACCTTAGCTGTACGAATGAATATGTCATTATTATTTTGTGGTAAGAAAATTGCAAGTCATTAATGTGATAATGACAAACATACTTAAATGACAAATGTTTTAGAAATGATGATCACCTACTTGGTTATATTCAATGTCTTCACTTTATAATTATCTAGCTAATGTAATGTTTGTCTAAAATTGAGCTAAGCAGCTTATTCTGTAGGTACATATTTAAGTTTTTTATCTTAGATTTTTTAGTCGCAATCGAATGAGTTTATCTGTCTAATCTAAAGCTCCCACAAGTCAAAATTCTTAGTAATTGAGGAAAAATAAATTAAAAATTAAATATAAAATTCGAAACCGTAAAAATGTCATTAGTAAATCTGTGTTAAAACTTAACAAACAGTATTAAGAAACCTATTACAATGACAAATATATTTGCATTCCGTCTCAACCTTATTGCTATGTAAATAAGATTTAAAATCATTGTGTTATTATTAACCTATTTTGTTTGCACATACCATTGAAAAACTACCTTATTTCAACACTTATTTAAATCAATTTACACCTTTACGACATTCAAATAGAGATCAATATTGAGTTTAGTAGCGGTAAATATAAAATAGTAAAAATAAATTTCGGGGTACAAACGTGCACAGAAAATGGAAATTCAAGTTTCTAAAATGTCCAAATAGTGGGCAAGGCATAGCGATGGGATGGCGTGAGCAGAGTGAGCGGTGTACAGTCAAACAGAGAAGGCAAACAGACGCCGATATGTCGGAGCGAGGCGACCAACCGAGCAGCGATCATGTTACTGCTCACTGTACCGGCGACGACTAAAGTGTTGGAGTTCAGAAATAATTGACTTTGTCTGAAAACAAAGTTAAACTTTAGGAGGAACTACTATCGCAGTACATTAGAAATGGTGTGGGTACTTCTTCACTGGCTTGATTATTGTAGATTAAGATGGTAAGCAAGAATCATCCACTAATTCACCAGGTAATCGGTCCACCTAGTGGGAGACCTACCAAAGCTTCCAGCGCGTCTTCCTGTCCGCGGTCGCCACTCTAACAGCTTTTAGCCTCGGCGACCTTCTGTTCTGCGAGCAATGTGCCCTGGTTACTGCCCTAAGTACATTACAGTTGAATTAGGCATCTTGTTGTTTTTGCACAGTTTATTTTTGCTTTTTAAATATATGATATTATTAGTTTTAAAAAGCTCAAGCTCCCGTAACTGTTCATTAACACTTCTCTCTACAACTGTACCAAATTGGTGTCTTTGAAGCGGGTTAATTGCGAACAAACAAAGGAATTAAGTAAACTACATATTAAAGTTGCGTCACTTTACACTGTGTCCGTGTGCGCGAGAGCTCGACGCATTTGTCTGTCAAATGATATCAAAATTACCTGAATATGCGTGTGTGTGTGTGCTGTTAGTCTGTGTTTATGCAAGTGAGTCTAGCTTTCAAGACTAGCGTGGGTCTGATCAATGTATTTGAACCAGATAGATAGATAGATATTCTTTATTGTACACCAAAAATACAATTTACATTAGGAAATTAACATTAATAGGGTGTCACAATGGGCGGTCTTATCGCTAAAAGCGATTTTTTACAGACAACCTTTGGATGGATTGGACAGAGGAGAAAAAAAGATACGCAGGTAGTTCGTGGTGTACTATTTACATATATACAATACATAAACTAATAAATTGCATATAATACAAATAATATAATATATATATATATATATATATACATATATACATATAATTATGAAAGCAAAGAAATGATGAACTTAATGACGACGTTCGAGAGGAAAGGTAGTGATCCTTAACCATATTTTTAAAAATTGTGAGTGTTTGAGCCTGACTTACCGACAAGGGCAAAGCATTCCACAGCCGCACTGCTTAAACTGCAAACGACTTGTCATAGAAATTGGTGGAATGGCTTGGCATCTCGAACCCCAAGTTTTCCAACCAGTCCAGTTGACCAGCAGCTTGATCAGAATTTCAGAAAAAGTCTGTCTGGGTACTCGGTATAAAGTAAAGGCGGCTTGTACCCAGCAGATCCATAGAGTTTTTGCACATTCTTCATCATAGAGATTTGGAATCTAAAATTAGCATCATTTTTGTGACTGACCTCTTGAAAATTCGAAAGTGCCTGTAAATGGTTTATCTGTCATAAATGCTTGATTATCAGCGAAGCCCCACCGTATCCTCGTAGAGGCGATCGGTGGTGGCAAGCTCTTGCCTTGGGTCCTGGGTTAGTCCATGATTTAGACCTAACTAGCCACTCCTCAAAGAGGAAGATTGTCGCGTGCCCTTTTACTTACCCGTATGATATTTATACGAATCAAAGATTAGTTTATTTAATATCTCGAAAAGTTTATCGTTTCTTGTGATACACACAACAAGAGCAAGCCTCGTGAAAAAGAAGGTGGCTCAATATTAAAACAAAATTGAGAATGTTTATTAATTCATTTTCAGAAATGATTGTGTGAGTTTACTTAAAGTCTCATACACATACGTTGGTACGAAATAATGAAACTATAAAGATGAATCTTTCAAAGTATGTGTTTTGCTAATAAAGCAAATGTATTTTCCAGTTTTTGGATTAATATTTTAACGTCTGGTGCAGACGCGTAGTGACAGCAAAACAATCTTATTCAAATTAAGTTTATAGTTTTTATTTAACACCAGCTGCAGCCAACGGTGTCGCCCGCATTTAAGTAGGAAATTGTCCTAAAGAAACATACTCCCGGAAGCCTATGTGATATTCCAGGACATGATCTACCCATTTGCTAAATTTCATCTAAATCCGTTCAGGTGTTTGAACGTAAAGAACTAACAAACATACACACTCACAAACTTTCGCCTTTATTTATTATTCGTGTGATTTTTCTCTAATTGTCCACTTAACGTACCTGAATGATGCTGTAGTTTTGTTATAGTGTCGCATGCACTGATCATCATTTATCTATTACCTACTTACTCACACACAGTATTCCACTGATGGACATTGACAAATTATAAAATATGTATGTATCTTTTTTATTTCGTTTTTTAGTGTGGATAATCATCAAATTATTAACTTATTCAGCTCTAGGTATGGTAGAATGGTGGAGGTTTGCTCCGCTTGGGCGGAGCACTAACTTGTCTTCGTGGTGGCGGTCAGCTTCGGCGAATTCTCGCACTGGGTCTAAGTTCAGGCTATGGTCCAGTGCGAGAGGGATGTGGTCGCGTCCTTCTACGAAGCAGTAATGCTAGAAAATTAGGCGGCCGCAAGCGTGAGGGGATGGACATCTTAACACCTCAGTGCCACAACAGGAGATGCCCTGGACATCGGGTGACTTCAGTGGACGGTGATCCCCGGCCACTGAAGGCACGGGCTTGTGGATGATAACTGCTGTACCGAGACCGAGTCGTCATCGGCATGTAATGTAATACACATACGTTGGCACAAAATAATAAAACTAAAGAGATAAATCTTTCAAAGTATATATTTTGTTAACAAAGCAAATGTATTTTCCAGTTTTTGGATTAATATTTTAACGTCTGGTGCGGACGCGTAGTGACAGCAAAACAATCTTAGTCAAATTAAGCTCATCGTTTTTATTTAATCAGAGACTCCACAACTACAGTCAGCGGCTTCTCCCGCGTGAAAGTAGGAAATTGTCCTAAAGAAACATACTCCCAGGAGCCTCTGTGCTATTCCAGGTCATGGTCTACCCGTGGGCTAAATTTCATCTATATCCATACGCGACACAAAGAGATTTTATCAAAATCGTAGATAGGGGCCTAGCAGGGCCGGTGCTCGCTGAGGTCGCGGGGATTTCCTTTTCAGAAAGTGAAGGAAATCCGAGGTCCTAGAACGTAAACAGCAACTAAATAAACACAGGTAGGTTTTAGTAGTAGACACGCCCACCCGCTCCACCCTAGCAGGAGAGGTCATTGATTGATTGCCCACCACAAAAAAAAGCTCTAGGTGGAGCGAGAATGTCAGATTGCTACTGACTAAAGCCTACATGTGTTTCTTCATTTGCACTTTGCGTTCCAGTGTCGCGGTAACATAAATGTAGGGTACATTTCCAATATACTGCGACGGCAGAACTAAATTGACACTGTAACGTGTATATATAATATTAACACTGTAACGGAAATTGTGACAGTTTTTCTTATCATTTTCTTAGAAAAACTGTCACAATTTCCTGAATCTCTAATTCTTTCTCCTTTCAAGTTATTCGTCACTGTTTATTAGATAGATATCTAGATTATTCTATAGAGCTTCTATTTTCCGTTTCTCCATTCATCCAAACCCTTGACCATTATTAACCGACTTCAAAAAGAAGGAGGTTCTATGTTCAGCTGAATGTTTTTTTTAAATGTATTTTCACCGATTTCTCGGTCAATTTTGGACCGATTTTGAAATATTTTTTTTAAACTGAAAGGTTATGCTTCCGAGTTGGTCGCATAGCAATATTGTTATGATCTGATGAGGAAATTCGAAGATATGGAACGGAACTCCTCATAGGATCATAGCAGAACTGTTGTAACAAGTAAAATGGCTTTGTTTATACGTGTAGTCGATGACTGACTGAAAGAAGAGGGGAGTGGATATATCTATCTGATCTGATAATGAAGCTGAAAGGTAGGTAGACATCGGAACTCTGTAATAAATCAATGTAATCCGTGTTTGGGATTATAACAATTTTCGTGCTAATACCATCGAGCTAATCTAATGATGATTAGCTGAGGGGAGCTTTTTAGTTGTGCTATCACCCCAACTAAAAAGTGTAAAATAAAAAGCTTTTTACAAAAAAGATACAACCGTCTTCAATGTAAAAAAAAAAACACTAAAACGTACAAAATAACTTTAATTTCGGAAGTCGGTTTTAAACAACTTAGTGGAAAAACTATTATAGAAACACCGACTACGGAAATTAAAGTTATTTTGTACGTTTTAGTGTATTTTTTACATTGAAGTCGGTCGTATTTTTTTTTTAGATGATTTCTTTGCTATCTCTACGTATAGGAACAGTACCTACATACATTTTCGGTTGCATCGCTTGCCACACTTTGTAGGCGACCTTGCTGCGCGGTTCACGGACAACTGATGGGGTACCTACTTACCATACATATAGCTTACTACATATATTAATGCCAACTCATAAAGTGGTAAGATGTTTTTTGAGTAAATTTTACTCAAAACATATGAGTTTTATAAAAAAATGTAATAAATATTATTATCTATTTTTACAAACAGCGGCTGGCACTGTGATTTTAAACTGATTATTGATTACGTAAAGCAAAAACATCAGTTTAAAGTGTTTTATAAATAATTATACCATTAACAATAACAAAAACGTTTCTCTTCATCTAGGACATTTGACATTACTGACACCCCGTGCTTCGGAAAACACGTAAAGCCTTGGTCCGGGACCAAGGCTTTACGTGTTTTGCCAGGCGTCCGGATGAAGCTGAACAGGGTCAGGCTTTATAGTTGCGTGTCCGGCCAAATTGGGCTGAGTCTGGTCTGTCCGGCTTTTATTAGGTTTTTTAAACTACTTCATTTTATCTTGTATCGGTAGCGTAAGCGGAGCAAATTAGCAATTATAGCAGCCAACTTTATTGTTGTTAATTAGAATTAAAAAATACATATAGTATGGTCAATACTGAAAATGTCGAGATTGACTTAAAAATTTTTTTTTTTGCTATTTACTCAAATGTCCGGCTAAATTAGCTGGTCTGTCCGGGACTAGTCCCGGTAGTCATTCGTAGTCTATCTTTGATAGTCGTTACAACATATCTGGCAGGGCAACGGGATTGACCGAAAGCGCAATTGAAGGAACATTGTAGGTTTTAGTCAGTAAAAGTCTGAAACTCCGTCTCGCTCCGCCCAGAGCCTAAATATGAGAACTATACACCGTAGGCGCGTGCTTGCGGATGACGAGCAATAGAAAGCTCTCCGTCCGGCCGTCCTGTAAGGACCGAGCCCGAGTCGTCGACGACTCGTAGTGCTCCACGCGCGCGCCTCAAACAGAAGTCAGTCAATGAAAGCTGGAGGAGGGCTACACCTAGAGTAGGGTTCCTACAACAGATTGAAATATATATGTGTATTAAACAGGTTGTCTTTGACATCGACACACAAACGAATGCCATGGATCCAGTACATGATTCTGGACCAACAGTGGTGGAATTTTTCGTCAGTTTCTTCCTATTTTTTTTTAATCTTTTCGTTTTTTATTTAAACTTTAGTGCAAAAAATGAATGAATTACTTTTAAAATGGATAACTTGTACGACAGACGAGAGTAAGACCAAATGTTTGTTAGAGAAATTTTATCCTGAATAATAATCCAAAAGTAATATAAGTATTTAAGAACAAGAAGCCTTTTAATTGCGTCTTCGCCTGTCACAGTATGCTTCTTTGGGACAATTTTTCACTTTGACACGGACGAAGCCTTTGAGAGTAGTTTTATGACAGTACCGGGTACGTCTAGACTCTGACCTACTGATTTTTTTTTCAAAGAGTTAAGAATTTCCGGGTTACGAAAATTATTTTTACTTGGCTACTCGCTAGGAGACTCGTTCGGCTCCCAGGAATATGTCCTCTTGGGACAACTTCCTACTTTCACGCTGGCGAAGCCTATGTTCCTAAAACCAGAACGAAAAAGGCAATGGAAGCTATATTGTACCAAGCAAGACATGATGAACTTTAAAAACCCTTTAAAAATTCCAAAGCAATAACATTTTTTTACCAAAAAATGACCAAGAATAATGTTAAACAATCTAGTTTTTTGTGTGTTTGCGACCGTTCCCTTCCCAGTGTAGCCAATAAGTGACCAAATATTGTCACTCTGAGCCGGAGCCAGTGTCCCGTGACCGGTGCTCTGTTTCCTTCTCATAGCCGAGGAGAGAGGGAGATGGGAGATCGATGGTAGAGCGAACCACTTCGCGACAAAGCTGCCGACTAACAAAATACTATCATGGTGGCAATGCAGGGATGGATTTAGAGAGTGGTTATTTTCAGACGTACCGTTTCTTGTAGCACTTGCTGCGATCCTGAGATGGTTGTGTAGATTGCATAAGTTTTTAGTAATACAGTATACATTGTTGATCATCACATTCTGGTGCCCTAGTAGAAATATACTATAAAAAATACGTGTTTTTGTAAATATGTCAAGATGAGGCCGTAAATAAAGTGTACAACTAAAAAATATAAATGCTTGTAAGTTCGAAGCTTCGGAACAGCTTCATAAATATAGATGATTATTTTAGTTCTAATGAATCGGTTTTCACTGCAATGTGTATTGTAATTAATTAAATGAAATCATTATGAAATTCAGAGTGCCATAAGTACTTCCATTCTCTGTCGAAAATTAAAGAAAACAAGTGGTCGAGGAGTCATTCAGGATTATATAAAAACAAAACAATCATCAATCGATTTTTTTATTTAATTTGATTTATTTATCAGAAACATACATGATACAGCTCTCATAACAGTAACACAATGCGGTAGTGTAAAAAAAATAGAATTAAAATTACATTTATATTATTATCTGGCGTGATCACTACTCCAGTCACATTTTTCTTGCGGTAAGAAATTTAAAACGCCTGTCATAATAAATGTTCTCCCAAGTCCGTCCCGGTGCAAGCACTTATAGCACGCACTCAGTTAGTAGCCAGAGAGAACTCAGCGACTTTGTGACACTTGCCGACCTGCCGCGTCATACACACTGCTCACGAGTGTTTTATGAGACAGAGAACCGTGGATCATGGAGCCGTGAACAATGTTTTTAATAGCTGTAAACCGTTGGCCATGTGGTACGGTTCAAGCTGCAAGGACAGTCATGTTGGCCGTGTGCTATGGTTCAGCTGTAAGGACAGAAACGAGCAATAACATATATACATTGTCACATTTTCTATCTAAATTACTTCTGCCATTTAAAAAATAAGTTTATGACAATTGTTTTTAAATTACTATTATGGTAATTAAGAACCATTTGTCGTACAGCGTACACCTCACAGGTAGTTTTGGAATGATGAAAAATCGAATTGTAAGACTTTTTACGCAAAATTCCTTGAAGGCATTTTCTTCGTGTCGATGGTATTTATAATCAGCCTTTATAATGGTTCCACTGCAGGGAATCAGGCATTCTCTATAGCATAAGCATAAGCATAATCAGCCTTTTAATGTTCCCACTGTTGGGACTCAGGCCTCCTCTCTCTAGGAGAGGGAATGGGCCGTAATCCACCACGCGGGCCCAGTGCGGGTTGGTGAATGTCACATGTCTTCGAATTTTTGGTTCTAGGACATGCCGGTTTCCTCACGATGTTTTCCTTCACCGTTTTGAGAGCAATGGTGACGAAATAAATTACACAAAGTAATGCGCCTGGCTGGGTTTGAACCCGCGACCTACAACTTGTAAGTCGGGGCCGTTACCACTTGGCTACTACTGCTCTCTATAGGAGAGGCCGTAAACAGAATGGTCTATCATGAAGTCAATGATAGACCATTCTGTTTACGGCCTCTATAATTGTTGATTTTGACAAGTTTGATAATCTACTTTTATAATGGCGTCATTATCACTTTCAGATGGTCAACAACTGACACTCCATTGAAAGAAGTAGCAGAGAATGGTAATCTCGTACATAACAACAAATGAATGCCTGACGTACTTAGGTATGTGGTAATCTGCAAAAAAAATTTAAAGGTTCCTTTGATCCGTATCCTATCATTAGAACGTCGTTGTGCAGTCATTGCTTTTAATTTGTTACGAGACAGCTCGATATTGTCATTTTACCACAATTCTAATACGAGACAAATGACTGACCAATGATCGACCATTATGAATTTAACAGATTACGAACTTTTAGCAAAATGACCATGGGATCGTGTTGGAATGACGAATTTATAAAAATAACAGACTTGGGCCCCAGGCCGGGCGAATGTCACATATCTTCAAATCTTTGCTCTAGAAATTGGTAGCGGTTTCCTCACCATGTTTTCCTTCATCGTAAGAGTGGTGGTGAAATAAATTACACAATGTAAGTCAGGGTCGATACCACCAGGCTGCTACCATTGCTACGATGGTACTGTGATATCGAAAGGAGATGAGTTAGATTAAAGAACTGGCAAGTAAAATATACTCGTAAGGATTTTGTTGTTCTAGAATAGGTTTAAAAATTGAGTAGAATAAAGAAATGTCTAGTTTTTTCAGCTCTGACATAACCATTGTGGCGCGATGTGTATATTTTAAATTATTGAAGAAAAGTATAATACAAGTATAAAGTTTTTAAAGCATTTCATTGTAATCAAGTCCCGATTCCTGAAGAAACTCTGTCGCAGAGTGCGACAATACTTACAATATTATACAATTTTGTTGGTCCAATTCTTCATCACTTCCACAGCATCGTCAGTGGTGACATGTTAGTTGTTAGGCAAAGATAGGTAAGAAGCTATTAAGAAATTTAATTTCAAAAAGTTCGAAGTTTAATTTAGTTTAAATGAAAGGCTGAAAAGACATAAAAACAGGACAGTGAAGAAAATGCAATCCAACAGCAACCAAGACTAGCTCTTGATGAAGATGATGTTGGTTCCTAAATGTTGTTCTACAGTGTGTGTCAAATAAAATATTTCTTTGTAAAGAGAGACGAACTGTCCCTGTCTTCCTCGTATGGGTTCTTTTTTACAAAATTCTAGATTTATAAACTAATGTTAGGTTTTTTTTGAGGTGGTAAATCATCCAATGACTTCTCCCGCTATAGGATGGAGTGGGAGGGCGTAAGGGCAACTGACTGAACACTGGTGGGTTAAAGTCAGTAAAAATCTTACACGCTCTCTCTTTCTGGGTGGAACTATACTTTTTATTCACACTCAAACCCCAAACGAACGGTTCGCGCGTGATTTTGCGCCATTCGGTTAACACCAAGCGAACGCCGGCGTCCGCATAGATTATGAAATATTGAGCGTTTTATTTATAGGATATGTATCCAAGAACGTAAATAAGAAGTTCTTCATAAAGTAGTCTGTAAATATCGAAAATGAGCAAACCTTTTCATTATTTATTTATTTATTTAAACTTCATGCAACATAAAGTACAAAGTCGGACTTAATGCCTTAGGTATTCTCTACCAGTCAACCTGGGGTGGTGAAGAGACAATATGGTAGGTGCATAAAAATGAAATTTAGTACGAAAAACAAGATAAAAAAAAAAATATATATATATACATATAATTAAATTGCACATACATACTCGTACATATTATTTCCTATATATCCCAGAATATCCCTATCTATTTATATGCAAGGGCTGAAAAGTTAATGACTTTCCACCTCAAAAAAAAAGGCAATAAATATAATCAACGTAAGAATAAGAGAGTTAGGGTCATGGAAATAAAGCATTTCTTTTGCATCTTGGAAAATTGGAAGTTTTTCGCGCGGATGTTGACATCATCTCCTTAACCTTTTCCTAACTAGCTAGGAAGCTGACCCCAAAGCTTCTGGGCACGCTACAATTATGGCGGTAAGTCCCCTCTTTGAGGCGTGGTTGGAAAGACCTCACGGCGTCCTCACATTCCGCATGACGCAGGTCCTCACCGGACACGGTAAGTTCGGGAGGTTCCTGCACCGGATTCGTGCGGAAACGACGCCCGGGTGTCGCCACTGTGTGGCCCACCCGGAGGACACGGTAGAGCACACGGTGGAGGTGTGCCCCGCTTGGGCAGAGCAACGCCGTGTCCTCGTGGGGGCAATCGGCGGCGGCGATCTCTCGCGCCGGGCCTTGGTTCAGGCCATGCTCCGGAGCGAGGAGGAGTGGCAGGCGGTCGCCTCCTTTTGCGAAGCAGTAATGCTAGCTAAGGAGGCGGCCGATCGCGTGAGGCAACGGTCCTTACGCTCCAACCGCCGCCGGGATTCCGATCCCGATTTCCGGCCACCGTAGGCGCGGGCTTGCAGACGCCGAGCAATGGGTGGCTCGCCGTCTGACCGTCCGGTAACCGTCCGGACCGAGCCCAAGTCGTCGACGGCGCGTTTTGTTCCACGCGCGCCTCAAGGAGATGTCAGCAAATCGTAGGGGCCCAGCAGGGTCGAAGCCTACTGGGGCCACGGGTAGTGTGAAAGCGGAACCCGGGGCCCTGGGACGAAGGCAACGAAGGAACAGGAGTGGGTTTTTAGTCAGTAAGAGTCTGACACTATCTCCCGCTCCGCCCAAGAGCGGGGATGTCATTAGGATGATTTTCCCACCCAATAAAAAAAAAAAACCCAAAGCTTCCAGTCTAAACGACTGTGGCTGAATATAAGAGTTTAAATAGAGCGGATGCCTAACAGACCTCCAAAACCGGGTTTCTAGGCAACACGATAATCCTTGGTATAGACTTAAGCAGGAACTAAATTAAACCGACGCACACTTGGCCACGCCTGAGTTGTATGTAGTGGCGCGTCGTGTGGCGTTCTTGGCGTGGGTCTAACGATGGTCAAAGATTTACGGATGACAATCGAAACCGACCTAAACGAATTTGTTTCCGAAGCATGGAGTGTCAGTAATGTCCTAGATAAACTTCGAAAAGTTGCATATGGATTGAAAAATTGCATATGAATCGAAAAATTGCATATGAATTGAAAAATTGCATATGAATCGAAAAATTGCATATGAATCGAAAAATTGTATATGAATCGAAAAATTGCATATGAATCGAAAAATTGCATATGAATCGAAAAATTGCATATGAATCGAAAAATTGCATATGAATCGAAAAATTGCATATGAATTGAAAAATTCACATTGATACTTATCCAGTTTCGATGAGGTTGCCTCATGCCTGAGAGGCGGGTGCCTTAACCACGGTGCCATCACGAACAAAATTATACTTTTCCCGCGGATGTGTTAAATCTAAAAAAGTCCAGTAAGAAGAAAATTCATTCCCACATTCTCATAATAAAAGAAAACTCAAAAAATGCTAATACCGGCAATATCCCTCAAGAAAACACTCCTGAATGGCGTAAAGCGGTTCCGCACAAAAATTAGGGTTCCTCATGCCGCGGAACCCTTCTATTATTGTGGTTTTTATTGTGCCCTTGCATTTTATTACTTTTTTATTTCTTTTTAACGGGAGCGGGGGTCAGTCACTGATATTGTACTTAGGGTTGCCACAGACAACATATTGCTATGTTTATTTATTTTTTCCTTTCGTTTGTCGTGTAATTCAATCGCTGTGGCATTTTCTTTGAACAAGGGTTTGAAGAATTGGTGAGGTAAGGTATCGGTTGTTAGAAACTCCTATTTGTTTATTGTTGTAATTAAGCTTTTGTTTTTTTTTGTCTCAAGAAGTTCAGACGAATCCAGGGGCGTAGGAAATTGTAAAGAGCAAGATGGAGGGCGATTTATGTGTAACTATGAACGGATTTTGTTTTGACTAATTATCTGGGTAGGGAAGTATGACATATAGTTTGATGCCTGTACATACAGAGCTGAAAAATAGATCTTGCAGTCTTTGTAATCAACCTTTAAAGGTAAGATTCCTTTATTTGTAATTTAACCACGAAGTATTAATACTTAGGTATAACCAGTCTGTCCGAAGCAGCCCTTACGCCCCAGCTGCTAGGATCTCGATCCCGATTTCCGGCCACAGTAGGCGCGGGCTTGCGGACGGCGAACAATGGGTAGCTCACCGTCAGATCGCCCGGTAACCGTCCGGACCGAGCCCAAGTCGTCGATGGCGCGTATTGTTCCACGTGCGCCTCAAGGAGATGTCAGCAAACCGTAGGGGCCAAGCAGTGTCGAAGCCTACTGGGGCCACGTCTGGTGAGAAAGTGAAACCCGGGGCCCTGGGGCGATGGCAAGGAAGGAACAGGAGTGGGATTTTAGTCAGTAACAGTCTGACACGCACTCCCGCTCCGTTCAAGAGCGGGGTATGTCACTGGATAATTTTCCCACCTAAAAAGAGTTACAACCAGTCTAGTTACAGCTAGTATGTACACAAATGTCTCTCTACTAACACAACGATGGCCTGATTTAAATCACAAAAAGAATCAATTTTTCGTTCCATCATTGTTCACTCGAGGTTAACATAATATTGTCTGCAACAAGCAAACCACTGCTTCGTCAACTAAATTGCAACGTCAGGTGACAACCCTATCTGCTGGGTGAAAGTGTTAGGGTCATCCATCAGTTGCAACACGCCGCTGCCCTCCGCGTACATCTTCAGCATTCAAATTATTTCTTACTTTAAGAGTGCTTGAGATACCTCCTTCTTTACGACGGCATTTATTACTTGAAAAAAGATATTTATAATATTACTATCGGTCCCGACAGACGTCCTGCCAAAAAACTGGCTTTTACACAAAAAAAATTTGGTAACCCCATTGCAGCGCCATCTACCGGGTTCGATTGTATCTTCGAACCACCCAAAGATGCACTCAAATATAGACACAAAATTTCAACCCAATCGGTTAAGACGTTTAGGAGTTAAGTGACAAACACACGTACAGAAGATTTATATTATGTAAAGATCTGAATATATATGTAAGGAAAAATTGATTTGCACAGTTTAAACTGCAGGGCCTAGGATCGTTAAATTTTGCACAAGGTTTCCTTTTATGACCTAAGCGAGTACTAAGAAAACATTTTCTAAAATTCACCACCTAAGGGGATGAAACGGGGCCAAAGTCTGTACAGAGAAACCTACATTTATTTATTAAAACTTTATGCACTAGTAACGAACACTGTACAAAGGCCGACTTAATGCCTTAGGCATTTTCTACCAGTCGACCTTAGGGTGGTGCAGAAACAAAACATGGTAGGTGCAGCTTAATGGTAAAGAAATAGAAAAGAAATACAACAATAAATATATACTTAGATACATATATACAAATGAACAATGTAATTATGAGAAACGAATCCAAAAAATCAACACATACACACACATACTTAGGACATTATATGGATTATGCTATGTTATGCTACCAGAATCTCACACGGTCAATATTCCCTACATTATGACTCTTTCGTCGAACGGCGCTTATTGTTTCCACGTGCGCCTCAATGAGGTGTCAGCACTACCGTAGGGGCCCAGCAGAACCGATGCCCGCTAGTAACAACTACAGGAATTTTTGGAAGAGATGACGTGGTCCTGGAACGTAAATGCTGATAGGTTATTTTTAGTCAGTAAAAATCTGTCACAAAAAAAAGACTGAAAAAAAGGGCGGATAATGGTGAACGCGAGATTGGAATAGAAAATAAGAAGTTCTACCGGTCCTGTGTGTCTCGCATCCATTGTATTCCCGTGACCCTGACCAGGTCATCGGTCCACCTTGTGGGAGGCCTTCCAACGCTACCTCTTCCGGCACGCGGTCGCTACCTACTCCAGAACCTTACGTCCCCATTGACCATCTGTTCTGCGAGCAATCTGCCCTGCCCATTGCCACTTAAGTTGGGCGATTCTTCGAGCCATGTCGGTAACCTTGGGTCTCCTGCGGATATCTTCATTTCTGATGTCATCACGCAAGGATACTCAATGTATTAGCAGCCAATCAAAACTGTTTCTATCCTTGACATCTTAAGTATGCTGCGGTTTAGCGATATTAAAAACGCGAGTGGATTTACTAAACGGTTCATATAGAACTAGCTTCCGCCAGCGGCCACGCTCGCGTGAAATTGGGTTTCCCCATACAAATTTTGGAACCATGCTTCACCCCTTTTTTGCCAATAAGTGCTTGACTTCGATCCTACCTGATGAAAAGTAGTGATGCTACTGATCCTTAGGGGGCGAATTTCGGAAAATCCTCACTTAGTGCTCGCCTGCACCAAAAGGAAGCTTTGCGCAAAATTTCACGCTCCTAGGAGCGTAAGCAGAGCCTAGGCTCTGTAGTTTTAGCTGAGCGTTGATATGTTTGTCAGTTTCTCCTTTTATACATATAGACAACATCATAAAGAAAACACGCAACAAAACAGAAAACAACACACTCCTTCTCCGCAATCGGATAAAAACAATTCGAAATTCAAAAAAAGAAATAATTAAAAATAAAGAAAACCACAACACAGATGCGAACGGAAATCTCAAATTGGATTTTCAAAGAACGATTGAAAGAGATAGCAATACATGTTAGTGTGAATGTTAGACAGAGACGAATATATCTAGTCGAGATCACAAAGCCAAGTAATTGTAGACAATGGGAAACTGAAAAAGACGTTTCCTTTATAAGATTTCTATCTCAAGAACATTTTGCCTTAGGACGAGAGTGCCAACTTACGTTTTGCACTCTTTAAAACACATGTTAGCACCTTAACGTTAAGCAATAAGGTTCAATTTTGCTTGGCAATCAAAGTTCAAAATGGTAAAATACAACATGGTAAAGTCTAAGCGACTGTGAAATCACGTCTAGCGTAAAACAAGATTTTGTCAAAGTATAATATTGTACCAATATAAGCTGGGCTCGCTGTTGTTAATAAACATTTGTTAGGTAAGGTCTCTGTAATATGGGCACACATACATTTGATAATAGAAGTTTAGAGCGATAATTATAATGTAATTGTGAGTCTGTATTGTTGTCTTGAAGGAGATTGTATGATGAAGTTAAGTGCCACTGTTAATGATATGTCTCCAGCTAGAGTACCTATTACAAGGGCTCCAGTAATACAAGATCTCTCACAGACTGGGAGGTCATAATATCTTGGCCTCGGGAGTCGCAGGACGATCGCCTGCCAGGGCTGAGGAGTTCCCGCAGCCCTCGCACTAAAGGGCAAGGGCAACTGAAGGAACACTGAGGGTTTTAGTCAGTAAAAGTTTATCTCCCAGAGCGCAAAGAAGTTGTTTGATGATTTCCCACGTAAAAAAAGCATTTGGTAAGTTACAGAGGAAGAGCAAAGCGAGTTAGTTCAAGCTTAGCTTGCATGGCTGAAGTAATCTACTTAGCTTTAAGAAATCTAAACCGTGTAATTAAGAAAGTAACAGAGCTTAACTTTTGGTGTGCCACCGGCCTTATGCATACGTAAGTCTTCATAAAACTGGTGAAGGTTGCGGGAATCCCATGGATGCGAGACGCACAGGACCGTTCATTGTGGCGACATTTGGAGGAGACCTATGTCCAGTAGTGGACGTCTATGGGCTGAAATGATGATGACGATGATGAAGTCTTCATAAATACAACTGCTGGTGTCGAAACAAAAGTGAATGAAATCGTTGATAAGACTGGAGGTTTTTACGATAGCGGGATTGGTTCAATTCATCTAGGTACCAGGTCTTGCTTCTACTCGTATTACTCCTAGGTCAAGTCTACGAACTACCAACTGACTGCCAAAAAGTTGAGAATCCTAGCAAAGGTGGAAGATACCTCACACCGGAACAGGTGCTCAAACTTTGTCAAGTGCAACTTCGATCGTATATGAAGTAGGTACTACTCTCATCTTTGGGATGGAGTTACCTGATGCCAGTTTGACGCGCTTGAGTCAATTGAAAAACGAGTTAAGAAAATCATCGCCAATAAATGCTCTCGTCGAGTCAAAGTTCCAAAAGTCTTGAGCATCAATGCTCAGTTGCTAGCCTGACGGTTTTCTAATTGTTACATTTTGGGGAGTATGCTTCGGAATTGCATCAATTTCGCCCAGCCCGTTTCCTCATCGGATAAAGAAACGTACGGCGACGCGTCAGTAGTCCTACATGATGGACATCCCTTCTATATGCACAAAACTTTTTGGAAACACTTTCATCTTGCGTAGCTACAGCTAAAGTGTGGAAGTCCTGCTGATATCTGTGTTTCCTGATAGCTACAACTCAGGGGGGTCTTTAATTTAGGACTGCGGGAATGTTCGAAGGATCCTTGCACATGTGCGCCACCATCAGCAAGACTTTTCAGACGCTCTTCAGTGTTTGTGCGGTGTGTCTCCGCAGACCATGATTCCTTCACAATGTTAATGTATTTTTTTAAGTTTTAGTATTTAAGTTTCTATATTGTAATTGTTATTTCATTGTGTGTAACTGTGTGCCAAATAAACGTGTTTTCTTTCTTTCTTTCTTTTTCTTTCCTTCCATCTTCCGTCACGTGTCCTGTTCTATAAGGATCTAATGATAGCGTCCGCGGAAGGTATTGCCATATAGAAGTAGAAAAAAATAACTGCCATCGACACGTTAAGAAGAAGCAAGATGTTTGAGTGAGCTTGACATTTCCAACCGCCTGGGCACATATTTGACCCATTTATTTTTTGGATGCGAAATAATTATTTATATCACTCTCATATTATATGTGAGGCTCATCGTGATCTACCTTATCGTTATATATTTTGTATTGTTAGTTGTAAGCCACCCAAATAAAATAAAATAACTTGTCTCGCTCTAGATGAAGCGAGAGGGAGTGGCAGTCTTTTCCTGACTAAAACCCACCTGTTTTCCTTCCTTGTCCTTTCTGTTCTAGGGCTGCGGTAACTCTTATGAACAATCTCTCAGCCCAACATTTTTGAGTACTTTTTTTTTAAGGTTAAATATCATCCAATGACATCTCCTGCCCTCAGACTTTTGCTGACTTAAAATCCACTCCTGTTCCTTCTTTGCCCACGTTCCAAGGCCCCGGGGTTCTCTTTCGCATCGCCCATGGGCCTTGGCCCCAGTAGGCTTCGACCCTGCTGGGACCCTAAGGTTGCTGACATCTCCTAGAGGCGCGCGTGGAACACTACGCGCCGTCGACGAATTGGGCTCGGTCCGGCCGGTTACTGGACGGTCGGACGGTGAGCTACCCATCTTGCCGTCCGCAAGCCCTACGGTGGCCGGCAATCGGGATTGGAATTCTGACGGCTGGGGAACATTTTTGAACCCTGATTTTCACCTTGTGTGCACTGACTTGGCTACACTGATTGTTGATCCCAGAATATAAATACTTTACTTCAGCCATCTACCATTGTGAACCACACCGATCTACAATATTATCCATGATCCAATCACTTGTCACACTCACACCACACATTTTAAAACGCCTTGCCATATAAATTAGTTTCTTTGTAGTTCGCGCGTGGCAAGGATTAGTCGCGATGCCAATTAGTGGCTGTGTGGGGGTGGAGGGCGCTGGCGAGGCGATTGAGTGTGTCGCGATTAATTTGTTTTTAATTTTGGGATGGGTGGTCTTGGTGTGAGAAGTTAATTGTCATGATCGTGCCGGGGTTTGGGTAGGGTTAGAGGTTGAACTTTTTGATAGATTTTAATTGATTTTTAATAACACGAGCGTTTTACGATTTGAAATCAGCTCTGTGGAATAACAGAATGTGTAGAACTATCTATGGCACTGATATATAGTTTTTAAATGTTATCGCTATTTTGGAAAACCATTTTTATTGAAAAAAAAAACAAACATAGTAGGTGTTTGTGTTTTTCAAGGTTCCGTACCTTAAAAGGAAAACAACGGAACCCTTATAGGATCACTTTTTTGTCCGTCCGTCTGTCTGTCGGTCTGTCGGTCTGTCAGTCTGTCTGTCGGTCTGTCAGTCTGTCTTTCTGTCTGTCTGTCAAGACTCTTTCAAGAAATCAAAATTCATAGGATACTTCCCGTTGACCTGGAATCCTGAAATTTGGACTGAAGCAAGGTCTGTAAACTGAAAATTTGTTATTACGTTACAAAAGTAAGTTAGTACGGAACCCTCAGTGCGTGAGTCTGATTCGCACTTGCCCGGTTTTTTTTCTTTATTGATACCAGTAACTTATTGTGATTGCTAGATACATTTCCTAGAAAGAAGTAAAAAACGTAACATTTTATTTTTACCTTGCATACAACCTGCTAAAATCAGTAGTTACAAAGCATACTTGATATAAACTCAGTTATTTAACAGTGCTGCCATCTATTATTGAATAGATAAACTATGGAAAAGAATACATTTGCAGCGCCACCTTTTGTCGAGTAGCTAAGGTAAGAACAACAATACTGTGATTACTAACTAGTTAGTAATACAATAAATTACTAGATGGCGCTAAATAAAATTAACTTGTAGTATGTTGAAAAATGTAATCGCGGTCTTTTCAAAAGATATTTTGAGAGAAGTCGATTCAGTGAAGTACTGGAATTAAATCCTCGTGTGTCCTTGAAGATAATATTTTATTAAGGGGGTTTCAAGACAGTAATCTTTCCACTTGAAATCTTATATCTAAATTAAAATACCTATAGTACCTTTGTCGGTAGGTACTTGTAGTGACATTGATAATGTAAGCAGATTGAATAAGATAAGTACTTTAACTATTTGATCGCTCTCGTAAATCACCAAACTGGGCAGGGCACATTGCTCGCAGAACTAGATGGCCGTTGAGACCGAAAGGTTCTGGTGTGGCGACTGCGTACCGAAGACGCAGCGCTAGAAGGCCTCTCACTAGGTGGACCGATGACCTAGTGGGAATCCGCTGGATGCGAGACGCACAGGACAGTTCATTGTGGTGACACTTGGGGGACGCCTATGTCCAACGGTGGACATCTTTTGGGTGAAATGATGATGATGATGATGAACGGGAACCAAAAAGAAGCACGAGGAAGAAGGTTTTTTTATGGCCGCAGTTCCCAACCTCCAACAGACATGGGATACATGTCAGTTTGGTCATTCCTATCCACAAAAAACAAAACAACTGATTTGGTTGTTAAAATACATTTATGGGGTTTTTATTTAATTTAAATATATGGGGATAGTTTTACGCAATGCTCTTCTGACTGATCAGTCTTGAACTTGACTTGATCAGTCTTGAACTTGACTGGTCAGTCTTGAATTTCTTAAAAAGCAAAAGGTATCATTTCAGTCGAAAGACGCCAATTGTTGGACATAGGCTTCGCCCAAGTGTCGCTACGACGAACAGTTCTGTGCGTCTCGCATTCATCAGGTTCAGACCTTCAAACGTTGCGTCTTCCGGTGTGCGGTCGCCACTATAAAACCTTTCGGCCCCATCATCTGTTCTGCCGAGCAATGTGCCCTGCCTACTGCCTCACTTAAGTTTGGCGATTTTTCGGGCTACATCGGTAACCTTGGTTCTACTGCCGATATCTTCATTCTTAACGCGATTACGCAATGACTGCTTCTATTCTGTGCATGTTGGCTGTGGCTTCTCTGGTATATCGTCTTCTATCTCTGTATTGAAGTGTAAGGCCCTTAGTAAAAATTCTCTAGCAGTTCAAAAAATCGTACTGAGTTGTCTTGTCACGATACTCGGTGCCTCTCTCTATGATCGGCTCTCAGTGTGACATCACGATGCAGCATCATAGATAATTTTCGTTTTATTTCTGGCAATGGTTATAGACTTAGGTATCTCCTTTGTCCTTCACTTGTTTTTGTTTATGTTTTAAGCAGTTTATCGGAAAGTTTCACCCGATCAGTCATGATAATGGCTCGTCGCGATGCGGAGAACACATATTTTCACTTTATCTACTACTAATCTTAGGATTCACAGGGGTGAACGACATCACGACATTGATTTATTTCATGATTGTCTTATTTGTAGAGTCGGTATTGAAAACTTGGGCTAGACTTCAATTAACATGTTCTTTTGTTTGTGTTAGACCAACCAAGTCGAATACAACATACTAACCTTGTTAGGCTAACCAAGTCGGATACTAATTTTTTTTTGTTTTTTTTTTTTGCCGTGTTGGAAAATTCTCATGGATGTGGGGGTCTGTCAGACTCTTACTGACCAAAAAACACCCCGGTGTTCCCTCCCACACTCGCTCCGGGGATCGTGGAAGCTGATACGCCATCCATGAAAGTCGGATACTAACCTAATCTAACCACTGCACTCTTGATACTAAAAATCAATCCTGAAATTCAAGATCATTGGTGAGTGAGTACCTACCAGAAAGCGCGGAGGCAGTGAAGCACGTAGAGTCCTGGATATAAATGACTAGCTTTTTCTCGCAGCTTCGCCAGCGGACATAAAATATAACATAGAATAAAGCAGCTATCTACTGGTAAAAAAAAATTTACTGGCGAGTCTTCAACGTAGTTTTTGATCTTGTTACATGCTTGATGTAGAAGTGCAAGTTTGTCGTTCTTATTTAAAGAAAACTAAAATACTGTTGTTGTTGTTGTGTTTTTATTTGTTTTTTAACGACACTTATTTTTTATTTATTTTTGATAATGTATTAATGAGTTTTTTCACCAGGAATTTCTCAGCAACTGCTCGGTGTTTGGATTCAAGTCCGGTTGATGGTAGATAAGAGGCTCGCTCCTATTACATGAGATTTAAACGTAACTCTTGATTGACTGGCAGATAATGCCTTGTACGTTAGTGTTGCATTGAAGTTTTAATAGGGCTTTGGGGAATTTTTACCTCACTAAAATCACTCCGGTAATCATAAAAGACCACTGTAGAACCCCTACTGTACTACAACACCTGTTATGGCATATCCTTGAAGAGACTACAATGGTCAGGGGAGAGGCTCGCTGTGCACGGCAGCAGGTGATCACTGTATTACCGTCTTCCGTTCTGTATTTACCTACTCTTGTGCCAAAACCATCAGGGAACACAGGAGTGATGTCGTTGGGTATTTTTATCAATTCGGTACTTTTATAGGGCCAGAGACCAATGTGAAAAGAGGGGAAAAATAAATTGCAGTTTCTGGTCCGTTCTTGTCTGAAGAGAATCTGAACTCTTTCGAATGGACAACAAGTCAGTTAGTATTATTATTTAACTGTAATTTGTCATTGATATTAACTGCGATGGAAAACTCCAAGCCCAAAGTATTAACAACTTTTGACCATCCGTTTGGAGAAATACATTAAAGCAGTTGTTTTTCTTACAAACAGTGTTAAATTCATATAGACTTATCGTCTGCCATTTCAAAACGTTTTTGAACACATTCATTGTGAGTAGGTGCAGCTAAGGAGTACAATTATTCGTTGGAGTTTTCTTATAATTACATCTTGAGGGCCTTTAGGACAAGAGTGAACAGGCTTGGTACTTCTAGGGTAAGTGTACTTCATCGTAGACCATTTTGTCGCTTACCATCAGGTGGATATAGCCAAAAAATAATAAAAAAAAGTGTTAACAATCTTATTGTCACGAACTTACAACTAACACCTTGTATCGTGACCAATATATTTTGTTTACAAACTCTAAACTTACCACAATGGAATATAATACGTTTTCGATTCGTATTTTTCCAATAATCTTTGTAATGTCATTGTCTTAGTAAAAAATATAGGCCGGGATTAAGATGCACTTTGCCTTTGGATGTGGTTTTGAAATTTTAGGTAGGTATAGATAGCGGCACGAATCTTGAGCGCTCGCTGAAAGAGCGGGGATCGCTTTGCGCATCGTACACATCAGCGAGCCAATCACTGTACAAGGGTTGCACTCTCCGCCCCGCGTTTCTTCTCATACCACTGAAGAGACCCGTTATTTCACTTCTGCGTGCTATGATGGGCAAAAACTCTTCAATCCATGACTTCTTGTTCCAGGTCCTCGGACCTGTGTAGACCACATTTCGATTTGCTCAAAGGCAGAACCTTTGAGCTTTGAGAGTCGAATCGATTCTCTGTTCTGCGAGCAATGTGCCCTGCCCACTGTCAATTAAGTTTGGCGATGCTTTGGGCTATGTATTGGGCTATCAACTATTGTACCTATGAACAAGAAAAATGGGCGATACACACAAAGAAATAAAAATAGTATTGTCAAGCTAAACTAGACGACTTAGATACACACACACAAACATATATGTATAAATTAAATGCGACAGAAGAACAATAACTAGCTCAGCTCAGTAGATACCTCATACCATGATAATTCAATCGGCAGATCAGTCCCCTCGAAGTCGCGAACGTTGAGCCCAATTCTCTCAATTGATCATTAAGACCTAGCTGTGAGAACTTTGAGATGACATGTCCAAGGGTTACAGTGGTATTGTAGATATTACGGAGGTTCGATTTCGATTCCATAGCATAGCATAATCAGCCTTATTATGTTCCCACTGCTGGGACTCAGGCCTCCTCTCTAGGAGAGGGAATGGGCCGTAATCCACCACGCGGGCCCAGTGCGGATTGGTGGAAGTTACATGTCTTCGAATTTTTGGTTCTAGGACATGTCTGTTTCCTTCACGCTTTGTGTGCAGTGGTGATGAAAATAAATGACACAAAGTAATGCGCCTGGTTAGGTTTGAACCCGCGACCTACAACTCATAAGTCGGGGCCGTTACCACTCGGCCACCACTGCTCACCACTCGGCCGCCACTTTCGGTTCCAATATGTTATAAGTAATCGGAACTTATATCGGAGTACAAACAAATTTATTTGTAGCGCGGGGCACCTCCCTCCCCCATGTCTTCTGTCGATTACTCTTTCACTTACTTATTTTGTTTCGTATTTGGAACTTTGTGAGTAGTTTAAGTAGTGTTTAATTTGACGCTTGTGCCTCCACCATCGATTATGGTACCGATTCCGACAAACTAAATTTAAAAACTACGCATCCAAATTCGGTTCTTAGAGAACCACTTTCGTTACATATCTTGTAGGTAGATAGTATTTGTTATAAAATCAATATATAAGGTGTTAAAAAATTAACTTTAAGAAATTCGAGGGGACATTGTACTCCTCATTATGAACAACTTTTACTATGTTGCAGCTGCTTGAACAGCTGATTTTTTTTCGCAATTTCAGGTTTGGTCCCATAGTAAAAGTTGTTCAAAATGAGGAGTACAATGTCCCCTCGAAATTCTTAAAGTTAATTTTTTAACACGTTATGTATATATACCTTACCTTTTTTCAAATTTTGGGTTCGAGTTCCAGCCCAGCTGAATACCTCTGATTACCAAGTGTTTACATGGAGCAGGTCGCTATCTGACTTCCAAAATCAAAGGTAAGGCTGGTGCAAAGTTTTATAGCTTTTGACTACCCGAAACGAATAGGTAGATACCTATTATTATTATTTGTTGCGGTTAGCTGAAAAATAACTCTGGTAGGTAATAAACTGCTATAATAATCTACTGAACATCATTATTGAGTGTATGATTTCAGGTTCCGTCTTTGAGTCGGGGAAATCGTTTTGTAATTGCAAGAGTGTAAGCGATTTTTTCAGCTACTAATGTAGTTGACCTTGACCCAAGGACTGACTTTTTACTTTGGACAGAGTAAAATTCATTGCCATATATCATGGCAGCTTCCGACACCATACCATACTATAGCCATAGTCGGCCCTATAATATTCCCACTGCTGGGACTCAGGCCTCCTCTCTAGGAGAGGGAATGGGCCGTAATCCACCACGCGGGCCCAGTGCGGATTGGTGGATGTCACATGTCTTCGAACTTTAGGACATGCCGGTTTCCTCACGATGTTTTCCTTCACCGTTTTGAGAGCAGTGGTGCTGAACTAAATTGCACAAAGTAATGCGCCTGGCTGGGTTTGAACCCGCGACCTACAAAGTCGGGGCCGTTACCACTCGGCCACCACTGCTCTCCGACACCATACTTTGAATTATTTATATACTTATATATATAGATTGTTTTATATTACTATATAATTACAAAGAAGTATTTATAATTGTGTAAATGGTAGTTAGAGACAGCCAAAACTGTACTTCCTCTCACTACTGTTCTTTTTATGAATGTAAGTTCCTTGTAACCTGTATCTTCAGCCACGAAATATTTAGGTAAACAACACACACAGGTACTTACCAGAAATAATATGATATTGTTAGAGCAGCCAGAGTCTTGTAATCTGTCAAACGTAAAGTCACGAACAGCGGCTGATAGACACCGAGACGGTACCCATTACGTGTGCTTATGGAGATTGGATGCCATGGTAAAGTAAGGTATCAATGTACAGTTTACCAAGTACTATTTCTTTGAACTATAACTGTATAGATTATAGATGTAAACAAAAAAGCTTAAAGATAAACCAAAATATAGTAAAATTCCTTATGAATGTCACCAAGTAATGTGCTCAAAAGACTGGCGGCGTTGCCACGATGTATGGCAATACTTATCCTCTAACCAAGATAAAAGACAGCTTAAGGATCACATAAAACACTTTGTGTGACCCTAATGATGTGTGAGAACCGAGAGTTTCAACTCCGAACGGCTCATATTTTTACTAGGTTCTCGCCGCAGCGCCAGCGCAAGCACAGCTTCGGCTGGAGCTAGGAAGATGAGATGGCGGAAGAGTATCGACACAAGTAGCGTCCCACACTAAAGATCTCTCTGGCCAGTCGTCGCGTGCTAGGTCATCGGTTTCGAACACAGCCGGAACGCCGACGGTGATAAAAGCAAAGATGCTCTTCGGCTGTAAGGCAGGCCGTGGTGACCAAGGCAACGGGGAGTGCTTAGATGTAGGGAAACAGTGAGACGAAAAGGAGTAATTATTGAAGTGTAATTATGTAAATATTTGAGAAACAACCTGCTTCCAGTCGTTTCACCCGAAAATTGTTCCAAGGGAATATAATCTCGGAACAATAAGTGTTCTATGTGCTATTCTCTTGTGCCAAATTTGATCGAATCCGTTCAGCCCTTCGAGTGTTTTTTTTTTATTTTTTTAAATTGATATAAACCAGTGCCTGACTGCGATCCCACCTGATGGTAAGCGGAGATGCAGTCATTGATGGTCAGGCGCACTAGTTCATTAAGAGCCTATTCACTCTAGCCTTGAACTAAACTGACTTAAACTTGTGTTTAAAGTTAGACTCTAATTTCCATCTTGATAGCAATAGCGAGTAGCACACGTAATAGGTCTCATCTCGCGTTATCACTACTGGGACAATGTACGCTCATCTCGCCTCAGTTGGTGACTGTTGATCGCGGTGACCACAAGTGAATTCACGTGAGGTGAGCTAAATTGGCCTTACTGTACTCTCTCTATTGTTATCATTGTCTTTTTTGCAAACCATCATTTTCCTTTGGATTTTTTATTTTGGGTGTAGAAAACTTTTATTTTTATTTTCGACTTTATTTTTTGTGTGTGTTTTTAAGGTGCTATAGTTGTTTTTTTTTTTCGTAAAGAATGTTTAATAAAAATTGTTCACATATTAGAAAGTGTCATCTAATGAGTGATTTATTTACTTTTGACTTTTAAGTCATGTTTTAATTTTGTTAATTGTTAACGAGAGAAAATTATCTATTTAATTTTTATTTTAGATTATCTAGGTCTAGTTATGTAATAATGTTTTTATTAATCTCTTCGGGCTACTAAACTACACTGTAAATTATTTTTGGATTGTATTAAAAGCAAAGATAGTTTTGAACGAGAATAATTTCAATGGTTACAAAAGAATGGAATAAAAAAAAATCTTCCCTTGGTAAATATGCATAAGATATTAATATGAATATGAATTTTAAATTATTAAATGGATATTATATACTGTTTAATACTAAACTTGACGAATCCTACTTGTAGGAAACCATTTCATATATCGTTCTACAAAATATCCCAAAGTACTTATCTAACAAAGACAATTTCAAAAACTACTTTACTAATTAAAACAAACAATCAATTACTAATTCAACAAATATTGCCTAATTCTCAAAGTTGCTTCTGAGCGCGAGATACCGGCCATCATGTGACGCTAGTTAGGCAAGCGGCCGCGCGCGGCGCCACCGTCGCGGAGTATTTATAGCCAAGTCAATAACATAAGAGAATCGCTACAAATGTGCTGTTGACTCCAATAAATAACTGATCCTTTTGCTCACTTCTGGAGGATAACAGTAGGTTGTGTGGTAAACAAAAAAATTTACTCGCAGTGTTTGTTTTTTATTGGAAAATTTTGTAAACCCAAGGTGAATGTCGTTTATAATAGATTATTTGATCTGCTTTCTTTTAGTTTACTTTTAAAAAACCTAAGGTACAGACTTATTGAGGATTGGTTTTAATAAACACTAGATAATAGGTACCTTTCTAATACCAATCTAGCAGGTACCTATTCTAGGAAAAGTATTTTTTACTGTTTTTGTATTAACTGTAATGATGTACATAAATACATGATTTTAAACTATAAATAAAAAAATAAAACGAATAGGTAAATAAATAATATAAAAAATATCATCAATTTATATGATTTGATTGATTATTTTAACTCCTTATTTATAATTTCTAAGTGTGTAATTTTGCAAACTATTTTGTACGCCGAATATGTCAAAACATGTTGAACCACCAATATTAAATTCGATTTTATATTTATTCGGGTTGTCCATATCTATGTATCATGTTTAGGGCTGCCTTCCGGCCGGGTTTCCCCGGATTTGTCCTAGTTTGAAGGGCGTCCGGGCGGGGTTTTTAAAAGTCTCCGGGTGAAATCCGGACTACCGGACAGTTAGTGTTTAACAATTAACCCAGTATATACTTAGTGTTTAATTTTATTACTAAAAATGTCTATTGCTTGTTGCGGTTACATACGTACCTAATTCGATTTTATTAACAACGTGTATACAAAATTAAGACGATGTTTTTATTTTTGTTGCAAAAATTATTTTTTCCGACATATCCGGGGAAAAAACCATATTTCACCGAAATGTCCGGGATTTTTACCGTGTTTGTCCGGCGTCGAAATTAGGCGATGGCAGCCCTAATCATGTGACACATGTTTATACGAAAAATGCATCTTATCTGTTTACCTATAATACTTATATAGATATGAAAAGTACTTAAATAATAACGTACATTTTTGTATAAAAGATTACGTAGTTACGGTCATATTTCAGGTAAGATTTATTTATTATTTTATACCATTTCTGTTCTAGATTAAGGCCGCAGTTTATGTAAACTAAATAAAAAAAAATTAACATTAAATAAATAAACATTAGTGTACAAAATTAGATAGAGAGTAATAAGGGAGATACACTTTTGAAGTTACAAGAAGCATTGTTTTCATCTCGTTTATCTCAAAGTCAAATTCAAAGCAAAGTCAAAGTCAAAGCATTTTATTTCAAATAAACCATATACAGGCACTTTTGAAATGTCAAGAAGTCAGTAGTCAGTCAGAAAAAATGATGTTAATTGCACATTCCAAAGCGTAAATCTCTATGGAGAAGAATGTGCATAAATTCCATGGACGCTCTTTTCAATCATGTTTTGTAATTACAAATATATCTGTTACATGTTTCATGTCGCTATCATGTGAGAACAATGTAAATCTCCCTCCTGAAATCTCGCTAGCATCTACTAACTTACGAAGCCTCACGTAGCTGCACCCCAGGCATGCTCACATCGTCTCTCATCTTAATACAATTCAGAATAACAATGTGTGTTTCTGCGTAACCTAGAAACGTGTTGTTAACCCTCTGCAAATATTGACGGCCAAGCGAGAGCATCACGGATTCAGGACTTGTCACGAACAATCATTATGTTACAGTGTTACATGCTGAGTTACAATAACTGAGCTAGCGTAGCTTACATATGTTTCCACAGTTAGGGCTTTGGACGCCTCTCTAGGAGAGGGAATGGTCCGTAATCCACCACACAGGCCCAGCGCGAATTCGTGGATGTCACACGAATTTTCAGTTCTAGGTCGTGCCAGTTTTCTCACGATATTTTCATTATTTTACCGTTTCGAGAGTAGTAGTAATGAAATAAACTATACAAAGAGGACTTAGGACTTCTTCTTTTTGGAGGAGATGGATTAGACTGTAATCCACCACACGGGCCTAGAGAGGGTTCATGTCGGTTTCATCACAATGTTTCCTCCACCATTTTGAGAGCAGTGGTGGTGAAATGAATCATACAAAGTAGTGTCTGTCTGGGTTTGAACCCACAAAGTATAATTAATTGTAAGTCAGGTAATTCACTGGCCCTCTACTGCTCACACTGGTTACCGATTGGTAAAGTAAATTTTCTGGCTTCTGCAAATAACATCAGGGACCAACCATTTTCCATACTATCCGAGGCACGGAAGACTCTCAATAGGCAATGCTTTTTAGAGGTTTCCGTACCTCAAAAGGAACAAACGGAACCCTTATAGGATGAGGATCAAATTAAATTTAAAACCATGTACTCAAGTCTGCGATCCCTTGAAGTTGTGAAAAAATCAAATTTCTAAGTTTCCAAAAAAAAGATACGGCTGTTTATATCGCAAAAAAAGTATATTTTGACACTCTTAGGGGAATCAAATTCATATTATACTAGGGTACTTCTCGTTGACGTAGAACGCTGAAATTTAACATGAAGCAAACACTCATAGCACAAGTATAGGAATAAATTTGAAAACTAAAATTTATTTAATTGCGTCACAAAAAAGAAATCTATTCGGAAAAATCTTCGAGATTCGATTCGGGAATCAAACTATTTACATAAGTTAGTTTGTACGGAACTCTCAGTGTGCGAGTTCAGTTTTTTTTTTTATTCATAGGCTCGCACTTGACCACCACCTCACCTGATGGAAAGCGACAATGTGGTCGACGATGGAGTCTTGACCTAAAGGTCCCCAAGGCTCATCAGGTCGCTTCATCGGGGTTTTCGTTTCGCTACGAGCTCTTTTTTCGTAAAATTTTATTGATCCTTTTCTTACATCCCCCAGAAAATATGGCAACAAATCCTCCATGCACTCTGGAACCAGGCACGGTGATTCGGCCAATCATCGACCATGACGGGGTGAAACTGCTAGCGGAGCGACTCTACGGGATCTCCGTACTAGAGCTGTCAGAACTCAACGGTTACGATGACAAGAACTACAAAATAATTGAAGATCCCAACGTGAAGAACCCACTGATCACGATCCACAGTGAACATGGATACGTGCTGAAGATCATGAACTCCCTGGAGTCGCAAAATGTGGGTGCTATTGATGCGCAGAATGAGGTTATGAATTTTTTAGGTGAGTGTTTTTGAATTTTATATACTTCTTCTTGCTTGGTCGGTTTTGTCGTCACAAGTGCATTTGAGAAATATAGGTCATTAGTTCGATCAAGGGACCGAAAACAAATATTCTTGCTTGGAAAAGTTTGTATGTATGTTTTTTTTTGTGTACAATAAAGAATTAAGAAAGTGAGATATTTAACATAGTTTTTGCTACTTGTCAGAATTTGTCGTAAGTTTCAAAAAGTTTTCCTCCTAAGTTATAACCTATGATATGCGTTGTAGTTTACACTTCTTTATCAACCTCTGCTGAAATAACAGAGGTGCGGTTTTTTTTTTTTTTTTTTATTTGGTAGGGAAAATCATCCTAATGACATCCCCGCTCTTGGGCGGAGCGGGAGATAGTGTCAGACTCTTACTGACTAAAAACCCACTCCTGTTCCTTCGTTGCCTTCGTCCCAGGGCCCCGGGTTCCGCTTTCACACTACCCGTGGCCCCAGTAGGCTTCGACCCTGCTGGGCCCCTACGATTTGCTGACATCTCCTTGAGGCGCGCGTGGAACAAAACGCGCCATCGACGACTTGGGCTCGGTCCGGACGGTTACCGGACGGTCAGACGGCGAGCCACCCATAGCTCGGCGTCTGCAAGCCCGCGCCTACGGTGGCCGGAAATCGGGATCGGAATCCCGGCGGCGGTTGGAGCTTAAGGACCGTTGCCTCACGCGATCGGCCGCCTCCTTAGCTAGCATTACTGCTTCGCAGAAGGAGGCGACCGCCTGCCACTCCTTCTCGCTCCGGAGCATGGCCTGAACCAAGGCCCGGCGCGAGAGATCACCGCCGCCGATTGCCCCCACGAGGACACGGCGTTGCTCTGCCCAAGCGGGGCACACCTCCACCGTGTGCTCCACCGTGTCCTCCGGGTGGGCCACACAGTGGCGACACCCGGGCGTCGTTTCGGCACGAATCCGGTGCAGGAACCTCCCGAACTTACCTTGTCCGGTGAGGACCTGCGTCATGCGGAATGTGAGGACGCCGTGAGGTCTTTCCAACCACGCCTCAAAGAGGGGACTTACCGCCATAATTGTGGCGTGCCCAAACAGAGGTGCGGTAAAGATTAGAGTCAAATTCTCAAATCTACATTGCAATCTATAATGCTGCAGTTGTCAAGACTAGAGTCAAATCTATAATTGTATTCAAAATGAAAACGGATCGCACAGTAATTATTTTTGGTCAGGAACTTAGGTATTAAAACTTTTCGGCGCCTACTTTCGGACCTATTTTTTTCAGTAGGATTTTCTGAACATAATTATATTCAAGTAACACATGTTCTGCAATATAAAATTTAAGTTTGATAATGATTGAATACTAATGGTATATTGATTACCATAAAATTTTGGTTTGTTGATTATTTATAAATTTTGTTTCATTGATTAATAATGAAAGTTGATTAACATTGTGAAAACAAAATATTTTTCATTTATGTTGTTGTGTAGTCGACCTTATAATGTTCCCACTGTTGGGTCTCCTAGAGAGGACTCTAGGAAAGGGAATAGGCCATAATCCACCATGTGGGCCAAGTGCGGGTTGGTGAATGTCAGTTTGCGGAAAACTGTGGTAAGGGACATCCTCACGCCTCAGTCGCCGGGACCCTGACCCAGCTTTCTTGCGTGTGCTTACGACCGACGAGCAATAGGTAGCTCGCCATACGGCCGTCCAGTAACCGTTCAGCCCATGCTTGAGTTTGGACGGCACTTAGTGTTCCAGCGCGCCTCAAAGAGATGTCAGCAAAACCGTAGGGGCACAGCAGTGCCAAAGCCTGCTGGAGCCATGGGTTGACTTCCGAAATGGAAACCCGGGGTCCTTGAACGCAAGGCAAAGAACGAACATAGGAGTGGGTTTTAGTCAGTAAAAGTCTGATACGCCCTCCCGACATAGAGTCGGAGAAGTCATTGGATGATTCCCACCTTAAAAAGGGTCCTTCAGAATTATTTGGTTCCGTCATACTCGAGGGAAAAGCGCCATAGGCATGGAGCAGAGGTGTGGTGGTACTATTTTAAAAAAGGTCGATAATGGCCTGCTTAAGAATTATAAGCCTATCTCACTTCTGATCTATGTCTACAAACTGTTTTTCAGAGTCATTACGAACCGTTTCGCGCGCAGGTTTGGCGACTTTTAGCCCCCCGAACAAGCCGGATTTCGAAAAGACTCCAGCACCGTAGACCACATTCATTTGCTGCGGCAGGTTATACAGAAAACTGAAGAGTACATTCTGCCTCTCTGCCTTAGTGTTTATATGGGCTACGAGAATGCCTCTGATTACACCCAGACTTGGGCCGTACTGCAGCCTCTCCTACGTCGCCAGATTGACTATGGTTCATCGAAGTGCTGAAGTGCTTATAAAAAAATGCCTTCACTTGACTTCAGGAACCGGCCACTAAACCTATCCTCTTGCAGCGAGGTATGAGGCAAGGATACGGCATTTCTCTGAAATTGTTTCGGTAGCAATCGAGGAGGTCTTCAAGGTTCTGAAATAGAAAGGTCTAGGCAGTGGCGAGTACATCACTCACCTCCGGTTTACCGAAGATAGAGAAGTCATGGCTGAGATTTCGGAGGAGTTCAGTATTGTACTGAACTCCTCCGTGACCTTAGTAGAACTTCTGGGTGACCTTAGAAGAACTTTAGAAAGAGTGGGTTTAAGACCCACTCTTGGGGTACTCTTGGTCGTAATGAACATGGACGAAACCAAAGTCATGGATGTTCACCATGACTTTGGTTTTGTGATGTTTACATGATGCGATCATGGTATTTACCATGTATCACCCACTCTTATCAAGATCAGAGACTTTACACTCGAAGTTGTGGACGATTACGTTTACCTGGGATAGACGGTGTAGTTGGATCAATCGACGAATCCGACTCGACTTGGCAGCGTTCGGAAAGCTGCGTGGTATTTTTTCATCCAACATAACACAGTGTCTCAAGTCCAAGTACTTGTTACTAGTGATGACATGTGGCTCTAAAACATGGTCGCTTACAATGGACCTCATCAGAAAGCTTAAAGTCACCCAAAAGGTAATGGAAAGGGCTATGCTCGGAGTTTCTTTGCGTGATTGCATCAGGAATAAAAATATCCTCAGGAGAACCAAGTTTATCGATAACATCTCTGGTACCACTATAACCTTTGGATTTATCATCTCAAAGTTCTCACAGCTAGGTCTTAATGATCAATTGAAAGAATTGGGTTCACCGTTTACGACTTTGAGGGGACCGATCTGCCGACTGAAGTACCATGGTATCTACTGAGCTGGGCTAGTTAATGCCCCTCTGTCTCGTGACTGTAATTTATGTGACAGAGTGTAGTAAGTAGGTATGAGTCTGTGTATCCATATTCCATATCCATTCCGTCTAGTCTAACTGAAGAAAATTATTTTATTTGTTAGAGTGTATACCCCACTTTTAGTGTGCAAATACATACAAAGAAATAAAAACGCTTAAAGCCACTAAAGACGAAAGTATGTGACCAGCCGCCCTAGCCAAGTTACAATCGTTTCGTTCGCGCCGAACGTCTCGAGTAGACCACGCCTCTGATTCCTTTGTTTTGACGTCATCTCAACGCTCAGTGACGTGACGTGGTCGTGGTCAAGGCTACCGGTATAGCCCGAAGAATTGCCAAACTTAAGCGGCAAAGGGCTGGTCACATTGCTTGCAGAACAGATGGTCGATGGGGCCGTAATGTTCTGGAGTATCGACCGCGTAAATGAAGATGCAGCGTTGGAAGGCCTCCCACAAGGTGGGCCGATAACCTGGTGAGAGTTGCGGGAATCCGATGGATGCAAGACGCACAGGACCACTCGTTATGGCGACGGAAGACTTAAGTCCAACAATGCACATTTATCGTCTGAAACGATGGTGATAGTAAGGCGTACTAATCTCATATAAACTATTTACCACCTTCAATCTCTTACCCTTACAGCAACCCGCTCCATAACCTGCCCGAAGCCAATCCGCAACGTATACGGCCACTTGCACTCCATAGAGACCATCGGAGGCAAGCAGCACGCGGTCAGACTGCTCGAGTATGTGCCAGGAGAACTGCTGCAAGGGATTCCTAAGTCTGAAGCACTGTTCTACCAGTTGGGCGAGTTCGTCGCTAATCTGGATAATAAACTGCAGGTTAGTTATGATACACTTTATCATCAGATGATTTTTAGTTATAAGTTACATTTATTGTGTTTAATTTTTTGTAGTACATTTAAGTTTACGTTCCTCAAATGTAAAATTTCTTTCTAACTCATATGGTTTGCTGGAAGAAAACCCAGTTGTGTGTTAAGCTCGCCTGTGTACATCAACTGTCCTATATTTATTGTCTGTATAAAATTGTGTGTACAATAAGAATTACTTCTTTCACTTTTATTGTTTTCAAAGATTTAGACGATTGGATCAAACGTTTAGTGTTGAGAGAATTTAGCATCTAAATGTAAACATGAAGCTGAATCTCAATATCTTTTAATTCTTAAATTCTCTATTGTAAATACGTCAAAACAGAGTTCTTTGTTTGTCCACTTTGGTCGTTAACCAGAGTCTGAAACGGTGAATTTTTCAGAAATGTTTTAGACTATAAATAAGTTAGAAGACTTAATCCACCCTGGCGAAGCCCACGGGTAGTGTGAAAGTGAAACCCGGAGCCCTGGGACGAAGGCAAAGAAGGAACAGAAGTGGGTTTTTAGTCAGTAAAAGTCTGACACTATCTCGCGCTCCGCCCAAGAGCGTGATTTGTCATAAGATGATTTTCTCACCTAAAAAAAGCCTTGGCGAAGCAGGTCTAAATCTTACTAATAAAATATTCCTTTACACATTGATATTACTACACAATGGTAGTTTTCAATCTACATACATACCTAACTATGGTAGTTAGTGAGGCAGCTCAAGGATTTTGTAATTTGTATTGTACTCTCGTTACCAGTCAGTCGTGTACATAACACGATGTACATACCTACCTACTGCATGCGCTCGCTGTCTGAAAAAATATTTGATATGGATAATTAGCATTAGCATGGAATTCGTGGGAAACAAAAATGTGTGTTGTGTTTATTTCTTTATTAAACTTTTATTCACTAATAAAAAACACGTAGAAAAGAGGACTTAATACCTTAGACATTATAAACCAGTAGACCTTAGGGTGGTACAGAAACATAACATGGCAGTGGAATAACAATTAAACTGAATTGAGTAGACATTAATTCTAATAAAATAAATTGTATAAATTTAATTGTATTGCATTGAAATTATATAATGTTGAATTAAATTGAATTATAATAAATTGTACTGAATTGAATGAAATAAAAATATTTATGTAAATTTCTTGGAATCAGGAATAATTGAATTTAATTATATAATACATATATTAATTATGATTATAGAAATTAGTTTGTTATACATGAGACAGACTTCGGTTGCCACAAATAAAGCTAAAATTATTTAAGTAAAATGTATACTGCATGTCGATTATTATTAATAATAATAATAATAATAATAAATTCTTTATTTGCGTAAAACATGTTTGTTTGTTGTGTTTGTTTATTTACAATCATTTGCCAAACTCAAGATTATTTATTTTACGTCGGCCTACATGGCCACTTATAAAACGTCAGAAGCTAGTGCGCGGTTCCAAATTGGTCGTTTCTTAGGGAGAAGAACCGACATTTTTTTTTTATATTTGCCAAATAGTTTACAAGAACTACCACTGACAATCTTTAAAAAAAAACTTTTCATCAATTTCGCAGGGTATCTTTGAGCATCCCTCTTAACAATAGCCCTAGGCAGGTTAGAACCTTTTCGTTTCGATTCTCTTTTAGTTAATCGTCTCGAGTCACCCACGCATCCTATTCTTTTGTTCTGACCACGTGACTGAGCGTTGAAATGACGTCAGAATAAAGGAATCGAAGGCGTGGCCGATTCGAGGCGATCGATGAAAAGTGAATCGAAACGAAACGGTTGTAAATAGGCTAGAGGGGCTGTACTTACCCAGGTAAAATATGCGACCTAAGTAACTTGGGACAATGGCAGGATGTGATGAATGGTAGAACTAGTGATTAAATAAATATTTTTCTTCTCAGAACTTCAACCACTCTGGCTTGGCGAATCGCGAATACATGTGGATGCTGACGAAGGTGCCCGAACTGGACAAGTTCAAGTACGTTATCAAAGATGCCGAGAAACTCGATCTGGCTGAAGAGGTAAGAAATATTCCATTCTTCTGCTTCTTGTCGTTCAATACTTGGAGACATTTGACGAGACGGCATAGAGGACAAATAGGACCTGGAGATTAGTTCCGCATCCACATCTTGCTCGACTTTGCTTGCAAGTGTCTTACCACTACACTAATATTGAAAGATGTATAGACTGTTTGGAAATTTTGTAGTTTTACTACGAACAAGAAAGGGGCAGAAATGATGATGACAAATGATATGGATCATTGGCATTTGTACTTACACAATGTTTATGTAGCATGCTGCAGACCTTGAATTAACCAACTTTGACCTTGTTGTGATGACTGTCATCTTAATTGGTCAGCGTGTATGAGTAGAATATGTGAGCACGTGATAAGCGTATACAATTTAGGAAGGTAAATTATAATATTCATCATACAGCCCAAGTCTTGATCGAATCAAAAACTTTCTCATAGTCCACGAACGCTAAGCATAGAGGCAGGTTATACTCCTCGGTTTTGGACGTGGACGTGGACTACTACTGTATAACCTGCCGTAGCTCTACGCGTAAGGTCTACGTTGCTGAAGCCTTTTTGGAATCCGGCTTGTTCAGGAGGCTGGAAGTCGTCGAACTTGCGCGAAGCGACTATGACAATATTAATAAATAAATGGTTCTGAATAGTTATGTTGAAAATGGTATCATCGAAGTGACGGGTGAGGGTGATGATGATGAAGCCGGAAGATAGGCACCGGAACTCTGTAATTAATTAATGTATCCTAGCCGAGTTTGGGCTTATTAGAATTGTTATGAAATGCACTTTGGCTATAAGGTACTATCGAATTGATCCGATGATGGAGCCGGAAGGTGGAAGGTAGACACAGAAACTTCATATTAAAACAAAACCTAGCAGTTTTTGGGGTCACTGGAATTGTCATGAGAAATAGGCACTCTAAGTGTATCGCAACTAAAAAGTGTGAAATCAAAAACTTTTTACGTAAAAAAATAACGACTTCACTAAAAAAAAAAAACACTAAAAGGATCAAAATAATTTTAATTTCGGAAGTCGGTGTTAAATAAGAAACAAACAATTATACCTCGGTATTGTTTGTTAATTTAAATTTCGGAAAATTTTGAAGTCATAAGTATGTATCATATAATTTTATCAATAATATACCTAATATTTTGATCCTTTTAGTGTTGTTTTTTTTTGTGACGTCGGTTTTTTTTTTGTAAAATTTTTTTTTCAGTACGTTTCCTCAAGTTACGTTTATCCGTTTTAGTTACATATAATTTCAAGACATCGGGAGGCTTCGTGCTAAGTTTTGAGCTTTCAGCCTAGTTCATAAACCTCTCGATTGTGACCTAGATGTTTAGTTACACATACAAATGCTTATTATAATAATTTTAACGTAAAAGAGATCATGTGTGTGTCAAGTCTAGATTTAATCATACGTATTGTGCCATAGGCAGTGTCAGATCTATTAAAGTAGATAATGTATGTGTCCTACATTAAACACATATTATTTTTATATATATAAGACATGATGCATGCTATTCAAACCCCATTCACTACGGTTTGCCAACCTTTAAACATGAGGTTTATCGGTCCTCATTTACATTTATAATCTTAAGTGAGGTTGTGCTTCGTTATCAGTTGCAGTACTTGCAAAAAATACTGATTTATTCACTACACTACTACTATTATATAGTCATTACTTAAAGATGACCAAAATTAGTGATGTATTTTTTTTGCATCTCACTACTCTCGCTTGTGAAATGAAGTGAAATTGTGAATGGCCATTTGGCCATGGAAAGCAGATACAAAGTTCTCTGCTAGGCATTTGATTCATATTTATTTATTCACATTTAAATAGAGTAATTAAATTCGATGGTTTCTTATGTTACATAATTTAATCTTATATTCCATTTAGCCTGCATGTGGCACGTGAAGTTGTTTTTTTATCCAAAGAAATAGAGAAGATTGAATTATTATTGTTATTAAATAATAGGTATTTAATAACAATAATAATTCAATCTTAATGTCTCTGAAATTCGGCGTACCTAATATCAATTATATAGTACCTGGTTCAATACAGTTCATAAGCCTTACTTCATAAATTGTTAGGATGTGCTCTTAATGTGCTAATGAGTTTTAGATTTACGGTTTCGCGGTCATTTTTTCTTACATTGCTTCATGTTTTTTTTCTCGTCATCATCATAATCCACCTAGCCTCAATTATATTGGAGAAAGTAGCTGAATACCAATACTTAACATGAAGAGACGTCCTACCTATCCTCTACATCTAAGTAACTGGCTTACATGATACTCCTTCATCATCATCATCATTTCAGATGAAAGACATCCACTGCTAGACAGTCCTGTGTGTTCTCACATCCATCGGATTCCCGCGACCCTCATAAGGTCATTGCTCCATCTTTTGGGAGGCTTTCCAACGCTGTGTCCTCGGGTGCGCGGTCGCCACTCCAAAACCTTTCGGCCCCATCGACCATCCGTTTTGCAAGCAATGTGCCCTGCCCACTGCCATTTAACTTTGGCGATTCTTCGGGCTATGTTACCTTGGCTCTCCTACGGATATCTTCATTTCTGATATGATCACGAAAGGAAACTCCGAGCATAGACACTCCTTGGTACGACTGAATGATTGTTTACGTGTTTGTTACTTTAGTTGGTCACTCAACAAGTCTCATATTGTCGTAGACCATATTTATTAGCAAAGCGTACATCATACAGAACATCTTTAGTAGAGGTTAGACCAGCAGTCATTACATGTAAAAGTGGATCAGCTCCATGAGGATAGACTGGAACACGACGCCAAACATGTTGATGACAGTGGTGGAGCAATTGATTGCTGTGCTGCGTGTCGTGGGTTCTATTTATGTACGGAACTAATATTTGCATGGCCGTTCCGGTGTTAGAGATAGGTGTTCCGGGTGTCTTGAGTTTACATGAATGTGAACGCATCCACAATATAGGAGTAATTCATAGAGTGGGGCAAAGTTTAGAAAAAAAAAAAAAGTATTGCCTGCCTGGATTCTAATAAGTTGAGATTGGCATCTAGTCAAGCCAGCTTCAAAATAAGTTGAGATTGGCATCTAGTCAAGCCAGCTTCAACTAAAAACCAGTATTTTACATGGAATGACAGCATATTTGATCCCCACCATCCAGTAAACTTTTTTATACGATATTCCTTGGTAACGATGGCCGTCATTAGCAACTTATACAGCTTTTATGCAGCTACATATAGACAGACTAGAATCAGACTCCAACATGACGATGAAAAGAACTTTGTAACTGATAGTAATGTGTTAATTGTTAGGTAATCGAAGAGTTCAAGTACGCGGTGGTGCCGCGCCTCGATGAGCTGGAGAAGGGGGTCATCCACGGAGACGTTAACGAGATGAACGTCATCGTGGGGCTGAAGCCGGGATCCAGGTTAGTGTTTACAAGACTACTTGATGATTAGATACATTCCTCTTCCTTTTTAGATGTGTTGTACGGGGCTGTAAGTCACCCTCTTTGAGGTGTAGCTACGGAGGCGCCACAGCGTTCTCCCTTTCCGCCTGATAGAGGTACTCGGTGGACATGGCCAAATTGAGAGATTCTGTTTCGGATTCAAGCGGAAGAAATGCCTGTGTGTCACCCATTGCTTCACCGTCTGGTAACCTTCTGGTCTCAGTCGAGAACGCCCATTGTTTCACGCGCGTCTTAAATAGATGTCTACCTGAGGGGGCCCAGTAGGGCTGACGCCTGTTAGGGCTACGGGAACGCGGCTAGTGGCCCTAGAACGTAAAAGGTAACTGAAGGACACAGGCGGATTTTAGTCAGTAAAGTTTGACATCTAGCGCCACCTTAAAGCTGAAGAAGTGATTTGACGAAATCCCACCTGAAAAAAAAGACAAGTTGCGCTGCCCCAAATATATTGGAATGAGTTCAAGAGAATGATGACATAAGCGCTATCATAATGATCCATATAATGTTTCCACTGCTCGAACTTAAGCCTCTTCTCAGGAGAGGGAATGGAATGTACTCCTCCACAAGGTCCCGGTGCGGCTGACTGGATGTCACATGTCTTCGAAGTTTCGAATCTCGGTTTAATCAAGAAGTTTTCCTTCACCGTTTCGAGAGCAGTGATGATGAAATAAAAGACAAAAAGTACAGCGCCTGCTCGAGTTTGAATCCACCAAGTGCAATGTAAGTCAGGGACGTTACCACTGAGCCACTACTGCTCTTTAGATATTTAGCATAAACAATAAATAATATTTATTATAATCATAGTTGTGGAGCAGTGGTGGCCGAGTGGTAACGGTCCTGATTTACGAGTTTTGGGTTGCGGGTTCAAACCCAGCCAGGCACATCATCATCATCATTTCAGCCGAAAGACGTCCACTGTTAGAAATAGGCCTCCCCCAAGCGACGCCACAACGACCGATCCTGTGCGTCTCGCATCCACCGCACTCCCGCGACTCTCAAAAGGTCGTCGGTCCACCTTGTGGGAGGCCGCGCCAACGCTGCGTTTTTCGGTGCGCGGTCGCCACTCTAGAACCTTTTGTCCCCATCGACCGTCCGTTCTACGAGCAATGTGCCCTGCCCACTGCCACTTAAATTTGGCGATTCTTCGGGCTATGTCGGCGACCTTGGTTCTCCTGCGGATATCTTCATTCTTTATGCGATCACGCAAGGAAACTCCGAGCATAGCCCTTTTCATTGCCCGGTACATTACTTTGTGAATTTTTTTCATCACCACCACTCTCAAACCGGTGAAGGAAAACATCGTGAGGAAACCGGCATGTCCTAGAACCAAAAATTCGAAGACATGTGACATCCACTAACCCGCTCAGGGCCCGCGTGGTGGATTACGGCCCATTCCCTTTCCTAGAGAGGAAACCTGAGTCCCAGCAGTGGGAACATTATAACGCCGACTATACTATGTTAGCTATAGTTGTGGCACAATTTACTTGCGCCGAATGCACATCTGCACTTGGACCTTATATGTAACTAACATCCACCTGTATGCCTTCAGTTGCCCTTTGTGTATCAGGACCGCGGTGAGTCTTTAATCTTATGATAACTTTTATCCGTCACAGACGTTTGTTTATGGCAGAGCAAACAATTTCGACGAATTTTCGTCGGATATTTAGTGTAGGTATCACTTAAGTAATAAGCACACACACACATTCATTGTGCGTACCTACAGCTAAGGAGTGGAATTCCTTGCCGGAATGTGTGTTTCCTGATAGCTACAACCCGGAAATCTTTAAGTCAAGAGTGAATAGGTTACTTCTAGGTATGCGCGTTCCATCGTCGACCGCATCGTTGCTTTCCATCAGGTGAGATGGCGGTCAGGCGCGAAACTATCCAGCATAAAAAAAATAATAATAAGCATTACGTGTAGTGATCTCATGAAGGTCACACTCGCAGGTAAAGATCAGCCGTAACATAGCATTTTAATAGAAAACTTTTTATCGTATCAGATTGTTGGTTTGTTTATTTTCCACGCTATTGCAAAGATAATGGCAACCCAGAATATCTTATCACGAGATTGGAATGATGAAACGCCATTGAGATAACGTTGCATTTAAGTGTGTAGGTACTCAATTTGTTAAGAAAAAAACTGGGTAGGTGCGAGCGGGACTCGTGCACTGAGGTTTCCGTACAAATTTACCTATGAAAACAGTTCAATTCCCGAATTGAGTCACGAAGATTTTTTTTTTGTGATGTAATTATAAATTTACAGTTTTCATAATTTTGCCTATACTTGTGCTATGACAACTTGCTACATGCCAAATTTCAGGATTCTAGGTCAACGGGATACCCTATGAATATTGAATCCCTTGAGAGTGTCGAAATAAATATTTTTTGCGACATAAGCGGCCGTATCTTTTTTTTTGTTAACTTAGAAGTTTTATGTTTTCACAGGTTTAAGGGACCGCAGACCTGAGTATATTGTTTTAATTTCAACCTCCACGCGTTCTTGAGATAGATTTTCTTCAAGTCAACAAGTGTGCCTATAAGGGTTCCGTTTTGTCCTTTTGAGGTACGGAACCCTAAAAAAGACTTTCTGAATTTTCAAGTTTTTTTCGACCTTTATTTAATTTTGCTATTCAACAAGAGATGGCGTTTTTTAAAACTTTACTTAATATTGTTTACTATTTAATTTAGGGCCCGGAAACCATCAGTGTTGAGGGTATGCTCTCAGATTCTTAATGGAATATTGTTGAGGTGAGCCAAGCATGTTCATACTTTCTCAAACCTGGATTCATTGATGTTGGCTTCAAAAGTGATAATTCTTTCTTTCACTCAGCACTGATGTGGTAGGTATGAGGTTGGTTGTGGATGTGGTAATAAAACGCAAATCTCTGTTTACTAAGAGTCTTCGTTGATGTCATGCATGCGGAATAAATAATCTATTTTATTTATTTACTTTTTTTAAATTTATTTTTTATTTATTTATATTCGTGTTTACTGACCAAACAAGCGGGCATATTGAATCCTTTTTAAATGTTTTCTTTTCTTGGGACACCGCAAACGACTTTATTATGAATTTCTAGGGTATAAAGACTGTAATAATTTCACTCCACAGTAAAACCGACTACCGTATCACGGGCATCATCGACTTTGGAGATATCCAGTATTCCTACTACGTCTTCGAACTGGCAATCACGATGACTTACGCGATGCTGATCACCGGAGACACTCGAGTCGGAGGATACGTCCTGGCTGGTTACACTGTCAACAGGCGTCTGCCTGATGACGAATATAGGCTGCTGAAGGTAAACAACCAAGCAAAAAAAAACAAGAAAACTAATACTAGTGTATTTAGTAAAAAACAGATGGCAGCACATGCTTGTAGTGAGATACAGTTCTAATTAGTTTTAATTTATGGCAATAGATGGCAAAACATGTCAATAGTCAAGTACTTGTTTTAATACTTCCGCTACTCATTCATAGATGTCGCTGGTAGTACACCGTTGATTTTTATAAATATCTGTTTCACTTTTCACAGACGCTGATCTCAGCCCGCCTAGTCCAGAGCCTAATTCTCGGTGCTTACACCCTGGAGCAGGATCCCAACAACACCTACGTTACGTCGACAGAGAAAGCCAATGGCTGGGAATTGTTGAAGAAGATCCGTAAGTCGAAACCGACGGAAGATTTGGACCCTACTGACTGGAAGGAGATTGCCAATGAGTACTTGACAAGGAGCTAATTTATGTTCAAAGTGTTAAAAAAAAAGAAATCGTTTTGAATTCGTGTTAGTTTTTCAAAATCGTCTATCTATTGGCTTAATAATGTGCAAACATGGTTGTGAAACATTTTCTCTTGACCAGAGTTCATAGAGCCAGTTTTGCTAATTGACCTGTAATTTTGAGGATTTTACGTGAATTTGAATATATTATTATTTAATTTGTAATTAATTACGAAGTAATAATGTTCTATTGTAAGTAAATAAAAACAAAATATTAAATACCATAAGTATTGAAAGCCATGTTAAATATTCACAATAATAAAAATATGCAATAAGTACAAGAAACCAATAAATATTGTTACATAGATGTTTTATTAGAGATTATCATATTTTTATAGATGTTAAATATTTTTTTAATGTTAAGAAAAGTAGTGAATAAAGACTACTAATAAAATCAGAAACTGAACTGTTTAATTCCGAACGTTTCTTAAGTAGTGTATAGTTTAAAAAACGAGAATGGTTTGTCTTGCTATGGTCTTGTGAAGAGGAGGGATAAAACGCATGTTACTGATGGATGGAGAGAGAGAGGTAGGCCAAAGAAAAGATGGATGGATTATGTGAGAAGTGACAGCGTGACGGTGACAGAACAGAATGGCAGAATAAAATGTGTTGCGCCGATTCCAATAAAAGGGATAAGGGTAGTAAGAAGATGATGAAATGATAATTATCATTGTCAGTCTTGAGGTAGATATGTAATGTAACATACACCCTAGGTAAGCGATGATGTGGTGCAAGTGAGCACGAAAAAAAAGAAAGCACGCTTGCGTAAAATTAACTTATGCACTCTTGATTTTCAAATTTCCAGGATATAGCTACCAGAACACGAAATGGACTAAACAGGTAATTTGCAAAAGATCGTCAGAAAACTTAAACATAATGGTGTTTAAAATAATTATCACCGAACAGTCTCAACCTTAACGTCTTTCAATAGATTTACACAAAAAGCGTAACGGCAGCTCATCAATAACCCATGGCTATCAATGGTCGTCAATGGCGGACCACACACATCACATTATGCGGAACATTATGTTAGTTTTATTACCTTTTAGATCCTAATGGAGCATTTATTTAAAAACAACCAGTTGTGTTTATGATATATGGCATAAAATGTTTGATTAATTGTGGCTGTAATAAGAAAACTAGTATTTTATTATTGCTATAGTACCTAAAATGGATTTTTTAACGTTATTGTCCTATTTATTAGTGATCGTTACAAAACATTTTTTTCAAATAATGTTCCTCTCTTAATTGGTTATCAAAAATACCGAATGAAAGTAAATAATTTTAAATCAGCGCCATCTACTAGGCAGTAGCCGTACTAAATTTGCAATCCACATATTTCTAGATGTTATCAATGATCGTCTTTCCCTCAGAATTGGCAATAAATTAGAGTTCTATTTATATTTTATACGAAACAGACATGATGTGGTTATAAGAGACTGATGAGAAAACTTGATAAAGCAGGCAGTGCCTCTGTCGGCAAAATGTTGAACTAAGGCTTGCTTTTTACCGCCATTGGAATTTTAAATTTTAAAGTTATTTTATTGGTTAGTTCATCTTATGTAAGATTTATATACCATTATCATAAATAAAAATATTGCTGGCTATTATTTTAATCATAAAATAGCGTAACTATAAAAGGAGTGCAATAAATCTCAAAATGCAACAACTTCAAAATTAACCTTCTAATTATACGAATACATTAAAATTCGTTCGCCCTTAAACGAATATAGAATTCATTAAATCGTAAATATTCAAAAAAACACAGTAAAAATATAAAGATGCAACTTCTCATAAACTAATTACAATTAATTAAGCTTATAAAGGTAAAAATGATCACTTTTTACTCTTGCAACACTGATTGGATTTTTTATGATGTCCTGTTTAATTATGCAAGCGGCGCACTCTTGTTGAAGCCTCTCCGGTACTACATTACGGGCGATCGGGCGAGTGAAAAAACCTAATTAAATTGAAAGTAATTATTTAGTTGATTAAGTTGGTTTCTTATAAGTGTATTGCCGTATGTGGGTGTAATGTAAGTAGTGGTAAGGACGCTTTACATATGGAACTGACTGGGCTGAGGGATTGTTCGAAAGGGTTACTATGGCCTTGAAATGCAAAAGCAACTAAAGGAACATAGGTGGGCTTTAGTCAGTAAAAGCTGTCACACCCTCTCGCTCCACCCAGATTGGAAGAGTTATTCGATGATTTCGCACCTCGGCCTTGCCATCTGGTACGAGATGACCTGACAGAGAACTAGAGTAACCGATTAGGCTGACAGAATAACCCACATCAAGTTGCAATAGAACAGTCATATCAGCCATGAACACATACCATTGATATATACTAGTAACCCAGACAGAAAGTCAATCAGGAAATATGAATAAGAAATTTCAAATATAGAATAGAATAACTTAACTTCAAGCCTGAGTCGTCGGCGCGTAGTGTTCCACGCGCTCCTTTAATACATGTCAGCAAAACCGAAAGAGCCTAGTAGGGCCTACGCCTGTTAGGGCTGTGAGACGTTTAAAAGGGCAACTGTGACCCTAGAATGCAAATAGCAAATAATGGGACATAGGTTACAGTCAGCAAAAGTCTGACACGCCCTTTCGTTCCACACAGAGCAGTCCGGCCGTTCGGTAATTGATTGGACCGAGCCCAGTCGTCAACAGCACGTAGTGATCCACGCGCTCCTCAAGGACATGTCAGCAAACTGTAGGGGCCCAGCAGGGTCGATGCCCGCTAGCTAGGACCGCGGAGAATTTCTGAAAAGGAAACCCGTAGTCCTAGAACGCAAAGGACACAGGTGTGGTTTTAATTAGTAAAAGTCTGAGACGCCCTCGCGGTCTATCCACAGCGCGAGAAGTTATTAGATGATTTCCACACATAAAAAAAAAACAGAGCAGGAGTTAACTCATCGTAACTGTCACGTTTACGCTGAGTACGCAGTCTCCGCGAACGCCGTATTTGCAACCATGCATTTTCTTTGAAATCGGACGTAATTGTTTTTATTTGCATTATATTCAGTCTTGTATCCGCCACCGTTGTAATATCCTGTATTTTTTATAATTAAATTTTGTAATAATAAATAAATATTTTTTTAACGTTATTCCCGATCGCCGATACATAACTGGCGCAGTCGGTAGGATCGCGACGCTCTAAGATCGAATCAAACTCTTCATCTTATTGAGTGACGGTTCTCAAATCGTTCCTTCGCGATCTACAAAGAACCTATCGCGCGGTCGGACACCTCTACGGTCATCAGGATAGTTCTCCGGAGAATTGGAGGAAGCTGCGTTGGTGGAGGCCTGACTCGACGGGAGATGCAGTGGCTGCTTTGGTAAGTGCTCTTGTTTTACCAAGTATCCTTGCTCTATTTCCTGTCTTATTTTAATTTGTGTATTTTATATTAACGTTTGTGTGTCTGTCTATAAGCTAAAATCGCAGTAGGCAACCATAAAACTATAATAAGTAGCGTTAACTATCTTACGAGTAAATTCCAAGTGTTTAATTCGACACCTCTATTGTTTTACGTCAAGCGCCACTAGACAGGCAAGCTACAGAAAAACAATGTCGCTCAGGGATTATGATGCTAACTATAAACCTTATAAACTAATTGCAGATTTAATGCCCAGATATGATGGCAATCCTAAATTGCTGAATTATTATATTAGGGAAGTAGAAAATTTATTACAGTTAACTTCAGAAGCAGATCGTGCGCACCCAGCATTCACCTGTTTAATTAAGAGTAGGCTCAGTGGTCCTGCCATAGACGCAATAGCGTACGAAGACCACTTAAATTCATGGCTAGGAATAAAAAACGCGTTAATTAGGCGCCTTGGTGAACCGCGAAACGAAATACAGGTAATGCAGGAGCTAACGCGAGTGCGTAAGTCTAAGACAGAAGACGCTGAAGCCTTCGGCAGGCGCCTCCGTGAGTTATTAGATACTCTATATTCTGTAGGAGAGCATGGTAACAAATCATACTATGAAAAGATGGTTATTGAGCAGTATATTAACCAGTTAGACTTCCACGTTTCGTTAGGCGTTCGAATCGCCAAACCAGACACCTTTGAAGAAGCTATCATAGCGGCTAGACAAGAAGAGGCTAGGCTTTCATATAATAGAGCTAATTACAATCATAATAACCCTTCAACTTCACAAGCAAAGCCAAAGGAGTTATCTAAACCAGTCAACAATAACCCCATTCGTAATACAGTAAGCCCGTTTGCACCAGGCTTTATTGTCCCTTCACATAACTTTATTCCTCAACAAAATAATATGACCCCCGAACAGCGTCAACAATGGGTACAGTCTGTATTACCCTGGAAATCCAGACCAGCATCAGGTAACTCTAGACCAAATGGTTCAAGTAACTTTAGGAATCAGCCTAACATACCAAAACCATCGGTTCCCACGCCAGTATCATCAGACGTCACAATGCGTACGGCAGGTAAGCCAGAAAAACCACAGTTTGCACAACAGTTGTTTTACATTCCGATTCAGATGGCCACTCAAGGGCAACCAGAGGCCGGTGAAGTGGGACTCTATAACAATATCGCAGACGATAATGGCGTAGCGCTCGAGCCGAATATAACTTTGGAAGTACCAGAGGTAAGTGGTGACCAGGATTTTACCTTGGACATCAACAGAGACAGCCAGACCTAGTTTCAATAAATTTCCAGACTAAGAAGTATCTACCGTACATAATACTGCCAGAGTTTAACGGTAAGTTTCTTTTAGACACAGGGGCCAGCCATTCAACTATAGCAACCGACGTTATTGCAGATACCATATTTGAATATTGTGTAGAAACTGAACCTTTCCAAATTAATACAGCTCACAGTTCATCAGTCCACGATAAAGTAGTTTATCTTCCCTTACCTCCCGCGTTTAATAGCGATATAACACATAAGTTTCTAATATTCGACTTTGACCCTAAATATAAAGGTCTTATCGGAATGGACCTTCTGCAAAAGTTAAAGAGTAATATTGATTTAAATAATAATGTTTTACGTACATCTACTGCAGAAATACCAATACACTTTAGTTCTCCACCTCAAAAGATAAGTATCGAACCTAGATGCCAAAAGTTTGTCAAGGTAAAAGCCAACTACTTAGATGGACAATATCTTCACGACGATTTGATTTGGTCAGATGGTTTAATGTCCCCAGCAGCTATAGTTAACGTAACAAACGGTTCATTTAGAACATCGGTAATTAATCATAGTGATCAAAAGAAATGCATCCCGTGTAACCCGTCAATCAAATTAGAGACATTTTCTGTTGCCAATAAAATTGATAGTCATGATATTAATAACATACAGATTCAAACCAACGTCGATCATATCTTAAAAGAAAACCTTCAGAAAATCCGTACAGATCACATGAACGAAGAAGAAAAACGCGAAATAACCCGTTTATGTTACCAGTATAGGGACCTGTTCTATACAGAAGACATACCACTCACTTTTACCCACGCAGTTAAGCACGAGCTTAGATTAAACGATGATACACCGGTCTTTGTACGTAGTTACAGACAGGCCCCTAAACAACGTGAAGAAATTCGTAAGCAAGTAGACAAGCTCCTTCAGCAAGGTATCGTACGAGAAAGCATATCCCCTTGGTCATGTCCCGTCCATATTGTACCCAAAAAGCCCGACCCTTCAGGCAATGTTAAATGGAGATTAGTGATTGATTATAGGCGACTCAACGACCGTATTATTGAAGATAAATACCCTTTACCAAACATACATGATATATTAGATAGACTAGGGCGTGCGCAATACTTTACAACCCTAGATCTTGCTAGCGGTTACCACCAAGTGGAAATGCATCCCAATGATATTGAAAAAACTGCATTCACCACTGAACGAGGACACTATGAGTTCCTTAGAATGCCATTTGGACTCAAAAATGCACCAAGCACGTTTCAAAGACTAATGGACCATATATTAAGGGGCATAGATAATGTTTATACCTACTTAGATGACGTAATAATAATATCTACGTCACTGCAGCAACACATAGAAAAGCTAAAAGAAGTGTTCGATCGATTCAAAACACATAATCTAAAGATCCAGTTGGACAAATCACAGTTCTTACAAAAACAAGTTAACTTTTTAGGACACGAACTAACAGATGAAGGTTTAAAACCTAACAAAGATAAGATAAAAGCCGTACTCGAGTTTCCCTTACCCAAGTCTCAGAAGGAAATAAAAGCCTTCCTAGGTTTAGTCGGATATTACAGGAAGTTCATAAAAGATTTCGCTAAGCTTACCAAACCAATGACCCTTTGTCTTAAGAAAAATAGTAAAGTCGTACACTCCCCGGACTTCTTAGAAGCCTTTAATAAATGCAAACAAATTTTAACTAATTCCCCAATACTACAGTACCCAAATTTTGATGAGCCCTTCATCCTTACCACCGATGCTTCAGATGTAGCATTAGGCGCAGTACTTTCCCAAGGACTAGTAGGATCCGACAAACCAGTAGCATTTGCATCCCGGACACTCTCAGACACCGAATCGCGTTACTCGACTATAGAAAAGGAGCTGCTCGCGATAGTATGGGCAATCAAATACTTTAGACCTTACCTTTACGGCAGAAAGTTTATCATCTATACGGATCACAGACCTCTCACCTGGTTAATGTCTCTAAAAGACCCTAACTCTAAATTGACTAGATGGCGTTTAAAACTTTCGGAATACGATTATAAAGTTGTATACAAGAAAGGTCGCCAAAATACTAACGCTGACGCCCTATCACGTGTTAAAATCTTCCATGGTAGTATCGACTCTCTAGCAGTTAATTTAGATGATAACGAAGACGATGAGATAATCAACAGGATATTCGAAAACGCACGTAGAGAAGCTGAAAATCAAATAGACCCAGTAGTACCGAACGAAAACATACAATCACAAAATCCAAGCGTTCCCGAATCTCACGCAGGTACAGATAGCATGAGTATAGTGTCAGTTGAACCAGAATTAGTTTCTACAAGACATACGCAGCCTGATAACGAAAACAAAGGTATACCCATTCTTACGGACGCTATTGACAGGCAACTAAAACAGTTTCACATTAGGTCAACACCCGGATCTACGTATAGAGTAGATAATAGATCGACCAACTCAAAAGTAGTTATAAAAGATGTCTTTATCCCAGTAAATAATACAGAGTCTGAGATAATCAGATTCCTTAAAGAACACACAATCGCTGATCGTATATTCCATTGCTACTTCCATAACGAAGAGTTATACCATGCCTTTTCTAGAGTTTACACAACTATATTCAACGACAGAGGTCCTAAGTTACTTAAATGCACAACGCGCGTAACTTTAGTAGAAAACAAATCCGAACAACAAGAATTGATTAAGAAATATCATGAAGGTAAAACGGTTCACCGTGGTATTCAGGAGACCTACAAGCAGTTGCACAGAAATTATCATTGGCCTAACATGCTCCTTACTATTCAAAGATACGTTAATCAATGCGACACATGTCTCAAATCGAAATACGAACGCAACCCTCTTAAACCACCTTTAGCTATAACTGATACACCTCGTAAACCGATGGAACATTTATTTATGGACCTTTACTCAACTGGAGGCGCAACATTCCTTACAGTCATCGATAACTTCTCTAAATACGCTCAGGCAGTTCAATTAACAGCATGTAGCAGTGTCCATATAGCTGAAGCATTACTTAGCGTTTTCTCAGTGCTAGGTTTACCTAATAAAATAACCACAGATTCAGACACTAAATTTGACAACGATGTTATTAAAGAAATATGTGCACTACATAACATTCACATTCACTTTACGACACCGTATAACCCAAACTCTAACTCCCCTATTGAACGTTTGCATTCAACCTTAGCCGAAATAATTAGGATACAAAGAATGACTAACAAAGACGACCCTATACAGCTAATTATGAAGTACTCTATAATAGCTTATAATAACGCTATCCATTCAGCTACGGACTACACACCTCATGAATTATTATTTGGACACACAGCATCCAGAAACCCACTAGAGTTATATTATCCAAAAGAATTTTACCAGGACTATGTTATTAAGCATCGCGCCAATGCAGAGGCAGTTCAAGAGTGCATCGCTGCACATATGTCCCAAAATAAGGAGCAGGTGATTGCAAAACGGAACCAAGAAGCAGAAGAAATGAAATTTAAGGTAGGTGAAACAGTCTACAAACAGGTAGCAAAGTCAGCACGCAGTGATAAGACGAAGCCAGTCTTCAAAGGACCATACAAGATCATACACCTCCACCCGAATAATGTGGCGGAGATAATAGGTAATCACCCAAATTCTAAGTCCATTAGGGTTCACTTCAAGCTACTACGGAGGCCTCATCTTGTTGCAGGATCTTCATCGCAGGAGCCGTCGTGCTCAACACAACAGCAACCGTAACCATTACCCAAGTAGGTAACGACAATGGTATCCTCCTCCTTAAACAAGGTCAACTACTCAAACAGAACAACTACTTTAGCCTTGCTTGCGTTTACAACATTAGCAATCTGCACTTCACATCTATCCAACTGATGTCTTTATATGCAAGCACAAAAAGTGCCGAGAGTACAGCATCTGGAGAGTTACATAAAACATATAGGAATCAAATAGAATATAGCCTTAATATTATAGGTAAGAAGATTAAGTTTTTAACGCCGCAAGTTAGAAAGCGACGCGGTCTTATAGATGGATTAGGTAGTGTCGTTAAGTCTATCACAGGAAATCTCGATCACGAAGATGCAGTTAAATTTGAAGAAGAAATCTCGAACATTAAAAACAGAGTTAGAAACATTCAGGATTCACAAAGGAAATCTCTAGTATTAGCACACAATACAATCGATGAGTTCGGTAAACAGTTAACAAAATTAAATAATAACCAGAAACATTTGGCTAGTTTATTACAAAATATTACTAGTAATTCCAACGATCTGTCTAACCATCTACATTTTTTAGATATTTACGTACAGATAGATTTTAGTTTACAGATAATCTTAGATAGGTTAATGTTATTAGAAGATGCTATGACTTTTGCTCAGATGGGCACCATGCATCCTAGTATTATAAGTCCTCAGAATTTAATAGAAGAGTTAAGAAACTTAGAGAATATGTTTATGTTTAAACCAGTAGCTAGTATTAGCATTAGTAACATATACAGGATAGAGAAGTCAATCAAAGTCAAAGCTTACAGTACAGAACACTCGGTTAATTTCATCCTAGAAATCCCTTCAATCACGTCAAAAACCTATGACCTTATCCATCTTTATTCTATCCCAAACAAAAATAACCTTACTATCATCCCTAAATCCAAATACCTAGCACTTGGTAACGATGAGTACGCTTACCTGGAAGAAGATTGTCAGCCACTGACCGACAGCACACAGCTCTGCAAGCTCCTCGACACCAGAAGAATCGAAGACACAGATGACTGCATACTATCACTCATTCAGCATCGCCCAGCAAATTGCACTCACGCTAAGATGAATTTAAGAAGAGGAAAAGTTCAGAAGATCGGAGACAACAACTGGCTACTTGTACTCAGAGAAGACGAAGTCACCAAAACGCAATGTAATACCAAGACAAATTACAAGAAACTATCTGGAATTCATCTCGTCATACTAACAGAAGACTGCCAGATGAACGTCTTGAACAAGACACTGCGGTCGCACACTGACACGGTCGTCATCAACGAGATCATACCGCTACCGGACCAGCATCAAGTCTCTGAACAAGCAATACAATACGAACTCCAATTAGAGGACATCTCACTAGACAGCATCCACGAACTTGTCAACAGAGCAGGCGACATCTCCGTGCCAGAAGAAGATAATTGGCCAATTATAGCAGCTACACCGAGCTGGACCACAATCATCTTATATGTCCTACTGGCCGCAGCAGCATCCTGGAAGCTGTATCAATGGAAAACTAAGAAGATCCCAGAGGACACCAAAGGCAGCGCGGACGCCGCCAGAAGCAAGAGTTGCTTCCATCTTATGGAGGGAGGAGTTAACTCATCGTAACTGTCACGTTTACGCTGAGTACGCAGTCTCCGCGAACGCCGTATTTGCAACCATGCATTTTCTTTGAAATCGGACGTAATTGTTTTTATTTGCATTATATTCAGTCTTGTATCCGCCACCGTTGTAATATCCTGTATTTTTTATAATTAAATTTTGTAATAATAAATAAATATTTTTTTAACGTTATTCCCGATCGCCGATACATAACTCAGGACAAAACATTTTTTTTTTCTTAATTCTTATAAACTAGTGCTTGACTGCGATCGCACCTGATGGTAAGTAGTGATGCAATCGTTGATGGTGAGGCGCACTAGTTTACTAAGAGCCTATTTACTCTAGCCTTGAAGACAACTACATTATAATCGGACGGGAAGACCGCAGCAGGCAAGTTGTTCCAGTTCCTCGATGTTTGCGGTTTAAACGATGAGGCGAAACGCTTGGTCCAGACCGTAAAGGTTTCAACAACGTAAGGGTAGATACTCGACGTTCGTCGGGTGGTGCGATGGTAGAAATGAGTTGGCGGAATCAAGTCATACAATTCCCGTGCACACTCTCCAAAATGCATCCTGTAAAACGCCGAAAGGTTGGCTAACGTACGCCTGTGCTCAAGGCTTTGTAGGTTGGACTTAACTAGATGTGGATCACCAATTAGCGTCTTCATTTCATTATTACCCACTTCAAAAATAACTCTTATTGCTGACAGCAATATATATTAGACAACTTACAACGTTGGTGCGTATGAATTCTAATCAAAACTTGAGCAGGTCGCTTTATTGCAGAATCTCTAGTCTCTAGTCTAATTCATTTGACCATACCAGCTAATAACAAGCCGTCTAGGCCGCATGGCGTCACCGCGGAGGTCGTGATCTCCCGTCAAAACTAGCGGTCTTAAATCCAGTAATTAATCATTCATCTAACATTGATAATTATGCGTAATTATAGAGAAGAGCGATTAAGAATGTTAAGTACAAGTAAAAATATATTTAAGTGAAAATAAAAAATCGGCCAAGTGCCGAGTCGGTCTCGCGCACGACGAGTTCCGTACCGTCCGTAAAATCACGTTTGTTGTATCGGAGCCACATTTAAACCTTTATTTTATTCTGTTTTTAGCCTATATTTGTTGTTATAGCGGCAAAAGAAATACAACTTCTGTGAAAATTTCAACAGACGGACGGAGAGCGGAGTTTTAGTAATAAGGTGCTGTTTTACATTTTAGGTACAGAACTTGGACGGGTTTTTTTTTGGTGGGAAAATCATCTAATGACAAATCCCGCTCTTGGGCGGAGTGAGAAATAGTGTCAGACTTTTAGTCACTAAAAACCCACTCCTGTTCCTTCTTTGCCTTCATCCCGGGGCCCTGGGCTTCGCTTTCACACTAACCGTGGCCCCAGTAGGCTTCGACCCTGCTGGGCCCCTACGATTTGCTGACATCTCTTTGAGGCGCGCGTGGAACAGTACGCGCCGTCGACGACTTGGGCTCGGTCCGATTACCGGACGATCGGACGGCGAGCCACCCATTACTCACCGTCCGCAAGCCCGCGCCTACGGTGGCCGGAAATCAGGATCGGAATCCCGGCCGGTGGCGGTTGGAGCGTAAGGACCGTTGCCTCACGCGATCGGCCGCCTCCTTCGCTAGCATTACTGCTTCGCAGAAGGAGGCTACCGCCTGCCGCTCCTCCTCGCTCCGGAGCATGGCCTGAACCAAGGACCGGCGCGAGAGATCGCCGCCGCCGATTGCTCCCACGAGGACACGGCGTTGCTCTGCCCAAGCGGGGCACACCTCCACCGTGTGCTCTACCGTGTCCTCCGGGCGGTCCACACAGTGGCGACACCCGGGCGTCGTTTCCGCACGAATCCGATGCAGGAACCTCCCGAACTTACCGTGCCCGGTGAGAACCTGCGTCATGCGGAATGTGAGGACGCCGTGAGGTCTTTCCAACCACGCCTCAAAGAGGGGACTTACCGCCATAATTGTGGCGTGCCCAGCACTGGGTCGCGACAGTCGCTGTCGCCATTTCTCCATGAGAACTCGCCGGAGCTCTGTCCGCCATGCTGCGACTTGTCGCGGCAGCGGAGTTTCGCCCAGGCGTTGCTTCTGCATGCGCAGTTCGTGCATGAGTGCAATGACTGTTGCCTCCAGCTCCCATGGTGACTGGCCAGCAAGGAGGCTCGCCACTTCGCGGGAAATCGTCCAGTATCCTCGCACCATCCGTATGGCCATGACCCTCTGGCACGCGTTCAGCCGGGCCGCCGGCTGCCTCCGCAGCCCCGGCGCCCACACCGGTGCGCCATAAAGGGCCATGGACCGAACGATCCCCGCGTAGAGCCTCCGGCAGGAGGCGTCTGGATGGGTGTGTTAACGTCTCATTTATTGATAGTTGTAATTATTTATTTTCCTTGCCTTTTTTTATATAGCTTCTTTTTATAACGTGAATGTAAGAACACTGTAGACTCCGCGAATTCTTACATTACTACCTATTATGATTCACTTTTTATTATGATTATTTTTATTATACTTTTGAGTACAATATTGTTTGGTCTACACTTTCCTTAAATAATATCTCATCATCATCATCATCATTGCAGCCGAAAGACGTCCACTGTTGGACATAGGCCACCCCCAAATGCCGCCACAATGACCGGTCCTGTGCGTCTCGCATCCATCGAATTCCCGCGACCCTCACCAGGTCATCGGTCCACCTTGTGGGAGGCCTTCCAACGCTGCGTTTTCCGGTACGTGGTCGCCATTCCAGAACCTTTCGTCCCCATCGACCATCTGTTCTGCGAGCAATGTGCCCTGCCCACTGCCACTTAAGTTTGGCGATTCTTCGGGCTATGTCCGTAACCTTGGTTCTCCTGCGGATATCCTCATTTCTGACGCGATCACGCAAGGATACTCCGAGCATAGCCCTTTCCATTGCCCTTTGAGTAACTTTAAGCCTTCTGATGAGGCCCATTGTAAGCGACCACGTGATCAATGCGGTGAAAACTGGAAGGGATCACCGCATGGTAAGAGGCACATTGAATATCAATATTAAGCTTGAAAGGTCTCGACTGGTGAAGTCTACGCTCCGTCCAGCACAGATCCAGATCCATAACTCCGAGAGTTTTCAGCTCGAACTCCACAATCGTTTCGAGTGCCTAGGAAGCTCCGTGGACGAATATAACGATGGGTTCGTGGAAACTGTCCATACGGTGGGGTCTAAATTTTTCAACACTCACTGTACAAAAAAGAACAAGAAGCTGTCAGAACAAACTCTCGAGCTTATGAAGAAGAGGCGTGAGATGACTTTGCAGTCTTCAGATGATGCGTGCACATACCGGCAGCTCAATAAACAGATCTCAAAGTCTCTGAAACGCGATCTGCGCCGATTTAATACCGAGAGGATTAAAGATGCGATTGAGCGGAATAAGGGCTCTAAAGTATTTGCACGAGATCTGTCTATTGGGCAGAGTCAGCTCACGAAGCTGAAGACCGACGATGGCAGAGTCATATCCGCCAAATCGGAGCTTCTGGGAGAGATCGAGGCTTTTTATGGACAGTTGTACACGTCAATCTCCGAACCCACGGCAAATCTAGCAAACGACCCAAGAGCTAGATTGACTCGACACTATACCGAAGATATCCCGGACGTCAGCCTGTACGAGATTAGGATGGCTCTGAAGCAGTTGAAGAACAACAAGGCGTCGGGTGAAGACGGAATTACGGCCGAGCTCTTGAAGGCGGGTGGAAAACCGGTCCTAAAGGCCCTTCAGAAGTTGTTCGATTCCGTCATACTCGAGGGAAAAACGCCACAGGCATGGAGCAGAGGTGTGGTGGTACTCTTCTTTAAGAAGGGTGACAATACCCTGCTGAAGAATTACAGGCCCATCTCACTTCTGAGCCATGTCTACAAGCTGTTTTCCAGAGTCATCACGAACCGTCTTGCGCGCAGGTTCGACGACTTCCAGCCTCCCGAACAAGCCGGATTTCGAAAAGGCTTCAGCACCGTAGACCACATACATACGCTGCGGCAGGTTATACAGAAGACCGAGAAGTATAATCAGCCTCTCTGCTTAGCTTTTGTGGACTATGAGAAAGCCTTTGATTCGATCGAGACTTGGGCTGTACTGCAGTCTCTCCAACGGTGCCAGATTGACTATCGGTACATCGAAGTGCTGAAGTGTTTATACAAAAACGCCACCATGTCAGTCCGACTTCAGGACCAGACCTCGAAACCTATCCTCCTGCAGCGGGGTGTGAGGCAAGGAGACGTTATTTCTCCGAAACTCTTCACGGCCGCAATGGAGGATGTCTTCAAGGTTCTGGAGTGGAGAGGGCTAGGCATCAATGTCAATGGCGAGTACATCACTCACCTTCGATTTGCCGACGACATAGTAGTCATGGCTGAGACTACGGAGGAGCTCAGTACAATGCTCGGTGACCTCGGTAGAGCTTCCGAAAGAGTGGGACTTAAAATGAACATGGACAAAACCAAAGTCATGGTAAACATCCATGTAGCACCCACTCCTATCAAGATCGGAGACTCTACACTCGAAGTTGTGGACGACTACGTTTACCTGGGACAGACAGTCCAGTTGGGTAGGTCTAACTTCGAGAAAGAAAAATAAAATCTAATAAAATAAATAATATCTACTAATACTGTAATATGGAAATATTTTAAAAACATTTTTTTTTTAATAGAGTAACCATGGAGTTTCTTTCCGGTTCTTCTCCATAGGAAACTACCTATTTGGAACCGTGCACTAGCTTCTGACGTTTTATAAGTGCTCATGTAGGCCATGTGAAATAAAAATATTTTGAATTTAGAATTTTCGAACCATAAAAATATGATCGGATTATAAAAAGATTAAATGAATATTAGATATTATGTAGATTTTACTTTCTACTTTCGATTTTTTTTTTTTGCTGTGGGTTTCCCAAATTGACAGTTTCTCAAACAGTAGGCTTTAGTTGAACTGGGTCACCGGATCAGAAATAAAAAAAAGATTTATCGTTTTTGAAAAACCCAAACGCGTTTTGGAGACATTCTGGTTCCCATGGTGGATTCCAAAATTAAGTTACATTAGTAAAGTATGTTACTAAAATAATATAATAAGGCGTATTAAACTATTATTGACTAAAATCCACCAGTGTTCTCCAGTGCCCTTTGAGACATCCGCGGCGTCTTCTGTGGCAGGGCCTGGCGAGTGAGGATATCTGGTCGTTTACAGTTGCGGCCATCTTCTTGTTCGCATCACTGCTTTGCAGAAGAAAGTAACCACTTCCTATTCTGTTTTACTTCGGACCATGTCCTGGACTACGACCACGTACGAGAAGTCGCTGCCACCGATCACCTCCATGAGGACACGGCTGTGCTTCGCCCAAGTGGGCCAGACATCCACTGTATCTCCACCGTGTCCCCCGGTGGACCGCATAATGGGGACTCCCAGGCGTTTCTTCTACCTAAATCCGGCGCAGGGAGCTCCCGAACTACGGCGAGTATCCACCTTTATTCTTTATTGTACACACAATTTTATATTAACAATAAAAATAGGACAGTTGATGTACATAGGCGAGCTTAACCCACAACTGGGTTTTCTTACAGCAAACCATAAGATTTAGGAGGAAAATTTACAAATTATGAGGAACTTTAAATGTACAACAAATAAACAAAAAATTAAACATTAATTAAATCTAACTTAAAATTAAAAATATATTAAACAGTTATGTATACAGCACACTATACATAAACATTAAATATACAATAAATAAATACCTATAAACATACATATATATGGGTCATGTTGATAAAAAATGTTCCCTAATTCTTCCCCTGAAAACCTCCAACGAAGGGCTAGCTCTCAATGTATGTGGAAGAGAATTCCAGAGGCGCACAGCACGAACGGTAAAAGATCCACTGTAGCGGCTTGAGGAGTGAGGAGGAAAACGAAGGAGAAGAGAGGATGATGAGCGACAAGGTTTTCCTCTCGGAACAAGATACTCAAAGCGTTCCCGAAGATACAAGGGGGAGTTGGGATTATGAAGAACAGAGAATAAAAAAGAAAGAGTGTGGCAATCCCGACGTTGCCGAATAGGCAGCCACTTCAATTGCCCTCGAAATTCCGACACATGGTCATACTTCCGAAGGCCAAAAATGAAGCGGATACACAAATTCTGCAGACGCTCCAGCTTATCAAGAAGATCCTCAGTCGCATCAAGGAAGCAGACATCAGCGTAGTCAAGAAGAGGTAGAAGAAGAGACTGAGCAAGAGTAACTTTAGTTGAGAAAGGCAGGAACTTCTGAAGACGCTTCAGTGACTGAAATGAGCAAAACACCCTCCTGCTTACTTCCGCAACGTGGACATTCCAAGACAGGTTACAGTCTAGGAAAACACCTAAGTTTTTAACTTTTTTTGAGTAGGCTATAGCGACAGCATCGTACATAACAGGTGGGAGAGACTGGTTATTTAATAAGTTTACGAAATATCTGCCACCAATAATGAGAGCTTGTGATTTAGTTGGATTTACTAAAAGCCCAAAACTTTTAGCCCACTGACAGATATTTTTAAGATCATTATTGATGGCATCGATAGCGTCGTTGAGCTCTTCCAACTTAAAATGGCGATAAAGCTGCAAGTCGTCTGCATAGAGATGAAAGTGTGAAGAAAGGACTTTGGTGATAGTGTTAATAAAAACAGAGAAAAGAAGCCTACCTAACCACCCTTACGTTGTTGAAACCTCTACGGTCTGGACTAAGCATTTAGCCTCGTCGCTTATACCGCATACTTCGAAGGACTGAAACAGTTTGCCTGCTTCCCATCCGATTATAATTTGGGTGTCTGCAAAGCTAGAGTGAATAGGCTCTTAATAAACCAGTGCGCCTCACCATCGACGATTGCATCACTGCATACCGTCAGGTGGGATCGCAGTCAAGCACTATTTAATATTAAAAAAAAAGAACTGGCCATGTCCAGTGAGGACCTGCATCAGGTAGATGGTGAGGATGCTGTGGCGCTGCAGCCACTCCTCAAAGAGGGGACTTACTGCCTCGATTGTGGCCTGCTCGCGTCTGGATATAATGTTTTCCGAATGTTCATTGTAGCTTCTCACCTCAGATACTATCTAATATCTCTCCGCGGCCCAGGAATGGAAAGAGATTAGCCAGGAGTTTTAGTCAGTAAAGGTCTGACACTTTCTCGCTCCACCCAGAGCGGGAGAAGCTAGATAATGAATCCCCCGCCATAAAAAAAGCAATCTATATATGTTTTTCCTAGTAAGTTACGGTAAGCCAGTCTAAAGAAATGCAGATAAATACGAATCTTCACCAATAAGGAACCCACCGTCATTATCCTCAACAATCCAATTACTGCGTAATACCGATATCCTTACTTCGATGACAGTATTTCTTATCTTAGTAATATTTATGAACATATCTGACCACATTCAGGGCGCGGGTACAGGTACGTCATTACTACTCCCTAATGATTTATAATTAAAGAGTAACGGAGTACCCCCGCTGGGCGCTGGCTTCCTGGTACCTAGTTATATCAATAGTTTTTTGAAGGAATGTTAGTTTTATATAGAGACAAGAAAATGCCGGGATTATCATTAAAAAGTTACAACTAATAAATTTGAGCGACTTCAAAATTGGTTCATATTTGGTTTACGCAAATATGATCATGTTTCCGAGTTCCGTGCTAAGCTTAAGTGGTTGCCAATTCGCTTTCGCGGGAATGCTCGTATTCTTTCCTTTTTGTGTAATGTGCTATTTTCCCCTTTCGGTTTGAATTTCTTGTGATCCGCATACGAAATCTCTTAGGTTATCAGATAACTTGAGACACAAAATGCCGATGCATTCCACTACGTTTCTGGATAAGACCTTTACTGTCCAGGCCACGGCAAGGATCCATTACTAAATACCTTAAACTAGGCATGCAAAACAGCTTTATTTAGTTTGAATTCAATGGACACATATACTTAACATCTAATTGCATTTTATTTACCATTTAAGCTTTTGAGTAGCGTAATTAGAGACACAATAGAAAGACAATGACCGAGCGAACGCCGGCGTTCGCTTCGGGGCTTAATGAATTAAATATAAATTAATGTATTCACTCGGAGACTGGATTTGTGGCAATACGCTATTTAACTAAGACTTAGGAAAGCACACAGTCATAGTATATCGACAATCCACCAGTACCTCTTCTGCCTAGTCATTCAGGGATACCTGCATGATGATACACCATATGTCAACAAATACCTGCAGAGTACCCTTGGATAAGTGTTCAAAAAGATCAGGTTATTTATTTATTTATTATTCACTTTATTTGTTTAATATACCTATAAATTACATTTTAAAATATTTTTTAACAAGATCATATAAAAAAAAAAACATTTAAAAATATAAAAAATAGTAATCCGCCGGTGTCGGGAGCAGGGTCCAAGCTACCGGTGGTTAGGGTTCCAGAGACAGGAACCTCCTTACAATGCGAGCCGTCTCGAGGAGTACTGCCTTCTGTATCAGGCCCTTGATCCAACTGCGTAACGACAGCTTCGACAGATGGTTTCAGCTTTTGGCTATAAGGCCATTGGCGGTCACGACAATCGGCACAATGATAGCCGAGTCTACATTCCACATGTCGACAACCTCGTGTGCTAAGTCGAGATATTTGATTTGTTTCTCTTTCTCAGCTTTCACGAGATTCTCGTCATGCGGGATGGTGACTGTCATTGCGCGGCGCGCTAATCGGTCTATCACCACTATATCCGGCTTATTGGCTACAATAGTCCGGTCAGTAATGATAGACCGATCCCAGTACAACGTGACATGGTCATTTTCGAGAACTGGGTCGGGCACATACTTGTAATACGGTACCTCAGAATCCACTAGGTTGTACTTCAAAGCAAGTTGCTGGTGAATAATCCTGGCTACTTGGTTATGTCTGTGTAAATACTCGCAAACAGTTTCAGATCATCCATGTAAAACAAGTGAGATACGACTTGACCACCTCTTCTCAACCGATAGCCCAGACCTGAATCCTCCAACAATGTGCTTAGAGGATTCAGGGCTAAGCAAAACCAAAGTGGACTCAAACTGTCGCCCTGAAATATTCCCCGTTTAATCCATATTGGTTCATCATTTCCCTGGATCGGTCGACATCCTGGATAGCGAAGGAGTGTTTTCCATTGCCTCATACATGACTCAAGGAAGGTGCATAGAGTTGCATCTATTTTATACAACTCCAGCACCCTCATGAGCCATGTGGGTTCCTTCTATTTGGCAGAATCTTGATACTCCGATTTTTATTTGGCATAACTCACATGGCATAATCTTATTTAATCGAATATTTTTAAGGCATAAAAATTATTTAGCATAACTTTTGTTTGGCAGAATATTTACGTGTCCGAATTTACAATGGCATACTTTTATCTTGGCAGAATTTTGTTTCGCATAATTACCTTTGCCATAATTAATATTATGCATAATTTTGTTTAGCATAACATTTATTTAGAGATACGATTATTTGGTATGGGTGCATATTTGAACATCAAAAATTAAAATAGATGTATCTTGTAAAAATTAGTGTTCAAAACATCAAAAACTTATAATAAATGGAATAAAACTGATAATTTAAATAAATTAAATTTATGCTGTCGAATGGTTAGATAACCTACGTGCAATGTATTTAAAATCGAATGGTCTGCAAAAGTGACATAGAATGTTCTAAATATAGCATGTATTGGTAGCATTTTCAATATTAAATTGATATAATGCTGCAATATTTTGTGACAATATGCATGCTGCATGTTGCATGCCTGCTTGCATGCTACATGCATGCTGCATGTTGCATGCCTGCTTGCATGTTGTATGCCTGTTTGCATGCTACATGCATCCAAGCCAAGAAAAAAATCAGTTCTGCCTTTTAATGACTATCGATATAAAATGTATGCCAAAAGACGATTCTGACTGTGAATTTTCTGCGATATGATGGTTCTGCTTTTTAATTATTATGGATATAAACATTATGCCTAAAGATGATTCTGACTAACAAAATTATGAGTTTTGAATGTATGACAACTGAGTGTATGCGAAATGATTTTCTGCGAAATGAAGTTTATGCTATCCGTTGTTATGCAAAACAATATTATGACGTAAAAAGTTCTGCTATAAAAGGTAGACCCGAGCCATGTATGTGGAACAGAGTCGTAGGCCTTCTTATAATCTATCCAACATGTCGAAAGATCCTTGCGGGATCGACGAACCTGTTGGCTTATGGCCATGTCTATGAGGAGTAGCTCCTTAGTGCCACGGGACCCGTTCCTCCATCCATTCTGAGAGGCAGACATAATTGAATTATTCTCAATGTGTAGATTAATTTTCACTCTCAGGATGTATGTAAGAAGTTTATAGACCGTCGACAAACATGTAATCGGTCTATAATTCTTGGGTTCCGCGGGACTACGCGTCTTATAGAGCAAGTGGGTGACACCAGTTGTTAAAACCTGAAGCAGCGACCCAGACTCTAAGGATGACTGGAATTGAGATGCCAGAATCGCGTGTGAGCTGCTATACCATTTAAGCCAGAAGTTGTGCAGTCCGTCCGGTCCTGGAGACTTCCAGTTTGGTAACGGACGAACTGCTCTGGTCACATCTAATGGATGGATAACAACTTTTTCCATATCTGGTATAGCCTCACACACGCGCTCAACATCACGCATCCAGTCACCCTCATTGTGACATACGGGCTCAGACCAGATGCTGCGCCAGAATGTATTCGTGGCAACACTGTCTGGACGGAGCCCGTTGGACACATTTTGTTCAGGTCGTTCCCATGCTCTGTACACCCACCTCTCATCGCTCTGGAACATGCGATTCTGTGATTTCCGATCGACCCGTCGCTTATACCGCCGGATACGACTGGCCCATGCACAAACTTTCTGCTTCAGGAAGTCGATGCGCTCCGTGACACGTGACGTGTATTCTCGGGGATTTATTCCAGTCCCTGAAAACGCTCGTCTCACGAAACGCATCACACGTGGTCTTGTATTGCCCTCCCTGAAGCAGCATAGTTTGCCAATGAGTGCTCTGGCCTCATCAATACGCCTCTCGATCCTGCACTGCCAGGCTGGAACTTTATTTTATTTATTATATTCTTTATTGTACACCACATAAATAAAAATACAGGACAAACATAATTAAAAATAAGTGTACAATGGGCGGTCTTATCGCACAGGGCAATTTCTGACAGACAACCTTTGGATGGACTGAAAGAAAGGAGATAGATATAGGGTTATCAGTGTACAACATGAGAAAAATACTAATAAGACACAATAACACAAATACATACATACAATTTAAGAAAAAAAATACTAAATACTATCATAAATAAATATAGTAAATATTGTTATTGTAGTATATACCAAAAGAATTCAGTTCTCCTTTTGGTAAGCAACAGGTCACCGCTGGCCGAACATCTAAAATACCAAATGCATTATTATCTCAGACTCAGTCTGTGAGTTATAACGACCGGTTCTTGGGTCTCGCTGCCATCGGATCACCGTGACCTTCACCAGGTCATCAGTCCACCTTATGGTCCTTTTAATGCTGCATCTTCATTTACGCGGTCGCTTCTCCAGAACATTTCGGTCTCATCGACCAACTGTACTGCAAGCAATGTGCCCAGCCCACTGTCGCTTAAGTTTGGCGACTCTTTGGGCTATGCCGGTAACCTCGGATCTGCTGCAGATATCTTCATTTCTGATGCTATCGCGTAAGGAAACTATCAAAGCCCTTTCCATTGCCCTTTGGTTGACTTTAAGCCTTTTGGTGAGGTCCATCGTGACCCACTACGTTTCAGAGCTATATGTCATCACTGGCAACACGCACTGGTCATTAGACTTTCGTCTTTAGTGACTTTAAGCGTTTTTATTTCTTTGTATTTGTACACTAAAAATGGGCTATACACTCTAAGAAATAAAATAGTTTTCTTCAGTTAGACTAGACGGAATGGATATGGAATATGGATACACAGATACATACCTACTTACTACACTCTGTCATGTAAATTACAGTCATGAGACAGATGAGCATTAACTAGCTCAGCTCAGTAGATACCATGGTAGTTCAGTCGGCAGATCGGTCCCCTAAAAGTCGTAAACGGTGAACCCAATTTTCTCAATGGGTCATTAGGACCTAGCTGTGAGAACTTTTGAGATGATATGTTCAAGGGTTATAGTGGTACCAGAGATGTTATCGATAAACTTGGTTCTCCTGCGGATATTTTTATTCCTGATGCAATCACGCAAGGAAACTCCGAGTATAGTCCTTTCCATTGCCCTTTGGGTGACTTTAAGTCTTCTGATGAGGTCCATTGTGAGTGACCACGTTTCAGAGCCATATGTCATCACTGGCGACTTGCATTGCCTTTAGAAAAAAGGATTGAGCTTATGCAATACCTACAAAGATTGAAAAGGTTAATATCAACCAAAAAAAAAAAAACTTTGATTCTTCGTTCAGGTTTGTTTGTTATTCTGTGATCTGAAATGTCAAGGATATTGCAACAAACTGCTAACTTTTAGAAATCTTCCGTCGCATGAAGTGTTGGAAAACCTAGTATATATATATAGTTTTCAATTAACCTTGTATTTTATATATTTTCTACAACTTATTGTAATGTATGAACTCTAGTCGGCTTTCGTACTAGATTGGCCATTTACAGAAGATTTTCTACAACACCTAAGCCAGTGCTCACCACCGTATGACAGTCTTCTATTCCATGGTGTTAATATCGAACTAGCTGACCCGGCGAACTTCGTACCGCATAACAGTCAATGAATGCAAAATTTCTTTCTTTCGATATAGTCAACCGATTACGATGAAACAAACTCTAAGTAATATATCAAATTAAATAAAATTTTAATATATAAAAGTTATCTACATCAATTTCGTACATTTTACGTGATGCGCGCACAACTAAGACTTTTCTATAGATTTATTATATGTATATGTAAAAATCACGTGTCACAGCTGTGTTTTTAACCTCCTACCCCTACTCCCCATTTTTTTAATGATAATTTATATGGCAGAACAATGTTTACCGGGTCAGCTAGTCTGTTATTATATACTTTATTGTAAATGACAACTTTCGGATGGACTGAACGAAAGGATAGATTTGAGTTGTCAGATTACAAAAATTACAAATAATAATAAGTAGACTTAACTTTAGGCCTCCCACAAGGTGGACCGATGACCTGGTGACGGTCGCGGGAATCCGATGGATGCGAGACGCACAGGACCGTTCATTGTGGCGGCATTTGGGGGAGGCGTATGTCCAGCAGTGGACGTCTTTCGGCTGAAATGATGATGGTGATGATGATGAGACTTAATAAAGTAAAATACATTATATACAATTTATTTATTTATTTATTTATTTAAACTTCATGCAACACAAAGTACAAAGGCGGACTTAATGCCTTAGGCATTCTCTACCAGTCAACCTAGGGTGGTGAAGAGACAATATGGTAGGTGCATAAAAGTGTAATTTTACACGAAAAACAAGATTAAAGCATAAAAAAAATATACATATAATTAAAATGCACATACATATAATACCAACCAACAACAATACCATTACCATACATACAATACCATTGATAAGCGATGGCTGATCTCGTTCTCGGTTCAAGCCCGAGTCGTCAAGAAGTTACAGAATCAATGCAATAGCCGGTTTATCTCTAAATACCTAGTATAGAACAAAGTCGCCGTCGGCATGTTTTTCTGCTTACTTTTTCTAAACACGGATTTTGATACAGTGTTCATTAATAGAAATAATGTTCAACGAGAAAGGTTTATGTATTATTTATTTATTACAGCTTGGAGGACTTACAGCTTATAAAAAAAAACATAGATAACAGCTAGCCAATTACAAGTCGTAGCGTACAGTGTCAGACTTAAAATTGAGAAGTGAGCATAAACAGACCATAAAAGGTTACGGTTGGATATACAAAGTCACATTCAAGGGTTAAAAACATTACAGAAAAATACGGAAACGATTTGAAGGTTACTTTTCTTTTTTAATTGGGAAATCATCTTATGACAAATTTCGCTCTTGGGCGGAGCGGGAGATAGTGTCAGACTTTTACTAACTAAAAACCCACTCCTGTTACTTCTTTGCCTTCGTCCTAGGGCCCCGGGTTTCACTTTCACACTACCTGTGGATTTGAGGATTACTTGAAAAATTTGAGGCTTATATTATTAATAACCACCTCCTTCCGTACTAAACACAGGGTGAAGGTGCGTAAATGGTGTGCTACCTGTCTGTACACCTTTGCCTACTCCCTTCGAGGAATTAGCGTGATGTTATGTTAAACTGCTACTAATCTATCGACTGCACACCATAATTGTGTCAATTATACCTTTTATTTACTTACTGGCTTATCTAGATCTAGTGTTAGCCCTTTACTGGTGATATGCTATCAAGATTAGCTAACTCAGATCCTATTGCGCATACACTTTTTATTGCACACACATAATAGTCACCTATAAAAATACCGCAGTTACACTGTTGGCATGGCTTTGAAGACTCCAGCTGTGCTTAAACATAGTGTAGACTTAAAAGGAAGAAACATACTATTAGGAAGATTCTATTTTCTAAGCAAGTCTAACCTGGACGTGAATTGTCGCCTTCCAGCCGAAGGAAGTCCACTGTAAGACATAGGCCTCCCCTAAGTGTCGCTAAAACGAATGCTCCTGGGCGTCTCGCATCCATCGCATTCCCGCGATTCTCACCAGGGTATCGGTCCACCTTGTGCGACGCCTTCAATCACACCGTTTTCCGGTGTGCAGTCGTCACCTCAAAACCTTTCGGCCCCACCGACCATTTGTTCTACGAGCATAGTGCTCTGCCGACTGCCTTTTAAGTTTGGTGATTCTTATTTATTTATTTAAACTTCATGTACAATGGTGGTACATAAGCGGACTTAATGCCACAACGCAGTGATTCTTCGGGCTATTTCGGCAATCTTTGTTCTTCTGCGGATGTCATCGTACCCATGTAGGCCGATCCATTCACAATTTGGCGAAATGGCGTGTTATAGACCTCTGGATACCCAATGTAAGTGCGGTGCTGTTAAGAACATGAGCCACACGGTGGAGTGCCCCAAGTGCCCATACACCTGCACTTTACGCTGCTTGATGAGTGCCATCGATGCTGCAGTGAACGTAGCCACACGAAAAGAACAAGTCTAGGTTTTTGTCTACAAAAAATAAAATTAACTTTCGGTAAACTGAGTGATCAGATCTTTGAAGCAATTTGGATAAGGTCAATAACAATATTAGAATCAGTAAAAAATATGGCATTTAGACAAAAGTTTTCCTTGAATTATTAATAATAACTGACTGCCAACCAGACAGTAATAATATTTTCAAATAAATTCAGAAAAATAATATTGATTTATTTCTTGGCCTTGAGACATCCTTGCATAATCATATCAGAAATGAGGATATCCGCAAGAGGACCAAGGTTACTAACATAGCCCGAAGTATCGCCAAACTTAGTTGGCAGGGCAGATTGATCGCAGAACAGGATGGTCGATGGCGATGAAAAGTTCTGAAGTACCATGTATCGGAAGACACAGCGTTGGAAGGCCTCCCATAAGGTGGACAGATGAGGTTTTGGTGAGAGTAGCGAATCAGATGGATGCGAGACGCACAGTACCGGTCGTTAAGGCAACACTTGGGGGAGGCCTATGTCCAACAGTGGACGCATTCCGGCTGAAATGATGATGATGATCATACATCCACACCATGAGCCATGGTTCATTCCAATTATAAAGTAAATGTCTTCAGAGCTAGAGTGAATAGGCTCTTAATAAACTAGTGCGTATCACCATCAACGATTGCATCACTGCTTACCATTATAAGAGATCACAGTCAAGAACAGCTAATATTTCAAAGCCGAAGAGTTTGTTTGTTTGGTTGAACGCGTTAATGTCGTGTCTAATAAAACGTTTATTTCGGAACTTGCCATATCGTGTTAGTAACAATTTAAACTTAGAACTAGTGTTAGTAACATAAAAAACAATAATAATAATAGGTGCTTATTGTAGGCTGGGTGAGACGCACCGAACCTGGGGAATGTCTATTTGACCGCGTGCAGTCGTATCCACCGCCCCAAGATCGGAGAGTCCCACTTTGCAGCCAGGGTTCTGAAAATGGTGTTGGGGGTGGCGCGTACTCAGCATAGCAAAGAGACACATCTTTTACGCATAATGCACTAGAAACTGTTGACGTTTGCGTTGGCAAACATCAACGCACTACAAAAACGCGGCAGCCCAAAGGGACAGCTAAAATTTTTGTTTCGAAATTGAGTTAAATACGTATTCGGAATCAGATTTTTTTGCTATCTGCCCTTTCTAATAACGACGGCATAATAATGATTCAAGATGAAAAAATGTTGAAGTACTGGATAGCTTAATTATCGAGAAAGGTTTAATGCTGTGTTATAAAATCACACTCCGACCAATAAAAACAGAAAAGGAACTAAAGACGCGTGTAAAACTGCGGGGAACAGCTAGTGTGTAATGAAAAAGTACACCATTCTTTTTCGCTGCAGATTGTTTTGAGCCCAAAGCAAAAAAAATGATACACAGATATCGTTGATGTTGTACTAACATTATAAACTCTTTGAAAATCATTAAGAACCGCTACGATTATTATCCCTTCGTCAATTTCCATACAATGGCACCTTTTGACGGCAGACACAAATCAATACAATCAGATAAGCGCAATTATGTTCCTTATACGAACGTTAAATAGAGCAAACTATCGTCTGTCGGTAGATCTAATGTAGCAGGAAATAACGAGTTGGGAGAATACAAGTGGGTTTACTAACTTGTTCTGTTGTAAGTGGTGGACAAACTCGAAATTAGTGGCTTGGGCTCGTTTGTCTTCTTGAAGTTTCTTTTGGTCGCTTTTTTACATCCGTTTTAAGACAAAATGCACATAAATATTCATTAGTTCCGGATCAAGCTAGTGCAGGATCTGTAGCAAAGTCTAACTAATATTCAGGTTGTATATAATTCTACAAAAGCGTACCCACTCTTTGGTAGAATTATATATACATATCCTAAATCTTTATAAATGGTAACAAATTAAAACTTATTTAAATTATTTTTCAAACAGACCACAGAACTAAAGTCCTGATACCGATTTCATTTCAAACCTATTTTAGAAATGCAAAATCCTTAAAACTATATTTATCAAGCCAGTCTTTTTTTTGGGGAGCCAAAGTCGCCGGCATAGCTAAGAATCGCCAAACTGAAGTGGCAGTGGGCAGGGCACATTGCTCGTAGATCGGATGGTCGATGCGGCCGAAAGGTTCTAGAGTGGCGACCGCGCACCGGAAAACGCCGCGTTGGAAGGCCTCCCACAAGGTGGACTGACGACCTGGTGAGAGTCGCGGGAGTGAGGTGGATGCGAGACGCACAGGATCGGTCGTTGTGGTGTCGCTTGGGGGAGGCCTATGTCCAATAGTGGACGTCTTTCGGCTGAAATGATGATGATGATGATGATTTTTTTTAATTCTTTACTGCACACAAAAACATATAATAAATATCTTCAAATACAAAGGGTAGTTAAAATACAAAAGCTTTACTCAGAATTTGGGTTGGGCTTATATTAATTGAAAGATGCGATTCCTCAATTCTGATTACTTCTAAATTATTATTATACTTAAAAAAAATACTTAACTATCTATAATTACAATAAAATCAAATGTGCCCGAAAGGCTGTTGGCATTGACGCTCTGCGCTGTATGGCAAATGTAAATTATTCGTGTAAATAAATAAAAATTGTGTAAATAAATATGTATGTACACACTTGATATGTGTGTACATACATATTGCTTTTACGTATCTTAACATTGCATTACAAGTATTTCTCTAGACAAATTAAACCGAACGCAATTGCAAGTTGTCATCGTAACCGCAGATTAATGTGAAGTTATTTAAATTACATCGTCGCGGCGCGGATTAAGATTACCGATAGTGTCACATCACTACCGTATTAGGATCAAAGGCGCCGCGGTTGAGACTGCATGTAAAATTAGTGAGGGGTATCGCTGTAAGTAGATTTGTATCGATAACTTTATTTTAACTTGGATTTCGGGTTATATAAGAGAAGAGTCTAGACGTTGGAATTTTTTCAATCGCTTAGGAGACAATTTATAGCATTTACTCTAAACATAACTAAAGATTGTAAAGAAAAAAAGAAGAAAGAAACCATTTATTGATTTGCTGTACCTAATAACTTTATTGCAATTAAACTAAAAAGTTGAAAGTTAACACACAAATAAAGTAAGTATTCAATATTTTACCGGTCCCAATATTTTTTAATGCATCCTCATCAATAACGTCTCTATAATGTAGCTATTACAGTATGAGCACAATCCTAACCCACAGAATACTAGATGTATATCTGTTATTTTTTTATTTGCACCTGTGCAAAGCCAAGATAAAGGTAATAGACTTTTGCCCTGATAGTACCATAGTTTGACGCAGGCAAAGCTTGTTTCAAAAGATAGTTTGTAATTCTCTTAAATGTGAGTCTGATTCGCTTCATTGTCTCATATTTTAGTTTAGTCTCAGATATATTAGGAGATTAAATGTCCTCAAACATGACGTGCAATGCTCAATTTACGTGACGTTGTAACATTGTCCAGTATTCCTGAACTAGGCCCCCAACACTTTACAACGCATTCTCGACACTCGGGACTTATTGTTGGGCAATTTGACAGTCATGTTTGAGGATACGTTGCCCCTAATGTATCTGAAACTATTATCGATAGGGCATGGCACAACACTATGCTGCACTAGTAATGTTGTCGAACCTCGGAGACGTCAGCTTAACGAGTAATTTGTCAATTGCGGCACCATCGCTGGTGTCAAGGCATTAATTTAATCTCCCTTCAGTATGTGCTCAATCGAAATGTTAGCAGAAATCTAATTTATTGGTTATGCAACTGTATAATTAAATCAGTTAATTAAAAAATAAAGTTAATGCTTCAGGATAGCCAGCGAAAACCTGTCAGTAGCTCAGCAGGGCCGAAGCTTACCATGGCAGCCATGGGTTGATATGGTTGAAAGTGAAACCCATGGTCCTAGAAAGCAAAGGGCAACTGAAAGAACATAGGTTGGTTTTAGTCAGTAAAAGTCTGACACGTCGTCCCACTTCGCTCTAGAGCAGGAGAAGCTATTAAATGATTTTCCATCTCAAAAATATAGTAGCCAGCGAAATCCAAATTTTCCTAAGTTTTTCTGACCCCATCGAGAAAAGAAAATGATTTGCACGTGATGATCATGAATATCTATACCCTATTCAAAAGGGTTTGAGACAAAATGTATACAAAGAATCAATGTAGGTAACTTCGGCCAAGTTTATTCGACGTGTTTGAATACATTAAAAACAGTTTCCTTTTCTGTTGAATGCATTGGTGTTTTCTTTGCACGATTTTTCTTCAGCGAAGGAAAAGTGCACGCATTGCTTGGTTCACTCATGTTTTTAAGCAACCCTTTTTATGGTTTGTGTACCTTTTGTCTCATGGCACCCTGAATAGGGTATAGGAGCTTTTCATGAGGATGGTTTGAAAGAATCGCCGCGGGCCCTGGGGCGCAAAGGGAAACTGAAGAAGCACAGGTGGGTTTTAGTCAGTAAAAGTCTGACAATCCTAATCGCTCCACCAGAGCAGGATAATTTATTGTGTTCAGGTACTAACAATAATTTTATTCCAGACTTTGGAAGTACAAATAGTTCGCGGGTACGATACCAAGGTCACGCAAAGGTTGGTTCGGTATTCCTTTTAAAATTATTTCAGTAGAAAGTTTAGACTTGTGCCAGGCTGGAATCAATAGAACTCATATTTTTTGTAAGAGACATTGAGAACGTTCCCAGGGAAAATAATACACTTGAATGGACGCGTTGAAGTCTTTTATACGACGCGACGCGATTCACTTTTACCAAATCCTGTTGGTTACAATTACCTCGCGTACAGAAGGCGCAGCGTTTGTAGGCCTTCCACAAGGTGATCGATGGTACCTGGTGAGGGTCACAGAAATCTCATAAATGCGAGATGCACAGGATCGGTCGTTGTGGCGACACTTGAGGGAGGCCTTTGTCCAACAGTGGACGTCTTTTGGCTATAATGATGAACCCCATTCAAAGCGTGATGATGTTTTGATAAAAAGCAGTTAAATAATTTTGGTAGTATTTACTGCATAAGTTTGTAGACTGGTTTTAAAAATATTGCTTAATTTCGTAAGGAAAAAATTCGATATCATTTATATTAAAATTCTATATAAACCACAAAAAGTGGTATGTTTACGTTCACATCCAGTTGTGGTCAAAACTGCAAATAAATAAAAAAACAAAAACTTGAAAGCCAGAGAAGCTACAAAACGAAAAGAACACGAAATCTATATGTATATATTATAAAAGGAGAAACTGACTGACATATGAACGTACAGTCGAAACTAGGACTAGGTGCATGAAATTTTGCACAAGGCTTCCTTTTATGACGTATACGAGCATTAAGAAGGGATTTTTTTAAATTCGACTTCTAAGGGGGATTTAATTTGTATGCAAAATCTCATTCCGTTTGCTTAATATACTTGAAAGTTAGCACAAATAGTAACCTAAGGGCGGAATTCACCAATAAAACTAATCGCGTTTTAACGTTTCGCTCGCGTAATCGCGTTTAGCCGCTGTCACTAGTGTCATTTATCTGTATTTTTCTTTTGTTGTATTTTTACAAGTGACACTAGTGACAGCGGCTAAACGCGATTATACGAGCCAAACGTTAAAACGCGATTAGTTTTATTGGTGAATTTCGCCCTAAGTAAATAGGAAAGGTCATTATTTGTTTTCAGAACGACTCCCAATAGTAACAATTTAGGGTTTTAAAGATTATATAGAGGATTCTTAATTCTTGGGTTAATATTTGCACTAACTTAAGTAAACTTGTAACTGGCCATAAATTCTAATCAAAATAAATAATAAAGATTGTCATTATTAGTTTTTTAAAACTACTCTCAAAATACGGTTTATGGCAAACAAAGCCGCAGGCAAAATACTAGTAATTACATAAGAAACAGCAGCGAAAGAATAATTTATGTTTATATCGAGATCTACAGTAAATAATAAAACAGATATGGTCAAAAATCAATTTGTTTCGAGAACTGGGCCGCGCCACTCATAAAATAACTTTTAATTACACTGTTACTATCTCCTTTGATTACTTTCTTACGAAATACGCAGATGCAGAAACAATTACAGTGTCTACTGTCATGTGTTATATTTTCGAGCCATTTGGGGTTAAATCTCTCGGATCGTGGGGTCTGAATGCTTACAAATTGTATAAGGATCTGTCGAAACGTCTTGTTGACACCTCACGTGACTCAAGGGCTGGCTTTTGTCTTGCCATACCTTAGTTTTGGCGCAAATAGGATGCATTTTGTATCTGTAATCACTAAGTTGATTTTTTAAAAATAAATTATTATTATTTTTCCTTGTTTTAAACTCTTCAAAAATGGAATATTAACTAGCTTCTGCCAGCGGCTTCGCTCGCGAGAAAGTAGGTTTCTCCATACAAACTTCCTACCCCTGTTTTACCCCCTTAGGGGTGAAGTTTCATAAAATCCATTTTTAGCGGATGTCTACATCCTATAAGGAACCTACCTGCCAAATTAAATTAAGTTTGTAGGTGTTATAGTTTCTGAGATTTCGTGATTAATCAGTTAGTGGTATTTTACTTTTATATATATAGATTAGCTGCCCAGTGATGGTTGGATACAAGGCAAAGTCAAAGTACGTTACATAAGGAAAGAAAAGATATCACTGCTTGCTCTGTTGATCGCATATGTGAGGCAGCATGTGCAGAGGTTGAAAGCCGGCTTTCTTATGTGTCTACAGACCACCTGCATCAAACTTGACATCTTTTTGTTCTTAATAGAAGAAATACTAAATAAACTTATTAGAGATAACAAATTAGTTTTCGTTTGTGGGGACTTAAATATTAATTTACTAGTAAATTCACGAAAACTGTAAACTTCTCTCAATGTTTAGTTTATTTAATCTAAAATGTATTTTTAATGAAGCAATAAGAATAACACCTACCTCAGTTTCATGCATAGATAATATGTTTACTAATTGTAATATAAAAAACTCAGCCATAATTAGTGTCATGAGATCAGACCATACTGGTCAACTCGTATCTTTTGAGTTAGTCAAAACGTTACAATTAGATTCACTTGCAGAGTTTAGATCGCTTACTAAAAATAAATAAAATTATTTTAATAATAATGTTCTTAGTAGTCTCTCAACAGCCAATTTTGATTCACAAGATCCCAATGTAAACTATGGTACATTATTTTCTAGAGTATGCCAAGAATTTAATATGAAAAATCCTTGTCGTCTGATCTTAATTTGCATAATCACGTTAGAATGTATTCAAAAGTGTCTGCGTCCAAGCTAAATCTAAATCAATAAGTAAGATAATTGAAAATTCTAATAATAAAATAAAAGCTGTCTGGAAGGTGATAAACAGGAAAACTGGAAAGACAAACTAACGACATCGGAATGAATTATCGCTAAAAATTGATAATAAAATTATCACAGATAGGTCAAAACTGGCTGAGATGTTAGAAAACTTCTTTACCAACACCCCAATAGAAGTTACGAAATCTCTCCCTTCTTCATCTTTGTTAGCTGAATCTTTTTTAAAAGAAGATTTTACTAAAGATATACCTCTATATACCTAGTATACCTTTGAATTTAAGCGTATCTCTGTTGTTATAATTATAAAAAGATTCAAAAGTCTTAACATAAAAACACTGAAGACTTATGGGGTATATCCGTTAAGGTTCTTTGAGATATTATTGATACTATTGCTCCTGTCCTAACAGGCATATTTAATCAATGCTTAGACAGCGGAACGTTTCCTGATTTAATGAAATATAGCAAAGTAGTACCAATTTTTAAATCAGGTAGTAAGAGTGATCCATCTAATTATAGACCTATATCTGTGCTTCCGGCATTGAGCAAAATATATAAAAATCATGCTCGACCAGATGTTGTCTCATTTTAATTCAAATAGGATTTTGCATAGCCATCAGTTCGGCTTCACGAAAGGAAGGTCAACGACGGATGCAAGAGTGAAACTCATCAGTCACATTTTGGAAACCTGGGAGAAGTCCTAAGATGCTATTGGCATATTCTGTGACCTCTCAAAAGCATTTGACTGTGTTGACCATAATAGTCAGATCTGTAAATTACATCAATACGGAATTCGTGGACGAGATGCTGATCTTGTTTCTTCCTATTTATCTTACTGGCAGCAAAAAGTATCCAATAATCGGGCGACATTCTTGGGTTCTTTAGTAAAGATGGGCGTGCCTCAGGGTTAAATTCTTGATCCCTTCCTTTTTCTAGTTTATATTAATGACCTTCCTAACATAATAGCTAATATATCCGATATAATTCTGTTTGCTGATGACACTTCTCTGATTTTTAAAGTAGATAGAAAAGATGGGGATGTCTTGTATGTCAACGAAAGTCTGTCTGTTCTTTCGAAATGGTTCGCAGTTAATAATCTCTAATTCTATAATAATCTCTAATCTTGCGAATAAAACTAAATGTATAAAATTTTCATTACCGAATGTCCCTCAAGTTGGCGTCTGTCTAATTCTTGACGGCAAAAACTTGATGTAATTACGGAAACTGGTGAGTGTTTTCTTAGGCATAACTATCGATTTAAAACTCCAGTGGGGTGGGTGGGGGGAACTCTTTCGGGAAGATTAAGCTCAGCTGCATATCATCATCATCATCATCATCATCTTCCTGCCCTTGTCCCATATTATTTGGGGTCGGCGCAACACGTTTTTTTCTTCCATTCTATCCTGTCAAAAGTCATACTATCACTAACTTCCTTTTCTTTCATATCACTGTTCACACAATCCATCCATCTTTTCTAAGCTCAGCTGCATATGCAGTAAGAAAAATAAGGCAATTGACAGATGTAGCCACAGCTAGGTTAGTTTACTATATTTATTTCCACAGTAATAAGTCTTATAGCATTTTACTGTGGAGATCTGCAGCTGATGTCTGACTCAATTTTCATATTGCAAAAGAGAGCAATCCGGGCTATTTATAAAATGGGTCCTTGCGAGTCCCTCAGAAATAAATTCGAAGAAATCGATATATTGACTCTGCTTTCTCTTTATATCTTAGAAAGTATTTTGTATGTTCGTAAAACTTAGGACTCTTTAAAATTAGATGTGATTTTCACAACAAAAATTCGCGTAGTAAACACGAAATTATGTTACCCAAATGGAGATTAGCTAAGACCAGCAAATCATTATTAGTAAACAGCATACGCTTTTATAACAAGCTGCCAAAGGCGGTAATAGAACTTAGCGAGGAAAAATTCTATGACAAATACACGCTTGTTTGGCAATGACTAATTCTGCACATGTGGCCCCTGGTAACTCATTAATATTGTGCATATTAACTGCTCCATCTTTGTTTTAATATATACATTTTTTTAACACATTGCTTTTGCAATATTTTTTAAAATTATTTAGACTTTAACTACCTTAAATTCTTTAGCAATTTATTTTGTTAACATCTCTTTTATTGATAGTTGTAATTATTCATATTTTCTTGATTTTTTATATAGCCTCTTTTTATAATATGAATGTTAGAACACTGTAGACTCCACATTTTCTTAGATTACTTCCTATTACGACTCACTTTTTTTTAATATGATTATTTTTATTGTGCTTTTGGGTACAATATTGACTAGTCTACACTATTCTTATATAATATCTATTAATACTGTAATATGATAATATTGTAATCAACCACTTCTTTTAAAAGAGTAACCGTGGACTTTCTTGCCAGTTCTTCTCCATAGGAAACGACCAATTTGGAACCGTGCACTGGCTTCCGACGTTTTATAACTGCTCATGCAGGCTTGTGTGAAATAAAAATATTTTCATTTTGATTTAGAGTTAGGGCACCTTCTCGATACAATAGAATACAATAGGCTATTTGACTGATTTTTGGAATCGATTTCATATTATTAAGTATTGTTAAAAGAGTCCAGAAAAAGTGTTTTATTTCAAATCATGTAAATATTAACATAAAAAATAGCATATAAAGTTGTATTATTCAAATAAGCCGCCAAAACGCCATATTTGACAATTTCGCGTCAAATTGTATTCGTTGACGTCACACGTCAGTAAATAAACATTGCAGTGAACTAGTTGACTTAGTATTATGCAGTTTGTGTTTATTTTAACAGTGAGTTGCCCCAAAAAATAGTTACAAATAGTGTGCCAGCGTGTACAAACACGTCGATAAAAACGACGTTAAAACTATTTGTATATGTTCTGAAAATGTAGGATTTTACTGACGAAAGGCTAAGAAATAATCAAATAACTGATTTATAATTTGTGTCTGTTACATTTTCTTAAACCCTAAGACAGAAAGACTACTTGACAACACCACAAGACAAGATACAGATGGCACATTATATTCCTTTATACTATCACATTTTTTCAAACGAGTTTTTCTTATATAACACGGATTTACACGATTTCTTGTTTGACTTTGAACAAAACAGTCTTAATGCCAAGTTATATTAATAGCACACAAAATAATTATATATTTTTTGGTATCCATCTTTTATCCTAAATTCAAAAGTTAAAAAAAAAAAGTTTGCCTTGACTAAACCTGCCTATAGTTACTCATGTCGAGTCGGGCAGGTCTATTGCTTAGTAAGATGTTAAGTAGTAGTATCCTGAGATGCTTGAGGAGAGAAGAGGTATACCACGGCTATAAGGACAATCCCGGAAGTACGGTCAAGATCCCTAATAATTATTCAACCACTGCGCCAGCCGTGCCGAAAAATTATAATAGGGTCGGCTACTGTCAAAACACAGGACCAAAGCCTCATCGCATGCAAAGAATCAACAAGCACGACCATCGATCACGATTCTCTTCTCACCGTAGGATATTTTATGTATGATCTGTATACATAATACCAACACACATAAACACATACGAAACCACAGGCAGAAGCTGTAGGCTCGAACTAAAGTGAAAGTCAATTTGGCGACCCGATCTGAGTCAATGAGTCAAGTATTCAAAAGAATTTATTCATCTTTGTCGCCACTCACTATGCCATCGTCTTGGTAGGCAGATGACAGCTAAGTTAAAATGTTAAGCGGTTGGCTTCTGCGTGTGTGGTTTTGGGTTCGATTCTCGCTAGGATTTTTTTTTTTAATTCTTGGTGGGTTCGCGCTTGACCGCTATCTCACCTGATGGAAAGCGACGATGCGGTCGACAATGGAGCGCGCTTACCTAGAAGTAACCTATTCACTCTTGGCTTAAATATTCCCGGGTTGTAGCCATCAGGAAACACAGATTCCGGTAAGGAATTCCACTCCTTAGCTGTACGCACAACGAATGTGTTCCCAAAACGTTTTGTGCATACGCACAAAACACCTATACAGGTGGGATGTCCACCATGTAGAATGAACATAATAATAATAATATTCATTTATTTCGGACTCCATCCATATGGATCCATATGGACTTCAGTACACTCATATGAGTGTTAGTAAAAACATACTTAAGATCTATGTAAGTAGGTACATAATATAATATATTAGTATTATTATGTAACATCCTTACAACCTTCCCGTAACTATTCCCACCAGTGTACCTGTATGGGACAGTCGTGACGGGATGCAAACATTTGCAAAATGCTGTTGGTACATAAAATAGTCTGAGATTTTTTTTTAATTGTTGTTAGACTCGCGTTGGACCACTATCTCACCTGACGACAAGCGAAAATGTGCTTGACGATGAAGCAAGCTCTCCTAGAAGTAACCTATTCACTCTTGACTTAAAGATCCCCAGGTTTCCCAGGTACTCGAAAAACATAACTGTCCTTCTGGTGCAGCCGGATAAATAAAAAATAACTGAATATTTTCTTTGAATAGAAAAAATATCTTAATTTTAAGTTGTATAGTACGTCCATGTTGACTAGCCTGTATATAAAAATATTAAACTATTTATTAATTAGGTAAAACTAAGGTTAAGTTTTACTTAATTAATGAGAGGAGATGAAGAAATAAGTGGAGGGATGAACCACAGCATAGAAGAAAATGAAAGAAATGGGGGAGACTGTGGCCCAGGAGTGGCCAATATAGGCTAACCTAAAAGAAGCCCAAAGAGATGTCAGCAAAATTGACGGGGCCAGTTAGGGCCGAACTGAGAGCCTGCCAGGGCTACGGATTGTTCGAAGGAGTTATCTGTAAGCCCTTACAATAAAAAGGCAACTGAAGAAACACTGTTTTAGTCAGTAAAAGTCTGACACTCCCTCTCGCTTTCATTTTCCACGTAAAAAAAAATTCAACAGAAAATTAACTGATGTACGAAACATTGACCCGAAGGCCAACTAATAAACGGCATCAAATTGGCATTGCCATTGACCCATTTAAAAACGATAATTATTTTTAACCGAGTTCAAAAAAAGGAGGAGCTCCTTAATTCGGTTGTATTTTTTTAGTGTCCGTTTGAAAGCACACTTTCACTGCTAAATCTGACACAACGGTTAAACAATTGCCATAAATCCTGATAGCGGGACAGAGAAAGGGTTCAGATGACTCATTCGTTCGCCAAAGTTTCGATCTCATTCCTCAGATTTTTTAAAAAGGTCCAAAGACCTGTCAACTTGTGCCTCGTTTAGATGCACTCAGTTTTAAACCAAAATATTTGCTCTGCTTTTAAAAGTCTTTTTACAAAGCCCCAAAGAGCTTTCAAGTTGGAGCCTCGTTTAGATGCGCGGTCTAACCCCTCAGTAGTGTCACAAACCACGTCAGTGGCGCGCGCGCTATCAACACTTACTTAGATCACAAAAGTGTTAAAAAGTGATAGTGTGATCATAGCAGTATTTAAAAACTTATGTAAAAAAAATCGAATTTCAGGATCTCATTCGTAGTGCTGGGAACGTACTAATACGTGAATAACAAAAGTGTGTTTTTTATCGATAGTGATTTGTTTTTTTTTATGGTAATTTGAAAAACGTGTTTTTTTTTTTGTAACGCTCATGGTGAAATTGAAAGTGTATTTTTGGTGTGTTTGTAAGGAAAATACGTTATTGTGTTGTTGTTATGATATTTTTAGGTTGGTTCGGTTTCTAGCATCTATACTATGATGATTTTGTAAACTGATCGATAGTTTTTGGAAATTTATTGGTTGCTTGGTTGAGTGTATTGTTTATTGTCCGAAAAAGCCTTTGAAAGGCGTCCCTTTAAGTCTTTTCCAGAGTTTTTAACAGCGAAGAGCGTGACATTTTTACCTACAAGAATTTTTTCTTTCACTTTTTCTTCTTTTTTTAAAACTTTGCCCCACACTGGAATAACTCCTGTATCGTGGGTGTTACGTTCACAAACATATAAACTCACATACGCAAGACATCCAGACCCGTAACACTTATCTAAGGCTATACTAATATTTGTTCCGTGCGGGAATCGAACCCACGACACGCAACACAGCAGCCAATTGCTCAACCACTGCGCCAACCGTACCATCAAATGTTGTAAATTATTACCAACCCCTTGGCGAATGGAGACATATTTTTTTTTTGATGATGGGAAATTCTCAAATAACTCTTCACTGTCTGGGTGGTGCGAGAGGGAGGGTCAATTTTTCTGACTAAAATACCATCCGTGTTCCTTCAGATGCCCTTTGCGTTTGAATGCCATGGCGACGAGTATTTTACCAGTTTGAATTCAAGCTTTTTTTTTATTCATTACTTGTTGGCCAGAGGAATATAATGTTTCATCTTAGTTATTTATTTGTTCTCGTTGCCAAAATGACTTTATTTTATGTAACCGTACACAATACAAAAGTAAACGCGCATATGACTGACACAAATATAAATGTTATTAAGGTTATTAAACTCTTCTGTACTCTTAACCTAACCCTACAAGTCATTAGATATTTTGTGGTTCCTGTCACTTAGTCAATTTCTGTGGACATGTCGACCCTTTTTAGGAAAAACATCGTAAGCGACAGTTTTTTTTTTGCGTTTTTTTGCAGGAATGGGTTTTCTTTTTAAAAAGTATTTTCTTCTGACTAGATCATATCCCATTTATTTGGGATCGGCACCCCGTTTTTTTTTTTTGTTTTTTTTTTTCATAATTTTAAGTTTTTTTTTTTAATAACAAAAAAAACAACCATGTTTCATAAATGCTTTGGAATTAAGGAAGAGAACGCATATTCGCAAATTGTCGCTTACGATGATCTCCCTGGAATAGTTCGATGTTTTGAACGTAAACTTATCTAATCCAATATTTCATAGGGATGTTCCATCCCATTTTCTCACGACTATCGATAATTTCTAAACCTTAGTTTGAGTAAGTAATTACATGAAACTTATTGCATGTTACCGGAGGCCGATTTTGACAAATGATATGTCAAGTCTAAGCGTGTTCATGTGTAATGGATAATTGCATCCTGTCACGTTCTCGTTACTGCCCTAAAGGTAAGAATTAGAATGATTTTATAAATAAAAGCAATATTTTAAATTATTCATGTGTGGAGGAACACGTATCGTGCACTTAGTAAGCAAATAACCTGGGTTGTTATGATAAAACTATTATAAAAAGACGCGCTTAGCACGAACAGTATGGTTATACATTAATTAATAAGTGATAATATCGATAACACTAATGTGTCTCATTGGTAAGCGACACTATAATAACGCAACCCATCTTTTTAGGGTTCCGTACACAAAGAGTAAAAACGGGTCCCTATTGCTATGATGATGGTCGGACGGCGAGATACCCATTGCTCGCCGTGTCTGCAAGCCCGCGTATCTATAGGTAGGCTACACAAATATTTATTCCATGCGGGAATCGAACGTGCAATACTCAGCGTGATATCCAATCGCTCAACCACCGCGCTTATTGTGCCGTCGTGATATTTGATTAATGATTATGAGATTGCTGGTGTTGTGACCACTATCTCACGTGATGGTAAGCGATGATGGGTCGACGATGAAGCCTAGAAGTAACCTATCCCCTTAACACAGACTCCGGCAGGGAATCTCACTCCTTAGGTGTACGCACAATAAATATGTTCCCAAAATGCTTTGTACCTACGTATGGGTGGGATATCCACCATATGAGTGGGATGTATTTACATAACATTCTTGGTCCAAATTATATGTATATATAATTTGGACCAAGAATGTTCTGTAAATTGTAATTTGAAGCCGAGGCAGGTCGCTAGAATCTAATGATACCGACTTAAGGAATGAATATTCTTATTATATTCATTTCGAATTATAATCATTTAACATAATATTATTATACCAAACCTGTTTCAGCGATGTTTCCTATGTGATTTATGGAATCTTGTTATGTTAATTTTATTCAAATGTTGATAGACCACGGATGGATGACACCTTGATATTAGCTTCAGTTTACAATTTGTAGACACTCAGGTTACATTGGAAGTATTTTTATATCTCTATATGATCTATATTTAGTTTTAAAATCTAAGGGCTTAGTTGAAGGTTGCGGATGACGAGCAATGTGTAGCTCACTATCCGGCCGCTCGGACCAAGCCCGAGTCGTTGACGGTACGTAGTGTTCCTTGCGCACCTCAAAGATATATCAAGTTGTTTGATGATCTATAACCTCACAAAACAAAAAGAACATCATCATCATCATCTGCCTAAGCTTCTCCCAACTAGCTTGGGGCTGGCTTCCAGTCTATCCAGAAGCGGCAGAATACCTGTGTTCATGGAGCAACGGCCTATCAGACCTCCACAACCCAGTTACTGGGCAACACGATACTGCTTGGATAGACTGATGGTCAAACTTTCTAGCGTTTGACTACCTGTTACAACTGTCAAAGATTTACGAATGACAACTGGGACCAACGGCTGACCAAGCCTGCTTTCCGAAGCATGTGGTGCCAGTGATAACTAGATAAATTTAGAAAAGTAGGTTTTTTTTTTATTGGGTGGGAAAATCATCTTATGACAAAAGCTCTTGGGCGGAGCGGGAGATAGTGTCAGACTTTTACTAACTAAAACCCCACTCCTGTTCCTTCTTTGTCTTTGTCCCAGGGCCCCGGGTTTCACTTTCACATTACCCGTGGCTCCAGTAGGCTTCGACCCTGCTGAGCCCCTACGACTTGCTGTCATGTCCCTGAGGCGCGCGTGGAACATGAATAGAACCTGCTCGGTTTCGAACCCGCAACCTCATGCATGACAGGCGGGTGCCTTAGCCAGTGAGCCATCACGACAAAAACAACCAGACCAAGTGTGAGTTTGACTCGCGCACCAAGGTTTCCGTACAATCCATAGCAAAAAAACGGCAAAAAAATCACGTTCGTTTTATGGGAGCCCCCTTGAATATTTATTTTATTCTGTTTTTTAGTACTTTTTGTTATAGCGGCAACAGTAATACATCATCTGTGAAAATTACAACTGTCTAACTATCACGGTTTACGAGATACAGCCTGGTGATAGACGGACAGCGGAATCTTATTAATAGAGTACCGTATTATCCTTCGGATACGGAACCCTAAGCACACCATCTTAATATAAATAAATACAGTTTTGTTTGTTAGTAACCTCTTGACCTCTAGAGGATCATTTGGACCGGTCTTGCAACGCTGACTTTACCAAATAAACACAATTTTAAGTTGAGCAACTAAAATGGTATTTACAATTTTGACAGATTCGTTTGCATTCCATTATAAGGTGTGCATTTAATTTAACTTTGATCACTTAATCTCTTTTAAACTAACTAAAAAGGGATCGTAATTAGGTAAAAAATTATTTTATGACTAGCTACCCGCCCTGGCCTATACGGGTTGCGGACGACGAGCAATGGGTAGCTCGCCGTCCGGACCGTGCCCGTGTCGTCGACGATGCGTAGTGTTCCACAAGCGCTTTATATGGATATCAACGCAAAGGGTAATTGAAGGAACATACGTGTGGTTTTAGTCAGTAAAAGTCAGACACGACCTCCCATTCCGCCCTAGAGTGGGAGAAGTCATAAAATGATTTCCCACGTTAAAAAAAGCTGCTTACGGGAGCTGGAAATATTTGCTTTCCTCTAGAATAATATACATCCACCTAAATGTTCCTAAATCACTGTCTTTAAGTGAAAAACGCATGAAAGCGTAGTCTAGACAACTGTGTTGTCTATGGTCATATAGAGCAACATAGTTATGCCAGATACACATATGGCCTGTCAGGGAACTTTGTTTTTATATTTTTGTAATGAATTGTGCGTCTATTTAGGCAGAATAAACATGTTTTCTTTCTTTCTTTCTCCTTTCTTTCTTTTAGTTTTTGAGGATGTCACGAACAGACAGATAAACGGACAGACAGACGCGTTGGGGACTTTGTTTTATAATTTGTTTGTTTACTCATTTTATTTAATGATTAGACATACATAGATTTTTCGTTACAGACCAACCATAGCTATGCGATAGTCTAGATAAAAATAAAAATTACTAAATAAATAAATAAAGATATGTAAAAGTTCATCAAATTCAGATAAGTTTCATTAAGTTAGCTCTATGGCAGGTCTTAAACACCCCTAAAATCGGACCGGTTCTAAAATACTGACCAACCAACCAACCTAAAAGACCATAATCTCTCAAATGGAGCACAGGAAACAAAGCTCACAGCCTACCAACTTTCACTACTCATCTCGTTTGTGTAAGCAAGCGAAAGGATTATTTAAATTCAATTATTTAATTCTTTCCTTTCAGCTGTCAAAGTGACAGTGACAGCTGGCTGACAAATTACGCGTCAAAGCTTACGTTCAGTGCTGTGACGTGAGATATTATTTTTTTTTGGATTTAAATGACCTGGTCACTTGGGCCTTTAAGTCTTATTTTATTTTTCAAAATACTGTATTACGTATAACATTAGATTGCGGGTGCAACAAATTCTAATGATTTTATAGTATTTGGCAGCAAATGTATTGAGTCAGTCTTCTCGGCAAATTTCGCTGAGGTAGCCAAAACTACAATAAAATTCTCAGCTCCATTTTACCGACATCATACCTGTTTCAATAATTCCTCCTATTGTCCAGTTGCGCAGACACTTGAGATACAAAACTACACCTGTTTTACATCACAATATCCACTAGTAATCAATTTGCGAATAATTAAAATAGCCACTAAACTTCACTCGAAGAAATCCCGCCAAAAAGTGTGTGATGGGATCTACGTATCGATATAATCATATAAGTGATAGAAATCGAGATAGAAAGTAATCTTAATTTATTATGACTGTTACGAAATCTAACGCATACTGTTTGTTTCTATATTTTTGAAAATATGAGTTAGATGTTTGGAGGTATGTGGAACAGAGAGTATAGTCCCGCAAACCTCCGTTGAAAAGGGAGGATCCTCCGACCAGACGGGATGTTGTGTCTGGTGGGCTGCAACTGCCCGATAGATGATTTCGGGTTGTTCTATATGTTCTAATCGCGCGGAGAACTTTGATTGCGCGATTCAGGATTTTCTTATGTGACGCGATAGATGTCGCTACATCACTCCCCTCCGGAGATCGGAGATCGATGGTTCTTGATGCTTCTTGATGCGTGCCAGGCCATTGGTAGGTTGGTTCCAGTGAGTCGGAACCGAATGCCGCATAGTTCTCGGTGAGTCGGAACTGTCTGCGGTGATGCCCCAGTGAGTCGGGGTGGTGCTATCCCAGTGAGTCGGGATGATGCTGCAGGCTCCAGTGAGTCGGAGTAGTGCTGCTGGCTCCAGTGAGTCGGAGCGGTGCTGTGCGACGTAGTGGCTTGACTGCTTGCGTCGACCAGGAGAGGTTCTTCATTGCTCTTCATGTGACTGGCCGAAGGTGCAGTGTGCTTCGCCAAGGTCGCTGATGAGGCTGAGGGTGGTGACCAGGTATGACCAGGTAGGCATGCTGGTGGTCAGGATACCCTTTATAGCCGTGGGTGCTGGCTGTATGGCTCGCTGCTCGAAAGCTTGAGGAAGTGATGATGACGTCACGAAGTAGTAGCTGCACGAAGGCTGCGCTGACGTTCTTTGTCGAGGTTCACCAGTTTGGAGGAAGGTGGAACAGAGAGTATAGTCCCGCAAACCTCCGTTGAAAAGGGAGGATCCTCCGACCAGACGGGATGTTGTGTCTGGTGGGCTGCAACTGCCCGATAGATGATTTCGGGTTGTTCTATATGTTCTAATCGCGCGGAGAACTTTGATTGCGCGATTCAGGATTTTCTTATGTGACGCGATAGATGTCGCTACAGATGTATCAAATTAATTTATCATGTAAATATTTTAGAATTTGGGTTTTTTGTACCGTAAAATTTTATTTTACGGTACATTTACAGTTTTTTGTATATTTTACCTTTTGTGTGTCAACGACTGGCTTTTATAATAATATTTATTTTTATTTTAAAGAAATCTTTATACTTTGATTTATTTTTATTTTAAAGAAATTTTTATACTTTTTATTATTTGAAAGGATGCCAATTTTTTATACTAAACCTATCAAAGGACCTTTGACAGATTTTTTTTTTGGCTTCATCCGGACTCATCCCAGTTCCTAATTCGTCCGGTCCGTATAGCTAGAAGGTGTACAAGTACTGATAATGAAAAAAGAGGAGCGCGAGGGAGTGTCAGTGGAGTGACTTTTCCTGACTAAAATCACACCTGTGGTCTTGAGTTGCCCTTTGCGTTCTAGAACCACTAGCTTCCTTTTCAGAAAATCCCTGTGGTCCTAGCGGACACTGACCCTGCTGGGTCTTTTCGGTTTGCTGACATCTTTTTGAGGAGCGCGTGAAACACTATGCGCTCTCGATAACTAGGGCTAGGTCCAGACGTTTACCAGACGGTTGGTCGGCGAATTTCACATTGCTCATCGTCCACATGCCTGTGCCTACCGTGGCTAACAGTCGAGGTCAGGATCACGCCAGCTTGGGGCGTGAGGATGTCCGTTCGTCGTCTCCTTTGCTAGCATTACTGCTTCAGAGAATGAGGCAACCGCCTGCCATTTCCCATCGCTCTTGCTCATGGCCTGAACCAGGGCACGGCATGAAAGGTCACCGTCACCGATCACCTCTACGAGGACACAGTGGTACTCCGCCCAAGCGGGGTACAACTCCACTATATACCCCACCTTGTCCTCCAGGCGGTCCACACAGTGGTGATAAATCTGGTGCTGGAACCTCCCGAACGTACCATGTCCGGTGAAGACCTGTGTCATGTGGAAGATGAGGACGGCATCACGCCTGTCCAGCCACTTTCTCAAAGAGTGCTGGAGAGGCGTCACGGCAATAAGAAGAAGAAGGTCAATTATATAAATTAATCACACCATTATTATGGCGTGTCCAAGACGTTGGATAGGTAAGGTTAATTTGGTAATTGACAGGGTCCTTTGGAGTTTGTGGTTACAATAGCTTACAACGATACAATTGTATCACACGTCATGTTTATTTCATACATTCATCCATCTATCTTTTCTTTGTCCGACCTCAGTTCAAATTAAGTTAAATAACGACAAACGACTATGTATGTACCTATCATCTTATTAATGACGGAACTGTAAAAAAACTAGTACACACATACATGTGTGATAAAGAATAATGTAAAATGTAGGGAGCGGCTTCACTTTCACTAAATTCGCAAAGTTGATTAATATAAATTTATTACACTTTGTCGACCACTCGTACGATCGGGGTTCCGCATTGATTACACGTAGTAATAAATGATTGTTTTATTTAATTTCAATTTAAAAGGGTCTCTGTCAATAGATAAAATTTCAGTTATCAGAATCCTTGGCACTAAGTATCTGTTTGGTCCATAAAATAACGCTACCTATTTTCTGATATTTTTACGAGCCCTGCACCTACTTATGTCAAATTATATCATACTTATAGCATCAATTTAAGGTATCTTTGCCAGAAATAATAATTGGGAAAATGTTTGCATTTTTTAATTTATTTGCTAAATAAAATGAATTTTCGGTCAAATAAACAAATATGAAAGAATTTTTAAAATATTTTCATGAATAACTTCACAGCTGTTAATAAGAAAAAAAAACCGAATCGAACTTTGACATCAAAGTACATCACGCTCTTTTTTGTGTTTTTTTAGTTGGGAAAATCATCCAATGACATCTCTCGCTCTTGGGTGGGGCGAGAGGGTGTGTCAGACTTTTACTGACTAAAAACCCACTCCTGTTCCTTCTTTGCTTTCGTCCCAGGGTCCCGGGTTTCAGCGCACTAAGAGATCAGACTTTTACTGACTAAAACCTACAGAGTTTCGTTTAGTTGCACTTGCCCTTTAGTGTGAGGGCTGCGGTAACACCAAGCCGAGTTTTCCTTTCAGAAGTAAACCCTTGGCACCAGTAGGCTTTGACCCTGCTGGGTTCCTGCGGTTGGCTGACATCCTGAGGCGTGCGTGGAACAGTACGCGCCGTCGACGACTTGGGCTCGGTCCGGACAGTTATGATGGACGATCGGACGGCGAGCTACCCTTTGCTTGCAGTCCGCAAGCTCGCGCCTACGGTGCCCTCGTGATCGGGATCCCGGCGGCTGGGGCGTGAGGGCCGCTCTCTCGCCCGTGCACGTGCGGCCTTCTCCTTTACTAGCATTACTGCTTCGCAGAAAGAGGTGACTGCCTGCCAATCCTCCTTGCTTCGGACCACGGACCGTGGCGCGCGAGATCGTTACCGCTAATCGCCCCCACTTGGATACGGTGGTGCTCTGCCCAAGCGGGGTACTCCTGTCCCATATACTCCACCGTGTCCTCCGGGCGGTCCACACGGCGATGACACCCGGGCGCTACTTCCACACGAATCCGGTGCAGGAACTTTCCCGAATTGACCATGCTCGTTGAGAATTTAAATTTTGAAATTAAACTTTTTAACCAATCCTAAAAATATTGCGAAATTCAAAATATTAACCTACTAGGCCACGGAACCCCCATACAGAACCAAACAAAAAATAAATTCAATTAGTGTCGAGTCACATGGCATCGAATCAATCACAGATGTATACGATACGTTTGTGCGAATGAATCGCACAATCAAGTGGGCGAACATATATATTTTAGCCAAAGATTAATTGGTTTGTTTGCGAATTATAATGTTACATACATAGATAGTCAGACAGGTGATCTTGTAATAGTAGTGTGTCAATTACTGCTGAGGAATGGGCTTGGGTAGTTTGCGCTGCCCTAAGGCAATACGGGCTGGGCTTAAAGAGTCTGTAAGTATCTAAGTGATTCTAAATTCTCAATGCCTTTTGTAATTTATAAAACTTTTATAATATTTCTTACAAACGTAAGGTCTTTTACGTATCCTAGCGTTTACTAGGTCTTAAAATAGGTCCACTAGTTGTCTTGGGGTCGGTTGCTACAATTTTATATGTATAATGTTACAAAATAAATGGAATCCACCAAAAACATTTCATGTAAAATGTTGTTAAGACCCTTAACGAGTTAAAAAAGATCTCATGTAGAGCCAAGCTTCTGAATCTACACGGCCTAACTCTGCCGACCCTAACTTCACAAATTCTACATATCAATAAAAATTTATGGCTTCGCTGTTTCGCTATCGTCGTGGAGGTGATGCGAATATTTAGTTTCTAAAGTAAGTAACGAAACAGCCAAGCCATACATTTTTATTGATATGTAGAATGTATACAGATTACCTCGTAACCTATCTAGAAGAGCAGTACTGCAACCACTAACTAGTCTAAGTAAACATATGGCTGTGTAACACAAGAATGTACATAAGCTAGTTCTAAAATCAACAAATTTATTTATTTTCAGTTACATTTCCTCTTCTCAGCTCTTTAGCTGGTTTCGATCACATTACATAGTGTGTAAAATTTTAAAGTGTCGTGTGATGAGATCCTGCGTTGTTTTCTTAAAGCTGCATGAACTTCTTGACAATGCTACAGGTATTTAAAATTATTATTATTAGAATTACATAGGAAAACACAGTTTTATTTGAGTAAAATCTAATTTATACAAATTGTGGTTTCCATTTGATAATGGCAGTCATACCAAGAGGGACATCTTTCTTTAATACTTACTCTTATTTAAAACTATTGCATAAGTTGTTATTTCAACCAATCATAACGCACACAATAACTTACTTTCCTTTATAAACACAGTTGCAAACCAAACTACCAATAAACAAGTGAAAAAAAAAATATGTGAAAAAATGTAAATGTCACAGACTAAATAAAAACCAGACATGGCATCGAACGGCAAAACGCCAGAAATTACGACCAATTTCGATAATATCGATTTGGATAAGAAAGACGAGAATGGAACGAGTCATTTGGGCAAATATGGGCAATGTAAAGGACAATTCGCCGATCATTTGTCTGCGAACAACGGGCAGTATGATGGGAATTGCCTGGGTGCCCCTCGTACAGGACATAGGCCGTCGATAATGGAGGTGGAGTGCGCTAAAGAAAGGACAAGGTTGGCGTTGCTGAAGCAGTGTTCGGCCATCTTGAAGCAAGGAGATCAGAAGTATACGAAGGAGAGTTTACATCGGACTTTTCAGGATGAGGTAAGTTTTTATTATTTCTTGACTGGCTGTGCCAAATTAAGCTTCTATTGATTTATTTATATAGATACTAGCTGACCCGGCAAACGTTGTTTTGCTATGTATATTTTTTTTAGGAAACCATTTAGAAGGATAAAAAATAGATGTTGTCCGATTCTCAGACCTACCCAATATGCACACAAAATTTCATGAGAATCGGTAAAGCCGTTTCGGAGGAGTTTAACCACAAACACCGCGACACGAGAATTTTAGATTGACTCGATTTAAACAGATGGAAATTTAATTTAAGAAACGTGAAACGCTTTTGGATAAGACATAATCTAAGTTTAATACCTAATGTTTACTAGGAAGCACATTGCATCGTAAACACTCAAAGCGTCAGCGTTTCTTTTTTCTAGCCATTTAGTAAAACAAAAAATAAATATTTAAATCCGTATCCTACAAAATCAGCACTAGTCATTGTCAATGACACGTTATCATCAAACTTATGAATCACATAATACGCTCCTATTAATCCTCACCAAAATCATTATGCAAACTCCAATCAGTCTGTACAAACAAACCAAACGCTACCAATAATAAAAAATAACATAAAAAATAACACCTTTTAATTGAATTAAGTCAGCATTGGGTAAGTTTAAGTGAACTCACACTATTAAGTTTACCCAACAGCTACACTATTAGGGTCAGTTCACAGCGAAGTGCGACGCGATACTGAGGATACGTTTTATAATAGCGTTACAATATTATGTTGAACTACACAATTTTTCCTTCAAATGATTTACCATGCAAAAAAAAACGAAAAAGACAAGAAGAAAGAAACAGATAAAATAGGTACAAAGAATTTTTACCTTTCTCTATATAAACCTTTTCCAGCATTCCTGCGAATGGTAACTTGGAAAAAAAGAGATGTAGACACTGTGTGTAAGAATACTAGAAAAATACAAAACTGTTATCTATGATTGTAATATCAGAAATAAAAACTGACCAAGGCTGAGTAGTCGACGGTGCATAGTGTTCCACGTATGCTTCGAAGAGGAGGGGGTCCAGAAAAGCTGGTATGCGCTAGGGACAAGTAGAATTTCTAAAAAGAAATCCTATGAGGGGTCATTAGATTTCCTACCTAAAAAAATAGAGACGGAGGAAGAAGATTATATCACTAGCTTATAATGTGCGAGTAGCGACGTGTTTCGGTGTGAACTGACCCTAACAACATTAAGTTTGCCCAACAGCTACACTATTCAACTTAGCCTTCGTTTTGCTCATCGCATATAACATTTATGTTTAACTCAGAAGGTAAATTTAACACAAAAATAAACCATTTAGCGATGATTCTTGCGTTTAGCAACCTGTAACGCTTGGAACAGCGATGGTAAGAAAAACGTTGGAGCGAGGTGACAAGAGACTTAGACTTGAGTTTGAGATGCTCCATCGCTGAGAAATACCTATGTCTCGTAAACAGGGAACCAGATGCTCGGTGCCATTACTGTGTCCACTGCCTGGAGAACACGGCATAGCATACACTAGCTGAGTGTGTCGCATTAGTCCCATGGGAGGAGCCGCACCGTGCCCTCGTTTCGGAAGTTGGTAGCGACCTGTCGCTGCCGGCCGTGATTCGGTCCATGGTTGGCAGTGCAGTTTTGGGATATGACAATCTCCTTCTTCGAGAATGTTTGTGAGCTTGAGATCCCGAACTAAATATTCAACATCCTACTCGGGCAGTTTGATTAATAAGTATGAGTAAATCATATTATTCAAACTAATCAGTTACATTTAAAGCTAAAAAAATATGTGTTGCTGTCATATTTCAGGCAAGTATTTTTTTTACATAAATAATCGTGACTAACTGAATTATGTTGTAAGAAAAAACAAAAATAAACTTATGCCAGATGACTCTTCGCAATGGTCGCATTAATACCATAGAGTTATGGAATATCAAAAGGAACACTTTGTATTGTGACACATAGATAACAATAAAAATATAATAGACTAGCTTCCGCCAGCGGCTTCGCCCATCTGAAAATAGAAATAATGTAGCCTATGTCACTCTTGAAATAAGTAGCATTCTACTGGTAATTCATCATCATCTTCCTGCCCTTGTCCCATCTTATTTGGGGTCGGCACAACACGTTTTTTTCTTCCATTCTATCCTGCAAGTAGCATTCTACTGGTAAATATCTTTTTAAATCACACCGGTTATTTTTGAGTTTATTCATCACAAACAAAAATACAAACTTACAAATTTTTCCCTCTTTATAATATAAAAAAATGAGTAAGTATCAATCAATCAATCAATCAAAATAGCATTTATTCCAAATAAACCATTTACAGGCACTTTTGAAATGTCAAGAAGTCAGTCAGTCAGAAAAATAAAAATAAATGATGCTAATTGCACATTCCAAAGCGTAGATCTCTATGGAGAAGAATGTGCAAGAAACTCCATGGACCATTCAATCATGTTTTGTAATTACAAATATCTCTGTTACATGTTTCTTGTCGCTATCATGTGAGAACAATGTAAATAAAAATAAAAACTAAATATAGATATTAAAATAGCAACTGGCAGCTAAGACATGACCAGCCTCAACTGACAGCGCCCGTTCGCGGACATAACGTTAATATTAGCACCACTCAGCTCAACCATTTTGAATGGAACCGAATGATCCAACACCCGCGCCACCATCAGTGAGACATTTGAGTGAGCATGACAAACTCTCAACTGCCATGCTCATTTATGTCAAACAAGTCCAGTAGCAACGTAAAAACTATAAAAAGCTCCATGGTGAGTACCATGGAGCTTTTTATAGTTATAGAAGCATTTTTTTCCAAAGTTTGTAAATGTGAGTACATTTACAAACTTTGGAAAAAAATGCTTCTATACATATAATACAATACTTATATTTTACAATTTAAAAAAAAAAAAAAACATTAAAAAATAATTTCCATACTAATCAATTTGTACACCCCGGTGGCTGGACCAGCATTGAGCCAAGCATTTTTATCCTGAATATAATCCTCCAACTTATAATATGCTTGCCTGCATAGTGTGCGTTTAATACAATATTTAAATTTCGTTTCATTGAGTTCTAATATTTGTGAAGGTATTTTATTTAAGTATAGATATATATAGAAAATGGTACAAATTCAAACAACACATTACAGTATTCAATGAATTTACATGACAGATTTTGACTCAACAAATTAAATTAACTGTAAGCCAGTCAACAAAATACGTCAGAAGTTTTATTTATAATTTCATGCACCTAATTGAGTTGTCATCACGTGATTGGGGATTGCGAATGATTTGTAATAGCCGAGAGGAATTGATCTTCTGTATCATTTTCGCAACAAACAGGTCACATCATTACACACGAATTAAAAGCTCGTTATAGTACGAAATGTGCGGATTCTGCACGCACTGCCGCAGTCGTGACCCTGGGCTTGGAAGTTTGAAAGCTTCGCAAGTAATGCTTGGGAATCCATTGTGTGGGTACGAAATTCGCGATTGTTATTAGCAGTTTTTGTTTTTTTTGATTTAGAAATGTATAACGTTATGAAATTTTCGAAGATTGTAGGTCAGTGGCTGTGTCAGATGAGCTGGTCTGTGTCTGAAGTTAAAGTGTTGCCAATGTATTGGTTTTTAATCCGAACATTAATTGCGAGTGTTTCGCCTCGTCGTTTATACCGCGTACATCGAAGGACTGACACAATTTGCCTGCTGAGGTTTTCCTATCCGATTATAATTTGGCTTTCTTCAAGGCTAGAGTGTATAGGCTCTTAATAAACTAGTGCGCCTCACCATCAACGATTGCATCACTGCTTTCCATCAGGTGGGATCGCAGTCAAGCACTAGTTTATATCAAATAAAATAAAAACCATATGCCCTTGAATAGAGTGAGCTCCTTATAGATGCCCTGAAAAACCCGTGAAGCCTAATCTGCTTCTGGAAAGAACTGGGCTGGATGGAATAAACTTGCCAAATGATAACATGACTGCCATGGCCCACGCACAATGTGGTCCACGGAGGATTTAGTGCGGAAACCCAACTCCAATAGATTAGGCCTAATCATGACGGTAAGTCTCCAGTTTGAGGAGTGGCGGCGTCACGCCTTCCTCACCTTCTGCATAACGCAGGTCCTTACCGGACATGGTAAATTCGGGAGTTCCTGAATCGCATTCAGGCGGAAGAAACCCGTTGTACTAGAACGCAAAGGGCAACTGATAGCCACAGGTGTGCTTTAATCAGTAAAAGTCTGACACGTTTTCCCACCCTACCCTAGAGCAGGAAAAGTTATTGGATGATATAACACCTCAAACAAAAAACTCCATAGATAGATAGATAGGCCCTTGAGTTCGCACAGTGATTTCAATTACATAACATGATAAAATTACAAACACGCTCTAGCATCGGGGTTTTTTTTTATTAAGTTGGTTGAATGAGGTTTCAACATCCAGTCCAATCACTTGAATTGCGTTTGAGACTCGTCGATACTGTTTTTCACGAATCCAGGTCAGTAAATATAAACTTTCTGAATATATCAGGGTCCTCTTTAAAAATATTCTCAAATAAAGTAACCACTCATGTCATTTATGTAGCAAAATCTATGGCGCCACATAAGAACTAAACTACAAAATCCTGCATCGCGCAATTAGAGTTCTCCGCGCGTTTTGAAGTTTTTCACATATACAACAGTCTGACATCATCTATTAAGCAGTTGCCCAGATCTGACAAAACATCAGTCTGGTCAGAGGATCCTCCCTTTTTAACGGAGGTATGTGGAAGTTTACACTCTACTCCGCATACCTCCAAATTTTAATTAAATAAGGGCCAGTCAGTTCGTTTGCCGACGCCTCTCATGGTCAAGCACTGTTCGGTTCTTAAGCAAACATTCCAACCGCAAGCCTTCTTATTTTATAAATAAAACTTAACTTAATATTACTATCACGAATAGTAAATATTGATGTAACTCGCTTCTGTCAAACAAGTAATGACATGAGGTCTTTCCGTATAGTGTCTCACGCTTCCTTCATAGACAACTTGAGTTATGTTAAATAAAAAAAAATCATAGATGTGACAGAATGTTGCTATTAATCTCCATTTTTGTAAACTTATAAGCCATGTGTAACATTAGTTACACTTGGCATATAAATTTCTTTTTATTTTTACTTTTTAAAAATAAAAAAGTCGGTTTATTATACAACAACATTAATACATTTATTTAAACGTATTTACAGCCAGCACAAACCATCGCGGGTAACATCTATGTTTTTGTTTTAATGGTCTTTTTCTCTATTGTAGTTTTATTTTATTTGATCAGGTGGATCTCGCTTCTGAGTCATGTCTACAAGTTGTTTTCCAGAGTCATCACGAATCGTCTTGCACGCAGGTTCGACGACTTCCAGCCTCCCGAACAAGCCGGGTTTCGAAAAGGCTTCAGCACCGTGGACCACATACATACGCTGCGGCAGGTTATACAGAAGACTGAGGAGTATAATCAGCCTCTCTGCTTAGCGTTTGTGGACTATGAGAAAGCCTTTGATTCGATTGAGACTTGGGCTGTACTGCAGTCTCTCCAACGGTGCCAAATTGACTATCGGTACATCGAAGTGCTGAAGTGTTTGTACAAAAACGCCACTATGTCAGTCCGACTACAAGACCAGACTTCGAAACCTATCCTCTTGCAGCGGGGCGTGAGGCAGGGAGACGTAATTTCTCCGAAACTGTTCACGGCAGCAATGGAGGATGTTTTCAAGGTTCTGGAGTGGAGAGGGCTAGGCATTAATGTCAATGGCGAGTACATCACTCACCTTCGGTTTGCTGACGACATAGTAGTCATGGCTGAGACTACGGAGGAGCTCAGTACAATGCTTGGTGACCTCAGTAGAGCTTCCGAAAGAGTGGGACTTAGAATGAACATGGACAAAACCAAAGTCATGGTAAACAGCCATGTAGCACCCACTCCTATCAAGATCGGGGACTCTACACTCGAAGTTGTGGACGAGTACGTTTACCTGGGACAGACGGTCCAGTTGGGAAAGTCTAACTTCGAGAAAGAAATCAATCATCGAATCCGACTGGGCTGGGCAGCGTTCGGGAAGCTGCGCGGTATCTTCTCGTCCAATATACCACAGTGTCTCAAGACAAAAGTCTATGACCAGTGCGTGTTGCCAGTAATAACATATGGCTCTGAAACGTGGTCGCTTACAATGGGCCTCATCAGAAAACTCAAAGTCACCCAAAGGGCAATGGAAAGGGCTATGCTCGGAGTTTCCTTGCGTGATCGAATCAGGAATGAGGATATCCGCAGGAGAACCAAGGTCACCGACATAGCACGAAGAATCGCCAAACTTAAGTGGCAATGGGTAGGGCACATTGCTCGCAGAACGGATGGCCGTTGGGGCCGAAAGGTTCTGGAATGGCGACCACGTACCGGAAGACGTAGCGTTGGAAGGCCTCCTGCAAGGTGGACCGATGACCTGGTAACGGTACCGGGAGTACGATGGATGCGAGACGCACAGGACCGTTCATTGTGGCGACACTTGGGGGAGGCCTATGTCCAGCAGTGGACGTCTTTCGGCTGAAATGATGATGATGATGATGATGATAAGGTGGAAGAGACTGGTCTCCGTGACAAAGGGAATCCTAGTGTGGAGTCCAGAGGTGTTAAATTTTATGTACCTTTTGGAACAATAAACATATTTGTATTTATTTATATGAAATGAGTAAATTCGAGAGTTGACTATATTAATAGCCTGTTATTTATTGTCATAGCTTCTGAGTTGAGTGGAGGCTCTTTAAACAGTTTAAACTGTTTTTATGTCAAAACCCGCTACTTAAAAAGCGAATAAAACAAAAACTGACAAGGAAAAAAAATGCCAAAAACTGCTACGTCAAAGTAAGTAGCTAAGTCAAAAAAACAGTAGCCAGATCAAAAAAGTGGCTAAGTCAATAAAACAGCAACCAGATCAAAAAAGTCGCTAAGTCAAAGAAACATCATCCAGATCAAAAAAGTAGCCAAGTCAAAAAAACAGTAGCCAGATCAAAAAAGTTGCTAAGTCAATAAAACAGCAACCAGATCAAAAAAGTAGCTAAGTCAAAGAAACATCATCCAGATCAAAAAAGTAGCCAAGTCAAAAAAACAGTAGCCAGATCAAAAAAGTAGCTAAGTCGAAAAAACAGCAGTCAGATCAAAAAAAGTAGCTAAGTCGAAAAAACAGCAGCCAGATCAAAAAAAGTAGCTAAGTTAAAAAAAAGTAGCTAGATCAAAAAATAAACTAAATCAAAAAATCAGTTGCCAGATCGAAAAAGTAGCTATGTCAAAAAAGTTCATACGTCAGAAAGCTTAGGCAAAAGTAGTTTTTATCCAAGCTACTTTAGTCAAAAATGCGGCTAAAGCAAAACGTACAAGCACTTGGTGCTTTTAATTTTAAAAACGCTGTCACTGTGGCCCTACAACACCCAGACACACGTACACACATGTACTCTTTACATACATGTGTCATAAAATTTTATTTCAATAGCACTATTTTCGTAATTCTGTGTTTTTGAAGACATAATTTTTCTATTGCTGCCTATGAACAGATAAATATCCACGCGAATTTTAAGCTTTATATCAATGTCGTAAGTTCTTTTTACAATTTTTAGAAACGTAAAATTAATTTGGTTTATCAAATGGTTTACATGCGGATCAGAAAGTGTTTTTTTATTGGAATCGCGACCTTTTATCGAGTCATTAAGAGTGTACATTTATTTTGCAAATGGTAAAGTTTAATTTTGTTGTATATTTTCTAAACTAGTGGATTATTCCGAAATTGTTTGCAATACGTACGAGTATGTTTTAATTTTTGTTATCTACATATATATATATATATATATATAAAAGGAGAAACTGACTTAATGACATATCAACGCACACCCGAAACTACTGGGACCAGGAACGTGAATTTTTGCACAAGGTTTCATTTTATGACGTAGGCGAGCACTAAGAAAGGATTTTCCAAAATTCACCCCCTAATAGGACGTAACGGGAGTCAAAAGTTTGTATGGAAAAACCTATTTTGACGCGGGCGAAGCCGTTGGCAGAAGTTAGTAATAAATAAGAGGACAGTTATGAGTTTATTAAAAATAAGTTTGCAATCAGCTCTTTATTATTTCAATTGACACTTAATTTTATTACGACTAGTTTCTTCAGATTCGCTTTCGTTTTAAAAACCTTGCAATAAAATGTTTATTACTAGCTTTTGCCCGCGACTTCGTCCGCGTAGAAGTCAAAAATGGTTTTATTAGGTTTTTTGAGATACGAAAATATGAAATATTATTTATTATCTTCGTCGTGTGTGATAGTCCATTGAATTGTATGGCGAGCGATATTGTGTCTTAAGATAAAATATTATAGTATCTTAGTCGTGTGCTGCGCTCCTTAGTGAACTCCACTGCGGGTGACGTAACCTACGACAAATTTATTATTTGCGGTTGATACAGTAATTGGGTCTAAGGATCGAACCGCAAAATTAAGTTTGTTTTTTATTGTATATACTTTTCCGGGATAAAAACTACCCAGTGTGATGCCCAGGATATTAAAGAATTATTATACCAATTTTCATCGCAATTGAATCGGTCGTTTTTGCGTGATGCCTGAACAAACAGACAGACAGACAAAATTTGTTTTTATCACATTTTTGCGTTCGGAGTCGGTCTAGAAACACCCCCTGCCATTTATTTTGTTTGATATTTTCAATGTACAGAATTTTCACTTCTACACATTTATTATAAGTATCTTTAACTGTAATCAGCGTTCTGTACCTACTCAGATATACATATAGTTTCTTACCAAAAAACACCCAAAAGGACCAGTTGTATTTATTTATTACTTATTTAAACTTTATGTACACCAGCAGGTGCATTTATTATTTACAAGCACTTGTACAACGTTGAGAGTACTGGTGCCAAAGTAGTAACGGTCCTGACTTACGAGTTGCAGGTTGCGAGTTCAAACCCAGCCAGGCGCATTACTTTGTGTAATTTATTTCATCACCACTGCTCTCAAAACGGTGAAGGAAAAGATTGTGAGGAAACCGGCAAGTCCTAGAACCAAAAATTTGAAGACATGGGACATTTACCAACCCGCACTGGGCCCGCGTGCTGAATTACGGCTCATTCCCTTTCCTGGAGAGTAGGCCTGAGTCCCAACAGTGTATAAGTCTCTAGTGTGTAAATAAAATTATCCAAAGGAGCAACATAGTAAAACAAGTCTCAGCAAATGTTCTGAAAGGGAACCTAACTACTTGAAACTAAATGTTGGAACTAAGTTATGGTCTCGTTAGCATTCCGCGACAATGTTTCTAGTTAACAATTAGATAAATTGCCTCCACTCTACACAGTTTGTACCGAGGTGCACGTTAGCGCATAATAAATGACTTAATTTATGTGCCAGCGTTAAAAGGCCTCCATCGGTGGACCGATGACTGATGATGATGTCGTGGAAATCCGATGGATACGGGACGTGATGCTTGAAGCTTATGCCAAATAAACATGTTTCCTTTCTTTCTTTTAAGAGTTCCGTACCTCAAAAGGAAAGAACAGAACCCTTATAGGATCACTTTGTTGTCCGTCTCTTCGTATCTTGGGAACGCGTGAACTTATCGATTTGATATTACCATATAATTAGGTCTGTGGTCCCTTAAAGCTGTGAAAAAATCAAACTTCTAAGTTAACGGAAAAAAAAGATATGGCCGTTTATGTCGCAAAAAATGTATATTTCGACGCTCAAGGGAACCAAAATTCTAGAGTACTTCCCGTTGACCCAAAATCCTGAAATTTTGCATAAAGCAAGGTCTTATAACACAAGTATAGAAATAAATCATATAAATAAAAATTTGTAGTTACGTCACAAAAAAAAAAAACTTTTTAGCGATTTGGAAAAAACTTCGAGACGCCAATCAGGAATTGAACTCTTTACATAGGTCAGTTTGTACGCAACCCTCAGGGCGCGAGTCGGGCTTGCACTTGCCCAGTTTTTTTTTCTTTCTTTCTATGTCCAGCAGTGGACGTCATTCAACTGTAATGCTGATAGTTATATCATCATCTTTCTAACGAAATTTAAATAATAATAATAATAATAATAAATAGTGAATAATAATAAAAAAATAATATTTATTATTATATAAATAATATTAATATTATTAATTATTATTAATAATAGTCTTCTATCTATCTTTCTAACCGTTTCCCAACTGGCAAGCCGGGGCAGGTCGCTAGAATCTAATAATACCGACTTAAGGAATGAATATTCTTATTATATTCATTTCGAATTATAATCATTTAACATAATATTATTATACGAAACCTGTTTCAGCGATGTTTCCTATGTGATTTATGGAATCTTGTTATGTTAATTTTATTCAAATGTTGATAGACCGCGGATGGATGACACCTTGATATTAGCTTTAGTTTACAATTTGTAGACACTCAGGTTACATTGGAAGTATTTTTATATCTCTATTTGATCTACATTTAGTTTTAAAATCTAAGGGCTTAGTTGAAGGCGAGCAAAGGGTAGCTCACTGTCCGGCCGCCCGTTCACCGTCCGGACCAAGCCCGAGTCGTTGACGGCACGTAGTGCTCCACGCGCGCCTCAAAGATATGTCAAGTTGTTTGATGATCTGATGATATCTACCTCACAAAACAAAAGGCACATCATCATCATCTGCCTAAGCTTCTCCCAACTAGCTTGGAGCCGGCTTCCACTGTAACCAGATGCGGCAGAATACCTGTGTTCATGGAGCGACTGCCTATCAGCCCTCCACAACCCAGTTACTGGGCAACACGATACTGCTTGGATAGACTGATGAACTACATGGATGATATTGCTGGCTATTTTCATGGGGATCAACTGATTTTTTTTACGTTACAATAATTTTGACAATCTTTTCCTGGCAGGCCTAGATTACACGATCACAAGTACTTAGTTCTCTGTACCCCAAGACTGCCACAATATCGGTCTATATCAGTGGTTACCAATCTATGGTCCTTGAACCACTGGTACGAACGTAAGAGCTAAAAATATGGTCCAGGACAGGTGTAAAAATATTGGCCCGCGATAGGTGTAAAAATATGGCCCGCAAAAGATGTAAAAATGTGGCCCGCAAAAGATGTAAAAATATGGCCCGCAAAAGATGTAAAAATATGGCCCGCAAAAGATGTAAAAATATGGCCCGCAAAAGATGTAAAAATATGGCCCGCAAAAGATGTAAAAATATGGCCCGCAACAGATGTAAAAGTATGGTCCGTGATGGGTGTAAAAATATGACCCGCGACAGATGTAAAATTTCAAACTTTCCAAATGAAAAGTAACATTTATGCAAACTTATTTTAAGTTTCTGACAGAAATGCTTGCTCGTTAGTTTTGATTTTAAAGACTAGATAAGCTACAAGTTTTCAATTTATAATAAGTTTTTTTATTAGGGTTCCGTACCCAAAGGATAAATAAGGGACCCTATTGCTATCAGTGCGCTGTCAGTCTGTCTGTCACTAGGATATATCTTATGAAGCGTGATAGCTAGACAGTTGAAATTTTCCACTATGATGTATTTCTGTTGTCGTCATAACAAAAAATAATAAAATCATTATTTAAGTGGGGCTGGCTCCCTTACTACAATCGTGTTTTTTTTTGCCGTTTTTTGCTACGGATGGTACGAAACCCTTCGAACGCAAGTTTTCTTCTGGACTGCTGGTCCCTGTTAACAACTATGAAATGAAAGGGGTCTCTGGTCAAAACAGTTTGGGAACCACTAACTAATTCATAAATTACCTCATTTCTTGCTATTGCCAGGCAGTTTAGCTTAGCTATATTCTCACTTGAAAGACATGCGTGTTGCGGAGACATGGGTTTATGAAAATAAAATAACAAACTTGAAACCATACTAGAGAACCTATCTCGAGCTCCTAACGCGATCCATTTGACGACCTAAACTGAACTGTAAAAGGGATGGAGCTATATAGAGTGTATACTTGCAAAGATCCATCCCTCTTTCTTAAAGCTTGATATTTTAAGACGTCATGATAAGGCCTCAGGTCCCCTTGCAAATCCCAACCCCCAATGAAAGAATTTCATCACACAAAGGTCTATCAAACTAGATCACTTGCGCAACCCGATCAATCAGCACGCGTCATTACCATATGAATGGCTATTTTGACAAATGGCCGCCGCGCCTGCGCAGAACGGCGCTCATATCACAAATATAATTGCTTTGGAAAGTCTCCGATGGTATCAAGTGTAATATTTCACCAGTTAACTCACGGTGCTGGCTAAACGGCTACTGAGCAATCGATCTCCGTTGGGCAATCGGTACTTGAATGAATGATTGGTATTCACACCTGGTCTTGTTTGAGAAGTTACTTACATTTGGGTGCTCAGCTTCAATATTGCTCAAGTTATGAGTTCTTCATCTTGCTTAACACTCTGTCTCTTTTCTAAAGTCATCATCCTCCCACCTATATCTCAATATTACTTAGACTATACATCGATAAATCGAATTCACTCGCTGTTTCAATACGATGTATCGAATCGATCTGAGGTTTTCGAAAGCTATTGATATACCTACTCGATGTATCGATATATTTTACGACGTTTTATCGTCGAAAAAGTGATAACCAGCTAATGATAAAAAAGATATGATTACATATATTAATATCATAAATTATAAATCAGAGTTAAAAAAACATGCTCTGATTTAAAATTTATATTTATTAAACTTATTGATGGAGCTAGGTGATAGCTTTCAGTCTTTACTTAATAAGATAATTGCAGTAACAATATTGAAACTAAAAAGATTTTACAATTACAGTGCAGATATAAAACTTAATCATCAGAGTCAGATGAACTTAGCGATGGAATTTTTATAATTTCATCGCAATTATTAGCAAACCTATGAAGTCTTGGGTTTGGGGAGTTAGACCCTGAAACAGTTTTTCATATATATATTAGTAATAGTCTTATGTTTACTTGACTCCGATTCAAAGAAACATTAGAAACTTGTATAATCTGTGAAACTAAACATAAATGTCATTCAACCTTCATTCAGATTGATGTCTGTTGCTCCCTCCTCACTGCGTGAGCCAATGGAATGACTGCTTGTAATTAATGGACCAATCACAGATCGACAGCTGACAGGGTAGGTCAACTAGCTGCATGATATACTTTAACCTCATACTGTTATTATAAATGTTGTTAAGAGAATTGCAGACTTTCCGTTTCGTACAACTGTTCAAATTTTAAAACACACATTGCATTCCTTTTTCAAACTTGGAACCCGTTTTGGGTTCAAAGTTAGCTGTCATATTACACATTGCATTCTCTTTTCAAACTTAGAACCCAAAATGGGCATATTATGTGCAATATGATAGCTTATTCTTACTTCCAGAATTCTTTTGTTTATGCTCTAGGACACCATGGCGGCATAGCCAGGTCATGACGTCAAAAAATGTACGGTTGATAGCGTGACCATAGAATTTCATGCAATTTCTTGGCTGCGCGAATTGGAAGCATCGTCATGGCATCCTTGTGAGGATTTTAAATTTTGTTAATCCCCGTATGCAGGATCTAGTGTGGATACTGTAAGTTTCACCTAGACGGATGGGTATTGTACCGTCATGTCTTGTAATTTATTTATTTATTTATAAGCCTGTTCTGTCCCACTCCTGGACAAAGGTTCCTTCCACTCCTTCCATCGTTTGCGGGCCCGCGCTTCCTCTTGCCAGTTCTGGCAAAATGTCTCTAGTTTATCCCGCCATCTCCCCATCCCCGTCTCACTGTTTCAGGGTACCCACTTTGTGCTACTTTGGCCCACAATTTGTTGGGTATGAGGCAGACATGTCCTGCGCAGTCCCATATCCGTTGAACTCGCACGCACGCAGTCCCATTACTCGTTAGCAAACCTTGAGTTTGGACTTCTGGATGTTAGTCAAAGACCAAGTCTGTGAGCCGTAGGTCAAAATGGGGAGAATACACATAATATCTATGAGCTTTGGTTTTTGTATCGATATCCAAATCAAGCTACATATTTTTCAGTTGTATAATGCTTCTTATAACATAGACCTTATTAGCAATTAAATAAAACCTACTTTCCGATATTTATTTATATTCTGTCTTAAAATTCTCACATGCAAGACCATAACAGAAACACATAGTTATTATTACAAACCTGTGGCTAATAATACCTGACTTATGACTTATAGGCTAAGACCTAGGAACAATCTAACCTTCCAGCGGTACCCACGATCTACATACGATGTTGACATTGCCTTGAAGCCTAGAAGGTGGCTAGTGACGTCACTCGATACAGCCAACAATTACTAGAGACAATTACTATCCCTTCACATATGAGACAACCTTGCGTTCACATTGGTCAGGTAGTGTGTAGTGCAGTGAGCTACAAATTGTAATGACCAATCAGGTTAATGGATTTTTTTTCTAAGAATTATTGAGAAAGAATTGGGGGGAATAGATTATCTAGTTCGAAATGATAATTATAAATTAGTTACCGGTATGATTTGGTAAGCGTTACGTGATGGCTGCTCTTGAAAGGAGGATAACATTGATATTATTATGCAAATCGGTATTTAAGTTAATTAGGTATCGATTAAAAAAAGGAAAGACCAAAATGACGCTTAACGATAACGCAAATTGGCTAAAGTAAACGTAAATTATACTCCTGAAAAAATATGAAATGAATATAATCAATGATGATGAATCTTGACAGTACCTAATCTATCGATTTCTGTTTTCCATTCAATTTTGATGAACTAGTTTCAATTATCGCTACGACAATTATTATGAGATATTTATGGATGATCAATATATCATAATAATTGTCCAAAGCCAGGGGCTTAATTTAGTATCATATGTTTATTATTGCTGTAATTTTATCTACAGCTATATTCATGTGGTGTAGTGTATTCAAATGCAGTAAATTAATTAGCACTCGAAGTCGTGAACGACTACGTTTGCCTAGGACAGACGGTCCAGTTGGATAGGTCTAACTTCGAGAAAGAGATCTATTGTCGAATCCGACTCGGCTGGACAGCGTTCGGGAAGCTGCGCGGTATCTTCAAGTCCAATATACCACAGTGTCTCAAGATGAAAGTCTATGAGCAGTGCGTGTTACCAGTGATGTCATATGACTCCGATCCGTGGTCGCTTACAATAGGCCTCATCAGAAGACTTAAAGTCAGCCAAAGGGCAATGGAAAGGTTAGTGCTCGGGGATTCCTTGCGTGATCGAATCAGGAATCAGGAGATCCGCAGGATAACCAAGGTTACCGACATAGCACGAAGAATCGACAAACTTAAGTGGCAATGGGCAGGGCACATTGCTCGCAGAACGGATGATCGATGGGGCCGAAAGGTTCTGGATTGGCGACCACGTACCGGAAGACGTAGCATTGGAAGGCCTCCTACAAGGTGGACTGATGTCCTGGTAAGGGTTGCGGGAATCCGATGGATGCGAGACGCATAGGACCGTTCATTGTGGCAACACTTGGGGGAGGCCTATGTGAAACAGTTGACGTCTTTCGGCTGAAATGACGATGATGAAATTAATTAAGCCACTTAATTATGAAAAAATTAATTAGCAGGAAAAAAATGGCTTCTTTTATTTTATTTTTAAATCCATATAAACTACTTGCAAATGTAATGAAGATGTGAAGCGTCGTGTTACCAAGGACCAAAAATATAGGCCTACTTAACTTACATTTCAATAATATTCTCTAGTTCAAATTCCTCGGCAGTTATATATTTTTTGTATTACTAGGCTCGCATTTGACCACTATCTCATCTGATGATAAGCGGTGATGTGGTTGACGATGAAGCACGCTTGCTTACGAGTAGAAGCTCAAGCTGTCAGGAAACACTGACTCCGGCAGGGAATTCCACTCTTTATCTGTACGGTGGTGGGTTGTCCACCATAAACATGTGGCTCAACCCCGTTCGTCTGGTGGTCTGATGATGGAACGGGCTAGGCGGAATTAAATTATGCAATTTCGATGCACATTCCCCAAAATGTAAACTATAGAAAACCGACAGGCTAACAACTCAGCGTCAAGACTTTAAAGTTTTGACTCGACGAGTGCATCCCCACCGATAATCTCCTTGACTCGTTTGTCAATCGAACTATTAAATATGTCGTTAGACCTACTTACTGGTCAGTATTGACTCCTACGCAAATTAAACTAACCACCTGATCACAAACAGTTCAAACAGCGACAAGTAATGTAAATCAGCCCTGATATATGGTGGACAGCTGCAGAGTTATGATAACACTCAGTGGTGTTTACACAGCGAGATAGTTAGGCAATCTCACTGTCGAGCTAGATCAGTCTAAATTACTGAGGTGGATGTTACGAGAACTAAGGTTTCTCGTTTAATAGTCATCTTGAAAGAGATATCGTAGAGGCCTAGCAGGGCCATGGATAGTGTGAAAACGAAACCCGGGGCCCTGGGACGAAGGCAACGAAGGAACAGGAGTGGATTTTTAGTCAGTAAAAGTCTGATACCCCGCTCTGCTCAAGAGCGGGATTTATCATTAGATGAATTTCCCACTTAAAAAAAATCTAGAAAGAGAGAGAGAGAGAGTAAGAAGAAAGGAAAGAAAGAGGATAAAAAGAAAGAAAAAAAGAAGAAAGAATATTTATTTTTATTTCACACATACAACTTTATTCTGTTTTATTTTATTAATAACTATTTTGTGTGTACTTATTTTCCTATCACACACGGTGTCTACATCTCTATTTTTTCCAACTCTCCTTTTGCAGTTATGCTGGAATAGATTTCTTTCGAAATAAGCATCAACTTTGTACTATTCTTCTGTTTCCACCTTTTTATTTTTATGTGTGTACACAAATAGTTAAATAAATAAATAAAGTTATTAAAACCAGAAATAGTAATTGTAGATACCTACCTACTTCAGCATATGCTACGATGTTTAAAAAAATAAATAACTTAATTTGAACCCAACCCGAACTAGCATATCCGGAGAGACCTTGCGTCAGGTGGAAGGTGGCTCATGAACATACAACACAATACAACTTCTTGTCTTATTTTTCTCTTTTATTTTTATTTTCAATTGTGCTCCTTATTATTATTATTATTTTACAATTTGATATTGTAGATCATTTTTATTTTGCAATTTGACTTTATTTATTTTTATTTTTGACATCAATATTTACTTTATTAAGTAAATTACATTTTGTAAATTATATATTTACTTTTATTATTGTGAACGTGAGAACAATGTTGATTGCCTTTTTTTTTTTTCCTTTTCAGTAATTTTAACGTATGTCTGGCAATTTGAGTATATTCTGCGGCCTACCCAAATGTCCTTTCCTTGGTATTGTTCGTCAAGTCGTTGAGCTCCTTAGTAGTCCTGGGTTGAGCTTTGCGAATACTGACAAATGCTTGCACTGACTGGACAGGTCCACTCAAATTTGTATGGTTCTTTCTTCAAAAGACCATCTCAGACAAATCTGCACTGTTCTCATGTGATTTGACCATTACATATTAACTGTATGGACTTTAAAAGAGACTTTGACCCCTGAGTTTGTTTCGGTGTTTCTTCTCAGGGTAGTCAGCTAGGAAACACCGGCCTCATCTAGTTTAAAATGACAAAAAAAAAAATTGACGTGTAAAAGTGTTTTTTTTAAACCTACTTACAAAATAAATATCATTTATCATTTAACTGCCTTGCACGCACCATGCATTCCGTTTCTCGAACGGCCATCACGCACCACAATCGAGTCACCACTGTTCCATCGACAACTCATAGTAACATAATATTAATTTACTGCCCACTTACGGTGTGTCGAGTAGATAACCGAACCTATTAACTACAAACACATGCAATAACTCTTATGTATTATTCCATGTAAATTCGTAAGATTACGTAGCCGTATATAATGTTTTGCAACGACAGGTGGATTGAGTGTAATTTGAATTTTAAGAGGCAAATGTGTAAGTGGGTTTGATCGAAAACACAAAACATTGAAAATGCGGCTGTATTTTATTTTGCACTAGCTACTTGTATCTGGCCCTTTGCCTCTTGTGTCCATATAATTTTCCCATAAACCAATAATTATCCGAGCATTATCTGGCATCCGAGCTGGTCGCTCCACCAAATTTGATTGCAAACCAAACGGACACTAGGTGAGTAACTCTCTTTAGAGATGTATACATTTTGTTGGTAGCGGCGACTGGTCGCACCGCCATGGTGTCCCGGTGAAATATAGCCCTTAAGAAAACAACCACACCGATTTGAGTGGACCTGAGGCCCTACCAAGAGCTCTTAACGCGATTCATTTAACAACCTAAACTGAACTGTTTACAGGATGGAGCTATATAAGGTGTATGGCTCCATCCTTCTTTTCATACATTTTACTACGTCACGGTAAGCCCTTGTCCTGTACTAAGAAGTCCGACGACTCGACGAACAATACCAAAGAAAAGACATCCTTAATATCGTAAAAGTACTGTTCTGTAGTGGCAGAAGGCTTGGGCAAGCGGATGGCGAGTATGTGTAGATCGCCATCCGGAACAAGCCTGAGTTGTTGACGGCACGTAGTCTTCCAAGCAGGCCCAGCAGGGTCGAAACCTACTGGAGCCATGGGTTGTGCGAAAGAGTACCCCGGGCTCCTGGAATGAAGGCAAAGAAGGAACACAAGAATGAGTTTTAGTCAGTAAAAGTCTGACAAGCTCTCCTGCTCGACTCTAGAGCCAGAGTAGTCATTGAATGATTTCCCATCTAAAAAATATAAAAGTGTTGTGTAGTGAACGGAACCCAGAACCTCACTTCAAGCAGTCCTCACTTATGACTAGCAATACCCGACAGGCTTGCAACCCAACTGTACCAGCCAAACGTATTGCCCGTGATTTATAGCCGAGCTTATTAGAACCACTGCTTATGGTAACTTGTTGGAGCAGGCGCTTATCGGCGTGATCTATATCGATCGTTAACTGTAGATCGCTGAGCTATATACATAATCAGCCAATTACGATGTTCTTTTATCTTTAGCCTTCTTTTGGGTTTTAATAATAATAAAATAATAATAATAATAAAAAGGACGCTTTTTCAGGGCCCTGCATGGACCCGATGTAGACAAACTAGCGTCCGTAGCCTGGCTGCGTTTCGGTGACCTCTTTGGGGAAACTGAAGGTTTTGCCTGTGCAATTATGGACGAAGTTATCATGACGAATAACTACCGGAGATTTATCGTGAAGGACGGTACGGTTGACATCTGTCGGGCATGTCATCGACCGGGTGAATCAATCCGCCACATTATCTCTGGTTGTTCTCGTTTAGCTAACGGGGAATACTTGCATAGACACAACCTTGTAGCCAGGATTATCCATCAGCAACTTGCTCTGAAGTACTCTCTTGTGGAATCGGAGGTGCCGTACTACAGGTATGTGCCCGACCCAGTTCTCGATAATGGCGATATCACATTGTACTGGGATCGGTCCATCATCACTGACAGGACTATTGTGGCCAATAAGCCTGATATAGTGGTGGTGGACCGAAGTGAGAGGCGTGCAATGATTGTTGACATATCCGTTCCGCATGACGAGAACCTCGTGAAAGCCGAGAAAGATAAACAAATCAAGTACTTGTTAGTTGTTGTAGTACTTGTAGACTTGGCTCGCGAGGTTGTCGACATGTGGGATGTGGACTCAGCGATCATTGTACCGATAGTCGTGTCAGCCAATGGCTTAATAGCCAAGAGCCTCGACCAACATCTCAGGAGGCTCACGTTAGGCGGCTGGATCAAGGGCTTGATTCAGAAAGTGGTACTCCTGGACACGGCTCGTATAGTTAGGAGGTTCCTCTCTCTGGAGCCCTGACCGCCGGTAGCTTGGACTCTGTTCCCGATACCGGTGGGCTACTATTTTTTATATTTTTAAATGTTTTTAATTTTATAGTGGAATATTTAAAAATATAATTTATATGTTTTGTTAAAGCAATAAACGGAATAAAATCGTTTATTTATAATATAGGGCACATTTACAATAAAGTATATTAAATATTAAAAAGAACACAGTTGCTTATATGCCTGAACTAGGGTGAACCTGTGCTTCAGGCGAGAAAGTGCTTAAATACAAAATAATAAATTAACACTAAAAATATGACTATTATAAAAACTTAACTAAATTTAGAGATACGGCGAGTTTTATTTACAAACAGTAAGTAGGTCTTCTGTCTCTACATAAGATGTAGGGATATCCTTAAATAAATTCTCCTACACTGCGTGGAGCGAGAGGGAGTTTCAAATTTTTACTGACTAAAACCCACTCGTGTTTCTGCACTTGCCATTTGTGTTCCAGAGCCATAGTGACCCTTCCGCACAATCCCGCAGTACCTCAACTCAAACTCTGGCTGAACTTAATATATGAGCTTTTAAAAAAATCTTTTCAAGTTCAAATACCTGTAAGGACGTTGACAGTCTAGTTAAAAATGGTTTTAACCGTGAGCTAAAATATTGATCCGTCAGAAACCTCGATTTAAAACTAAAGGGCCTATTACACTACGCGTTATTCAGACAGTCTGTATTTCTATTTATCTCATCGTTCTGTTTCATTCCTTCGCAAGACATTGACGTAAGTTGCTCTCTTTCTTGTGTGACGCTACATAGACTAAGACAGACAGACAGGCTGAATATCAAGTGGTGTAATAGCCGCTTAAATTTCAATAGGTTAAAACAAAACAGTGAAGTTTAAGTTAATGTACTTGAATTTTTTTCTAAAATTTCAACATTGCGTCGACTACATCTTTGCTCTCCATCAGGAGAGATAGTGATCTATCGTGAGCTCGACTTTAATAATTAAAAAAATAATGTTTTTTAGCACAGCATTCTAGATTCACATTACTCACATTGAACCCAAATGAATGCAGTTTTTAATTTTATGAGAGATGCAATTAGTGGAACATATTTTCAGACCATTGTACTTATTTTCAAATCTAATTAGTGTCTCAATTAGTACGTCACCGCTTAATCGTGACTTTGCCGACATTACACAAATAATTCAACACAAGCTTATTCGTAATCTTGTTAAATTACTCAACAGACGTCGGCCAACCTTCACTATTACTTAAATTAATAAATTTAATTTACATGAAGTAATGAACATTAAAATAAATAAGCCTTGTCCCGCCAAAATAATCCACATGATATTAACATTGAGTTGGATGCAGAATAGATGTGACATTTATGTTGTGTTCTTTCGACAAAAGGTTATTTATTAGTTTATAATAATAATAATAATATTCCACAACTATCACACGACGCCTACTAGACAACTGATACACATACTTATATATTTCTAAATAGATACCTACATATATAGATAAATTACACCCAGACACAGAACAAATGATCGTGCTCATCACACACACATATATCCAGGGTGGGAATCGAACCCACGACCTCCGGCATAGCAGTCAGGGCCACTGACCACTAGACCAACAGGCCGGTTAGGGCTGTGTCAGTTCTAGAACCTAACTAGGGCATTGTTTCTCATTGATCTTTTGGGTATACAGGGCTACTTTCTATTGCTTGAAATATTTCAGGGGTGAAGGCATCAAACCAAAAGTCGATAAAAAAAATCTGCGGTTACATGTTGTCGAGTTACGTTAACATAATTAAATGTAATGAACACCAGGTTTTTTTTCACCTTTTTTTTATCTAGTAGTAAAGGTATTTATATTCATAAATAATTTCACCTGTCGATTATATTCAGGGAAATAAAAATAACCCTATATATTTAGAGTAAGGACCAAACGTCAAAAGTTGGAATCTCTATCTATATCTCTAGAATCCTATATTCAATTAGTTAAAACGTACAAGTACAATTACGTAAATCAATACAGAAAAGTGAAAAACACATAAAATTATAAATAAGTATATAGCGTTGGTATCTGAAATTTAATATTTATGTTTGTAATTGTAAAGTAAAAAGAAAAATGGAACTGTGAACTCTCGCGTAATTTCTCTTACAGAACATCGGACCTAGGTCTAATAAGGTACCCCGTATCATTAGCGAAAGTGAAATCCAGCAACCTTTTCGTAACTAAACAGATGAGTACAGTAATTACCAACTAGTGACATACAAATCAATCCTGACCGCTCCCTCCTCCCACAGTCCAGTTGACATTGAAGTAACATTTACATCTTGTCGACTTTTACACAAAATAATTACAAATGTATGGCCCCGAAATAATCGATACGCAATCGAAAGTAGATCGATAAAACGTATCGATTTGATAGAGGATCATTCGTTATACTGTGACTAATGTGACAGGTTAAGGTGTGGTCTCGAGACGTGGTTTTAATTAAATATTATATCAATGATTTGGTTATCAGCTGATCAGTAATTATAAATTAGTGTCAATATTTGTGTATGAGTAGTCAGTTGTTTTTTTTTTAATGATGTGCCTTTCCAGACGACATACTTCGAAGAATCACTAAACTTAAGTGGCAGTGGGCAGGGCGCATTGCTCGCAGGACAGATGCTCGATGGGGCCGAAAGGTTCTGGAGTGGCGACCGCGTAACCGAAGACGCAGCTTTGTAAGGCCTCCCACAAGGTAGACCGATGCCCGATAGGTTTCGACGGACTGAACGAAAAGAAGAGTTTTGGGGCTGTCAGTGTCCAACAACACAAATAATGTAAACTAACATAATTAAAATGCCAAATCACATAATAAGAAATATCATATACTATTGAGAAAGTAGAGGAAAAATTAAAGTGATAGGTCAGCTATCACTTTTGATTGAGGATTGTGTGAAGAGTGATATGAAAGAAAAGGAAGTTAGTGATAGCATGACGAGTAACAGGGCAGAGTGGAAGAAAAAAACGTGTTGCGCCGACCCCAAATAACACGGGATAAGGGCAGGAAGATGATGATGAGGTCAGCTATCACTTTAATTTTTCTTCTCCTTTCAAAAACATCGTGAATTAACATTTTCTTTCTCGTTTTTTTTGAACGCTGTAACGTTTGAGCACGCCTCATCACACTTAAGGTACCTACGCACGCCTCATCACACTTAACCTAGCTCCCGAGCAGTGCCATAAAACAGTGACTTTCTGAAGCCTCGGTAACGGCTAGGTTAATAGATTTGAAAAAATATATGTTTTTTATAGATTCATGTAAAATATCATCAACATAATTATGGTTTTTACGTATGACAAATAATTTTGCCAATAAAAAAAATTTAATCAACATGATATTTTTCCGCTTGTTTTCCATACTCCTTTCAAATGGTTTTGATCTTTAGAAATATGTTTACACAAAAAAGTTACTGGTTAAGTGTTCTTCAGAATGTACATAGCAAATTAATCAATATTTCACAAAGAAAATTATTTTAAAGGTTAGCGGGGCTTTATGCGATGTGTGTATTTAACTCCGGCCAGATGTTCGAAGGGACTAAACGCCTTAATATTATAAAGGTGTAAGTTTGTGAGTGCATGTATGTGTATATGTTTGTTATCTCTTCATGCTTGAACGAATTTCGATGAAACTTGGAACACGGGTGGACCATGTCCTGGATTAGCTCATAGGATAGTTTACATCCCGGGAGTTAGTTATATCCCCTTGGTATAATTTTCTACTTTCACTCGTTTGAAACCGCTGGCAGCAGTTAATATGAACATTATTATTATTATCTCTAAGTTTGGAGCGTTTTGTTTCTGAAAATTTTTGGTATCGGTTTGACAGGCAAGGATAACAGTGAATTCCAAGCAATTATGTGTAGCGTTTGTGCTCAGATATGCATCTAAGGTCAATAATACATTGTCTACTATTCGGCTTCAACATTCACCTTCAATAAGAAGGAATTTCAGGACCTACGCTTATCTACCTATGATATAAACTAACCATTATTTTATAATAGGACTAGTGGCTCGCCCCGACTCCACTCGGGTAATTAAACTTCCTCCTTTACTAATCTTTTTATTAGTGAAAACTGTATTAAACATTCGTTGCGATATTAAGGTGAAAATAAGGAGAAAAAAACTGGGCAAGTGCGAGTCCGTGCAAACTTACTTTTCAAAACCGTTCGATTCCTGTATTGAGTTACGAAGATTTTTACGAATCGCAACTTTTTTTTGTGACGAAAGTACAAATATAGTTTTCAGATTTTTTCCAATACTCGTGCTTTGAGATCTTGCTTTAGGCCAAATTTGAGGATTCTAGGTCAACGGGAAATACCTTATGAATTTTGATTTTTTTCGTCAATTCAGAAGTTTGAATTTTTCATAGCTTCAAGGGACCGCAAACTTGAGTATATAATTTGAATTATAACTCAATGCCTCCACGCGTTCCCGAAATAAAGGGTATTGACGGATAGACAGACAGATAGACAGACAGATAGACAGACAGACCGACAGACAGACAGATAGATAGATAGACAGACAGACAGATAGACAGACAGATACACAGACAGACAGACAGATAGACAGACAGATACACAGACAGATAGACAGACAAACAAACAGACAGACAGATAGACTAACAGACAGATAGACAGACAGACCAACAGACCGACAGACGGACAGCAAAGTGATCCTATAAGAGTTCTGTTTTTTCCTTTTGAGGTACGGAACTAAACTAACTCTATAGAACAGCCACTGAACTTCATTGGGCAAAATTCCACCACAATCCAAATAAAGATAAAATATATCTAATGATAGTTTAAAAACACAAGATCATCTCGGTAATGAGTAAGTACCGTTTGAAATAGATAATAAATTCCCGAGTTACAGCAAACTACACGAGAACCACACCTTAACATTAGAGCAATCTCAGTGATCTGCCGACCATTAATACACCGATCGTTTTAATTAGAAAACATATCGATATGTAATTTTATAAGTAATGAGTTTCTCACTCAACAATAAAGCCAGAAGGACCACTTGAATGAGTGAACGAGATCGGGATCTACGAGAGGTAACGGGCCGTAATCTACCACGCAGGGCCCGGTTTGGGTTGATAGATGTCACATTAACCATTTAACTGCCTACGTCGGATATATCCGACAAACACTCCTTTTTTTTTAGGTGGGAAAATCATCTAATGATAATCCCGCTCTTGGGCGCAGCGGCAGATAGTGTCAGACTTTTATTGACTAGAAACCCACTCCTGTTCCTTCGTTGCCTTCGTCCCAGGGCCCCGGGTTTCGTTTTCACACTACCCATGGCCCCAGTAGGCTTCGACCCTGCTGAGCCTCTACGATTTGCTGACATCTTCCTGAGGCGCGCATGGAACAATACGCGCCGTCGACGACTTGGGCTTGGTCGGGACGGTTACCGGACTGTCGGACCGCGGGCTACCCATTGCTCGCCGTCCGCAAGCCCGCGCCTACGGTGACCGGAAATCGAGATCGGAATCCCGGAGGCGACTGGGACGTGAGGACCGTTGCCTCACGCGATCGGCCACCGTAGGCGCGGGCTTACCATCAGGTTACCAAAAAAAAAAGTATAAATCCATTCCTCCTGACATGTTTAATACGTCATAGTAAGGCCCTGGTCCTTCTGCCCTCATCTGTTCTCACTGGTCCTGCCGCTTAGATTACGACATTAAACTCGTCGGCTTATGTTAATGTAGCGTACATTAGATAGCTGTTTACACGTAGGTACCGAGTGGGCAGCGAAGCTGTGCGTATGCGCTGCTCAGTGCGCACCAAACTGGTACTGATTAAGATATTCGGCGCGACGATTGACGATCCCAATCGCTGTTTATCGCATATGATTTTAAAAGTCATGCCCAATTTGGACAGGACCAACTTATGAGTTTCTGACGATTCGGACACGATATATTTGGACACAGCGTCCGAATTGACATATTTTATTTATTTATTTTATAATTTATGTACACACATGAACAAAGAAAAAAGATAAATTCTGATAAAAATTGTACAAAGGTGCTGCTTATTTCTAAAAGAACTTTCTTCCAGCAAACCTGCGAAAGGAGAAATAGGAAGAAATGTAGACAATAGTGTGTAGAAGTAATAAAAGAAGAGAATGTGAAATCTTAAATAAAAATAAAAAATACTTATATACTGTACATACTATACTATATATACCTTATACTAAAAATAAATACATAATGTATATACGTATATAATTAACACACTAGAGAGGAAAGATAGTGCTCTTTTACTTTGGATTTGAAGAGCGAAATTGTTTGTAAATCTCGAATGCTAGGCGGAAGAGAGTTCCACAACCTTACTGCATTAATTATTACATTATTACTTATTGCATTATTTTATTTTCGATATTATTTTTTTTACTAACGATTCGGACACCATCAAATTTATTAAAGCTATTTAGTACAGTCAGATAAAAAAAAGTTTTAAAATATAATTTATAGAAATTTATTACCCGAAGTTGCCGCCTTAAGGTGTATAGTCCCTTGAAAATCTGACCGGATAGAGCCCCGCTGACCTTTAAATCCATTTTCTTTGCAAAATATTGATTGATTTACATATGCTATGTACATTCTGTAGAGTAAACAATTTCTAAAGATCCAAGCCATTTGAAAGGAGTCGGGAAGAGAAGCAAAAAAAATATCATTTTGTTAATTTTTTTTTTTGGCAATAGTATTAGCACTCTTCTAAACACCATAATGGATAGGGTTGAGTGTCCTATTGTGGGGCACTGGAATAAGGTACACAGTTCGGGTGGTATCCTTTTTAATATAAAATAAAGTAAAAAAATAGGAAACTATAAGATACTAACATAGTTTTACTAACACTTTTATAGAGAATTATGTTTCGATTTAAAATATTAAATTAAAATGAGTCGTATAACGAGGTTTGAATCTAGGCAGGTGCTTTACATATAGGTTCATGACATCTAATTTAGTGACATGTTTATTTGTATTATTATTCCATGACATTTAATTTTTGTTTTTTATGCTATTTCTGATATTTAAATTTTTAACCAATGACATTTTATTTAATGACATTTTTAAATATATAATCTCTGACATTTAATTTTGTGATCATTGTAATTTGAATCTAATTTATGAAACTAGTTTTATGGGAAGAATACCAAATCAATATTGTAGATTACCTGATTAATTTAATGTATTTTTGTAAAATTTGAATTTTATAGGTACTAACATAGTTTTAGGTAAATATTGTTACTAACACTTATATGAGTGCCAACTTGAATTAAATGGTATACTATTATTATTAGTTTTACGAAAAAGTCATATGTTGATAATTTTGTACATGAATCTATAATAAACATATATTTTTTTCAAACTTATTGACCTAGCCGTTACCGAGGAGTAGGCTTCAGAAAGTCAATGTTTTATAGCACTGCTCGGGAGTTAGGGCCTTAAATCGGCGAGCGCTCTTTAAATTTAACAACGAGGGTTTTGTTTTATTTATTTAATGAATTACAACGGTTAAACAACCAATTACAGTAATTAAACAAAAAGTTTTAGGTTAAAAACAACATGTACTTACATCAATTCCTCTCACAGTACTTCTGACATACCAATAAAATCATCTTCCATTCATCCGCAAACAGATCGTTTGTTGGACAAGAGATAATTTAGTGCAGTCAAAGTGCGAGGTATTGGAGACTGCGCACGGGCAACAGTGCGACACTGAGGTACAGCAAACATTCTGTGCTTTTTGCCGCGCCAGTAATTGTCCGGGACAAAGAATAAGAATTTATAATTGATAGTCTCACGTTTGACCACTTTTTGATCGTAAGCGACGATGTGGTCGAACACTGGGTTATGACAGTCACTGTCTCTTTTTCGAAGTTATGAAAGAAAACGGCCTCGCTGATGCGTCTTCACTCACCTCTAAATTAGTCCACGCTCCACCTCTGCTAGTAAGTGGGCCATAGTCTACTCAGGAGCACCGCACTCGCATTGGGTGTCGGAGGGGTCTTTAATTCCTCATTTTGGAAAGTTGTGTTCATAACGGCCTACTTGGCTGCGCAGTCTATTGATCGTATTCCATTTAGGTCTGATGCAGATTGCGTCCGAGTGGTAGGTGGTAGACCAGGCTCAATCGGTTAAACGGATGCGGATGTTTTAGTAGACTATATTTTGAAATTGGATAAATAATACATTATCCAATGGAATAATTTTTTATTTTCATACGGTTTTTTTTTTAGGTGGGAAATCATCTAATGACATCTCCCGACCTACGGCTGAGCTGGAGGGCGTGTCAGACTTTTACTGACTAAAACCCACTCCTGTTCCTTCTTTGCCTTTGTTCCAAGGCCCCGGGGTTCACTTTCGCACAACCTATGACCCCAGTAGGCTTCGACTCTGCTGGGCCCCTATGATTTGCTGACATCTCTTTGAGGCGCGCGTGGAACACTACGCGCTGTCGACGACTTGGGCTTGACCAGACCACTACCGGACAGTTAGACGGCGAGCTACCCATTGCTCGCCGTCTGCAAGCCCGTGCCTACGGTGTACTTTCGTACGGTTGACGCTGTTGACAAGAGCATCTTGTAGAATTTTAGCGATAGTTACCGTTTAAGTTGACGCTGCAACTTAATAGCACTTAATAGTGGGTTCAATTTCTTTATAAATTTTAACATGGTAATGTATCTTTTGTCACAACATAATTGCACTAATATTATAAAGGCGAAAATTTGTAAGCGTCTGTGTGTGTATGTGTGTTACTTCTTTACCCTAGAACGGCTAAACGGATTTGAATAAAACTTGGTATACGGTAGAGCCTATGTCCTGGAATATCACAGAGAATATTTTTGTTCCGGGAGTATGTTTTCTTAGGACATTTTTCTACTTTTGCGCGACTGAAGCCACTGGTCCTGCCAGCGGCAAGTTATACTATAACACAAAAAAAACTTAACGGAAATACTCGACGAACGCTTCATTTAGATATTCTTTAAGAAAAAGACATGTTAGATTCAAACTTACACTAAAAACCATCGGAAAAAATGTCCCGTGTAAGTCCGGTGACAACGGGTGACACGCAGTCAGCTGTCACTCTCAGACTACCGGAGTTGAGACACTGTCCGACACTTGATTCATTGCCTGCTTAACGAGACGATGAAATCAGCTTGTGCAGGAAAAAAATTGTGTCTCCGATGTTAGATGGTTACCTCATTAGTGGATGTAGGCTCAAATTTCCAGGCAGTTTTCACGATTTAAAATACAGTTATAAATATCGTAAATAGTTTTATTTGGCACACATAGATACATACAGATTTAAAAAAAGCAGGAAATTAACATTTATGTCCTATCATTTGCAAAATATTATTTATCACTATTTTTTTCTTATAACAAAATAAAATGCGGTTGTAGCATTTTATTTTGTTTTTAATTTTTGAGGTGAGAGAAATCTGTTCATAAAAAAAAATCGCTTATTTCTGAGTATAGGGTACATGGAAATTTTATTTTATCAGTTTATTAGATGAAATTACATATATTATCTTTGCCAGTGTTGTTTTTTTTAGGTGGGCAAATCATCTTATGACAAATCCCGTTCTTGGGCGGAGCGGGAGATAGTATCAGACTTTTACGTACTTCGTTGCCTTTTGTACCGGGGCTGAGTCTTCCTTTCAGAATCAGACCCTTAACCCAAGTAGGCTTCGACTCTCGTAGGCCCTTACAGTTGCTGACATCTCCTTGAGATGCGCGTGGAACAGTACGCGCCGTCGACGACTTGGGCTCGGTCTCGACGGTTACCGGACGGTCGGACGGCGAGCCACTTCGTCGTCCGCAAGCCCGCGTCTACGGTGGCCGGAAATCGGGATCGGAATCCCGGCAGCGGTTAGGGCGTGAGGACCGTTGCATCACGCGATCGGCCGCCTCGTTTGCTAGCATTACTGCTTCGCAGATGGAGGCGACCGCCTGCCAATCCTCCTCGCTCCTGACCATGGCCTGTAGCAAGGCCCGGCACAAGAGATCGCCGCCACCGATCGCCTTCACGAGGACACGGCGTTGTTCTGCCCAAGCGGGACAGACCTCCGGGCGGTCCACACAGTGGCGATACTCGAACGTCGCTTCCGCAGGAATCCAGTGCAGGAACTTCCCGAACTTAAATAATTACTTAACCTTAAAACTTAAATAAATTTAGACTGCCATTATTACTTTATCAAAAATAACTCTCAAATTACGGTTTATGGGGAGCTCAAGTTTTTATGAAAAGTCGTTGGCAAAGTGCTAGTTTAAAGAATAAAATATGTTATTTCATAAATAAGACTCCTCCATCAAATCACTCAGTTCAATTAAAATATACATCTGTACACTCATGTCATACAATTTAATAAGTCAACCACTTACAAAATGCGGTCTCCACGATAACCATATCCCGATGTGGTGCCATTAACTCCTAACTAAGATGGCCACTAATAGCTATGAGATAAAGCTAATAGCTTTCATAGAATGGGTAATAGCTTCCCGATTCAGTACTAAATGGTAGGACTGGTCCTTGGGCAGTAGCACTAAATGACTAGCATTAGCATAATCAAGCCAAAACAGTTACCGTGGCTCTGGAACGCAAGGGGTAACTGAAAGAAACCGATGGGTTTTAATAAGTAAAAGTTTGACACTCCATTTTGTTTCGCCCAGAGTGGGAGGAGTCAATTTTGATGATATCACACCTTCAAACAATAATGAAAGGACAAGCCTAACTGATGCGATACGAAGGCCCCTACTAACTACCTATGAGGGCCCTCGTAACTACCTACGAAGTCCTTAATAACTACCTACGAAATGCCTGTTTTTTTTTTTAAATAATCATCACCTTATCTCTAGAAATTTCTGTTGTATCATGGGTGTGCATGATTGTATACTCACATACACAAGACACTCAGATCCGGAACACCTATCTGCAGCGCAGCAGCCCATCGATCACTGCGCTAACCATGCCGTCCAAACTATACCTACGAAGTCCCTAGTAACTACCTACGAAGTCTTTACTAACTACCTCCGAGGTCCCTAGTAACTACCTATAAAGTCCCTAGTAATTACCTATAAAGTCCTTACTAACTACCTACGAGGGCCCTCGTAACTAATTACGAGGTCCTTTTACCTACGAAGTTATTACTAACTACTTCCAAGGTCCCTAGTAACTACCTATAAGGTCCCTACTAACTACCTACGAGGTCCCTACCACAAGTATTTCACATTGAAACAACTGTTTAGCAACAGAGATAAATAAATAATAGTCAATTACTCGATAAGCATCGCATCGATTAGACTCAAAACATGAAAGTATCGAGAGGCAATCAATCACCGGTTCGTGACCGGCCCGAGATAATTATATCACTCGGGCTCAGATATGATCGATTGTGAACTCGGCATGAGGTGATGGGTTCGACCACTGGTTGAGCTATTTTTTGTGTGTCAAGTTAAAGTTTTATTTAGCTACTGTTTTTTGAAAATGTGTTTAAGCTGTGATGGATTGCTGAAGGATAGATGTTTCTGGGATGTTGTTGCTACTAGGTCATGCTTTTCGGTGGCGAGGCGACCAGTTTATGTTAACATTACTTTAGAACAGTAGAAGTACTTAGTCGGAACTATAAGGCTTTATTTCTGAGGTCTGATATTATCTAATGACTTTTCCCAGTCAGACTTTTACTGATTAAAACAACACCCGTGTCCTTCAGTTGCTCTTTGAGTTCTAGGGTCACAATTTTCCTTTTAGAAAATTCCCGTGACCCTAGTGGGCATCGGTCTAGCTAGGCCTCTACAGTTTTGCTGACATCTCTTTGAAGCGCGAGTCGAAAACCATGCGCTATCGATGCCTTGGGCTCGGTCTTTACCGGACGACCGGACTGCGAGCTACCCATTCCTTGGTGTCCGCAAGCCCGCGCCTACGGAGGAGAAGGGTCGAGCCCATCTCAACAAACTTTAAGCAGTAATAAAATAAATCGTTAATCGTATGCGAATCGAATGTTTGCGAATAAAAGCTGTGAAATAATGCGATCATATCGAGATGTATCCGTACCTCGGAAAGCACGTTAACACGTTGGCCCCGGCTGTCATTTGAACATCTGTGATAGTCATTACAGATAATCAGAAGCCAGAATATCTGACACTACATTGCCATGAGTTATCATGTTGTGCTGGGTTGTGGAGGTCAAACAGATAGTCGCTCCAAAAAAATATTGGTAAAATGAAATATTGGTATCCAGCTGCGTCAGGTAAGACTGTATGACCGACCTCAAAACCAAGTTGGAGAAACGGCACAAGGGGACAAGGGCAATGGACTCTCAAAGGTAGATTTAAACAGGATACACGCGAAAAATATAACGCTTCTTACAGTCGGGTAAAAAAAAACAATCAATTTTTTTTTTCGTTTTATTGTGTTAAAGTAATGTCTTGTGGACATGCAGATTTTTTTACTAAGCAAGTTTTGTTCAGAATTTGAAAATAAAAAAGTACTTAAAAAAAAGCACAAGTTACCTGAGATTCAGGTTTATACCAAGTTCAGGTAGAATGGAATTAAGGTAGAACTACACTGCGCACACGTGTGCCACACACGCCGATCTGGACGCGCGTCAGTCTTCATACATTTTATATGGAAACTAGACTTGTAGAGCTACACTAGATCCACGCCACGCGACGCCACGTGACTTCGTTCTACGTACAAATCAGGCGTGGTCTACGTGTACGTCGTTCTAATGTAGTTTAAGCATTATTGTTCCTCTACCACCCTGAGGTACCCCCCAAGGGGGGTTACCCCTTGCCCTTAATTTATAATACTCGTACAAATAATTCAATAAACAAAGTATTATTTTCTTGTTATTTATTTTAAATTCCATTCGTCTTTATTGTGGAACATAGAAAAGTGTACATAATACAGCTGTTTGTTGTTAATAAATGAGACACGGCAGACATATTTTATTCATGGATACAAGTTAGACCACTTGTAGTTGTATGTAAATGAACCTAAACATCCACCTACACCATTTCACTAACATTCAGACCAGCTACAGCCACTAACAACGCACCACCCACCAGCTACTAAGTGTCCCCCACACATGCCACAGCTACCGGCGACTTTTTCATCTAAAATGGCTGCCAATTACTCGTCCATATACAAAACGGGCGAGTTTTTGTCGTTCGTCTGTAAAGGCTCTAATTATGGTTTCCGGTTAGACAGAGGGAATGTTGGCGCGCGGCGAAGAAGTCGCGAGGTGTGCGCGAGACGCGCGGCTCCGGCTGCCGTAGGGGTGGCACTTGCCGACACTGAATATTTCCTTACTAAAGAAACTAAAATGTATGAAAATTATAGTAGATTATGTGACTAGGGGCAAAAGCAGTGTCTTTACGTCTTCGTCGCGGGCGGCATATTGAATTCCGAATGGAACGATGGTTGTTAAGTTTTAATCTCGAACGCCAGTGAGGGATTTCTATAATTAACTCCCGAGCATTAAGAAGGAGAAATGAAACCTAAGTAAAGTGAGGAATTTAAGCCGCCCAAAACAAAGAAGCTTTATCTCCGTGTACTCTACTTTTTACACTATCTGTGAGATAATTAAAAGACAAAATACTGAAACAAATTATATAATAGAGAAATGTAATGTACTTAAAAGTTAATGTTATAAACTATAAACTCGACATTTGTTGATATAACCTCGACATGTTTTGAAGTTTGAATAATTTCTAACCTTCGTCGTGATTTCAAAGGTAAGTTCAATATAATGTCACTTCAAAATGTATGCACCAATTGACCATATATGAAATATTTTCCGTGTTTTTCACCCTATTTCCACCAGTGGCAACCCTAACAAATATCTCTAAATGCGACTTCCATTAGTACCCGCATCACGTTCAGCTCAGCGCGGAGCAGTACCTACAAGGACTAATGAATATCTTCATTGCGAAACATGTGTACCGAATTACTGATACCAACTGACAGACTAACGGCAGCTTTTTATACAGATATCAATTTTTATTGAAGGAAATATGAATGAATGAAAAATTGTTGCAGAGTTATGAGGCGGTCGTATAATTGAGAGCGGGTTGCCGAGTTCGAGATTAATTTGTCGCCCGTACGCAGTGGACTTTTGAGATTGTAGTAAAACAGCTCACTTCAGTACAAAATAATATAGATATTACCTTTGAACTGTCAAGAAGTCAGTCAGTAATATGATGCTAATTGCGTATTCTAAAGCGTAAATCTCTCATCATCGTCATCATCTTCCTGCCCTTGTCCCGTGTTATTTGGGGTCGGCGCAACACGTTTTTTTCTTCCACTCTGCCCTGTCATTCGTCATGCTATCACTAACTTCCTTTTCTTTCATATCACTCTTCACACAATCCATCCAAAGCGCAAATCTCTATGGAGAAGAATGTGCAAGAAACTCCATGGACACTCTTTTAAATAATATTACAAATATCTCCGTAAACATACGTAAACTTGTGCGCCTGATCTCAACGATAGCTAACTGAACGAGAATGTCGCCATTACGCTACATCAACAGCTTTACTACAGATAATCACAAATACGTTTCGGTCTTGCCAGCATAATAAGTCGATGGCAATGAATAATCAAATACGAAATAAATTAAATGATATTCTTCGCCTAGGAGTTTGTGGTAAGGAAATACTTTGTTGTCCGTCCGTCCGTCTGCCTGTCTGTCAAGAACCTTTATCTCGGAAATGCGTGGAGGTATCGAGTTGAAATTAAAACCATACACTAAGATCTGCGGTCTCTTGAAGCTATAAAAAAAATCAAACTTCTAAGTTAACGAAAAAAAAAGATACGGCCATCTATGTCGCAAAAAACGTGCCTTTCGACACTCTCAAAAGGAATCAAAATTCATAGGGTACTGAAATTTGGCATAAAGCAAGGTCTCATAGTATAAATATAGAAATAAATCTAAAAACAGAAATTTTGTTGTTACGTCACAAAAAAAAAATACTTTTTTGCGATTCGAAAACTCTTCGAGACTCCATTCGGTAATTGAACTATTCACATACTTGTATGTAGGTAAGTTTAACCGGAACCCTCAGTGCGCGAGTCCGACTTACACTTGACCAGATTTTTAGTTTTTTGGGTGGAAAATCATCAAATACTCACTTGACCGCATGGTAGGCGCAGAGGTTGAATGATTGACTGCTGCACTGAGTGTTTTGAAATAACCCGCAGCCCATAGTTCAATTACGGTTGGTCCCGACTTAAATTTAAAACCTTCGACAGTCGTCACAATAGTAAGAAGCCAGAAAATCTGCCAGCCGTCTTGCCTTGATTATTTCCATAGGTATCCAGTACACGATCATGCAGGCGTCAATCAATTCCATCAATCATGAATGATTTTTGAATGACGGAATTTTATCGCCATTAGTTTTCGTCATGCAAACGTAAATCATCGCATTAGACGCTAGGTTTTTCGTCAATCGAAAAATTGACTGTAGCAAAACTGACAGCAAAACAAACTATGATTTTATTTAGCCTGCACAAGAGCAGCTTTGGGCATAATTTTCTCAGAAATTGCTCATTTGATTTTGAATTGTAAGGTTGTTCCAGTGATCAGTGCTGGCACCCAGTTGTAACGGCCTCGACTTACGCGTTTTTATATATCTGTGGTTCAAACTTACTGAAGCGCTTTTTCTTATTTGTGTAACTTATTTCTACACCACTGCCCTCAAAACGGTGAAGGCAAACATCGTGAGGAACACGTCCTAGTGTCAAATATTCGAACACATGTGACGTTCATCAATCCACACTAGACCCGCGTGGTGAATTACAGTCCATTCCCTCTTCAAGAGAGTAGGCCTGAGTCCCAAACTTAAATTCAAAATTATTTTATTTCACATAGGCCTACATGGGCACTTATATGACATAAGAAGTGGGCGCAGGATTCCAATTGGTTGTTTCCTATGGAGAAGAACTGGTAAGAAACTTCATGGTTACTCTTTAAAAAAAAGATGCAGAGAATCAATAAAAAAAGCTGAACGTAAATTTTCCTTTAAGCGTAAAATTCGGAACTACCACTTGAAGTCCTCCCAATCTTAGTTTGGTCTTCGTCATAATTGTTATATTTTTAATTGTCTTAATTATGTATTTTATCATTGAAAGAGATTATATCATTATATCATTTGGGAGATCAAAGAAAAGATGGATGGATTGTGTGAAGAGTGATATGAAAGAAAAGAAAGTAAGTGATAGCATGACGAGTGACAGGGCAGAGTGGAAGAAAAAAACGTGTTGCGCCGACCCCAAATAACACGGGACAAGGGCAGGAAGATGATGATGATGATGTATTTTATCATTATAAGCCACTAAATGATACTTTATTATAATTTTAATATCTATTACTTATTTTTTGTTTACACCTACCAAAGTTTTGTTGTGTTCTTTTAAAGATTGACTGGTAGACAATGCCTTGTTGCATTAAGTCCGCCTATGTACCACTACTGTACATGAAGTTTAAATAAATAAATAAACAATGTAAGGCTGTGCAATGTTATGTTTTATTAAAGTTGTCTATTCAACTTTATGTGACCACGACGTTTAAAAATTCTTAATTAAGCCTACTTCTTATGATTTTTGCGCTAGTTTCATTTTTAATTGACACTGCGGTTTCTAACACTTGATTGACATGACAGATGTCAATTTGTATTAATTCATCAAACTCTTATAAAAGTTACGCAAAAATTCTTAAATAAAAAATTGCATGCATAATAAATTGAATTCTCTGTCGACACCTTACTCTGTGTACCAAGATGGTGTTAGACAACAAGAAAATACTAGGTTTGATGTAAAAACAAGTTACTATCATTTGGAAAACATATGAAAGTATACACTGTGTCCAAAATTTTAAAGTTCAGAGTTAAGAACACACTGCTTCAAAGTTTTTTTTTGATACAAGCCGTTTACCTGATCAAAAAAGTCTTACGCACTCTTTAGAATTATTCGATGACTGCCCATATTAAAAATTTAAATAACTGGCAAAATTAAAATTAAAGTGATAAAAATATTGCTCCTCTTCTATTGGTCGCAGCTTAATGTTATAAATATTCTATATGATATCATAAATGAGCTATCCAACATTAAAATATTTTTTCAATTGGAACCAGTTTTTTTTTTTTTTAAATTGATATATACCAGTGCTTGACTGCGATCCCACCTGATGGTAAGCGGAGATGCAATCATTGATGATCAGGCGCATTAGTTTATTAAGAGCCTATTCACTCTAGCCTTGAAGACACCTAAATTATATTTGGATGGGAAGACCGCAGCAGGCAAATTGTTCCAGTCCTTCGATGTACGCGGTATAAACGACGAAGCGAAACGCTTAGTCCGGACCGTTGAAGTTTCAACAACATAAGGGTGGATACTCGCCGTTCGTCGGGTTGTCCGCTGGTAGAAAGGAGATGGCGGAATCAAGTCATGCAATTCCCGCGCACACTCTCCAGCATGTAACCTGTAAAATACCGATAGGCTGGCTACCCTGCGCCTGTGCTCGAGGCTTGACAGTATTTCGTAAGATTAGCACGAACCAAAAAACGAACTGTTCAGCTTTATAATTTAAATACATAATTATAAAAGGAGAAATTGATTGAATGACATTTCAAAACACAACTGAAACTACTAGGACGGAGCGTGACATTTTACACAACGCTTCTTTTTATAACGTAGGCGAGCACTAAGAAAGGTTTTCCAAAAATTTTCTCCTTGAGGAAACGGGAGTTCAAAGTTTGTACGGAGAAACCTATATTACGCGGGCGAAGCCGCTGGCAGAAGCTAGTATACGTGTTAAAACTCTATTTATTTATTTATTTTATAATTTTTGTATAAACATTGTATTGGAAGAAGATACAATAATAAAAACAAAATGTACAAAGGTACTGCTTATTTCTAAAAGAAATTTCTTCCAGCAGACCTGCGAAATTAGATATAAAAAGAAATGTAGACAATAGTGTGTAGAAATAAGAAAAGAAGAGTTTGTGAAATCTTAAACTAATAAATACTTATATAACTATTTATACTTTATACTATAAATAAACAAATAATATATATATATATATATAAGAAAGATAGTGCTCTTTTACTTTAGCTTTGAAGAGCGAAATAGTTTTAAATCACGAATGCTAGAGAATGCTCTATGTTAATTTTCTACAATTTTCTTGCACAGTGTCGCACATTATCGCATTACACTGGACGTGTTCATCTACTTACGTCCGTATAAGTGCTAATTGTAGGCAAGAACTCCACTCTAAGCAGTACTATGCTTGAGAGGTGCATATGATTGCGTTTTTCACAGGAACAACTATGTACTTAAAGTTTTTATGAGTTGTTAAGTAGCTCTGTTGTCCTGTGAGTGGTGGATGTGATGTGAAGGAAATCAGTGTGATATAGTAATAATTGTGTAACTACAAAACGTATTAATATCATAGTATTAAGTAAAAATCAACGGTCAACGGTGAAGGCAAACATCGCGAGGAAACCGGCGTGTCCTAGAACCAAAAATTCGAAGACATGGGACATCCATCAACCCGCACTGGGCCTCGTGGTGGATTACGGCCCATTCCCTCTCCTAGAGAGGAGGCCTGAGTCCCAGTGGGAACATTAACAGGCTGATTATGCTTATGCGTATAGATAAAAAACAATCTGACTTTTTAGACTCCAGCAGTGCTACCACAAGCTCTTAACGCGTTCCATTTTACGACCTAAACTGATCTGTTAAAAGGATGGAGCTATACATAGTATACACCCTATATAGCTCCATCCCTCGTTGTTGCTTGCACGACCGACTTTTTAACTCATCACAACCAAACGAACGGCGAGTATCCACCCTTACGTTGTTGAAACTTCAAGGTCCGGACTAAGCGTTTCGCTTCGTCGTTTATACTGCGTACATCGAAGGACTGGAACAATTTGCCTGCTGCGGTCTTCCCGTCCAACTATAATTTAGGTGTCTTCAAGGCTAGAGTGAATAGGCTCTTAATAAACTAGTGCGCCTGACCATCAATGATTGCATCTCCGCTTACCATTAGGTGGGATCGCAGTCAAGCACTGGTTTATATCAATTTAAAAACAAAAAAAAGTCCCCAGAAGGTTGTTGTTGAACGTTGTCCTGATTTAAAACCTGTGTTCTGCAGTTGTTCCTTGTTTTCTGAGGCTGGTTGGAAATAAATGATTTCTCCTTCTCTGTGTGAACCGAGTCTGAATAAAAACCCACAAGTCCTAGATGTATCTAATAGCTACAATCATCAGCATCTGTTAGGTGGCATCAAATAGCGTCGATCAATCATTGACAACATTTTTGACGAACGTGTTCTGTACGCTAAGAGTGCTATTTTTTTTAATTAGAGTTAATATGTAGTGTCTGTAATTGTGGTGATCGGCACTTCATCTATTTACCGGTTGTCGTTTTGCCAACAGGATACCTGTTGATCGCTTTTTTTAACAGCAGCGGTTTCTTTTTTTTTAGTAACCTTTTAAATCTAACCAGGGGCGTAGGGGCGATAAGCGCCCTCCCGGGCTACAGCGGCCTCAACGTGTGTAAAAATTTGTAACGTTTTATCCACTGACTATCTTCGTCGTGCTCTTTCGTGACTCTGTCACACTGTCACTGTGTTTATAGGGCCTCAATAATAAAAAAAAAAACTCCGCTAGCTTATTTCCTATTATATCCTATTGGGGTCAGCCTTTCTGATACTATTTAGCCTTTGTAGGCGATTTTGTGTCATTTCTGGTGTACGGCCAAATGTCATTAGATCGTACTGGACGGCCCGCCTCCAGGCAGTCGGTGGGCGAGCTCTTCTCTTTTTATTCACTTCAATGGCTGCCATAGCAGGCGGTTTTCCTGCATCTTATGCTGTATTTGAGCTTTTTAGATTTTACGGATAGCTATCAGTCACGAGACAGGATAGTTCCCAATAAGCAAAAAATCTTTCAATCATTTTTGTTACACGGCAAATCTTCAACCATTTTTCATACTTTAGGGCCATATCTACGCCACTGAATCTAACAGTCTTATTTATGGATTTACGGGCAGTGTTTATTTTTGGAAACGAAGAACTTATTTCTTAATTTTAAGTACTTCTTATATTTAGAACTCGAGGTAAGTAAATGTTCAATATATAGTTTCTTCGGAACATCAAACTCTATGTTATACTTATGTGACTAAGTTCAAATTCCACTGCAACCCAATTTTTTATGGATTCTTTTTAATTCAAATTGTCACTTAAAAATCAACTTAAGTATCAAATAAAGCAGTAGTCGATGTATTTACTTATCTATTAAAGTAATAAGTAATCAAATAGTGAAAGACATTTTACTCTTAACCGATACAAGTTTATTTTTGTACAATCTTGGATTCCAGTAAAACCGTACGACGATTGGAGAAATGGGTTCCACTGCCAATCCATCCTTGTAAAATATCGTCAGCACGTTTGGAAAATTCTAAATTACAGTTACAATCAGCCCGATGGGATTAACTTCCAAGTCCACATAAGTAGCGGGCGCTTGTTCGCTCACATAATTAACGTCAGCGACACACCACTGTGCTGTCGCTCCATCGCACGAGTGCCGAAGTGAGCTGGTTGGCAGCTAACATGCTCTCGTTTCCTTATACAGGCAAATAGATTAAGTATAAGCTTGAGATTAATAAAGGGAAATAATAAACTTGTTACGAAAACGTGTGTTGGGAAGAAGTAAATAATGGTTGATTTCCTCATTCATTAAGCCACTGCATTTATTTATTTATTAAAATATACTTTATTGCACATCAAGATTATAAATTTACAAAAAAACCTCAAACATCGACTTCCGTAATTAAAGTTATTTTGCAGTTTTTAGTGTTTTTTTTTTTACATTGAAGTCGGTTGTATTTTTTTTTTGTAAAAAGTTTTTTATTTTACACTTTTTCGTTGCGGTACCACAACTCTATAGTACGTCCCTCAGTCAAACTTAATATCATCGCGTATACGTATATAAACAAAGCAATTTTACATATTACGACAGTTCTGCTGTGATCCTATGAAGAGTTCCGTTTCTATATCTTCGAAGTTCATCATCAGATCATAACAATATTTCTATGAGACCAACTCGAAAGTATCCTTTCTATCAAAAAATAATTTTCAAATTCGGTTCACAAATGACCGAGAAATCGGTATATATACATAAAAAAAATACATACAGTCGAACGTAGAACCTCCTTCTTTTTGAAGTCGGTTAATACACTTACTACATATTATGTACTAGCAGAAGGTATACCGTAGAATGTACTCACTTTTTTTGCAGTACACCGCAGACTATATTCTATTTTAGTTAAAGTCCATCCAGTTCTTTCAGTAGGTACCGACACCTACATCCAAATGTTAATAATAATGTTCCTACTGCTGAGACTCAGGCCTACTCTATAGTACAGGGAATGGGCCGTAATTCACCTCGTGAGCACAGTGCGGATTGGTAGAGGTCCCATGTCTTCTAATTTTTGACTCTAGGACATGCCAGTTTCCTCACGATGTTTTCCTTCACCGTTTTGAGAGGAGTGGTGATGAAAAAAACTACACAAAGTTGTGCGCCTGGTTAGGTTCGAACCCGTGACCTCACAAATCAGGGCCGTTACCACTTGGCTACTACTGCTCTCGATATAATTATCTACTCTCTCTATCTACGTACAAAAGGAAAATCTGACTGACTGACGACGAATGATGTAGGCAAGCATTATGAAAAGGTTTGAAAGGGTAAGAGGTATAGAGATAAAATCCTTGATACTTGCCACGAATTGTGACCTAAGTAAATAATAAAGGTATTATTTGTGTTTTAAAACTACTCCCATAGAAAACATTAGGGGGTGTTAAAAATTGTATAGTTAGCCATATACCTTAAGCCTGGGTGTAAAAAACTTGAAATTTGTCACAAATGAATGAATAACAAACAAAACCTGAATGACTCTCAAATAATTATGGAGATTATTAATTTTTCAAACGAAGCAACAAAAAATAGTTTTTAATCCTTTATTGTACACAAAAACATAACATAGTACACGGGGATACAGACAGTTCTTGAACAAAGGTGAGCTTAACTGGCTGAGTTACTATAAAAAACAAATTTTACAAAAATACTTACCTAAATAAAAAGAAAAAACTCGGCAAGTGTGAATCCGACTCGCGCCCTGAGGGTTCCATACAAACACCAATGTAAATAGATAAATTCCCGAATGGAGCTTCAAAGATTTTTCCAAATAGCAAAAAAAAAAATTGTGATGTAACAAAAATTTTACTGTTATCAGATTTATTCTTAAACTTGTGCTATAAGAGCTTGCTTTCTGCCAAATTTCAGGATTCTACGTCAATAGGAAATACCCTATAAATTTTGATTCCCATGAGTGTGTCGAAATATACGTTTTTTGCGACATTTTTTTTTTTTCGTTGACTTTTTGAAGAAGTTTGATTTTTTCACAGCTTCAAGGGCCCGCAGACTTGAGTATATAGTTTTAATTTCAACTCGATACCTCCAAGCATTCCCGAGATAAAGGTTCTTGACAGACAAACAGACAGACAGATAGACGGATACAAAGTGATCCTATAAGGGTTCCGTTTTTTCCTTTTGAGGTAAGGAACACTACAAACAAAAAAAAATTTACGCAAACGAAGTTGCGAGCAAAATGCTAGTTTCCTAATACCTAGAGACCTAGACCTGCCTTTAATCCTAGTCGTGACTTGACGAGTGCCTGATATCAGCATCAACATCGCGTGCCTATTGGTCGCCAGCTGGTTGATCTTAGCCAATAGACGTGCGTCTCAATGACCTAGATTCCTACTGTCATTCTGTACCGTACCTAGACTCGGATTCATTTGCTAAAGTTATACTTTTATTGATTTGGTTTAACAATTTTAATCCTAGGAATATCTGCAGCCTGGACGTGGATTGCAGTGGCCTTACTGAAAAGCACAAATCGGTTGCGCACCCAGATAAGGCGCTGCAAACACAACTTGATGAAATGGGGTTTACAGACCCGTCGGATAATTAATGTGAGTGCGGGTGTCCCTGTTCAGAACATGTGCCACACGTTGGAGTGCTTCAAGTACTCAATGTGCCCATACACCTGAACTCTTGAGGACTTAATGAGTGTCATCTATGCTCCAACAAATTTTGAGGTGAGAAGTTATCCAATGACTTCTCTCGCTCTAGAGTGGACCGAAAGGGCGTGTCAGACTTTTATTGACTAAAACCACATCGTTCATAGTTCTAGGACTATAGGTTTCATTTTTAGAAATTCCCCGGCATCGGCCCTACAATTTTGCTGATATCTCTTTGAGGCTCGCGTGAAACACTACTTGGGCCGTCGACTACTTGGGCTTGCTCCATACTGGACGGGCAGACGGCGTCCATTTCCGTACCTATTGCTCGTCTGCCTCAAGCCTGCGCATATACGGCGGCCAGGGATTGCCCTGCGACTTTCGAATCTATATAGACCTGCTGGATAACCAATGTGAGTGCATTGCTCTTGATCAGAACGTAAGCCGATCATTGGAGTGCCCCAAGTGCACTTACACCTGCACTTTGATGGACTTAATGAATGCCACTGATGCTGCAATTGACGCAGCCACCTACTAGGACCACACAATTTAAGAAGTTTACCATTACCTCGTAAAGAGGAGTTGAACAATAAACTACAAAAAAACTTTTAGAAATTTGACCTTGTACTGTTTCAAGAGTCTGACGTGGAACAAGTCGCAAAATGCTGATGCGAATGGCTACAATATAGCGCTGAGTGGTAACTGAACTTGGAGCTCCTATACTAAATTTAATCAGCTAATAATGAGAAAAAAGTATGAAAACTGTTACTTACATCACAAAATAATTCGGATTCGGAAAAAATTTCGAGACTCGAATCCGGAATTTGTGCACTATAAGCGAGTTCGACTCGCACTTGACGGGTTCTTTTTTAGTTTAAGGTTTCATTGTATTACTTATTTTCTTGGAGTACAATAAAGTCTACATAAATAACATTTAAATATGACTATTGACCTTTGCCAAACTCAACAGTCATAATAGCAAACCAGAAAAAAAAACAAAGTAATTTTAAATTAATGAACAATTTTAATGACTGGACTCATATTGTTTCTTATAACTCTTTCAAGACAGCCGTCATTCCATCAACGTTACACTACTCAATTGAATTATTTTTTGTCTCTGTCTAACGCGCGGGCGTCGCATAAGTGGGAGCAGTCATGAATAATGGATGCGCGTGAGCAGCGCGCCGCGTATCGATCACGCCGCCCTAATGATCTACTATCGAGAGCTGATCTATAGTGTGAGCTTGTAGGGTGACTATGGATTTTGGGTAATGGTGGCCGTAGTGGTCATGCATGTGTCAATGCTCTGGTGCGCAGTCGTATTTTTAAATACTTTAGCCATATATCATGTCGACGTGGAAGTGACTCCGTCGAATGCCTTGTTATACGTGGAATCGTGGACGGGACGAGGCCGCGTGGCAGATCACTGATGTAATGGACAGACTTGATGGGTTACCATGACGTTTAAAGTAAGATGGTTTTACTCTTATTCTATTGGGGGTAAGAGATGGCGCTAGACAACCTGTATAGCTCTGTCTCTTTCCCACACTGAAATAAGAATGAAACAGTCTTACTTTGAACGTCATCTGGTAGCTGTTGACGGCCTATTGACTAACAACTAACTAGTGCGCCCGGATCACTGCCAAGTGAAGTCGTGCGGTGTACTCTGATAGCTTTCGGAGAGCTACCCTTATGAAAACCACGATCACGACGAGAAGAGTGTTCATGGCCAAAAATATCATACAGATGATGTATTTTCAGAAATAATTATATATATAAATGATGATGATGATGACGGTGAGGTCGAAGTTTGGAACCCAGCCACACATGTATTTATTCTGAAAAAATCTCGACATTAAATATAGCTTTGAGAACCACCTCATTAAAAATATATTTATATGGTTTTATGTTTAGAGCTCTTGAAAGAACGATTAATCATCGAATAATCATAACATCAAATACTGTAACTTGTACTCAGGACGGAGCGAGAGGGAGTGTCAGACTTTTACTGACTAAAACTCACGTGTTCCTTCAGTTGCCCTTTACAACCCAAAGCCGCGGTGACTTTAAAAAAAAAAACATAAAATTACTTCGGCTTGTATGACCTTTCGCAGTTTTAAATTGATCTGGGTACCGCATGGACACCCTCCTAATATAATGCAACATTCTCCTACACGTATGGCTGCGCTCGCGTCGACCGCCTTCTGATTTGGTCGTGATTTAAGTGCTAAAGTCGCATTCCTGCCATCACGCTACTTGCCATGAAGGGATGGATGAATAGAGTTATTGGTAGTGGTGCTTATAGGTTATATTATAAGCTCGTATAGTTTCTGATAAGGTAAGGCCTCTCAAGAAAGGACAGGAAAATTTACTTTGTAAAATGAAGTTTTACCTTAAAGTAAGAGTGGGCTGAGAGCAGTGGTGGCTGAGTGGTAACGGCCCCGATTTACGAGTTGTAGGTCGCGGGTTCAAACCCTGCGCCTGGCTGCGCATTACTTTGTGTAATTTATTTCACTGCTCTCAAAACGGTGAAGGAAAACATCGTGAGGAAACCAGCATGTCCTAGAACCAAAAATTCGAAGACATGTGACATCCACCAAAACGCACTGGGCCCGCGTGGTGGATTACGGCCCATTCCCTCTCCTAGAGAGAAGGCCTGAGTCCCAACAGTAGGAACATTATAAGGCTGACTATGCCAGGGTAAGAGTGGGCTGGCCACGTCGCACGAATGCACCCGGACAGATAGGTGAAGATTGTCACTCATTGGACGACTGAGAGAGGTCTAAATCGTCGAGGTGTGCGACGATCTGAACACGGTCGCGAAGCAAAATTGACTAGAGATAGCCCTCACCTCAATCTCTAAGGGTGATCTCTGGCCAATTTTGCACCGCCAAAAATCGCAAGGGTTGGCAGGAGAAGGGAAGGCCTTTGCCTGGCTGTAGAATGTGTCCGTGAGTTAGCCTAAAAATAAAGACTGAAAAGTGGAAACTTAAACACTTTTACAAATAAATAAAACCGACTCCAAATAATAAAGGTCGGTGTTGTAATAGGTTGCACCAACACTCTTTTGGAAGTAATGTCGAACAGTGTAGACAAACAAATCCTGAGGTAGTGATCGCTCATGTCCAAAATTAAAATGATTTTAAATTTTACTAACATAAGTATTTATCTACTAACATAATATGGACTTGTATACATTTATGTATGCTTGGTCAGAAATAAACATTTTAAATCCAATTAATTAAATTTTCCCTTTTTTGCGATATTTTTAGATAGCGTGTCTCGCAATATCAGGTATTTTCAGACAATGGAAGCTTTTATTGTTTTTAAAACATAAAATACCTAAGGCATGTAAGAGCTGTGGTGGCCCCGACTTATAAGTGTAGTTCGTGGGTTCAAACCTAACCAGGCGCACTACTTTGTGTAATTTATTTCATCACCAATACTTACAAAACGGTGAAGGAAAACATCGCGAAGAAACCGGAATGTCCTAGAACCAAAAATGCGAAGATATGTGACATCCACCACGCCACTGGTGCCACCGGGCCCACGATGTGGATGTGGTACAGCTAGAGCGGAGTCCAGAGACCCAGTCTTATGTTTATAGAAATAATTCCGTATTTGTGTATTTAAATGCTCATATGAAAGGTCAATCACTAAACAAGAATTTTCCGATTTTTTTGTTTTACTAGGAATTACTTCTGTATCGTGGATATATTCACAAACATGGTATTCTCACTTACAAAAGACACCCAATCTCTAAACAACAATCTGTAAGCCATACGAGTGTTTGATCCGAATCGAATCCGCAACACGCAGTGCAGCAGACAGTCTCTCGACTATTGCGCACGTCTGGCGTCATTACACTTCAAATGACTCATAATTCATAATAATTTATTTGCTAATATGGGTAATTACATAAAGTTCTTAAAAGTATAGCACAGTCCAACCATATTACACCTTGAGGTATGCAAATCACAAGCTTTTTTATTGTTATAATGCATGCAAAATTTTTTACAATTAATATTTTAATTTAGTTCACAATGAAAAACAATAATGTCAATAGTTAATTACAATTTGAAATTTCATGTATTAAATGAGAATATCAAGATATATCTGTAAATATATGTCAAAGTAAATGTCAAAGTATATCAAATATTAATATTTATTTAGTGCACTAGTTACATCAATATGTCCTTACATCCTCCATTAAATAATCTTGAACACTATAGTAACATTTAGTTAACAAGAATCTTTTTAATTTCTGATTGAACGCATCTATTGATGAAGTTTCTAGAATGGACTTTGGCAAGTGATTGTATGTACGCGGCGCCATACTGAAAATACTTTTAGAATATGACTGATATTTTTATAATCCCATTTTGAAATCACATACATACACTCATAAGATCTAGCCCAAATCAAATCGCCTTTCACGTCACGCATCACAAACCAGTCCCAACCTCTCACTATATAGTCTATGATTGAATAATTTACTACATTGTCTATGAAGTTACAGTTTGATCTATTGTCTATGGTCTATAATCACGCTGTGAGCGATGGGGCGTTGTGTCTGGCAGCAGATTATGATATGATTGAATTTGCTAGCGGTACTTGTTGGGCAACGTGATTTATTGAAGTAGGAAGATAATTGATAATTGTCCAGTGATTTATTAGGTTATTTGAACTAAAATTAAGAGCAAGGTGGTTTGTTTTGGTTCTGTTTTGATATATGATGTCTCTTAAACCTTTTTTTTTTACGAGGGAATTCATCAAATAACTCCCATTCAGAGCGGGAGGAAGTGTCAGACTTTTCCTAACTAAAACCCACAATGCTCCGTCGGTTGCCACTTCTATGCGAGGGCAACTATTTGTAGCCCTGGCAGACGTCCGTCTTTGTTGACATATATTTGAGGTGTGTGTGATAGGAGGCCTGAGTCCTAGCAGTGGGAACATACCCCAGTCGTCGGCAGCGCGTAGCCCCAATTGTCGACAGCGCGTAGCCCCAGTCGTCCACAGCGCGTAGCCCCAGTCGTCCACAGCGTGTAGCCCCAGTCGTCGACAGCGCGTAGCATCAATCGTCGACAGAGCGTAGTGATCCACTCGCTCTATCCAGACTGGGAGAAGTCATTGGGTGATTTCCCACCTCAAAAAAGCAGTGGTAACATTACAAGGCAAAACAAATCATTATTTAGAATATTAAATGATAAATTGACTCACTCATATAATTACGTCTTGTCAGATTTTTTTAATGCTAAATTAATATTAAAACCGATGTACATTTGATTGAGTACATTATCCTATGTTTTGTATTAGCAGACTAGTCTCTGATACCGGTTTCACATACAATGCTATTATAATGGTAATTATTTAAGACATCGTATGTTTATGAGCTAAATATATTGAAACTGAGAGCGTTTAAGGGCCCCTTTTTCGAAATTTACGTTTCTAGATCGAGTTGTTTTCAGAGAAATCATCATATTTAAATCCGTAAAAAAATATATAGTATAGATACATCTTTGATCTAGTGACTTTTTTGGTTAAAAACAGATTATTTCACATTTCACTCGATAAAAAAAAAATCTGAAGTAAAGTCGATTTTGAAAGTATTTTTAGTTTTATGAGACTTGGGGGAACGCAACTTTTATGAAAATTTAACATTTCATTTACTAAACGGGTTTGACAGGGATATTTTTGGATAAATTTATAATATGGCACTTAATTTTTTTTATATAAAATAAATACGTGAAAACGGCACGCGCGCACCGCGCCAGTGTCCTGCCGGACGTCATAGAGGGAGGACCTATGCAACTTTTGTTCGCGACCACAAATTATTGTTGCCGCGCGCGTAAATAAACGTGTTGTATTATAAGTAATTGCAATGGCGAATAGAAAAAACAAAATTAAGAAAAAAAGGGTATCTGAAGTGAAGAAAATCCGAAAATGTATTGCGTAAGTACTTATTCTATAAATACGTCATAATATAATTACTCCTCTACACAGACCAGCGAAGTCAGTATGACTAGAATTTTAAATCTATAATGGAAACATTCTTATACCTTTACAAAGTGCAGTTTTGCATCTTGGTCAAATTCAAGGAGATGTAAGTACCTAGGTATGCTGTGTTTTATTTTTATTATTACATTCTTTTATTATGTTTATGAAGATTTGAAAGAAATTGAACAATGGCTATCGGTCACTAATTGTACTTACTAGGTAAGTACCTAGAGCACGGTTTATGGTCGCGCTGCGTTTAGTAGGTAGAAATCGGCCGGCCGCTATAGAAATAGCCTATGACCTATTCTCAAACCTACCAAATATATACAAAAAACTGGTCAAGACACGAGATTTTTATATATGTATCAGGTTTTATTTATAACTCTAGTAATTAGTGTTTGTTAATTAGATTTTTTTGAAAATATGTAATGAAATTTATTCCATTCCAGTGCTCTGAGACCACGTACCGGAAAAGGTACTTTGATGTCCAAAAAAAGTACCGATGGGCACTCTAAAGAAGGACAGTATGCGTAAGTACATTATGTACATATTACACAATATACTATGGCGGAGCAGTTTTATTCATCCGCTACAAGTTTGACGTTATCTCACATCGCGCTTTAGTTTTCTTACTTATCACATGTTTTATGTATCCTATTATGGGATGTAACATGGCAGTAAATGATTTTTTGTTAAAGTTTATTTCGGTGACTTTGAAACCAAATCCGTTTCATTACGTTAATGACATTCCATTCTTGCAGAAAAACTAGGGATGACGAAGATGATTCCATTATTGTTGAAGCTGAAAATCAAAAAGAGGAAGATGATTACTATAACGTTGAACCTATATATAATCATCCGAAAATAAGGAAAATGAGGAATCTCTAACGCAAAACAATCCTGATTTGCTATCAGGTCCTAGTTCCCAACGCGGAGAGGAGTGCCATGAGGACTGTGGCTTTGACCCTCTTAGAGGAGACTCGCGCCCAGCATTGAGGAATATATCGGTCGATAAAAATGAGCCTGGACCTAGTACACGACCACTAAATTTTTATGAATTTTAATTTTTATGAATATTAATTTTTATGCTGGTACTATATATTTTATTTTATTATATTATAACACTGGTCGACAAGGTTTTTCCCACAGAGATTGTGTTTACATATTTTTACTGAAGTATCTACCCTCATCATAAAACACTACATACTTTGTTTTTATTAGCCTCAGATTTTTTGTGACAGCCACTTAAAATTTTACCGAACTTTCCACTAAATGCGCTCGAATTGCAACAAATATAGTGCTCAATTGTGAGTTTGTCATGCATAAGCTACTCGTTGTTGGTTTCTCAACACATAAAGAAGATGTGGGTGTCATTCACCCTCACAGTTTCTGCCGAGTAGGTATGTGGTGAACCAAATTCTAAAAGTGAATGAAGAAATTTTGCTGACTCGGGTAAAATGGTGTTATCGTGATAATTTTGGTTTTCCCGTGGCTCCTCAAAGTATAGTGAGTGCTTCATATGAGACCTACAACAAGAGTAAAAATTTTTGCAAATTCGACAAAAGGAGTGCGCTTAATGGCTTCGGTAACCCCATGTTTTAAACAGGATCCTAAAGACCACAGACACACTACGTGTCTGTGGTCGTTTTGCCAGACTTATATGGCACAAAAGTGATAAATATGACGCATACACTGTAAAATCTGTAAGTGTGCGTTCTGCAATACAAACGCTTTCTGATAGTGTTGCTATACCAATACCTGCAATGCCAAATAAAACAATGCGCAGGAACTGATACCATGATTTACTAACTACGTGTATTGTAACTGCAAACAAAATTCATGATTTAGCTTTTATACCCAAGAGGAACACTAATAACTGACACGAACTAATCTAGTTTGAGTCAGTTATTAGTGTTCCTCAATCATCTTTTTGGTGATTTATAATAAACTTAAAAAAATCATCTATTTTTTATATATTACGAAACAAATGACTACACCAATCTCATAAAGGACCTAATTAAAACATATCAAGCATAGAGTTATAATTTGTCTCTCTAAATACACTTACAATCACATTTTGGCTTCCGTACCAAAAATCTGGGATCCAATGCCCAACGCAAAGGAGAAAGGTTGCGGCAGGTCATTTTCATCATAAAAACCCGTACCAGTGCAAATGGAGTCCTTGAATATTAGCAATTTTTGGTTGGATACTTGTGGTAGACCAGCCTCAAGCTAAATATTCCAGAAAATTATAATATATGGTTTAAAAAGACGTATTTTTTAATTTAATTGTAAGTAAAGTATCAATATTTTTCATGACAAATACAAGTGACTGTCACAAAAAAACGATGGCTAACAATTTTATTTTATATCTATTTCCTACAAAAGGGAGTCAAAATAAAACCATATATAGCAAAAAAATTCTTGTGGCAAAAAAAGTAAATTTTTGTAGACCAGTGTAATTAATCATATTTGTCTTTCATTATATTACTCACCAAATCTTCTGCAACCATTCTTTAAGTTCAACAGAATGATCATCGCCTGCCTTTTCATTCACGAGATTGTCTTATCAGAATACCGTGGCCCTGGAACGCAAAGGGCAACCGAAGGAACAGGGTGGATTTTGGTCAGTACAAGTCTGACAGTCCCTTCCGCTCCACCCAGAGCGGCAGGACTCATTTGATGATTTTACCAAGCAATAAAAAAAGTGTGTAAAAAAAGTCATACATTTATAACGAAATACCTAAGTGTATTAGTGTTTACAGTCAATAGTGCAGTGGACAGCACATCAAGCTATACGTTTTTGTTGCAAACAAGCTATTATTACCAGCACGCCAATAATATTTGAAGTACTGATTTATTTATCTAAACTGTGGCGTGCTCGCCCGCCGCCATAGGTCACCGGAGTTCATATCGCGACGCCTCCTGTCAACGCGGGCGCAAGCCGTCTCGGTGCGTAAAATGCCTAAACTTTCGGAAGAAGGGGCCCTTAAGGCAATTTCGATGTTACCAACCCTGGCCTAATTTTGAAGGATTTGGCTTCTTCTTATGATTTTATGATTCAAATAGCTTCTACAAGTGATTCAAATAGCTTCTACAAGTGATTCAACTAGCTTCTGCAAGTAGCTACTACTGCTCTTTATTTAATCATGACTTTCTAAAATCCAATCCATTTTGAATAAATGTGATTGAATACTTGGCCTGTGGTAGAACAAAGTAACAAGAACCTATCAAATCATTCAACATTAGATACAGGCAGAGTTATAATTTTTTTTTCCGCAACTATCGCACAACGCCGTCTAGTCCCAAGCTAAGCAGAGCTTGTGTTATGAGTACTAGACAACTGATAAACATACTTATATATATTTCTAAATACGAACAGTCAGGGCTCGAAACTGCAGAACTTGCACTCTACCAATGCTAGTGTCTAAAATTTCTTTGTTGTAGAAGTTTAATAGTTTACAACCAGTTTATTCAATACTTTAGATTCTATGCTACCAATTAAATCAGTCGTGAATCATTGACCCTCTTCTACAAAGAAATTTTAGACATTTTAGTCACTTTTAAACCCTGACTTAGATAAATTACACCCAGACACAGAACAAATGATCGTGCTCATCACACAAACATTTGCCCTGGGTGGGTCTCGAACCCACGACCTCCAGCATAACAGTCAGGGCCACTAACCACTAGACCAAAAGGCCAATTGTAGCACGACTTAGTGAAGCCCAGTAAATAATCAATCCAGTCCATCCTTTGGTATCCCCTCCCCCCCACCTGAGCCGAGGTCCATACCCAATAGGGGGTGCCATTAGCGTGTAGTCGCTTAGTTTTAGGTTTTTATAAGTCCTGGCTGAAGGCTGCTACATGCAGCTCCGGTTAAGCAGACGACCACCTCTTAGGCCGACTTGTGAGATGCTACTAATAAAAAACTCTTCATATGCGAATCAGGCACCCATGTGAAGGTTTCTTTTTTTTTAAATATAATTAAATCTCCCAGAGAGAGGAGGCCTGCGTCCCAGCAGTGGGAATATTAAAAGGCTGATTACGCTATGCTATGCTAAATCTTTGGTACCATTTTGAAAATTTTTCATTACGGTTAGCTACGAGATTTCTCGAGAAATCTAGTCTTTTTTTGAAACAAGAAAAAGTGGTTGAGAATTTAATTAAATTACGCTAATAATGTAGTGGCGAATGTTTGTATGTATGTATATACATGTGCATGTTTGTTACTCCTCCACGAGCAAAAGACTGAATGGATTTAGATGAAACTTGGAACATGGGAAAACCTGTTCTGGAATACACAGATACACACAAAACAAGGCATTAAGTCCGCCTCTGTACCCTTATGTGCATGAAGTATGAAATGAATAAATAAATAAATCTTCAACGTTCACACGGCCGCAGCTACTGGCAGAAGCTAGATAAATCTATATCTATCATCATCATCATCATCATATCTGTACCTATATATAAATAAGATTAAGACTTTTTGAGAGCAGTACATGAAATAAATTACACAAAGAAATGTGCCTGGCTGGGTTTGAACCCGCGACCTACGACTCATAAATCGAGGCTCTTACCACTAGGCCACCATTTCTCTCAGCAGCAGTTAGTCAAAAACAAAATAATTATAAAGTTATCAAATATGCACACACAACTTGACAAAATTGTCTATCATAACACAATACACTGTCAGTCGACCAGGTAAGTTTGAGTGGAACATTATAATCGCTTGCTCACGATTGTCACATTACGTATCAGTTCCATGACACATGTGTCGCAATTGATCTAGATGTGAGGTCGCCGTGTCATTCACGCCTTACAGCATGCTCACCAGGGATCACAGATGTTATGGATATGAATATATTGACGGCGCGCTTTTATGCTATTAAGAGCGTCCTTTTCGAGGTGCATTTCCATACAACCGCTCGTACGTGATCATGATATTGGCGGCGATCTCTCGCGCCGGGCCTTGGTACAGGCCATGTCCGAAGCGAGGAGGAGTGGCAGGCGGTCGCCTCCTTCTGCGAAGCAATAATGCTAGCAAAAGAGGCGGCCGATCGCGTGAGGCAGCGGTCCTCACGCCCCAACCGCCGCCGGGATTTCAATCCCGATTTCCGGCCACCGTAGGCGCGGGTTTGCGGATGGCGAGCAATGGGTAGATCGCCATCCGATCATCCGGTAACCGTCCGGACCGAGCCCAAGTCGTCGACGGCGCGAACTGTTCCACGCGCCTCAAGGAGATGTCAGCAACTGTAGGGGCCCAGCAGGGTCGAAGCCTACTGGGGCCAAGGGCCTGATTCGGAAAGGAAGACTTGGCCCTGGTACGAAAGGCAACGAAGGAACAGGAGTGGGTTTTAGTCAGTAAAAGTCTGACACTATCTCTCGCTCCGCCCAAGAGCGAGAAATGTCATAAGTTGATTTACCTACCGTAAAAAAACCTGATTATGATGTTATTACACATCTTTCTCTAGATATTTTAGATACACCTCCACCTCCACCTCCACCTGAGATCTTGTGGATATTATCTAGGCTTCTATAGAAATCAAAACATAAATTTGTTAGTTTTACACAAATTTAAAATAAAGACCTCTGAAAATCGGCTATTTTACGTGAACTTTGATCCTTCATAATGTACTTATATATTAAAAATAAAAAAGTACATCAATTGAAGCCTTGCATATTTAATCGGGATTCTAAATGACGATAATTTTTCTGAAAAACTTTTAGAGTTTAAAAAAAAACACGCATTTCCTGGAACAAGTTTTGTGAAATATTCGAGTAAATCACGAAATTACCGAATGCCAACAGAGTTTTCAGGCGTTATCTCTCTTTTTTTGCATTGCCTCTACATCAAAAATCGCGTTGGATTGCATTAGATGAAGCAAAAAGCTTTTAAACCATGCTAGATGTTGACGATTGGCGAGTGAATAAGGACCCTCTTTAAGGTCTATTCGCTGCGTCTGACTCGCGTGCGTATCGCGTCTAAAAAACGTGGTTTGCACAGGCCTTTAATCAGTAAAAGTTCGTCACTCTCTCTCCACCCAAAGTGGAATGAATTATTTACAGAATATCCACATAAAAAAAAAAACGGTTACAGAATTACTAAGCAACATAATCAAGCTAATTAAATCAACATATGAAACAGTCAAAATATCATGTTAGCTGCGGATATTACACTTTCTACAACAAGTGTCATAAGAACGGAAACTGAATGTCAGATTATATAGTACATTTATTATTTACATCCGCTAGACGTGGGCCATAACTCGGTATTAATGGTGCATGTGAATAGTAATTAATATTAGATACTTAATGTTTATAGATAGAGCAGTTGTGTGGCTCAATAATAACTGGATTGACTTACGAGTTGTAGGATGCGGGTTTTTTTTTTAGGTGAGAAAATCATCTAATGACAAATCCGAATTTTGGTAAGCACTGTAGCGACATCTATAGAGCTATATAAGAACTGAATACTACGAAATCTTGCATCGTGCAATGAGAGTTCTTCACGTGATTTGAACACATTCAACAGCCCGAAATCATTTATCGGGTGGTTTTTAGGGTTCCGTAGTCAACTAGGAACCCTTATAGTTTCGCCAAGTCTGTCTGTCTGTTCGTCCGTCCGCGGATAATCTCATTGACCGTTAGCACTAGAAAGCTGAAATTTAGTACGAATATGTTTATCAATCACGCTGACTAAGTGGTAAAAATGTTTTATTATGGTACCCCCCCCCCCCCTACACGTAAAGTGGGGAATGATTTTTTTTTCATTTCAACCCTGACGTGTGATATATAGGACAGGTATTTAAAAATGAATGATTTTTTAAAATAAACCTCTTATTTTAAAAATTATTTTTTGATAATGTTAATATTTTCGGAAAAAATCACTCCAAAATTAAAAAAAAACTATGTGTCCCCCCCTCTAACTTTTGAACCATAAGTTTAGAAAATATGAAAAAAAAAATCTCAAAAGTAAAACTCTATATAGACTTTCTAGTATTTTTATTAATTATCTCACCTGATGGAAAGCGACGATATGGTCGACGATTGAGCACGTTTGCCTAGAACTAACCTATTCACTCTTGACTTAAAGATTTACAAGTTGTAGTTATCAAGAAACACAGACTCCGGCAGGGAATTTCACTCCTTAGCTGTACGCAAAATGAATGTGTTCCCAAAACGTTTTGTGCGTATAGGTGGGTGGTCCACCATGTATCAGTGGTGCATCTCCATTCTCCGTACGCCTGGTGGTACGATGATGGAACGGGTTTAGCTGAATTAGGTGGTTGCAAGAACCAGACATAACACCCATCTGGTTGAAGGATTGCTAGCAAAGGAGGCGGCGGATCGCGTGAGGCAAAGGTCCTCACGCCCCAATCGCCGCCGGGATTCCGATCCCGATTTCCGGCCACCGTAGGCGCGGACTTGCGGACGGCGAGCAATGGGTGGCTCGCCGTCCGATCGTCCGGTAACCGTCCGGACCGGGCCCAAGTAGTCGACGGCGCGTACTGTTCCATGCGTGCCTCAAGGAGATGTCAGCAACCGTAGGGGCCCAGCAGGGTCGAAGCCTACTGGGGCCATGGGTGATGCGAAAGACATCGCCGGGGCCCTGGAAAAAAATTGCAAAGAAGGAACAGGAGTGGGTTTTTAGTCAGTAAAAGTCTGACACTATCCCCCGCTTCGCCCAAAAGCGGGGATGTCATTAGATGATTTTTACACCCAAAAAAAAAATCTAGTTGAAGGATCCTCCCTTTTCAACAAAGTTTTGCGGGACATTACAACCTATTCCGCATACCTCTTCATCCAGCTCTTAACGTAATCCATCAAATGGATCACGTTAACAGCTCGTGGTAGGGCCTCAGAGATATAGGCATAAAAGTTTACGTTACGACATTAAATTACAAGTAATAATAGCAAAGATAATGACAGTGTTCACAACCTTGCCCTGCATCAGATGAGTTATAGCACGTATCTATCTATCCCTTTGTAGAAGGCTGTCGTGATGGTGTGACGTCATAATTCAATGATGTACTGGTTTCTCACGCCCTAATCGTACGTTATGCAATTACAATATGTGTGTACTTATATTAGTGGGACTCACGGATGTGTGGAGCGTCAAGCTTGTCTCATCTTTCTTTATTCTAATAAAAACTTTTGCTAACGGCTTCGCTTGTGCAGTAGGTTTCTCCGAACATTTTGGACCTCCTTTTCGCACCCTTAGGTATTGATTTTCAAAATATCCTTTTTTATTCTTTGTATACCATTTGTATAATTAAATTTATTCAGACAAATTTTTTACACTTTTTGAACACAAAACTTTAACAAACAATTTTATTTGGTTCTGACAGCAACTGCCAGTTGAATAATTGGTAAATATAGCCAATCTGTCAGTCTGGCCATCGAACCAAGAAAAATTTTGCCTGCCTTCAGTATCACGCATTAAATCCGAAAAAACGTACTGGGTCTTGCTATCATCAAACTTACCCCAGCTCTCAAAGTTACCCCGTTTTACCAGTACATCAAAAAAGGAACCTCTGTATAAATTTGCAGTGTTTAGGTCCATGGGTATTGACGAGTTCCTGAGTAAGTCAGGCCTCCTGTTATGTATACATATTGCACACAAAAAGTTAAAAATAATTTTAATCAGGATACCTAATTTACGCAGGCGAGCTAAATATACAATTGACTCTTTATAAGAATATCAAGTTCAAAATAAAATATACCAGGTGCCGAGAGATATTACTTGATGCTTATAGCTGATACTGGCAGTCGGATCATGTATCCTGTTACAGTAGAAGCAACTAGAAGCCTGGAATCGGTTTCCTTATTAAGGAAGAAGCTAGGTGAATGATGAGACTGACTGATTCTGTCATGTGCCAGCTAACATGATATCAAGAAAAACTATATAAGTACAAGCAGTGGTGCTAATTGAAAAATTTAAAAGAGAGAGAAAGGCTGGTGGAAATTTATTTATTAGTGTTAATTATTAAATTTGAATGCTTCTTCATTCAAATTTTATGTTTTTTTTTATTGACATAAACTAGTGCTTGATTGCGCTCACACCTGTTTACCGTCAGCAGCAGTGATGCAATTGTTGATGGTGAAACGCACTAGTTTATTAAGAGCTTATTTACTCTAGCCTTGAAGAAATCTTAATTATAATCAGGCGGAAAAACCGCGCAAGCAAATTGTTCAGTTGACGAGGAAAAACGCTTAGTCTCGACCGTAGAGTTGTCAACAATATAAGGATGTACATCCGCCGTACATCAGGTTATCCGATAGTAGAAAGGTGAAAAGATGTAGGTATGATTGGCACACTGGCAAACCAGGGCTTTGATGGCAGGATGGTTTATAAAACAAAAGTTCTCTTCGAGAGATGAGCCTTTGTAACATAATGAAAACGTGTAACAAATAAAACAAGTTAAATATTTTAGAAAAGGTTCTAACTATTCACAGAACTTCAGTTACAGCTTTTAGCTCGCCGTTGCACACAGCCGTGTGTCCCACCGCCCGAGGCAGCTTTCATAAGCGCTACAGTTAGAAGAGATTATGTTAATAGCCTCTATTTCTATATGATTAGCATTTACTTATAACGTGGGTATACGTAATTGGGACATGATAGTGTAAACAGATATTAGTTTTAATCGTCATGCTATGGCGAAGGGTGATCAGATTAGTAGGGCATAGTGCTGCGGATTGATAAGGTGATAACAAATTCATCTTTAGTACATATGAACTAAGGCTGTCATTGAAATCATGATTGATTTGCCCTGGGCTCATACTACTGCCCAGTTCCAACTTCTATGTTCTTCTGGTAGGCTTCCAGTCTAACCGGATGCAGCTACAAGGATTATTTTTTTGACTGACTGACTACATAGATTATTTTTCTGACTGACTAGCTACATAGTTTATTTTTCTGACTGACTGACTACATAGTTTATTTTTCTGACTGAATGACTGCATAGATTATTTTTCTGACTGCTTGACTACGTAGATTATTTTTCAGACTGACTGCCTACATAGTTTATTTTTCTGACTGACTGACTAAAATGATTATTTTTCTGACTGACTGACTACATAGTTTATTTGAAACTAGCACTTTACCAGCGACTTCGTTCACGAGTGTTTTCATAAAAACTTTAACAAAAACTTTAACTGCTTACCATCAGGCGATCCCACCTGATGGTAAGCAGTCAGTCAAGGACTAGATTATATAATTAAAAAAAAACCCCTTTAAACGAGTATTTTTAGGGTCGTTTTGAAAAACTAATAATCAAGTCTTTATTATTCATATCGCAATCTTAGATTTTTTGTGGTATGGTAAATCATCAAATGGGTTCACCAAGGTAGAGCACGAGGGCGCGTCAGACTTTTACAATCTAAAACCTACCTGTGTTCCTTCAGTTGCCTTTTGCGTTCCAGGGCCCGGTGACCCTTTAGCATAATCTTGCAGCCCAGAAAAATCATCACCCTTTACTCTAAGATTCGTTGCCTGTTCCATCATCGGACCACTATACTTGTGGCGATGCTTGTGTTTGGCGATTCTTCGGGCTATGTCGGTAACCTTGATATCTTAATTTCATGAATAACTGTTTTGGAATATTATTTTTATGTTTTGTAGGTTTTTTTTTAATGGAAAGGACTATGGACTTTGAGTTTCCTTGCGTGATCGAATCAGGAATGAGGACATCCGCAGGAGAACCAAGGTCACCGACACAGCACGAAGAATCGTCAAACTTAAGTGGCAACGGGCAGGACACATTGCTCGCGGAACGGTTGGCCGTTGGGGCCGAAAGGTTCTGGAATGGCGACCGCGTACCGGAAGACGTAGCGTTAGAAGGCCTGCTACAAGGTTGACCGATGACTTGGTAACGTTTGCGGGAGTCCGATTGATGCGGGACGCACGTGAACGTTCATTGTGGCGACACGTGGGAGAGGCCTATCTATATCCAGCAGTGGACGTCTTTGGGCTGAAATGATGAAGTTTATTTTACCGTATCAGTTTCGGTTACGGTTAGGTTTAGGTTTAAAGATTTATTCTCATAAGAACAATATTACAGTTCACTTAAAATGAGATACAAATAGCTTAAAACTATTGTAACAATCGTATCTATGCGTCATACGTTAAATACATGTTTCATTATTCTTGTTTTAAAAATATTAATATTTTCACATTTCTTTATATCCTCGGGTAAATCGTTAAACAGTCCTACGGTTAAAGTCAAAAACTGGAAGAGGAGCTGACAATTCGGTTATGGCTTCGGTTGCAAATGTTGTCACGTTCGGCCACTAATAATTACCTATATCACGATATACACCTGCCTACATAAACCATATACACATATACCAGGCGTGGTCGTGATGTATCAAGGTGCTATGAACACATACAGCCTTATCAGTTGCACATAAATCTTTATAAGTGGCGGCGATCCCTTGTGTGGCCATGCCGCGGTCACGAACGTGCGTTGGGGTAGGTTAGTTCATTACGTGTTTTGATAGCAAAGTTTTTTTTACTACGCTCACGCTTGACCACTATTTCACCTGTTGAAAAGCTACGATGTGGTCGACGATGGAGCACGCTTGCCTAGAAGCAACCTATTCACTCTTGACTCTTAGACTGGGATCTTTCATCCCTAGGTTGTAGCTATCAGGAATCACAGATTCCGGTAGGTCCACTTCTTAGCTGTACGCATAATGAATGTGTTTCCGAAACGTTGGCACAAAACCGCCGCTGGACGCTGGTGGTCCGATGATGGAACGGGCTTGATGGAGTTAGTATATGCTATTCCGACACACACTTCCCGAAATGCAACCGGTAGAAAACCGACAGGCTAGCAACTCGGCGTCGATGCTTAAGACTTTGAAGCTTCGACTCGATGAGAGCATCATTGCCAGTGATCCTCTTTGCTCGCTGTGACTCAAGCAGGCATCTGGCAGATCCGTTCACAAAGATGAGAGCAAAAAGTATTCCGTAGACGATCGAACTTGCGCTTGATAAGTTTGAGCAGCTGTTCCAGCGTGAAGGTCTGACCTTTGCGAGGATTGCCAACTTTTTTGCAGCCAGTTGAGCCTTTGCCTCAATGTAGCATGGCCTAAAGTTGAAAATTGATGTCAAGGAAGAAATAATCACGGTTACCGCAAGTAATCGCAGTAGGTAAAGCTTACTAGATTTTCCTATGTAAAGTTGAATCAGGTGATAAATAAACGAATGTATCTACATGAGTAGCACACCCAGCTAGATCGCAAGGCAGTTGGCTCTCAGGACTCACGACATTATCGTGTCGTGCTGTGTTCGACACAGCTTTACGTGGAGTTGTCACATAAATATAGGTCTTAGTGGTGTTTAACTTGGAATGTAATTATCTAATTAAGGTTTAAGTGTGATACACTTGTACACGGTCGTGTTTTTTAATCTGTGTCCCTGCAGAGTAACTGACACTAACTTACACACGACACGGACACGACTCATAGTTTATATGTGCTACGCCTAGCTCGAAATGCGAAAATAAACCAGATTAATTAGAAATGTCCTTAGAAGTCAGGATCTTGTAACAGATTTTAAGAAGCGAGACTAGAAGATCATAATATCCGTGCACCTATGATGCACTCTTCGAGTCAAAACTCCAAAGTCTGGAATATCGACGCCGAGTTACTAGCCAGTGTTTTTTTTTGGGTGGGAAAGTCATCTAATGACATCCCTCGCTCTTGGGTGGAGCGGGGGGAGTGCGCGCCGTCGACGACTTGGGCCTGGTCCAGACGGTTACTGGACGATCGGACGGCGAGCCACCCATTGCTCGCCGTCCACAAGCCCGCGCCTACATTGGCCGGAAATCGGGATCGGAATCCCGGCGACGATTGGGGCGTGAGGACCTTTACCTCACGCGATCGGCCGCCTCCTTTGCTGGCATTACTGCTTCGCAGAAGGAGGCGACCGCCTGCCACTCCTCCTCGCTCTGGACCATGGCCTGTACCAAGACCCGGCGCGAGAGATCACTACCACCGATCGCCCCCACGAGGACACGGCGGGGTTCTGCCCAGGCGGGGCGCACCTCTACCGTATGTTCCACCGTGTCCTCCGGGGAGTTGCTAGCCGGTCGGTTTTCTAACGTTTACATTTTGGGGAGTGTGTGTCGGATTTTCATAATTTATTTCCAATAATTGCACAATTTAATTCCACTACGCCTGTCCCGTCAACGGACCACTGGATGAATGGCGTTGCGCCACCGATGCATGGTGGACAATGTGGTCATCCCACCCGTACGTACAAGATGTTTTAGGAATACATTAATTGTTTTTTTTTTTAATTGATATAAACCAGTGCTTGACTGCGATCCCACCTGATGGTAAGCGGAGATGCAATCATTGATGGTCAGGCACACTAGTTTATTAAGAGCCTATTCACTCTAGCCTTGAAGACACGTAAAGCTAAGGAGTGGAATTCTCTGCCGGAGTCTGTGGTTCCTGATAGCTTTATAGTTTTAGTCTTGACTTAAAGACCCCAAGGTTATCCTAGGGGTCTTTAAGTCAAGAGTTAATAGCTTACTAGGCAAGCGTGCTCCATCGTCGTCCACATCATCACCTAACATCAGGTGAGACAATAGTCACACGTGAGCCTAACACAAACAAAAAAAATAAGGCTAACCCAGGAAAGGAGTCAACAAGCATTCGACAAAAGATATGAAAGACTACGCAACTTGAACCAAATGTTAAATTATCAATTTCTAAACTGTATATCAGCCGATTTCAAACACAGTAATTAGCATATCAACCTATTGTTTTTACCAGACAACTTAATCAAAGAGTTTAAAGCGTTAATTAGCCCGTAGCTGTCATCTCAGACCAGCTGTCAACTGTCAAACTGACAGCCGATAGCGACGCCCCCTCGCGGCGTGACTTGAGATTAGCTAATCTTGATTGAGGCGACGGGGACGCCTTAATAGCCGTGTTTAATAATGTAATAGGATTAAATGTGTAGGTTGGGGAAGGGCTGAGCTCTTTCCTATGACGAATTTTGTTGTGGGAATTCGATTGATCATGAGTTTTTAACATAAGCAACAGTAGTGTTTGTCGCCCATTTATTTATATAAGTTAAGCATTGCCTCATCACATACGTTAAGCATTCACCTAGGGGTCTTTAAGTCAAGAGTGAATAGGTTACTTCTAGGCAAGCGTGCTCCATCGTCGGCCACATCATCGCTAACCTTTAGGTGAGATAGTGGTAAAACGCGAGCCTATACATAATAAAAAAGGCGTACATAGCCCTTACTAAAATAATACTGCTGCCTTTAAATCAACAATTAACATAAACTCACAGTACAATCTAATTAACAAAAATGTAATCAAGTAGATTAAGTTAGGTTAGGTTAGTTTGGTCAGTGTCGTTAATAACATTACAAATTAAATTAAATTGAAAACATTAATATTAGAAACCTTTTAAATGTAGTGGAATGGGAAACTGTCAAACAACAAAACAAGGATGCACTAACTACAATGTGACGTCATCGCCATTAGGTCACGCGTGTTGAAAAGACATACAAATATTTGAAATAAATTACGATTCGCAGAAAAAGATTTTTTTTTATGAGTCAGATACACTAGGGAGCAAAATGTCCCTTAACATGACACGCGACAGTCAAATCATACAACAACAATGTAACAATTTACAATGCATTCGATAGTAAAAATGCGGCGTCACGTGAATGCATCGTAAAATGTTAGGTGGCCGGCACCCTGCCACGAACGTAGCAGTTTCACATAAATTGTTCGTTGCACCTCATGTTGGGGGACATTTTGTCCCTAAGGTATCTGAGATTTTAGTGTTATTTGTTGTTTAGTACAAAATATTATACAATAACTAACTGATCCGGCAAACGTTGTTCTGTCAATTTTATCAAAGAAAAATATAGAGGCTGCGGGTAGGAAGGTGAAAAATACCTTACGATCTATTCTTAATCTATAAAATAAACATTTAAAAAATCGTAAAAATCAGTCAAACCGTTTCGGAGTTGGTTGATAACAAACACTGTGACACGAGATTTTTATATATTAGAAGTCTAGCGGTTCCGCAGACGTTGTGTGAAAAAAAAAATAGGCAATGAAGTTTCAGACTTTTACTGACTAAAACCACATCTATATTGTTTTGGTTTTAGTCACTAAAAGTCTGTCACGAACTCCCACTCCTCCCTAGAGTAAGAGAAGGCATTGTATAATTTCCACACCAAAAAAAAAAACCCAACCGAGTCCAAATGTATTTTCAAACCATCCAGGGACCCACTTAAACATACAAACTTTATTTTAGGGGGAGCTAGTTAACAAACACACGTACAGAAGATTATTTCATATATTATATCTATTAATAAACACAAGCAAGTACCAATTTCGCAGGAAAAGGAAGTTAGTGATAGCATGACGAGTAACAGGGCAGAGTGGAAGAAAAAAACGTGTTGCGCCGACCCCAAATAATACGGGATAAGGGCAGGAAGATGATGATGAAGTACCAATTTCGCAGCTCGAGATAGAAATAAAAATTTATGTTCATTTTAAGTGCCATAATGTAGTTAAATTCTAACCCGACCCACTTAAGTAAAGGTAAGCCTCACACTGACTGACGCTAATCATAATCTAAACACACAGCCTCATATAATTTGATCGAGTCAACTTATCGAGCAGTTGACGTGACCGCGTCACTTCGCGTCGAGGCAAATCGATAGCAATCATCTTAATTGACTGACTTGCTGAAGGAAAACTAGATATTTGTGTAACCTATTCATTCTATAATAATTCGTGCCTGGGCAATATGTACCTACACCTAAATGTGATAGTTTTTCCATCTGTCTGTTTATGAATTTTTCACTAAAGTCGCATTTTTCCAACTGGCTTGGGGTCGGCTTTCATTCAAATCTGATCAAAAATATTTTTATTTCACATAGGCCTACGTGAGCACTTATAAGTCAGAAGCTAGTGCACGGTTTCAAATTGGTCGTTTCCTATGGAGAAGAACCGGCAAGAAACTCCATGGTTACTCCATGGTTGTTCTTACAATATTTCCATATTACAGTATTAATAAATATTATGTAAGAACAGTGTCTCAAAACGGTGAAGGAAAACATCGTGAGGAAACCGGCATGTTCTAGAACCAAAAATTCGAAGACATGTGACATTCACCAATCCGCACTGGGCCCGCGTGGTGAATTATGGCCTATTCCCTCTCCTAGAGAGGAGGCCTGAGTCCCAGCAGTGGGAACATTCTGCCGTGCTTGTGATATATACAGTAAGTATCATAGAGACACTTTCGAGAAAAAGGCGGTCAAAGTTTTTTTTTTTACTTTTGACGTTGCTCCCGAAGTATAAATTAAACCTAAGTTTTCTAAAATGTTTTAGATAAACATGTGTTTGGTTAACAATTTGTATATTATTATTTTTATGTAGTAATAATATTTAAATAATAAAGCTTGAAAAAATATATATGTTAAGGAATGATCAATTAAAAAATAACGTGTTTTTAGTAATTGGTACAGTAAGTGTGTGACTTACTGTAACAATCTTTAGTTTGAAGTACATACTGTAACAATGATTACGAAATGAGGTAAATGTTTAAATAGAATAACAAAAATTACACACTTTGCCTAATATTACTTAATCACTTACTGTAATTATAGCTAGGAGCAATATGTAAACTTCTGGCATCTACCATGAATCATTATTAATTTCGCTTTCTCAATATTATTGGTAGATAATTCAAAACAAAAGAGATCTCATGAAATTAAAGTTTAATAGAAAAAGTACACAGCTTTATTAATACTATAAAAATAAAAAATCTGTTCTATTTATTGTATTTTTTGAATTCTTTAGAATCATAATAAAAACTAAATAAAAAAAAAATACAATTTGTGTTTGTGCAACTGGCTTCGTACAAGAAATAATCATAAACCAAGTAAACTAAGCACTGTTTCTAAATAATTACAGTATTTTTTTTTTAAATCCGTATTTATACTACATATCTTAAAAAAAAAACATTTAAAATAAATACTTTGTTTCCAAAAGACAGTTTTCTCTTTGAATTTTTTTATTATAAAATAAATTGTTTATAAGTCATTTAATCTCTCAGGACGATAAGTCATCATTATTTCAACCGAAAGACGTCCACTGTTGAACATAGGCCTTCTCCAAGTGTCGCCACAATGACCGGTCCTGTCCATCTCGCATCCATCGGATTCCTGCGACCTTCATCAGGCCATCGGTCCACCTTGTGGGAGGCCTTTCAACGCTGCGTCTTTCGGTACTTGGTCCAGAACCTTTCGTCCCTTACGGCCATCTGTTCTATGAGCAATGTGCCCTGTCCACTGCCACTTAAGTTTGGTGATTCTTCAAGCTATGTTGATAACCTTGGTCCTCCTGCGGATATGTTCACTACACTGTTTCGGAAGCTCTACTGAGGTTACCGAGCATTGTACTGAGCTCCTTCTTAGACTCAGCCATGACTGCTGTGTCTTCGGCAAACCAAAGGTGATACTGTATTATGATATAGATGTACTCGCCATTGACATTAATGCCTAGCCCTCTCCATTCCAGAACCTTGAAGACATCCTCCATTGCGGCCGTGAACAGTTTCCGAGAAATTAGATCTCCTTGCCTCACACCCCTCTGCAAGAGGATAGGCTTCAAGGTCTGATCCTAAAGTCGGACTGACATGGTGGCATTTTTGTATAAATACTTCAGCACTACGATGTATTGATAGTCAATCTGGTGCTATTGGAGAGACTGCAGTTGTGTCTCGATCGAATCAAAGGCTTTCTCGTAGTCCACAAACGCTAAGCAGAGAAGCTGATTATACTCCTCAGTCTTCTGTATAACTAATCTGCCACAGCATATGTATGTGGTCCATGGTGCTGAAGCCTTTTCGAAATCCAGCTTGTTCGGGAGGCTGGAAGTCACTCAGTCGTTGAACTTGCCTGCGAGACGGTTTGTGATAACATTGGAAACCAGCTCGTAAACATGGCTCAGAAGTGAGATGGGCCTGTAATTCTTAAGCAAGGTATTGTCTCTCTTCTTAAAAAAGAGTACCACCACACCTCTGCTCTATGCCTGTGACGTTTTTCTCTCGAGTATGACGGTACCGAACTACTTCTGAAGGGCCTGAAGGATTGGTATCCCACCCACCTTCAGGAGTTCGGCCGTGATTCCATCCTCACCCGGTGCCTTGTTGCTTTTAAGCTGCTTCAGAGCTATCGTCATCTCGTACAGGCTGACGTCCGGGATATTTTCGGTATAGTGTCGAGTTAATGTAGCTCTTGGGTCGTTTGCTAGATTTGCAGCGGGTTTTGAGATTGACCGTTTCACATTGATCCGTGACTGCAAAATTAACGTACTTGCCCCACCCCGCACTACCCATTCGGATTCTTAACGCCTTAGAATAATTGCAGTAAGTAACGTGTTTATCTAATTTATTCCAGGCAAGTCTACACATAAGATGAAATATTCCTAAACATAATTACAGTAGTGAATCTTGCTGTTATTACGTCTACACGTACAATTTTTTTTTTTAATTCGCTGACTTATCATAAACACCGTAAGTTCTACTTACTGTACTTATGCCAAGATAATACAATAATACGTTGCGAAATGCTTAGGCATTAATATAGTATATACTCTTACTGTAGATATGTTAAGGTTTAGTATACTAATGTTACTTTCCAATACTTAATATAATTATAGCAAGTGGTACTTACTGCTAATATGTTTCAGTGATACTTGATGAAAAACACTCCTAACTTAAAAATAATAATAGCAAAATTACTTACTGTATCAATACCTAGGAAATAGTTTTAACTTTATGAAAAAGATCAACCGTATGTGCCCTTACTGCAATCATAATTAGTATGCCTTGGCGCAAAACGTGCCTTACTGTAATTATGCTTAAGCTTATTTCATTATCTATACCACATTTTCAAATTTTAAATATACAGAAATGTAGATCTCAATCTCTACATTTCAAATATATACTTAACTCAATATTGACCAAAATGTGACTTACTGTAATTATCATAAGCGCGGCAGCATTATAAGGCTGACTATGCTATGCTATGCTAAGAACAGTGTAGACCAGTCAATATTGTACCCAAAAGCACAATAAAAATAAATATATTTAAAAAAAGTGAGTCGTAATAGGAAGTAATCAAGAATTCGTGGAGTATACAATGTTCTCATATTCACAGTATAAAAAAACCGGGCAAGAGCCAGGTTGTGCGGCTGAATACCCTTGTTTTACACGGAGCAACTGCGGGTTGTAGAGGTTAATGGTGGTTTGAATGGCAAGGAGACTCTCCGTCTCGCGAGAAAACCGTGCGGTGCCCCAACACCAACCGTATGATCCTTTGGAACGCGATCAGCTTGCAGGCCGGTCGCTTCTGCAGGCACCGGGCATACACCGGCGCCCCGTAAAGGGACATGGACCACGCCACCGCCACGTAGAGCCTCCATTAGTAGGCATCTGGACCCCTTAGATTTGGCAGGACCTGTTTCAGGGCAGCCCTGGCGCGCTCTATCCTGACAAGTCCCAGGTACTTCATCCTTGACTCGACGCTGATTTGAACCACTCCTGCTGTTATTCGGGATCCCAATGGCTGCATTCCGAGTGCCATAAAAGCACATGGCATCGGACTTATGCAGGGCTACCTCGAATACCAACTCTCAGATCCTCTCAACGAATGACTTCACGCTTACGGTACCCTTTCAAATTTGGTGCCCTGAGCTGTCACCCAACCGCGCCGTACCCTAATGCCACTACTACTAATAGGTACTCTAAAGGTAGCCAGTTAAAACGACCTCTACAGCTCTGTGAGTTCGGTGGCAAAAGGAAAGACGATAATAGACAGACGGATGGATAAACAAAAATCTACACTATCTACATCTACATTAATTATAAAGAGATACAAAGTTTGTTTTTTTGTTTGTATGAGGTAATCTCTGAAAGTACAGGTCCGATTTTCAAAATTTTTGCACCGATAGAAAACTGCTTTATTCCTGAGTGACACAGGTTATATTTTATGTAAGCGGGCGAAGCCGCGGGCAAAAGCTAGTCTGTAATATAATCCTTTTATATTATAACAATCACAAAAGCACGGGCAAAGTCGAAAACAAAGCGCAGCCTGTTTTGTTTTTTGGTCTTTGACCTTACATTAAAAAACTGTTCAAATAAGTTTCGTTCAAATATTGAAGTTAAATGTCATGACGAATGGCTCTGAGGTGATGGCAGTTTGCGGCTATTAGCAGACAGAAAACAACGCTATCTGCCATTTTAATAATACAATTTTCACAGTGATTTTCATTCGAAAATTATCGACACAACGCGGTTACACGGGCAACTGAAGTTGCACGGTTCTTAGCAATAGTGATACAATCCTGATGTTACAAGAAACTGTTCGATGTTGCCGATAATAAGATAGAACTGCGCAATTCAGTTGCCCGTTTGGACTCACTTTGAGAATTGTGAGATAAGTTTTTTTATGGTGTTCCAAGTATTGTTTCCATAGAACTACGGTGTGAAATAATATGGAATTAAATTTACACTTATCCAATTTCAAAGCGTTTTCAGCTTATTCTGTCGTTTATCTTGATTGATGCTCAGTTGTTTTTCATTTTTCCAAACTTAAAACAAATGTTTTCTATTGTTTCAGGACCTGTTAGAGCGAATATTTCGCTTGTTTGACGCAGATTCGACAGATCATCTAGTTCAAAATGATTGGCTGGAATACTTGAAGGGACGACTCACGTAAGTTACATTTTGATAAATTAAAGAAATAGGATTTTCTTGAAAGTCAAAGTCAAATCATTATTGCACAATAAAATAAATTGTATATTTCTGGATGTCATTTGAATGCTCTAGTTAATCGTGTTTTACCAAATTCGGCATGCAGAATTGTAGTAAATTCAAAAAACATTTTGTGAGTAAGATACATAATATATGTCAGAGATTTAGTGCTCGGCCACACTGGAAGCGCGGGTGCTGGGCGGGCGCGTGGCGCTTCAGTCTCAAACATAAGAACTTTATTTGAGTGTCCATAGTAGGAAAGCGGGTGCGGGAAGCGGTGCGGGCTACTCAATGCGGGACGCGCGCGGGTAACTCATGCTATATATAGCTCGTTCATATGGTTATGGTTTCGATGATTTATTTTAACGACTCCGATTCTTTCGATTGTTATAAAATCTAGGAATCGCTACGCTCGACTGCGGATAGGCACTATAGCGTGCATTCCTGCACCCACGCCGCTCCCCGCACCGCGCTGTCAGTGTGGCCGAGCAATTATACTAAATGATAATGTCAACACAGAACAAAAACAAAATTTGTGTAGTCAAATGACAATGTCATCACAAATAACTTCCGAATGTTTTCTTCCTATGATGTTACAATTAATTAAATTAATAAAACGTGTGTATCGTTACTTTTTAGTTAATCTGGTGCATAGTACTATTACGAGGAGTTTCAATTTAGTCCAGTTTACAGCGCCATCTAGCGCTGAGTAGAAGAAGCAACTTTCAAGCTTACACTTAACTTTTTTGCAGGGAGGACAAACAGATAGACTTCGTTGAACAAATAGAAAGTGTAGCATATGTCCTGTGTGGGAATGGTGTGATAACATTGGATACGTTTCAACGTACACTACAAAATAAAATTGTAAGTATAACTTGTAAATAGCGTCATCTATTATCGTGTAGCATAATCAACTTGAGCTTATAGTATTTATAAAACCAGAGATGGCGGTATTTTAATAAAAAAAACCTATGGATATGTATAGGTATATAGGGAATAACGGAAAAGTTTGTTTATTTTCGATATTTACAGACTACTTTATGAATAACTTCTTATTTATGTACTTGGATAAATACCCAATAATCCATTTTATAAATGTATAAAAAGCTCAATATTGCATAATCTATGCAGACGCTATCGTTTATCCTAAATGGCGCGAAACCCCCGGTTTGAGTGAATTTGAATTTTGAATCAATGCAAAATGCTTATTTTGAGTTTTTGGCGGGATGTTTTCGAGATAAATCTTTGGCTGTTTTAATTATTCGCAAATTGATTCCTAGTGGATATTGTGATGTAAAACTAGCATAGTTTTGTATCTCAAGTGTCTGTACAAACGGAAAATAATGTGGAATTGAAATAGGCATGATCTAACTAAAATTGTGCTAAAATATTATTGTAGTTTTGACTACCTCAACGAAGCTGTCAAGTAGACTGACTCGATGCATACATTAGCTGTCAAATTCTGTAAACTTACTTTTTTTTTGTACTTATCGCACCCTTAATCGTGAAGAGACCTTACTTAAAAAAGGAGCTAATTGAATAATAAAACATATTTATCAATAAAAAGGTTAAATTTTCTAATACCCTCCTTTTTGAGTTAGGTCTCTTTTTTTATTAAGCGTTCGTTGTGTGCCTAAGTTGTACTTACTAGATACTAATATAATTTTTAATTTTGTTTTGGTACATAATACTAACACTCTATGGACCTACGACACCTGAGAATAAAATAATTAACATCTCTCTCGCAATTTTTTAATATTAGAATGTGTTTTAACCATATTTTTATGTAAAAAATAAATACCTACTTTTTAATTTTGACTGGCTATATTCACAAACGAGTGCAAAGACAAAAAAACATGCCTTATTTTAATTTTAATATCTATTACAATCTAACCAAGAAAAGTTTTAAAAAAAGCGGGTATTTTACAAAAAAAAAAAAACACTTATACCCATTTACTCTTTACATTTTAGTTTATTCCAATACTTTTGCTGTAAATATTGTATTCTTAAAATATTCATTGTTTTTCAGGTGACAAACAAATTGTTTAGGGTGGTGGACACGGATGGTGACGGCTATGCGACTGCTGACGAAATCATGGAGTTCTTGTCTACAGTCACTAGTAGCAGGTATTGTTTGGATTTAATAATAATGAAACGAAAAATTATTAACTAAAAAGTACAGATACATAATGAAACAAACAGTAGGTTGAGAAGTTATACAGTTTTTAAGTTGTAAATCTGTACTAAACATTTTTAGAACCCTGCCTCTCAAACTAGGTTATATTTAGCTGTATTTTGAGAAACAGTGAACAGCCACAAAACACTATTATTTTTACAACAAATGATGGCCGATGGCGTCCTACCGCTGAATAATTTATGTGTTCTCTTTCAATTTTTAATTGCGATGTGTGCAAATTATGTGTGTGATGGTGTGTGCGTTTAGTGAAAGGTGAGTATTATGTGAGACAGTGTGCATATATGATAAGTTGGGGTGTTCGGGGGGTGCGTGTGCGCATGTTTGAATGTGTGAATGTTACAGAAAACGGGGTGCGTGAGAGATTAGGTGATGTATGTACGTAAGGACTCCGTGTAAGCATAGTCCCTTTCTAATAGCCACTCTGTTCTTTAGTTTTTACAGCGTTGGCGTTCAGTTTTAGGATTTTTAGTTCTATTTTGTTCATCAATATCATTTCAGCCGAAAGACGTCCACTGTTGGACACCAGCTCTCCCAAGTGTCGCCACAATGAACGGTCCTGAACGTCTCGCATCCATCAGATTCACCGGTCCACCTAGTAGGAGGCCTTCCAACGCTGCGTCCACCCCAGAACCTTTCGGCTCCAACGGCCATCTCTTCTGCGAGCAATGTTCCCTGACAATTGCCACCTAAGTTTGGCGATTCTTCGTGCTATGTCGGCAACCTTGGTTCTTCTGCAGATATCTTGATTTTGTTAATGATCAAAGACGCAGTCAAGCACTGGTTTATATCAATTAAAAAAAAAAAAAGAATTTTTTTTCAACTGGGTCTGGCAACGTTGGATAGTAATCCTATGATTTATGTCAAATCGGTCGAGCCATTTCATGCGATGCGCCATCAACAAGTGTCAATTGGTATTTTGTACCTAATATCACACATTTTTTTTAAATTATTGATAGACTTGCGCTAGAACACTATTCTCACCTGATGGTAAGTGATGGTGTGGCCGACCATGGACCACGCTTGCCTAGAAGTAACCTAGTCACTCTTGACTTAAAGACCAGGTTGTAGCTATCAGGAAACAGACTCTGGCAGGGACTACCACATCGAAGCTGTACGTAAAATTTATGTGTTCCCAAAACGTTTTGTGTGCATGGGTGGGATGGCTTGTTTACTAATATTATAGAAGCGAAAGTTTGTGAGTGTGTGTTACTTTTCACGCTGAAACTGTTGAAGGGATTTAGACAACGACCTTACAGTCACTAGACGTCTAATAACAGGCGACGCATGTTTGTCAACACATGATTATAGATCTGATATCTCGACTAATCAGAACGCAGTACCCCGATCTTCCGTGCCAATCAGAACGAATCAGAACGTAGTACCCCGCTCCCCTTACCTCGGCCTGTTGACAGATTTGTTAATGTTAGCGTTAGTTCAAGCGTAAGGCGTCTAGTGGCTGTAAGGTCATTGGATTTAGATGATATTTAATGGCACATGGATAGACCATGTCCTAGAAAAGTGAATAGGATACTTTTATCTCCGGAGTATGTTCCCTTGGGATAATTTTCTTCTATCACGTGGGCAAAGGCAGCAGCTAAGAGAGAGAGCTAGAGAGAGAGCGAAACGTTGTACACAAAATCTTTGTGTTTCTCATTCTCCGATGCGTGGTTAAGAAGGAATAAGCAGATAGAAGAGAATAGACAGATAAGGACTTTGTTTTATAGAAGAGACAACAGTAATCAGATAGACAATTCTTGTTCTAGACCTCGAGTCGGCTTCGACAAGCACAGCGTGGACAGACTAGAGAAGCTGTTCCGTGCAACCGTCGGAGACGAGAAGGAGATCACCAGGGAACAGTTCCAGAAGATCGTCGTGTCTAAGAATGTGAGTACCCTCCTGAGATCCTTTTTTTTCTTCGCTCTTGGGCGGAGCGGGAGATAGTGTCAGACTTTTCCTGACTAATAACCCACTCTTGTTCCTTCGTTGCCTTTCGTACCAGGGCTGAGTCTTCCTTTCAGAATCAGATAGACATAGACCCTTGGCCCCAGTAGGCTTCGACCCTGCTGGGCTCCTATAGTTGCTGACATCTCCTTAAGGCGCGCGTGGAACAGTATGCGCCGGACGATCGGACGGCAAGCTACCCATTGCTCGCCGTCCGCAAGCCCGCGCCTAAGGTGGGCGTAAATCGGGATCGGAATCGGGTTGGGGCGTGAAGACCGTTGCCTCACGCGATCGGCCGCGTCCTTTGTTAGCATTACTGCTTCGCAGATTGCGTGCCTAAGCGGTGGGATAAGAGCGGGATCTCGAGTAAGTGTTTTAAAAAATAATTTTGAGTTTGGTTCAGTAGTTCTTGAGATTAGTGCGGCCAAACAAACAATCTTAAAAAGTTTAGCCTTCTTCAATAAATGTGCTATCCAACATGAAACGGTCGGTTCACTTTTAAGGTGATGGCATGTGAGCACATTCGCGGGAAGTTGGTGTAATCATCACAGCGTTGATTTGTTGGATTCGTTTTTCATAATTAAATTGTTATTTTGTACGTATGTATCTAAGTATATATTTATTATTATATTTCTTTTCTATTCCTTTATCATAGCTGCACCTACCATGTTTTGTTTCTGCACCACCCTAAGGTCGACTGGTAGAAAATGCCTAAGGCATTAAGTCCGCCTTTGTACAGTGTTTATTACTAGTGCATAAAGTTTTAATAAATAAATTTAAAAAAAAATCAGTTTGGTTCTTAAGATTAGTGCGTCCAAACAAACAATTTAACTTTTATAAGTAAAATATACTAGCTGACCAAACAAACGATACTTTGCCTCATAAATTATTTGGGGCCACTCTAATTACCTAGGTGTGTAAAAAAAAGCCTACGACCAATTCTCTGACCTACCAAATATACACAAAAAATTAATAAAAACGACTCAAGCAAGTCGTTTCGGAGGAGTTCCATAACAAACATTATGGATTCTTATTTGATTTTTATATATTAGACTAGCACCCTAGGGACCCTAGGGGTCACCCTAAAGCTGGTACGTTATCAGAAAAAAAAATTAATAACCGGGTCCAATTGTATTTTCGAATCATTCAGAGATATGATTCAAATATACACACAAAATTTGTTTCAAATCGGTCAAGCCGCTTAGAAGCAGTTAGGTGACAAACACACGTACAGAAGAATTATATATATTAAGATTAGTAAGTATAGGTTTGATGTGGGTAATTTCTCATCGGCGTCCATATCCTTCAAACGAATTCGAGCTTAGTTTTCAGTTTTAAATCATCCCCATCACAGAGTGCTCTATTGTCATTACCAAGTAACCCCACTAACATCACAATATCCTCTTCCAGCCGTTCTTCACGGAACGAGTGTTCCAGATCTTCGACGAAGATGACTCGGGCTCCATCTCACTGCAGGAGTTCATCGCGGCCGTGCACCGCTTCGCTGGCCAGACCCCAGAAGACAAGTTACGGTTCCTCTTCAAAGTTTATGATTTAGATGGTAAGAACTGGAACTAACTGACTATCTATGAAAAAAACGAACAAAAATTATCTTTTTCCTTTAAAAATATGGGCTTTCTATTCAGAATCCAGTACTACTCTCATCTTTGGGATGGGTCTGCCAAATACCAGGTTGATGCACTAGAGTCGATTGATAAGCGAGCCAAAAAGATCACGGTGATGTCAATAAAGACCATTAAGCAGGACTACTGATATATTAAATTACTCGATTGACAAACAAGCCAAGGAGATTGTCATCTATGCTGTACTCGTCGAGTCAAAACTCCAAAGTCTTGAGCATCGACGCCGAGTTGCTAGCTTGTCGTTTTCTTTTTTTAATTCTGCCACGTCCGTTCCATCATCGGACCACTAGACCTACGGCGTTGCACAATCGGTACATGGTGGTCATCCCACCCGTACGTACGTTTTGGGAACACATTCATTATGCGTACAGCTAAAGAGTGGAATTCCGTGCTGGGATCTGTGTTACCTGATAGCTATAACCTAGGGGTCTTTAAGTCAAGAGCGAATAGGCTGCTTCTAAGCAAGCGTGCTCCATCATCGACCACTCATCGCTTCCCATCAGATGAGACAGTGCACGGTCAAACGGGAACCTATCCGTAATAAAAAAACAAGACTTTTACGTGGGAAGTCATCAAACGACTTCCCCCACTTTGGCTGGAGCGATCCCAATACTCCTTATTGGGATTGAGAGCGAAATAACAACTTAATGAGGACTTATTGTGGTATCTTTCTTTAGTTGGGTAGGTATTCTTCATCTGTTTGCAATGCTTACTTCTTTTTCTCACACCAGCCTGGAGAAGACCAATTGCCAGGGCTGCGGATTGTTCGAAGGACTTACCGCGGCCCTCGCAAAGGGAAATTTAAGGAACACTGGTGGGTTTCAGGTTTTAGTCAGTATAAGTCTGATACCCAGAGCTGCAGAAGTCACTTGATGATTTCACACCTCAAAAAAAGGCGACACTGATATTAAAGACCAATGTAGGGATAGGATAGAAACGATCAAATCCAACAATTTAAGTTAAGTAGAAGTATTAGTGACATAAAAGACTCATACACGTTCAAAGTTTATAAAACATTTTATCCGTTGCTTCTCAGGCGACGGCCTTATCCAACACCGCGAGCTGGCACACGTGATGCGCGCCTGCATGGAAGAGAACGGCATGCAGTTCAGCGACGAACAGCTGCTGCACCTTACCAGCGCCATGTTCGAGGACGCCGACTGTGAACAACGCGGCGCCATCACGTATGAGGCGCTCAAGAAGCAGTTGGGGAGCCATGATGGGTTGTTAGAGAATTTATCCATCAGGTATGTATACGTTGATTCAGATGCCGATCGGAATGAGAACCTCCTCCAGAAAAAATATTGTGTGAGTGAAGAGTGGGTCTGGAATCCCAAGGGAAAAGGAAGTGTGGCCGTCCTCGGGAAATCTGGCGACGTACCGGGTTGGCAGAGGCGACGGCCATCAGATTGACATGGAGCGAAGTGAAGCATAAAGCTCAAGACCAGTTGCGATGGTTGACTAACGTCGACGCCGCAGCTAAGGCACATAGAATCTTAAGTCAAGTAAATCAAGATGAGTGGGTCAACATCATCATCATTTTAGTCGACAGACATCCACTGCTGGACGGCCTAACCTCCCTAAGTGACGCCATAACGACCGGTTCTGTGTCTCGCATTCATCGAATTCCCCTGACCCTCACTAGGTCATCGGTCTACCTTGTGGGAGGCCTACCAACGCTACGTTTTCCGGTACGTGGTTGCTATCGGCCCCATCGACCATCTGTACTGCGAACAGTGTACCCAGCCTTATGCTGCGATTCTTCGGGCTCTATCGGTAACCTTGGTTCTCCTGCGGATGTCTTATTGCTGATATGATAACGCAAGGAAACTCCGAGCATAGCCCTTTCCATTGCTCTTTAGGTGACTTGAAGGTTTTTTATTTCTTTGTATGAACATATACAACAAAAAATAATGTTGTATTTGGTATATTTTATTATAGATACATAATAATAGAAGTATTATTATGGTTGAATATTACAAAATAATGTATGTAGTATAAGTAGATCTATCATCACGTTTTTCCTACAAGTCAACTACAACACTAAGGGCCTGTGCACACCACGATTTTTAGAAGCGCGTTTGTAGCGATACAGATGGGAGTCAGACGCTAGCCTCGACGACGTTCCTAAAACGCGCGTCAACGGTGCGTTTAAAAAACGTGTTGTGCACAGGCCCTTAGTTTACCAGTAGCCTCGATAGATGGCGTTGAGATCGAATTAGAAGTCGCAATAGTTTCCTTCACAAGGAGAGTATAAGATTATGCTGTCTGATAGTTTTCGACATTAGTCAGCAACCTATTCATAAGGAAGGTCTTTAAATTTTTGTCATGTTGAACTTTGTTCAACATTGTATGATATAATTGAACGACATCTATCATAAATAAAACACGTCAAGAGTTTTTTATTAGTGATCGATGTTGAACTCGAAGGACTAGGCGGGGCTGGGCCGCAGGTCCTCCAAGTACGGGGTCCTCCGAGCTCGGGGGCCTCAAGTTGAGAGCCTCCAAAAACTGATTAGCGAAGCTCTTGTTGAACTACCGAAAAATGGTCCTACCTTCGAAATCTAAGTAAAATAGGTTGCAACCTACTTTAATCATAGCAACTCGTTTTAGTCAGTAAAAGTCAGACATTCCCTCTCGCTCTACCCAGAGCAAGAAAGGTTGTTTAATCATGTCCCATGTAGAAAAAGGGCCTCAAAATTATTTTTTTTGCTATTGGGCCGTTTGATCACCTAGCTACGCCACTGGTAGAACAATCAACTTTTTCCAAAGAGTGAGTGCATTTTAAGTGAAGATAAAAAAAGATATTTAAGAGAGCAATTGGAATTCGTATTGCACGATGTTGTGTTCAGAACAAAGGCTTAATGTTTTGCCATAGGTACCTATCTAATGGCGTAAGAGTAAGAAATTACATACTAACTATACCAAGCCACTCAAAAAGTTTTGCGAAAAAAATGTTTTTATGTATAAAACACTGGCCACTTATAATTATTTTGAAAACTTTGGTTATTTAAAAGTAAAAATACCATTGTTCGAATTTTGAATTTCCCTCCACATTTTTTCGAGAGCCAAATCAAATTATGATCAACAAGAGCTCCGCTAAGGGGCTCCTGCTTTTCGAAATATATACCTGAAGTACACCGACCGCTTTCAGCTCTTGGGAGTTGAAGTTTCCTCAGACCTTAATTTTGGGCGGTTCATTGAGTCCAAAGTCAAGGTAGCTGCTAGGAAACACAGCGTTCTTGCAAAGGTCGGTACTTCACACCGGGACAGCTTTTAATGTTATACAAAGCACAGGTCCGATTGTGTGTGCAGTACTGCAGTCACATAAGGGCTGGTGCTGCAAAATCTCACCTAGCAGCTTTGGACTCGGTGGAAAGGCGTGCGAAGAGGCTAATTGGTGACCCAGATTTGGTTAAATCCAATCTTCAAAGCCTTGAGCACAGGCGTAGGGTAGCCTGGGTAGCCTTTCAGTGGTTGCATTTTGGAGAGTGTACGCGAGAATTGCATGACTTGATTCCGCCTTCTCATTTCTACCATCGGACAACCCGACGTACTGCGAGTATCTACCCTTACGTTGTTGAAACCTCTACGGTCCGGATTAAGTGTTTCGCCTCGACGTTTATACCGCATACATCGAAGGACTGGAACAATTTGCCTGCTGCGGTCTTCCCGTCCAACTATATATTTAGGTGTCTTCAAGGCTAGAGTAAATAGGCTCTTAATAAACTAGTGCGCCTCACCATCAACGATTTCATCACTGCTTCCCATCAGTTAGGATCGCAGTCAAGCAATAGTTTATATCAAATTACTATTGGCTATCATTGTTCTAAACAGATAGGCCTATGTCCAACAGTGGACGTCTTTCACCTGATGATGATGATGAATGTTGTAAATGAATCGAGCTTTCTTTATATCCACAGCATAGACCGCTGGCTAGTTCCCCCGAAGCCGGACCCGAAGCCCGTCTCCTTCGCCCAGCGCGTGTGGAGCCTGAAGCCGTACCAACTGTCTCTGCCCTACTTCAGGAACAACTACGTCTTCCTCACATACCTGGCGCTGTTCTTCATCGTCAACGCTGGTCTGTTCATTGCCAGGGTCGTGGAGTACATAAAAATGGATTCTAATGTATTTATTATTGTTGCTAGGGCTTGTGGTGAGTTGAATTTCAGAATTTTTAATGTGTGTTTTTGTGTATGTGTGTGTTGTTTGAACCCTTTCAAATCTAAGTATCTGAACGCGAAAGTCTAACTATTGCCGGTCAATATTCTGGACATAAATTAGTTGCTAAGTAAAATTTTATGATTTTTAATGGATATTGTTAGGGGTGGAGAGTAATGAAAGATTATTCTGCATCAACCTCACTAGGCGGATTGAATAGGCGGTTAGGATTGTCAAACCACTGTTTGACAGCCATCCTAACTCTATAACTATAGTATTCTAACAACAATTATTTATTTGCGTATTCTTTAAAAATATAATTGTTTAATAAATATATTTGTAGCGACATCTATGTCTCCGCAATATTATATTCATAACACCTGACAAATAAATTGATGATTACAATCATTTATAAGTAGGTACCTACTACTAGTGACTCGGCCCGGATTTTCACAGGTGCAAATTATATATGACGTGGCCAGATCTTAGAATTGTTCACTTCGTGATATGGCCAACTAAACCTGCCCCCTAGCCAAGTTACAATCGTTTCGTTTCGATTTTCTATTGTCGATCGCCTCAAGTCGGCCACGCCTCCGATTCTTTTGTTCGGACGTCATCTCAACACTCAATCACGTGGTCAGAACAAAAGGAATAGGAGGCGTGGCCGACTCGAGGCGATCGATGAAAGAGAATCGAAACGAAACGGTCGTAACTTGGCTAGGCCTTCTGGCCAGATCGTTTAAAAGTGAACGTTTGATAATAATATAATAATAATAATCTTAATTTTTCATCTTTTACACAAAATAGTTACATGTAACAGCCACAAGTAAGTCTTAAACAAATATTGATGCTAGTGCCCAAGGAATAACTATAATTAACTTATCAGTTTTTAAGAACTAAATGAAAATTGACTTTATTAACCTAGAATTATGTATAATTAGCGGCTTGCCCGAGCTAGGTTTATAAAACCTGTGTTTCGGGTCATCACTTACAACTTGATGATATGTCAATCCATGTTTGGCCATATCATTGACGTAGAATTTCTGTGCATCAAAAATCTTATTCTTCACTAAAAATATTTATTGTACACCAAATATTAATGGACTATTTACGGCCATCTCCTTCGTGTTTTTTTTTAAACTAAACCATAAGAGTATATTTTAGTGCACAATTAATATTTTTGAGGGAACAAAAGCATATTTTGTAGTAGTGCACAAGAATATATTGAGGAATAGTGGACTCTACTGGTGTACAACTATTATAATACGATATGATCAGCCATGTTTGACCATATCATGAAATAATCATGCATTTAGCTGAAATAGCACCATTTTATGAAATGGCCGGTCACATCATGAAGTGATTCATTCCTGGGCACGCCACAATTATGGCGGTAAAGAGGGGAGCTTTTTGAGGCGTGGTTGGAAAGACCTCACGGTGTCCTCACCTTCCGCATGACGCAGAATCTCATCGAACACGGTAAGTTCGGGAAGTTCCTGCACCGGATTTGTGCGGAAGCGACGCCCGTATGTCGCCACTGTGTGGACCGCCCGGAGGACACGCTGGAGCACACGGTGGAGGTGTGCCCCGCTTGGGCAGAACAACGCCGTGTCCTCGTGGAGGGCGATCGGCGGCGGCGAGCTCTCGCGCCGGGCCTTGGTACAAGCCATGGTCCGTAGCGAAGAGGATTGGCAGGCGGTCGCCTCCTTCTGCGAAGCAGTAATGCTAGCAAAGGAGGCCGTCGATCGCGTGAGGCAACGGTCTTTACACTCCAACCGCCGCCGGGATACCGATCCCGATTTCCGGCCACCGTAGGCGCAGGCTTGCGGCCGGCGAGCATTGGGTGGCTCGCCGTCCGATCATCCGTTAACCGTCCGGACCGAACCCAAGTCGTCGACGGCGCGTACTGTTCCATGCGCGCCTCAAGGAGATGGCAGTAGCTGTAGGGGCTCGGCAGGGTCGACGCCCACTGGGGCCACGGGTAACGGTGTGAAAGCGAAACTCGGGCCCCTGGGACGAAGGCAAAGAAGAAACAGGAGTGGGTTTTTAGTCAGTAAAAGTCTGACACTATCTTGCGCTCCGCCCAAGAGCGGGATCTGTTATTAGATGATTTTTCCACCTAAAAAAAAGTGATCAATTCTAAGATCTTAACACGAAATACACTCCTATTTTTAAACTAGTACAAAAAAATGAGGTTCTATCCATACCCGTTACTGATCATATAGTCATAGTCTAAATCTAACTTGGTATAATTATTCTTTAATATCCTGGGCACCACACTGGGTACTTTTTATCCGGGAAAAGTATATACAATAAAAAACAAACTTAATTTTGCGGTTCGATCCCTAGACCCGATTACACTCGCAGTGGAGTTCACTAAGGGGCGTTGCTCACGGCTAAGATACTATAATATTTTATCTTAAGATACAATATCACTCGCCATACAATTCAATCGACTATCACACACGACTAAGGATAATAAATAATATTTCATATTTTCGTATCTCAAAAACCCTAATAAAACCATTTTCGACTTCTACGCGGACGAAGTCGCGGGCAAAAGCTAGTTTAAATAATAAAAATACCTTTTCTAATAAGCCATTAAAGTATTTGTACTAATTAAAAATTAGTGATGTATAAGTACATAAACCTTCCTCGTTTATTATGTTACTAGCGACCTGCCCCGGCTTCACACGGGTACAATGCTGATCACGTCATAGTATGACCTTTTAAAGGTGTACAATACTGTAATACAATGTTTTTTTTTTTATTTTATTTTTTTATTTTCCTATTTTCTTAAGTGTTTACATGTTTGTTTCTACATTGTGTGTATCTGTGTACGTGTGCCAAATAAAATATTTTTCTTTCTTCTTTCTTCTTTCTTCTTTCTTCTTTCTTCTTTCTTCTTTCTTCTTTCTTCTTTCTTCTTTCTTCTTTCTAATAACTTTGATTTATCTCTTAGGGTTCAGCCAGCGTTTGCAATATAAGCGCAAAACATGTGTTTATTTACGAAACCACTAAAATCATTAGTGTTCCTCTACTATATTGTGCGTGTTTTATAAATGTAAACCTTCCTCTGCAATCAATCTATCTATTAAAAAAAACCGTATCAAAATCCGTTGCATAGTTTTAAAGATCTAAGCATACATAGGGACAGACAGACACGAAAGAAAAGCGACTTTGTTTTATACTATGTAGTGATGTAGTTAGACTAAATAAAACTGACAACAATATTCACCTCCAGGTATCTCCACCCAATACCTTTACCTATCCATTTTCCTTTTCCAGGCCAGTGTCTAAACTTCACGTGTGCGTGGGTGCTGGTGCTAATGCTGCGTCACTGCCTGACGGAGCTGCGCGTGCGCGGCTTCAGCTCGTACCTGCCGCTGGACCACCACATCTACCTGCACAAGCTCACGGGCGTGCTCATCGTCATCTATAGCATCCTGCATACTATCATGCATTTGTGTAATTTTAGTAAGTACCATGTATATGGAACGTGAACCAACCCAACCAACTTTAACCAAACCAACCTTAATCACCTCAACCTTAGTTCGGTCTTCGTCTTAATGGTTATATTTTAAGTTCTCCTAATTACAATGATTTCATATTTATCATAGTATTTATTAGTTTATTATATCAGCATATATACGTATTTTATGAGTACAAGCCACTTAATTTATCGATACTAAATTCTATTTCAAATATCTGTTATTTATTTATTGTGCACACCTATCAGAATGTTGCGCTGTGAAAAAGACGGATGAAAAAAGATTGCATGTAGCGGAGATGAGAATGTTGAGATGGATGTGTGGTGTGACGAGAATGGATAAAGTGAGAAATGAATATATTAGAGGAAGTTTGAAAGTGGTGCCAGTGACTGAAAAGTTGAAGGGGAATCGTTTGTCTTGGTATGGTTATGTAAAGAGGAGAGATGAAACGCATGTTACTAAAAGAGTTATGAGTTTACATGTGGATGGATGGAGAGGGAGAGGGAGGCCAAAGAAAAGATGGATGGATTGTGTGAAGAGTGATATGAAAGAAAAGGAAGTTAGTGATAGCATGACGAGTGACAGGGCAGAGTGGAAGAAAAAAACGTGTTGCGCCGACCCCAAATAACACGGGACAAGGGCAGGAAGATGATGAGCTAGATCAAAAGAGAAGCTAAATCAATAAAACAGCAACCAGATCAAAAAAGAAGCTAAGTCACACCTATCACAGTGTTGTTTTTTTTTAACCCAGTGGTAAAGAATGCCTTGTGGCATTAAGTCCGCCTATGTACCACCACTGTACATGAAGTTTAAATAAATAAATAAACGTGAACGGGTCTCGTGAATGGGTGTCGTCAGTTGAGACGGGTCATCCCTTAGCTACCGGTGGCTTATTTCAATGTTTTTTAATTACTTTTTTTTTCATTACCTGCCTATCTACATTGTGCTCACATAATAGAAGCAAAGAGAAATATGTAACCAAGATTATATGTAACTCATAATATAATTTAATAGAGTGTCCATGGAGTTTCTTGCACGTTCTTGTCCATAGTGATCTACGCTTTGTAACGTGCAATTTGGCTTCACTTTTTTTCGGACTGACCGACATTTGACTATTCAAAAGTGCTTGTAAATGGTCTATTTGAAATAAATGCTTTTGATTTGATGTGGTGAATGTGGGGACCGTGTGGATTACTGTTTCCTGTTTTATAATTTTATCATAATGTCTGGCAGTTTTGAGTACTTAATGCGGCCTATCCAAATGTCCTTTCGTTGGAATTGTTCGTCTATTCGATGAAGTCTTTAGTAGTCGTATGTTTGAGCTACACGAATGCTGACATATGCTTGCACTGGCTGGACAAGTCCTCTCAAATCTGTGTGCTTTTTTAAGGAAATTCAAAAGACCATCTCAGACACTAAGCTGCATGGTTCTCATATGATTTGACCATTACCCACATGGACTGTAAAAGAGACAGACCTGGTTGAGTTTGTTTTGAAGTTTCTTCTCAGGGTGGTTAGCTAGGAAGCATGGGCCCACGCACCGGCCTCATCTAGTTTAAATTGACGTGTAAAAGTGTTTTTTATAAACCTTACAAAATAAATATGATTTATCATTTTGTTAAGACTCGCATTATTGTCTGTGATCTGGCGAGCCTTTTTTTTTCTATGCAACCATGAGAAAACGATGCACATCCTTGGTGCGCAGGGTCCGCGCCAGCTCCAACACCATCCTGAGGATGATGGCTGAGAGATTTGACTGTCACTACATCAACCATTGTTGCATGGTTAATGTAGTGACTATATGAATATTAACGTTGTATTTTAATTCAATTTATTTATTTTTGGATCTTTAATGACTTTAATTGGAATAATTTATTATAATTAATTTTTATTTTTTTGACATGGAAAGGATGAATTGAATTTTAATATAATCAATATATGTGTATATATGTGCGTATTTTGTGTAAATTGGACTGTTATATTATGGGAATCATTTCCTGAAAATAAACGATTGTTATTATTATTATTTTTCACTCTCCAGAAATCTAAAAATAGTTAGTCCCTCCCTTGGTCATGGAATTATTTATTTTCGTTTATGTATATGCATTTGAATCCCTCCTATGATAAAATTTTAACACCTTTTTTTCAGTTAAATCTTTATTTAAGTATATAATTAATTCTTCTGTACGTATGATTGTCACTTAACTCCTAAACGTCTTGACTGATTTGGATGAAATTATGGATTGTACCTACGCTCCACCCTAGAGCGGGAGAAGTCATTGGCCGATTTACCACCTAAAAAAAACTCTCATTTCCTCTCACCCTATTGAATAACTATTTCATAAAAAAGGCATTCAGTAGGGTTACATTTCGACGGTGAAGTACCAATAACTCCTAACTGTCGGAAGTCAAAATTATCTGTCCAAAAAATGTAAGGAAGTAATACTATAAATTGACACGTTGGTTTAGTTAGGTTTTTGTTTCCACAAATTAATTTGATGCAGTTGCAACTAAATATCCGCTTCGGATATTTTACGAAACATGCGGAAACACGCATTTAAAATATAAGCACTTAAAAGTAATTTTATCGAAAAATGTCAGTTAGAAGGTATTGGCACTTCACCGTCGATATGTTACCATTGTGCTGTGTGAGTGTCTGTGTTAAAAAACATATGTTCTATTCTATGTTCCAGCTTTGGTGGTCGTCCCTGACCCCGAAATAAATAAGAAGCACTTGACGCTGGCAGAGTGGCTGCTGACGGAGAAGCCGCAGCAGTTCGGCACGCTGGCCGGCTGCGCCAACCCCACCGGCATCGCCCTGTGCGCCATCCTGCTCGTCATGTTCGTTTGCAGTCAGCCCTTTATTAGGAGGGGAGGGAGCTTTGAGGTAAGGACAACATTGAATATTCTATATGGTGTTAAGAATCACCATAGAAGGCTTATAAAAATTGCCAATAATATACAAGAGACCTTAAAAGAGCAGTGATGGCCGAGTGGTAAAGGGCACGACTTACGAGTCGCAGGTTCACACCCAGTCAGGTTTAAATAATGCTTACTTTGTGTAATTTATTTCATTACCACTGCTTTCAAAATGGTTAAGTAAAACATCGTAAGGAAACCGCCATGTCCTAGAACCAAAAATTCGAAGACATGTGACATCCCCTGCAACCGCACTGGTTCCGCGTGATGGAATACGGCCCATGCCCTCAAAAAAAAAATCAAAAATCAAAATCAAATAGCATTTATTCCAAATAAACCATTTACAGGCACTTTTGAAATGTCAAGAAGTCAGTCAGTCAGAAAAATAAAAATAAATGATGCTAATTGCACATTCCAAAGCGTAGATCTCTATGGAGAAGAATGTGCAAGAAACTCCATGGACACTCTTTTCAATCATATTTTGTAATTACAATTATCTCTGTTACATGTTTCTTGTCGCTATCATGTGAGAACAATGTAAATAAAAATAAAAACTAAATATAGATATTAAAATAGCAACTGGCAGCTAAGAGATGACCAGCCTCAACTGACAGCGCCCGTTCACGGACATGACGCTAATATTAGCACCACTCAGCTCAACCATTTTGAAGGGAACCGAATAATCCAACACCCGCGCCACCATCAGTGAGACATTTGAGTGAGCATGACAAACTCTCAACTGCCATGCTCATTTATGTCAAATAAGTCCAGTAGCAACATAAAAACTATAAAAAGCTCCATGGTACTCACATTTACAAACTGTGGAAAAAAATGCTTCTATACATATAATACAATACTTATATTTTACAATTTCAAGAAAAAAAAGTTAAAAAATAATTTCCATACTAATCAATTTGTACACCCCGGTGGTAGAGGAGCTGGACCAGCATTGAGCCAAGCATTTTTATCCTGAATATAATCCTCCAACTTATAATATGCTTGCCTCTCCTAGAGAGGAGGCCTGAGAACCAGCAGTGGGAATATTAAAAGGCAGATTATGCTATTATACTATTATACAAGGCCGGTATACAAAAAAATATTATTATTTTGTAGAGCCCCGGTGATATTTAAATTTTTAGTTAGATCCTCCACCCAACTCAAACTCGATTTAGTCTCTTTCCCAACTGTGTTGCAGTCAGCTTCTAGTCTAACGCTAGAAGCCTTTTTGCCTTTTTAGTCTTTTATTTTTATAATTCTCTTTTTTTTACTTACTTTTTATTTTATTGTTGTTTGTCGAGTCTTGAGACTCGCACAGGACATAAATGTTTTCTTTCTTTAGGGGCCCAGCAGGGTCGAAGCATATTGGGGCCAAGGGTCTGATTCTGAAAGGAAGACTCGGCCCTGGTACGAAAGGCAACGAAGGAACAGGAGGGTTTTTAGTCTGTAAACGTCTGACACTATCTCACGCTCCGCGCAAGAGCGGGGGATGTCATAAGATGATTTTCCCGTCGAAACAATAAAATCCGATTGAGGCTGAAATTCCGTGTCTTACATGGAGTGACTGCATATCCTCCTCCTCTCAATATTAAATTAACATTAACGATTATATTTATAAGGGATGACCTCAACTTGAGAGTCCTTTCTCCTACCTTAGCGTCTGAGTCGAGTGGAGTGGAGGAACTTTCCTTCTAAAGAGAGAAGGAATATGGCTGTAATATTAAGTTTATTTTTCAATTAAATGTTCTATTATTAATCTTATTAATTTCATCTCATTAGGGAAGTTATCAGGTGAGTATTAAATATTTATAAATGTTTATGTTACAATTTCTTAAAATCGCACTTTTCTGGAAATCATCACCGTTGCAACAATTTGTACAGGTCTTTCTAGTCCAAGGCCTTTTCTTAGTCACGTTTCATACACATCATTACATTATTTTTTAGTTGACTAGTCATCAAGAGCGAGAAGCCAGCCAGTGAAAGTCTGACACTTTCGTCAGACTTTCACTGGCTTAAATTTCACCTGAGTAAACTAACACAAGCCGTGGCATTCCAGCCCCCCTAGCAAAGTTACAAACGTTTCGTGTCGATTCTCTTTTCGTCGATCGCCTCGAGTAGCCCACGCCTCCGATCTACTCGACAAATCTAAAATTTGATCATTAAATATTTGCTGTATGGACTTTAAAAGAGACTTTAGCCCCTGAGTTTGTTTCGGTGTTTCTTCTCAGGGTAGTCAGCTAGGAAATACCGGCCTCTTCTAGTTTAAATTGATGAAAAAATTGACGCGTAAAAGTGTTTTTTTTTTTAACTGGTTTGCAAAATAAATATCATTTATCACTAAATCATTCTTAGCATACTCATATCAGCTCATTACACTACACATATCTTGAAGTTTCTGAAAGGAATCTGAGTAAACCCTGCTCTCAATGTTTCCAGATATTCTACTGGACCCATCTCCTGTACGTTCCCTTCTGGTTGTTGCTTTTGATGCACGCGCCCAACTTCTGGAAATGGTTTGTGATCCCGGGAACCATCTACGTGGCTGAGAGGATCATGAGATTGGCGTGGATGAGGTGAGGAATAGTACTCTTTAGTTCAGGATCTTTTTATAAAAAAAAATGGCAATAATTACGAGTACAGTCAAGGCTAGCTTCATAGATGCTTTGAAATACCCCAGACATATTAAACAGTCCAGCGTTCTGAAGCTATCTACGAGGCATTACACGCGTACGTTTTCAATCATTTTTTGTGACTACGCCATGAGACAACGATGATAGTACCGCTATTTTTACAAAAATCACGTACGACGTACACAATTTCGCCGCTTCGTTGACAGAATTTCATAGTGTTGTATGTAAGCTGTGAGTAAGTGTACACCAAGCGTATAATGACGAATAATATGCGTCTGTGAAGCCACGCGTCCGTGGACAGTAGGTCAACAGATCCAAATTACTAACTACAGTTTGAACCAACGGCATAAGGGTGAGTACACGAAGACGCGACGCAATGCAATGCTGCGCGGCCAGCGACTCAATATACAGGGTGACTGGTAATTAGTGACCGATACTTAAACACGTGATTGTCCTCATGATTACAAACAACTTTCCCAAAGATACTTTTTTTTTATATACTCAATAGTTTTGTCACAATAACAAAACAGCTGTTTGAATCTAAAGCTGTATACGCGCACGCCTGTGACAAGCGACCGCTCAGCTGTTAGCCGCGTGATGCCGTCGTACCTACAATAGTGATAGAACACCCACACGGCTTGCAAACCCAGCGATGTACGTAATCAGTGTATGGTACCTACGTTTCAGTTGTTAACTACTAGATCAAAAAATAAAAAAGTTTCTTTGGGAAAGTTGTTTGTGATCATGAGTACAATCACGTGTTTAAGTATCGGTCACTAATTACCAGTCACCCTATATAACCGCCGAGAAGCCTCGCGGCGCAGCGCTGCGTGGTACAAGATATTCAGAATTCTAAAAATGCAATATGTATCTTTTCGTGTAGTAAATAAAGTTATAGGTGACTCTTATCCATGTTTGCCAAGGTCTGAATTGTTGTAATCTAAGTTTTTCTCGAGGTCGGAGCGCGGCAAGACGTACATCTCGTCGGGCATCTTGCTGCCGTCTCGCGTGACGCACCTGGTGGTGAAGCGTCCGCCGCTGTTCCACTTCCACGCCGGAGACTACGTGTTCGTCAACATCCCCGCCATCGCCACGTACGAGTGGCATCCCTTCACCATCAGCAGTGCGCCCGAGCAGGAAGGTCACTGCTTTGCATTTATGTTACTATTGCTATAAATGATAAATGATATTTATTTTGTAAGTAAGTAGGTTTTAAAAAACATTTTTACACGTCAATTTCTTTTTTTCGTCATTTTAAACTAGATGAGGCCGGTGTTTCCTAGCTGACTACCTTGAGAAGAAACACTGAAACAAACTCAGGGGTCAAAATCTTTTAAAATCCATACAGTTAATATGTAATGGTCAAATCACATGAGAACCATGCAGATTTGTCTGAGATGGTCTTTTAAAGAAAGAACCACACAGATTTGAGTGTACCTGTCCAGTCAGTGCAAGCATTTGTCAGTATTCGCAAAGCTCAACCCAGGACTACTAAGGAGCTCAACGACTTGACGAACAATACCAAGGAAAGGACATTTGGGTAGGCCGCAGAATATACTCGAATTGCCAGAATGCTGGTTGTCTTTTGAACTAAACCATTTTTCGGCTGAATTTCATAAAGCGCTCGGTTTTTGGTCATAAGAATGGTAATTGTAAATTTATGATTGTTACCACTGATCCTTACAAGCTGTACATGGATTTTTTCATGGGACTTAAATTCTGTCTTCAAATATCTATGTAGCGACATCTATGGCGCCAAATAGTACTATGGCGCCACTAAACTGCTCAATCCTGCTTTGTAGTATAATTAGAATATTATACAACAACCCACAATCAAATATCGGGCAGTTGCCCAGATCAGACATAACACCCGTCATCTTTTCCTCAAGCTTACGAACATCCACGGATGAAATGGGTAGCCTAGCCACCGGTATGCCTATGGTCATACCTGGCCATCACCCTCTCATCGACCTTAGCTAAGCACACTGCACCTTCGAGTAGTCACATGATAAGCCATGAAGAACCTCTCTTCGTCGCAAAGCACCACACCAACCCACTGGAACCAGCAGCACCACTCTGACCCACCGGAGTCATCACCCCGACACACTGAGTCATCACCCTGACTCTCTCTATTATTTATTTTGTTAACGTATCATTTATTAATGATTTTAATTATTTATTTTACTTTTTTTTTATTTATAAAGCCTCTTTTTTATAATTTGAATGTGAGAACACTGTAGACTTCGCGAATTCTTAGGTTACTTTTTATTATGATTATTTTTATTGTACTTTTTAGTACAATATTGACCAGTCTACACTGTCCTTACATAATATCTACTTATTCTGTAAATATAGAAATATTGTAACATCAATTTTTTTTAAAAGAGTAACCATGGAGTTTCTTGCCGGTTCTTCTCTATAGGAAACGACCAATTTAGAACCGTGCACTAGCTTCTGACGTTTTATAAGTGCCCATGTAGGCCTATGAGAAATAAAAAACTTTTGACTTTGAGCTTTACGAATACTGACAAACGCTTGCACTGACTGGACAGGTACACTCAAATCTGTGTGGTTCTTTCTTTAAAAGACCATCTCAGACAAATCTGCACTGTTCTCATGTGATTTGACCGTTACATATTAACTGTATGGACTTTAAAAGAGACTTTGACCCCTGAGTTTGTTTCGGTGTTTCTTCTCAGGGTAGTCAGCTAGGAAACACCGGCCTCATCTAGTTTAAAATGACGAAAAAAAAAAATAGACGTGTAAAAGTGTTTTTTAAACCTATTTACAAAATAAATATCATTTATCATTTATTATAATTTATCAAATAAATAGTTTCTGTTTCTCACCTAGTACACGATGATGTGGTCGACGATGGAGCTCGCTTGCCTAGAAGTAACCCATTCACTATATCAACACGATAATTGTGTACACGATAGTGTTATCACTTCGATAGTTGTAGCTATCACTACCTCAACTCCTGTAGTTTTGATGAAACTACATCAAAAAAGTCTCATGGATTAGCGTCTCATTGCAGACTACATCTGGCTGCACATCCGCGGCGTGGGCCAGTGGACCAACCGCCTCTACGCGTACTTCGAGAGCGAGCAGGCCAGGCTGCACGGAGAGGAACAGCCGGCCATCGAAAGTGGTCATGAGTAAGTATAAAATATGTATGAATCTACACAAAAAATAGTAGCAGCGTTCGCCAGGTTATAAGATGGTTAAACGGGACCCTATCTCTACTCATGTAAATGAAATTGTAATATTAAAATAACATTTTTTTTTAATGCATATTTATGAAAATATATGTAATACCTATAAAAAAATGCAATTAAAAAAACTCCGAAACGAATCGTCACAAAACTTCTTTCGTTACTTTATATTAATATATATGTATATATATTATATCAAATATATATGTATGTGCATTTTAATTATATGTATATATTTTTTTATGCTCTTGTTTTTCGTGTAAAATTTTCTTTTTATGCACCTACCATATTGTCTCTTCACCACCCTAGGTTGACTGGTAGAGAATGCCTAAGGCATTAAGTCCGCCTTTGTACTTTATGTTGCATGAAGTTTAATAAATAAATAAATAAATGAAACGGCTAGACCGAATTTGACGGTACTGTCACTGACAGATAGCTGATGTTATAAGGAGTTTACACCCTAAGTAAGACTACTTTTCATTTCGCGGGAACAGTGGCATATCAAACTTCAGAATACCTCTTCAAAACGGTTGAACAAACTTTGATGTAGCTACTATTATAGTGAGTAACTTAAGCTACTTTTCATTTTTCCGTGGGATGGGGACAGAACTTGATTCCCGAGAGACTACGACAAAGGAGACTAGTGTTATTAAACTCTACGCGGTCGAAACCGAGTGTAACAACTAGTCATTTATAAAAAAAAAAAACAAGAGTTGAAGTAGTTCAAGAAAACTAAAGTTTCCCTCAATCGTCATAGAAATGTTTGAGAAAACTATTATTCGTATTGAATCTCTTGCCTGCGTCAAGCTACACTTCCAACGAGCTCCAAACCAACACTCCATGTTCACAGCAAGCTGGCTCGCTCAATATCCGGTCAGAAGAGTCGGAAGAGCTCCATCGCGAGCACCAAGAAGCGCTCCGTGGACTTCTCTCCGAGGTGTTACTCCAACGACGCGTATGTGGCAGACGATGGGAACGGAGATGTTAAACCGAATGAAGGTATGTATGTTTGGTAATAAGCTAACAAATTATTCACATTTTTTTAGTTTTAGACCTCCTTCAGCTAAGAAATGTATGTGTTACCGTTAGAATACGGAATGCGTTAATTCGCGTATAAACTAGGTAATCTGGAAATTACCTGGTATAATCCAAAAAAAAATTAAAAAAAAAACGTCCAAAATAATAATAATTTTAAATTTTACTAACATAGTTATAAATCTATACTAACATATATGGACTTGTGTCATTACTGTGTCTGAAATAAATATTTTCAATTTCAATTTCAAAAATCCGTTAAAGTGTGAAATGAGACTTAAAGTATATCTATATCTCCACTTTGCCTAGTTAATCTGCGAATGCTACATCGTTAAATCGCGGAAGCTACTTCTGGGCATAAGAAAATAACCACTGAGGTTAAGGATTCTTTCCCGCCTTAGCCTTCTAACCTATCCTATCAGTGTCGACCTGTCCTAAAATAAGTTAATTCTTCATGTGTAAAATCAAATCAATCAATTCAATGTCATCAAACTTTAGATTATTGAAAATTAAAATTAAATTACTACGAATTTGATTGTTTTATTACAGTAATAATAGTTTATTGGCACAAAAAACCTTTGTAGACAATTATAATGCATTTTACATAGTTTTTATTTACATTTTTTATAACTTTACCGTATGATTGGCCTGCAGTCTGCAGTCTGTTAGTCTGCAGATTACCTAGGAAATCTGCAGATCATCTAGTTAATGTAAGAACTCAATTATTTATTCCGCTTTAACGAAATCGATTGGATTATCTGCAGATTAACAAGTTAATCTGCACTCTAGCTGATTTACACACATTAGCGGTTACATGATTATATACCGACTCTTTTTAGCGTAGTACAAACATACAAAGTAGGGGTTACATAAGTTTGTCAATTCTGGTCGATTCTGGTATTGCATCCAACCAGGGACGCCTCCCTAAGTTTCCTACAACGAACAGACTGAAGGATAATAGAAGTTGGAAGTAGTGAGGTACTCACAGGATGCTGGGACCCGGGAGATCACCACACTGTATCACTAGCAGTAGTAGTAGACTATGGTGACGTGTATTACTTTGACTTGAACTCGGTCTTACTGGATAAACTCGATAGACTCCTTAATAACTGCATCCGATTTATATTTAATCTGAGAAAATATGATCATGTGTCGAACTTTAGGTCTGAGCTCAAATGGTTGCCATTTCGCCAGAGAAGAACTTTGCGCGCTTTGACTACACTTTTCTTTCTACTCAACTCTCCCACGCCTCCATCCTATCTCATTAGTCACTTTCAATATCTATGCTCTTCACACGCAAGAAATCTGCGTTCTTCTAACAATCTCCTTCTGCTTCTCTTGCTCTGTACTTCTCATACTTCTGATTTTGTCCATTCTTCCTTCTAAATACAGTCCATGCTTCTGTGGAATGCGCTTCCTCTCGATATCAGGACGGGCGAAAGTAGATATGCATTTAAGCGGAGGGTGCGGAATCATTTGCTCCATCAATAGCAGAATCGTCTCAAAACTTCTTTCGTTACTTTATATTAATATATATGTGTATGTATTATATTACTTATTTTTCGAGTAAAATTTTCTTTTTATGCACCTACCATATTGTCTCTTCACCACCCTAGGTTGACTGGTAGAGAATGCCTAAGGCATTAAGTCCGCCTTTGTACTTTATGTTGCATGAAGTTTAATAAATAAATAAATTTCACGGTAGTTTAAGTTTTCTCTAACCACGAGCGCGAGTTGACGTGCTGTTGAGTTCGAACTGCTGCTTCTTCAGTCCGCCATCAGACGGCGGTGCGATGCGTGTGCGAATTCAGATGAGGGAAGTCCAGGAAGGGATTAGGGAAATCATCCCAAAACCGGTTCAAATTCAATTCATATTAATATTAATTTGTTGTTTAAAACAGGTACCATACACCGTGTCTTAGACATTGACGCCCCCGGTTACGATGGATACAGTACCTACATAATTTTGGATCCTTCAGTCCTGGAATTTTTCACTTTGTAGCGTCATCTCCCATCATCATAATCTTCCTGCCCTTATCCCGTATTATTTGGGGTCGGCGCAACACGTTTTTTTCTTCCACTCTGCCCTGTTACTCGTCATGCTAGCACTAACTTCCTTTTCTTTCATATCACTCTTCACACAATCCATCCATCTTTTCTTTGGTCTCCCTCTTCCTCTCCATTCATCCACATGTAAACTCATAACTCTTTTAGTAACATGCGTACTTTGTAGCGTCATCCATTATTATATTATATTGATATAAACCAGTGCTTGACTGCGATCCCATCTTATGGTAAGCAGTGATGCAATCATTGATGGTGAGTTGCACTAGTTTAGAGCCTATTCACTGGGAAAACCGCAGCAGGCAGATTGTTCCAGTCCTTCGATGTACGCGATATAAACGACGAAGCGAAACGCTTAGTCCGGACCGTTGAAGTGTCACATTCTCCAAAATGCAACCTGTAAAGCACCGATAGGCTGGCTACCCTACGCCTGTGCGCAAGGCTTTTTAGATTGGACTTAACCAAATCTGGATCACCAATGAAATGAAATGGAATCTTACAATTTCAAATCTTATAATGTTTAAAACTATAATCTGTCAGTGTAGTACGAAAGATAATATTAACTCACATAAACTATTTTTCATTCTCTGTAGAACCACACAAGGCACAACAAAATTGACTAATATTTCTTCATTTCCAGCACCAAAGTCACCCACCAGGGTGTCGTACAACCCGTCGCTGCTGCTGGCTCCCTCCAGGACGCTGGAGAAGTCGCGCTCCATGCCCGACGTGCAGAAGAACGTGAAGAAACGGCAGCGGTTGATGGCGTAAGTTCACAAAAATTACAATAATAAAATTGTCACAAATGGTGGAATTTAGATATACTCATAATATGGTGGCCGATGTTTGCGAGTAATAGGCTTGGGGCACTGCGCATCTAGATGTTTAAAACTATAAAAAATAGTAGTAGTATCAATAAAAAATAGAAATATATGTAGAATCCACTCCGTGGTAGAATCATATCATATCATGTGTGTATATATATGTAGAATCATGTATTCTGGAACCCCCAGTAGTGGATTTTTTTTCGTTTTTCTGATATAAAAAGTGCGAGTCGAATTCGCGCACTGAGGGTTCCATACAAACTTACATTTGAAAACAGTTCAATTCTCGAATCGAGTTACGAAGATTTTTCCGAATCGCAAAAAAGTTTTTTATTTGTGTCGTAACTACAAATTTATAGTTTTCAGATTTTTTCCTATACTTATGCTGTGAGACCTTGCTTTATGCAACGAGACGGTACCCTATGAATTTGGATTCCCTTGAGAGTGTCGAAATACACGTTTTTTTGCGACATAAACGGCCGTATCTTTTTACCGTAACTTAGAAGTTTGATTTTTTCACAGCTTCATGGAACCGCAGATCTGAGTTTGAGGTTTTAATTTCAACTCGATGCCTCCACGCGTTTCTAAGATAAAGGGTCTTGACAGACAGATGGATGGACAAAAAACCTACAAGGGTTCCGTTTTTTCCTTTTGATGTGCGGAACCCTAAAAATAAATCGTTATCGAAATCAATCCCAGAGTCAACCAAACAATGGTATTAATTAAAAAGTAATAGAAAAAAAAAGTAAAGTAATAGCTCACTTTCTTCTTTAAAAAAAAACCTTTATAAATTAACCTAGAAGGAACTATCTGTACAGCTGAGCTCGGGTACAAAATTATTTACGTTTTAATTTAAAATTTCGACTGATTACAGTAACACTAAATAACAATACAGTTTCTTATTTACAAAAATTAGGAAAATCCCGACGAAAAATTTCATCACTGGGGCCCAGAATATAAATGATTCTAAAATTTTGTGTATATAGTGAAGGTAATGTTAATGTGGTTTTTTTTTTTTTTTTATTTTTTTTTTATTGGGTGGGAAAATCATCCTAATGACATCCCCGCTCTTGGGCGGAGCGGGAGATAGTGTCAGACTCTTACTGACTAAAAACCCACTCCTGTTCCTTCGTTGCCTTCGTCCCAGGGCCCCGGGTTCCGCTTTCACACTACCCGTGGCCCCAGTAGGCTTCGACCCTGCTGGGCCCCTACGATTTGCTGACATCTCCTTGAGGCGCGCGTGGAACAAAACGCGCCGTCGACGACTTGGGCTCGGTCCGGACGGTTACCGGACGGTCAGACGGCGAGCCACCCATTGCTCGCCGTCTACAAGCCCGCGCCTACGGTGGCCGGAAATCGGGATCGGAATCCCGGCGGCGGTTGGAGCGTAAGGACCGTTGCCTCGCGCGATCGGCCGCCTCCTTAGCTAGCATTACTGCTTCGCAGAAGGAGGCGACCGCCTGCCACTCCTCCTCGCTCCGGAGCATGGCCTGAACCAAGGCCCGGCGCGAGAGATCACCGCCGCCGATTGCCCTCACGAGGTCACGGCGTTGCTCTGCCCAAGCGGGGCACACCTCCACCGTGTGCTCCACCGTGTCCTCCGGGTGGGCCACACAGTGGCGACACCCGGGCGTCGTTTCCGCACGAATCCGGTGCAGGAACCTCCCGAACTTACCGTGTCCGGTGAGGACCTGCGTCATGCGGAATGTGAGGACGCCGTGAGGTCTTTCCAACCACGCCTCAAAGAGGGGACTTACCGCCAATGTTAATGCGGTTTAAGAAAATGAAGTGAGACTATATTATGATTCTTTTTTCATTGTTTGCGTGTTCTTAGAACGACAAATAACAGTAACGGTTAGATGATATTCCTCATAAACCAGTTATTTGTTTAACATTAATATTGATAGGGTTTTCTTTTTCACTGGCGCCACTTTTTTTGAAAGTGGCGCCACTGGCGCCACTGGCGCCACTTTTTTTGGAAGTGGCGCCAGTGACTGAAAAGTTGAAAGGGAATCGTTGGTCTTGGTATGGTCATGTGAAGAGGAGGGATGAAACGCATGTTACTAAAAGAGTTATGAGTTTACATGTGGATGGATGGAGAGGGAGAGGGAGACCAAAGAAAAGATGGATGGATTGTGTGAAGAGTGATATGAAAGAAAAGGAAGTTAGTGATAGCATGACGAGTGACAGGGCAGAGTGGAAGAAAAAAACGTGTTGCGCCGACCCCAAATAATACGGGACAAGAGCAGAAAGATGATGATTGATAGGGTTTTTATATTCTACTCGCTTTTTTCCAGCCTCCGCGACTTCATGCGTTCAGAATCAGAGAGTAAACTCGACGAGAGTTCGATGCTCAGCGCTCACAAGTCCTTCGGCCTCGCGTGCAAGATCCCGCAGAACAAGTCTCTGGTGCACAGCTTCCGGTACATGAGGACCAAGCCGACGATTATAGCCTTCAAGACGCCAAGCTTTGAGGAGAGGAGACGAAGTAATGATAGTATATTGACTATTGGTGAGTGATATTTTTTTTGACGTGAGAATATATCCAATTAGACTGGCCTTTTGGTCTAGTGGTTAGTGGCCCTGACTGCTATGCCGGAGGTCGTGGGTTCGATTCCCACCCAGGACAAATGTTTGTGTGATGAGCACGATCATTTGTTCTATGTCTGGGTGTAATTTATCTGTAATATGTATGTATTTAGAAATATTTAAGTATGTTTATCAGTTGTCTTGTACTCATAACACAAGCTCTGCTTAGTTTGGGACTAGACGGCGTTGTGTGATAGTTGTAGAATATTATTATTAATATTATAATTACTTCTCCTGCTTTAGGCCACTGACTGAAACCCACCTGTGCCCTTCAGTTGCCTTTAGTGTTTCAAGACCACGGTACCCATCTCTTTCAGAAGTTTTCATCGGCCTTCCTGGGCCTTTACGGTTTTGCTGACATGTCTTTGAGGCACTCGTGGAACCCAACACGCGTCCTTACCGGACGATTGGACGGCAAGCTACCCGTCACTTGTCGTTCTTGGCAATTTATTTGATATTGGAATAAATATTGAAACGGTCAAGCTTGGCTTTGAACGTTTTCAGACTGATTTTTGATGATAGATGAGTAGATTTAGCTAAAAGAGAATTGACAGTTATCCTTGTTACCTGCAGATTTCATTTTTTTTTTATCTGATATAAACCAGTGCTTGACTGCGATCCCACCTGATGGTAAGCAGAGATGCAATCATTGATGGTGAGGCGCACTAGTTTATTAAGAGCCTATTCACTCTAGTCTTGAAGACACCTAAGCTATAGTTGGACGGGAAGACCGCAGCAGGCAAATTGTTCCAGTCGTTCAGATGTACGTAGTATAAACGACGAAGCGAAACGCTTAGTCCGGACCGTTGAAGTTTCAACATCGTGAGGGTGGATACTTGCCGTACGTCGGGTTGTCCGATGGTAGAAAGTAATTCTATGAAATATTGAGGTTTTCTGGTCTGTTAACATATGTGGATTCAACAGTAACTCATCATCATCATCTTCCTGCCCTTATCCCGTATTATTTGGGGTCGGCGCAACACGTATATAGTCTTTTTTAATGTGGGATGTTGTAGAGAGCCTTTTAGAGTTCATAAACTAGTACAGATACCGACACGGATCTTGAGCGCTGACTTCTACAATTCTTCTTGCGCAGAAGCACGCAGAAGTGAAATATCGGGTCTCTTTAGTGGTATGAAAAGAGACGCGGGGGCGGGGAGTGCAATCCTTGCACAGTGATAGGGTCGCCAATGTGTACGATGCGCAAAGCGATCCCCGCTCTTTCGCCGAGTGCTCAAGAGTCGTGCCGCTATCTGTATAATGGCACTGTCTGTCTATATGTATACTTGTGTATTTGGCAGGAAAGTCAAATCAAAGTCATGCAAGAATCCGTTTAATAAATAATCTTTAGCACTGGTTTACACGAAGTTAGGTTACTAAACATAGTAATGCTAGTGTTGATAATTCTCAGAGGTGGTAGAAATAAAATAGTGGACTGAAAATATAGGTAGGTTCGTATATTTTGAATATAAGAACGCGGGCTTCTGGTCCGTGTCAAATGAGTCAATGGCGGTGCGTTTTCGCCGCGGTGCTGGCGGCGGCGCTCCGCAGCTCGTCCCCCCCCCCCCCCGCAAGCCGCTGTCGCCCTCCGGTCGCCGCAGTGGTACACGGTGCTACGTTTTGTCACCAACAGCTAGCGAAGGAGGCGGCCGCACGCGTGTGGGGACGGACCTCCTCACGCCCCAGCTGCTGGGAATCCGGCTGCGATATCCATCCACCGTAGACGTGGGCTCGTTGATGACAAGCAATGGGTAGCTCACCGTCCGGCTGTTTAGTAACCTCCTGGACCGAGTCCGAGTCGTCAACGATGCATTGTGTTTTATGCGCGCCACAAAGAAATGTCAGCAAAACCGCAGGGCTGAAGCCCAGTAGGACCATGGGTTAACTTATGAAAGGGAAACCCTTCATCTTGAAACGCAAGGGCGAAGAAACATAAAACCTATATTTCTTAATGGTGTGTTTAGAGGTAAGCGGAACAGAGTGTAGTCCCGCAAATCTCGGTTGAAAAGGGATCTTCCGACCAGACGGGTGTTATGTCTGGTGGGCAATTGCCCTATAGATGATTTCGGGCTGTTCTATATGTTCTAATCGCGCGGAGAACTATGATTGCGCGATGCAGGATTAGTTCTAATGTGTCGCCATAGATGTCGCTACATGTGCATTAGTCTGTTAATATCTGAAACGCCCTCTCGCTCCACCCTAGAGTGGGAGAAGCCATTGGATGATTGAACCTTATAAAAAAACATAAATATCTTAACACCTAATTCTTGCAACTTATTATCTTTCACAGCACGACGCCGCCTATCAAAGAGTTTATCTCCAGACAGAGATGTCGAGTCTCAGCCGGACAAGATAGTGGAAGTTGATAACGAAGGCTCCGAGGTCACCGACGATATTGAGAGAAACTATCCTATTGGCAAGCCTTTGGAGGTAATTATGATTTTTGTGAAAATTACAAACGTACCTTATGGCGGTTCCACATTAGTGCCGTAAAACTCCGTAAACAGGCGTGAACGTGAATGTGGACGCGGGGTTCACGTGCGTTCACGCCTGTTCCCCGATCACAGTCGGTATTTTGTCCCGCAACAAAGGGCCCGCGCTCCCTTCGTGCGGCGTTCATTCAATTCAATTCAATTTATTTCCACAAATAAATTGAATTGAATGAAATGTTCATGAGTATACATCCACATTCACGGCCCCGTGCCAGTTTACTCGGCACTACGAAGGCGTGCTGACGTTTATAATAAATTGGAAAAACTTTCTGAAGCAAATATTCAAAGTCCACTGTTCACATACGAGTAAATTTCTTAAATTCGCTGCTGGGTTCACAATGAAATTCTGCTTCTCAATAAAAAAGTCTGAAATTAATTTTATATTTTAACTAATAAAGACAGATCTAATCATATACTTAATTAATTCCAAACTTCACTACACCAGCAAACATATTTTGATCGGTTACGATTTATTTCAGTGATCCACCATCTTTTTTTCATCGCTTTTTAATAACTTTCTTGTTTTAGACGTCTAAATAGTGATATGTAGCCACAGCAAACAAAGTTATTGCTTTTACGTCCATTTTACGGCGGGTATCACGAACGATAGTGAGCATCCCGTGAATGTGGAGGGCACGACTTGTGACGTAAATTTATGACGAGAATTCACGGCACTAATGTGGAGCCGCAATTAGACATCGACGCACAAACGTGCACCGTGAGACCAGAGCATAATTCTGGACCCCCCATTGGTGGAATTTTTCTTCGAGGTTTTTCTATTCTTTTTTTTTTTTTTAATACAGTACAAAATTGTTGTTTAATCAAACCTAAATACATTTTTAATTGAAAAACATAATGTAAATAAAACGAAAAGACATATCTCGAGCTAAGGTAAAGAAAGTGAATTATTTATTTATATATATATATATATATATGTTAGCGGCAATTTGTATAATCCGGTATTCTATACAATACCTAGGCAATGTATAGAATACCTAAAATGTTTAGATAATGTATGAAATATTATTTACTAGCTGTTGCCCGCGACTTCGTCTGCGTTAAGTTCGTAAAACTGTACAATCACTCTGTGCTTGCAATTCATTCCGAAAGCATCGCAATAATTTATTGTACTTTAACATAAAACGGTTAAAGGTAAAAATATCCAAATTAAGAACCTCCTCCTTTTTTAGAAGTCGGTTAAACACGCAAATTACCCTCAGGAAACATGTTATGTACTCGTCCAGATCCAGATGTATGACCGTCAATGAATAGAAAGAGCATGTATGGGTCGTAGAAGTGGTCATTTCTGCCTACCCCAAGGGAAAAGGCATATGTATGCATGGGCAATTATGTATGTTTCTGGTTTATGTTCTGGTAAAACATCATTGCATGATTTTAACCCCTCGCCACAGTGAGCACGCCACAATCAAATCGTAGCGGTAATGCCTGTCTTTGAGAAGTGTCTACAGAGGCGTCACGGCATCCTCTCTTTGTGCAGGACTCACCGGTTGTGGGTATTTCGGAAGGTATCTATGTCGAATTCAGCGGGAAGAAAGACTCGGGTCTCACCATTCTGCGAAACGCCCGGAGAATACGATGGAGCATACGGTGGAAGTCAGTCCCGCTTGGTCGGAGCGCCGGCGCCGCCTTGTCCTTATGGGGGCGATTGGTGGAGAAAATGACAACCAGTAGTTTCTTCAGTGAAGCACTACGATCAAAGAAGGTGGCTGAAACTATGAGGGATAGGACATCCTGACTCCTCAGCGGTCGCTGCAAGGGACGCTCCGGGTGTTGAAAGCCGCAAGGCAATTCCCAACCATCGCAAACACGGGATTGCGGTGGTGCTGTCCGGCCGTCTGGTCAAAGCAGTCCTGAACCGACGGCGCGTAGTATTCTACGCGCGACTCAAAAAGATTTCAGCAAATGGATAGGGCCCTCTAGGGCCGATGGCTGCTAGGGCTGCAAGATTGATCGAAAGAGTTATCTCCCATAACAATTTTCGCCTCAATAACTTTTCACTGAAGAGTTTAAGCAGTTAGACAGCTTTGGTAGAGATAAACGAAGGAGCATAATCGGGACACCGACCTTCAGCTGGATAACGTGCACTGATAGTGAAAAGCCTTAAGTGAATCCAAAAACTACCATCATCATCCGGCAGGCATTAAGTCCGCCGCTGTACATTTGTGCATAAAGGATTAAATAAATAAATCATCAACTATCTTCTTCCACAACAGTACTTATGAAGAATTGGCGAGAGCATGCTTGCATTGATTGTTGCAGTTTGATCATTTTACGCGTTAGAATTACTTGTTCATTTACCTAGGATATTTTAGTGTGTATTTAATTGACATCCCCGTATATAAGACAAATGTTTTTTCCATATTAGGAACTACCTTATGAAGAGTCTCCAACTTATGAATGAAACTACGGCGAAACCTTGTGCTCGTGTAATTAAATCGAACTCGCATATTGATGGCCAAACCGAGAAATTACTGACGCCGATTGCCTCTATGAGGACACGGCGTTCACTCAAGATGGATAGACCTCCACCGCATGCTACATCGAGCCCTCCAGGCGATTCACAAAATGGTAATATCAGGGTACTTTCAACTGAACCCAGAACAGAAACCGTTCGAAACACCCACAACAGTCCTGAGCTTATCCATAAAACAATGAAATTATGGTTAACAAATGTAGCAGCCGATAAGTGTTATCCCTGAGACTGGCCTCCCTTAGAGGGTTGTTCCAGTGTTGGTCACCACTCATTGCAAAGAGGTAACGTCCAGATATCGACGTAAGGCTGTAAGGAATCTGAGATACATCATACGTTGTCGAACTGTGGTCAGAAAAACACATTCGATCCCGTTTTATATGAAGCGGTGACTGCAAATAATAAAACACACCATTATTAATCCGCAAGGTGCCATCATGCCGGAGGACACAGTGGAGATGTGCCCTGCAAGGGCGGAGCACCGCCGTGTCCTCGTGAAGGCAATCGGCGTCAGTGACCTCTCGCGCCGGGCTCTGATCCAGAGCGAGGAGTAGTGGCAGGCGGTCACCTCCTTCTGCAAAGCCGTAATGCTAGCGAAGGCGGAGGCCGCACGCGTTAGGGAAAGAACGGCCTCACGCCGAGCCAGGATTCCGACCCCGACTACTAATCACGGTAGACGCGGGCTTCCGGACGTCGAGCAATGGGTAGCTAGCCGTCCTGTAGTTGACAGGATCGAGCCCAATCCTCAACAGCGCGTAGTGATAGACACAGGTGTAGTTTTAGTCGGTAAAAGATTGACACGTCCTCCCGCTCCAACCAGAGCGGGAGAAGTCATTGGATGATTTCCACCCTTAAAAAAAGAAAAAAAGGTCACAGCCGAAAGATGTCCACTGCTGGACATAGACCTCCCCAAGTGTCGCTATAATAACCGGTCCTGTGAGTCTCTCATCCATCGGATACCCGCGACCCTTACCAGGTCATCGGTCCACCTGGGGACCATCCAACGCAAGGTACCCTGTAACCCCTTCCGAAAATGTGGCCGTGTTATTTTAAAGTGAATAATTAAATACATATAGCTATTTCCTTTTATCGTCTTTGGATGGTATCCCTTGAATAATCACGGTCAATTTGCTTGTTACTATAATGCGAAAAATATAATAAAAATAAGCTGTAGGATTGTTAAAAATGCCTCCGTCTAACACCAGTTTAACCATAACTGTAATCGTGGGCGATGGCCATTCTTCTGCCACTCAGAAAATTACGTAAAATACGCAATGCCATCTATCAAATTTAATATGAAGTTCAACCGTCATTGTCATCATTATTTCTACTTTGAGTCTTTAGATGGCGTTGCGAGTTGCGTGTGGTGTCATATTTTACTTCTCGAAAACTTTGATTTCATACCGTTTGTCTTTCATATGCTTTGTTACATTGCGATGAAACAAAGCCTAAGTAACATAATTATCAAGTTCCACACAATTTAAATGTCATCATCATCTTCCTGCCCTTATCCCGTGTTATTTGGGGTCGGCGCAACAAGTTTTTTTCTTCCACTCTGCCCTGTTACTCGTCATGCTATCACTAACTTCCTTTTCTTTCATATCACTCTTCACACAATCCATCCATCTTTTCTTTGGTCTCCCTCTCCCTCTCCATCCATCCACATGTAAACTCATAACTCTTTTAGTAACATGCGTTTCATCCCTCCTCTTCACATGACCATACCAAGATAAACGATTCCCTTTCAACTTTTCAGTCACTGGTGCCACTTTCAAACTTCCCCTAATATATTCATTTCTCACTTTATCCATTCTCGTCACACCACACATCCATCTTAACATTCTCATCTCCGCTACATGCAATCTTTTTTCATCCGTCTTTTTCACAGCCCAACATTCTGATCCATACAGTATGACAGGCCTTATCACGGACTTGTAGATTTTACCCTTCAACTTGAGGGGCATCCGTGGGTCACAAGTTGTTCCCGTGACCTGTCTCCATTTCATCCATCCTGCGTTGATCCGATGTGTTACGTCCCGGTCTACCTCACCATCCCCTTGGATGAGTGACCCGAGGTACCGAAAGTCAGAGCAGATCGGTATGGGCGTTCCAGCTAGAGCTAAAGGCACTGGATTGGAGAGACCGCCGAAATCGCAGAACAAGTATTCCGTTTTGGTTCTACTCAATTTCAGGCCAACACTCTCCAGTCTGTGCCACCACACCTCCAATCTGTTCTGGACTTCTAGGCCACTCTCGGCAACCAACACAATATCATCGGCAAACAACATACACCAGGGAGCCTCTTCCTGAATGTCCGACGTCAGAGCGTCCATTATCATCAGGAAGAGGTAAGGGCTGAGAGCCGACCCTTGATGTAAGCCGACTGCCACATTGAAGTTGCCAGTGGTACCCACTGTAGACCGGACTTGGGTACTGCATCGACTGTACATCGCTCGGATCAACTGCACATACTTCCCAGGCACACCTTTCTCCTTAAGGGCCCACCACAGAACCTCACGAGGTACCCGGTCGTATGCCTTTTCGAGGTCAATGAATACCATGTGCAAGTTTTTATGCGCACCTCTATATTTCTCGCACAGCTGGCGTATAGCAAAAATGGCATCCGTTGTACCCCGACCAGGCATAAAACCGAATTGGGTCTGTGAAATTTCACTCTCTTCTCTCAGCCTCCTTTCAATAACTTTCTCCCAGGCTTTCATAGTATGTGACATTAGCTTTATTCCTCTATAATTGTTGCACTCAAGCACATCACCTTTGTTTTTAAAAATCGGCACTAATGAGCTATTGCACCACTCATCAGGTATGGCTTCTTCCAGCAACAACTTATTGAAGAACAAAGCTAACCACGTCCATCCATCCACTCGCAATAACTTCCACACTTCCACTGGTATTCCATCTGGACCAATGGCTTTACCATTCTTCATTCCATTTACTGCTATTCTGACTTCATCCATATTAACAATTCGCACTAATCCCACATTCACTGGTTTATTCTCTAACACCCCACTCCAATTATTTTCCTCATTCATCAGTCTTTCAAAATATTCTTTCCACCTCTTTTTGATTTTTTCATCATCCGATAGAACCATTCCAGTTTCATCTCTTATACATCTTACCTGACAAACATCCCTCGCCTTTCTCTCTCTTATTCTAGTAAGCCGGTATAGCTCTTTTTGGCCTGCAGGACTGTCCAGTGTGTCATATAGTTTGTCCTGGGCCTTTGATTTTGCTATTGCCACGGCTTTTAAATGTATAAAAGTTATCTACATCGATTTCTAAAATTAATAATACGCACTTCACAAAAAATTTCTACAGATATATTATATACGTAGAATTATAAAAAAAAATTGTAAGCATGCAAAAATATATAAAAAAATCTTATTCACGATGACAAAATAGAACCAAAATTTCTCCTCAGAGAGCCGTATGGGATTTGAACCACCTTCACATTACATTAAAGTCTGGATGCGAAACCACTGCGCTGCGGTCTTCGATGAATAAACTATGAAATAGACGTTCTTATATAAACGTCATAATTGACTGGTTGACTCCCTAACGATGATAGCGTGATGATTTTCGTTTTAGAAGTTAAATTTGCAGCTAAATGGAATAATGTAACATTATAGTACGTGATTTTATTCGTCGCTTTGATTTTATTATAATAATAATAATAATAATAAAGTTTATTTCGGACAAATATCCATATTTTGTTAGTAGTACAAATTGCTTAAAAACCTATGTTAGTAAATACCATTAACGAAAATAATAAAAATGTTGCTTAAATATGCAGGCTCAGTTACACATTTCACTCTGTCTAACAAGAACCCGCATGAAAGCCTGCATTATTTTTGAGTCGAGTTTGTCAGCGACTACCTTCAGGATGCTATTAGTACTGCCCCGCACTCTGCGCAGTAAGGAGGCGGTTCTCTTGCGTATAATGGCATGAAAACCATCAACGCGAGCCTCCGCAAACATGCTAGATGCACTACAGAAACGGGGCAGCCCCATCAACATCCTGAAACCGTTATTATATTGAACGCGCAGGGCACTGAGCGATCTTTGTGTATAACTAATCCACAGGCTGCTCGTGTAGAAGGTTTGGCAGTACGCCTTAAAAAGTGAAATCTTAACATGCTCGCTGCAACGAGCAAACCTACGAGCCAGCATATTATTCTTAACCGCCAGTGCCCTGCGTTCCCTTTCTATGTCCATTTGGTCATCAAGATCTTCGGTAACATAGTGTCCCAAGTATTTAAAATAATTTACCCGCTTCAGTTCCACGCCATTTAGCTTTATTTTAGGCACACTAGATGGGCTTTTATTCGAAGACTTAAAAACCAAATACTCACTTTTCATGCAGTTGTACAAAAGACCGTGGTTTTGGGCATAATTCTCACAAATATGTATGAGCTGCCTCAACGCACTGACAGCTGGGCTCAACAGCACCATGTCGTCAGCATAACTGATATTATTAATACAGACATTATCGATCGAGCAGCCAATGCGCGTGCTGCTGAGCTCAACCATCAGCTCGTTCATATACAGGTTAAAGAGCTTGGGAGATGTCAACCCACCTTGTCTTGTCCCGCACTCCAACCCGTACACGTCAGAGAGGCTGCCTGCCCATCTCACATTATTTGTCTGATTAGCATACCAATAGTGAAATTATGTGTTTTGATTAGTTTGTACAAAATATTTAGAAGATATCGAATAGAAATGTCAATTTTATTTTGAAAAAATGGTAAAAGTTATTTTAATACAAAAAAATAAGACAACATAATGACAAAATTTTTAACTGTAGCTGGGAATTGAACTCGCGGCAAATGTCGTTCAATACCTACATTTTGGATTATTGCTCACCCCCCATAGCAACTGACCTATAAGGATTGTGTATGCAAAATTTGAACAGGATCGGTTCAGTAGTTTTTGCGCCAATTAATACCATCCCAAAAGAATTTTACTGTTTTATTATATGTACAGATTTTATACGTTGCCTAGGTATTCTATACAATACCGAATGCACAGCCGGTAATGTACGTAAAAAACGAAATGAAGTGACATACGAGAACGAAGTGACGTAATTTTAGGGAACCCCGACACGAATGGGTTATGCAAATACAAATCCAATATGGCCGCCTACAAAATGGCAGATTAAATGTTTTTTCACAACCCCCTCAATATGGGTATCAAAGGAAAGGACTTGACTAGTAGAATACAGTACGCTATAAAAAAAAAATTGCAAACACAATTTGACTTCCAATAGAAAACAGAGAACTACGTTAACTTATAGAATTCAAGATTCAGGTATGGATCTCCCACCCAAGTCATTTCATGTTAAGTCGAGGACTATGTATTAAAAATGGTTTGAGGAAGGACAAGCATACGTGTCTGAGTCGAGTAAAGTTTTTGGAAGGATTGTGTATTGAAGAGTTAGATTACAAAAAGTTGACAGAAAAGAAACCTTGTAATAAAGAGAAGAACTAAATACTAGTAGAATGAGAAGTATAAGGTAACGGAATAAAAATTCTCTTTTTCTTGTTCGTTTCACTCTTGCTAGAGTGCCGAAGTTATCAAGAAGGTAGCTCTCCAGAAGCCGTAGGAACGCCGCACGACTTCCCGCCATTTTTACCTGCTGACACTCCAGGCGCACTCGATCAATGGGCCGCTAACAGCCATTTTGATTTGGTCAGTCCATCGCATCGGTGATCTGCTACGTGGCCTTGTTTCGTCCTCCTTTTCTTGTATAACAAGGCGTTCGATGGAATCACCTTCACGTCGACAAATATGGCCGTAGTAATTAAAAATACGACTGCGCACCAGCGTAGACAAGTGTTCCTTAACGCTTAATTCATCGGTTTTAATAAAAACTTAAATAAAAAAAGTAAAAAAAAATTAAGTTAAATGTTTTTTTTTTTAATAAAATGAAACCGTGGGGTAGTAAACATTTAAATAGTATGAATAATCAGCGATTGACTGTCAAAAGAAATGTCACGCGCCCCGCGATTTCATTTTAATTTTATTATCTGCTAGGTTGATGAAGAGAATGGTGTGATAACACTGATAACTGGTACCAGGTCTTACCTACCGATTTATTTTGTAGCTTTTAGTACATTACCTACATCATTTTTATCTTTTTTTCAATAAAACTGTTTAACAAATATTTTTTTCTACCTATTTTATTTTATAACCACCCGGAAATAGAAATCCTACTTTAAACCCCGCAGACAAAAATAAAACCTGATGATTTGTAAGCAAATTACATTATGTTAGTTATGGCCTGAAGAATTTTTAATTTCTCATTAATTTTATTATGTACAAGTACTCAGGTCCTATTTCTGTTGTTTATAGCAAAGCTCCTATTTCCGGGTGGTTATAAAAAAATAACCACGAAGCTCCGCTCCCGCCTTAGCCTTCTAACTTAATCTGTCCGTGTCTGAGTGCTCTAAAATTACGTGAATTCTTTCCCTGCTCTCATCTTTTACAAATGTTGGTTTTAAGTAATAAAACATGTTTCATTTGCCGGTCATTTTATAAGTGGGTTAGTTAACAACGATGAATATAGGCCAAAATCTATTTATATTGCCGGTGGACTAGCAGGTACTCTATACAATCTCTAGGAATTGTATACGTTACCTAGGTAAAGAATGTAATAGACAAAAATATTCATAATACTTCATGCATTGCCTGGACAACCCAGGTATTTTATACATTACCTAGGTATTGTATAGAATACCGGATTATACAGATTGTCGGTAACATATACACATTAATTAAAAAAACCTTAAAAACTAACTAAAAGTAATCACAAGTATGGCGTTGAAAACCTCTTCCGCATCGCTGTCCACTGGTAATGTATATCCAAAAAGCTGGCAACATTGCCACGCTGTACTATAGAACATAGTTTTTTTTTTAATTCAGATGAGGGTTGATTGATTAATTAGACTTGTTTTTTGTCAAGGCGAAAGCGTCAGGGTCACCCGCGAAATTAAAATTTTCTTAAATTTTTTGGAATTTGCAATGTAACATACATTGCAAATTGTAATAAAAATAATGATGTATAATATTTATATGTATATGCTTGGTCGTGTACAAAATCTGTTGTATACTTAATAATATATAAACCATTTTAAGCCACCCTTCGCTTGACTGAAAGCAAAACAGATGTGGGCCCAGTTAACCATTATCAATTTTTAAAAGGGGTAACTGGTCCGCGGGCCCAGTTCCATAGTGGGCCGAACGAGACCTAACCCCGCCTCACGCACACCCGCGCCAATTGGGCCCGCAGTAAAAATCAGCCCTTGGGTCATGCGATGTCTCAACAAGGCATTTGAAAAGGTCTATACACAATTTGTGGGGACTCAAAACCGATCCGAGAGTTTCAATCTTAAACGACTTGAAAATATAACTATGAACAAAGGTTTTAACAATATTAGGGTTTATTAGAAGAATAATTTAAAGCTTTAAAATAAAAAAAAGAGTTTTCTTTTATTTGGGTAAGTACTGACGTAAAGTTCCACCATCGGACGGTCCAAAATTATGTACTGGAACCAAGGTACACGATTGTGAGTCTATGTCTGTGTCACGGTGCATATATCGTGGCCAAATCTTAGAAATTGATCACTTCATGACATGGCCAAGTAAAACTGGCCAGATCGTTTTGAACGTTAAAGTTTGGTAATATTTCAATCTTCGTTTGGTCTACTTTCTTTAGACCATATATCATCATTGAAATGCTACATCAATGATATGGTCAAACGAAGATTGGCATATCATCAAATGTTAACGTTTAAACGAACTGGCCAGTTTTAGTTGGCCATATCATAAAGTGATCAATTCTAAGATCTGCCACAACATATATATAAACTAACGTCTTTGTCTCATGAGTGTAAACAGATATTACAGAATGATATTTGCTCATTAAATTCTCATTTTGCTTCATTTATGTTTGTTCACTCGGTTATAAACGCACGGTGGTTGTAGGTACCACAATGCTCTTTCTGAGGATCATCACCAGTAAGGTCTGAGCTGGTCCTTCTAGGGCACTAGGATTAAACCCGAAGCCTTCAGTTATTCGATTTTATCACATCATCTTTTTATTAAAGCATCTTTCTTCCAGCCTTTCCAATTTGTAGCACAAAGTGATGGTAATTTTTTCAAACGTCAAGGGGTTCCATTTTGGAACAGGGAGTGTCTCCCTGAATGCATCATCCATGCATCGCTTGTCTCTGCTGATTGACATCCTGATGCCCTCGTGTAAAGGGCCGGACTCTGGTCCAGGTTATACAAGTCCTGTGGCTCGTTGCAGATCTACCTGGACGGCCCATACGGTGCGGCGTCGTCGCACATCTTCCTGGCGCAGCACGCGGCGCTGGTGGCGGCCGGCATCGGCGTCACGCCCTTCGCGTCCATCCTGCAGGCCGTCATGTACCGCTACTGGAGCGCGCGACACGACTGCCCCAAGTGCGGACACGCCTGGGCCACCGACATGCCCAGGCATAACATGAATCTCAAGAAGGTTGGTCTATTGCTTGCTAGCTATACTGTACGGCGCGGCGTCACGCCCTTCGCGTCCATCCTGCAGGCCGTCATGTACCGCTAATGGAGCGCGCGACACGACTGCCCCAAGTGCGGACACGCCTGGGCCACCGACATGCCCAGGCATAACATGAATCTCAAGAAGGTTGGTCTATTGCTTGCTAGCTATACTGTACGGCGCGGCGTCACGCCCTTCGCGTCCATCCTGCAGGCCGTCATGTACCGCTACTGGAGCGCGCGACACGACTGCCCCAAGTGCGGACACGCCTGGGCCACCGACATGCCCAGGCATAACATGAATCTCAAGAAGGTTGGTCTAGTGCTTGCTAGCTATACTGTACGGCGCGGCGTCACGCCCTTCGCGTCCATCCTGCAGGCCGTCATGTACCGCTACTGGAGCGCGCGACACGACTGCCCCAAGTGCGGACACGCCTGGGCCACCGACATGCCCAGGTATAACATGAATCTCAAGAAGGTTGGTCTAGTGCTTGCTAGCTATACTGTATGGCGCGGCGTCACGCCCTTCGCGTCCATTTTTTTTTAGACCTATTTGAAATTAAAAATTGCCTTTGATTTCGACGTGCAAACGAATGCCACGGATTCAGTACATGATTCTGGACCCCCCAGTGATGGAACGTCGGCTTTTTCCTAATTTAAAAAAAGATCTGTATTTTTTTAAAACTTTAAACTGTGTATTTACACAGTTTAAATTACGTTATTCTAATCAACCCCGATGTTAATTTCAGTAAAAAAAAACAAAATTAATTGATTAAAAATATTTTTTGTAATGAACTCACATGGCATTTTTAATTTTAGAAGTAATTTATTAATTTTTAATACAATTAAAAATACAAGTTTATGCAGTTTAAATAAAAAATCGTAAAGATTTTTTTTTTTAATTATGAAGAAACTGACAAAAAATTCCTTCACTGGCGGGTCCAGAATCATGTACTGGATCCATGGTATTCGTTTGTGCGTCAATGTCAAAGACACCCTGTATATCATTTATCATTTTCTAAATGGATAAAAAAATTAAACAAATGCCCCAAAAAAACTTGTTCTTGAACTCCACGTGAACAAGGTCGCAGGCAACAGCTAGTGTGAAATACTAGTAATCAGCTTCATTTGGTAAGATTAGAAAGCCACCCGCAACTTAGTTGGGAAGAGCCTAAACAGATGATGGTCAGAAAATGATACGTACCTACGTAATTAGTGTATCTGCAACATTTGCACACGTTAATTCGCAGGTGGACTTCTTCTGGATAAACCGCGAACAGCGCTCGTTCGAGTGGTTCGTGTCCCTGCTGTCGCAGCTGGAGATCGAGCAGGCGGAGCTGGGCGGCGCGCTGGACAGGTTCCTCGACATGCATATGTACATCACCAGCGCGCTGCAGAAGTCCGACATGAAGGCCGTGGGGCTGCAGCTGGCGATGGATCTCTTGCATGAGAAGGTATACCACTTTTCTAATGACAGGTTCTCATCACAGATAAGTGATGATTTTTATTGGGTAATGGAGGTACCTTGACTAGAAATAACCTATTTACTCTTGAGTTGAAGGACTCTCAGGTGGTAGCTATCAGGAAACATATACTGCAGCAGGAAAATCCACTCCTTGGCTATACGCACGATGATAGTGTTGCCAATGTTTTATGCATAAAGTTACTGTCCTCATCTATCAACACGGCCCTTACCTAAAGAACTACGATGGTTATCCTTGAATGAAAACTTATATTACAAAATTCTTTTGAAGGACCACTATTGACAAATATGTACATTTTTTACTCTTTCCTTGGCAAAGGCTACCTTCCACTTCTACGATTATTCGCGAGCCCACGCTTCTGCCTTCCAGTTCTGGGAAAATATGTCCAGTTCATCCCACATCTCCTTCGTAGTCTACCATGACTAAGTTTCACTATCTCAGGGCACCTTTGTGCTACTTTGGCCCACAGTTAGTCGAGCTTACGGCAGGCATGTCCCATTTAAGATTCGTGTAGCCTTTTGAGCCATATGGCTATCCTGGTTTTTGACTGCAATACCTAATGTTTCAAACTCGAATAGTTATTTTAACACCTAGTACCTATACTACGCTCCATTCATCGATGATAAACCATAACTTTGGACTTCTGAATGTTAGTTAAGAAAAGATTTAAGTCTGTGTGCCATAGGTCATGACGGGAAGAATACATGTATCCATGAGGTTTTGTTTTAGTGCAATCAGCAACTAAATTTTTAACAGGTCCTTTGTGGACCAGTTGCATTTTATTATTTTAGACAGTTTTATGAAAAATGTTACTTTATTCCTGGTATCAGTTTGATAAAATATATATATAAATGTAACAGCATAATGCTGAGATGGGAGCCTTTTAGGTCTCGCATAGGTAATTTATACATTAGTTAACATTTTTTTTTGTTTTTTTTTTTATTTTTGTTGGTTCTGTGCGACTCACAAATAAATGTTTATATTTCTTTCCATAAAAAAAATCTTTTCTGAATGCGAATAGAACTTCCATTATTTTATGATCTGCTGAGTTCACTGGTATCTTTCATATAATAACGTATTTAATTTTCAGGAAAAACGTGACCTTATAACCGGCCTTAAGACCAGAACGAACGCAGGTCGTCCGAACTGGGACAAAGTGTTCAAACAGCTGCAGGAACAGAACAAAGGCAAGGTGACGGTCTTCTACTGTGGGCCGCCTCAGCTCGCCAAGATACTCAGGGTCAAGTGCGACCAGTTCGGCTTTGGGTTCAGGAAAGAGGTTTTCTAATAATGGGGCCTTACCATGACGTGTAAAAATAATTTATTCATATTTAATACTAGTAATTAATACCACTGGTATTTGTTTCGACTCCAAAACACGTTCAAAGATATAAGGTACAGTCAGTAAAAATAGTTTGTGTGTATAAGACATTTATTTAAAAAAAAAAACAGTTTAATCCGAAAAAAATAAAATGTACCTACGTAAAAATAATAAAACCAATTTATTTTGATTACGTTTGAGCTGACAGTACAAGTGGTTGGTATTTGTTCGGATTGGATAATAATAACAAAATAATAATACTAGTTCTACTGTTCCTGACACCGGCGGACAACCATTTTTATATAAAGAAAATAATTATACGTTTTATTAAAGAAATATTTAAAATTGTAAATTATATCTATATAAAAATAAACAAATGGAATAATAGTAATAATAAATTTAAATTTCGGACAATCAGAGGCCATAAAACATTGCACATAAAGAAACATCTTACACATACAAAAACGAATTCCACACACACAGAAACAAATTACACACACAGAAACTATTTACACATACAGAAACAAAACAATAAATATGATTTAACACAAATAAAAGTGGTATTAATTTTTGGTATTAGAACGGAACAGATCGTTAAAATGCCAGGCGTGCGAGCATGAGAGAAGGACGGAGCTACACACCGTAAATAGCTCCATCCCAGTTCCATAACAGTTAAGTTTAAGTCGTCAACTGGATCGCGTTAAGAGCTCGTGGTAGGACATCTGGTCTTATTTAGAAATAGTTATTTTAAGGTACAGGTAAACAAATGTAAAAAGAAAAAAACGGCCATTAGAAAAAAATATTGACAAAAAAGATTAAAGAACTTGGAGGTTCACAACCGTGCTTCCAATTTTTTTTAAAGTATGTATTGAGAATTATGGAAACGAAATGTGAGAAAAATACTGAGAATTATTGCTTTTTTTTGCTTGTAAAAAATGTTTGATGAAATGTCTATAAGTAATATAAAAATGCTTAATTTTATGAATATGAGATTACTTTTTTAGCGTTATGTTTAATTTGCTTAGGATTAAATCCAGTGGTAAAACCACTATTAAAAAAACACAACACAATAAAAAACTATATTATTTAAATAAACTGAAAAACATGACTAAAAAAATTGATTAACATTAGATAATATAAATACTTAGATATTTTTTGAATATTGTCAAAACCTGCCATTTGTTTTTATACGTATTGATTAAAATACTTCCATAATAATTTATATTTTAAAAAGACCATTTGTACAACATAATACAATACCATCAGATTAAACAGTAGTTCTTTTTTAAATAAAATTATTATGTAAAGTCGGCTAAACTTGGCGAGTTCGCTGCAGTGTTCCCAAAACATTAAAAAATGTCAATAAGTATTTTTTAGTGACATTTTATAAATAATGATACTGTTGTATAAATAAAGTAATTCTATTATAAGTTATAAGTTAAATATGAATTAAAATAAACTACAAAATATCTTTGATTAGTTACCACATTGTTAGTCATTGTTTTTTAAATATTTTGTTACCTAATTAGAATAAAATTCATCAGAAATCAAGTACTTTCTTTTATTTTAAAATTTCCGTTTTTTAACCGACTTAAAAAAGAAGTGATAAATGATAAATGATATTTATTTTGTAAGTAGGTTTAAAAAAACACTTTTACACGTCAATTTTTTTTTGTCATTTTAAACTAGATGAGGCCGGTGTTTCCTAGCTGACTACCCTGAGAAGAAACACCGAAACAAACTCAGGGGTCAAAGTCTGTTTTAAAGTCCAAACAGTTAATATGTAATGGTCAAATCACATGAGAACAGTGCAGATTTGTCTGAGATGGTCTTTTGAAGAAAGAACCATACAGATTTGAGTGGACCTGTCCAGTCAGTGCAAGCATTTGTCAGTATTCGCAAAGCTCAACCCAGGACTACTAAGGAGCTCAACGACTTGACGAACAATACCAAGGAAAGGACATTTGGGTAGGCCGTAGAATATACTCAAATTGCCAGACATACGTTACAATTACTGAAAAGGAAAAAAAAAGGCAATCAACATTGTTCTCACGTTCACAATAATAAAAGTAAATATATAATTTACAAAATGTAATTTACTTAATAAAGTAAATATTGATGTCAAAATAAAAATAAATAAAGTCAAATTGCAAAATAAAAATAATCTACAATATGAAATTGTAAAATAATAACAATAAAGAGCACAATTGAAAATAAAAACAAAAGAGAAAAATAAGACAACAGTTGTAGTGCGTACTGGAGCACAAGCCTTTTCGTCCTCAACATAGTCCTTTATAGAGTAAAAAGCCTTTTGACAAAGTTTTCGCTTTACAAATGTTTTGAATTTATTAAGGCTTAGTTGTTGAATGTGAAGGAGGTTCTACGTTCGGCTGAATGTATTTTTTTATGTATGTTCACCGATTTCCCGGTCAATTATGGACCGATTTTGAATATATTTTTTTATTGAAAGGTTAAGCTTCCAAATTTGCCCCATATAAATATTGTTATGATCTGATCATGAACTTCGAAGATATGGAACAGAACTCCTCATAGGATCACAGCAGAACCGTCGTAACAAGTAAAATTGCTTTCTTTGTATGTGTAGTCGATGACTGACTGAAAGAAGAGGGGGAATATATCGAACTGATCTGATGATGAAGCCAGGCAGTTAGGCAGTTAGGTACCGGAACTGTGTAATAAATTAATGTAATCTAACCGTGTTTCGGATTATTAGAATTGACATGAGATGCACTCTGGCTATAAGGTATTTAAGTTTGGCTGAGAAGTACTTTTTAGTGGTGGTAGTGGTACTTACCATAACTAAAAACTGTAAAATAAAAATCATTAAGTATACAAAAAAAAAAATCCAACAATACCATTCAATGTTAAAAAAATATAAATAATGTTAAAAATAACTTTAATTTCGGAAGTCGGTGTTAAATAACGAAGAGACCAAACTACTATAGAAACACCGACTTCCGAAATTAAGGTTATTTTGCACTTTTCAGTGTTTTTTTTTTTGTAAAAAGTATTTTATTCCCTACAAAATTTAATATTTTGCTATCATCTTTCGATGAACACTCTCATTTTTTAGCAATTCAAGTTTCTAGGGCTCAAAAGAAAAAAGAGCTGTTCAAGAGAGTACTTCTAAAATCCTGAAACTCAGATTACTAAAGAATTCTACTTTTGCATACAAGACAAAGTAAAGTCAAGCAGGCTATTGAATATCTACCAAAGAAGTTACAAGTGAGGCATGAAAGAAAACGACAGTATCCATAAAATGAATATATTGAAGAGCCTCACAACAATGCGAACTGCAGCAGTACCACGGAGTAGTTGGCCAGCTGGCCCATCAGGTCCAGCTGTAGCGCGACGTCGGCATACACCAGTCCACACACGCGTATCTTGCTGAACGAAGCACGATGTAACCGCAGCACGTTCTTGCAGAGCCGCCTCTCGGCATCTGTTACATTATTCATCATCATTCTCATCTCAACAACATGTGCAACATGTTTTTTTTTCTTCTATTCTGCCCTGTTACCCGTCATGCTATCACTAACTGCCTTTTCTTTCATATCACTCTTTACACAATCCATCTTTTCTTTGGCCTCCCTCTTCCTCTCCATCCATCCACATGTATACTCATAACTCTTTTGGTAACTTTCGTTTCATCCTTCTTCTTTACATAACCATACCAAGACAAACGAATCCCGTTTAACTTTTCAGTCACTTGCGCCACTTTTAAACTTCCGCAATATTTGACGACTCATCTGGTTATTTATTAATATTATAAGCAAAATTTTGGTAATAGTGGTACCCAGGTAGACTAAATGCAACAAGGCAATCTATAATAGTCAACTTCTTTGTGGTAGGTGTAGATCATCATTATCATCTTCCTGCCCTTTTCCCGTTTTATTTGGAGTCGGCGCAACACGTTTTTTCTTCCATTCTGTCCTGTCACTCGTCACGTTTTAACTTCCTTTTCTTTCAAATCACTTCTCGCACAATTTATCCATCTTTTATTTGGTCTCCCTCTCCATCCAACCACATGTAAACTAATAACTCTTTTAGTAACATGCGTTTCATCTATCCTCTTCACATGACCATACCAATACAAACGATTCCTTTTCAATTTTTCAGTCACTGGCACCACTTTCAAACTTCCCCTTATATACACATTTCTCACTTTATCAATCACACACCACACATCCATCTTAACATTTTCATCTCCACTACGTGCAATCTTTTTTCATCCGTCTTTTTCACAGCCCATCATTCTGATCCATACAGTAAGACAGGCCTTATCATGGACTTGTAAATTTTACCCTTTTTACATTTTTGTGGTAGGTGTAGACACAATACAAAAATAAATAGTAGAACTAAAAAGAAGACTGAGTAGTAGTTCTAAGTTTTACGGTTGAAGGATTCGTTCTCTATTTGCTATCGACATCTCCAGAGGAGAATCAGATGATGTAGCATTTATTCCATCATACGTCACAATCCTACTTCGCGCTATCAAAGTTTTTTTCGTTTCGTTTTGAACACAATTATAAATCCTGACAACAACTTGATAGGGCTTGATATTTTGCTTGTATCATTCATTTATTTAGGGAATATTACCGGAACGATTTGACATCAATATAAATGCACAAGAATCTCTTACACGGGCGACGCAGCGACGTGATGGCGACGGCGCGGGTGTACAAGAGGAGCCGCGGGGCCACCACGCTTCACTAGCGAAAGCCATCGACGACACACCAGGGGCCTAAGTCTGCTATTTTTATAAATTTGTCATTCCAACACGATCCCATTGTCATTTTGCTAAAAGTTCGTAATTTGATAATTCATAATGGTCGATCATTGATCTTGTGGTAGAATGACAATATCGAGCAGTCTCAAAACAACCTAAAAGTAAAGACTGCACAATTACTTTCTAATAGTAGGTACTGATCAAGGGAACTGTCAAAATTTTGGCAGTTGTCCGCATACGTCAAATATTTATTTGTCTTTATGTACGAGATTACCATTCTATGCCATTTCTTTCAATAGAGCGTCAGTGGTTGACCATTGGAAAGTCATAATGACGCCATTGTATTAGTAGATTACCATACTTGGTCAAAATCAACAATTATGAAGTTAATAATAAACCATTTTGACACTATTGTAATAGGAGACTTGAGGCCCAGTGCCTTATATTTTCTATTTCTGTACAATTCCATTCGACATACGTTTATCAGTTTTTACAGTCCACTGCCTAAGGCATTTTGATTGTATCATTCATTTATTTAAGGAACATTACCAGAACGATTTGACATCAATATAACTGCACAAGAATCTCGAACACTTTGCACAGTCAAGTAGAATGTCTCGCAGCCCTGCATGAAGATCGTCAGCCACGTCAGGACCTTGATCAGCCAGCACATCACGGACATTAACCCAGTAACTGCTACTGCCTGAAACAGAGTCAACTTTTGGTAATACGATTCAATACTTAATACTCAATTCTATCTTAAGTTTGAAAACCGGCATCGTAACATTCTTGTAGTTCATCTTGTTCCGTAGATAAAGTTGTTATGATAATATCTAAAAGTGTTAGCTCCAGTGGACAGCCAGTCCATTCCAGAACCTTATGGCCTCGTCGACTATCTGTTCTGTGAGCAATATGCCCTACCCACATAAGTTTGGCAATTCTTCGGGCTATATAAATATATAACCTTGGTTCTCCTCTGCATATCTTCCACAAGGAAACTCCGAGCATAGCCCCTTTCATTGCCCTATGGGTGCCAGTGTTACGTACACATATTCACATACAACACATTACCGGTGTCCTTATCACAGTCACACTCCTCTAAATACTATAAATTATTAAAACAACGCCGCTATGAACTAATGAACTATTGAAGAGATATTATTATGTACCAATATTTTACGTCGTTTTGTTTGCTTTGTAGTAGTTCAACCCACGACATTTGAAAAAGTGCCGTCGTTCTTTTACCGTTGTTTTATAAGAAAAACAACTTGAAATAAAAAACTTTTTACAAAAAAAATATAACCGACTTCACTAAAAAAACACTATAAAAGGATCAAAATAACTTTAATTTCGGAAGTCGGTGTTTCTCGGTATTATTTGTATCTTATTTAACACCGACTTGCGAAATTAAAGTTATTTTGATCCTTTTATAGTGTTTTTTTTAGTGAAGTCGGTTATATTTTTTTTGTAAAAAGTTTTTTATTTTTCACTTGTTAGTTGCGATACACTTATAAACAGACATCAAATGTTACTTTTTGACTGTAAATGCTTAAGTTCTCGATGAAAATACTAAAACCACTATATAGTTGCCTATAATATTTGAGGAATTCCCTCGTTTTCGCCAAGATTCCATCATCAGATCCCGACTTGGTGACTATGGGACCATTCGGGAAGCATACCCTTTCCAACAAACAAAGAATTTTTCAAATCGGTTGGCAAGCGACGAAGTTATGCGCGAACAAACATAAAAAAATAATACAAACATCCGAATTGAGAACCTCCTCCTTTTTTCGAAGTCGGTTTAAAAATCGAGGCCGCTATTAATAACTATTCTCAACTTTTTCAGATTCTCTGGATAAGATCACCAAAGTTGACCAGTTAATTTAAAAATCACGGTCGAGCTCTTAAGTTACTGTTGTGTTAGGTTATTGGAATAAGAGGACAAAAAAGGGTAATTTACTCCCATCATAGATCATAACATTGACCAAGTGAAATATAAAGTAGAACTAATCAAAGATAGTGAACATAATACTTACTACGGTATTATTTCTGACGCCGACTTGCAATGTTTCAATGATCACCTCGATGTAGATCAGAGAATGGATAAATACTTCTATGATATAAAATAGAATCTGAAAAGTGATAAATATTAATTTAAACGCCAAGTTACTAGCCGGTCATTTTTCTATCGACTACATTTCATTAATCTGGTGCGGAGTACGCATCAGATTATAATTTAGGTGTGTTTCTTCAAGGTTAGAGTGAATAGGGTCTAATAAACTAGTGCGCTTCACCAATTGTATCACTGCTTACCATCAGGCGGGATCGCAGTCATCACAAGTATAAACCATTAAAAAACTATATTTAATATGCAGTGAAGAGGTGTGGAATACTCTACCGGAATCTATTTTTCCTGATGGATACAACCTGAAGACCTTTAAATCAAGAGTGAATGGGTTACTTCAAAGCAAATGTGCTCCAATATCGATCACAAACATCTATCTATATATCTATCGTATCTACATATGTCGGACACAAGTGAGACAGTGGTCAAATACAAGCCTATCAATAATATAAAAGATACGAATCGATAAAGCGACACTTAGGAAAATGTTAAAGACTAACGACTAATAGAGACGTATGGAAGAAAAATAGATGTGACGCCGACCCTAAATAAATTAAGGTACATACAATAAATTATGATTAAGGCAAAATATAGGTGGAATTGTGGGTTTTAATAAAAGAAGGTGCGTCCATTAAAACAATTTTTTGATAACAGTGAGCCTTATAAAATTTCATGACACAAGTTACTTACAAATGCTTGGAAATACACTTTTTGAATGTTATAACACTCTATTATATCTACATAAGCTTGAAACATCTTTTTGTTAAAATCTTCGCCGGGTATCTCTTCAACTTCCAAACATTTTAATATTTTAATATTCCATAACTCAAGTTTACTTTGTAACAGCTTAATAACACGAATGGCATACACTATATTCAAATCAAAAACTATTAGAAGATAATTAACAAATAAATAAAACCAGGATAAAGAGAGTTGTATGTTAAAATAAGTGAAAATCATAGAGTAAACGGTATAAGCAAAAATTGCTGTGATCCAATTCCAAACTATAAAATGGGTAAAATAGGTTTTGCTGTTAAGAAATCTGTGCACCCTTTGAAATAGCAAAACAAACTTGACATTATTATATCTTTGAGTGATCCCTATGGCGAAATTGAGAACAAATCCGAAGGTATAGTAGACACAGTCAACGAAGAGGGTAACAGTCATGAATTTGGTGAAACAGAAATGATCTCTGTACAGAATTAGCATATACGTTCGGAATATGTATAAAGAAATGAACACTATAGCACCAATCATGGAAAAGAGATTGATGATGATGCTGTTAGGAAATATACGATTGTTCTTGATGCGATATCTGGGAGAGAATGAAAATAATTGCATTAGATTTAAAGGCCACATCATTAATTGCACATCTTTGTCCACTATATTGTTAAAAACACTGTTGAGATAATTTTCTGGCATCTTAAGGAAATGTTTCACGCTGAGTGGATAATAACAGTTACTTCCCACTCCACGATTAACGTATATCGATACTAATTTAATTAATTGCTTAATTGCGCACATCAATTACATTTTGATGATATATTATAAACTAACTTCTGTCTACTGCTTCACTTGTAATTTAAATTATACAAAGGCAACGCATTACCGGGCTATGGTACGTTGGTTTTACCTAATAGACGAGGATATATTTCTTTAAATATATTCTGCGTTCTAATCCAGGCAAGCTTGTCTAGCGGGGTGCCAAGTTTCATCGAAATTAGACTTCTTAGACTACGTGAACATATTAATGTTAATGAGTAGGTCGATGGGGCCGAAAGATTCGGGAGTGGTGACCATGTACCGGAAGACGCAACGTTAGAAAGCCTCCCACAAGTAGACCTTGTGAGGCTGACTTGGTTAGGGTCACAGGAATCGTATGGATGCGAGATGCACAGGACTGGTCATTACGGCGATACTTGGAGGAGACCTATGTCCAACAGTGGACGTTTATTGGCTGAAACGATGATGATAATGAATAGGTGAATATAAACATATCTTGTAAACTAAATTCATTATGCAATGTAGCCCTGAAGATGGTCGTCTTTCTCTAAACATATTTTTTTGACTAAATTTTGACTTTGTTCCCAAGGTCGATTCTTCAGAGCTCGAGTAATTTTGGAGATATGCTTCTGGCACTCAGTGCTAGTGTGAAAGATTAAAGATAGCGTTCTATCGACGAAAAAAATGGTCGTGGATCACAAACCCCGAGATTGCCTCCTACAAACAAACAATTATATCTATTATTAATAATATGATTACTTACAAATGACTGAACACACTTTATGAAGGTCAACACTCTTTAATAATAATATGGAACAGTATCAAAGTATGCTTGGATTTAATTGTGCAATACCGATACATATTCCTCGAAATCTAAACAATAAAAAACCGAGAAGTTAATAACTCTATGACTTACTTAACTTTACTTAATGTCCTGTGTCCCTTAGATGGGGCAGAGGGCGTCCACAATAATCCTACATCGCTCCACGTCATTCCGTTGCTCGCTGCTTCTGCTGAAGAGAGGCTTCTGCAAACAAGGTGCGACGACGCCAGGTTTGACAAGGATGGCCACACTTTTTTTTTCCTTGAGGTTTCCAGTCCAATACTATATGTAATATGTGATCAGAATCCCTTTAAAGTGTGTGACCAATCCACTTGTGACGCCTGATCTGGCAGACGATCGGGCTCTCGTAGCATTTTTCTAACTGCTCTAGGTTGGATATTATCTTGGGAAGTCGGAATCTAAGGATGCGATGGAGACAGCGATTGACGCAAACTTGGATTTGGCGTGAAATGTCCTTTGTGACCTTCCACGTTACGCAACCGTAAAGCAGTACGGATTTGACATTGGACTCGAAGATTTTGACTACTCTATAGCAATATAGAAAATAATCAAAAGGTAGCTAATAGAAACAAGTGTAGGTACAATGAATTTCTTTTTTCACAGCAAACTTTTGTAGCGCGGTTATACCTCTATATGGAATACTCATCAAAACCATTCCAAAGAGCTAAAACACGATAGGGTTATCTGAGTTCCAATGGTTACATTCCGGTTCCATCATCAGATCAGCTCTATGTCATAATAATTTTGCATTGTCATCTGATTTACACATGCATGCAAAATTTCAGCTCAATCAGCAACCGTGAAGTGGATCAAATTTGATTTGCAAGATTTGTTTAGACATACAAACATCGGGACAGGGGAAACTAAATAAAAGCTTGTAAAATAAAAGCAAGAGTAAGCTAGCTGTAAAATATGAAACGGTAAATAGGTATATTAGCGGCAAAGACATTAAATATGTCTACCAAGTTAGCGATTACAACAACATTGAATAACTATAATCGAATTTCGAATGAAAAACTAGACAAAACAGGGGTCATTGTTAAAATATTTAAATCCTTACATCTTTTGAAATAAGAAAACAAACTTCATATAATTTTTAGTTCGAATGATTCCGAAGACGCAACGGTAATCATTAAGAGCATTGAAACCATCATAAATTTTGCGAATCTTAAATGATGTTTGTAGAGAAACACTCAAACAGCATATATGTATGTTTGGACATTGTATGTAGAAACGAACACTATAGCTCCAACCGAACATAGAACATTTTGATACAAGTAGAGAACCTTTGTCATTATAAACGAGGCGGAATTCTGCTGGTGTTATGGAACCGAGTGCTGCAATCACAGAGAAGGATGCCAGGGTTTCTATGAAATCTAGGCCCACCTTCCAATGGCTATGTGTGTTATATCATTGGATAGATAATTTTGAGCTAAATAAAAGTTAATATGACACCAAGTTCAAATCTTAGCTAATGCTTATTTTTTTACAAATGTGATTAAATGACTTGTTTTTTCAATCGCTTTTTTCTGAGAGTAGGAAAAAAAGGATTTTCTTTCGAGCGCGTTAATCGGCAAGGCGATCGTGACACGTCACGCATGCGGTACTCTTCTGAAGTTAGCCCCGTTACGGGGACAGGACAGGTACATTTTTATGCCTACAATGCGGAGTGCGCGCAGGCCGCGGAAAACGAAAATGTGATTTTGTTCAGAGTTTTCGCGTAGCAAAACTTAACAAACAACACAATTTTTAACTGTAGATCATTATTTATACACTAAGTGTATAAAATACAGAAATGCATTAAAAATATTACATTTAAATAGCATTGCTTGTTTACAGGCAAAACTAATATGTTAAACAAAGAATAAAATGACTTTGAAGTAAGTTAAATAGTAACTTTTATTCAGCTCAGAAATACCTATCCAACGATGTAACACACATAGCTATTGGAAGGTGGGCCCAGGATTTGTATCCTCCTTTCCACGATTGAATAATGAATTTATCTTGATAATTATAATGAATTTATTTTGACACTTATAATCATTTATTTTGACATTTATAATGAATTTAATTTGACATTTGCCATTTTTATCTGCTATGTTAGTGACATTTGTTTTTCATTTAATTTGAGTTGTATATCCAATTTTATTTTTCTAATTATAACTTTGTTCTCTTAAAATTGTACTTCTACCTGTAACTTTACGACATTGCTGTGCCCGACTGGGTCCATGTGCACTTGTTTAACCATTTTTAAGATCTTATGTAACACATGTGTTAAAGCAATAATTAAAAATTTAAAAATCACGTGTATTAAATTACGTTTTTCAACACACTTACGAGGAAATAAATTAACTAGGGTCACCCAGCGACTCGTGGGCGCTGCGAAGCGCCCTGCCTGATACGATCAATATAATAAATTGTAGCGGGGCAAGCTGGTAATTTTTTCCGCACTAGTGCGAGAAATCGTAAATTACTTGCCTAGAAACTATAGGGATAGGAGTGGGTTCACTCGGCTTGTCTTGGTGATTTTCTAAATACCCTCAAACCTTTCGTTTTATTAAGGGCTTAAACAAGTTCACCAAACGTCTTGCAGTCGCAAATAATTTGTTATATAAGTGTTAGCAATCTATTTAGATGTCATGTATCTCATATTTATAACAAAACTCAATTTTCGCAGCAAAACAGTAATATAACCTAAGTTAACAGCTTAGGTTAGATTATTTAGGTAAATTGCTTATTATTCTGACTTTCCTGTATAAAAAATTATGCTCTTAATAAAAAAAAAACTATTGTTATACATAGAAGTACTTTTGTTCGATTTAACCACTATAAACAGTTAATGAATGATTTTTCCCCCTCCCCGGCTGTCAGGCGTTTTCTCCTTCCGCCGCTTTTAAATAAATGAACTTTTTATTTAAAAAAAAGAACTTTTTATTTAAAAAAAAGAACTTTTTATTTAAAGAAAAGAACTTTTTATTTAAAAAAAAGAACTTTTTATTTTAAAAAAAAGAAAAAAATCCTGGGTTCCAAGTTTGTCTATTAGGCTGATATGACTACATTAATATTAACTACGCGACGTCTCATCCGAACTTGCAGATGATTTATCGCATACAGACCAGTTTTAAAAGGGTAAAGTTTCATCCGCGGATCAGTAGTCACCAAGTCAAATTTACCTGGTTCATGGCTGGACAACTCATCCTACTCTATATATATATATATAGGTACTTATTTATATAGGTATAATCTATTAACTGTTTGAAAGTTTTAGTGTTGCACGTTCTTCTCCATAGAAATCAACGCTTTGGAACGTGCGATTTAGCTTCACTTTTTTTGGCAATCCAAAAGTACCAGGTAATCTTGGAAAGTACTGGTCTGATTGCTAAAATGTTTTCAACGATAGAAAGCTGCTTTATTCCTGAGTGACATAGGCTATATATTATGTACGCGGGCGAAGTCACAGGGAAAAGCTAGTTTGAAATAAACGTTGCTGATTTCTGATTGTTTCCACGACACTGTGAAATGCCAATAACGTGTTTAGCCGACTAGTAGCGACGTCTAGTAACCTAGTACGTAGCAGTCAAGGTATGTTAATTTTAGTTTTACAAAATGTCAATAGATGGGGTTGATCGATGACGTTACTTTTTTATAAGTCTGTGTTATGATTCTCCGTGAGGTATTGAAGTGTTTAGTTAGAAATTCATTTCAACGACGTTATCAAAGTGCAGTGAACCGACGTGCCCAAAATGTCTGTTGATCGCAAGATTGACTACACCAATGCTCGGTCTTGCCAAACAGGGAATCAAGTTCCGACTACTAATGACTATCGCGATTTAACTCAGACCCTACGAGAAAGGAATGTTATCATTTACTCCTACTTCCTTTCTGAGGACACGTCAACCCGAATGGTTTTCAGACGTGTCCCCAAGGAAATTAACACGGAAGACCAAATGTTCAGGGATCTAATGATGAACTCAGTTCAACATGTCAAAATTTGTGTAACAGTCTTATAATTAAAAAAATAGTGGTGTAGCATGTATAATCATCAGACAGCAGTTTTATACTCTCCGTGAACGAAACCACAATACCTTCTAATTCGTTCCCAACGCCATCTATCGCGGCAGGTGGTAAACTCAGAGTTGTTATCAAATTGAGCTCAGTCATTCTTTGTAGAAAAAATGTGATAACAAATCTACATAAAAAAAACTAATTAAACTGTAAACTATTCTATAATATTTAACCTTAATCATATTGTTATTATCTATACCTACGTATAATATACTAAACAATATGTTATTATTTTACTTAAAAATAGAAAAGATTTGCATTTCGGTTTGTATTGAATTACTACTTATAACTCAAAAAAACACTGGACAGATTTTAAAAATTCTTTCACTTTTATAATGACACATTATCACTGAATGACCTAAGTTATAATATTTTCAACTTACATGCGGGCGAAGCCGCTTGCAGAAGCTTGTTAATATTATTTAGAAGTACTGTCGCCATTTTACGTCATAATCATCATCATCACTAATACATCCGCATGACCGAGCCACTGAAAAACGTAAGCAATGAATGTGCTAAAAATGTTCCCAGAGAGTCACTGAGCACTGACCTTCAAGCCAAGGCTTTTAAAGCAAGTTCATAGCCGATATCCTGCCAAGGGCGACCTTCTGAGTAAGGCCAAGCGACCTCGGAGCGAGGACACGGCCTTGGCCAAGGTCATTTATTGTAAAGCTCGATTTTATGGCGTACGAATCTACCTACTCCATTTTTCTGCACAAACTGGCTGTTTGGTTAACAAAATAAATAAGTAGAAGAAAAAAATGCTTACATTCTGACCTTGGCTCAAGGTTTTGTTACATCACATCATACGTTTGCTAAACTCTGGAGTTTCAACAATGTTGCTGTTATCCTAGGTCATAAATAGCTTTATAAATTACATTAAGCGACATCTATTGATTAAAATGAGTACTACTGTAAAACAAGTAATATAAACATTTCACGTTACTGATACTAGATGGCGCTTTATACAAACATGTGAACCTGTTTCTATAAGTTTTGTCTCGTCGTTATTTAACACCGACTTCCGAAATTAAAGTTATTGTGCAGTTCTCAGTGTTTTTTTTTTACATTGAAGTCGGTTGTATTTTCTTTTTGTGAAAAGTTTTTTATTTTACACTTTTTAGTTATGGTACCACCAGTAAAAAGTACACATCAGACAGAGAGCATCTCATGACAATTCTAATAAATGCACACGGTTAGATTACATTAATTTATTACGGAGTTCCGATGCCTAACTTCAGGCTTTATCATCAGATTAGTTCGATATATTCCCCCTCTTCTTTAAGTCAATCATCGACTACACGTATAAAAAAGGCAATTTTACTTTTTACTACGGTTCTGCTGTGATCCTATAAGGAGTTCACTTCCATATCTTCGAAGATCATGATCAGATCATTATAATATTTCTAAGGGACCAGTCAATAAAAAAAAAAAATCAAAATCGGTCCACAATTGACCTAGAAATCGGTGAACATACATAAAAAAAATATTCATTCAGCCGAGCATAGAACCTCTTCCTTTTTGAAGTCGGTTAAAAAACTAGGGGAACCAGGCTTGGAGTTAAACTTCGCAATAACGTGATCAGTGTCACAGTTTTGACTGGTACAGTAAGGCAAATGGTAACAGCGTGATGTATCTTAAACAGCCTCCTAATGTACTTGCATTTTACAAAATATATTTCCAATTTCTTTACGGACGAAATCGCGGGCAAAAGCTAATTGTTTTCAGATCAAATAGACAGGTAGTGGGTCATATGATACGAAATACCTCCTCCTTTTTGGAAGTTAGTTAAAAATGAATACGGTACGGTATGAGTATTGTCTAAAATTTTTCCTAACTAAACACTATTCAAAAAAATTGTTTTTCGTAGTGCTTTTTTCCTCAGTGCCCCGTACTGAGGAAAAATGAAAATCTAGCCTAGACCGTCCAGTATTCATTTTTAACCGTCTTCCAAAATAGGATGAGGTGCTCAAACTATCTGAATATTTTTTTTTGTATCTTATTGAGCGATATCTTCGTCAAATTTTAACTGATTTTAATGGTTCTTTTTTTTTTGGACGAGTCTGACATAGAACTTCGGAGAAAGACTATGGAACTCTTCAATAAATTATAGCAAATCTTTTAGAATTCCTGGAATCATATAACTATTTATTTTTAAACCAGTTCGCAACATAAAATCACGCCAAAACGTGTTTTGGGTTAAATTATGACTAACTTCGTAAAATCCCGTTACCTCCACTTTTTCAATAGCCAATTTCGTTATTAATCAGTGAGTGGTATTTTGCTTTTATAAGGAGGTATATAGATAGATTATGCTGTTTTACGGGTTTGACGCAGACGAAGTCCACGGTTAGTAAGAAATAAGAAATAAGAGGAAATATGATGACGAATGAGTCGAGTGACGACAGTGGCCAAAAACCTTCAAAGTGCGAGTCAAGCTCGCGCACGAAGGGTTAGAATAAAATAGAATAAACATTATTATAATAATATTTTTTTAAATAATATTTCACAACTATCACACAACGTCGTCTAGTCTCAAGCTAAGCAGAGCTTGTGTTATGAGTACTAGACAACTGATAAACATCCTTATATATTTCTAAATATATACATATTATAGATAATGTACACCCAAACACAGAACAAATGATCGTGCTCTTCTTTCACAAACATTTGTCCTGGGTGGGTACCGAACACACGACCTCCGGCATAGCAGTCAGGGCCACTGACCACTAGACCAAGACAAAAAGTATTCATCATCATCTTCCTGCCCTTATCCCGTATTATTTGGGGTCGGCGCAACACGTTTTTTTCTTCCACTCTGCCCTGTCACTCGTCATGCTATCACTTACTCCCTTTTTCTTTCATATCACTCTTCACACAATCCATCCATCTTTTCTTTGGTCTCCCTCTTCCTCTCCATCCATCCACATGTAAACTCATAACTCTTTTAGTAACATGCGTTTCTTCCCTCCTCTTCACATGACCATACCAAGACAAACGATTCCCTTTCAACTTTTCAGTCACTGGCGCCACTTTCAAACTTCCCCTAACATATTCATTTCTCACTTTATCCATTCTCGTCACACCACACATCCATCTTAACATTCTCAAATAAAAAAACTCACACACATACTCAACAAGACACACACAGCAAAAAAAAAACACATCAACACACAAAACACACAAAAAGACACAAAACACAGACATTCTCAAAAAGTATTGTACACCAAAATAGAAATTTCACAGAAACTTATTAAATCTATGGGTACAAATGGCAGTCTTATCGCTGACAGTGACATCTACCGGACAATCTTTTCCGAGTACCAGCCGTACTACACTAGCGATGTGCCGAGTACGGCTTGACTCGAGTCAGACTTGATTCCTGCTTCGGACTCGCATGTACTTGAGTACCAATTTTATTTTGATTCGAGTACGCCGGACTCGATTCCAGTACTCGAGTCAGGGAAAATTGATTTTGTACTCGCTGACTCGATTCTCGGCGGTCGTACAGAACCGCGCCGATCGCGCACGAGACGAAACCGATACGGCCTTACGGCTAGGGAGATCCGCGGAAGGCCGGAACGCGCTTCCGTATTCCGCCCTCGGGGAGTCCCACTGACTCGAGTCTAGTATTCAAGTTAGATTGACTCGCTCTTGCTGTAGTACTTTTTAGTTCGTAATTTTAGATTTGAGACAACTTTAGACCGTCAAAATTATAATGTGCAATAGTTTCGATTAAAAATTTAATTCGTCTAGATGTGATGTTAAATTGGGTAAAAAGCTAATTTGGAACTTAATTAAATTAACTTCTAAAATTACCTCTTTTTGTTACGTAATAAAACAAGTTTCTGTATTTGTTGTTATGGTGGCAACAGAAATACATCATCTGTGAAAAGGGGATTTTCCAGCCTCTATGGTGTCCCAGGCCAAAGATAAACATCACGTTTTAAAATCCTAATAGTATTAGATACCTGAAAAACATACAAATTGACGCCACTGTTTTAGAAATATTTAACTCTGAAGTGGGATTGGGCCGGACATGTCTGCCGCATGTCAGATGACCGGTGGGCTAAAAGAGCCACTTATTGGGTCCCACTAAACGCAAGGCGACACCGCGGCAGACCAAGGCGAAGGTGGAGAGATGAACTGGATAAATACCAGAAGGACTGGCCCGCAATGGCCGAAGACAGACTTGTGTGGAAAAGGGAAAGGGAGGCCTTTGCTCAGCAGTGGGACATAAATGGGCTATAAAAAAAAAAAAAAAAAAAACAAAAGTAATGTTTTGAGGTTATTTTCCTACGACTATGAAATAGCTTAAATATTTCTACATTTCAACGCTTGATACTTAAATTATCATATGAGCTTGATACATTAAAAAACCAACCACTAGCCTAATGTCAAGGTCAAATTCTTGTTTTTCAATGTCAAATTCTTCTAAGGGGTTACTCTCACCGGAGTGGTCGTCGTGGCCATCATTATGAATCATAATGATCTTAGTAATACGGCACCATTCGTCGCAGAATGCAGCTTTCGGGTACATTCCCAAATATCATACGTACGCAGTGACTTAATACATGACAATAATTAGGTTTTTCATAGTAAATTAAATTGAAATATTAAATGTATTTTTTTTTTTTTTTTGGATGAATTATAACAATAAAAATGTTTGTGATTTGCATACCTCAAGGTGTAATATGGTTGGACTGTGCTATACTTTTAATAACTTTATGTAATTACCCATATTAGCAAATAAATGATTATGAATTACAAACTCATATTATTAATTAGTTTAGCATAATATGTAAAACATTGTTCCTAAAGTAAATAACATTGTCTTTTTTGAAGCAACAATAATTTGACACTTGCCAGATTAAATTCAGTGTTGTCACTATCACGAAAAAAATCATCATCATCATTCATCATTTCAGCCGACAGACGTCCACTGCTGGACATAGGCCTCCCCCAAATGTCGCCACAAAGAACGGTCCTGTGCGTCTCGCATCCATCGGATTCCCGCAACCTTCACCAGGTCATCGGTCCACCTTGTGGGAGGCCTTCCAACGCTGCGTTTTCCGGTACGTGGTCGCCATTCCAGAACCTTTCGTCCCCATCGACCATCTGTTCTGCGAGCAATGTGCCCTGCCCATTGCCACTTAAGTTTGGCGATTCTTCGTGCTATGTCGGCAACCTTGGTTCTCCTGTGGATACCTACGAAAAAAATAATAATATTAAATCGATATTCGTTTTTTTTTTCAGTAACCGTTAATTGATTCATAAATTTCTTATTCTTTTTTTTCCAAGTAAAAATTGGTTTTTATTGTCATATATATTCTATTTTAGATGTACTAAGTAAATAGATCTAATGCAGCAAGTAATTACCCCATTATTGTTATTCTTTTGTTATAGCTGTTGGTTCTCCTATGATTAAATAAATAAAGTTCCGAGGGTATGCCGTTGAAGTTATTGTATTTGTTTAAAAATCAATTCGTATCAATTATTCTAAATACTTAAAAATAATTTTGATGCTGGCAATATTTGCTTGCGTATACATGATAAACCCCCCCGACTAGAGCAGTGGAGGCCAAGTGGGAACGGCCCCGACTTACAAGTTGTAGGTCGCGGGTTCAAACCCAGCCAGGCGCATTACTTTGTGTAATTTATTTCATCACTACTGCTCTCAAAACGGTGAAGGAAAACATCGTGAGGAAACCGGCATGTCCTAGAACCAAAAATTCGAAGGCATGTGACATCTCCTGCACCCGCACTGGGCCCGCGTGATGGATTACGGCCCATTCCCTCTCCTAGAGAGGAGGCCTGAGTCCCAACAATGGGAACATTATAAGGCCGACTATGCTATGCTATACATGATACGACCGATTGTTTTTTCAATAAAGTTACTTTTTATTTACTAATTGTTGTTGATTGTAGTAGCGCTCATTTGGAATTAAGTGAATACATATTTTTTTATAGCAAAACTAATGAACAAATTATTTTTTCTCTAGTTTATTGTCCGCTCATGGTCTCATTTGGGCAATCCCCTTTCAACTGTATCTATCACGGGTCATGAGATACAGCCTGGTTTTTTTTTTTCGGTGGAAAAATCATCTTATGTCATCCCCCGCTCTTGGGCGGGGCGGGAGATAGTGTCAGACTTTTACTGACTAAAAACCCATTCCTGTTCCTTCTTTGCATTCGTCCCAGGGCCCCGGGTTTCGCTTTCAAACTACCCGTTGCCCCAGTAGGCTTCGACCCTGCTGAGCCTCTACGATTTACTGACGTATCCCTGAGGCGCGCGTGGAACGATACGTGCCATCGACGACTTGGGCTCGGTCCGGACAGTTACCGGACGATCGGACGGCGAGCTACCCATTGCTTGCTGTCCGCAAGCCCGCGCCTACGGTGGCCGGTAATCGGGATCGAAATCCCGGCGGCTGGGGCGAGAGGACCGTTGCCTCGCGCGGTCGGCCTCCTTCTTTGCTAGCATTACTGCTTCGCAGACGAAGGCGGCCGCCTGCCACTCCTCCTCGCATCGGACCACGGCCTGTACCAAGGCCCGACGCGAGAAATCGCCGCCGCCGATGGCCCCCACGAGGACACGGCGGTGATATATGTATACCTATATGTATAAATTACTCTTTAAAGTTTTTCTTTGTAACCACTAGGATAGATACAGCCAAACAGATTGTACCTAGTGTTTAAAAATGGCGCAATACAGAAATATTTTCGGTCATGAGTGCATTGACGTAGCGAACTTATTGTGTATGGGTATATATATATAAGAGGAGGGGTGTCTTCACGAATAAAAGCCTCATTATGATCCATTTTGTTTTATTTAAATCACTTTTACTATTATATAAATCACTTTTTGTATGATTTAACTTTTATAATTATATAACACTTATGCAAACAAATCAGTTTCAAAATAATTCAAAAATAATAAAATAATAAATTCACATCAGAAACGTCCGACCAGCTCGGATGTCGACGAACGAATGACCGCTCACGCGCTGCGCCCGCCTTTTATAAGCTCTGCCTTTCACTTTTGGTGGGGCGCGCCGCGTGAGTAGTGCGTGACGTTTCGTTGCACGTGCGCTCTGCGCGTTTTTAGAAATATTTGCGCCGATACGGCCATTCTGATGATGGGTGCGTCCCTGCACCGACATCTTACAGCAATCTGCAAAAATAACTTCATTAGTTTTCAAATACAAGTCTCGTTGATTGCCAATCATCCTCATAGCCTCAGCGCTAATTTCGGATTGATTCGCGAATCATTTTGAACATCGACCTCATAGCCTCAGCGCTAATTTTGGTCACACGTTATAGAACCTCATAGCCTCAGCGCTAATTTTGGTCACACGTTATAGAACCTCATAGCCTCAGCGCTAATTTTGGTCACACGTTATAGAACCTCATAGCCTCAGCGCTAATTTTGGTCACACGTTATAGAACCTCATAGCCTCAGCGCTAATTTTGGTCACGCGTTATAGAACCTCAAAGCCTCAACGCTCATTTTGGTCTTAACACATCGGTTACTTAACCTTCACGTAATTATAATAAATTCAGTACTTACAACGTTAATTTGATTTAATTGCTATTGTTCTCATCAGATGTCCCGTTTTCATCCATCTCTCTATTCATTGCCGATACGGCCACGTTACTTTGAACCCCAAAGTGTGGTGCTCTTCTTAAATGCTCGTGGCAAACCTTTCGGCATCGCCCACGACCATTAATACGACGAATTTCATACCTGTCATGTGGTAAGACCTTTCTTATTTCGAACGGTCCATCATACTTTTGGCTTAGTTTAGTGCCCAGTCTTGGAGGCTCGCGTAAAAGAACATATTCACTTTTCGCAAATCGCTTTACTTTGGCTTTACTATTATCGTAGCGCATTTTGTCTTTTTCGGCCTGTTCGGTCATCTTTCTTGACACAGCTTCTTTCATCACTTCTGGGTCAACCCTTTCGTTACGTTCATCTATAAGATTTAGGAGTTCTGGGGGGACACTTCCTTTTTTCCCCGTTAACAATTCGATAGGTGTCAGTCCTGTGGTTTTTGAGAAAGTGGAGTTGATAGCTAGCTGTAAAGCTCCCAGTGATGTCGCCCAATGACATTTCTGTGTGTTATTTATAATAGTCAAGCCATTCTTTATTATTCTCATAATTCTTTCCACTTGTCCGTTTCCTCTACTTGTATATCCGGCGCATTGATGCAATTGTATCCCATATTGGTCGCAGTAGTTCTTGTAATGTGAAATAAATGCACCATCGCCATCAACAATAATACGCTTTGGAGCACCAAATAAATAAACTATCTCTTTGAGATGTTTTAAAGCACTGGTTTGGGTTTTGTTTTTGGCATGTTGCAGAATAACAAACTTCGTGTAAGCATCAATTGCTACAAAAACATATTCCTTCTGAGAAGCAGTACCACTAAGTTTGCCGGAAATATCGATGTGGACGGTGTGAAAAGGTTCAGGTATTTTTTCGATTGGGTTCAATCGACTTTGTGCAGCTCCTGATGGTCCTTTCATTGTCTTGCATATGACACAGTGCTCTACAAAGTATCTGACTGTTGATGACATTTTAGGAAACCAAAAGTTTTCTTTAAGTTTTGCCAACGTTTTCTCCCATCCCATGTGTTTGAGAGCTTCATGGTAGGTGTTTATAAGACTCCATCGATAAGATTGTGGGACAACTTTGGTCAGTTTGATTTTTCCTTCAGAATTAGTTTTGAAGTGTAAAACGTTGTCTTTGAGTTCGTAATCCGGATACAGGTCATGATTTGTATGAATTTCTTTGATGATTTTACTCAGTTCAGAATCACGCCGTTGTTCTACAATCAGCCAGTCATCTTTGGTAGTCAAATTCATAACTACTCGAAGTGGGTTTCGGCTAAAGAAATCGGCATGTTTCAATTTTTCACCTTTTCGATATTCTACTTCAAATTCAAAATTTTGTAGAAAGGCCCACCATCTGTGAATCCTAGGCAATAGATCTTGTTTGTAGCGTGATGCTTTTACTGCGTTACAGTCTGTTATGACTGTGAATTTTCGTCCATATAGAAAATGGCGAAAATGTTTAATTGCTCGAACTATTGCCAACGTCTCAAGCTCGTAGCTGTGATATTTGGATTCAGCTGGCGTTGTCCTCATGCTGAAATAAGCAATCACATGGCGAATCCCATCTTTTGGTTGGATTAGCACTGCTCCAAATCCCATTGCACTAGCATCCGTATGAAGCTCTATTGGATGATTCTCTTTAAATATTGTAAGCAGTGGTGCTGAAGTCAGATAATTTATTATCTTGGATCGTACGGCTTCATGTTCTTCAGTCCAATTCCATTTTACACCGGATTTGGTTAAGTTGTATAATGGTATCATTATAGTTGAGAAGTTGGAAATAAATCGGCGAAAATACCCAGCCAAGCCATTGAATTGTCTTAGTTGCTTCACATTTTCGGGAGGAGGGGTTCTTGCCAATGCGTCAACTTTAGATGAACTAGGCCTCACCTTCCCATCACTGACTATAAAGCCAAGATATTCGATAGAAACCTTCAAAAATGAACACTTTTTAATATTTATGGAGAAGCCACATTTGGTAAGGGCCTCTAAAACTTTTTCCAGATTTTGAATACCTTCAGCAACTGTTTTACTTGGTATAAGTACATCATCCATATAGACAAGTGCGATTTTGTCTCGTAGATCTCCCAAAGCCTTATTTATAGCCCTTTGATAAACAGACGGTGCATTTGTTAATCCGAACGGCATTGTTAAATATTCATATTGACCGTCGGGAGTTATAAATGCAGTCTTCTCGATTGATTCTGGAGAAATTGGGATTTGATGAAATCCTGCTGCCATATCAAGGCAAGTGAAATATTTAGCATCAGCGAGTTGATCAAGCTGTTCCGAGATTAATGGCAGTGGGTAATGGTCACGTACAGTGTTTGCGTTTAATTCTCTGTAGTCCACGCATAACCGGTCTTCGCCATTTTTCTTCTTCACCATTATAATGGGGCTTGCAAAAGGTGAATTGCTTTCCTTAATTATATTTTTTTCTTGGAGCTCTTTAATAATTGCCTGAACTTTTTCGCGTTCGATTGGTGCCAGTCTGTAAGGTCGTCGATTTACGATTTTGTCGGGGTTTTTTAGTCGAATAGATAATTCACCAGTCGTTATTCGCGATCCAGTTACACTTTCAGTGAAATGCTTATTGTATTTGTTCAATAGATCCATTAAGTTCTCTATTTCCTTCTTGTTTATTATATCCGTATTTATAGTGCTTGAAGACAGATTCCATATTTCTATCGGGATTTGGCATTGCTCATTTCTGCTCACTGATATTTCACTGTTGGTCAGCGTAACCTTTATACCTGGAATACCCAGCATATCTCTTCCGATTAGAATATCTGCTGGTAGCTCGTGATCCAGCACGATGTGGAGATCGAGCTCAAGATGTATGCCGTTTATTTTGCATACAGGTGTTACTGTGCTAAAGGATATGACAGATACCGGTCCGATACCCTTTAGATAAGTCGTCTTGTTTCTTTTTGTTCCAGGAAGAGTGAGGGCTATCGATTCCCTCACCAGTGAACAATCAGCTCCACTGTCGAATATGGCTTCAAAAGACTTATTGTTGATTGTAATTGTGATAATGTTTTCGGCATTTTTTTCTTTGACTTGACACAGATTAACATTTTTTTCAGCATTACGTCTTTTGAAACAAACTTCATAAGTGTGTCCGGGAATAGAGCAGTAAGAGCATTCCTTTTTCCTTTTATCTGTAGGCTTGGCTGCTTCCGTTTCTCTGGAAGTGGATGTACTTGGTTGTTGGTCTGTGCGAGCTCGTGCAATTGAGTTTTGGTTACACCAGCGAGCTCGATGCCCTTGTTTGCCACATACGAAACATGTCAAACCCTGGTCTAATTTACTACCGTCGATTTTTTGCTTCTTATTGGGTATACGCTCTTGTATTGAAGGGAATTTACGTTTACGCATTGTTTTTGCAATCGCTATTAGCTCTGGAACGGTCTTGCACCTGCTGTTTAGGAGTTCTGTGCGAAGGTCGTCTTCTTGTATACTACCGATCACAAATTCAACAGCATCTTCTTCAGTTGGATCCGGTTTAACAATTTTTTTAAACATTTTCCAGACATTTGATATGTATTCTGGTATGTTATCTGCATCATTAATGGTGTATCTTCGAAATTTCAGTACATCGGAAAAATATCGAGATTCTGGCTCGAATGTTTGTAACATGTCTTCTTTCATTTCTGCCCAAGTCGTTGTTCTCAGTAGACAATCATCGGCCCAGGTTTGCGCCCTTCCTTTTAAAACACTTGCAGCTTTAAGACGTACTTCGTGATCTTTTAATTTGTATTCTTCTTGAGTTCTTGTTATGAGATTTACCCATTCTCTTACGTCTGTGCCTTTATCAGGATCGTAACTTGGAAAATAGACATCAGAGATGCGAACTGATCGATTTTCATCTCCATGAAAGTTTTTCATCATTGATGCCAGTGCAGCATGATTGTCCTGAGACATTTGCATCATCATTTCACACATTGTGTCTTTAAATGTATTAGCCAGGAGTGCCAAGGTTGCTGTATTTGCAAGAGCAGGTTGTTGGCGTCGATTCGTCCCCTCTTCTGATATAAGAGGAGGGGTGTCTTCACGAATAAAAGCCTCATTATGATCCATTTTGTTTTATTTAAATCACTTTTACTATTATATAAATCACTTTTTGTATGATTTAACTTTTATAATTATATAACACTTATGCAAACAAATCAGTTTCAAAATAATTCAAAAATAATAAAATAATAAATTCACATCAGAAACGTCCGACCAGCTCGGATGTCGACGAACGAATGACCGCTCACGCGCTGCGCCCGCCTTTTATAAGCTCTGCCTTTCACTTTTGGTGGGGCGCGCCGCGTGAGTAGTGCGTGACGTTTCGTTGCACGTGCGCTCTGCGCGTTTTTAGAAATATTTGCGCCGATATATATATATATAAAGTCCGTCCGCATGTATATCACAAGACATCGATAAAGATAACTAACATACAACGATAACAAACTGATAGGACTGCGGTGTAAAGCCTGTATTACACTGAAGTGTAACTCTCTCTAGACAGAATAATATTCTAACACGAATTCACGATAACAGAATAGTTAATAGACTTTATTTCGCAAATATGGGTAATAATAGTAGTTCTTAAGATTACATTACAGCTCAGCCACATTTTACCAGTTGGCATGCAAATATTGTTGCACAATGTTTTTACACTTAAAATGTTTTAGATCAATTTATACTATAGATATAAGAGCAAGGGATATAAGAGCAAAGGATATAAGAGCAAAGGATATAAGAGCAAAGGATATAAGAGCAAAGGATATAAGAGCAAAGGATATAAGAGCAAAGGATATAAGAGCAAGGGATATAAGAGCAAGAGATAAAAGAGCAAAGGATCCCTTTAAAAAAAATATTGGTCTTGTAAATCAAAGTTAAGTTATATACTTTAATAACTTCAAAGAAAAAGAATATCTTTATCAATAATCTCCAAAATTTTTTTTTTTAAAATATCCTTTGATTTGAAGTTTTAAAATTATTTTTTTCTTTTTTATTAATTATATTTTCTTTTTATATATTATTCTTAAATAACCCTTTATCTATAGGATTAATAATTTTAATTCAAACCTTATTAACATGCTTATTATCAGGAATAATAATTAAAACTTATTGATTTGCATATATTGCAAATATTGCTTGCTCTTATATCTCTTGCTCATAAGAGCAAGAGATATAAGAGCAAGAGATATAAGAGCAAAGGATATAAGAGCAAGGGATATAAGAGCAAGAGATATAAAAGCAAAGGATATAAGCAGTTATAGTTATATGTTTTTGTCATGCAAAATGTTAGCAATATGCTAGTTTTAAGTATCTTGTGTCTTTTCCGGCAAATAAAAAGTTTTTCTTTCTTTTTTTTTTCTTTCATTACCCAGTGGTTACAGCACTAACTTAAGTTATGATTTGAAATTCATGGGTTTGAACTAAACTAGGAGCGCTTTGTACCCGACTGTAAGAAACACTTCCCCTAATATACTCATTTCTCACTTTATCCATTTTCGTCACACCACGCATCCATCTTTACATTCTCATCTCCGCTTCGTGCAATCTTTTTTTCATCCATCTTTTTTACAGCCCAACATTCTGATCCATACAGTATGACAGGCCTTAAAACCGATTTGTAGATTTTACCCTTCAACTTAAGGGGCATCCGTGTGTCACATGTTGTTTCCGTGACCTGACGCCATTTCATCCATCCTGCGTTGATCACCAACCCCTTGGACGAGCGACCGAAAGTCGGAACAGATCGGTATGGGCGTTCCGGCGAGAGCTAAAGGCACTGGATTGGAATGAAATACCTAGATCTTTTCATGAAGATTTTACCCTTCTATTACCTTTAACACCCTCTGAAAATACTCCAGTGCTTTCCGATTTTGATCTGTGTTCTGCCACTGAAATAACAAAAATTATTTCTATAAAAAACTTTTTACAAAAAAAAGATAACCGACTTCACTAATAAAAACTAAAAGGATCAAAATAACTTTAATTTCGGAAGTCGGTGTTTCTCGGTATTATTTGTATCATATTTAACACCGACTTCCGAAATTAAAGTTATTTTGATCCTTTTAGTTTTTTTTAGTGAAGTCGGTTATCTTTTTTTTGTAAAAAGTTTTTTATTTCACACTTTTTAGTTGCGATACACTTATAAACAGAGGAGACACTTTTATTTCTCATGACAATTCCAATTAATCCAAACACTACTAGTTTACATTGTTTTATTATGAAGTTCCTGTGTCTACCCTCCACCTTCCGGCTCCATCATCAGATCAGTTCGATAGTACCTTATAGCCGAAGTGCATTTCATGACACTTCTAATAAGCCCAAACAGGGCTAGGTTACATTGATTAATGACGGAGTTCCAGTGCCTACCTTCTGGCTCCATCATCATCATCAGATCAATTTGATGATACCATTTTCAACGAAACTATTCAGAACCATTAATTTATTTGTATTATCATAGTCGCTTAACTATCTTCATTGTGATATCTATGCGAGTATGAAATTCCGTTGATCATTTCTGATCTTCTTCATCAGTTACACTTCATCAAATGTTACTTTTTGACTGTAAATACTTAAGTTCTCGATGAAAATACTAAAATCACTATGCAGTTGCCTATAATATTTGAGGAATTCCCTTGATTTCGCCAAGATTCCATCATCAGATCCTGACTTGGTGACTATGGGACCATTTGGGAAGTATACTCTTTCTAACAAAAAAATAATTTTTCAAATCGGTTGGCAAGCGACGAAGTTATGCGCGAACAAACATAAAAAAAAAACATACAAACATCCGAATTGAGAACCTCCTCCTTTTTGAGAAGTCGGTTAAAAATCGAGCCTAATTGCATTACTGGATTAGATGGGATTAGCACTAAAACAATAAAATGTATAAATAATATAACAGCGGACCACCTGAACAAATGTTTCAACAAACTGCTGAGTGATGGTAATTTTCCTTTTATAAATCAGGATGGAAGACGATCGAAGATCCAGGCAACTACCGGCAGATCTCAGTGTTCCTTGTGTTATCAAAAATATTAGAAAAAAAACTTTTTACAAAAAAAATAATAACCGACTTCACTAATAAAAAAAAACTAAAAGGATCAAAATAACTTTAATTTTGGAAGTCGGTGTTTCTCGGTATTATTTGTATCTTATTTAACACCGACTTCCGATTTTAGTGAAGTCGGTTTTTTTTTTTTTTTTTTAAAGGTTTTTTATTTCACACTTTTTAGTTGTGATACACTTATAAACAGAGTGTTTATTTCTCATGATAATTCCAATTAACCCAAACACTGCTAGATTACATTGTTTCATTATGAAGTTCCTGTGTCTACCTTCCACCTTCCAGCTCCATCATCAGATCAGTTTGATAGTACCTTATAGCCAAAGTGCATCTCATGGCAATTCTAATAAGCCCAAACACGGCTAGGTTACATTGATTAATTACAAGTTCCAGTGCCTACCTTCCGGCTCCATCATCATCATCAGATCACTTCGATGATACCATTTTCAACGTAACTATTCAGAATCATTCATTTATTTGTATTGTCATAGTCGCTTAATTATCTTCATTGTGATATCTATGAGGGTAAGAAGTTCCGTTGACCATTTCTGGTCTTCTTCATCAGTTCCACTTCATCAAATGTTACTTTTTGACTGTAAATGCAGCATTTACAGTTCTCTATGAAAATACCAAAATCACTATACAATTACCTATAATATTTGAGGAGTTCCCTCGATTTCGCCAAGATTCCATCATCAGATCCTGATTTGGTGACTATGGGACCATTTGGAAAGTATACCCTTTCTAACAAACAAATATTTTTTCAAATCGGTTATCAAACGAGGAAGTTATGCACGAACAAACGTAAAAAAAAATACAAACATCCGAATTGTGAAACTCCTCCTTTTTTAAAAGTCGGTTAAAAAAGCGTTCGACACTGCTAGTCATAAATTGTTACTTTAAAAACTAGAAAAAACTCAACATTACCAGCAGTACCTTACATAAGTTTAAATCCCATCTAAAAAACAGAACACAGCAAGTTAAAAGGGGTGCACCGCCGTGTCCTCGTGGGAGCAGTGGCAGTGATCTCTCGCGCCGCGCATTGGTACAGGCCATGTTCCGGAGTGAGGACGAATGGCAGGCGGTCGCCTCCGAAGCAGTAATGCTAGCAAAGGAGGTGGCCGATCGCGCGAGGCAACGGTCCTTACGCCCTAACCGCCGCCGGGATTCTGATCCCGATTTCCGACCACCGTAGGCACTGGCTTGCGGACGGCGAGTAATGGGTGTCTTGCCGAACGACCGTCCGGTAACCGTCCGGACCGAGCCCAAGTCAACGAAGGCGCATACTGTTCCACACGCGCCTCAAGGAGATGTCAGCAAATCGTAGGCGCCCAGCAGGGTCGAAGCCTAGCCGCTCCGCCCAGGAGCGAGATTTGTCATTAAATGACTTCTCACCTAAAAAAAAAACAGGTTAAATCGGATAACAGTAATCATAGTGACGCTTTAACAATAACATGTGGAGTTCTCTTGAATCGCTTAGAACCGGTATTTGGTTAGCCGCAAGGACTGTGCGATCGAATTTACAAAAAGATTTGATGATGTCTTTTTTATTCTTAGTATGTGTTTTTTCCGGTTTCATATAGGTATATCTGTCACTAAACACCTATCTATTATTATATGTATGTGCTTACCTCATAACTAACAAACTGATTAACATTCGTTCCGCAATGACATCCGCAAGGTTCAGCTGAAAACCAGCATCAGGCAACTGCTACGTAGTGACCTGACATTATGCTGAACTGGACCTATTTGGCGCAGCCGTGAGACACACAATGTTGATGTATTTTTAAGTTTAAGTATTTAAGATTCTCTTATTGTGTGTACCTGTGTGCCAAATAAATGTGTTTTTTTTTTCTTTCCCCTAGGATTTGTTCTGGACCTCTGCTTTTCTTAATATACATTAACAACATATAAGAAATTAAACTACATGGTCACCTTATGTTATACGCAGATGATACTTGCTTATTTTATTTCGGATCGTCCATTCATGATCTAGTTTTCCAAGCATTAGAAGATTTCCCTTTTTTCATGGTTTCAGTTCAACTTGTTAGCGATAAATATATTCAAAACGTGCTATATCTTATTTAAACCAAAAAACAAAATATTACCCCCACATAAACCACATAAACATGATGATGATGATGATAAACCATTACATATTAACAATTGTTCCCTTATAGAAAAAATGTGTGAAAAATATCCTGGCTTAAGATTAGATAGCTCACTATCGTGGAATGCTCACCTAGAGCATGTAAAAATAAAGCTTTCGTCCCTATTGGGATCTCTTCGAAATATAGTAAGATGTATTCCACATAGGTTGCGTTACACTATCTATAACGCCATAGTAAAATATCACCTGCTCCCCTAGCCAATTTACGATAGTTTTCGTTTGCGTCGAACGCCTCGAGTAGGCCATGCCTCCGATTCCATTGTTCTAACGTCATTTCAACGCTCAGTCACATGGTCCGAACATCGGAGTCGTGGCCTACTCGAGATTTTCGACGCAAACGAAACGATCGTAACTTGGCTAGGGAGCTGCTATATCTAGTTGAAGTCTGGGGCACTACGACCAATACCAGGCTAACTAGTCCCCAAGTTACACAAAATAAATTAATAAAATGATTTTTAGTTACCCATATTTATCACCAACAAGCACAATATATGAAAAAACACAACAAAACAGGGAAAGTGCGAGTCGGACTCGCGCACTGAAGGTTCCGCACAAATTTACCTGTGAAAACAGTTCGGTTCCCCCATTGAGTTACGAAAAATTTTCCGAAATGTAATTTTTTTTTTGTGACGTAACTGCTAATTTACAGTTATCATATTTATTCCTATATCTATAAAGTAAGACATTGCTTTATACCAAATTTCAGGATTCTGGGTACGGGTACGGGTACGGGTAACGGGAAGTACCCTATGAATTTTGATTTCTTTGAGAGTGTTGAAATGTACGTTTTTTGCGACATAAACGGCCGTATCTCTTTTTCCGTTAACTTAGAAGTTTGATTTCTTTCACAGCTTTAAAGGACTGCAGACTTGAGTATACGGTTTTATGGACTGCAACAGTTGGGGCTCATTAAAATATAGAGTAAAATCATTCCATCTAATATGGGTCCCAATTGTTGCAGTCAATATGTTCCGTTAAAGAATTTATTATTTGTTTTATTTTCTGTGTGTAAGTTAATGCAATTGCATTGGTTTCTACTGGACCGAACTCGATTATTTTTCTTTTCAGTTTTTGATTTAAAGTTATTTTTACGCAGTAGGGTTTTTTTTTTTACACAGTATATTTCATCACCTCTGTTCTCATGGTTTCACATCTCCAAATCCGCACTGGACCCATTTGGTAGATATAGCTTACTCTTTCTCTCGGAGACAAGGCATGTGGCCCAGCAGCGAGAATATTATATAATGATACGCGTCGGCCCGTGGCTTCGCCTGCGTGAAAGGAGAAAATTATACAACACAAGCATAAACAATACTATGTGGTATATTAGTAGTGGCGGCCAGATGGGGATTTTGAGCGAAACTCGAGCGCGTCAGAAAATCATATGGGAAGAAACCTTGCACCCTGTAATGTACCCCTACCACATATATGTACCCTTTATACAGTGGGGTGGGTTGAGGGCAGCTCGTCAGATTACTAAAAAAATGATCCTCGGAAAAACTCGAGTTAAATACACGCAGAAAAGTGTTTATTTCAATAATCTGACAATTTGAAGAATTTATGGGGTTTCTGTTAATATTTTGTTGATTAGTGCAATTTGAAACGTTGAAAATTACTAAACAACGTTACACTTGTCGATGGTTTCAGCTACATCGCTCCATGAAAACCGTCAGATTATATGTTTTTCACAATAAAAAAAATCAAACGCGCTCGAGTAGGTATTTCCAGGTGACGTTATTTTACATTTTTTAAAATTCTTACACGTTCTCCTCCCCACTCTAAAATAAAAACTTGTCATTTACTTTTTTCGTTTTAGAGCCTAATTTTCACAATCCAATAGGTCCTCATGACATTTTAGTAACTGCAAATTTAGCATCCTGGCCTCCCCTACTATATGGTACAATACTATATCCCACTAGTGTAATACCATATACTCGTACCACCAAAAGAAAGAAAAAAATTACTAAACTAAACGTTTGGGAACACAGTCATTGTGCGTAACAGCCAAGAAGTGGAATTCCCTGCGCTAGTCTGTTTTTCCTACAGCCTAGGGGTCTTAGTCAAGGAGTGGCTGGAAAGGCAACACGGGGTCCTCACCTTCCGCATGACGCAGGTTCTAACCGGACATGGTAAATACGGAAGGTTCGCACCGGATTCGTGCGGAAGAAACTCCTGGGTGTCACCATTGTGTGTTCCGGGCCTTGGTACAGGCCATGGCCCAAAGCGAGGAGGAGTGGCGGGCGGTCGCCTCCTTCTGCGAGAATGTTAGTAAAGGAGGCGGCCACACGTGTGAGGGAACGGCCCTCACGCCTCAGCCGCCGGGATCCCGATCCCGATTTCCAGCCACCGTAGGCGCAGGCTTGCGGATAGTGAGCAATGAGCAACACGCCATCCGGTCGTCTGGTAACCGTCCGGACGGAGCCCAAGTCGTCGATGGTTGATGTCAGCAAATCGTAGGGTCCCAGCAGGGTTGATGCCTACTGGGGCCACGGGTTAAGTTAAAGTAAACCCCGTGGCCCTGGAACTCAAAGCAAAGAAGGAACAAACAAGTACCTACTCGTTTGTTCCTTCTAGTCATCTTAAGTCTGACAAGCCCTCCACGAGATGTCATTAGATGATTTCCCACCTAAAAAAAGGGTCTTAGTCGAGAGTGTACAGTGGTGGTCTTATCACTGACAGCGATATCTACTAGACAACCTTAGGATGGAATATAAAAACTTAATCTTAAACATTTGTTAGCAGTACATCACAGACGGGTAGTCAGCGGTGTATTACTGACAAATATTAATAAAACAAAAATGAAAATGATGAGAGAGGGAGAGAGAGATATCAAAAGTTTACATGTGTTAGTATATTTTCAGTACGGTAGAATGCACCGTCATTCGGGCGTGGGTTATCATCGTCCACAAGTTATATTTATAGGAGCGGCTATTTATATTTATTTATATTGACGAGTTACGCCAACACACGTGGCTCGGTAATCGTAAAGAAATGTGTTCATCAGACTTTTACTAAGACTTATTTAAATTTTTGATCAGAAAAAGTGTTGTATGGGGTATCTCAGAAATAATTCACTTTTGTAGATGCATAAAAAAATAACAAATTTTCAACAATAAAACATAAACAAAAAACCAACAAATCAAAGTTTTTCTTTATACCCCTCACTGAGCTCAGGCCTCATAACTAAGGAATTTCTACTGTAGAGTTATCTAAAGAGTAGGGTACAACCAGTAATCCATCAACCATATCTGAATTGAAGGAACACATTAGACAAGTAGGTCAAGAAATCAGAAATGAGGCACGTTTATATGAATGTTAGAGATCGATTTGAAGAGTGCCCCAGCCGCGAAGGACGACATTTGAATAATGTAATTTTCAAGAAGTAAGTAATTTTCCCATGCCTTTAGTTTATGATTTTGTATTTTAACTTAAATCATTTGTAATTATAAATATACTAGCGTCTGCCAGCGGCTTCGCCCGCGTAAAAGTAGGTTTCTCCATGCACACTTCCAACCCCCGTTTTACCCCCTTAGGGGTAGAGTTTCATAAAATCCGTTCTTAATGGATGTCTACACGCTATAAAGAACCTACCTGCCAAATTTTAAGTTTGTAGGTTTTATAGTTTCTGAGATGTCGTGATTAATCAGTGAGTGGTATTTCGCTTTTATATATAGTGTCAAACTTAAAAAGCATTTTTCTAAATTAAACCATTTAATAGTCACTTTTGGATTGCCAATAAATCAGTCAGCACTCTAGAGGTTTCTATGATAATGCATTGTTAAAATTATGTTTCTGTTGACTATTCACAGAATTTGAATTAAGACTTCGCTTTGCAAGTAAGCTTGTTTGATTCTCAATTTTATTTCACGGAAAACTGAAATCCTCACATACTATACAACAAAGTCCCCAGCGCGTCTGTTTGTCTGTATGACCGTGAAAAACTCAAAAACTACAATACGGATTTTCATTCAGTTATTACCAATAGACAGAGTGATTCATGAGAATGGTTTAAATGTAAAAAAAATGAAATGTAATGATAAAAAAAGAAAATATCTAACATAATTTACCACACAATAATAATAATTAGACATCTATTGAATCTACCTATAATAATAATTAATTCCATGAATTGTTACTTAGCCTTCACCCTCTCTCCTAACTTTGCTGTGCCCGACAGGGTTCATATTGATCTTGACAATATTTTATACCATCTATGAAGATAATATGGAATGCAATAAAGTATTGAGTATTGAGTATGTATAATATATGCATATAACAGTAGAGAAAAGCCCAGAATTTCAGAAATTTCAAACACACACCCGAGCTGCCTAATTGCCTTTTACTTGTATGTTTCCGAAAACTTCATGAACACCGTACACCCGAGTTCAGGAGCACCGGCATCGTCTTCCACCGCTGCCAAGGTCACAAAATCACAGTAAACTTATGTCATTCAATGACATTAGTCATCTGTAACATTTTACACCGCAGTGTACGCAAGCCTAAACATCTCCTTTATCAATGTACGTATTCACCACTGACATTTCAGTGCTTATGTAGCTTCGGTCGCGAACAGACGTGCCATCCGTGAAATTAGAAACGTTGTATTTATAAACGTTATGTTTAAGTGATAAAATAAACATGAAAGTGATATTTTGTGTCGTGTTATTAGCGTTTGGCGCTGTTGTGAGAGGTAATTAATTTCTTAATTCGTTTATTAATTTAGGTCTTGTTCTGTGTGTAAATTAGTAGACTTATAGATAGTTTTGTTTTCTTAAGTGATGGCAGGAAGTAGATTGAAGAGATGGTTAAGACGTAAATAATAGTGGTCACTGTTTATTCAAATACTAGTAGCAGACAGGATGACGCCAATATAGATGGAAATAGACGAGAACATTCATTGCCCACACGGTTTTGAACGTTTACAAACAATAATTCTTAGGAATAACAAAGTTTAAGGAAAATATTCTTCTGAATTTCATGATTATATTCACCGTCATCTCAACAGTTTGTTGTTTCTTAAAGTTCCTCATATTTTTATAATGTTTTGGCTCATTTTCTGAAATGTTTAATTTATAGCTAATTTAAAGTCACATTAATTGCAACAATGCTCATAATTCTTTACGTTATTGACAGCCAATAGCGTAATTTTATAACTTAATATATGAAACATATTTTTAAAAGTTATTTATTAGTTATGAAATCTTTTAAACAGTTACAAAATCGATTTAAAATTATTCATATATTACGCGTTTTTGGTCACTGCCCCGCTCCTGTGGGCTGTAGCGTGATGGTCATCATTGCGGACGGTCCGGAGGACACGGTTTGCCTTGAGGTGAAGGTGTCCCGCTTGGGCGGAGCATCACCGTGTCCTCGTGGAGGTGATTGGCGGCAGTGGCCTCTCGCACCAAGCCCTGGTTTAGGCCTAGGTCAGGAGTGAGAGGAAACGGATATCCTCACGCCTCAGCCGCCGCAACAGGAGACGCCTTGGGTGTCGGGAGTCGCAGGGTGATCCCCAGCCACCGTAGATGAGGGCTTGCGGACGAAGAGCAATGGGAAGCTCGTAGTGTTCCACGCTCGTAACCCTAAACCATAGAGGCCCAGTAGGGCCACGGGGAAATCCTGAAAAGAAAACCCGTGGTTCTAGCGAGCAACTGAATGACACAGTTGTGGTTTTAGTCAGTAAAAATCTGACACGCCCTCCCACTCCACTCTAGAGTGTGAAAAGTCATAGGATGATTTCCCGACTGAAAAAAAAAAACAATAAAAGAATTTCTTGAGGTAGCACGTTCAACGGAACCAAACTCTTCAGCTGTATAAAATTAGAAGTACCTATTAGATATCAAGAATTTTATGAAGTATTTTAAAGATAAATTTACAGGCTTTTGTATAGCAATAGAAAAGTATCTGTGGCCTTACCATGTCGTGTTTAATTGTCAGCCGTGCGAGTGAGAAAAAGGGATGGAGCTATACACCCTATACAGCTTCATCCCTTTAACAGTTCAGTTTAGGTCGAAAAGAAATCAGAAATGGATCGCGTTAGGAGCTCGTAGCAGGGCCTCTGGTCACTGATAAAATAGAGTGATATCTATTTTATTTCACGAATAACTCTACCAGCGGCTTCGCCCGCGTGATAGTAATCCCCTTTGAGGGTAAATTTTGGAAAATCCTCTATTAGTGCTTGCCTACATCATAAAAGGAAACTTTGTACCAAATTTCACGTTCCTAGTCCCAGTAGTTTTGGCTGTGCGTTGATATGTCAGTCAGTCAGTTTCTCCAGCTAATCCGGCGAACTTTGAATGGACGTTGTGACCTTTTTTCTGAACTGTCAAAGAATGATGCCTATATACTCGCATTACCAAAACCAACATGATTCAATTTAAAATGACATTTTAATACGAGATGTAATCGATGTTTTTTCCATATTTTCTCACCATTTAAACTTTCCGCCCTGCCCTTTCTGCCCGCCCTATCACGAACATTTCAAGACTAAAATTAGCCATATCGGTCCAGCCGTTTTCGAGCTTTAGCGAGACTAACGAACAGCTATTCATTTTTATGTTTAAGAGAAGGTGAGGATACCGCATGTAGAACAAAAGGCATCTTTTATAGATAAGGAATAATCATGCATCCTCGATCGATCACCAGGCTTGCTTACTTTGATGGCCGCATAAGCATAAACGGAGCAGTTAGTGCAGTGGTTGATAGATTCGCTGCTGCGAGGCAGGTCGCGGGTTCGATATCACATTTTTTCGTTTTTTTTTTTTCATTATTGTGAGCGATGCGGTGGTAGCACAGTGTTAACTGCCCCGACTTACAAGTTGTAGGGTCGCAGGTTCAAAGTTTCAAACTAAGCTAGGCCCAATACTTTGTGTAATTTATTTAATCACTACTGTTCTCAAAACGGTAAAGGAAAACATCGTAAGGAAACCGGCATGTTCTAGAACCGTTAAATTTTAGACGTGCGCCATCCACCGATTCGCACTGTGGCTGGACTGTGGATTACGCGGCCTGTTGCCTCTCCTAGAGAGGTTTAGGTACATAAGTACATGGTTTACTCTCCTCATGAGGTTTTCCTTCAACGTTTTCAGAACAGCAGTAAGTTGTACGGTGGTGATCGACTCCAGACTAGTTAGGTTCGAGTATTTTTTAAATAATTATTGATAGTATCGGGCTTGGCCGCTATCTCACCTGATGGTAAACGATGATGTCGCCGACGATAAAGTATCAAGCACCCTTGCCTGTTCACTCTTGATTTAAAGAACTATTTTGTAGCTAAGCGGAAACACAGACTCCGGCAGGGAATTCCAATCTTTAACTGTACGTATACTCACAATTAATGTCCTCCTAAAATATTTAGTGCTTATGAGGTTTTTCTTTATTGGGTGGGAAAATCATCTTATGACAAATCCTGCTCTTGGGCGGAGTGGGAGATAGTGTCAGACTTTTACTGACTAAAAACCCACTCCTGTTCCTTCGTTGCCTTCATCCCGGGGCCCCTGGCTTCGCTTTCACACTACCCGTGGCCCCAATAGGCTTCGACCCTGCTGGGTCCCTACAATTTGCTGAGATCTCCCTGAGACGCGCGTGGAACAGTGCGCGCCGTCGACGATTTGGGTTCGGTCCGGATGGTTACGGTGGCCGGAAATCGGGATCGGAATTCCGGCGGCGGTCATGGAGTAAGGACCGTTGCCTCACGGCGGTTCACAAAGTGGCGACACCCGGGCGTCACTTCCGCACGAATCCGTTGCAGGAATTTCCCGAACTTACCATGTTCGGTGAGAACCTGCCTCATGCGAAAGGTGAGGACGCCGTGTGGTCTTTCCAACCACGCCTCAAAGAGGGGATTTGCCGCCATTATTGTGGCGTGACCAAGTGCTTGTGAGGTGGGATATCCACTATGTGCAGTATCCGCAGGTGACGCATCGCCGGTGGTCCGATATTATTTATCGACGTTAGGTACTGTGTGTTTTTTAACCTACACGATCGTGGTGACGTGAAGGTTTGCTTCAAATGTCAAATGGTATACTTTTAAAATAGAATATTCCACGATTTTCATACAACGTCATCTAGTCCCAAACTAAGCAGAGCTTGTGCTATGAGTACGAGACAACTGATAAACTTAGCATAGCATAGCATAGTCGGCCTTATAATGTCCCCACTGTTGGGACTCCGGCCTCCTCTCTAGGAGAGGGAATGGGCCGTAATCCACCACGGAGGCCCAGTGCGGATTGGTGGATGTCACATGTCTTCGAACTTTGGTTCCAGGACATGCCGGTTTCCTCACGATGTTTTCCTTCACCGTTTTGAGAGCAGTGGTGATGAAATAAATTACACAAAGTAAACAAAAAACTAAACTGTTAAACTTATTTTTCTAAATACATACATATTATAGAAAACATACACCCAGACACAGATTAAATGATCGTGCACAAACGTTTGTCTTGGGTGAGAACCCACGACCTTCGGCATAGCAGATTGGTTAAGTACAAACTTGTAAAACAACACATGACCATCGATGATTTTGTCAAAAGGATGTTCAGATGGGCAAGCGACCTTCTGTCTGCTATAACCACATCTATCAAATAACTTCTTTCGCTATATTCCTTCAGTTGCCCTTTTGCATTCCGGGAGATTTCCATGAAGTCTTAATATGTCACTAATTCGAGCGAGAAAGAGAGATGCAGCTATACACTCTATATAATTCTATCCCTTAAACAGTTTAGGTCGTCAAATGGATAGCATTATGAGCTCGTGGTAACAATCCAGGGCCATGGTCAGCTTTTTTTTTTCGGTGAGAAAATCCTCTTATGACAAGTCCCGCTCTTGGGCGCAGCAGGAGATAGTGTCAGTTCAGCCTGTTCCTTCGTTGCCTTTCGTACCAGGGCCGAGTCTTCCTTTCAGAATCAGACCCTTGGCCCCAGGAGGCTTCGACCCTGCTGGGCCCGTACAGTTATAAAACGCCCTACAGTTATAAATGCAGTTATAACACTTAGAAAATATCAGAAGCTAGTGCACGGTTCCAAATTGGTCGTAGATCGAGAAGAACCGGAAAGAAACTCCATGGTTACTTTTTTTTTAAATGTTTATTTTTCCGAACAATCTCGCCCGTCGAAAGGTTGTGGATACCACTTAGGCAAACGTCCTTCTGTTTGCTATAACCACATAATTCAATATCTGTTTTAATCGTTGTAAGTTCTAATTAGTACCTACTTAGGTACGACTAAACTGGTAATTAAGAAAGACAGCCATAATGATGATACAACCACAGTATGAACCGTGAATGTCACTTATCTAACGACTGTATTAATCTGCATGTAGGTACTAACATTGATTATATATTAGTCAGTGTAGATATAAAATGAATATACCGATGAATAAAACAAAACACTTTATCGTACCTAATCTATCAACTAATTTATGATTTTAGAAACTGCGATGTTCATCATAATCTGTCGTTTATGATTTTTAAACCTAAGAAGTCCATCGCAATCTGTCAAGTTATATAAGATTTTTCGAACCTGCGAAGTTCATCGTAGATTACGATAAGTCATTTATGACATTTGAAATTTCAAGTTCATGCATAACTACTATTAACTACTACTACTACTACTACTACTACTACCACTACTACTGCACTACACTGTACTATTTACTACTGTATTTTAATACTATAATTATACATAATTACAAGTTTGAATTATTTTCTAATCTGTTAAATTCGGTAGCAACATCGTCGAAATTACGATGGCACGACACATGAAGCCCTAATTACTTCGCAAAATTTTCACGAGTCAGCAGCAAAATCCGTCACGTGATTTAAGGGTCCCACAGATAGGTACGATGCATTAAACGCCTATTACACCACTCGATATTCAGACAGTCTTTTTTTTATCTAAGATAGGCTCGCGTTTGACCACCATCTCACCTGATGGTAAGCGATGATGTGGTCGACGATGGAGCACGCTTGCCTAGAAGTAACCTATTCACTCTTGACTTAAAGACCCCCAAGTTGTAGCTATCAGGAAACACAGACTCCGGCAAGGAATTTCACTCCTTGGCTGTACGCATAATAAATGTGTTCTCAAATCGCTTTGAGCGTATGGGGGGATGTCTTAGTCTATGTACCGTCACAATAAAAAGAGCAACTTACGCCAATGTCGTGTAAAGGAATTAAACAAAACGATGACGATGATGTTAATAGACTAAGAAGACTGTCTGATTATCGAGTGGTGTAATAGACACTATACTGTTAAACCTCTTTATATTGAAATTCTGCAAAAAAATTCTATCAAAAGGCAGCAGTGTTAAGAATTTACCTGTCTGCTGATTCTGTTACGAGTAGCGACACGTGGATTAATTCTAATTTAATATTTTACTTCAAATTCAGATATCAACTATAACAAAGTCATGTTTTAACTTAATTAGTTGATAAAAATATTTCCTGTTAAAATGATAACACAGTTTTGGCAAACATACTAATGTACTAAGGTAACATATAAACTAACTATAAAGACTTACCTACGCCTGCTGCGGTCTTCCCGTCCGATTGTAATTTAGATGTCTTCAAGGCTAGAGTGAATAGGCTTTTAATAATACGTACAGTACATATAGTACTTCTCACCATCAAATATTGCATCACTGCTTACCATCAGGTGAGATCGCAGTCAAGCACTAGTTTATATCAATAAAAACAAAAAAATTAACCCATTTGATTGAAAAAACAATAGCATAGCATAGCATAGCATAGCATAGTCGGCCTTATAATGTTCCCACTGTTGGGACTCAGGCGTCCTCTCTAGGAGAGGGAACGGGCCGTAATTCACCACGTGGGCACAGTGCGGGTTGGTGAATGTCACATGTCTTCAAAAATTTGGTTCTAGGACATGCCGGTTTCCTCACGATGTTTTCGTTCACCGTTTTGTGAGCAGTGGTGGTGAAATAAATTACACAAAGTAATGCCTCTGGCTGGGTATGAACCCGCGATCTACAACTCGTAAGTCGGGGCCGTTACCACGCGGCCACCACTGCTCTGAAAGTACATGAATGATTTATTATTTATTTATTTAAATAATAATAATCATTTGCTTCAGGAAATAATTCTCCTATCATAAAATTACAAATTACAGATATCATTTAATTATAAATTTAAAAATTACTCGTTAAAATCATTGCATCAAAACAATTAAAACAAAGTCACTCAATAAAAATCAAATTAAATAAATAAAAATAAAATCGAATAATTTTAAATTAAAATCAAAATAAACATGTAAAAAAAAAATAAGGCGAGCAATGGTTAGCTCGTCGTCCGACCGTCCGGTAACCGTCCGGACCAAGCCCAAGTCGTCGACGGCGCGTAGTGTTCCACACGCGCCTCAAGGAGATATCAGCAAACCGTAGGGGGCCAGCAGGGTCGAAGCCTACTAGGGCTATCGGTTCGCTTCTGAAAGAAAAACCCGGCCCTGGTATGAAAGGCGAAGAGGGAACAGGAGTGGGTTTTTAGTCAGTAAAAGTCTGACACACCCTTGCGCCCGCCCAAGAGTGGGAGATGTCATTGTATGATTTATCCACCAAAAAAAAATAAAATAAATTACATTGTGTTCAAAACAATCCAGCTAATTTAGTGGGATAGAAAAAAAACATGAAAATGCTTTAAAAATTAAAATATTATTTTCTTTGTTTGTCAGATTATTCTGCAAGTAACATTTTTACCAATATAGTGTTTTAATTTTATAATCAAATCTGTAGATTTGTATTATTATAATTTCTTTTTTTTGTCACATCATTTATTTTAAGGGCAATGCGCCACCGGTACATGGTGGACCTCCCACAAAACGTTTTGGGAACACATTCATTATGCGTACAGCTAAGGGGTGGAATTCCTTGCCGGAATGTGTTTCCTGATGGCTACAATCCGGGAATCTTTAAGTTAAGAGTGAATAGGTTACTTCTAGGGAAACGCGCTCCATCGTCGACCGCATCGTCGCTTTCCATCAGATGAGATATCGGTCAAGCGCAAACCTATCAATAATAATAAAAAAAGGGGATTTGAAAACTTGAAATAAGACAATAAAAGAAAGATTATTCAGAATAACTACGTCCAGTTGAAATATTACCAAGAAAGTGACGCGAAAATTACTTACAAAACTTTCCTTCATGACTGGCAATATTGTAGCGATTCGAACCCATGACCTGTCACCTTGTGACTCGGTGCTCAAGTTCTAAGTAATCCTATCGCGAGTTAAGATTACTTCAGTATCTGTATATATATAAGTATAAAAAGCAAAGACTTATGAACTCCCAGTAGTACTCAGGTCCTATTTTTGTCTGTAGGGTTTAAAGTAAGGCTTTTATTTCCGGATGGTTATAAAAATAATAATCACGAAGGCTAAGGCGGGAGCACCGCTTCGCTCCCACCTTAGACTTCTATCCTAACTTGTCCGTGTTGGGGTGCACTAAAATGACGTCACCTCCTTCCTTGCTCTCGTCTTTTACACACATTACCGGTGGCGCATTCGGTATTATATAAAATACGTAGGCAAAGTAAATAATAGGTATTTCATACATTACCTACACGTTTTAGGTATTCTGTACATTGCCTAGGTATTGTATAGAATACCGGATTACACAGATTGCCGGTAACATATATATACAAAGAATAAGGACGGATTTTCCAAGGATATGAAACGGGTTGTTTGCTGCTTTTTTCACCAATTTTACGTGAATTTTGACTCTCTAATCTCTGAATAATGTACTCATAAAAAAGTACAGATAATATATTTATGAAAACCTAAAAAAAAATGTCATTCAGAATATCGATTTGATGCACATCAATTACAGTTTTCAGATTTTTTCCTATACTTGTGCTATGAGACCTTGCTTCATGCCAAATTTCAGGATTCTGGGTCAACGGAATACACGTTTTTTTGCGAAATACACGGCCGTATTTTTTTTTTCGTTAACTCAGAAGTTTGATTTTATCACAGCTTCAAGGGACTGAAAACTTGAATATATGGTTTTAATTTCAACTCGATATCTCTACGCGTTTCCGAGATAAAGGATCTTGACAGACATACGGATATACACAGACATTAGACGGACAAACGGACAACGTAGTTAACCTAACTCAGGCAAGTCCCTACAAGTTATAATGGCAGTACTGATACACCATTAATAGGTCAATATAAACATGTGTAAATAAAACTAGATTTTATATAATTAGTTAACTAAGCCAATCTTTTTAGAAATTAGTACTACTAAGTATTCATAAATTTGATTTATGTATTTCTTTGTAAAAGTACTTAAATAAATTATTATATTATTGTGCTCATAAATGAGTTCCGTTTTTTCCTTTCGATGTACGAAGCCCTAAAAAGGTAGGTTCTATATGTCCTTCTGCCTACCTCTTAAAAGAATACAAGCGAGATAATATGTGTTTATGAGAATGGAATAGTTCCAATGTCAAGTGACTATTACAGACTGATGCTCTCCTAATCAAGTTCGTTAAGATTTGACAGCCAATTGAAAAATGATTGCACATGTTTGTATTGATGTTGGCGTGTTTGTGTCGCGATGACTCTGGGGTCAGGAGTACGGTACTGGTTCCATCTGGTTCAATTCGAGCATGTATCATATGGTAATGTTTATAGGCATATTTCTTGATGTATGCTTTTACTGTTCCACGCGCACCTCCCGCTCTTGGGCGGAGCGTCAGATAGTGTCAGACTTTTACTGACTAAAAACCCACTCCTGTTCCTTCTTTGCCTTCGTCCCAGGGCCCCGGGTTTCACTTTCGCACTACCCATAGCTCCAGTAGCCTTCGACCCTGATGGGCACCTACGATTTGCTGACATCTCCCTGAGGCGAGCGTACAGTACGCGCTGTCGACGACTTGGGCTCGGTCCGGACGGTAGGCCAGTTACAGAAGACCGCAGCATGCACATGAATTTATAAACAGCAAAATAAATGATGGAGTGTGTCTGGGGAGCATGACTTGTCTATTCATGTTTTCTGTGGCCTTCTGCTACTCTTGTAGCCATACTCAAAACCGTCGTCATGACACGACAGTTACTCGATGTAAATAACAAATAGAAAACGTTGTATACTGACATCACAGACATATTATATGTACTATTGCATCAATATTTTTCATATTATCTCTGTGCAAACTTGCTGTGAGCAGTAATCTCTAGGAAATGTAGAAAAAATATGTTTGTTTTGGTATCAATTTCTTATCAAAGTACGCAGTATTTTATACAGTCAAATAAACAGCCTATAATGTGTTGTCACTGCTGGGACACGATATTTCTCTGTGTTAGGGAAAGGGCCGTAATCCACCACACGGTACCAGTTGGGAATAGTGGATGTCAAAAACAGTAAATTTATTGTTACGTCACATATATATATATATATATATATATATTCTATTCGGAAAAATCTTAGAAACTCCATTCAGGAATTGAACTGTTTATATAGGTAGGTTTGTTCGAAACCCTCAGCGCGCGAGTCCGACTGACACTTGCCCATTTTTTTTATTATTGATAGACTCGCGTTTAACCTAGTGGTTAAATGCAAAACTATCGATAATAAAAAAAGAGATAGTTCTCACCTGATGCTGCACTAAGCCAAGAATAGTGCAACAGGTTTCAAACGAAACGTCCGGGTGTTAACATTGTGCAGACCACCCGGAGTATACGTTGGAGCATACCGGTGGAAATGTGCTCCGCTTGGGCGGAGCCCCACCTTGTCCTTGTTTAGGCGATTGGTCCTGGCTCAGGCCATGGTCCAGAGCGAGAGGGAATGGGAGGCGGTTGCCTCCTTCTGCGAAGTAAACGCTAGCGAAGGTGACGGTCACACACGTGAGGGAACGGTCATCCTTACATCCCAGCCACCGTGATCGCGGCCCCAACTACCGGCTGCCGTAAGCGCGGGTTTACTGACGACGAACAATGGGTTGCTCATTGTCCAGCCGTCGGGTAAGCGACCAGACCGAGCTCGAGTCGTCGATGGCGCGTAGTATGAAAAAGTTGACAGCAAACTGTAGTGGGTCAATGCCAGCTATGGCCATGGGAAATTTCTGAAAAGAAAACCTATGGTCCTAGAACGCAAGGACAATTGAAGGACAAAGGTGTGGTTTTAGTCAGTAAAAGTCTCACACGTCCTACTGTTCCAACCAAAAGTGAGAGAAGAAAAACAGCCACAATAATTATGCAAGAATGCTACCAATTAGTCAAAGTATGTCTGGCCATTATTTCAAAATAATTTATGCGAAAAAAATATATATTGTAATCTTGTGTACCTACTGCATTTATTGAAAATAAATAACTTCGCATTTTAACCTTGAAGATGACTGCTGAGTGTTATTACTCAGTCATAAGATTTTCCCCGATTTTAAATAGAATAGGACAAAACAAACTTGCTTTCCCCTCCTCCTTACTCCTTCCTTTTCTCTCCGTTTGTTTTCCTCTCTTCCTCTTACTGTCTCTTCTTTTTCTTTCTTAAATTTAAATCCTGTCTTTCACAACGTTTAAGATTAGTAGAATCAATACAGTCGCCACCGGAAATGTGTCATGATCAGGAACGGAAAGTCTATCGATGATCATTTTTACTAACCCAATTAGAAATTACATCACCTTTTCGTTATGACCCTAATTCAAATTATGTATTGATGCAAAAAAAATTGTTACTTCCAAAAATTCTATCTGTCTTATCTTTAACACTACCATTACGATTGGATGGAAAATGTAAATTAGGCCTCATTTTCCAAGCCAACTTGAAGGTCTTCCACTCGACAGTCGCCAAGAAAACACATCTATAAATGATAGTTGACGATAGAGCACGCTGGCCTAGAAGTAAACTATTCATTCTTTCTGTAGCTATCAGGAACACAGACTCTGGTAGGGAATTGCAACCTTAGCTGTACGCACAACAATGAATGTGATCCCAAAAGCATTTTGCGGGCACGCCATAATTATGGCGGTAAGTCCCTTCTTTGAGGAGTAGCTGGATAGACCTTCCGCGTGACGCAGGTTCTCACCGAACATGGTCAGTTCGAGAAGTTCCTGCACCGGATTCGTGCAGAAGTAACGCCCGGGTGCCACCACTGTGTGGAGCGCCCGGAGGACATGATGGAGCACACGGTAGAGGTGTGCCCCGCTTGGACAGAACACCGCCGTTTCTTCGTGAGGGAGATCGGCGGCAACGGTGTCTCGCGCCAGGCCTTGGTACAGGCCATGGTCCAATGCGAGGAGGAGTGGCAAGTGGTCGCCTCATTCTGCGAAGCAGTAATTTTAGCAAAGGAGGAGGCCGCAGGTGCACGCGTGAGGGAGCGGCCCTCACGCCCCAATCACCGGGATCCTGATCGCGATTTCCAGCCACCTTAGGCGCCGGTTTGCGGACCGTCCGGTAACCGTCCGGACCGAACCCAAGTCGTCGACGGCGCGTACTGTTCCACGCGCACCTCAAGATGTCAGCAAACCGTAGTGGGCCAGCAGGGTCGAAACCTACTGGGGCCAAGGGTCTGCTTCTGACAGGAAAATTCGGACCTGGAGTGAAAGGCAACTAAGAAACAATGGGTTTTTAGTTAGTAAAAGTTTGACACATCCTGTCGCTCCGCCCAAGAGCGGTGGATGTTATTGGATGATTTTCCCACCGAAAAAAAAAGAAATTGTGCGCATTGGTGGGATTTCCACAATATATTAGTGACGCATCGCCGTACGTCTGGTGATCTGAAGATTGAACGGAATTGGCGGAATTAAATTATGCAAACTCGATGCACATTCTCCGAAATATTTATGACAGAAAACCGACAAGCTAGCAACTTGGCGTCGATGTGATGAATACGATGGTTTTACCCAATCAGTTAATATTAACATACAGTAAGATAACCACCGTTAGTTTGATAACAGATCTAATACATTTAACGTATTCTTGGAATAATTAGGTAAACAATATGTAGGTAATAATATCTAAAGTTTTCTGTGATCTGTTTGCATCGTGGTTGTAAGCGCGAAGGGAATAGGTTCGATGTTCAAGTTGGGTAAACTGTTATCGTGTAGTATTTTTTATAAGGGAGTTTTTCATAACTACCTAACAGTATGTTGTCTTTTTTCCAATTTTTTTTAATTGGTACCTTTCATTAATTGGTGCTCTTCATAGCGATTTAAATGCGAAAACATGTCATTGGTTTATAGTTGCATAATTTGTTGTTTTTTGTTTTCCGATTACAATAAAATAAATAAATAAATAAAATTCGTGCATAATTATTGAGGCCGTTTTTCTTCTCGCACTCTAGGTTGGAGTAGGAAGGCGTGTCATACTTTTACTGAATAAAACTGCACCTGTGTCCTTCAGTTGTCCTCTCGTTCTAGGACCACGGGTCTCCTTTTTAGAAATTCCCCACAGCTCTAAGTGGCATCGACCCTGCTGGGCCAATATGGTTTGCAGACATCTCTTAGAGGCGCGTGTGGAATACTATACGCCAACGACGATTCGGGCTCCGTCCGGACGGTTTTCGGACGGCCAGACGGCGAGTTACCCATTGCTTGTCATCCGCAAGCCCACGCTTACGGTAGCTGGTAGTCGGGGTCGCAAACCCGGTGGCTGGGGCATGAGGATGTCCTTTCCCTCCCTCGTGCAGCTGTCTCCTTCGCTAGCATTCCCTCTCCATTTCCTCTCGCTCCGGACCATGGCCTGAACCAGGACACCGTGCGAGAGATCGCCGTCACTAATTGCCTTCAAGAGGACACGGCGGTACTCCACCCAAACTGGGCACACATCCACCGTATGCTCCAACGTATCCTCCGGGCATTTCTTCTGACACCTTTTGCACCATTCCTGGGTCAGAGACCTGTTGCACCTATCCTGCAGGTTTCAGATGTCGTGAAATACTGGATAGTAAGCAAAACTAAACCCAAAAAATGAAAAATGGTGATAAACGTCAGCATTTGATATTTTGAGCGCCTGAGTTTTTCTTTTGTTCTAAAATTATTTTGTCTTTTCATTTTATTTTTATCGCTGCTCTTATCAGGGTCTATTTTTAAATGTGTTAAGACTTGTTGACACATTCCTGCGATGATGATCTTTGTTTTAAAAACCAAACACTGCTACTTTACTTATTGACACAAAAAATCTTCTGTATGCAAGTTTGTTTGAAAATAAATTGTGAAATGCAGGCATCCGTGTTGACTCGAATAATCATTATCTACATTTAGCGAAAAGATGTACACTGCGAGACGCAGGCCCTCATGCAAGGCCATCACTTCTCCAGCACTTCTTGCATTCGCTAGACTATCTTTTAGGGTCATACTCATTCTTGGTTAGACCAGTTAGGGTCGATGCCTGCCAGAGATGCGGATTGTTCGTAGGAGTTACCATAGCCCTCGCAAAAAAGGCAACTGAAGGAACATTGTGGATTTTAATCAGTAAAAGCGCATCGAGGATTCCCTACTTATCTACGTACCGCAATTCTTGAATCACTTCTCGAAGATTTTTTCGAATAGCAAAATTTTTTTTTTGTGATATAACTACAAATTTACAGCTTTCCTATACTCGTGCTGTGAGACCTTGCTTCATGCCAAATTTGAGGATCTAAGTCAACTGGAAGTACTATCCGGAGGTACGGTTTTGATTTCCTAGCGAGTGTCAAAATATGCACCTAAACGGAGCATGAACGGCCGTCTCTTTAGACTGAGTTGACTTCGAAAATTTGTTTTTCACTACTGCTTGGGGTGGCAGACCTGAGTATTTAATAGAAATTAATTACAGTTTCATACTTTCACGCTTTCCTGAGAAAAAGGGACTTGACAGATGGACAACGTGCACCGAATTCACTCATAGATGCCCTGAGAAAATTGAAAAGACTCATCTGTTTCTGGAGTGAGGTGGGCTGGTTGGAGTGAAGGCCGCGATGGCTCACGCACAATGGTCCGCCAAGGACTAAGTGCGGAAACCAGACCACAATAGATTGACAGATGGACAACGTAAAAGTGACCCTTAAAGGGTTCTGTTTTTTGCCAATTTAAAAGTACGGAAGCTTTAAAAGAACGGTGCTTAGTAAACCCATAGTGAAAACTGTTTGCTGCACGGGTGTCATTTGATCTGTGGTTTTCTGATATACTGAAAAAAACATGTGCGTACGTGACATTGGTGCCGTAAGCCAGGTGACCTTTAATCTAAGTTTAGGAGAATAGTCTCGGAGGTACGAACTTATGCAAATCTTTGAATTAAATGTTAATTAAATACATATCAATGTCATACTTTATCCTCTTTTCTTGATGATATAATGTACTTATATATATATATATATTTTTTAATATATATTTTTCAACCTTTTGAGTAGCGTAATTAGAGACACAATAGAAAGACAATGACCGAGCGGACACCGGCGTTCGGTAGGGGTTTAATGAATTAATCTACTTTTTATTTTTATTTTTGCAATTGTGTGTTTGTTTTTTTTTCATTTTGTATGTTTAATTTGGTCGTAATAATCTTTTTATCTCATAACGTACCTAACATGGTCATGGCCATGGTGTAAGCTGTGCATACTTATAATATGAATGTACACCAGAGTCTAGATTTTAATATCGTTTTCCATAAAAAAATCACTTAACTAATTTGAACTATATATACACTGAAGATCACTGTGAGAGCAGTGGTGGCCGCGTGGTAACAGCACCAACTTACGAGTTGTAGGTCGTGGGTTCAAACCCAGCCAGGCGCATTACTTTGTGTAATTTATTTCATCAAAACTCCTCTCAGAACGGTGAAGGAAAACTACGTGAGGAAACCCATGGCAAGACATGTGACATTCACCAACCCTGGGCCCGCGTGGTGGATTATTACGGCCCATTCCCTCTCCTAGAGAAAGGAGGCCTTAGTCCCAGCAGAGAGAACATTAATTGCCTGATTATGCTATGCTTATGCTATACACTGAAGACAATAATTTCTAGCTAAAGTATGGTGACACAAAACTCCTCCAAAATGCTTAATATCTGACCGAGGTAAAAGCCAGCCCTTGGATCACGCGAAGTGTCTACTAAGCGTTTGGATAATTCTTAAAAAAGCGTATGAGCACTCGGACCCCACGGCCCAAGACTTTGACCCCCAGACGGCTCAAAAATTTAACTGTCGACGATGTTGTTATATTTCCGCCGCTTGAGGTCCTCCAGCACGATGAGGGATGGCGCAAGAGTACAGCTTAGGTAGCGTCCCACACTAAAGGCGTACCCATCTTCTACGAAAAGATGGTTTTCAAGACGTACCGTCCGGTCTCTCACCATCGTCGCGTGTCAGGTTTTTATTCTTCTTGAAATTAAATAATAATCATTAAAGAACATATTTTCCATAACGATCTTGTATGTGACTGGCCTATTGTAATATAACAGGAAAAAGAACCAACCCGACAACTCTCCCAATTCCTAAAGATGATTCAATTCCGCTAATTGTTTCCAATGATATCATAGACATTTTTATTTCATTCGTGCCTTAATGGTGATTAACGGTACTTTCAATAGAAATACCTTATTCTTAGAAATCAGGCAAGTGTAACTCTTTACTGAACTGACTCACTGTTCCGAAATATTTTAGTGTTCCGAAAGAATGGAACAGCAGTAATGTTTTAAATGCATCATTTAAAACAATTGGAACACTGAAATACTCTTTGCTTTAAGGTCACTTAAAGTAAAGAGTATTTTAGTGCTCCAATTGACAGTGGCTCCAATTCCAATTGGCAGTCTAATTGTATGTGCAGTCTTTTTAAAATTCAAATTAAAACGTAAATAGTGTAAATATTAATGAACATCTGCTTTAAATTATTCTCAAATCAAAATCCAATTAAATAAAACTGTTGGTGTAGACGGATCATAACAGTCAGTGTCTGTGTTTGTATCTTGTGAGCCGATGTTCCAAATGTTCCGTTTGTATCTTGTGAGCCGATGTTCCAAATGTTTCGATTGTATCTTTTGAGCCGTTGTTCCAAATGGTACATATTACTGTTTCAGTACATTTCAGTGATTTAGATGCAAATGTTCCAATCGCAAAGATAACTCACTTTGCCCACGCCTATTAGTAATATGAAAGAATTCGATTCTATTATGAAAGCGCAACCAAATATCACGCCGGTTTTCCTTAAAAGGGTGATCCATACTAACATTATATGTGGAAGAGTAACTCTCGGTCTGTTACGTTTTCACGGTACTAAAAAGCACAATAAAAATAATCATAATAAAAGATGAGTCGTAATAGGAAGTAACCTAAGAATTCGCCGAGTCTACAGTGTTCCCACATCCACATTAAAAACGAGAGGCTATTTAGAAAAAAGCAAGAAAAATAAATGATTACAATTATCAATAAATGAGATGTTAACAAGATAAATTACTAACGAATTTATGGTTGGGGTCTAACAATATAAAAAAAAAATATTGCAAAAGCTTAGCAAGCTAGAAAAAAAAAGAAAAAAGTATATATTACAACAAATATGGAGCAGTTAATAGATACATTTACACAATATTACGAGATACCAGGGGGCCACAGTGCAGAAGTAGTCATTGCCAAACAAATGTGTCTTCGACTGTCTAATTTAATATTCTAGTACGGAACCCTTCGTGTGAGTACATCTCTCACTAACCCAATTTTTTAAATATATTATGTTCTGTGTGTTATTTAAATATATTACTTATTAATATATATTTACTTTGTAAAAAAGTGTGACCGTACCGAAGTATATTGAAGGAAAAAATAAATATTCCATACACCGATAAAATATACCGATTTGATTATTAGCTATTCACCTAAATGAAGCTTGTTGATAATCTTGTGCGTCATAATATGATCAACAAAGTATTGTTATAATAAAACCATTATAGACAGTTCTGAAGTGTCTCTCTTTGTCTCTGGTTAAGTTCTATAAAATTTATTCTATTCGATTACATTCCATTCCATTCCATTCTATTCCATTCCATTCTATTCCATTCCATTATATTCCATTCTATTCCATTCCATTATATTCCATTCTATTCCATCCCATTCCATTCTATTTCATTCCATTCTATTGTATTCTATTCTTGGATGCATTTAATCGAGCCCCAGCGTAGCGGGATTCTTCAGAAAGCACGTTATTTCGTGGATGTCAGCTAGTGTTTGTCATTTATTTTAAAAAATAAGAAATAAAGTTTTCTGAAAGGCCGGTGCCCATTTTATAGCACAAGTTTTTTGGTTTTACGTGTAGTCAGTAAATAATACACATGAATGCTTCTTATTATGATTGCTATCGACATATATGTAGTTACTATGCTATCAATTATTATAATCTGTGGACACTGATACCGCACGTACGTGTAGCTATCATTGATATAACGAATAAATACGAGTACATTATTTATTTGAACGACTAGAGACTGTACAAATCAATAGAATATTATCAATTTTAGTACGAAATTGTATCTGTTGGTTTAGTATGTTTTTACTTTTAAACGTTTCAGGAAAAAGCAACAAGCACCTGGGTATTGAAAATTAATATCCCTTTTATCGAGCAAAAGAGGCCTAAAGATGTTAAGGTGGGAAATCACGTAACAACTTCTCACGATCTTGGGCGGAGCGTGAGGGCGTGTCAGACTTTTACTAAAACCATACTTATTTATTCAGTTGCCCTTTGCGCTTTAGAATGACGGGTTTCCCTTCCAGAAGTCGACCCATGGCCCTAGTAGGCTTCGACCCTGCTGGGCCCCGACGGTTTTGCTGACATCTCTTTGAGGCGCGCGTGGAACCATACGCGCCGTCGACAGCTCGGGCTCAGTCCGGACGGTTACCGGACGGCCGAACGGCGAATCGATCGACAAATGTTTAATACATTTGTCGATCGACAAATGTATAAACAATAAAAATGTAAATATTATATTAGTTGTTGTCGAGTTACACGTATACCTATTGAAATATATGCTTTTTTTTGCACCGACTGAACCGTTTCACTCAAATCTGTGCGGTTCTTTCTCCAAAAACCATCTTAGACACTAACTACATAGGTCTCATATGATGTGACTATTACATTTTTTGTATGGACTTTAAAAAAGACTGACCTCTAAGTTTGTTTCGGTGTTTCTTCTCTGAGTAGTCAGCTAGGAAACTAAGGCCTCACCTGTTTGCAAAATAAACATCATTCATCGAATTGAAACCCGGTTAGAAATACTATGACACTAGATTTTTATATATTGAATAACAGCACAATAGTTTTCAACTGCTAATAAAACTTAAGTACCCATTGAATAATTAATTATTTATGTACAATATTTCTAAGAAAACAAAAGGAAAACTGCTACAAATTAATGTAAGGTTGCTACTACACACAGAAGAAGGCACAGTAATAGGCGCATCCGGGCGGTAAAATTGAATACACACAAATATACAGAAGAAGCTATCTTATTATAAAAAATTGTACAAAGGTACTGCTTATTAAAAAATTTTTTTTTTTCCGTCAGACCTGCGAAAGGAGTGATTAGAAGAGATGTAGACAATAGTATGTTGAAATAAGCAAAGAAGAGTTTGTGATTGTGCGTGTTTGTTATATTGTGTTTGAATATATAAATGTAATATATTATGTGAATTTTCGGGCTTTAGCTATGCCGGGCGATAAACCGAATGATGCCAAACGTAATGAAAGAAAAAAAAAGAAAGGAAAACAGTTTATTCGCGCGAAATGACGCAATCTTAAAACTAGATAACAAACATAATCAATTGATAGGTAAGATGAGCGTCACATCCGCGCAAAACGGCCGAACACTCAGCATAAAGCTGCGGCCTCACGCATAATGCGATGAGCTCACAGCGCTGGTTTTCAGCGTGGGCCGGTGGCGGTGTCGACATAAAGACGAAAGGACAGTGCAGTGTAAAAAAAAAATTAAATAAAAAAAACAAAAAGATTTGTATAGTAACAGGAAATAAAAAATAGGTACTTGAATTCTAAATTTAAAAAATAAGAAAATTAAATAATTAAATTAATGTAATAGTTGCTACGGGTATGTTTTATTCTTCCTCAAATACTGCCGGATTGACCCGAATGAACTACCCAATAGGTACAAACCGATTGAAACTGAACAAACCGACACCTCCTATGCATGAGGTCATAAGGTAAAAAGTCTTACAGTTTTTCAGGAAAGTTCAGTTTCGTAATTGTAATTCGAGGAAAAACGTGGATGTAATAATAAGAAATAATAATATTTATTTTATTTTTTATTATACAATTTTACTCAAAAAGGATGTTACGACTTTATACGTAGGGATCCGATACCTTCTTTGCAGTAATTGCTTAGGGGTTTTTTTGGTTGACAAATACTGCCGAACCGAAAACGTCCGCTTATGTGTAGCAACCCTAATGAATCTTAATACTCTAATCAAAGAATCTAGATTTGGTGGTGATGTTTGATCGGAATAAATATAGGGGTGACTAAGGAAATGTTAAAACGGAGCATTTCTTATTTCTTGTAGGGGATGCTAATGTCTCCAAGCACACGCGCGCCTCAAGGAGATGTCAGCAACTGTAGGGGCCCAGCAGGGTCGAAGCCTACTGGGGCCAAGGGTCTGATTCTGAAAGGAAGACTAGGCCCTGGTACGAAAGGCAACGAACGAATAGGAGTGGGTTTTCAGTCAGTAAAAATCTGAAAAGTCTGACACTATCTCGCGCTCCGCCTAAGAGCGATGATGTCATAACATGATTTTCCCACCGAAAAAAAAAACTCCAAGCAAATTTATAATTTAGTCTGTTTAAGACTCTTTTTAAGAAAGAGACACGACTACTTCATTTCAGAATAAGTAGTCTTCTAGTTTTTTTTTAAGATAGAGTCCAGTTTGACCACTTTCTCATCTCATCTGATGGCGAGCAGTTATGTAGTCGACGATGGAGCACGCAAGCCTGAAGTAGCCTGTTCACTCTTGATTTAAACTTCCAGGTTGTAGGTATCAGGAAACAAAGTCTCAAGCAGGGGATTCCACGTCTTAGCATTACGCATAATGAATGTGTTCTCAAAACGTTTTGTGGGTGAAAAACCAGCAAAATTCATAGCGAGTTACAAATTCAATTTAATTTAGAGATTTGTACGTAATCAATACTTTCGTACTAATAACGAAACTCATTTAATACTACTTCTGGGACTTCCCACGCGTACGTTAAGGAAGGAAAAAGACGTAGACAATATATGGTATACAAGTGTTTTGTGGGTAGCACCCACATTCTTGAGAACATGCCACTTGCAGTGCGACGAATGAATGAATGAATGAGTGCGTAGAAATCTAAAAAAAAAACTACAGGATATCTACACTAATATAAAGAGGAAAAGTTTGGTTTTTAATTTTTTTGTTTGTAGGAGGTAATCTCTGAAAGTAGTTTCGATCAGCGATCTCTCGCCCCGGGCCTTGGTTTAGGCCATGGTCCGGAGCGAGGAGGAGTGGCAGGCGGTCGCCTCCTTCTGCGAAGCAGTAATGCTAGCAAAGGAGGCGGCCGATCGCGTGAGGCAACGGTCCTTACGCTCCAACTGCCACCGGGATTCCGATCCCGATTTCCGGCCACCGTAGGCGTGGGCTTGCAGACGGCGAGCAATTGGTGGCTCGCCGTCCGACCATCCGGTAACCGTCCGGACCGAGCCCAAGTCGTCGACGGCGCGTACTGTTCCACGCGCGCCTCAAGGAGATGTCAGCAAATCGTAGGGGCCCAGCAGGGTTGAAGCCTACTGGGGCCGGGGGTAGTGTGAAAGCGAAACCCGGGGCCCTGAGACGAAGGTAACGAAGGAACAGGAGTGGGTTTTTAGTCAGTAAAAGTCTGACACTATCTCCCGTTCCTCCCAAGAGCGGGGATGTCATAAGATGATTTTCCCACCCAATAAAAAAAAAAAAGTAGTTTCGATTGCTAAAATTTTTTCACTGATAGAAAGCTGCTTTATTTCTAGGTGGCATAGGCTACACAAACACAGAGGTACGCATAAAAACTTGCACATTTTATTCATTAACTTCGAAAAGGCTTATGACAATCAAAACAAGCCTCTCAGTTTAATTGACGGAAAGATAATATTGATAAGAAATACCCAGTTTTGATTCGCATATATGGCATAAAGAACCATTACTCCGTAAGGTTCTGGTGCCTGGAACTGCGTAACGGCCATCCCTATTATTTTTGATTATAAAGAATTTAAAAATAAATAGTTTGGTCATGTTACAATTTCCGTGGAAAGTCATACGTCATAGATAAGTGTAAACCACTGTTATTAACTTTTTTATTAAAGTACTATAGTGTTTGACTGCGATCCCACTTGACGGTAAACATAATTATGGCGGTAAGTCCCCTCTCTGAGGAGGGCCTGGTAAGACAACACGGCGTCCTTACTTTCCACATGACGTAGATCCTCACCGCACGTGGTAACTTCGGAAGGTTCCTGCACCGGATTCATGCAGAAGAAACGCCCGGTTGTCACCATTGTGTGGACCGCCCGGAGAACACGGTGGAGCATACGGAAGAAGAGTGTCAGGCGGTCGCCTCCTTCTGTGAAGCAGAAAAGTTAGCAAAGGAGGCGGCCGCACGCGCCTAGGATCGCCTCTCACGCCCAGCCGCTCCCGATTTCTAGCCACCGTAGGCGCGGGCTTGCGCCCGACCGTCCGGTAACCGTGCCCAAGTGGTCGACGGCGCGTAGTGTTCCACGCGTGCCTCAAGGAGGAATTAGAATTGGGATCCCGGCGGCTTGGCCATCCAAATGGGATCCCAATCTTAATTTGATGGTAAATCGCATTAGTTTATTAAGAGTTACACACCTTCAAATATTTAAGTAGCTTTTATGGCATGTGGGTTTCTGAAAGTGCTGTTTATAAAAATATATACAGTGTTTTTGACATTCTGGACACCCCAGTGGTGGAATTTTTCGTTTGTTTTTTTTGCTAATAAAAAAAAAACATTTTGTTTTTTAGTTTAAACTGTATGAACTACTAATTATTCAATTTTTAATTAAAAACATTTTTTGTTAATAATGATATTATTGGAATGTTATTGAAAGGCGATTGAGAGAAGAGAGTGAAATTTCACAGAACCAATTGGTTCAATTTGATTTATGGTACAGCGGATGCCAGCGGATGGTATATAATTTTAATCTAATATTTACATTATTAATTTGCAGTACACCGCAGACTACGCCCCTTAATTCTATTTCAAATTCTTACATTCCACCCTAAGGTTGTCTGGTAGATATCGCTGTCAGCGATAATAACGCCATTGTAGCCATAGATTTAAGTTAGTTTAAAAGTGTTTTGTTACTATTTTGGTGTACAATAAAGTTTATTCTATTCTATTAAATAAATAAATAAATTACTAATCGTGTCAATATGTAATTTAAAGTGAAAAACAACAAAAACACATTTAAAGTGAGAAATGAATATATTAGGGAAAGTTTGAATGTGGCGCCAGTGACTGAAAAGTTGAAAGGGAATGGTTTGTGTTGGTATGGTCGTATGAAGAGAAGGGATGAAACGCATGTCGCTAAAAGAGTTATGAGTTTACATGTGGATGGATGGAGAGAGAGACCAAAAAAAATATGAATGGATTGTGTGAGAAGTGATATGAAAGAAAAGGAAGTTAGTTATAGCGTGACAAGTGACAGGACAGAATGGTAGAAAAAAAAATGTGTTGTGCCGACCCCGAATAACACGGGACAAGGGCAGGAAGATGATGATGATCATTGGGATTGGTTAAAATAACGATTTTACACAGTTTAAATTAAAAAAAGTACAGATTCAGTATTCAAATTTTCCCATATGGATAAGCAGGAAATGTAGAAAAAATATGTAAATATTTCTCCTGCAATGAGAATCAAGACATAATACATCACAAAGCAAAATAATTCATGTTTTGATGTGTCATGATAACACAGAAGTGATTGTTTGTCGAGAGTTTCTCATCATCAAACGTTAAGTTTGGCAAGTTAAAAACATATTAAATTATTTTAACATGTTTATGTTTTTGTTCGTTCAAAACTCCACGTTTTATATAAACACTGAATTACGTCTACCGTTAGTTACCCGTCAGTGAAAGTCTCTTTAAAATTGGTCCAGCCCTTTCGAAGATGCCTCCCTCCAGGAACTATTTATATTTATGTAGATTTTTGGTCCAGGAGACCTCGCGGGCGTCCTCAGAACACCTTACCAAAGTTTCATCACAATCTAATAAATAGTTTAGGAACGCCTGGAGGACAAACATACAGACATTGATTTTTAATCATACTTAGGACACAGAAATAAAAAGATGATGACAATATCTGTAAGTACCTAATTAGGATTGAATAGAATTCAGTATTCTCTAAAGTGTTAATGTATTGGTATTTTCCCCGGAACATCAATTATATCAGATTATATGCTCCAATTATTTCGTTTATCGTCCACATCTTGAACGAGACTAAATAAATATACCTATATATTATTCGTATATTAATCACACAGGCAAGTCCGTTTCGCCTTATCACTAGTATTCCGCATGCGGCCACGCGATAGAGGTATTATTCTCTCGACTTCCTTGTTCTAAAATGTAACTAAATTGTAATTTACTGAAAGCACACGCATGTTACTAAAAGAGTTAAGAGTTTACATGTGGATGGATGGAGACGGATGGTCTCCCTCACCAAAGAAAAGATGGATGGATTGTGTGAAGAGTGATATGAAAGAAAAGTAAGTTAATGATAGCATGACGAGTGACAGGGCAGAGTGGAAGAAAAAAACGTGTTGCGCCGACCCCAAATAACACGGGACAAGGGCAGGAAGATGATGATGGAGAGGGAGAGGTAGGGCAAATAAAAAATGGACGGATTGACTGAAGGTAATCAGTGATAGCATGACGGGTGACCGGATAAAGAATGAAAGAAAAAAACGTGTTTCTCCAACCACAAATAAGACAGGGTAAGGGCAGAAAGATGGTGATCCTTGCTAATCCAACTTGCCTACATGTTTTAGGTCTTGAATTCAAAACCTAGGCAGGCCATTCACGTGTCGTCATAACGTCCGGTGTTTTGTATCTCGCATTCATTGGATTCCCGGGTTATAATTGAGAAGTTTTCAACATAAATAAAAATAAACCACCAATTTATGACGCCAATACTTATTATAAAAAATATTTTTCGTAGGAAGACTGCTTCGGACCAGTAAAAAACCACAACAAAGTAATAAATAGAAAATTGTAAAGTGACGAATGCTATTTACTTGTAAAGTTCTGTCACTATGTATAACAATAACATAGTTATAGAGGTATTTTTAACAATAAAACCATTAAATGATAACAATAAATGTGGGTATTCTAGCTAAAAACCTATTCTTAATTAATCATCTATTTTGCTCACTGTAAAATTATTATATTTATTGATTGTATGAATCATGACGGTATATAAAACAGATGACTACAATATTTTTTAGTACTTATTAGGCTCTTGACTATTTTTTTTTTGTATTGTTAACTTACATTGTGCATATGTATTGTAGCCAATGTATTTAAATCGTTTTTGATGAATGACGCACCTCCTTCTGCGAAGCAGTAGGGAGAGCAAACGAGGCTGCCAAAAGCGTAAGGCGGACGTAAGGCTTCGCACTCTACCCCCGCCGAAGATGCTCCGGGCGTCTCGGAAGTCGTAGCAGGATTTTCGGCCGCCCGCCGTAAGCACTGGCTTGCGGATGGCGAGCGGTGGGTAGCTCATCTCACCTAGCACCTCTAAAAAATGACAGTAAAATTGACGGGGTCTGTCAAAGCCGACGCCTGCCAGGGCTGCGGATTGTTCGAAGGAATTACCACAGTCCATGTGGTAAATAGGTTTTAGTCAGTAAAAGTCTGACACTAACTTGAACTCCACCTAGAGCGAGAGAAGTCATTTGATGATTTCCCACGTAAAAGAAACATCATATTGAACTGTTTTAATGACTAAACAAAATTAAGCAGTCAACATCACATGAGTTACACATACACTACCAACTTTAGATAACAAGAATGACTAATTAAGAAAATTTGTGTAACTGTTTGTTTTACCAAAGAAATAAATAAATACATAAATATATATAAGCATAACAATTTGATAACACTAATGTCAATAATTAATGAATACGTATAGATAATTAATTAATAACTGATTGTTTTTCATTGTTGATGAGACTGACGCATACAGAAACACTTTTTAATAAGGAAAATATTAAATGAAAATGGGTTTGCGGTGACCAAGTTTCAGGAGGAAATAAGGAATATAAATTAACTTTATGTAGCTAGGTACCTATATGTTCAGTTTCTTGTAAGTCATGAAAATAACATTAGAGGCCCTACCTCGCGATCCATTTGACAACCTAAACTGAACTATTAAAGGAATGGAGCTATATAGGGTGTATAGCGCCACCGATACATGGTGGACATCCCACCTATACGCACAAAACGTTTTGGGGACATATTCATTGTGCGTACAGCTAAGGAGTGGAATTCCTTGCCGGAATCTGTGTTTCCTGATAGCTACAACCCAGAAATCTTTAAGTCAAGAGTGAATAGGTTACTTCTAGGTAAGCGCGTTCCATCGTCGACCGCATCGTCGTTTACCATCAGGTGAAATGGCGGTCAAGCGCGAACCTATCAAGAATAAAAAAGGGGGTTTGAAAACTTGAAATAAGACAATAAATGAAGGATTATTCACAATAACTACGTCCAGTTGAAATATTACCAAGAAAGTGACGCGAAAATTACTTAAATCCCTCTTTGGTCATGGTGTTTTTTTTTTTTGTTTTCTTTAGGTAAATCATCAAATGTCATCTCCCGCTCTTGGGCGGAGCAGGAGATACTATCAGACTTTTACTAACTAAAACCTATTTCTGTTTCTTAAATCGAATCAGACCCTTGCCCTTTGGGCCCTTACGGTTGCTGACATCGCAGTGTTCCACGCGCGCCTCAAGGACCGCGCGTGGAACACTACGCGTCGTCGACGACTTGAACTGGGTCCGGATAGTTACTGGACGGTCGGACGGCGAGCTAACCATTGCTCGCCGTCCGCGAGCCTGCGCCTACGGTGGCCGGTAATCGGGATCGAAATGCCGGCGGCTGGGGCGCGAGGGTCTGGTAAGGCCCCAAATGAAGAAAACCGAAGAACCCTGTGTTGTTTCGAAAAAGTTAAAACTCAAACCCAACTGTCACCAAGCTGTATCTTATGAACCGTAATAGTTAGACAGTTGAAAATTTTATAGATGATGTATTTCTATTATAATAACACATACAAAAAACAGAATAAAACCAATATTTAAGTGGAAGTTCCCACACAACAAACTCGATTTTTTGCTCTTTTCTGATACGTATGGTACGGAACCCCTTGTGCGCGAGGCCGACTCTCACTTGTTTTTTTTTTTTTCTTATTAAATTAAACTTTTGTCACTTAGACTATGATAGAAAAATATTGACAGAACATTTATCAAAATCTGCATGACTAAACTACCATGTGTTACAGTAAAGGATGGTTAATATTTCTATCGCACTACTTCGTAAAATTGTCCTCCATAGGTTTCTATTCATCTCGCTTCGAGTTTCATATGCTCCTCTCGTTGGGTGCTGACGTCACGTTATATGGTTTAAAAAAAAATGCGTATTCTATTGTCCACCACATTATCGCTTGCCATCAGATAAGATAATGGTCAAACGTTAACTAATTAATAATTATAAAAAAAAACCGGCCGTAGGCACCGTCTGTAGCAAAAAATGGTGAGGACCTTAAATATTTATTTTTCTGTTTTTATTTGTATAGCGGCAACAGAAATACATCATCTATAAAAATTTCAACTAACTATCATGGTTCATGCGATAAAGCCCGGTGACAGACAGTCAGATGGACAGCGGAGACTTAGTAATAAGGTGTCTTTTTACCCTTTGGGTACGGAACCCTAATGAAGACATAAATATTTATTAACCATAAGTCTAAAAGTGTTTTCTCTTTTGTTATAGCCCAACAAGATTACCAAGACTATTGGCAAAATGACTACGCTAACTATGACAACTACAACGATGGCTTTGACGACAGCAACGAGGACACAGAGGTAAAACTAGCAGAGCCTACACAAGCTGAAATACAAGATGCACCATCAGTGTCGAGCGGGGCACCGACTGAACTGGAAAGTAATAAATTTGACGATTATCAGATCGAAGACAACAGGTCTGATTCCACAGAGAAGCAACAAGTTGATGAAAACAAGGAGGTCACGCCTGAAGCAACGGTACCTGAGGAAATATCAGCTAGTCCGGAGGCCAAACAACATAAAATTTTACCTCTAGAAGAGCCAAAGCAGAGTGATGAAGAAGACTACAAGGAACTTGGACTTGATAATGATGCGTGGAATGGTGACGACGCTGACGCTGCTCCACTGCCTGTACCTGAGATAGAAGACAACAACAACGAAAATGAAGGATCCAAAAACCAAGAGTATTTGGACGAGCTAGACCAGGCGCCAGTCGCTGATGATAAAGACCTGTCTAAAATCATTGAGGAAACAAACAAACTACTGGCAGAAAATGACGACGCATTTGATGCCAATGATTATGAAAATTCTAATGAACAAGACAAGAACGATGAAGAAGTAGGTGAGTTCAATGAAGACGATACGCCTGAAAAGGTGTACAAAGATTTAAATGCTGATTTAGACAAATTGTTTGAAACACTTGGTAAATTGTCTGATGATACTTCTGATGAAAATGAGAAAATTGATGAAAAGACAGTAGATACCGTTAAAGACTATGAAGAAAAATACAACAAGCCGTATAAAGAAGACGTCGCCCTATCGTGGCGTAATGCCGAAGTCGACGGTGCAGAACCAGAAGACGCGAATCAAAGTGATAAAGCTGCTGATGAAAATGATGATGAAGGAGCAGACGATGATGTTAATTCAGATGAAGAGACTGCTAATGATGACTATGAACTCATAGATGATAGCAATCTTTCTAAAATTTTCGCTCTAAATGCCAATGCATCAGATGAGAGTGCTGAGAATAATGAACAAGAACTAATTGATTTTAATGTCAACAACGAAGAAAACATTGACGCAATCGAAAAAGTTATTGACTACTTAGATGAGCCCGGTGACAGCGAGCCTAATGCTGATGATGATATTGAGAGTGCTATTAAGGGAATATTCCCTGAGGAAGAACCTAAGTTGTACGGAGATGACGCTTTGGTTGACGAAAAACAATCGAAGGAAGAAAATGCAGAGGAATTTGAAACAAAGACCTCCAACGCTGAAGATGGAATCACTGTTAAATCAGTTATGGTCGACGATTTGAACAGTGCTGAGCTAAGTGATCTTATGACACAGTTTGTCGCCGTTCACAAGGAAGAATTTGACATCAATTCCGAAAATTTCGCAGAGCACGTCATGCCTATTCATATCACTCTTTCTGTAGATGAACCCACAGTTATAACGTCTCCAGGTTTCCCTGAACCCTACCCCACAAACAACATAATTGATTGGGTATTTGATGGGCCTGGTATGGGCATTGAAATGAACATCACTGACTTTGCCGTTAATGGTGCTTTGGGCGACTATCTGTTTGTGAAACCAGGTAAATGTTTTTTTTAAATATTAAGTCATCCGTTCACTACTACGTAGGATGTATACAGAGAGGTTTGCCATGTTAGCAGCGCAATTCATTTGCTTGCAGCAATATATCCGGATGTAATGTGGCCGTGGCGAACAATGGAAACGCAAAGCGAACCTAAGTAGGATTTGGTAGCTTAGCCATGAGCTGCTGTGGAGTGGTGCTCTTAATTTCATCAAACGACCAGTCATCATAGATTTTAAATATCTCTTGCTGGCTTTTCTTTAGAAAAAAAAAATTGAGAACCAGATTGCAGCGCTATCTACCGGGTGTAATTGTATTTTCAAACTATCCAGGGACTTGCTCAAATATTAGCAAATGAAGCTGTTTAGCAGGAGTTAGGTGACAAATACATGTGCAGAAGAATTATATAGATAACTAGCTTTTGCCCGTGGCTAAGCCTGCGTACATAAAATATAGCTTTGAGATAAGCTATATATATATTATTTATTTTATTATTATTATTTACCTATTGGTATCTGAAATTTATATTATTATTATTGTTTGTTTAAATTAATTTACTAACAGTTTAAGGTATTGAGGGAACAACTTTAATTTTTTTTTTGTCATTACATATGTGAAAGCTTGTAATTAGCAATTTAGTTATTTATTGTCATTATGTTGTTATTAGTCTATAAGCTTTCCTAAAATGTGAAATAATAATAATAGTGTAGAAGACAAGTCAATGTCAGTCACTTAATAATGTAAAACAGATGAATCAGCCTAATTACTGTGATACATACTGGATTTATTAAATTATTTGTAATGATTCGACCGCAATGTGAACTTAAATTAATAACAAACATTGGTTTCCTGTTAATCAATGAGTCATGTTTTGTTTTCAACTTTGAATGTCTCATTTAATTGTTAAATGTCTTACCTAATGAAACACATACTTTAAATCACTGTTGACTGGTAGAGAATGTCTAAGGCATTAAGTCCGCCTTTATACCTTTGTATTGCATGAAGTTTTAATAAATAAATCATCAATAAGGCATCGTTCACACCAAACTTATTATCCGCCGCCGACTGTGAGTATACTTACTTACAGACCTAGTGTTAACGTGGACTCAGTCAGCAGTATGCGTTCTCACCAAGCCGACAATACGCGGCGGTGCTGTAATCTAATACGCTGTTACGTCCAGTAACGTAACGAATCTGCGACCGCCGTTTATAGAAGCGTAGTACAATAATCGGGTACCGAGAGTCAGCGAAAATGCACTACGTAACACCGTATAATGGGTTCGGTGTGATCGAGAGCTGCGTAAGACGCGTTCACAGTCTGCGGCTGACAATACGTTTGATTTGGGCAATGCCTAAGCAATTTTTACTATTGTCAATCTATGGAGGCCAAATACATAATTAAACTCTTTACTACAAGGTTTTCTAAGCTAGTTAAAATGTTCAAAGTCCAACGTTGAATCTTTTGTTCGTTTTGTTGTTTTGCTATATCAACCAATAATTTTATTTTATTTCATTTAAGTACGCACGTGTAAGTGGCGTGTAAGTGTTAATATTTCTTTCTTTCTTTTTATTTGATATCTTTCACCAAGAATTCACTGCAAGTCGCGAGTCGAGCCCTTTGTTATAAACGTTTTTCAGTTGCCATGGTGCACCTTATCTCAGATGAATTTCTTAAATGCGGTTTAGATGTTCCGTTTCATTGCTAAATTCGCCCTTAGTTCGTCGTCATCATGACGATACTAAGACACATACCATAAAATTAAAACTATTCACAGGTGGTCTCGACGAGTCCGGCCATGAAGGCCTGATCTTCTCCCACCATCTGAATTCGGTCCGAAAGTACAGGTTTGCTGACGTCGACCGCATGTTCGTCAGGTTTAAGGCCAATCTTGGCGTGGAGGACCAGCCAGGCTTCTCCTTCAGTGTTAAGTTGATTTGTAAGTATATCTTCATTTCTTTTTTCAAATTTTTCTAGCGTACGGTTAGTTGTGGCAATGTCATCCATATCTGCTTAAGTTTCTTCCAACCCGACACGTTTTCTATTCTAACGGATGCAGTTATGTTACATCAATTCACTGACTCACACTTAGGTTTCAAAACATTTTATACGCTTTTAATTTAGGATATGCATTAAGGGAAACCAATGCATTAGTCAATTGAGAAGAGATTTGAAAAAAAAATTGAGCAGCGAAAGTTATGGTTATTTTCGTTTACATAAGAACGTCTTTTTTTTTAAAATTGATATGTAATAGTTACACGACCAAAAGATTATTAAACTAGTTAATACACCACTTTCAGGGCCTCTACCAACATATGCTGACGAGGAACCTGAAACCGAGCCTGTTGCAGAATTACCACAGGAAACCATGACCCTCAACCTGGCTGGACTGACCCTGCCGAAATTCAACGAAATCAGGGAGCAGTTCCTGCAGCTATTAGCTGATATGGCGAAGGAGTATATACGAGACAACGAGATTCCTCTAGGAATGAATACCACGTGAGTTTCTTTTTTACTTTTTTTAGCTTTATTGGTTGGCATAGTACGTCGTTGTTACCTTTGATGGTGGCTTAGAAGTAACGGTGCCAGAGGTTATGGCCCCGACTTACGAGTAATAGGAGGATATTTATTTATCACCATTGCTGCCCTCAAAATGATTAAAAAAACCTCATGAGGAAGCCGGCATGTGTAAAGGCTAAAAATTCGAAGACATGTGACATCCACCAACACGCACTAGACCCGCGTGCTGGATCCCAGCAGTGGGAACATTATTACATACTCATGATATCTCAAAGGGCAATGGAGCGCAGCATAATAGCGTTAGTAACACCACGCTGCACTTAATAACACAAATAGCTGATGTCGCTTGAGGGAACTCCAGGCCGCGCCGTCAAGGTCAATCGCGGCGAAGGTGGTGTGACGATCTGATCATGTTCGCGGGGCAAACTTGGCCAGAGATCACCCTCGACATAGAAGTTTGGAAGGAGAAAGAGGAGGCCTTTGCCCTGTAGTTGGACACACAATAGGCTATAAAAAAAATGGTTGATGTATGGACGTAAGAGACTTTGACCCCTGAGTTTGTTTCGGTGTTTCTTCTCAGGGCAGTCAGCTAGGAAACACCGGCCTCATCTAGTTTAAACTGACGAAAAAATTTACGTGTAAAAGTGTTTTTTTTTAATTTATTTGCAAAATAAATATCATTTATCTTTCATTTCTTCAAGATTCTTCTAAAATACTCTTACAAAACTACAATTTAATCCATTGATATAGATTTATCAGTAAAAATATTGAAGTACCGAAATAAAAAAGTGTTCCAAATCACTCAATGACTCAATGTAGGTACGTTATCACTTGGATTATCGGACGGAAGACGAAACAAAGAAATGATAAACTAAATATAATAAAATATATTATTTTTGGTGATAACAATATGATGTTTAACCGGCTTACATTGACCTCGAGGTACGAATGATATCTTTAGCATCAGGGTTCAATTGATATCGGTAAACATATACATTTTATTGGTGTGTGTATTTTATACGAACAAAATTAAGTCATTAATCGATATTTGATTACAATACTACAAGTATATGGTACTGCAGTCACTTATATTTTATCTTTTACCTATAGATATTGTATTAAAAAAATATTAACGGGTCGTGCTTGACCACAGCTATCTCCCCTAATGGTAAGCGATGATATGTTTGACGATGGAGCACGCATGCTTAGAAGTAACCAGCCCCCTTAGCCAAGTCAGTCACGCCTCCGATTCCTTTGTTCTGACCCGACTGAGCGTTGAGATGACGTCAGAATAAAGGAATAGGAGGCGTGGCCAACTCAAGGCGTTCGACGTGAACGAAACTATCGTAACTTGGCTAGAGGAGCTGTTCACTCTTAACTTAAAGAACCCCAGGTTGTAGCTATGAGGAAATAGACAGGGAATTCCACTCTTTAGCTGTATACACAACGAATGTGTTGTGTGTGTGAACTGGCTTGGCGGAATTACAGTGGACATGGAACGACTACCTATCTGAGGAACTCTTAATTGATAAGTAGTAAATAAGATTTGGACTATGTTAGTATCACTTTACATTGCATGAGCTTTGCACTGTTGTGTTACACGTGTCTACGGAATGAACACAACGCCCTGCATCCAATTTTTTTTTCTAGATTTGTCAGCAAAGACACATTTTGAAAATAAAAAACGTAAAAGCTATTTACTTCACAAAATATGTTAATTTAGGTTATTTCAATGTTTGTGCATTTTTGCACGTGCATCAAGCTAATCTATCAATGTCTCTGAAATATTTACTTCTAAAATGTTTGACATCCGCCAAATTCCTGAAGTCTTCAGTTCTGAATAATCGTGTCTGATTATATAGACGAGAGATAGTGATAAGGGCGTTTTGTCAAGACCATGACTCGTAAAAAAGGTATTAGGTCTAATAAAAGTTCCCCTTAAGGTGGGTCTACGCTAGAGGAGCTGAGTATAGGCAAAGCATGAGCCGAGCTCAAATTCGTGTAGCATCGCAAGTGCTCGGGTCCTCTAGAGTCGGTCCACACTACACGAATTTGAGCTCGGCTCGTGCAGCATAGAGATTAGATATGAAAGTAGAATGTTGTTTTGAATCTAGCTTTCTGAATAGGATTATTTCTTTTAAAAAAATTTAATACATAAAAATCTTGTGTCACTGTGTTTATTATCGAACTTCTCCGCCGAAACGGTTTCACTGACTGTTTTGATTATTTTTTGAGTATGTTTGGTAGGTCTGAGAATAGGTTGTAGGCTATTTATTACCCTCCCACCCCCACACGTACAACGTTTGCCGAGTCATCTAGTAACATTGTGAAATTCTAATCAACATGCGAAATTGTAAGTACATACCTACAGTACGGCCAAAATATCTTGACCGTTCCGAACTTCGCGCGATTGGCTGCGCAGTAGTTCTTTTTAAGTACGAAATTATGACGAATCACGGAATAAAGATTGTTCTGTGTGACGAATGCATTTTGAGTACTGTTTTCGAATATGCGCATAGTTTAGACCGCTTAACTTCAGAGTGGTGGTATTTTGACCGTACTGTAGTATAAATATGACTAAAATATGCATTTAGCTGTCGCAGAAATTTTTGACAGAGTTACTATAGTTCTGGAACGAGAAGGGCAATTAAAGGAACGACACAGGTATGGTTTTACTCAATAAAAGTCTAAAACGCTCTCCCGCTCCACCCTAGAGCTAGAGAAGTCATTTGATGATTGCCAAAATACAGTTGGACAGAGTCTGGGCTGAATATACTCAGAAATATTAATAATACTTATTGGTAATAATACGCACTCAATTGATACGACATGCCTAGTCATATTGTTATAATAAACTCAATGACACATTTATCGTAATCTTTCATTAATTAAAATCCTGTTTTTTTAAAGATCTAATTGATATAAATACAATTATCTACAAAAGAAATCAATGACATTAAATTCCTAGTAACTAAAAAATACCTAGATTTTCGTGAAAATATATCAGATATCAATCCACTATAAACGAAAGACAGCAAAAACTCATTTATCTTCCTAATAATAATAATTTTTACCTGCCTGTTCCACTCTGCAGTACCCTGCGACTACTGCCTTTAGCCATCATTATTTTGATACGCCTAACCCAAGTAACATAAGGTCAGATAGATTGTGGTCAATGCTCGTACCTGCTGGGTCTGACAAGATATGTCCAATGATGGTGAGTAGTGACCGGAAAAAGCAGTATTGTAAGGCCTGAAGGTGGATTATATACTGAAGACCGTGAGTATCCGATGGATGCAGGACGCACAGGGCCGGTTTGAACTTGCCTGTTTTTTTTTATTTTTGAAATGGTAAAAAAAAGTGGAAAGGGACTCTAAATTGAGGCGGGAGAGCGTGTAAATGACTGAATAAAACCACACCTATGTCCTTCAATTGCACTTTGCGTTTTGGGACGACAGTTTCCGTTTTAAGAATTTCCCGTGGATTATATATTACTGAACTGGGTTGATCGGTGGGTTCCGTGGACTGTTGAACTGGGTTAAAAAGTAGGTTCCGTGTTCATTTTCCCTGTACCACATTAGCGCGATGACAGTCTCTCTTCAGCGTGTGGCCCCTGACATTTTTCCCCCTATGAACGTTCTATTCTTATAATTCTAACCGATCGTTAATGGTTAAAAATAATCGTGTAACTTTACGTTTAGAAGCGTGGTTTAACTTGAAAGGGTATATCAATGTTTGAAATATTTTTTGCTGAAATTGTTATATTTTTATAAAAGTAGTAACTAATTGCTTGACAATGCACAGCCCAAAATTACTGGGACTAGAAACTTGAAATATTACACAACGTTTCCTTTTATGACGTAGGTGAGCACTACGAAGGGATTTTTGAACATACAACAACATATTTTTGAAACTGAGCACGAATAGGAACCTAAATAGTTGTAAATTATTAAGGATGTCATTATTTGTTACTCAAAACTAACCCCATAAGAGGATGTAAGGGATGTTAAAGATTGTACGGACGATTATTATTTCTTAGGTTAGCATAGCATAGCATAGTCGGCCTTGTAACGTTCCCACTGTTAGGACTCAGGCCTCCTCTCTTGTTTTAAGTTTATTAACCTAAGAAAGAGAGCAATGGTGACCGAGTGGTAACGGCCCCGACTTACGAGTTTTAGGTCGGGGGTTCAAACCCAGCCAGGCGCATTACTTTGTGTAATTTATTTCATCACCACTGCTCTCAAAACGGTGAAGGAAAAACATCGTGAGGAAACCGGCATGTCCTAGAACCAAAAAATTCGAAGACATGTGACATCCACCAATCCGCACTGGGCCTGCGTGGTGGATTACGGCCCATTCCCTCTCCTAGAGAGGAGGCCTGAGTCCCAACAGTGGGAACATTATAAGGCCGACTATGCTATGCTAAAGGTTTTATAATAATATTCTCGCGAACGAAGTCATGAACGAAGTGCTAGTTGAAATATAAAATCTTTGTATATTTCTGTATATTCTAATAACAAGGTAGGCAATCATTATATTTTACCTACGAATTAATTACCTATACATATGTGTACTTATTTTTCAACACAACAGCTTTTTAAATAGAATAATATGACGAAATAATGTCAATATCTATGAAATTCATTACTTATGGAGTCACTGCGGCGGGTGGTCAGCTTCAAAAATATTGTTGTTTACTTGTAGGTGTTGAGTAGGCTTAACAGGAAAATACTTCAAATACTGTTATTGTTGTAAATAAATAATTATTACTGTTTGCCATGCTTTAATCAGTCATGGTTTACCATAAAAGTCATTCTTACTGGTTTATTAGGCCTATTGTTCACGGACATTAAATAGATAGGTGTAGAAGTCAATCTCATGTATGTATGTCACGACCGCGTCCGTGGACAGTAGGCCATAGTTTAGTATGTAAGCTTCACGCAGGCGTACTCCAAGCGTATAATGACGTATACGCGTCTATGAAGCTACGCGTCCTTGGGCAATAAGCCATAGTTTTGTATGTAAGCTTCACGCAGACGGAGACCAAGCCTGTAATGACGAATACTCGTCTATGATGTTACGCGTCCGTATGGAGTAGGCCATGGTTTTGTAGGTAACCTTCACGCAGGCGTTCTCCAAGCGTATAATGACGAATACGCGTGTATGAAGCTACGCGTCCTTTGGCAGTAGGCCATAGTTTTGTAGGTAACTTACACGCAGGCGTACTCCAAGCGTATAATGACGCATACGCTTCTATGAAGTTACACGTTCGTGGATGGGCTAGCACCCCATACACACTAAGAAGTTAAGACGTTGGTTTTTGTAGAGCAGTTCCCATGCGTTCCCATTTACTGGGATGTGGATTTCTGATCAGTAGTCGCATTTTAAATACAGGAACTGCATTCAATTAGAAGCCAACCCCAATATAATTTAGTAAAGGCTGGATAAATTGAATTTAATGCATTTTCTACTTTACAAAAAAAACTGCCAAGTGCGAGTCGGCCTCGCACTTTGTACCTACAATATACTAAATCACGTTAGTTGTATGGGAGCTCCACTTAAATATTTATTTTATTCTTTTTTTCACAGATGATGTATTTTTGTTGCCGCTATGCAACAAAGATACATAACTGTTAGTTTCAACTGTCTAGCTATCACGGTTCATGAGATACACCCTGGTGACAGATATACGGATAGCGGAGTAATAGGGTCCCGTTTTTACGCTTTGGGTTCAAAACACTAAAAAATAACAACGCTTTTCTTTTTAAAACATTCATAAGTATTTTAAAATTCTGCTCACAGTTCCACGAAAATCTGCAGTGTCAAGATTAAATGAACTAATTATATTCTAAATGCGGAACTCGCACATTGTCGCATACAAAGTTTAACTATGCGCCATTCACAACGTAACACGTATGAACAAGACTAGTTCTATTCTCGTCCCATACGTCACACTGACCCAGTTGCGTGTCGAACTGCACAACAAATACCTATTCAACGACAAAATATACTAACGCAAATCTAAAAGTTACAGATTATTTTCAAAAGAAAACAAAAAAGTTAAAATAATGCACAAAAAATAAAGAATTCTTAATTCAAGTTTGGTTAGCAGAACGCATGCGTCAATCGGAGCTTCACGCATGCGCGCTACAAACGTCAAATCTATTTCAGTAAAGCTAAGAGTCGAGCTTACAAAACCGCTTCTAAAACCAATAATATACAAAAAACTTGTAACAAACATATCTAATACAAAACAGTGCGTGATTATAGTGCTATAAGTGTATAATGTGCACAGAAAAGACCTTAACATGTTAATAATAAGAGTGATATTCCAAAATGCAGCATTGCGACGAATCGATTCGAACGTTCCCTGATGCCAAATACAGAATTTAGTGTCAAATATACAGGATGGAGCCTCTGATAGATAGGAATAACTTCGCTATAAGCGCTATGGTGACGGTGGCTATGCAGATCTTATTCTTTACTATAGCCTCGCTGTTCCAGAATGACAAAGTGACTGACTTCACTGGCGGAGCTAACTTTATTATTATAGCCTTGCTCACCTTTTTCCTCGGCCAAGGCGGCTCCCACCTGAAGAGTTATGACAGCAGGCAGCTCATGGTTACTGCCTTCGTCTGCCTCTGGGGCGTCAGACTCTCTGGCTACCTCATCTATAGAATATACCATATAGGGAGAGATAAGCAGTTTGAAGATCGTAAGAGCAATACTCTAAGGTTCGCAGTGTTCTATACATTTCAGGCAGTATGGGTGTATATTGTGAGTTTGCCAGTTATTATAATGAACTCACCGCATCATTCCTTTCCCAAGTCTCCCAAAACGATGACGACTTTGGACTCCGCTGGCGCAGGGATTTTTGTCATAGGACTGTTGATAGAAACTTATGCTGATCTACAAAAGTTTGCATTTCGGCAAGAGCCTGCAAACCAAGGGAAATGGTGCAATGATGGCCTTTGGGGATTGTCCAGACATCCTAACTATTTTGGTGAAGTGGTTCTTTGGTGGGGCATTTTCATAATATCTTTAAACGTAATAAACGGCGTCGAATGGATCGCGATACTATCTCCATTATTTACAACGGCGATCATATTGTTCTTATCTGGCATACCACTGCTCGAACGATCGGCGGACGAAAAGTACAGAGATAACCCCGATTATTTATATTATAAGGCGTCGACTTCACCCTTGATACCGATCCCACCTGCCATATACGTGGAGGTACCACGGTTCTTGAAGTTCGTCATGTGTTGCGAGTTCCCCATCTATGACTCCACTACTGACGAATTCCCAGCGCCAACCATCGTCACTGAGACAACCAGCATCTCTATGGTCCAGTCTCAGACATAGCTAACAAACGCCGCGCGCGATCTCGCCGCGGCTAACGACCAAATAATCAAGAACCCTAATCAGAAACAATTGTGATACACAGCCGAGGACAGACAACACCGGCTGCCAAACTCGTTGCCACTCAAACAAAACAACACTGTAGATATGAACCTTCACAATAGTTATATGGAAAATGTTAAGAAAAGTAAGCACATAGCCTTAGGACTTATAGAAGAGACGAGAGATTATAGCGCTGCAAATACACCTGATAATGGTATTGAGAAGAACATAGACTTAGCTGTGCCTAGTACTAGTTATGCAAAACGACCTACAGAGATAGTTAAATATGGTAAAATTACTTTTAACACGACCGCGATATTGCATCACTACCCTCAAGTATCTAATAATGAACTGAAGTTACATTGCAATAAGGGTGGCAAACAAACAGATTTGAATCTCCCAGAGCCTAAACTAGATAACAATAATCAATCAACGCCAGAAGAAGAAGAAGAAGTAGTAGAAATTATAAAGAAGGATAATTATAACAATAATGACACAATAAAGGAAATAATGACTGACAATGCTATCGAGGTAGTGAAACAACCGGTGAAATTCACAGAAGAAAAGCTTGTATGAGATTGGGAGATAACTTTTTACTCTGTACATTTTCGGTTGTGTAGATTTTGGCATCGGTATTTGAAGCCTACGTGGACATATCGCGATGGATGCTAAGACTGGCCCAAGAGTATAAAAATGTATCAGAGAGACAATTTAGATGTGATAAGTGTAAAGTCCTCATACCATAGATGGAATCCGTCTCACTTAGTGTAATTGTTAGATTTACAGATATAAGAATTAACTATAAAATTTTTATTAAGGATCTAGAAGCGTATGTTATTGGTGAGTCTTTGAAACCTTTTGCATGATTTTGTAATTTTATTTCCGTTTCGAATACCAAAGCATTTGGATCTTTCATTTTATCAGTATCGAATGCATTTTGTTTGTATGTATCAGCCATATCTTATCGTTTTACAGTGCAATTAGCAATTATACGTCGTATTTCCTATCTATCATACGTCACAGCGCATTCACAATAACGAGTTCGCTTACGTAAACTCATTTATTACAGTTTGGTATTATGAAGTTAGTTCCTTCTTCTTAAATACAAATGGCTAAATAATGAGCGGTATTTAAGTATTCTAAACAAATTATTTCTGCCTTATACTTCGAGCAATAGAGGCGTGATTTCGTATTATTTTCAGCATCAATCTATCTTCTCTTTTAACACAGTCTTCTGCTGCATATAGGCCTTTCCCAAGTCAAACCACAACAGCCTGTTGTGTTAAATCCTTTTCAACACTAATATCTAATTCACGTTCGCGATACGGGAGCGTGACGTGACCTACGTCGCGCCCATCACTATCAAACAAAGCAGAAATGTCTTAAGTGTCTTTACTTACACTGGCACTTGTGCTCTTTTAATCTTGAACACATCAATGCTGCTTTGCGGCAGAAATGCGTATGGCGTTAGCATCGAAGTTGCGTATTATAAAGCAAGAGGGATTTCAGTGTATCTTCATAGGTGCACTTATAACTCGAGTACCACTTATCCGATTTTAGTGATTCCTCATTTAATGTATAGTTATTTTCTCTAGGTTGGTTTAAGTATACATAACTATTTTTTAATTGATATATAAACTAATGCTGACTGCGATCCCACTTGTTGGTAAGCAGTGATGCAATCGTTGATGGTGAAGCGCACTAGTTTTGAGCTTATTCACTCTAGCCTTGAAGCTAAATTATAATCGGACGGAAAGACCACAGCAGGTAATTTTTTCAAGTCCTTCGATGTACACGGTATAAACGACGAGGTGAAATGCTTAGTCCGGACCGTAGATGTATCAGTAATGTTAGGGTGGACACTCGCCGTACATCGTGTTATCCAATGGTAGAAAGGACGATGGCGAAATCAAGTTATGTAATTCCCGCGCACACTTTAAAAAATGCATCCTATAGAATACCAGAAGGCTGGCTACCCTACGACTGTGCTCCAGTTTGTAGATTGGTCTTAACCAAATCTGGATCACCAATTAGCCTCTTTGCACGCCTTGACACTCTTGGAAACGAGAACTTTAGTTTCTGACATGTAGTCTGTTTTTTTTTAGGTGGGAATTCATCAAGACGTGTCAGACTTTTACTGACTAAAACCCACTCCTATGTTCCTTCTTTGCCTTCGTTCTAGGGTTCCGGGGCCTCTGGGCATCTTTTGCTTGGACATCTCCTTGAGGCGCGCGTTGATGCGTTGAAGGCTCGGGCTCGGTCCGGACGATTACCAGACGGCTGGACGGCGAGCTACCCATTGCTCACCGTCCGCAAATCCATACAGTGGTTGTCAAGTAGTCGGTTATAGTCAAGATCTAAGTAGTTTTTTTCCATGATCCTTTTTAAGAAATATCTAGACAATTTCACAAAAAGCAGTGGAAAATAATGTCATAAAGTAATTGTACATTCATGTCATTGAATTGATAAGCACCATTCGAATGATAAGAACTTATTGATAAACTTGTCTGCGATAAACAATAGACGTAGAACTGTATTAGTGAAAGACATTTTGAATGACTTTGTTCGATAAGAGATGTGTTATTTTAGATCTGCGGATGGTGGCTTGGCTTCTCGTATTTTCGAATGGCTTTAGGGCCCATTTTTTAGGTAAACGTTCTTAGGTGTGAGTACCAAACGAGAGATAAAGTAAAAAGGGAAGGGGATTCAAAATGCATCTTCTTGCAATCCCCTCTCTTTTTTTTAGGTGGGAAATCGTCCAATAACTTCTCCCGCAGAGGTTGAAGCAAGAGGAGAGTTTAACTTTTACCGACTAAAACCTACCACCGTGTTCCTTCTTTCGAACAATCCCTCAACCCAATTGGTTTCAGCTTTCACTAACAACATTAAAATAATATATAAAAATAAGTCTTCTATGAAAGAACCTAGCATATTCAAGGCGAGGTGCAAAACTTTTGGAACTCCTTTCGCTAGCTTCATCATCATCATCTTCCTGCCCTTGTCCCGTGTTATTTGGGGTCGGCGCAACACGTTTTTTTCTTCCACTCTGCCCTGTTACTCGTCATGCTTTCACTAACTTCCTTTTTTTTCATATCACTCTTCACACAATCCATCCATCTTTTCTTTGGCCTCCCTCTCCATCTCCATCCATCCACATGTAATCTCATAACTCTTTTAGTAGCATGCGTTTTATCCCTCCTCTTCACATGACCATATCGCTAGCCCTTGCATCATTCTTCTTAATTTCTTAAGTTTTTCTTGATAAGTCGAAAATGTTTGATCTATCTCTATTATTTCGGTAAGTAGAAATCACCACCCCGGAGCGTTGACCCTGTTGACGAACTTTTTACATTATTATTCATCATCATTTCAGCCAAAAGACGTCCACTGTTGGACATAGGCCTCCCTCCAACGTCCCCAACAACGAGCAGTTCTGTACGTATCGCTTCCATTGCATCTCCGTCCACCTTGTGGGAGGCCGCGACAAAGCTGATAATAATTAGTTTCGGATTTTTTTTATATTTATAAACACACACAATGTAATTATTTAGGTTAATGTAAAGTGTAATGATAATTAAGAGGTTAATGGTTAATCTTTGAATGAATGGATAGAACAAATTATTCGAGGCTCGATGCATCCTGTCGGGGGCCATGTTTATGAGGCAACTTGGAGGCCAACGTCTAACATAGTTCATATGGTTTACTGCTTTGTCTTGATCTAAAAACTTGAATATATTCTACGAATGTATAGGAAATATGCATGCATTTTTTTTTTTTGATATGATTAAATATTTTTTTAGCCCTAGCTCTAGAATTAAAGTACGAAGTTTTAAAGCTTCAAAGCTACTGTTAAGGGCATCCAACTCGACATACATTATCACTATTTTTCATACAAGCGCTCTTACACGATTATTGACGTTATTACATTTTTGGACGTCTTTCGACTGAACTAATGATGATGACACATTTTTCATTAGATATTTTGGAAACACAGTACCTTGTGGATATTATCTAGGCTTCTATTGAAATCAATTTATAAATTTATGTAAAACTAATCCAGTAAAGTCATCTGCATCAAAGAAAATCTGCTATTTGGCATGAACTTTGACAGTTCATAATTACACTCAAAAATTAAAAAGTATAACAATAAGCCTTGCAAATTTAATCAAGATTTTGAACGACGACAAGGTTTTATAAAACTTTTAAGGGTTTAAAAAAACACGTATTTCCTGGAACAAGTTTTGTAAAATATTCGAGTAAATCATTGAATTACCGAATGCTAACAGTTTTCAGGCGTTATCTCACTTTTTTCGCGATGCCTTTTCGTCAAACATCGCGTTGGATTGCGTTAGATGAAGTAGCTTAAGAAGTAGTTAGAAGCTTATAAACCGTGCTCAATGTTGACGATAGGCGAATGAAAAAGGACCCTCTTAAGAAAGAGAAGTCTAGTATGAACTTTGATGTCAAAATTCTTCACGCCTGTACGGCCGCCATAGAAAACGGCGCGGTATTTTTATTTAAAATTGTAACTTTTTTACTAAGTTTGTCATAGTTTTTACAATTATTAATCTATTTTTTTTTTATTTTTATGGATATACTGGTTAGGTTAGGTATTTTTTTTTTCATGCACATTTCTTTTTGGTAACTCCTCAGTCTATCGCCTAACGAGCAAATACTTAGAAGTAGTACAAAACTGACATTTAATATAGGATGAAATACAGCAATATTTTTAGTGCTAGTTACATCCTTGCGTTATTTCTGTGTTTATTGCGCGTTGTTAGACGGAAATCAGTCATGGAACTTTTAATCGTGATTCAGACATTAATCTGTCAAAGGTCGGTTGAGTTTATCTCGATCAGCATTCTACTGGTGAACATATGCATTATAATTTGCATGTAATGTTCCCACTTGTATGACTCGGGCTTTCTTTTTTTCTTTTTTTAGAGAGTGATAAATCCAATGGGATCTTAAGTCTTAGAGCTAAGGGATTTTTCGAAGGATTTACCATAGTCTTGGAAACGCAAAGGGTAACTGGTGGAACAGGGTTAGGTTCTAGTCAGTAAAAGTTTTTTTTTTGTTTTTTAAATTCTTGATAGGTTCGCGCTTGACCGCTTTCTCACCTGATGGAAAGCGACGATGCGGTCGACGATGGAACGCGCTTACCTAGAAGTAACCTATTCACTCTTGACTTAAAGATTTTCCTGGGTTGTAGCCATCAGAAAACACAGATTCCGGGAAGGAATTCCACTCATTAGCTGTACGCACAATGAATGTGTCCCCAAAACGTTTCGTGCGTGTAGGTGGGATGTCCACCATGTACCGGTGGCGCATTGCCGTACGCCTGGTGGTCCGATGATGGAACGGGCTAGACGGAATTAGGTTATGCAATTCCCACGCACACTCCCCGAATTACAACCGGTAGAAAACCGACAGGCTAGCAACTCTGCGTCGATGCTCAAGACTTTTCGCAATAAAGACAAGTCTAACAATTTTTCTCGTTCCAATGAGAGAGGAAGGATGTTTTCATGACGCCTACCCTATAAAATTATCTGGTCTTCTTCATAAATTTCACTTCATCAAATTAATGTTACTTTCTGACTGTAGATGCAAAGTTCTCAATGGAAATACCAATATCATTATCTATATGTAGGTATGCCTATAATATTTAAGAAGCTCTCTCAATTCTTCATGGCTCCCATCATAGGAACTGTTTTTTTTTTAAAAAGGATCGAATCTGGAAGCATATTTCTCTAATTAAAAAGAATCGATTCATAAATGACGAACTTCTGAGCTAACAAACAAAAAACAAAATGCAACCGAATTGAGAACCTGTTTTTTTTTAATGTCGGTTAAATTATGATCGAATCAAATGGTTAATGACACATAAGTACGTTTAAAAAGCATAATAAAACAATCTTCACACTATTTTAATAAAAATTTATAAAAACTTAGTGTTTTTGACCCAAAGGAGTTAGCGAAGTTAAAAATTATACCGGTTGGCTTGTAAATTATTTCGAATTGACAGAGTCGGAATTTATTGTAATTGCATGTTTGTGCGTCATTGTGCAAGAAAATATCAGTGGTTAGTATTATGTTCTGCTAGCGTCACTAATTACTTGTCACCGTTACATAATTAGACTATGGTAATTGCTGTTTGAATGGTTGCGGTTATTTTAACACGTTGAGCGGCACTCATTTTTTTTTGTATTATTTTCGTCCGTACGGGGCGTTTAAGACCTCGTTTTAAAACTATCATTATGTCGGTGAGGGGCTTATAAGACCCCGTAACGTTCAAGAAACTAAAAGCTTTGGTTAAATTGTATGTGCGCCAAGTGCGAGTCGGACTCGCGCACGAAGGGTTCCGTACCGTCCGTAGCAAAAAATTACGTTTGTTGTTTAGGGACCCACTTAAAAATTTATTTTATTCTGCACTAGCTTCAGCCAGCGGCTTCGCCCTCGTAAAAGCAGGTTCCTCCGTACAAACTTCAAACCCCCGTTGTACACCCTTAGGGGTGAAGTTTCATAAATTCCGTTCTTAGCGGAAGTCTACACCCTATAAGGAACATACCTGCCAAATTTTAAATTTGTAGGTGTTATAGTTTCTAAGATTTTGTGATTAATCAGTGAGTGGTATTTCACTTTTACATAAATATAGATTTGTTGTTATAGCGACAACAGAAATTCGTTATCTATGAAAATTTCAACTGTCTAGCTATCACGGTTCATGAGATTCAGCCTGGTGACTGACGGACTGACAGACAGAGAGACAGACAGCGGAATTTTAGTAATAGGGTCCTGTTTTACCCTTTGGGTACGAAACCTTATATTTCTTTAGTGTGGTACGAGGTCAAAGTGACCCCGTACTGAAGAAGATGCTCAATTGCATTCTCTTTTAATAAGGTATCTTAGATTTTTATTTATCTTACCAAATTGAAGGTACGCCCTCCACACGGCAGAGAAGACTATGTTTTTCTTAGCCGCACCGCAAGGGGACACATACGAGGTGTGTAAGACCCCGTTCTGCACTGAAAGTGTTAAACCAGTTATTGTGTCTATTTTAAGAAGTACACTTATTTCATTAAAGTCGAATTCAAAATAATTTAATTTTACATAGGCCTTTTTTTTTCTTCTCGAGAGGAAACCTTCGAAAGGCCGATTTTTACCTCACTAAAACCACCCCGGTGATCACCATCAACACTTATAGAAGGAGCGCCCTTACCTCTTAAAAGACCATTCCGGAACCCCCCCTCTGTGCACGCCTGTTAGGGCACATCCCTGAGGAGGCTACAACGGTCTCCCCTGAGCCTCTTTGTGCACGGCAGCATGTGATCACTGTGCCACCGTCTTCCTTGGAATCACTTGGAATAATTTAATTTTACATATGCCTACGGTTCTAATTGGTCATTTCCTACGGAGAAGTACCGGCTAAATACTCCATGGCTACTCTTTTTAAAAAAAAAATGACTTTACAATATTTCTATATTACAATATTAATATTTTAATTAGTATGAGAGGACAGGGCAGACAAATCAAAATTTTTTTTTTTTTTTTTATTTGATATAAACCAGTGCTTGACTGCGATCCCACCTGATGGTAAGCGGAGATGCAACATTTAACCAAAATCACAATAAAAGTAATAATAATAAAAAAAATGTTGATCAAAATAGAAATAATTCTACGAACCGCGAAGTCTACAGTGTTCTTACATTCATATCATAAAAAACAGGTTATTAAAGAAACCTATTCATAAATAAAACTGTTTACAATAATAATATGACATTATTATTTATGTATATTCACATAATTATCATTTTTGCCGAAAAACGTCCACTGCAGGTGCCCACTACATGGCTATAGCCTTAAATGGGACTTAACAGCATTGTAAACAAAATGTTGTGAAACTATCACATCAAACACACACACACCACACACACACACACACACATCACACACACACATACATATCTTTTTTCTTTTGGAGGGTGGCAAATCATGTAATAATTTCTTCCACTTTGGGTGAAACGAGAGAAAGTGTCAGATTTTTACTAACTAAAAACCCACCGGTGCTCCTGTTATCCTTTGCATTCCAGAGCCACGGTAAATTTTTCGAATAATCCCGTAGTACAAACTAGATTGTGTATCTGCGTCATTGATCTAGTGGTCACAAGTGCTCCTGCAAGAAAAAGAAACAGAATCAGATGCACAATCAGATGAGAGGTGCAGTTGCAGATGAAGTCTGGAATTTGATTTTCCATATCGAGCAAAGTGAATTTCTGACTATCATGACGTGATAATATGTCAGCTGTGCGAGCGAAAAAGAGGGACGGAGCTATACACTCTATATGTATAGCGTCCTGGGGCATTATCATGACGTGATAATATGTCAGGTGTGCCAGTGAAAAAGAGGGATGGAGCTATACACCCTATATGTATAGCTCTATCCCTTTCACAGTTCAGTTAAGGTCGTCAAATCGCGTTATTTGCTACTTGCCCACCCGAAAAAAAAAACACCTATTCTGTTAGAAAGTATGCTACAAAATTGGCAGTTGATATCTTATCGTTGTATCAGTAAATATTTGGTAAACACGGGCCTCTCAGTGACCGCTACAAGTAACAGTCAAGAAACATATATGATAACGTGGTAACTTTCATTACACACTTGTAATGATTCCGGTAATATCAGAAGCCATCAGCTGTCTGCTTTTCTAAGCCATGTTTAGGTCTGCTTCCTGTCAAACTGGATGCAACTCCGTAATCATACCAAAACAATCTTGAAAAATGATTGGCCTGTTCGTCTAGTGGTTAGTTGCCCTGACTGCTATGCCGGAGGTTGTGGTTTCGATTCCCACACAGGACAAATGTTTGTGTGATGAGCACGATCATTTGTTCTGTGTCACGGTGTAATTTATCTACAAAATGTATGTATTTAGAAATATGTAAGTATGTTTATCAGTTGTCTAGTACTCATAACACAAACTCTGCTTAGCTTGGGACTAGACGGCGTTGTGTGATAGTTGTGGAATATTAAAAAAAAATCGGATATCTGAAATTAAAAAATAAACGTAACCGATTTAAAAGTTTCGATAGTTTTCGATAATGGCGGTGTCTAAATGTTTGGTTACGACAGGCTTTTGTTTGTTTTGCGCGGCCAAACAAATGATAATCTAGACTAGAAATAAAATTCAAATTATCTTGTGTTACTGAAACTATCTGAAACTTGTGGATTATCCACGAAATAGTATTCTGAAACCGGTATAATATTATTCCTAGTCTAGTTCCGTATCCAGATTCTGAAAGATAATATATGAAGTTTCAAATGTGTAACATTCCTGTTGAATAACACTATTATAAAATTTCAAAAATTTAAACATTCCGAGGTCAAAATTTGAAAAAATTATCTGAATCATATATTGGGCTATATTGTACTACTTATTGTTTACCAAAATTTATGAAAAATGTTATATTTTTATCCCCAAAAAAGGTACCAACTCTATTTAAAGGATTACAAATGAAAATCAGAGTTTAGACTTAACCTGAATTTCTAAGTAAGATAGCATTTTTAAAGACGTAACTGTTAAAGATGTATTAGAAACATTAATCATAGAACATGACCTTCAAATGGAAGATAAACAGCAATCTATTCTGAGATCGGATGAGCACGTTTATTGACGATTTGTTTATGTTTAGTGCGCCATCAAGTTATATATATTGTGCATTTATATTCTCTCTTGCTTTTACTTGTGACTTTAGTTGCATTATGACACTTTTCCTTTTTTTTGTATTGATATAAACCGGTGCTTGACTGCGATCTGTTAGGATGGCGGTCCGTCGGTCCTTTAAAAAAAAAACACTTGTTATTACTAAAAGAATATTTAACTAACAGAGGTTACACTAAGACACACTGGTTACACAACAACTGAACTCTCAACACGAAGTGTACAATATGTACTGGGAAATGGCTATGACTGTTTTTCTGAGCACATGGAAATGCCCTTTTATAATATTGGTAACAATATGGAAGCGGCGGGGTTAATATCATAGTCAGCATTTGATGCGTTACAAACTCCGTTTATAACAGATCCCACCTGATGGTAAGCAGAGACGCAATCATTAATGGCGAGGCTCACTAGTTTATTAAGAGCCTATTCACTCTAGCCTTGAAGACACCTAAATTATAGTTGGACGGGAAAACCGTAGCAAGCAAATTTTTCCAGTCCTTCGATGTACGCGGTATAAACGACGAATGCGAAACGCTTAGTCTGGAACGTTGAAATTTCAACAACGTAAAGGTGGATACTCGCCATACGACGGGTTGTCCGATGGTAGAGAGGAGATGGCGGAATTAAGTTATGCAATTCCCGCGCACACTCTCCAAAATGTAACCTGTAAAATACCGATAGGCTGGCTACCCTGCGCCTGTGGCTCGAGACTTTGTAGATTGGACTTAACCAAATCTGGATCCCCAATTAGCCTCTTCGCACGCTTTGTGACTTTAGTTGCATTATCATACTTTTGTTATAAAGGCAAAAGTTGGTGTGTATGTTTGTTACTTCTTCACGCTCAAACAGCTCAATGGATTCCCGTATCATGTCGTGAAATAAAACATAGGATATTTCTCAGGAGTACGTTCCCTAGCTAGTTTTAAATTATCACCATCATTCTTAAAATGTTCGATGCCACTAACCACTTCTCTCTCCTCTTTTAATGAGAAGGCATTTCCGAACTAATCCACGATTTCTTATTTAGAAATTTGAACTTGAATATGTATTTATACATACTTAACTTCAAATACTCTACCCTCTCTCTACTTAAGCTACGTTGAAATTGAGCTGGGGGATTGTTCGAAAGAGTTACTAATGATATAGTAACTCCTTCGAACTTTTCCTTCTTCTTCTTTCTTTCTTTTCTCTTTTTCTTTAGTTGCCCTTTGTGTTTCGTAAACAGAAAGGGCAACTAAAAGAATACGGGTGGATTTTAGTCAGTAAAAGTCTGATACTACAGCTTTCTCTCAGAACATAGCAGGATGAGCTATTTGATGATTGGCGTTTGACACGTATTACTCAATTCAGAAACTGACCTCAATCTGTTCGATTTTGTCTTTAAGTATCTTTCTCCGGAACACCTCTATTGTCTCAGAAATAGTCAAAGAATTCATCTCAACTAAATTTTTTAGAAGGCTAAAGTAATAATTTATGAAAGCAAGCCGTAATGCCTTAGACAAAGCGTTTTCTACGAGAAAAATAAAATGCTTTGTCAATGTAATTTTTTTGTTATTATTGACAGGCTCGCGTTTGACCACTATCTCACTTGATGGTAAGCGATGATGTGGCCGACGATGGAGCACGCTTGCCTAGAAGTAACCTATTTACTCTGGACTTAGAGAATTCTAGACTGTAGCTATAAGAAAACAGATACTCCGTCAGAGAATTTCACTCCTTAGCTGTACGCACCACAAATGTGTTCCCAAAACTTTTTGTAAACTTAGGTAAAGTGAGCTTTCATTTCATTGCAATGATTGGATTTAGAGCGCACTTAGATTTTGCAAATCAAGCTAGTCTTCAATCTGTTATAGACGGGAAACCTAATCTTTTTACATCTTCTCAAAGATCTATATCATCTTTTACAGGTGGGAAGTGACCCAGATCACCAGGACTGCTGTCTGCAACATCCAATGGCCGGAGTACGAGAACTGCGTGGAGGTGACATTTGGGGTGCCTCTCCATTATGAGGAGGAGCCAGAGAAACCCAGGCTGAATGCTCAAGACCTGAATGATATGTGGACAAGCTATATTGTAAAGGAGGAGTTCTCTGAGAGACTGCGTTCGTTGGGTATCACGGTAAGTTTTTTTTTTATCTGTTCCTAGTTCCTGGTTGTCAATGTTAGTTTGGAGGTATGCGGAACAGAGAGTAACCCGCTAATCTCCATCGAAAAGGGAGGATCCTCCGACTAGACGGATGTTTTGTCTGATCTGGGCAACTCCCCGATAGATGATTTCAGGCTGTTGTATATGTTCAAATCGCGCGGAGAACTTTAATTGCGCGATGCAGAATTTCGTAGTTTAGTTCCTACATAATGCCATAGATGTCGCTACATTAGAATTATTTTTTTCTCTCTTTCGGCTTTACACTCTGTATTTGTCGGTGTCATGTTTAGAAATTATTTCGTTTTTAATACGGTATGCAGTCACTTGGTTTTCCATTAGAATATGGATGTAACGTATTCTAGTGTTTTTGCTCTATTTGGCAGAAAAACTACCGAGTCGGCCTTCTCAGCGAGCTTCGCTGAGGTGGTCAATACTATAACAAAAATCTCAGCTCCATTTTGCTGAAATCGCGCCAATTATAATGATTCCACATTTTGTGTTTCACTTTGGAAAGATTGAACCTTATTTGATTAAGAGATTAAAGATTATTCAAAGGCAAATACATTTGTTTTTGCATTCATCGACGTATGCACTACGATCGAATTTTGAAATCTCTCCTGATGTTTTTTTTTTAGTTTCTATTTGAATTCAGTTGTTTTCAACTCATCAACTGTCATTATTCGAATTTCGAAGTGCTGTGTTTTAAACTACTCAATTTGAAATCAGACATTTGTTTTTAATTCATCACTTAAAACTGTTCGAATTTCAAAGATCTTTTGTTTTTTCTCCACTTATTATCTTCAATAGGAAAACTAAAAATTTTGAATATTTTTTTTTTATGAATACTGATTCTATATTGTCGCCACTCTTTTGTTTGGCCTTCCTCTAATCTCTTCCTCTTGTCCTACCATTTCCAGGAGTACGCGATCCCCAACGACCGCACAGTGCTAATGGTGTGGCTGGTGATCACCGCGGGAGTGCTCATCTCCATGGCAATGCTCGCCTTCGCACTCTGGCGGTTCAGCTGCTTCGAAGATTATACAAGGTAAGATCCATGGAACTTAATATATTTACTAGGCTGCTGACGTCACATCAAATAACTAAAAGTAGAGGATTATAGTTTTTTTTTGCATCAAGTGTTAGCAGCAGCAGTTAGGTTTTGTGTGCTGTATACTGTTTGCTTACCGTAGCCAGCTACTGTAAGAACAAATGAGTTAGAAATTTGAAAGCATACCTACTCGATAGTGGTTCTCAGATGAAACTCCTAGACTTGATTGAACTAAGGTAAAAGCTAGCGTCCCGGACCCGTAGTCTGTATGTAATACTTATGCGCTACATGAAAAGTAAAATTAGTCGAAGACGAATGATTTTATTAAGTTCAATAAAGTAGAATGACAGATGCCATTTCCTTGACTTAGTAATGCTCCCATACACTAAAAACAAAATAAAATAAAAAATTTGAGTTCAGTACCATCTAGTTAGAACATGACCATGCTCACCTTAAACCAATGCCATTGCTCTAAAGCCATTGTCATAGTCTTGTATACCGTCCCTTAGCTTACAACACCGCTCAAGTCGAAAATTGGGGGTTTTCATATTTGGATGCCTTTAGATGGAGCTGCTCGTTGCGCGTCTAACCATTGGTCACATGATATAGATTTCAGCCAATCAGAAGCCATAATTCGAAAAGCTATCGCTTAGCGTGCAAGTCGGCTGGCCTCTCAACACCGCACAGTTTTTTTCGTTTCCTGTAAAGTTGGTAAAAATGACTTAGGTAAGGGACGATGTGGTCCTGATCCGTATTATTATTTTAATTTATGCATACAGTATGACATCGTATTAACTGTAAGACGGCAGTTAAGTAGTAACCAAACTGTCATTCCTTGTTAGCCCAATATAATAGACGCAAAAGTTCTATATTCTAAACGTTAAGCTGAGTGTGGTTGATCTACGCTTTGGAATATGCAATTAGCATAACTTTTCTAACAGACTGACTTCCTAAAAATTCAAAAGTCATAAACACTTCCGTCTTCATTCCAGAATGCAAGTGTACGGCGACACAGACAGTATTCAGAGCGAGAAGCGCAACCTGGACCTGTACCCCACGCCCCACCAGACGCTCCCGCCGCTCTACTCCGAGAACGACTACAAGTGGGCAGATGACAAGTACGACGACTCGACCAGAGGTGAGTGACCAATCAAATTCTGCCAAACCAGCCTTTGCCAGCAGCTTTCCCTGTTTCCTTTCCTAAGAGGAATGAGAATTTTGGAAAATTCTTAGTGCTCACCTACGTCATAAAAGGAAGTCTTGTTCAAAATTTCACGCTCCTAGTCCCATTCGTTTTGGCTGTGTTTTGATATGTCAGTCAGTTTCTTCTTTTATATTAGGAAATCATCCAGTGACTTCTCCCGGTCTGGGTGGAGTGAGAGGGCGCGTCAGACCTTTACTGACTTTAGTCAGTCACCTCACATGTGTCCTTCAGTTGAACTTTGCGTTCTAGGACTACGGATTTCCTTTTTAGAAAAACCCCGCGGTCCTTACGGCCCCTACGGTTGGCTGACATCTGTTTGAAGAGCGTGTGGATCACTACGCGCTGTCGTGGATCACTACGCGCTGTCGTGGATCACTACCGTGGCTGGTATTTAGGCTCTGGGTCTCGGCGGCTGGAGCGTGAGGACGTTTGTTCCCTCACGCGTGCAACCTCCTCCTTCGCTAGCATTACTGCTTCGCAGAACGAGGCGACCGCCTGCCTTTCCTCCTTAAGCTGCTGTAGAGGCATGTCACCGCTTTTGGGTATCCACCAAAGCTACCTTAAGATTAAAATTCGGACACTCCCTCTCACCCTACCTAGAGCAGGAGGAGCTATTTAGTGATTTCCCACCTCAACCGTGTAGTTTCTGAAAGTCTTCATAGTGTAATTTTTGATGGCTCTGATTGTTAATCATTTGTCTTTTCTTCAATTCCAGTGGACATGGGAGGCTTTTCAAACAGGAGTTACATACGGGACGAGCTCTACGACCTCGAATCGGATGAGGATGTCGTTAGCCCACGTGACAGGTACTAATTGTAACGGTTTCAAAATAGCTTGGATTTGCTTGTCATGGAATGGACAAACGTTTAATACAGACCAAGACCACGTTTTGCTGAATTGATTTCACTAAAGCCTTTGACAAGGTGGAGCATGACGAGTTCTATATTTTAAATGGTTTATGCCATTGTTCTTACTTTGAATTAAAATGACATATTTTTTTGATATTTTACTAAGAGATGTTTTTTTTTAAACTTTTGGTGAAATTTTCAATGTCATTGGAAAAGATCTTGCAATAATATTTTAAGATCATTCAGAGCATTAATGCGTCTACGATTGCATGTACCATCACTGTACGTAAATTTAAAGTATTCAATAATAGATAAATAACATTTATAAGTACACCTTATTGGTTGATTATAGTTAGGCTTTTCTGAAACATACTTTCGTCTCCCAATTTAACAGGATGCTGCAAAAGACGAGTATTGTTTACTATAAACCTTTTATGTCCATGATAAGCAACCAGCTCTGCTCTGAACGTACTAACTTGAATGTAACTAACTATGCCTGTACCTTACTAACCTCTCTCTATTATCACCACTAACCTTACAGGTACACCACTAACGTGTAGCCGGCACCGTATTGCGTAGCACTAGTGTACAATGGTATGGTATTTACTAACAATTATTCTGTTTTATTTAGTTCATAATCTTCATCATCTTTTAGCACTTGTCAGTCCCTTGTTAATTATAGTTGGTGCAACAGTTCTCTCTACATTTCATCCTAACAACTGACACGCTTTTTTTTTTCATATCATTCTTCATTATTCATACAAGTATATTCTCTCTTTACATTGATTTCCATATTTTTCGTGTCCATGTCTCTGTTATCATTAATAACGGTTAGAATTAAATCAGTGCTGGTTATGTTTTAACATTATAACCCTTTATAAATTCTCAAGACCTGCAGAGTCACAAATGCCTACATTGCAATGCCATTGATAAAAATATCAGTTAGTTAAATCTTTTTTCTTTATTACTATAAACTTTAATAATTCTTGATTCACTAATTACAGCTCTAAATAATCACGTTTTTCGTCTTAATTTATTCACATTTGTTTACTTAACCTTTTTGCATTTCATTTATCTCAAGTTTAACTAAAGGGAAGTAATAACTTCTCATTACTTTTCTGATTATACACAATCTGGGTTTATTAAACTCCAAAATATTATGTAACACAATTCTATCATTTTATTACATTCACTAGTTCTCTGATTTGATTTTCATTAGTTACAAAATATTAAATAATAAGTTCAATGCCTTTTGTTTATTTTGTTTTATATATTTGGTTGCTTAAGAAAGCTTATGTGAAAAAGGAAATGCCACATATCTATTATAAATATACTTCGTTAAGAATTTATTTACTTCATTATTACTATTTTTGATAGTTATAAATTTAACCTTATTAATATCATAATTTTTACCGCCAATGTTTTGATGAGTGTAATATTAGTATTAAATTAAGATATTTTAAACTCTGTTACTATATTTCTAAACTAGGTTACAAGCCAACAAGTCGTTATCAGAAGTTATTTTCTTATCATTTTCCTTATTTTTGTCAATTTCAGGAAAGGCGCTATCAGTCCCAGAGACTTCTCTAAAGCGTGAGAGAGAGGATATTCCAGAACTTATCGGTATCGTTAATTCGATCGAATTTATCGATATTAATTATCGTTTTATAAAATCGACAACATATCGCTTTAACCACATTGTAAATTTTATATTTGTTATTTTTATTGATCGGTTTATCGATGTCGGTAAAGTTTAGTTTGAATTGAAATATCATAGTTAGTATACTGTAAGTTTAATTGTTTTTATGTGATTTTTAAATAACGTTAGTCATTTGTGGATACTATCAATATTATAATAGAGAGGTGAATAGTTTTTGTGTTGATCCTAATAATATTAATAAGTAACTTACATACTGCGAATATATTAAAATCTATATTAAAAAAAATAACATGCATTTAAACATGTACTACAGCAGTATAGTGCTAATCATCATCATCATCATCATTTCAGCCGAAAGACGTCCACTGTTGGACATAGGCCTCCCCTAAATGTCGCCACAATGACCGGTCCTCGATCAATGGTCGGTCATGATAGTGCTAATGTTTAGTTCTATATTTGAAAATTCTAATTAAATTTATATTTCTTATTTTTCTCATTCCAATTTATTGAAAATGTATCAAAGTAAATATTATTCAACTTTCTATGTTTTAGTGATAGTATCCTCAAATCAAATGACGTAACAAATAGATATTACTGTTGTATACTTAATAGATATATAAATATACAGTAGATACTGTAAAGTACATTTGTGATTTTATTAAAACATTTTTGTCTTCAGTTGTAAATTATTTTAATTTTATATTTCTTTTCGTTTTCAATTTTATTCACGAATAAATGGTTATTTTTTTTTAATTTTGTGTGTTTTATTTTAATATTTTTTTAAATATATTTTGAATATTTATTTAAAAGATGAATAACGAAACGTTGTAATACTTGTAATAGAGTAATATAGTTCATTAAAAATAAATTATACATATGAGAAACCAATTAGTAATTTATAGATAAAGTGTATTGTATAAATATAAAAACCATGATTTTTGTTGCCTAGGGTTGTGTTTTCAGAGTTTATTATAGGGTTGTGACACATTACCTTTCCTAAGATAAGTATAGAATTTTGCATATATTCACTCTTCTACTGAGTTTGAAGCAATTTTATTCAACTAAATATTATATTTATTAATACCTATCCGAATATACGAATATAATATAAGTAGTCATATAATTATAAAAAAATACGTTTATAGTTTAAAAACACTAAATATTTATTTGACATTCTTGCCAAAACATAGAAAATGGATAAACGCCAAATTCAGAATAATAAATCATTAAAAAGTGTAATTTTTAAGAAAAATTGCTGCCTGTTAAGATAGTCATATTAGAATCGATTGTAGGTAAATGAAAAATTATTGTGAAGACAGGAATTAAAAGCAAGTAGTTGGACGAAAGATGAAAAGAGACACTTTTACGGTGTGCGCACTGGTGACTTTTGTCACCGTGACTTTAAAGTGTTTGTCACTGTCACGTCATGTTTCCAAAGTGGAGTGCGCTCACGAAGAGAGACAGTGACAAAACTTTTTTGAAATCGAAGCGTCATTTGCTGATATGGATTTCGAAGAGACGGTCGTTCTCTGTGAACTCATGAGACTCAGGTGAAAAAGAAAGCAAAGACTGGTCACACCGCCTTTGGAGTAACAGGCTACTAAGTGGAAAGTTCTATACTATGTATTATAAAATTCGAGAACATCCAAATAATTTTTTTAGATATTTCCGAATGAGTGTTAGAAGCTTTGATGAATTACTTCGCACTTTAGGACCTGCATTAATATATGAAAATACAAATGGCGAACGACCGACGACGAGTGTGACAATTTTGTCACCGGCGTACAAAAATGTCACCCAGTTGTCACGTCGTAACGTGCGCGCATCTCCATACATATCTACGGACTTGATAACGAGTGACGAAACAGTCACGGTGACAAAAGTCCCCAGTGCGCTCACCGTCTGACATCAACAACATACCAAACATTCTTAGAAATATTCAATTGATCCAAGAGCATAGAGCCCAAAAATGTTAATATATGGAGGTAATAAATAAATAATTATTTAAATATGTTAATATGGTACTAACGTATTATTTATATATTGTATTTAATGAAAAAAAATCCATAAAATAGTAGATGTGGTCACCTTATTACCTGAAGTAAATATAGTTCCTTAGGTAAATAGTAGATAGAAGAATATAATTTCTTTGAATATGAGATGTCCATGTAAACCTTTTAATAAAAATAAGTTATTTAGAATATTTATTATATACCAAAACCTAAGAAGTAAAACCGAAATATCAATGTTTTTTCCAAAGGTAACTGACAAGCAATGTATCCTAAAATTGACTGGAAATTATTGGCCAATAAGTGGTTTTTAATGTTTAATTATTTAAAAAAAAAAAATGAATAAAATAATATTGCATAAAAGTGTAAAAAATCCAAATGGCTACCGATATTTAGCTGGAGAATTGGTTTAATGCAATTTTCTGTGTAGAACATTTCAAATTATTGCCAAAATAAAATACGTTGATGTCAATTTTTTATGCCAAATTCGTTATAATATACCTCAAAAAGATTTATTATTTTAACGGAGGTTTGAAGATACGTCATCAGAGTAAGAATTATTATTTAAATATCAATATTGTTTAAGTTCAACATAAAAAAAAAACTTTCAAATGTTTACTTTATCGATATACTTAGGTATGATAAGAAATGACTAGCCTACGAAAAGAAATTAGAAGGTAATTACGATTAGATGAACTAGGGTTTTTTTTTGTGGTAAAATCATCTTATGACATCTCCCACTCTTGGGCGAAGCGGGAGATAGTGTCAGATTTTTACTGACTAAAAACCCACTCCTGTTCCTTCGTTGCCTTTCGTACCAAGGCCGAGTCTTCCTTTCAGAATCAGACTCTTAGCCCCAGTAGGCTTTAACCCTGCTGGGCCCCTGCAGTTGCTGGCACCTCCTTGACGCGCGCGTGTATCAGTACGCACCGTCGACGACTTGGGCTCGGTCCGGATGTTAACGGATGGTCGGGCGGCGAGCTACCCATTGCTCGCCGTCCGCAAGCCCGTGCCTAAGGTGGCCGGAAATCGGGATCGGAATCCCGGCGGCGGTTTTGGCGTGAAGACCGTTGCCTGACGCGATCGGCCGCCTCCTTTGCTAGCATTACTGCTTCGCAGAAGGAGGCGACCGCCTGCCACTCCTCCTCGCTCCGGACCATGGCCTGTACAAGGCCCGGTGCGAGAGATCGCCGCCGCCGATCGCCCCCTTGAGGACACGGCGTTGCTCTGCCCAAGCGGGGCACAAATCCACTGTGTGCTCCACCGTGTCCTCCGGGCGGTCCACGCAAAGGTGACACCGGAGCGTTTCTTCCGCACGAATCCGGTGCAGAAACCTCCCGACCTTACCATCATGTCCGATGAGGACCTGCGACATGCGGTAGGTAAAGACGCCATAACTTCTTTCCAGTCACGCCTCAAAGAGGGGACTTACCGCCATGATTATGGCGTGCCCGAACTAGGGGGTTGGATATAATGCCTATTGCGATGAAAGTAGAAAAAACCTGGTATTAATATTTAAGCTCTTTTAAAAATATCATTATTTGTCATTCTTCCTTCTCTAGCTAATAAATTAGAATAATATAATGTCATCTAATATTTGTGTTTCTGAATTTCTCTTATAATTGAATTTAACTGTTTATGAATAATTTTACAAAACATTCGATTTATTTTTTATTTAGTTTTTTGAGCTTTAAAATAATAAATATTTAAATCTAATTATTATTAAAAAAAAAACATTTAAGTAAGTGAATACCTATATAAGATTATTTGCCGACTCTATACAGGCATTTTTATTTTCTTCTAATATAATGGTTTTGACAAAATAAATCGTATACTTATTTACAAAAAAAGCCAAAGTTCAAAATTATAATATATTATACGAATAAAATATTTATACATAAGCATCATGCTTCTCACTATTTTTTACAGTGAGGTAATTTTTCGCAAATACCTATTTGTAAAAATATATATTTAATTATAATACAATATTTATTTTATATTTATGTTTGTCATGTAAAATAAAGATATTCTGTCCTTATTTTACGTGGTATACATAAATATATTAATATTGCTCGAAAAATATTAAAAAACTGAGTTTGACGCAAATGTGTGAGTGAGTTTGACAAAGAACACCAAACACTATGTTTAATATATGTGAAATGTATTATTAACAGGCAATAATAAAGTTATGCCTATTAAAAATGTTTCTTTTATTTGTTTCCCTTTGTTACTAATACCTACAACTTTTTGATAGCCTATGCACTATAGTAATGTGACTAGTTTTTGTCAGAGCTTTCGGTCAAGATTTTTTCGCATTTAACATATGTACATTTGTGAATGTGTTAGCTTTTTTAATAAACCCGGCAAACTTCGTACCGACTAATAGTAAGGATAACGCCATCTACTGGCATTACCAGAACAACATAATTCATTTTATAATGACATTTTAATTGGAGATGGCTTTGTATTCCGATTTTTTTTTTTCGTGATTTTTTCCATTTTTCTCACCTTTTAAACTTTCCCTGGACTATCTCGAATATTTCAAAACCAAAATTAGCCAAATCGGTCCAACCATTTTCAGGTTTTTTTTTTTCATTTTATTCCATATATTCATATATTTAGATAGATATAAACTTGACTGCAATCCTACCTGATGGTAAGCAGTTGATGGTGAGGTGCACTAGTTTATTTAGAGCCTATTTACTCCTCTCTTGAAGACACCTAAATTATAATCAAACTTCGATGAATACGGTATACACAACGAGGAGAAACGCTTAATATGTTTATTACTTCTTCACGCTCGAACGACTGACCAAATTTGGATATTTGACACACGGGTACTACATGTCCTGGAATAGGATACTTTTCATCCCGGGAATATGTTCATCATCATCATCATCTTCCTGCCCTTGTCCCATCTTATTTGGGGTCGGTGCAATACGTTTTTTTCTTCCATTCTATCCTGTCAACCGTCATACTATCACTAACTTCCTTTTCTTTCATATCACTGTTCACACAATCCATCCATCTTTTCTTTGGCCTCCCTCTCCCTCTCCACCCATCCACATGTATACTCATAACCCGGGAATATGTTCCTTTGCGATAATTTTCTATTATCACGCGAGTGAAGCCGATGGCAGCAGCTTGTTAGGAATAATTATCTCCCTGCAAATGTTTGACTGTTGGCGTATTAATTCATTAAACCCCAAGCAAACGTTGGCATTCGCTCTCTCAATATCTTCCTATTGTATCTCTAATGACGGTAATCGAAACGTTAAAATAAAATTTAGCTTTTATTATGACCTTAGTATTTGAAACTGATAGTATATAAATCTATGCGAAACTGCCCATTGTCCATTAACATCGAACAGTACGGAGCTATGTTGCTCTATGTCCGCGGGCTTGCGGACGGCGAATAACGGGTAGCATACTGTCCGAGGACCAGGCTGGAGTGACGACATGTTGGTCACACGAGCCTCAAAGAGATGGTCAGCAAAATCGACGAGGCTCACTAGGGTCGATGACTGCCAGGGCTGTGGAATTTTACGAAGAGTTACCGTGGCTTTGGAATGCAAAGGGTAATTAAAGAAATACAGGTGGTTTGTGGCTGATAAAAGTCTGACATTCCCTTTTACTTCACCTAGAGAAGAGCGGAAAAATGTTGCTCCATATGGGAATGAGTTTCGAACTGGAATAACCTGCCAGGTTCGCCATTGTCGAGAAATAAATTCCTCAAAAAGCAAAAACAAAATGATAAAAAAAAATGTTGATAGTAAACATGTGTACATAACAACTTAAATGAACAAAAAAAGTATCAAGTTTCAATGATATATTGTACACATCCTGAAACATCAAAGCCACTCATATTTTTAATGTTTTATGTTGTCACAGAAGTGATTGTATAACGAACGTTTCTCGCTATCAAATTATATAGCGAGCTAAAAATATGTTAAATAAAAAAAAAATCAGCAGTGCTAACACGAGCTGTTAATGCGATCCATTTGACGACCTAAACTGAACTGTAAAAGGGCTGGAGCTATATAAGGTGTATAGCTCCATCCCTCTTTCTCGCTCGCACGCCTGACATTTTATTATGTCCTGGTAAGTCCCCTGCCCCCCAGCCAAGTTACAATCGTTTCGTTCGCGCCGAACGCCTCGAGTAGGCCACACCTCCGATTCCTTTGTTCTGACCAGGTGACTGAGCGTTGAGATGACGTCACAACAAAGGAATCGGAGGGGTGGCCTCTCGAGGCGTTCGGCGCGAACAATACGATTGTAACTTGGCTGCACTAATAGTGGTTCGTTTGTTTGCTGCTGTGATTAGCAGCAAACAAAAGTAGCTCCAAATAATGCTAACGTAGTAGGTAGCTACCAACACTGATAAGACAAAGCTCATGGATTTTTAAGGTTCTGTACCTCAAAAGAAAAAAACGGAACACTTATAGGATCACTTTATTGTCCGTCTGTCTGTCTGTCTGTCAAGACCCTTTATCTCAAGAACGCGTGGAGGTATTAAATTAAAATTAAAACCATATACTCAAGTCTGCAGTTTCTTGAAACTGTGAAAAAATCAAACTTCTAAGGTAACGAATAAAAAAGATACGGCCGTTTATATTGAAAAAACCGTATATTTTGATACTCTCAAGGGAATCAAAATTTATAGGGTACTTCCCGTTGACCTAGAATCCTGAAATTTGGCATGAAACAAAGAGATTTAAAGAGATACAATAGAGCGGCTATCAGAAAAAATGTCTTAGAAAAACTGTCACCCTATGGCTCAGTGACGCCATCTGGCTTGGAATAGCAAACAAGCGAATTAAATTTGTCAAAATTTATAATGATTTAACTATCGCTCGGTAGGTGGCCAGGGGCCTTACCATGATAATGTGAACATTATCATGATGATAGTCGTACGAGCGAAAGAGAGTGATAGAGCTATACACCCTATATAGCTCCATCCTTTTAACAGACCGATTATGGTCGAAAAATTTATCACGTTATAAGCTCGTGGTAGAGCCTCAGTGTGTGATAATGGAAAGGTTAAGTTTTTCAGCAATAGATGGCGTTAACACAAAATCTGAAATTGTTTTGGAACTGTTTATAAAAATTATTGAATTATGATTAAATATTTCGTAAATACCAAAAATATTTACGAAAATAAACCGAAGTTAGGTCCAGTCATTTTACCATAGCAAGATTTACAATAGCGTAATGCGTAGTTCGGCATATTTTCTCAGAAAATGATTTTCTTTTAGTGCATAGAACGGATACAAACACGACTTGACGTGTAGGTGTGTCATACTAGACTGAGTGACTTATGACCACCGGGGAATAAATATCGGATCACGATTTTGTTCGCTATGTCCGGTCTATTGGTAGTATATATTGAATGTCTTTGGCATGAAGCAAAGTCTTATAGCACAAGTATAGGAATAAATCTGAAAACAGTAAATTTGTTATTACGACACAAAAAAGAAACTTTTTTGGAGAAAGTTCTTCGAGACTTGATTCAGGAATTGAAATATCTTCTATCTATATATGTAAAAATCAATGTCACTTTTCGTTGTTTTATAACTCAAGAACGGGCTCACCTATCCAAACCAAATGTTTAGGCTTTGTTCGGACTATTTAGAAGATGGTTAATGTGAAGTTTGCACAAAATCGGTCGAGCGGTTCTTCATTTATCACATTATTAGGTGTTATGAAGTTCGCCGAGTTAGCTAGTTTATTTAGATATATATCACACAATTATCACACAATGCTGTCTAGTCCCAAGCTAAGCAGAGCTTGTGTTATGAGTACTAGACAACTGATAAACATACTTAAATATTTCTAAATTCATACATATTATAGACAAATTACACCCAGACACAAAACAAATGTTTGTGCTCATCACACAAACATTTGTCCTGGATGGGAATCGAACCCACGACCTCCGGCATAGCAGTCAGGGCTACTAACCACTAGACCAACAGGCCAGTCAAAATAATTAAAGGTAAGTTTGTACGGAACCCTCAGTGCTAACTTGCCCGGTTTTTTTACTCAACATCAATAAGTAAATAAAACTAATACATTAAAATCTCCAAAAAGTAGCTGCAGTATTATAACAATTTACAAAATAATACAAACACACATCACAGTTATGTCAAATAACAGTGATAAATAAGTTTGAACGTCGTCATTCTTAATTTAGATGGTTTTCGTATTGTTGCCGTATTGGGTTATTCTGTATCATAAATGCGAACAGACAATTTTGGCCGGAGATACTTTTGTAATATACATCTATATATATAAAAGGGGAAACTGACTGACTGACATATCAACGCACAGCCGAAATCACTGGGTTTAGGAGTGTGAATTTTGGCACAAGGTTATTTTTTCCAAAATTCACTCCCTAAAGGGATGAAGCGGGGGTCCAAAGTTAGTATGAAGAAATCTACATTCATGCGAGTGAAGCCGCGGGCAGAAGCTAGTATAATAAATAATCAGCCTTTTAATGTTCCCACTGCTGGGACTCGGGCTTCCTCTCTAGGAAAAAGAACGGGCCGTAATCCACCACGCGGGCCCAGTGCGGGTTGGTGAATGTCACAAGTCTTCGAATTTTTAGTTCTTGGACATGCCAGTTTCTTCACGATGTTATCCTTCACCGTTTTTAGAGCAGTGGTAATGAAATAAGTTACACAAAGTAATGCGCCTGGCTAGGTTTGAACCCACGACCTAGAACTCGCATGTAGGGACCGTTACCACTGCGCCACCACGACTCTCAATGCAAAATATTAGTTCAACTATTTAAGCAAGAAGGTACGTCTATACAAATGAACAATGAACACGAATGTGCACAAGTTGTTTAAAAAAATATTTTAGAGTTCCTTAAATAAATGTTTCCACAGACAGATATAACGGGACAATGCGCTGTGACAGACAGTTTTAATTAGAACTATTTCTGGGGTAATGGGTACTTGTCGCTTTGTTGTCCTATTTCGTCACAACTCATAAATAAATGTAACAGAACCACTCCAGCTACGCACGGACGTTACAAATTTTTGAAATTCTCGGCTTTTCTCTACTATAATATGCAATTATCATAGTTCTACAATTTAATTCCGCCAAGTCTGTAGATTTGAATAGAATAGTATTTATTCAATGCAGGTAATCCAATAGGCAACAACACAAAAGAAAGTACAGATTTACAATATAGTTGCGCTGAGCGTGCCCGAACCAAAAGGGTCAGTAGACGCACGGTGTTGCGCCACTGGTACATGGTGGACTTCCCACCCATATACTAGCGTTTTGGGAATACATTAATTGTGCGCCCAGCACAGCTAAGGAGTGGAATTCCCTACCAGAGTCTGTGTTTCCTGACAGCTACAACCTAAGGGTCTTTAAGTCAAGAGTAACAATAGTAACCACTTTTGTCACCTGGATATCTTCTTTTTGTCTCAAAGCAATTTTAAGAAAAATGATTGATAGGTTGTGCGCGGTTATAACAAAATAGAATGTGATTAGTACCTAAAATTATATAGTATTTAAGTGTAATTGTATTTACCTACCTAGACAATAATGTACACAAATAATCTGTGGAAATGTCGTGAATTGTACATTTACCCATACCTCACACCATATTTTATTGTAATACATATTGTACATTTGTTTGTTTTGTCCAAATAAATAAAATAAAAAAAGAGTGAATAGATTACTTCTAGGCAGACGTGCTCCATCGTAGGCCACATCATCACTTACCATCAGGTAAGATGTGATCAAACGCGAGCACATCCTAAATTAAAAAAAAAAAACTTCTAAACCTTCCATATATTTGTTTTGTCTATTGGTGAAAATTGTTTACAAATGAGTTTTTTTTATAATACGTAAGGAAAACAGCAAAATACCAAAAACAAGTACACCTCCATCAATCAAAAACTTCACAGAACGTGTTTTATTTATTTCACAACAAGAAAGAAGAAAGAAATTTAAACACATCTTTTCTTTGGGCACCCGCAGCTAACCAGGATTCATTACAGAGGCGTAAGCGTGAGAAACAATCTTAAAACATTACGAGCATATAACTTAGAGCAGAATCACCCGGACGCTCTCCGCGCAAGGTCACTTCAGATCTTAGGCTTAGAGCGCGCATCACAAGATAGCGTGATAACAGAGAGATAACGTCAAAACAGCGACGTTACGAAACTGTGGAGAGTTTCCCCACTAAAGTACACGTGAAAGTAGTGTTAGAGTGAATTTTTGAAATATGCTCGATTCTTTTTTGAGCAAGTTCATTTTTGTTTGTGAGTGTTTATGGATTGATTTTTAAAATGTGGGATAGTTGTTTTGTTGTGTTTTTTTAGGAAATAATGTGGGAATAGTGAGACAACAATTTTGAACAAAAAAAATATTAAAAATTTAAAGCACCAAACAGATTATTACATTAATTTGTAAAAAAACTAAATTCAAAATTTCTATAGTAAAAATGGAAGTCGAAATAGTAAAAGACGTAGAGTACGAACAAATTGACAAACTATATGATGAATGTCTCAACTATTTGATGGAAAGCAAAAACTTTATAGAAGACAATTTAGAAGATCCCATTTACGATACGATCAAAGAAAAAGACGAAGACCGAATAGAAAAACCAATGGAAGCAAAAACAGTATACAAACTTGAAAATGAAAAATCTACTGAAAGTCTGGATTCTATCAAATCAGAACCACGATCGGACAGATTAAGAAAACTCTCCAAACAATTACCAAAGATTATTATCACTCAGAGTACAACAAGTTTAGATTTTAAGAAGGAAGATATGAAAATGATGCCTTTACGCAGTGATAAGTCAAAAAGCGATCGTGTACTACCTAGAATTGATCGACATTTACGTAGAAGTGATCTCAGTATGCCACTCATCAATCACCATCGTTACAACCAAGTGTCGACAAATGACCGCAATTTGGTGCAAGCTGATCGAGCTTTGTCGAAGAATGAAATTAGTATGTCGACCATGGATCGCAGAACGCCGAAATCAATGAAACCATTCAATCATGTCACTCCTGAGAAGAAGAAGGCAGTGCCTAATAAGTAAGTTCTTTTAATTATATCATTACCATCATCATTTCAGTCTAAAGACGTCCACAGCTGGACGTAGGCTTCGCCCAAGTGTCGCCACAACGAACGGTCCTGTGCGTCTCGCTTCTATCGCATTCCTGCGACCCTCACCTGGTCATCGTTCCTCCTTGAGGGAGACCTTTATATAACTTTATTCCACCAAACTCACAGGTATATGATGAACATCGCACTATACGCACAAAACGTTTTAGGAACGCAATCATTATGCGTACGGTTAAGAAGTGGAATTCGCTGCCGAAATCTATTTTTCCTAATGTCAATACAATTTGAGAATCCTTAAGTCAAGAGTGAATAAGTTACTTCCAGGCAAGCATCACGTACTATATGGTGAGATAGTGGTCAATCGCGAGTTAATCAAGAGTTATGAGTATACATGTGGATGGGTGGAGAGGGAGAGGGAGGCCAAAGAAAAGATGGATGGATTGTGTGAACAGTGATATGAAAGAAAAGGAAGTTAGTGATGGTATGACTTTTGACAGGATAGAATGGAAGAAAAAAACGTGTTGCGCCGACTCCAAATAAGATGGGACAAGGGCAGGAAGATGATATGAGTGGTCAATCGCGAGCCTAAAAGTAATAAAAAAAAACTAAAGTTACTAAGACCATATCGAATTTTGAGTTTGAGATCTTAGGTTCGATCCCCAGGGCCCGTTAAGCGTAGACAATGCTAGGATTAGGTTGAGGAGATCGTGGAGTATGTACGAGTCATAACAAACTGGATTTTGAGGGTCAAGCAGTTGGAACCGCGCCATTACACTAATTTCAAGTCGTGTGTGGTACGCGTGCCGACACATAATTTGGACACCTTCCTCAAAGGAGAGTCGCCGACCTCGCAGTGAAATACGACACCGTCACTTTGTGTGCAATAGTTTATAGTTTAATAATAAGTTATAGAATCATAGGCAAGACTTGTCACACAAAGAAGAAAATCAATATTATGCTCCTGTTTGACACACGACATCATCGGTTCCATGTGTTTATTTTTTTCAATACACTTACATACTCAAAATCTCACTCTTATCTCTACCGCTTTTAGGCAAGCAATGTAAGGTTTTTCGCACTAGTGTGGAAAAGTTCGCGAGGTCGCCTCCGCTACAATTTATTGTATTTATCGTATCAGGATGCACAGATTTTAATGAAAATTGGCACACGGGTAGATCTTATCCATCCAAAGGTTGTCTTTAAAAAATCGCTTTTAGCGATAAGACCGCCCATTGTGACACCCTATTAATGTTAATTTCCTGATGTAAATTGTATTTTTGGTGTACAATAAAGAATATCTATCTATCTAGGAATAGTACATTGGGCACTTTTTATCCTGGGATTATTTACCTTTGGGATAATTTTAGCGAGTGAAGCCACAGGCAGCAGCTAGTTCATAAAAAAAAATAGAAATGATCTTGACATCTGGGGAGGTCTTATGTTATTAAGAGAGCATTATGTTATTACAAACATACGTATCTATTCATATGTAGTAATACATATTATCTCAGTTCATGTAGTAACAGTCACCTCAAATGGAAACGTTTGGTTTGCATTCATTATTACAGTCACGAATGACGCACTTTAGGAGTGACAGGAAAAGCTAAAGAAAATCTAGTATTAGTTGATGTAGTAACGAGCAAAAGAATTACGTAATTAGTAATTAGTCCGTAGCAATGTTATGTTCACTTTATTTATTTAACTATATATGTATAAACAATAATAAAAGAAAAGAAGAAGGAAACAGAAGAATAGTACAAAGGTGATGCTTATTTCTCAAGAAATCTCTTCCAGCATACCTGCGAAAGGAGAGTTGGAAAAATAGACATGTAGACACTGTTGTGTTTATTTAGACACCCTCATTGCTCTCGTGGTCGCAAGCGCGACTGCTAAGCATGGAGTCCTAGGTCAAACCCAGGACTCCATGCTCAGCAATTACGCCAGTCCCAAGCGGGCAAATAGTGCTATTAGATTTTTCCATTAGGAGTTATTCTGTAGCTGCCCGGAGTTCGGCAGTTGGTGGTATGACACCCCCGTGTCTCAGAAGCAAGTAAAACCGTTGGTACTACGTCTGATCTCTCTCTGGGCGTGTCAGAATGCCGTCCCATCAGACTATGAGAGGAAAGGTACAGAGAGTGCACTTGTTCTGCGCACACACTTGTGCGCTATAATATCTCCTGAGCACTTGGCTGAGCACCGGGAGAATTATTTAGTCATACCAAATAATTCCTTCCACTGTGAGTGGACTAAAATTACCTGGGTTCCTTCAGACGCACTTTGCGTACCAGGGTCGCGATAACTCTTTCGAAAAAAACCCACAACCCAATGATCCCGCAGTAATTAGGGAAATCAGAACTATTCGTAAGCACAAACACAGGCCGACGTCTTTCCTTTTTTCGCCGCCGAGGCCCCCCGCGATTCGCCCGTCAATGATTCAGCTTGTCCCTTGCTGCCCTCCCCCAGCGAGGTCCGGTACCCACAAATCATCAAATAACTTCTCACGCTCTACGTGGACTGGGAGAGACTTTGTGTCAGACTTTTATTGGCTAAAACTCTCAGTGTTCTTTTGGTTGCTCTTTATTACGAGGGTCGCAGTCCACAGACCTTTCAGGTGTCGACCCTATTTGGTTCTTACAATTTTTCTGACATCTCTTTGAGGTGTGCTTGGCCACGACAGTCAACACGCCGTCGACCCGGACTTGATCTTTACCAGACGGGCGGCAAGCAAGCTACCCATGACTCACCGTCCTCAAACATACGTATTTTTTTATTTTATTATTGATTGGCTAGCGTTTGACCACTATCTCAACTGATAGTAAGCGATGATGTGGCCGACGATGGAGCACGCTTGCCTTGAAGTAACCTATTCACTCTTCACTTAAAAACCCCTAGGTTATAACTATCAGGAAACACAGACTCCGGCAGGGAAATCCACTCCTTAGCTGTACGCATAATGAATGTGTTCCTAAAGCGCTTTGTACGTATGGGTGGGATGTCCACCATGTACCGATGGCGCAACGCCTTACTTCTAGTGATCCGATGATGGAACAGACTTGGTGAAATTAAATTATGCATTTCCAACGCACACTCCCCGAAATGTTAACGATAGAAAACAGACAGGCTAGCAAACTCGGCATCGATGCTCAAGACTTTGATGTTTTGACTCGACGAGTGCATCACTAGCGATGCTCTTCTTGGCTCGCTTCTCAATCGTATCAAGCTGGTATTAGGCAGACCCATCCCAAAGATGAGAGCCGTACTCTATACACAATCTTACTTGCGCTTGATAAAGTTTGAGCGAACGGCTCAAACTTTATATGCGTGTGCAGCGTGAAGTACCGTCTCATCTTAGCTAAGATCACCAATTCCTTGGCAGCCTGCTGAGATGTAAGACCCGAAATGGTGGGTTTCGGCTTCCTCCTTTGCTTGTATTACTGCTTCGTAGAAAGAGGTGCCCGCCTCCCATTCCCTCACACTCCGTACGTCCCTCAGCGTCTAGTCACTTGGTTATAAGTTTTAGTAAGTCCAGTTGGAGGCATTAATTTATTAAAGACGCCACAGGCTAGTCTGATGAAGTAGACGACAACCTCCTAGGTTGACTTTTGAGAGGCCACTCATAAAAAAGCCCTGGTATATTCCAAATGATTAACTGGGCAAGGACTCGTGTCCCAACCCAAAGTAGTGGCAAGACCGTGTGGTTTTAGTCACTAAAATCTTGACAAACCCCTAAGTCATTTTCAGATGCAAATACCACATTATAGTGGGGAAAAGACTTGGCAAACGATAACAGGCTTACAAATGATGAATACTTAAATAATTTGCAGATGACGAAAGCCTAATTCACACTTAATATTATAAAGCTGAAAGTTTGTACGTATGTGTATGTTTGTAATATCTTCATGATCTGCGTAATCTTCACTTGTAGGAAGATATCTTATTTCTGGTAAAACAGAAATAATTTTGTGATGATAAAAATTGTTCGCATTTTTGATCGCATAAGTATATAATAGTGACTGAAAAGTTGAAAGGGAATCGTGGTATGGTCATGGTACCGTGGCATGGTGTGAAGAGGAGGGATGAAACGCATGTTACTAAAAGAGTTATGAGTATATATGTAGATGGATGGAGATGGAGAGATAAGCCAAAGAAAAGATGGATGGATTGTGTGAAAAGTTATATTGGGAGCTAGTGATAGCGGACGGGTGACAGGACAGAATGGAAGAAAAAAACATATTTTTTTATACTTAATATAAACTAGTGCTTGACTGCAATCTCACCTGATGGTAAGCAGTGATGCAATCGTGACTGGTGAGGGGTAATAGTTTATTAAGAGCCTATTTACTCTACCCTTGAAGACACCTAAATTATAATCGGACGGAAAGACAGCAGCAGGCAAACTGTTCCAGTCCTTCGATGTACACCGTATAAAGGAAGAAGCGAAACGCTTAGTCCGGACCGTTGAGGTGTTAACAATGTAAGAGGACTCGACGTACTTTGGGTTGTAGAAAGAGGCGTGTTGCGCCGATCCCAAATAAAACTGGACAAGGGCAGGAAGATAATGATGATTTTTGACCACGACAAGGTTTTTTGAATGGCTCACATTTTAGTTCGTCTGTTTACATAGTTTATCTTATTAGAGGCATCGCGGATTATGTCAGATTTGTGTTAAGGTCGTTGTCACTTGGTAATCTATATAAAGAACGTATTATGGAGTATATACTGTTATCTAACTGTACAATGTTCACACAGCAAAAATCCTGTTATTTTTAATAAAGCAGTGGCAAATGCTGATAGTATTATTACCATGTCTCACCACTTTTTGCTTTTTTATTTGTGGAATACTAATACATATTACAAAGCTGAAGAGTTTGTTTTATTTGTTTTTTTGAGGTTGCTTATCTCAGGAACTACTAGTGTGAATTTAAAAATTCCTTTAGTGTTGTAAAGCCCATTTATTGAGAAAGGATTAACGCTATAATTAAAAAAAAAAGCAGTAATGTAAACAAAAACCGCGTTGAAAACCTTAAAAAAAATATTGGATAAACAGACAGACGCGAAAATCGAGTTTGTTTTGTATGTTATCAAGTCTTGGGTTGCAAAGAAATTTTAACTTTGCCAGGTATCTTCAAGTCTCGAGTGAATAGACTCACTATCAATGATTGCATCACTGCTTACCATCAGATGAGATCGCAGTCAAGCACCGGTTTTAAATATCAATTTAAAAAAAAATGTTCAATATATAATTAGTTGTCCCATAAAAGTATCTCGAAATTTTAATTCAAATATTAAAACAAGATTTCATTTGTTTCTCAAGTGATTTCAGACATCCACAGCGAACACGTCCAGGATATGGCGACCACCCAAAACGTTTGGTGTCCAAGACTGGAATGGAGAATGTGGCACTGATCTCCAACGTACCCTTCGAGAGGATACGGCTGCTGAATGACACATTTCATACCCTGGTAAGTGGTTAACGAAACACAGATTACTGGTGTTATCCGTGTTACTCTCATAAGCTGTAACACTCGTAACTCCCATAAAAAGTAAAATCAAGTAAAAGAAGGGCAATGGAAAGGGCTATGCTCGGAGTTTCCTTGCGTGACCGAATCAGGAATGACGATATCCGCAGGAGAACCAAGGTTGCTGACGTAGCACAAAGAATCGCCAAATTTAAGTGGCAATGGGCAGCACACATTGCTCGCAGAACAGATGGCCGTTGAGGCCAAAAGATTCTGAAGTGGCGACCGTGTATCAGAAGACGCAGCGTTCGAAGGCCTCCTACAAGGTGGACCGATGACTTGACAAAAGTTGCGAGAATCCGATGGATGCGAGACGCACAGGACCGCTCATTGTGGCGACACATGGGGAGGCGTATGACCAACAGTGAACGTGTTTCGGCTGAAATAATGATGATGATGAAGTAAAAGAACTCTTTTACGTACTTCTTTTACGACTATACCTATTATTCCGTAGAGTTTCTTGCACGTTGTTTTCTATAAAGATCTACGCTTTGGAAATGGCAAATAGCTGCAACTTTCTTTCTGAATATGTTTTTCTTTCTTTTTCTTTGATGAATTTCTTCACAAATCAAAAGTGCTTGACAATTGTCAATTTTTTTTTTTGATAAGGATTTGCCGCGTGGTAACAACGCCGATTTACAAATTGTAGGTTTACGGGTCCAAACCCAGCCAGGCGCATTGTTTTGTGTCATTTATTTCATCACCACTGCTCTCAAAACGATGAAGGAAAACATCGTGAGGAAACCGGCATGCCCTAGAACCAAAAATTCGAAGAAATGTGACATTAACCAGCCCGCACTGGGCCCGCGTGGTGGATTACGGCCCATTCCCTCTCCTAGAGAGACGAGGCCTGAGTCCCAGCAGTGGGAAAATTAAAAAAGGCTGATTATCCTTATGATCTATTTGAAATATTGTTTTGACTCTATTGTTTTTACACCCCTGCCATAGTGGTTGCTAACCTAAATGCGTGTGTGGGTACATTTACCCTGCCTCAACCCCCCTTTCTAAGTACTTTGATGGGAATGCCAGTCACTAGTCTATACTTATGGGTAGTACAAATTGCCGGAACAGTAGACAGCTATTATTTATTGGCATTTGTAATTATTTAAGTAGTACCTTCATCTAAAATGTAACTAACGTTTACAGTAATGGTCCTAGGGTGTTTCCATGGGAACACTACATTGTTGTATTAAAAGGGTTGATTAAATTATATAGGGATACAATGTTGTTTGAAGTATTCATGCCAAAATGTTGTGTTAACGTAAAAAGAGTGAGAACAGGGCTCTATTACTAGTATATGCAGTCTATGTACCAATCTCTTTGTAAGATAGATACTATAGTTACTTGTATTTTGTGAGATCATATCAATTATTTTTGGTCTCTCACTTTCTGAATCCAGTTCTAACCTAACGAGAACGTTCTAAGATTTTTGTCAAGCTATCACACCATTGGCAGACACAATTATCGACACAATTATTTATTTTTTATTTATTTAAAACTTTATGCACTAATGAAACACTGTATAAAGGCGGACTTATTGCCTTAGGCATTTTCTACCAGTCGACCTTAGGGTGGTGCAGAGATATAACATGGCAGGTGCAGCTTAAAAGTAAACTGACAGAGAGGAAATAAGAACAATAATAAATATATACTTAGATAGATACATATACAAATAAAGAATGATATTGAGAGAAAAACGAATACAACTAATCGAGAGTGTGATGAATCTAACTTCTTGCGAAAGTGTTCTCGTGCTTTCACTTTAAAGGATAACCGACAGGTTGCCGTCCTGATGTTCAGAGGGAGCGAACCCAGAGCGGTGCGTCGGACATATTAGTATCACTAATTACAATAAACTCACAATAACAATTTATTAGAACAAGTCCAGTTGTTAGAAATTATATATATATATAAGTATGTAAAATGGTGACTGAATCGTATGAAATATCACATCGATTCTTTGATTTTTCCCCTATTTATTTTTTTTATTGGGTGGGAACATTATCTTATAACATCCCCCGCTCTTGGGCGGAGCGAGAGATAGTGTCAGACTTTTACTGACTAAAAACCCACTCCTGTTCCTTCGTTGCCTTCGTCCCAGGGCCCCGGGTTCCGCTTTCACACTACCCGTGGCCCCAGTAGGCTTCGACCCTGCTGCTGCTGAGCCCCTACGATTTGCTGACATCTCCTTGAGGCGCGCGTGGAACAGTACGCGCAACCATTCCCGTTCATGCTCAAAACTCTCCTCGTGACTATTTCCTCCCTTGAGAACCATCTCCATAACAACCATAACAACTTTTCACAATTTATCAAAGACATATCTAACCACTCCATCTTCCCCCAGATCAACCTCCGTTGGCGCTGGATCGTGATCGGCACCATAGTGGTTCACTTCGCCATCTGGTTGGTCTTCGCCGTGTTCTGGTACATCGCAGCGCTGGCCCACTACGACTTCGAGCCTGACCCTCCTAAGAGGACGTGTGTTACTGGAGGAAAGGATTTTGTGACGATTTTCTTGGCTTCTGTTGAGGCACAGGTTAGTAAATCTTAAAATAGAATGTTTATGAGAAAAATATTTTTCAATACACTTACTCGAAAACCAACTGTTATCTCTACCTTCTAGGCAAGCAACTTTCTGTTTCTCGCACTAGGGTGGAAAAGGGCGCGCGCTCGCCCCGCCTAATTTTATTACATCTATCGTAACAGGCTGAGCGCTAAGCAACCCCCGCAAGTCGTGCGTCAACCCCCGTTTATTTATATCTTCGTAAGTGTATTGAAAAACGTCGTTTGATACACGTGGAAAATTTTCACTGTAGCACTCGGTTCCATAACGCCCTCGCCTACGGATCGTGCGTATTCCTCCTCGGTCACAATGACAAACTTTCTCCACTTGCATCAAAATGTACTTTATTATCTAACCAGATTATCAATAAATAATCAAAAATAAAATACAAACTATGCAAACAATATCAAAATTTGTAGAAAAATAAACGAGATATAAAAATGATTAGAAACAAATATGTTTGTCTCTCTCGTCAAGACTCCTTTTTCTATGGCGGTCGTACGGGTGTGATGAACTTTGACGTCATAGATCAAATCGGACATTTATTTCTTATTAACAGCATTGAAGCTTTGTTAATTTGTTGTTGATGAATATTTATTTATTTTATTTTACACAAGGCTTAAAGACAAATAGAAAAAAATATATAAACAGTGTAATATTATCAAATCGTAAAATAATTACAAGTACACACAAGTCAATTAATTACTAATGAGAGAAGTTAATAATCGAAAAAATTCTGTGCCATCTGCTGCCGCAAGGTCACCACACTGGTGCAGAACAAGTCGATATCAAGGTCACTGATACGTGAAGATATAAATAAAAAATTATATCACATATGTTTACTAGAGCTGAAAATGATAATATATTAGCATTTTTTTTGTAAGAATGATATTACAATTTAGGTGCACGATAAAATATATACCGATTTAAAGGCTAATTAAAAAATAATGCAAAAGATAAAAAGATATTATGTAAACGAAAGTATGCATTGGTAAAATTTGGAGTTAGCAGTGCAAGATTTTCTGTTTTTAAAACATGTTTTGTAATACAAAATGGCGTAATCATCATATCAGCCGAAAGACATCCACTTTTGGACATAATCCTCCTCTAAGTGTCGCCATAACGACCGATCCTGAGCTTCTCGCATCCATCGCATTCCCGCGACTCTCCCCAGGTCATCGTTCTACCTTGTAGGAGGCACACCGACGCCGCGTCTTCCGATACGCATTCGCCACTCGTGAACCTTTCGGCCCTATCAATCATATGTTCCAGTGCGTGTTGCCAGTAATGACATATGGCTCTGAAACGTGGTCGCTTACAATGGGCCTCATCAGAAAAATTAAAGTCACCCAAAGGGCAATGGAAAGGGCTATGCTCGGAGTTTCCTTGCGTGATCGAATCAGGAATGAGGATAGCCGCAGGAGAACCAAGGTCACCGACATAGCACGAAGAATCGTCAAACTTAAGTGGCAATGGGCAGGGCACATTGCTCGCAGAACGGATGGCCGTTGGGGCCGAAAGGTTCTGGAATGGCGACCACGTACCGGAAGACGTAGCGTTGGAAGGCCTCCTGCAAGGTGGACCGATGACCTGGTGACGGTTGCGAGAGTACGATGGATGCGGGACGCACAGGACCGTTCATTGTGGTGACACTTGGGGGAGGCCTATGTCCAGCAGTGGACGTCTTTTGGCTGAAATGCTGATGATGATGATGATGAATCATCTGTTCTACTAGTAACGTGCCCTGCCCACTGTCACTTAAGTTTAACGATTCTTCGAGTTATGTGGGCAACCTTAATTCTTCATTCCTGATGCGATCACGCAAGGAAACATAGCCATTACCATTAATTACCCTTTGGGTGACTTTAAACCGTTTAGGGGCCCAAGTCTGCTATTTTTATAAATTCGTCATTCCAACAAGATTCCATTGTCATTTTACTAAAAGTTCGTACTCTGCTAATTCATAATGATATACCATTGATCGGTCAATGGTCTCGTAACAGAGTTGTGGTAGAATGACAATATCGAGCTTATTAAAAGCAATGACTGCACAATGACGTTCTAATGGTAGGTCACTGATCAAAGGAACTGTCAAAATTTTTCAGATTATTCAGACATTCATCGTCAATATCTACGAGATTACCATTCTATGCCATCTTTCAATGGGTGTCAGCGGTTGACTATTGGAAAGTCATAATGACGCCATTTTATCAGTAGATTACCAAACTTGTCAAAATCAACAATTATGAAATCAATGATAGACTATTGTAATAGCAGATTTGAGGCCATTGCTTGATGTAAGCGACCACGAGGACAATGGCGATTAAAGTAAAAAATTGTTAACTGTGTTTGCACAAATAGTTCATCATCATCATTTCAGCCGAAAGACGTCCACTGTTGGACATAGGCCTCCCCCAAATGCCGCCACAATGACCGGTCCTGTGCGTCTCGCATCCATCGGACTCCCGCGTCCCTCACCAGGTCATCGGTCCACCTTGTGGGAGGCCTTCCAACGCTGCGTCTTCCGGTACGTGGTCGCCATTCCAGAACCTTTCGTCCCCATCGACCATCTGTTCTGCGAGCAATGTGCCCTGCCCACTGCCACTTAAGTTTGGCGATTCTTCGGGCTATGTCCGTAACCTTGGTTCTCCTGCGGATATCCTCATTTCTGACGCGATCACGCAAGGAAACTCCGAGCATAGCCCTTTCCATTGCCCTTTGAGTAACTTTAAGCCTTCTGATGAGAAGAGTACTTCTAAGAGAGCACAAATAGTTACTGAATTACATTCTACGATAAGATTGGAGAGATAAGATGAAGCAGTATAAAATTAGAGAGATTAGATAGAAGTTCACAGTCAACTGGAACATGGGATTATTACTTTGTAAGTATTTGTATCGCATCAGCGAGTACCATTATATTGTAGAGATGTAGATAAAGTTTGGGTGATAACATATATAGCGAAATAATAAAATGTGGTTTCTACAATTTTAGTTCCTGTTCCACATAAAATATATTATAACAGTCTAACAGTTAAGGATAAATACTTTTACCACAGCATGTAGGTATTTATCACAATTAACATACTAAAGGTGAACATTTATGAGTATGTTTTTTTTTCGGTCGCAATATCATCTAATGACATCCCCCTCTTGGAGCGAGAGATAGTGCCAGACTTTTACTGACTAAAAATTCACTTCTGTTCCCTCGTTGCGCTTCATACTAGGGCCGAGTCTTCCTTTCAGAATCAGACCCTTGGCCCCAGTAGGCTTCGACCCTGCTGGGCCTCTACGGTTGCTGACTTGCTGACATCTCCTTGAGGCACGCGTTGAATACTAAGCGCCGTCGACGACTTGGGCTCGGACCGGACGGTTACCAGACGGTCGGTCGCCGAGCTACCCATTGCTCGCCCTCCGACCGGAAGCCCGCGCCTTCGGTGGTCGGAAATTGGGATTCCGATCCCAATTTCCGACCACCGAAGGCTAAGGCGCGAAGGCTATTGTCCCGCACATGCACGTGCGGCCTCCTCCTTTGCTAGCATTACTGCTTCGCTGAAGGAAGCGACCGTCTGCCACTCCTCCTCGCTCCGGACCATGGCCTATACCAAGGCCCGGAGATGAGTATGTATGTATGTTTATTACTTCATCATGCTCCAACGGTTATACGGATTTCGATGAAACTTAATAGACGGATAGACCTGGAATTATACATAGAATACTTCTTGGTACCTTTTTCTTCTGTCAACCTAACAACAACTAGTTATTGTGACTGGCCTGTTGGTCTAGTGGTTAGTGGCCCTAACTGCTATGCCGGAGGTCGTGGGTTCGATTCCCACCCAGGACAAATGTTTGTGTGATGAACACGAACATTTGTTCTGTGTCTGGGTGTAATTTATCTATAATATGTATGTATTTAGAAATATATAAGTATGTTTAACAGTTGTCTAGTACTCATAACACAAGCTCTGCTTAGCTTGGGACTAGACGACGTTGTGTGAAAGTTGTGGAATATTGTGGAATATTATATCTCCTTGAGGCGCGCGTGGAACAACTACACACCGTCGACGACTTGGGCTTGGACCGGACGGTTACCGGACGGCTGGACGGCGAGCTACCCATTGCTCGCCGACCGCAAGCCCGAGCCTACGGTGACCGGAAATCGGGATCGGAATCCCAGCGGTTGGGGCGCGGGGGCTATTGTCTCGCACGTGCAATCTCCACCTTTGCTAGTATTACTGCTTCGCAGAAGGAGGAGTCCATCTGCCACTTCTTGCTTCGGACTATGGCCTATACCAAGGCCATGAGTATGTAGAACCGTTTACGGATTTCGATGAAACTTAATAGACGAATAGACCTGTAACTGTACATAGAATACTTCTTGGTATATTTTTCTACTGTCAAGCTGGCAAGAACTAGTTATTGTGATAAAGTTGTCTCGTAAGAGTAACTTTAAGAACATCTAAACTAACTCACAGGCACACTCTAAGAACAAAACATAAGAACAGTACCAACAGAGGAAACACTCAACTGAACTCAAGTAAAGAAGCAACATCACAATATTATATTAGGGACGGCAACAAATTGCCCTCGTTCTCAAACGACAGGCAGACAGACACACGATCAGATTAGTGAAGATTGCCAATTATTGCATTAGCGAGGATTTACTTGAGCCGCCCACTGTGGACAGTAAGTGTAAATCACATTATAAGGGCTGAGGTCGGTATGTTATAATAGAATGGAGCGAATAGACTCATAAAGGGAAACTCGACATACATTTTCACTGTGTTTTCATACAAGCGCTCTCACGCGATTATGACGTTATTACACATTTTTCGTTAGATATTTTGGAAACACAGTATCTTGTGGATATTATCTAGGTTTCTATTGAGATCAATTTATAAATTTGTGTAAAACTAATCCAGTAAAGACCTCTGAAAATCTGCTATTTTGCATGAACTTTGACACTTCATAATTTACTCAAAAATAAAAAAAAAAACAAAAAAGTATAACAATAGGAGCCTTGCAAATTTAATCAAAACTCTGAATAATGACAATTTTTTTCAATTACTCTGAAGGGTTTAAAAAAAAACACGAATTTACTGGAACAAGTTTTATAAAATATTGGAGTAAATCACGGAATTACCGAATGCTAACAGAATTTTTAGGCGTTATCTTTCTTTTTTCGCGTTGCCTTTTCGTCAAACATCGCGTTGCATTGCGCTAGATGAAGTAACAAGCTTTTAAACCATGTTCGATGTTGACGTTAGGCGAGTGGAAAAGGGCCCTCTTAATAAACTAGAGCACTTCAACTTTTAACGATTGCATCACTGCTTACCATCAGGTGAGAATGCAGTCAAGCTCTAGTTTAAATCATATAAAAGAAGGAATGTATAATTGACTTTATATAGGATAAAATTTTATTCTTCCATTAAGTGCTGGGTGTTAACTCCTCGAGCGGGGATTGTTCATACGTCTGTACAACTTGAGTGACTATGAAAAACGCTTAATTGTCGTTTTGTATACACGGATGTACGAAATTTATTCGGCCGAATTTTTTTTTTTTTTTTATTTCTTTTTCATTTCTTTTTGGCGATTTTACGTAAAAATGCGCAATTACATAATAAATATACTCCTCTAATAGATCCATTATTAAGCCAATGTTTTTATACTTTCTTAAACGTCCCTTTCATCTCTTTTTGGATGCCCCAGCGGTAACCCGACTGACATTGTTTATGGGTTGAACGTCATGGGTTCAAACTGCTCTCAAAACGGTGAAGGAAAACATTGTGAGGAAAACAGTGGAAACAAGTTTCGAAGGCATCTGACGTCCAATAACAAGAATTTGGTTGACTGGTAGAGAATGCCTAAGGCATTAAGTCTGCCTTTGTACCTTTGTGTTGCATGAAGTTTTAATAAATAAATAACAAGCATTGGGCTCGCGTTGACTATGGCCCATTCCATCCGAGGCCAGAGCCCTAGCAGTGGGGAGTTTATAATCCTCATTATTTATATTTTACTAGAGGTCCTGACAAACCTTATCCTGTTCGATTTGTGTCAGAAAAAAAAAAATTTGGGCCCGATGCGATCCAATTGTATTTTCGAATCATCCAAGGATCTACGAAAATATACGCCGAAAATTTTAACCAAATTCAAGCCGTTTGAGAGGAGTTAGGTGACAAACACACATACAGAAGAATTATGTAATAACGATTTATTACATTCAAGACTGATAATTGAAATAAGTATCTTTGCATTATTTTAATTGTTTTAGTTAAGTAATATAACTCTTAACATTCGATCATTTTTCTATGATTTTGTACTGATTAGATTTGCCTTCTATACCTAACCAAGTTTTTGATTACGTTCCTGAACTAAATGGAATAAATATATCAATCAATACATCAATGCAGATTCAGTTGACCTCCTGACCTTGACCTTAAACGACATTCAACTGGTAAAACACTTATGTCCTATTCTTAGTAGCGTGCACTGCATATTAGTTCTTTTGTGGAGTAAGTTGTGTAATTCGTGCAGATTAGTCGACAAAACGAGCCAGTCGAAGCGTACCGCAGTCCACACAATGACATTGTGCGCTGACTTTGTACTTGAAATGAAAAAAAAATACTGCGTTTACATTACTATCATCATTTCAGGCGAAATACGAGTAATACGACCACAGTTGGACATAGATTTCCCTTAAGTGGATCTCAGCTTACCATCAGGTGTTACCGCAGTCAAGCACTGGTTTATAGCAATTTAAAAAAAAAAAGTGTCGCCGCTACGAACGTTTCTATGCGTTTTGCATCCAGTCCAGGCATGCAGGCCGACAGCAAGTGGACCGATGAGGTCCAGTTTGTGGGAAGCCGTCCAACGCTGTTTCTTTCTGTACGCGGTCACCAATCCAGAACCTTTCGGCCCCATTAAAATTACATTCATCATTTCGTCTAGGCTTCCAGCTGAATCGCTCTTCGTTCATCTATTGTACCATCTCAACGTGGGCGCTAACTAGTCTAACTACAGAACAATCACGCACAAATAGATTCGTCATTAAGTCCGAAACAGCGTGAAATAAGGAAGCCCATACAATTGTCTCAAGGTGTCAGCCGTGAGCTGAGAATAGACCACGATTGCCTTTGATCCGAGGAATTGAATCTCCGAAGAGATAGAAGTGGGTGTAAAGATGACTGGGGATATTAGGATGTTAGTATGGCTAATAAACAACAATAACAATGGTGCTGACTCTAAGAACTGCTTAAGAGTTATTGAACTTGGAGTATATTACTGGGCCCACCAATGAGTTCCATTGAGGATGGTGGAATAATCTTTATTACTAAAAAACCTAAGTATAAGTCAACTTGGTCCCTTACAATGGGCTTCAGTCACCCAAAGGGCAATAGAAAGGGCTATGCTCGGAGTTTCTTTGCATGATCACATTAGGAATGAAGATATCCGCAGGAGAACCAAGGTCGCCGACATAACCCGAAATATCATCAAATTTAAGTGGCAGTGGGCAGGGCACATTGCTCGTAGAACGGATGGTCGATATAGGGCCGAAAGGTTCTAAAGTGGCGACCGCGCACCAGAAGATGTAGTGTTGGAAGGCCTCATACAAGATGGACCGATGACCTGGTGAGATTCGCGGGAATGAGATGGATGCGAGACATACAGGTCCGTCTGTTGTGGCGACACTTGGGGGAGCCCTATGTCTAACATAGGACATCCTTCGGCTGAAAGGCGGGAGAGGGAGACCAAAGAAAAGATGGATGGATTGTGTGAAGAGTGATATGAAAGAAAAGGAAGTTAGTGATAGCATGACGAGTAACAGGGCAGAGTGGAAGAAAAAAACGTGTTGCGCCGACCCCAAATAATACGGGATAAGGGCAGGAAGATGATGATGATGATGAGTGACGGATAAAGACATTACAGTGGGTAACGAAGCAAAACCCAGTTTCGTGCTAGGGATTAAACTGTGTAACAAACATTGAGGGATGTTTCAGTAGACTAATAGGGCTACTGAAATGTCAGGAAAAAGATTAATGTATTCTATGGAATAAGATAAGCACCGATAACAACAGTTAGGGCTGAGAGATGAAATAATGAAAGAATTGATGACCGCGTAGTAGTCAATCGATGTGAAAAGTAGATGAGAGTATGTTAATAATACATATTAATAGCCTGATTGATCGGCAATTTTATATGAGAAAAATCTAAATGGATCTATATGTAATTACTTAATTAGATAATTCTTCAATGTCCTGCCATGGTCTTAGACGCCGAAACATCTTCAGAAGAACCATATGCCGCCAAAAGTTCGACTTCCCGATCAAAATTCACCAGTTTACTTCCTCAATCATCACATAATTGAACCAAACTGCAGTCAAGATCCAATTAGTCCAATCTTACCGCCAAAGACTAAATTGTGGCAATCAAGGACTATTGAGTGTTGCATCCTTTTTACGGGAGTTAACGGAGGGCGTTGCTTGGGAAATTGGGATATAATTTGTGTGACTTAGCAAATTAGGTAGGTTGGTTTGTAGCGGGTCCTGTTTTGTAATTGGTTAAACGTACCTCCATGGTTTTAATAAGCAAATAGGGATGTCAGCAGTGATTAAACATGACGATATTTCGATGTATCGATATTTGTAAAAATATCAATATCGGCCTTGATATATCTAGGGGGAAATATCGATATATCAGTCAAACTTTTCGAGATCGGAAAACGGTTTTAAAATAATGATTTATTTAGTTCAATCTAGCTCAACAATAGGTAATAATTTTTTTTATACAAAACGTACATTATTTTAATATATGAGAACCATAATCATACTAAATAACAATATTCTAATATTTTAAAGACCAATTTATTGTTTCAGGCAAACCAGCATTTGTCCGGTGACGAAAGTAAAAACATACTCGTCATCGACAACAGTTATTTTTTTTTCATACGTTCCTATTTTTTTATGGCTTTGAATTCCGTTAAATATCCTGATAATTAATTAATTTTGAAAAAAATATTGTTTTTGATACGATTTTCGATATTCAATATTTTGTATCGATATATCGATGTTTTGGATAAAAATATACAGACTGAAAATATCGATATATCGATGTATCGATATTTTTTCAACAAGCCTTTAAGCAAATTGATTTCTTATAGGTACATTACCTTGAGGACAGAGATAGTCACTCCATGTAAAATCTAGCTATTTAGCTGCATGTACTTAGATTGAAGTCAATAATACCTACAAGTCCACGGACACGTTGCTTCATAGACGCTTCGAAATACCCCAGCCCCCCTAGTAAAGTTACGATCATTTCGTTTTCGTCGAACGTCTCGAGTAGGCCACGCTTCCTATGCCTTTGTTCTGACCACGTGACTGAGTGTTGAAATGACGTCAGAAAAAAGGAATCGGAGGCGTGGCCTACTCGAGGCATTCGACGCAAACGAAACGATCGTGGAGCATGCTTGCCTAGAAGTAGCCTATTCACTCTTGACTTAAAGACCCCCAAGTTCTAGCTATCAGGAAACACAGAATCCGGCAAGGAATTCCACTCCTTGGCTGTACGCATAATAAATGTGTTCTCAAAACGCTTTGTGCGTATGGGGGGGATGTCCACCAAGTACCGGTGGCGCAACGCCGTATGTCTAGTGGTCCGATGATGGAACGGACTTGGTGGAATTAGATTGTGCAATTCAAGTGCACACTTCCCGAAATTTAAACGATAAAAAACCGACGGGGCCTGTATCATGTGCCACTCTTGCTAGCAGTGCTAGTTTAATCCGCCACTGGGAGTTTAAATAACAAAATAATGTAGGTGCCGTAACATTACAAGATCACTTAATTACGCCACTGTAAACTCCACAACCTTCTTGATCGAAATCCGCAACGAAAAAGGTGGAAATGGTCATCTGTAAACTTAACGGTTTTATTTTGTCTTTTTCAGACTACGATCGGCTTCGGAGATCGCGCGATAGATGAAGAATGTCCAGAGTCAATATTCCTGTTTATAATGCAGGTAAAGTTGATTATACAGTCATTTTTATGTACTTAAATCCATAATTCCATAGGTGTATATATAGGGCGGAGAGAGTGGGCTGTTGGTGCGTACCTAAATAGGTAGGTACTGTCGCACTCTGCGACGGGTTTCTTCGGGGACCGGGACTTGTTAAATGCTTTAAAAGCTTTATACTTCTATAATACTTTTCTTCAAGAATTCAGACATTTCTCTGTTCTACTCAATTTTTAAACCTATTCTAGAACAACAAAATCCTTAAAAGTATATTCTACAAGCCAGTTCGTTAACCTAACTCATGCGATCTCCTTTCGATATCACAGTACACAGTGTAGGTAATTAAAAAAAAAAAAAAAAAAACAGTAGTCATAAATAACAGTTGTACCTACCTATTACATACGTAGGTACAGATTGTACACACAGCTGACACAAACACAACATTCATTTCATAAATATTTACATAGGTACTGCAGTGAAGGCCGTTCATTGTTAACAGAAATAATAGAATCGTGTAATCATTGTCAGTTTGTGAAAGATGGTAAATAAACAAATTACAGTACAGATTTTGTTAGGCAAGCAGCGCCATCTAGTTTATTTATATGAACACTTGTAAATGTTAGTCTCGTTCTATTGTCACTAGATGGCATTAGCTGTATCAAATTTAATTTGGTTTTCTTTGATGGAACGAAAGAGAGTGTCAGATTTTTACTGACTAAAGCCCACCCGTTTACCTTCCATTGCCCTTTAAGTTCTAGTATGTCTTGATAAGTTGATCCCTATTACAGTTAATCCTGGGTACGGGCCTCTCAGGCGTGCTGACGTGTGTTGTCTACGCCAAGCTGACGAGACCGGAAAAATTGTCCAGAGATGGTGTCGGATTTAGTAAGAAGGCTGTGGTAAGACATTTTTAATACAATTACTCGAAAACCCGCTCTTATCCCACCGCTTTTAGGCACGCAATAGACGGTTTTCCGCACTAGTGCAGAAAAGTGCGCGTGCTCTCCCCGCCACATGTTTATTACATTTATCGTATCAGGCTCGGCGTGCGTCGACTCCCACCAGTCCCCGGTCAACCCCCGTTTATTAATTTCTTCGTAATTTTAGTGAAAAAAGTCGTGTGATACACGTGCAAATTTGTCACCGCAGGCCTCGGCTCCATAACACACTCGTGCGAATTCCGCCTCGATCGTAATGACAAACTTTCTGCACTTGTATCAAAATGTACTATTTAACTATTTACTTATATTATTGTCTTATTTAGACAAGAGCTATGGTAAATGATGTGTCAAATTCGTCTTCAAAGCTAGAGTGAATAGGCTGTAAATAAAATAATGTGCCTCACCATCAATGATTGCATCACTGCTTACCATCAGGTGGTATCGCAGTCAAGCGCTAGTTTATATCAGTTAATAAAAAAAAACCTATTTACCTACTCGTACTTTCTTCTTCATATCTTTCAGATCAGCATGCGCGACGGTCGCCTCTGCCTGATGATGAGGGCCTGGGACCTCAATTACGACCACATCATCAGCTCCGAGTTCACTGCACACTTTGTTAATACTTACAGGTGAGGAAGTCTCACAAAACTCCGTTCAAAAGGGAGCATCTTCCGACCAGACGAGTGTTGTATCTGGTCCGGGCTAACTGCCCGATAGTCCAATTTAGAAGTATGTTAAAAATCCCGCAAAACTTCGTTGAAATAAGAGAAACCTCCGACCATAAGTGTGTTTATTTATTAAATACTTTAAGCACACGAAAGTACAGAGGCAGACTTAAGAGGGTTTTTTTCACTCGCCTATCGTCAACATCGAGCATGTATTTCGAAACATGCAAGTATGTTTATCAGTTGTCTAGTACTCATAGAACAAGCTCTGCTTAGTTTGAGACTAGATGTTTTTTTTATGGTTCAATTTTTAGGGGTTTTTATTTTGCTTATCTACATTTAAAAATACTAACTATAATGACATACAAATAAAAAATAATAATAATAAAAACCCTACACTAATTACAACTAACTAAAATCAAACTAAAATATGGAGTCAAAAAACTCTTCCACATCGCTGTCTACTGAGCTTTTTTACTTAATTCTTCCTCCAACTTAAAACAAAAACTTTTCTATTTGTTTGCCTTAACGGTACACCTACCATGTTTTGTTTCTGCACCACCCTAAGGTCGACTGGTAGAAAATGCCTAAAGCATTAAGTCCGACTTTGTACAGTGTTTATTACTAGTGCATAAAGTTTTAATAAATCATCATCATTATCAACATCATTTTAGCCGATAGACGTCCACTGCTGGACATAGGCCTCCCCCAAATGTCGCCACAAAGAATGGAATCCGATGGATGCCAGACGCACAGGACCGTGCGTCTTGCATCCATCGGATTCCCGCAACCTTCACCAGGTCATCGGTCCACCTTGCAGGGGGCCTTCCAACACTGCGTCTTCCGGAATGCGGTCGCCACTCCAGAACCACTCCATCTGTTCTGCGAGCAATGTGCCCTGCCTATTGCCACTTAAGTTTGGCGATTCTTCGTGCTATATCGGCAACCTTGGTTCTCCTGCGGATATCTTCATTTCTGATTCGATCACGCAAGGAAACTCCGAGCATAGCCCTTTCCATTGCCCTTTGAACCATTGCCTTTTAATAAATAAATAAATGTAATTTCCTTTCCAGGACCAAGGAAGGTGAAGTGATACGCTACTACGCGCGTAGTCTCAGCCTCCAGCAGCGTCAGTTCCTGCTCTGGCCGGTCACGTTGGTACACGTCATCGATGCCACCAGCCCGCTGTTTGGGTACACGCCGGATTTGATCGCTCATAACAGGTAAGGATGGGAGATTATATTTAAGAGAATGGGATAGTGCTGGTTTTTGCGGGGCTCCGGGGGTTAGATACAGACATATAAAACTACAAGCTGTCCTGACAGCTGGTTTTTCGTCAGAAAAAAATTGAGAACCTATTGCAGCGCCACCTACCGGTTTTGAGAATGATTTTGGATCATTTTGAATATTTAGGGATGAATTACACTAGACCGGCAGGACCAGGGCCGGGGCGGAAACGAAAATGGAGCGTGTATCCTCTTTGGACGAAAGATGAAGAATTTATTACTCTATGTAGATACTTATCAGATGATGAAGATAAATTCTTTGGATATTTAAGAATATCCTGGCCAAAAGGCGAATGGTGTAAATGGGGAGCAGTCGGTCTCTTACAGAACGCGACGCGTGGCGCTCGCGCTGCAGAGCACGTTGGCAACATGCTGAGCACGCGCTGGGCTTGCGTCGCTCACACGCTCAATGAACACGCTCGCCTAATGTTGGGGAAGCCTAAAAATAATGTGGTTCTTCCCTAATTATTCGTCGCTCACTGTCCATAAGCAGTATGGAAGAGTGTTCGTATTACAACGGGACGTGGAAGGGACGGGGCGGGACCGTGCAACAACCGTGGTGCAAATCAGTGCCTCGTCCGGCTCTCGTACACGGTACGCCCCGGGCACGGCCCGGTCTAATATCATCCCTTATCTAAACCCTATGCTAGAATCTCTCGCACCGGGCCTTGGTACAGGCCATGGTCCGAAGCGAGGAGGAGTGGCAGGCGGCCGCCTCCTTTTGCGAAGCAGTAATGCTAACAAAGGAGGAGGCCACACGTGCACGTGCGAGGCAACGGCCGTCACGCTCCAGCTGCCGGGATCCCGATCCCGATTTCCAGCCACAAGGTACACAAGGGCAAAATGAGTATAACCTCGCCATAATCATCATACTTTTGCCAACTAGCTCTGAAAGGAAAACTCGGCCCTGGAATGAAAGGCAACGAAGGAACAGGAGTGGGTTTTTAGTCAGTAAAAGTCTGACACTGTCTCCCGCTCCGCCCAAGAGCGATGGATGTCATTGGATGATTTACCCATCGAAAAAAAAATTATCTTGGGGTCAGCTTCCAGTCTAACCGGAAGTGGCTAATAATACCCGCATTTTATATGGAGCGACTTCTTGTTTGATCTACACAACCCAGTTACTAGACAACAAATGATATTCCTTGGATAGACTGACTAATAGACTATCTTTCACTTTAATAATTTGTCTTTTATTTATGCGGACCTGTATACACTTTTATTTATGTATAGAAGCAACAAGAAATATGTAACCAAGATTTATGTAAGTCATATGATTTAAAAGAATTTCCATGGAGTTTCTTGCACGTTCTTCTCCATTGAGATCTGCGCTTTGTAACTTGCAATCTAGCTTCACTTTTTTGACTGATCGTTACAATTCAAAAATGCCTGTGAAATAAACTTTTCCGATTTCTAGTTTCTGATGTAGACTGTTTTATACATTATTATATATTCTCTTCCACAGTTACGAGATCACAGTCAGTCTGAAAGGCGCTTCAGCATCCATGGGCACGTTCACTCAGAGCCAGACGTCGTATCTGCCCAAAGAGGTCGCGTGGGGATACCGGTTCCCTCCGGTCGTGAAGTAAGTGAATCAAAGGATCTGTTAGAAAGTGACTAATTAAAATTTAATGACAAGTATAGTGAAGTGAGCGTGTTCTCCTCAACTATCTCATTCCAATTCCAAACCACCACGCTGTATCTTTTTCGCTTCGTGGTGAAAAAGAAATCGACGCGAGTTTCAGCAAGCATCCCTGCCCCCCTAGCCAAGTTACGATCGTTTCGTTAGCGTCGAACGCCTCGAGTAGGCCACGCCTCCGATTCCTTTGTTCTGACGTCATCTCAACACTCAGTCACGTGGTCAGAACAAAGGAATCGAAGGCGTGACCTACTCGAGGCGTTCGACCCGAACGAAACGATCGTAACTTGACTAGAGGTGCTGATGCTCTACAAAAATGGGAGAGCCCCATTAACACCCGGGACCCGTTTTTGTGCTGAAATAATGTTTCAAATTAAATAGGCACTATAGTAATATACTATGATGTTATCAAATACAACGTAATTCTCATACAACTGTATGAACGTATTTTCTGGAAGAAAAAAGGAAATAACTTCAATTTACCGTAAATACAAGATTCGAGCAGTGGTGGCCGAGTGGTAATGGCCCAGACTTACGAGTTGTAGGTCGTGGGTTCAAACCCAGCCAGGCGCATAGCATAGCATACTGGCACTAAACCGGCACTGGGCCCGCGTGGTGGATTACGGCCCATCCCCTCTCCTAGAGGAGGCCTGCGTCGCAGCAGTGGGAACATTTATAAGGCCGACTATGCTATGCTATGCTACAGGATTCGTGAACAGTATACAAGTACGTAAAGAGTTTTCAGGTACGACTCACACAAACAAAAGTATGTCATCGACCACAAGAACCTCGACCTGCTGGATCCTGTGGAAACGCCTCACTGCTGCGCCAGGGATATCTATAGGACGTGAGTATTATAATTATATAGCGGTATCTTCTCGTCCAATATCAAACCAGTGTCTCAAGACGAAGCGTGTTGCCAGTGATGACATATGGCTCTGAAACGTGGTCGCTTACAATGGGCTTCATCAAAAGTCTTAAAGTCACTCAAAGGGCAATGGACATGGCTATGCTCGGAGTTTTCTTGCGTGATAGAATCAGGAATGAGGATATCCGCAGGAGAACCAAGGTCACCGACATAGCACGAAGAATCGCCAAACTTAATTGGCAATGGACAGGGCACATTGCTCGCAGAACAGATGGCCGTTGGGGCTGAGAGGTTCTGAAATAGCGACCACGTACCGGAAGACGTAGTGTTGGAAGGCCTCCTACAAGGTGGACCGATGACCTGGTGAGGGTTGCGGGAGTCCGATGGATGCGAGACGCACAGGACCGTTAATTGTAGTGGCACTGGGGGAGGCCTATATCCAGCAGTGGACGTCTTTCGGCTGAAATGATGATGATGATGAGTATTATAATGCTGTGGTATTGCTATGTGACCTTATTATATACGGGATTTTTTTCTTTATTAACAAATTAGATTTTATTCTAAAAGAATTAAAACAAGCAAGAAATAAACATTCTTTATGAATACGCAAAGGGAAAGTGAAGAAACACGGGTGGGTTTTAGTCAGTATAAGTCTGAAAATCGACGTGTTGCGCCGACCCCAAATAAGATGGGACAAGGGCAGGAAGATGATGATGATGAAGTCTGAAAATCTCTCGCAACACCAGGAGCAATAACACATATAATAACAATAAAAAATAACAGTCACTTCATCAAATAACTTGTTGCTTTCTGGGTGGAGCGAGAGGGTGTGTCAGACTTTTACTGACTATAACCATACCTATGTTCCTTCTTGGCCCTTTGCGTTCCAGGACCACGGTTTTCCCTTTCGGAAGTAAAACTGTGGGCCAGGGGCGTAGCTACCGCCGTATTAGCCGTATCAATGATACGGGGCCTTCGAGCTACAGGGGCCCCGGCATATGCCTAAATTCATCCACAATTTTAATTTCTCATATTGATAAAGGGCCAGGAATGAATGAATAATGATAAACTTTATGTTACTCTGTAAATAGTTTTTAGCACGCTCCTTTTGCTTAAGCATTTTCTGCATACAAGACGACAATACAAACGCAACCTATTTTAGTATGTACCTACTAATGATCTATTAAATGAGCTCATTTTTTTTTCGAGGCCTCTCATGTCACTGTTATGTATACTGTCATGTTTCTATGCTAGTAGAATTTCTATATCGTACAATAAAAAAAAAACTTCAAAACTATTTGATCATCATCATCTTCCTGCCCTTATCCCGTGTTATTTCCGTGTCGTCCCGTGCTATCACTAACTTCCTTTTCTTTCATATCACTCTTCACACAATCCATCCATCTTTTCTTTGGTCTCCCTCTTCCTCTCCATCCATCCACATGTAAACTCATAACTCTTTTAGTAACAGTAACAGTAACTCTCTTCACATGACCATACCAAGACAAACGATTCCCTTTCAACTTTTCAGTCACTGGCGCCACTTTCAAACTTCCCCTAATATATTCATTTCTCACTTTATCCATTCTCGTCACACCACACATCCATCTTAACATTCTCATCTCCGCTACATGCAATCTTTTTTCATCCGTCTTTTTCACAGCCCAACATTCTGATCCATACAGTATGACAGGCCTTATCACGGACTTGTAGATTTTACCCTTCAACTTGAGGGGCATCCGTGGGTCACAAGTTGTTCCCGTGACCTGTCTCCATTTCATCCATCCTGCGTTAATCCGATGTGTTACGTCCCGGTCTACCTCACCATTCCCTTGGATGAGTGACCCGAGGTACCGAAAGTCAGAGCAGATCGGTATGGGCGTTCCAGCTAGAGCTAAAGGCACTGGATTGGAGAGACCGCCGAAATCGCAGAGCAAGTATTCCGTTTTGGTTCTACTCAATTTCAGGCCAACACTCTCCAGTCTGTGCCACCACACCTCCAATCTGTTCTGGACCTCTAGGCCACTCTCGGCAACCAACACAATATCATCAGCAAACAACATACACCAGGGAGCCTCTTCCTGAATGTCCGACGTCAGAGCGTCCATTATCATCAGGAAGAGGTAAGGACTGAGAGCCGACCCTTGATGTAAGCCAACTGCCACATTGAAGCTGCCAGTGGTGCCCACTGTAGACCGGACTTGGGTACTGCATCGACTGTACATCGCTCGGATCAACTGCACATACTTCCCAGGCACACCTTTCTCCTTAAGGGCCCACCACAGAACCTCACGAGGTACCCGGTCGTATGCCTTTTCGAGGTCAATGAATACCATGTGCAAGTTTTTATGCGCACCTCTATATTTCTCGCACAGCTGGCGTATAGCAAAAATGGCATCTGTTGTACCCCGACCAGGCATAAAACCGAATTGGGTCTGTGAAATTTCACTCTCTTCTCTCAGCCTCCTTTCAATAACTTTCTCCCAGGCTTTCATAGTATGTGACATTAGCTTTATTCCTCTGTAATTGTTGCACTCAAGCACATCACCTTTGTTTTTAAAAATCGGCACCAAAGAGCTATTGCACCACTCATCAGGTATGGCTTCTTCCAGCAACAACTTATTGAAGAACAAAGCTAACCACGTCCATCCATCCACTCGCAATAACTTCCACACTTCAACTGGTATTCCATCTGGACCAATGGCTTTACCATTCTTCATTCCATTTACTGCTATTCTGACTTCATCCATATTAACAATTCGCACTAATCCCACATTCACTGGTTTATTCTCTAACACCCCACTCCAATTATTTTCCTCATTCATCAGTCTTTCAAAATATTCCTTCCACCTCTTTTTGATTTTTTCATCATCCGATAGAACCATTCCAGTTTCATCTCTCATACATCTTACCTGACAAACATCCCTCGCCTTTCTCTCTCTTATTCTAGTAAGCCGGTATAGCTCTTTTTGGCCTGCAGGACTGTCCAGTGTGTTATATAGTTTGTCCTGGGCCTTTGATTTTGCTATTGCCACGGCTTCAAAACTATTTGATATGGGGCCCCATTAGGACTAACTACGCCACTGCTGTGAGCTCAGTAGGCTTCGGCCGTGCTGGGCCCCTACGACTTTCACGCAGGCGAAGCCGCTGGCAGAAGCTAGTGTAGTTTAGAATTCTGTCGACAGGACTACTGACCGGAATGATTTATTAACATTTTGTGATTTGCATGTTGTTCTAGATCCACCCCTGTGAAGATGGAGCCACCTCCTACTCCTGGTACTCCGAGCGTGTTCAGCGAGACAGTCTCCGGCTTCCATCTTGAACGATCTTCGTCTTTTAGGAAAAAAAACTAATAATAAGTGCCAAGTCCTGATGCGAGCAAGCGCAGAGTTTTTTTTTTTAGAGCTTCTCCGTAGTGAGCACGTGGGCATGTCCAAAACCCTGATAGGCTTATGACGTCACACTTTTGGTTTGTTATGCTAATAATGCTACTTATGTAATTTTGTGTGCTGAATTTTGTACTGTACAAAATTTTGGGAATTATACGTTTTGCAAACACCACCTTTGTAGGACGTGCATTCCTCCATATCGACCGTAAACGAGTTCAATTTTTAGATGGCTTTCAGCTATGACTACAACTTTTTTTGGGGGTGGATCCGCGCATAAAGGTGGGAAAAAAAAAATGAACTTAGCGCCAAGTATAGCAAAGATTTTGTATATTTAAAAATATTTCATAGAAATTACCAGGTTTAAGTAATATGTATATGTGGCAGCCCTAACAAATAAACAACGTCGTTCAACTAGCGACCAAATTATCCGTGGACGGACGGACAGACAGACAGACAGACTCGGCGAAACTATAAGGCTGTTGTGTAAAGTTGACTACGGAACCCTAAAAATATCACTAAACGTGGTATTGAATGCTGGGGATAGGTAACAGGAAGAGAAATCCTTCCGACGTGCTTGAGTGGTCGCTATGTAGGTACAATTATGTACAAAATTATTTTCAGATGTGTAATGTATCAGTATTATTGGTAAATTGTAGTATTATAATGAATCAAAGTTATGAAAATACACCTATATTTATTCAAAACGGCTTTTTTGTTTAATTTTACCCATTAACCCCTATGATAATATGAGCTTTATTCAAGCAATAGGTGACGTTTGTAGTCAGTTCAAGTTTGTGTAAAAGAAAACATAATAATAATACAAATTTATAATTTAATTTAAATAAGAACATAATTTATTAATAATGACGATAAAAATTAATAAGAAATATCTGACATAAACCTATTTTTTACAGGCAAACATAATAAAATAATATGCATACATAATTTTATTTGAATAATTTAACAATAATGACGACACAAGATAAACAAACATGCCTGTCATAATTTACTCGTACTTATACACAGACATAATTATTATAATGCATAATTAAACGCATCACATTGGATCTACAATTCTATTGCATTCCGTGAATTACCACTTAGCAGCTCTCTTCCACTCTCCTAACTCTGCTGTGCCCGACAGGGTCCATATTGATCTATGACAATTTTCAACACCATCTATGTATACATATGGATTGCAATAAAGTATTGTGTATTGAAAGAAAGAAATTACATTTATTTAGCACTCAGACACACACAATATAGAAACAAGTACTTATGTAGAAAGGTAATTTAAAAATAAATGCCCTTACTAGGAATTACTCCTGTATCATGGATACGTTCAGAAACAAGTGAAATTTGTAATCTTATTTCCGTATCAATTATTATTTAATTTCTACCTTGTTTATTAATTTATTCATTTATTTTAATATTAATTTAATTTAATTTTCATAGTCGCATTATATTCACATTTGCATTAAGAATATTTTGTTATCTAATTATTTAATGATTGTACCACTTTGTTTTTTTGTGCTAGCGGTGTTAACCTATATTAATTGTTGCGCCCGCAATTGTATCCAACTATAATTATTAAGTTGTTAGTGTTCCGGTGTAAACAGCTGTTGGTTAACCTGAATAAAATAAATAAATAAACATGTAAAGTCAAGACACCCAGATCCGAAACACCTATATGCAGGCCATTCAAATATTAGCTCCGCGTGAGACTCGATCCCGCGACTCGCAGCGTAGTCAATCACTTAATGACTGCGCCAACCGTGCCATCTCGCGAGAAGGAATGGTAGGCGGTGGCCGCCTTCTGTGAAGCAGTAATGCTAGCGAAGGGGAAGGCCGCACGCGTGAGAGAACGAATGTCCTTACGCCCCAGCCGCCGAGATTCTGAAACCCGACTACCAGCCACGGTAGACACGGGCTTGCGGACGTCGAGCAATGGGTAGCTTGCTGTCCATGTGTGATCCACGCGCTCCTCAAGGAGATGTCAGCAAACTGTAAAGGCCCAACTGGACCAATGCCCGCTAGCTAGGACCGGCGAGAATTTCTGAAAAGGAAACCCGTAGTTCTAGAACGCAAAGGCAACTGAAGGACAGAGGTGTGGTTTTAGTCAGTAAAAGTCTGACACGCCCTGCCGCTCCGCCCAGAGCGCGAGAAGTCATTAGGTGATTTACATACTTAAAAAAAAAACTGGCATCTCATTGTGTGTCTCACGGCTATGCCAAATAAGTTTAGTTCAGCATAATGCCAGACTAAGTGAACCTTACGTGTTTTAAGTATCATGGGTTGTGCGAAAGTGAACCCCGGGTCCCATGGGCACGCCACAATTATGGCGGTAAGTCCCCTCTTTGAGGCGTGGTTGGAAAGACCTCACGGCGTCCTCACATTCCGCATGACGCGGGTCCTCACCGGACACGGTAAGTTCGGGAGGTTCCTGCACCGGATTCGAGCGGAAACGACGCCCGGGTGTCGCCACTGTGTGGCCCACCCGGAGGACACGGTGGAGCACACGGTGGTGGAGGTGTGCCCCGCCTGGGCAAAGCAACGCTGTTTCCTCGTGGGGGCAATCGGCGGCGGTGATCTCTCGCGCCGGGCCTTGGTTCAGGCCATGCTCCGGAGCGAGGGGGAGTGGCAGGCGGTCGCCTCCTTCTGCGAAGCAGTAATGCTAGCTAAGGAGGCGGCCGATCGCGTGAGGCAACGGTCCTTACGCTCCAACCGCCGCCGGGATTCCGATCCCGATTTCCGGCCACCGTAGGCGCGGGCTTGCAGACGGCGAACAATGGGTGGCTCGCCGTCTGACCGTCCGGTAACCGTCTGGACCGAGCCCAAGTCGTCGACGGCGCGTATTATTCCACGCGCGCCTCAAGGAGATGTCAGCAAATCGTAGGGGCCCAGCAGGGTCGAAGCCTACTGGGGCCACGGGTAGTGTGAAAGCGGAACCCGGGGCCCTGGGACGAAGGCAACGAAGGAACAGGAGTGGGTTTTTAGTCAGTAAGAGTCTGACAATATCTCCCGCTCCGCCCAAGAGCGGGGATGTCATTAGGATGATTTTCCCACCGAACAAAAAAAAAAAAAAAACCCGGGTCCCAGGAACGAAGGCAAAGAAGGAACAGGAGTGCGTTTTTATTCAGTAAAAGTCTGACACGCCCTAGCACTCCACCCAAGAGCGTGAGATGTTATTAGATGATTCCCACCTAACAAAAAAAACGTGTTTTAGTTATATTATTAACCCTTGTCACACCTAATTATGTTACCCTTTTTAAGATTTTTTTTTGGGTGGGAAAATCATCTAATGACATCCCCCGCTCTTGGGTGGAGTGCTAGGGCGTGTCAGACTTTTACTGAATAAAAACGCACTCCTGTTCCTTCTTTGCCATTGTTCCAGGGCCCTAGGGATCTCTTTCGCATCACCCATGGCCCCAGTAGGCTTCAACCCTGACCATTTCTCTAGTCTTTTTCTTGGATTTTCAGGATTTTATTTTCATGTGAGCACAGACAAATTATTATATACACTAAATAGTGTCCATGGCATGCTCAAAAATCCAAATAATTAGCAATCCAGGCCGTTTTTAAGGGACTACTAATCTATATATATATATACATATAATAAAACAGTAAAATTATTATGCGATGGTATTAATTGGCGCAAAAACTACTGAACCGATCCTGTCCAAATTTTGCATACATAATCCTTATAGGTCCGGGCAACTTATAGGCTATAAATTATCACGCTATTTGCTATGGGGGGTGAGCAATAATCGAAAATGTAGGTATTGAACGACATTTGCCGCGAGTTCGATCCCCAGTTACAGTTAAAAATTTTGTCATTTTTTTTGTCCTTTCTTTTGTAATAAAACTAACTTTTACTATTTTTTCGAAACAAAATTGACATTTCTATTCGATATCTTCTTAATATTTTGTAAAAACTTATCAAAACACATAAAAAAATCAACGCCGCGAGTAAAATCACGTACAATAATATCACATTATTCCATTTAGCTGCAAATATTACTTCTGAAACGGAAATCATCACGCTATCATCGATAAGGAGCCAACCAGTCAATTATGACGTTTATATAAGAACGTCTATTTTAAAACATAGTCATCGAAGACCGTAGCGCAGTGGTTTCGTATCTAGACTTGCGCATAATTTGTAGGTTGTTCGAATCCCATGTGGCTCTCTTGCGAAATTTTTGGTTTTATTTTTTCACCGTAAATAAGATTTTTTATATATTTTTGCATGTTTTATTTTTTTATATATCTACACATAATATATCTGTAGAAGTTTTTAGTTGTGTGCGTATCACGCAAAATGTTAGAAATCGATGTAGAGATAGCTTTTATACATTAAAATTCTGTGTAACTTGATATATTACTTAGGCTTTGTTTCATCGCAATGAAACAAAGCATATGAAATACAAACGGTATGAATTTAAAGTTTTCAAGAAGTTAAATATGACACCACACGCAACTCGCAACGCCATCTAAAGACTCAAAGTAGAAAAAATTATGACAATGAAAGTTGAACTTCATATTAAATTTGATAGATGGCATTGTGTATTTTAAAACTACTGGTGTTTGAAGGAGGCATTTTCAACAACTTTTACTGTAACGAAAGGCGATAAAAGTAAATACCTATGTGTATTTAATTATTGACTTTAAAATAACACGGCCATATTTTCGGAAGGGGTTACATGGTACCTTGCATTGGAAGGCCCCCAGGGGGACCTATAACGTGGTGAGGGTCGCGTAATCTGATGAATACCGGTCATTATGGCGACACTTGGGGAGACCTATGCCCAACAGTGGACGTCTTTCGGCTGAAATGATAATGATGATGATGGCACCATTTTCTTTTTTTTAAGGTTGGAAATCATCCAATGACTTTTTGCGCTCTGGTAGGAGCGCGAGGGCGTATCAATCTTTTATTGACTAAAACCACACCTGTGTCCTTCAGTTGCTCTTTGCAACATCTCTTTGAGGAGCTCGTGGATCACTACGCGCTGTTGACGACTGAGCTCAGTACGGTCAACTATCGGGCGGCCGGACGGCTAGCTACCGATCGCTCAACGTCCGCAAGCCAGCGTCTACCGTGGCTGGTAGTCGGGGTCGGAATCTCGGATTGGCGTGAGGACGTTCGTTCCCTTACGCTTGCGATCTCCTCCTTCGCTAGCATTACCGCTTTGCAGAAGGAGGCAACCGCCTGCCATTACTCCTCGCTCTGGATCTCGCCCAAACCAGAGCCCGGCGCAAGAGGTCACTGACACCGATTGCCTCCACGAGGACAAAGTGGTGCTCCGCCCTTACGGGGCACACCTCCACCACCAGCAGACGTCAGCTCTAGAGGGCCCTATCCATTTACTGACATCTCTTTGAGTCGCGCGTAGAATACTACGCGCTGTCGATTCAGGATTGTTTTGACCAGACGGCCGGACGGCACCACCGCCATCCCGAGTTTGCGATGGCTAGGAACCCACCTTCTTTGATCGTAGTGCTTCACTGAAGGAGGTTACTGGTTGTCATTTTCTTCACCAATCGCTTTGGCGTTCCGACCAAGCGAGACCGACTTCCACTGTATACTCCATCGTATTCTCCAGGCGATCCGCACAATGGTGAGACCCGAGTGTTTCTTCCTGCAGAATTCAATACAGATACCTTCCGGTACACCCACATCAGGTGAGTCCTGCATAAAGAGAGGATGCCGTGACGCCTCTGTAGTCACTCCTCTAAGACAGGCATTACCGCTGCGATTGTGGCGTGCTCACTGTGGCGAGGGTTTAAAATCATACAATGTGGTTTTACCAGAACATAAACCAGAAACATACATAGACTAATGTAAAAGGCATTAGTTTATGTATGTTTGTTCCTTGGGGTAGGCAGAAATGCCAACTGCTATGACCCATACATACTCTTTCTATTCATTGACGTTCATACATCTGAATCTGGACGAGTACATAACATGTTTCCTGAAGGTAATTTGCGATTTTACCTTTAACCGTTCTATGTTAATATGTTAAAGTGCAATCAATAATTGCGATGCTTTCGGAATGAATTGCAAGCACAGAATGATTGTACAGTTTTACGAAGTTAACGCGGACGAAGTCGCGGGCAACAGCTAGTATATATTATTCCCGACTACTGCAGCTCCTGAAAGCTTTTTTTTATGATTTAATATTGTGCTTGATTGCGATCCCACCTGGGCCTAAAGTCTGCTATTACAATAGTGTCAAAATGGTCTAACATTAATTTTATAATTGTTGATTTTGACAAATTTGGTAATCTATATATATAAAAGAAAGTAGTGTTAATTACACTTTTTATAACTCAGAAATGGCTGAACCGATTTGGCTGAAAATTGGTGGGGAGGTAGCTTAGAACCAGGAGTCGGATATAGGATACTTTTTATCCCGTAGAGTAGAGTAGAGTTGGGTAGGGTACGGTAGCGTGGGATAGAGTGAGGTAGAGTAAGGTAGAGTGAGGTAGAGTAGGGTAGAGTAGGGTAGAGTAGGGTAGAGTAGGGTAGAGTAGGGTAGAGTAGGGTAGAGTAGGGTAGAGTAGGGTAGAGTAGGGTAGAGTAGGGTAGAGTAGGGTAGAGTAGGGTAGAGTAGGGTAGAGTAGGGTAGAGTAGGGTAGAGTAGGGTAGAGTAGGGTAGAGTAGGGTAGAGTAGGGTAGAGTAGGGTAGAGTAGGGTAGAGTAGGGTAGAGTAGGGTAGAGTAGGGTAGAGTAGGGTAGAGCAGGGTAGAGCAGGGTAGAGCAGGGTAGAGCAGGGTAGAGCAGGGTAGAGCAGGGTAGAGCAGGGTAGAGCAGGGTAGAGCAGGGTAGAGCAGGGTAGAGCAGGGTAGAGCAGGGTAGAGCAGGGTAGAGCAGGGTAGAGCAGGGTAGAGCAGGGTAGAGCAGGGTAGAGCAGGGTAGAGCAGGGTAGAGCAGGGTAGAGCAGGGTAGAGCAGGGTAGAGCAGGGTAGAGCAGGGTAGAGCAGGGTAGAGCAGGGTAGAGCAGGGTAGAGCAGGGTAGAGCAGGGTAGAGCAGGGTAGAGCAGGGTAGAGCAGGGTAGAGCAGGGTAGAGCAGGGTAGAGCAGGGTAGAGCAGGGTAGAGCAGGGTAGAGCAGGGTAGAGCAGGGTAGAGCAGGGTAGAGTAGGGTAGAGTAGGATAGAGTAGGGTAGAGTAGAGTAGAATATAGTAGTCAGTTGACGGGAGCGAAGCCGCGGGCAAAAGCTAGTCTACTAATATAATGGCGTCATTATGACTTTCCAATGGTCAACCACTAACAATCCATTCAAAGAAACGACATAGAATGGTAATCTCGTATATATTGACAAGTGAATATCTGACGTATGCGGTAATCTGCTAAAATTTTTACTGTTCCTTTGATCAGTGACCTACCATTAGAACGTCATTGTGCAGTCATTGCTTTTAATAAGCTGGATATTAAAATTTTAGCACAACTCTATTACGAGACCATTGACCGATCAATGGTCGATCATTATGAATTAGCAAATTAAGAACTTTTTTCAAAATGACAATGTGAACGTGTTGGAATAATAAATTTATAAAAATAGTAGACTTGGGCTCCTGATAAGCAGTGATGCAATCGTTTGTGGTGAAGCATTAGTTTATGCTAGTATTTTTGTTAATGGGAAGACCGCAAAAAAGCTAATAAAGCCAAGAAAATAAATCAATGAAGACACACAAGACAAGTCTAAGATAAACGATTCAACTGTTTTAAATCCTACAGTGAAATGAATCAATAAGAATAGCGGAGGAGTCAGTGCGAAAAACATATTTCTAGTAACTTCTTGTTCTCATTCCGAAGAAAATAGACAGGTATACGGAGAACCGCCGTGTCCTTGAGAAGCAATTGATCAGCGAGGATGAGTTCTCAAATCTTATCCTGTTCCAGGTCATGGTACTAAGGAAAAGGGAAAGTTAAACCGTCATCTCCTTCTGTAGTGTAGTAATACGAGTGAAGGACTTGGCGGAAAGCCTGAGGAGGAGACAATCCTTACGCCCTGGCCTCCGGTGTCACAGGCTATAGGCGCGAATATGCAGATAGGGAGTAATCGGTAGCCCACCGTCCGATTAGAGCCTGTCAGGGATACAGGATTGTTCAAAAGAGATACCGTAGCCATGGGACACAAAGGACAATTGATGGAACTCAAGTCTCATGCTCTAGGTGAAGACTGAAATTGGCTATTTGATGATTTTCCACCGTAAAAAAGGTCCACCGTAGGCGCGGGCTTGCGAACGGCGAGCAACGGGTAGTTCGCCGTCCGACCGTCCGGTAACCGTCCGGACCGAGCCCAAGTCGTCGACGGCGCGTATTGTTCCACGCGCGCCTCAGGGAGATGTCAGCTAATCGTAGGGGCCCAGCATTTGGGATAAGGGATTTGTCATAAGATAATTTTTACCAAACAATAAAAAGAAACCGTAAAAAGGTATATATCAAAACATACTTACTAGACAGCATCATCACCATTAGTGTTATTTACATGAGTGTATTACCTCAATTCATAAATTCCAGTCCAACGCCCCAAAAGTTTCTAGGCCATAATTAGATCACAACAACTATGTAGTACAAATATATTTGTTTCTTATCTCAACTAAAGGTGTGCACGTTATCTTAAAAGATAACTATTGTATCTACCAGTACCATACGTTTAGCTTTGTGTGGAACAAGTGTAAAACATTCCAAATCAAGTCAATATTTTGGTATTATAAAAGATTTAATATTAACGTGTGTGTTAAAAGTGTAATAATACAATTTTTGATGTTAGAAATTATGAAAGATTGAAGCAAAAATAAATACGTGATAACTGCAAATATTACCTACTTATTTTTCTTTATCGGACAGGAAAATCTTTAGTGATATTGTAACAACAGAAAAATGTTACTGCGACGTTAAGTTTTACCTTGGTTTATATGTAATTTTAAATTTTAGACTCAAATTATTCAATGATGCCTACGTGATCAAGATACAACATTTACTTTAAATCTAAGCGTCTGAAAATAAAGATAATTATTTTGGCCGCATAAATTCTAATCACAAACAAAATGCTAAACCCGGATATAACCAATCTGATTTTCAACGAAAGTGATTCAAGACGTGGTAGCAGAACGAGAGCCTTAGAAAGTGAATCAAGGCGTGGTAGCCGAACGAGACAACTAGAACGATCCGCTAGCTACTCTGAAGCCATAGGAAACGGTTCCGGCAGATCTTCTATTGAAATACCCAGCATTGTTAACACAGATGTTTACACCAACGAAGAATTGAAAAAACACTACAGAATTTCACAGACATATGTCGAAGGAAAAGAAATAGCATTCCCATCAGGAGTAACAAATGTGGATCCCAAGAATCAGCTCCGAATTCCTGTAGATGAATCTTCTCAAGATTCTTCTATTTATTCCAGCGAGGATGAACACACTGATCGAGGTTTGGTGATGACTATAGATGTTGGAGACATAAGTACTAGTCCTAAAGATTCTGTTGTGACAAAGCCTTGGTCGGAGCGTTCAACCTTACCGATAGCGAGTTCCAGTATTGATACTAATACAAATCATATATATGATACTATTGAGACAGCTGAGAGTATTGAAACTCCTGATAGTATTTTTGATGGAAGGGATACAACGTTTGGACCTTCAGCTCATGCGTATTCTACTCCTTATAGTAGAAGAAAGAAGAGGAATACTCATAGGTAAGAATATTTTTATGATAGTGGAGAAATTTTTAGGGGATTCTCACATTACACCTCGTACTGACTTGTGCACCACCCGACGACAGGCCGTATGCGGTAGGGCCAACAGTGTTACTTGATATATGAGACACTGCGTTACAACGCGGATCATTTTGGGATAAGGAAGTGTTACAATTTCTTTTTTAATCAATTTCACGTTCATCGCTCCAAATTCATACGCAGGGACAAGTCTGCTCTTCGCCTCTCTGCCTGATGCAACGCCATAACTCATCTTAATCGAACATGCTTATTGTTGTAAATATTTTTGGAAGAAATATTCTCCACTCAGACTCTATGAGCACGAAAGAGAGTGTCTTTTGTGAGCATAGAGTCGCACTAGAGGGCATTGATTTAAAAAAAAAAACAACAAGCTATAGATAAGTGTAAATTTAAGTTGAGTGAAAGAAATGACTTCAAATATTCAATTCAATTCGAAATGTCGAAGTCCAAAATAACGATCATACACTGAATACCCTGAATCATATCGATGTTAAGGTGAACCATGAATTAAGATAAGATAGTGGTTGTATTTCTAAGATTAACAATAAGTATTGAAAAATTTGGCAATGATTCAATCAATAGTTTGGTTTGTCGTATCGATTGATAACCGTGCAATGTTAAATACGAACCTCCCATTTCTTACCAACTACTTGTACAATAAAATTGCGAAAGAAATGGTGATCATTCAAATTGGTAACATAGCCAATGAAATTTTGAAATAGCCATCAAATATATAATTACTTTTCCCGGTCGACGAATTTTGAATTGTATTCCTAGAGTTAGCCATATAGTAACACATAAAGGCAAGAATGGTCACATCAGACCTTTTACAATACTATACAAATTCGGCACAATATTATTGACCAATTATTATTATTATTTTAATATTTTGTTAGCTAATCCTAACACCCTCGTGCTGGAGCAAATAAAGGTACATAATAAACAAAATGAAATGAGAATTTTGAAAATATCATGTGTATAATACCAATTATAAACAACCTTACACCGAGTCACATTTTGCATAAAAAATCAAGCTGAACAGAATCAGTCTTAAGTTTATTATAACTTATGCTCCCACTGTTGGAACTCAGGCCTCCTCTCTATGAGACGGAATGGACGTAATCCACTCCCCGGAAGCAGTGCAAGTTGGTGAATGACACATGTCTTTCAAGAAAAGTGACATTCACCTTAGATGATTTTTGATTTTAGGACGTGTCGGTTTTCTCAAGATGTTTTCCTTCACCACTTTGTGATTGTGGTGATTAAATAAATTACGAACTCAGGATGTACAACTTATAAGTAGGAATAGATACCACTGGGTCACTACACTCTTGAAAAAAAAAATGGCAAGTGCGAGTCGGACCCGCGTCCTGAGGGTTCCGTAGAAACTAACCTATGTAAAGACTGCAATTCATTGGAGACTCGGAAGTGTTTTTAAATTTTGTATTTCGAAACACAAAAATTTTTTTTTTTTTTTGACGTAATACAAATTTTCTGTTTTCAGATTTATTCCTATATCTATACTATAAGACCTTGCTTTATGCCAAATTTCAGGATTTTGGGTCAACGGAAAGTACCCTATGAATTTTGATTCCTTTGAGTGTGTTGAAACGTACGTTTTTGGCGACATAAACGGCCGTATATTTTTTTCCCGTTACCTTAGAAGTTTGATTTTTTCACAGCTTCAAGGGAGCGCAAGGTTTTAATTTCAACTGAATACGTCCTCGCGTTCCCGATATAATGGTCTTGACAGACCGACAGACGGACAGACAACAAAGAGATCCTATAAGTGTTCCGTTTTTTTCCTTTTAAGGTACGGAACCCTAAAAACAATAAAAACAGATATTTCGAAAGCTACCTCTATAACCATCACCAATTTTGGATTCAAATAATATGGGTCAATAACTTTCTTTCAGACAAAGGCACGGCAGACCCAATCGTTCTAGACGAGTGGTGCTCAAGAGTGGAGAAGAGAATGTTCCAGTTAGGAGCAACATATCGGCCAAGTCTATCAAGTATATGAGGGATATTGTTACTACTGTTGTAAGTATAGCCTTTACGGAGAAGTTGACTTCTGTCGGGAGGACACGGCGCAGCACACACTGGCAGAGTGTGCCGCATGGGAGGAGCAGCGCCGTGCCCTCGTATCTAAAGTGAGCCCCGACCTGTCGCTGCCGGCCGTCGCTCGGTCTATGGTCGGGAGCGCTGAGTCGTGGGATGCGGTGATCTCCTTCTGTGAAGCCGTAATTTCGCAGAAGGAGGCTGTGGAGAGGGAGGCCGTGGCCACTCTCCCGTGCCGCAGCAGGTGAACCGGGCAGCAGTGGAGGGCAGATAACGCCCTCTTCCAGCTCTCTTAAAGAGGTTTGGATGGACGGCGGACTCGGGGTCGTCCGCTGTCCCCCATCCAGCAAGAACCAGAGGCGGCAGCGCGTAGTGTTCCACGCGTGCCCCTATTGGACGTCGCGGGGGAGGACACATCCCCGCGGGCCTGAGGTGGCCAGCGTAGGCGGGCCGGCACTAGCCGGGGATCGATCATGGATGGCGTATCAGCTCCCACGATCCCCGGTCCAAGTGTGGGAGGGAACACCGGGGTGGTTTTTAATCAGTAAGAGTCTGACAGACCCCTTCGCCTGCCCCAGGCGAAGGACATCCATAAGGATTTTTCACTCCGCCAACAAAAAAAAAAGGTTATGGTGTCTCATACTTAAAAGCAAGTTAAAATAGCACGCCTTGGGCGGTGATGGCGTGAGCAGGCCCACTAGGGCCAATGCCTGCCGGGACTGTGAGATTGTTGGAAAAAGGTACCGTGGCCCTGGAACGCAAAGGGCAACTGAAGTGACGTCGGGGGTTTTATTCAGTTTTTTGTTTTTTTAATTCTTGGTAGGTTCGCGCTTCTCCGCGACGATGCGGTCAGCGATGGAGCAGGCAAAAGTAACATATTCACTCTTGACTTAAAGATTCCAGGGTTGTAGCCATCAGGAAACAGTTTCCGGCAAGGAATTTCACTCCTTAGCTCTAAATTCTGATACTCCCTCTCGCTCCCCCAGAGCAGGAAGAGTTATTTGATGATTTCTCACCAAAAAAAATTAATAAAAAAGCATAACACGCCTTGCGATGTAGTAAGTGACCCACACTCATCTAGATGCGATAAAAAGTAAACACACCACACCATACGGCATTCCATTTTAGGGAATCTTTAAAATAAACGAAAAGAACTCTGTAAATTACTCTTTGTGTAACATGTATGACTAATATAGCAAACTTTTTTTTAGGGTACCGTATCTCAAAAGGAAAAAACGGAACCTTTATAGGGTAATTTTGTTGTCCGTTTGTCTGTCTGTCTGTTAAAACCCTTTACCTCGGAAACGAGTAGAGATATCGAGTTGAAATTAAAACCTTATACTCAGATCTGCGGTCCCTTGAATCTGTAAAAAAATTAAACTTCTGAGTTAAAGAAAAAAGATACGGCCGTTTATATCGCAAAAAATCGTGTATTTCGGCACTCTTAAGGGAATCAAAATTCATGAGGAACTTTCCGTTGACCAAGAATTCAGAAATTCGGATCTCGCGCCAGTAATGGTTAAGTAAAAACCCTTTCTGGTTTGCCTCCAATTTAATTCCTTCCACCAAAAATGTTTCTCAAAAAATTCCAAAGTCTTCGTAAAACCATTGTAAGAAAAAGGAACCGGGCGTGACTGAGGGTTCCGTACAAACTTACCTATGTTCAATACAGTTAACAGTTCAATTCCCGAATTGGGTTACGAAGATTTTGCCAAATCGTAAAAAAAAGTATTTTTATGTGACGTAATCAGAAATTTATAGTTATCAGATTTTTTCTCTATTTATGCTATGAGACCTTGCTTCATGCTAAATTTCAGGATTCTAGGACAACAAGAAGTACCCTATAAATTTTGATTTCCTTGAGAGTGACTTAATATACGTTTTTTGCGACATAAACGGCCGTATCTTTTTTTTCGTTACCTAAAAAGTTTGGTTTTTTCATAGCTACAAGGAACCGCAGACTTGAGTATATGGTTTTAATTTGAAATCGATATCTCCACTCATTCCCGAGATGAAGGGTCAAACAGACAGACAGACGGTCAACAGACAGAACACAGAGAGATCCTAAAAGAGTTTTTTTTTTATTGGGTGGGAAAATCATCTTATGACAAAACTCGCTCTTGGGCGGAGCGGGAGATAGTAGCAGACTTTTACTGACTAAAAACCCACTCCTGTTCCTTCGTTGCCATCGTCCCAGGGCCCCGGGTTTCGCTTTCACACTACCCGTGGCCCCAGTAGGCTTCGACCCTGCTGGGCCCCTAAGAATCCTAAGAGTTCCGTTGGGCACGCCACAATTATGGCGGTAAGTCCCCTCTTAGAGGCGTGGTTGGAAAGACCTCACGGCATCCTCACATTCCGCATGACGCAGGTCCTCACCGGACACGGTAAGTTCGGGAGGTTCCTGCACCGGATTCGTGCGGAAACGACGCCCGGGTGTCGCCACTGTGTGGCCCACCCGGAGGACACGGTAGAGCATACGGTGGAGGTGTGCCCCGCTTGGGCAGAGCAATGCCGTGTCTCGTGGGGGCAATCGGCGGCGGCGATCTCTCGCGCCGGGCCTTGGTTCAGGCCATGCTCCCTAGCGAGGAGGAGTGGCAGGCGGTCGCCTCCTTCTGCGAAGCAGTAATGCTAGCTAAGGAGGCGACCGATCGCGTGAGGCAACGGTCCTTACGCTCCAACCGCCGCCGGGATTCCGATCCCGATTTCCGGCCACCGTAGGCGCGGGCTTGCAGACGGCGAGCAATGGGTGATTCGCCGTCTGACCGTCCGGTAACCGTCCGGACCGAGCCCAAGTCGTCGACGGCGCGTATTGTTCCACGCGCGCCTCAAGGAGATGTCAGCAAATCGTAGGGGCCCAGCAGGGTCGAAGCCTACTGGGGCCACGGGTAGTGTGAAAGCGGAACCCGGGGCCCTGGGACGAAGGCAACGAAGGAACAGGAGTGGGTTTTTAGTCAGTAAGAGTCTGACACTATCTCCCGCTCCGCCCAAGAGCGGGGATGTCATTAGGATGATTTTCCCACCCAATAAAAAAAAAAAAAAGAGTTCCGTTTTTTCCTTTTGAAATACGGACCCCTAAAAACAGTCTAAACGATACTGAAAATCAAATACCTCAGAAATGACGATATCCGCAGGAGAACTAAGATTACTACTCGTGATAGCCCACAGAATCACCAAAGGGCCGAAAGGTTCTGGATAAAACCGTAATAGAAAACCGTCGCGAAAATCCAGTGAATGCAAGACGCACAGGACTAGTCGTTGCAGCGACACTTGGGGGAGGCCTATGTCCAACAGTAGACAGCTTTCACCTGAAATTATGAACCAAATACTTTATTGCGTGCTCTAGTTATTTCTATCATTTCAGTCAATATTGTTACAATACTACGAAATTCAAAAAAGGTACTTTCGTCGTAAGTCCTGCTAACTCTTTGACTAAATTCTTTTCAGATAAACAGTAAGTGGCGTTTCATCCTGCTAATGATGGTGGCTGCCCACTTCATCTTCTGGTTCGTGTTTGCCGCGATCTGGTACGCTGTCTCCTCCTCGTACGCCGACGACATAGGTAAGGTGATGGTCTCACATCAGTGTATGTACTATCAGTAATTCTGTAAATGCAATCTGTAGGCAGAGCAGTGGTGGCCGAGTGGCAACGCCCCGACTTACGAATTGTAGGTTGCGGGTTCAAACCCAGCCAGGCGCATTACTTTGTAATTTATTTCATCACCACTGCTCTCAAAACGGTGAAGGAAAACATCATGAGAAAACCGGCATGTCTTAGAACCAAAAATTCGAAGACATGTGACATCCACCAACCCGCACTGGGCCCGCGTGGTGTATTACGGTCCGTTCCCCCTCCTAGAGAGGAGGCCTGAGTCCCAACAGTGGGAACATTATAAGGCCGACTATGCTATGCTATCTGTAGGTAAACTACACGCAGCCGTTTGCGTGTAGTATGTCCTTATAGCTCTGCGCGTCCAATACGATCATGGGTGCACCGAGCTGAACTGTTTTCAAGGGGGTGAGTCTTCAGACCTCTTTCATCTGTTTCGTGGTCTTCAGTACCTCACCTCGTACAGAACTAACTTAACAACTAAAGCAGAAGGATGCAAGAGTTTCCAAAGCGAGCTCAATAATTTTAGCACCTCACCTCGGATGTGCTGGCCATGGTCCGGAGCGAGGAGGAGTGGCAGGCGGTCGCCTCCTTCTGCGAAGCAGTAATGCTAGCAATGGAGGTGGCCGATCGCGTGAGGCAACGGCCCTCACGCCCCTACCGCCACCGAAATCCGATCCCGATTTCCGGCCATAGTAAGAGCGGGCTTGCGGACGGCGAGCATTGGGTAGCTCGCCGTCCGACCGTCCGGTAACCGTCCGGACCGAGTCCAAGTCGTCGACGGCGCGTACTGCTCAAGGAGTTGCCAGCAACTGTAGGGGCCCAGCAGGGTCGAAGCCTACTGGGGCCAAGGGTCTGGTTCTGAAAGGAAGACTCGGCCCAGATACGAAAGGCGATGAACGAACAGGAGCGGGTTTTTAGTCAGTAAAAGTCTGACACTATTTCCCGCTCCGCCCAAGAGCGGGGGATGTCATAAGATGATTTAACCACCGAAAAAAAAAGAAACCTCGTATGTGCTAGGAATAATATTTTAAGAGACCTTTTGGTATCCTTTGTATATACAACTGAAACCTAGAGGGGTGCTAGTATACTACTTGTATCCCTCTGTAGCCCGTAAATATGCATAATACATTCAGGTTGTCTTTAGGGTTCTGCCACATTATTTCAAACCACTACAACTCCAAAACTGCAGAACCGTTATTGTAGACTAAAAAAAAACGCTTGACGATTCTCTTAAAAAACAATTTCATAATAGAATAGGAGTAAGAAGAAACTAAGAATAATTTCAACTCTCTCCATAAAGCAGTGTTGATGGAATTTTTGTTGGAAGGCCTTCCGCAAGCTGGACCGATGACCTGGTGAGGGTCGCGGGAACCGATGGATGCGAGACGCATAGGACCGGTCATTGTGGCGACATTTAGGGGAGGCCTATGTCCAACAGTGGACGTCTTTCGGCTGAAATGATGATGGGATTACACGCCACTATAGTGCTTTCGGCATGTCCACTGAGGCATAAATGTTTGGCTTTTACGTCATCATATGCGCCAGGCCCAACAGCTTCCTGGATACATATCGGATAGTTGGGACAGCCTTTTACTGGGACATTTGATATTACAATATCTGGCGTATAATAAGTGGTTCAAGTTGATTCTCTAGTAGTAGTAATAGCAATTGTCATTGGTTTCTAGTTGTGTGCATACCCACCGCATTGACCTTGTCTGAAATTTTAATATATTTATTTATAGGTGATGGGAAGGAGCACTGTGTTACTGGGACCACGTCATTCGCTGGACTACTCATGATGTCTGTGGAAACTCAAGTACGTTTAGTTTTTCTCTAGTTTTAGGGATTGGATTTAGATATATACCTGGTGATGGTTTACGATATCGGCATTGCACTGGCTCAGGAATCAATACTGAGTTTGTTTCGGTGTTTCTTCTCAGGGTAGTCAGCTAGGAAACACCACATCACACAACACACCAAAAACATTAACATCTAGTTTAAAATGACGAAAAAAAAATTGACGTGTAATAGTGTTTTTTTTTTTTTTTTTTTTTTTTTTTTTTTTTTTTTTTTTTTTTTTTTTTTTTTTTTTTTTTTTTTTTGGACCGAGCCCAAGTCGTCGACGGCGCGTATTGTTCCACGCGCGCCTCAAGGAGATGTCAGCAAATCGTAGGGGCCCAGCAGGGTCGAAGCCCACTGGGGCCACGGGTAGTGTGAAAGCGGAACCCGGGGCCCTGGGACGAAGGCAACGAAGGAACAAGAGTGGGTTTTTAGTCAGTAAGAGTCTGACACTATCTCCCGCTCCGCCCAAGAGCGGGGATGTCATTAGGATGATTTTCCCACCGAAAAAAAAAAAAAAAAAAAAAAAACGTGTAATAGTGTTTTTTTAAAACTACTTACAAAATAAATATCATTTATCATTTATCAGTACTTTGTATTTATTTAATGATTTTAAAAATAGTTAAAAAACCGGGGCAAGAGTCAGACTTGCGCCCGCTTGAGGGTTCTGTACAAACTTACCTACATAATATGTAAACAGTTCTATTCCCGATTGGAGTCTCGAAGATTTTTTCGAACCGCAATTTTTTTTTTGTTGTGACGTAACAACAAATTTACTTTTTTCTGATTTATTCCTATACCTGTGCTATAAGACCTTGCTTTTTGCAAAACTTCAGGATTCTGGGTCAACGGGAAGTACACTGAATTTTGATTTCCTCGAGAGTGTCGAAATAAACGTTTTTAGTGACATCAACGACCGTATCTTTTTTTTCGTTAGCTTAGAAATTTGATTTTTTCACAGCTTCAAGAGACTGCAAACTAGAATATATGGTTTTAATTTCCAATCAATACCTCCACGCGTTTCCAAGATAAAGAGTCTTGACAGACAGACAGACAGACGGACAACAAAGTGAACCTATACGGGTTCTGTTTTTTTCCTTTCGATGTACAGAAACCTAAAAATAGTCGGTCATTTAAAATTAAAACAGGGAACCGGAACTGAACTAAATGTAACAGTGCTCTGTATCTGTTTCAGATGACTATTGGTTACGGCACCAGATTCCCCAATGAAGAATGTCCTGAAGCTATCATTATCATGGTATTGGAGGTAAGGAGTTAATCTATGTTTTTTTTTGAATGATATAAACTTGACTGCGATCCCACCTGATGGTAAGCAGTGATGCAAATGTTGATTTTGAAGCGCACTAGTTTATTAAGAGCCTATTCACTCTAGCCTTGAAGACACCTAAATTATAATCGGACAGGAAGACCGCAGCAGGCAAATTGGTGCAGTCCTTCGATGTAGGCGGTATAAACGAAAACTTGAAGTGCTGAGTCGATAAAGGTGGTAATGTAAGGGTGGACACGCGCCGTACTTCGGGTTGTCCGATGGTAGAAAGATTTAAAAGAGCATCCTTGAAGTTTCTTACACGTTTCTTTACATAGAGATATACAGTTGGGAACGGGCAAATTCGTTTCATTTGTGCGTACAGCTAAGGAGTGGAATTCCTTGCCAGAATCTGTGTTTCCTGATGGTAACAACCCGGGAATCTTTAAGTCAAGAGTGAGTAGGTTACTTCTAGGTAAGCGCGCTCCATCGTCGATCGCATCGTCACTTTCCATCAGGTGAGATAGCGGTCAAGCGATCCCATCAAGGATAAAAAAAAATAAAAAAAATCTTTTGGCTGACCGACCATGATATTTCAAAAGTTTCTGTAAATGGTTTGATTGAAATAGGTAAATGCTTTTAGTTTAAGTTTAGGCTATATTTATATAACTATGAATAGTACGAGTAATAATGTTTATTCACATAAAGGGCCTATTACACAATTGGATATTCAGACAGTTTTAGTCGACGTCGCGTAGTGTAATAAGCGTTAGACCGGTCTTACTCGGTCAGTACAAAAAATAAGTCCGAATATCGTGAGTTGAATATCGCGAAGTGTAATAGGCCCTTAAGGATTCGTGCCGTAGTTTCTCAAATATATATAAAAATACTAGCTTTTCCCCACAACTTCGCTCACTTGGACTACTTCCATAGTCAAAGTCAGAGAAAAAGTAGCCTTTGTACTTCTTTCGGATTCAAGTTCATTAGTTGAACCGTAAAGGAGTAACAAACAGAGTTACTTTCACATATTTTATAGTAATTTATTTATTTATTTATTTTATTTTTCGCATTTTAGGAAAGCTTACAGACTAATAACAACATAGTGACAATAGTAGGTAATTAAATTGCTAATTACAAGCTTCCACATGTAGGTAGTAATAGTAATAGTATTTATAGTTGGAGCAGTGATGGCTCAGTGGTAACGACCTCGACTTACGAGTAATATATCGTAGGTCCAAACCCACTCCTTCGGCGAACCAGTAATGCTAGCGAAGGAGGCGGCCGATCGCGTGAGGCAGCGGTCTTCACGCCGCCGGGACCCCAATCCCGATTACCGGCCACCGTAGGCGTGGGCTTGCGGACGGCGAGCAATGGGTGGCTCACCGTCCGACCGTCCGGTAACCGTCCGGACCGAGCCCAAGTTGTCAACGGCGCTTATTGTTCCACATGCGCCTCAAGGAGATGTCAGCAACTGTAGGGGCCTAGCAGGGTCGAAGCCTACTGGGGCCAAGGGTCTGATTCTGAAAGGAAGACTCGGCCCTGGTACGAAAGGCAACGAAAGAACAGGAGTGGGCTTTTAGTGAGTAAAAGTCTGACACTATCTCCCGCCCCGCCCAAGAGCGGGGGATGTCATAAAATTAAAAAATCGAAGACTTGTGACATCCACCAATCCGCAGTGGGCCCGCGTGCTGGATTACGGCCCACCTCTATCAGTGGGAACATTATAAGACTGATTATTTTATGTTACGTATTTATTATAATATGCCATTAAGTTACAATATCATTAGCTGATCTCATTATATTGAACCTAATGAATAACTGACAAGAGAACACTACTGTCCAGTCTATAGATAAAATAAAAGTGACAAATATATAATTACTTTATTTTATTTGAATGTGACTTGCAATTAGTTGTGAATTAAACTGTGACTAGTTAGACTTTATTTTAATTGTTAACATTTTATTTTTAATGATTATTGTATTTTAATTATCATTTTGCAATTTATACCTAAATATTACAAATTCAAATCATTACAATATTGATAATATTTGTATGCCTTCTGGCGGGACATTGTTGGGACATTATATTTTTTTGTATAACATCTTTAACCATACCCTATGTTCACAAATAAATATATTATTATTATTTTTTACTTTATTTTTTCAATATGCATATAAGTTACATTTTTAAATATTTTTTTAAAACAAGACTCATAAAAAAAAACATTTAAAAATATAAAAAATAGTAGCCCACCGGCATCGGGAACAGGGTCCAAGCTACCGGTGGTCAGGGCTCCTGAGAGAGAAATCTCCGAACAATACGCGCCGTGTCCAGAAGTACTGCCTTCTGAATCAAGCCCTTGATCCAACTGCCTAACGACAGCCTCCTCAGATGTTGGTCGAGGCTCTTGGCAATTAAGCCATTGGCCGTCACGACTATCGGCACAATGACTGCTGTGTCCACTTCCCACATGTCGACAACCTCGCGAGCCAAGTCAAGATATTTGGTTTGTTTATCCTTCTCAGCTTTCACAAGGTTCTCGTCATGAGGGACCGCTATATCAACAATCATTGTGCGACGCTCCAGTCGATCTATCACCACTATGTCAGGCTTATTGGCAACAATAGTCCTGTCAGTGATGATAGATCGATCCCAATACAGCGTAATGATGCCATTCTCGAGAACTGGGTCGGGCACATACCTGTACTTCCCATACCATACTTCTGATGATCCCGTACCCATACGGTACTTCTGATTCAACAAGATTGTATTTAAGAGCAAGTTGCTGGTGGATAATCCTGGCTACGAGGTTGTGTCTATGCAAATAGTCTCCGTTAGCCAGACGAGAACACCCAGAAATAATGTGTCGGATTGATTCCCCGGGCCGGTGGCATGCCCGACAGATGTCAACCGTACCGTCCTTCACAATGTTTTTCCGGTAGTTATTCGTCATCATAACTTCGTCCATTATCGCACAGCCCTAAACTTTATTATTATTATTAATTTACATAACAGATAGTGGCCGGGACTGCTCTCTCAGGAGGACTATCAAGTTTGCTGTTCACGAAGCTCATCAGACCGAACCGGCGCATCAACTCCGTCGGATTCAGTAAAAAAGCTGCGGTAAGTTGCTGTAGAGACTAGTCAACTTCATCATGATCATCATTTCAGCCGAAAGACGTCCACTACTGAATATAGGCCCAGTGTGGCCACAATGAACGGTCCTGTGTGTCTCGCATCCATTGCATTCCCGCGACTCTCATCAGATCATCGGTCCATCTTGTGGCAGGCATTCCAACGCTGCGTCTTCCGGTACGCGGTTGCTACTCCAGAACTTTTCGACTCAATCGACCATCCGTTTTACGAGCAATGTATCCTGCCCAATGTCACATAAGTTTAGCGATTCTTCGGCCTACGTCAGTAACCTTGGTTCTCCTGCGGATATCTTCATTCCTGTTACGATCACGCAAGGAAACTCCAAGCATAGTCATTTCCATTTCCCTTAGAATAGTATTTTATGAAGATTAACTGCCTTGTTGACCTCTGAGGCAAGTTAATTCTGAGCATGGTGTCCTGGGTTCGATTCCCGGGTCTGTGTGGTCGGTGCTGTTGGTTTCCACACCACAATTTGGAAATTGATGGTGTAGCACCCCCGTGCCTCGAAATGCACGTAAAGCCGTTGGCCCTGGTCTTAATTTCTACCTAGTCTTGGATTGCCGTCCCATTGGACTTCATCAGCATTTTCGCACACAATTGTGTACACTTTAATATCTTCTGGGTACTTGGCTGATCTCTGTTGAGATTCGGCTGCCGTGATCGATATCAGTTGGGTGGAGTCTTTTGAAGATTTCTAAGGATTTGCTTAATCAATAAGAATAGCACAAGAGTCATGATCTCTTTTAAATGGTCCCAATAATCTAATAGAGGCCCGGAGAGTGCCTGTGGCAATTTTTAATGCAACAGTTTGCAATTCTGGGATTACTTCGTTGATCTTGTCGACGCAAGTGCAGATCTGATGACCGCTAGGGCTGCGGGAATTTTTAAAAGTTACCGTGACCCTGAAACGTAAAGGGCAACTAAAGGACACCTAGAGCGCAAGGTGACTTTTGATGATTTCCTACCTAAAAAAAAGGTTTTGTTATTGAGTTTTTACATATGGAATTTCTCAGCGGCAACCTTTTTTTGAAAATGGGAAAGACCTAAATAATTGTGTAGCGAGATGGAGTGTCATACTTCTACTGACTAAAACCCACCTGTGACCCGTTAATTATCCCTTTGCGTGGCAGGGTCACGATAGGCATCTGAGTAGCAGCCTTTTTTTTTAGGTGGGAAATCATCCAATGACATCTTCCGCCCTTGGGCTTATACTTTCTAAAACTCACTCTTAGTTCCTTCATTGCCTTTCATTCCAGGGCCGGGTTTTCTTTTCAGAAGCGAACCCATGGCCCCAGAAGGCTTCGACCCTGTTGGGCTCCTACGGTTTGCTGACATCTCCTTGAGGCGAGTGTGGAACACTACGCGGCATCGACGACTTGGGCTCAGTCCAGGCGCTTACCGGACGGTCGGACGGCGAGCTACCTATTGCTCACCGTCTGCAAGCCCGCGCCTACGGTGGCTGGAAATCGGGATCGGATTCCCGGCGGCTGGTGCGTAAGGGGTCGCTCACTCGTGCGTGCGCATGCGGCCGCCTCCTTTGCTTGCATTACTGCTTCGCAAAAGGAGGCGCCCGCCTGCCACTCCTCCTCGCTTCAGACCATAGCCTGTACCAAGGCCATCTCAGTAATAGCCTGAAGTTTCTATTTCTGTTTCTATTATTTTTATAGATCTTGGTTTTCAGGTCTGTCGTCGTGATGGTGAGCTCTGTCTTCAGTTCAGGGTATGGGATCTGATGAACGTGCACATTATTGGCAGCACCATCTCCGCTTATATGCTTAAACCAATAAGGTACGATTTTTTTTTTCAGTAAAGAACAGAATTGGACCAAGTACACAACATGTTTTGGAGTGCCACAAGGTTGTGTACTTGGTCCAATTCTGTTTTTTTACTGTCTTTAACAAGTGACCACAACGAGTATCCATTTCTACGTTATTAACAACTCTATGGCCCGGACTAAGCATTTCGCCTCGTCGTTTATACCGCGTACATCGAAGGACTGGAACAATTTGCTTGCAGCGGTCTTCCCATCTGATTATAATTTAGGTGTCTTCAAGGCTAGAGTGAATAGGTTCTTAATAAACTAGTGCGCCTCACCATCAACGATTGCATCACTGCTTACCATCAGGAGGGATCGCAGTCAAGCATAAAATCAGATCATTAAAAAAAAAAACTATTTCAAAAATAAAGTCCTCGTTAAATCATCATTCCAGGACCCTGGAAGGCGAGCTGGTCCACAACTACATGCACCAGTTGGAGCTGAAGGAGTCTCGCGCCTTCCTGCTGTGGCCCATCACCGTGGTCCACGTTATCAATGCCGAGAGCCCGCTCTATGACTTCTCTGCGCAGGATATGATGGATTATAGGTAATGTTTTTATTCCGTTCTTCTGGGGTTTCTAAATTGTTATTGTCAGCGAAAAGAGTTATGTTTTTGTACCAAGCACTACATACAGCTTGTCTGTAGTGTATCAAGCTTATAATAATCGATACCTACTAAACAATATAAATTACGAAATCAAGTTAGAGTCAAGAGTGAATAGGTTACTTCTAGGCAAGCTTGCTTCATCTTCGGCTACATCATCGCTTACCATCATATGAAATAGTGGTCATACGCATAAAAAAAAAGGTCAAGTGCGAGTCGGACTTCCACATGAAGGATTCCATACCGTTCGTAGCAAAAAACGGAAAAAAAAACATATTTGTTGTACGAGGGCCCCACTTAAATATCTTATTCTGTTTTTAGTATTCGTTGTTATAGCGGCAACAGAAATACATCATCTGTGAAAATTTCAACTGTCTAACTATCAGGGTTCATGAGGCCTGGTGTCAGACGGACAGACAGACGGTTGGACAGCAGATTCTTAGTAATAGGGTCCCGTTTTACCCTTTGGGTACGGAACCCTAAAAAAGAATCATAACGGCCTTCTTCCATTGTGTTAATTTTTATGTGATCAAATTAAAAGAGAGTTGAGAGTTTATGTGTGTATGTTTAGTGGTATGTTTGTTACTTCTACACGCTCGAACGGCTGAACGGATTTATATGAAATTTGGCACAGAGGTAGACCATGACCTGAAATAGCAGATAGATGAGATTTTGTTCTTTATTTAGATGAGGTTTTATCCTGTGATTATGTCCTTTTGGGACAATTTTCTACTATCACAAGTTTGAAGTTGCTGGAAACAGCTAGTATTATTATAATATGACTTACGGGGCTCATGAAAATGTAACCTTGTGGAGCGTCACCTCTGTGACCTCACATGACAGCTCCATTTCTTGTCCAAGCAATTACTGGCCATTCCAGGTTGCCTGGAAGAGATCGCAGAATGCGATAATGCCGCCCATTGTATGTACGTATGTGTTTTAGTGTTAATTTCCTTTTGTGTGTGTAATGGTGTTCAATAAAGTATAAAATTAACTATCTTTTCCCCGCGCCTTCACCCACAGCAAATAAAGCCTGGCCATTCTGGAATAAAGCAGCTCTCTATCGGTGAAAAAATTTTACCAATCGGACTTTCAGAGATTACCTCGTACAAACAAAAAACAAACTACCTCTTTATAATATTACTGTATATAAATAAATAAATAATACACATTCATGTGACCGTCTCTTTCTGAAGTTCTGAAAATGGTCAAATGTCCGGATTCTCTACAGCCCACTCTTGTAATGTTTCAGATTCGAGATCGTGGTCTGCCTGACCGGTGCGTCTAAGAACATGGGCACGACAACACAGAGCCGCACCTCCTACCTATCCAAGGAGATCATCTGGGGGTACAGGTTCAAGAATGTTGTACAGTAAGTATTATTAAAAACATAACTTGTTCAAAAACACATATGGTTTACATACTTGCATGGTTCACATGCATTGCCCGGGATCGAGGTCTCATATTAGTTAAGGCCGCCCCTGACTGTTGGTGTGTCCAGTGAGACAGGGCCATATGAGAAGCAGACATAATTGTAGGTTATATCAGTACCTCATCCTCATCAACTTTTCGGCACCATGAACACTTTTTGTCGCATCCGTGCACTGAATGACTAATTAATTTTAATGTAACGTAACATTTTGCTGTTTCGCAATTAATCATTCAGTCATTGTATGAGTAATGTTCCTGATGTTGTATTTTTTGCGTATTGTAACATTTCTGAAAGTCAAACAAAGTGACATTCGGTCAGCAAGTTTTTTTAACGTTATTATCTTGATGTGTATTCCTAATTGAACAATAAATGAGATGATGAAAACCAATTTGTCATCTGTGAATCTGGACGTCCATATAAGATATGGATCTAGGTATACTAATATTACAAAGCTGAAGAGTTTGTTTTTTTGGATGCGCTATTCTCAAGAACTACTGATTCGATTTGAAAAATTGTTTTAGTGTCGGATAACCTGTTTTTCGAGGAAGGCAGAGGCTTTATTATTATTTCCTTTATTCATTGTCATATAAATTACATTTTTTTTTTCAAAATCATACAAAAAAAAAACATAGAAAAATATAAAATCTATCTATCGAGAACAGGGTCCAAGCTACCAGGGTCAGGGCTCCAGAGTAAGGAAACTCCTAACAATACGAGCCGTGTCCAGAAGTACCGCTTTCTGAATCAAGCCCTTGATCCAGTCGCCTAACGCGAGCCTCCTAAGGTGTTGGTCGAGGCTCTTGGCTATTAAGCCATTGCCCGACACGACTATCGGTACAATGATCGCTGAGTCCACATCCCACATGTCGACAGCTTCGCGAGCCAAGTCAATATACTAAATCTGTTTATCTTTCTCAGCTTTCACGAGGTTCTCGCCATGTGGAACGGCAATGTCAACAATCATTGCACGCCTCTCGTTTCGGTCCACCACCACTATATCAGGCTTATTGGCTACAATAGTCCTGTCAGTGATGATGGACCTATCCCAGTACAAAGTGATATGACCATTATCATGAACTGGGTCGGGCTCATACCTGTAGTAAGGCACTTCCGATTCCACAAGAGAGTATTTCATTGTTATTTTTATTATTATTATTATTAACCGAAGACGCGGATGAAACTGCAGGGGACAGCTAATTAATAAATATTATAAAAGCAATGAAAGTAACTCTGTCGGTCCGCTTGTTACGTTTCACGCCTAAACCGCTGAACCTATTTCGACCAATTTTAGTGCAGAGATAATGTGGAACTTGCAAAAGGACATACTTTTCTATCTCAGGATTATGTACTCCTTATAAAAAAGTATCCGATGTCCTCTGGATGATTTCTGACTACCCATAACACCAGGACTGTGAGATAGTTCGAGACAGCGACCCTGCGGAACAGGGTCATGTGAAGCCACATACCTCCATTAAAAAGGAAGGATCCTCCGATCAAGATGCCTGGTCCGGGCGACTGCCCGATAGTTGATTTCGAATGGTTGTATATGTTCTAATCGCACGGTTAATTCTTATACCGCGATGTTGGAAAGTCCTTACCAGTGCGGCCGCGGAGGCCATTTTTTTTTTGCAAAAATATTATCTGTGGCGCCACCTGAGGGTGGTCTCGCGTGATGTCGGCGCGTGAGATTAAACTGACGATAACTCGTTTTTTTTTTGGAGCTGTATATATAAAACGTATGTCGTTGGAATCGTTACGAAACAAGCTAACATTAAAACATGAATTTTATTAATTTTGCAGTATAATGTGGTGTTCATTCTAATTGGAAATCAGGATGGGCGAATTTTTCCAGTTTGTAGTACAAAAGTCCTTATAATTAAGAATGCGTACCACTATATCAAAAAGTTTTTGTTTCATTTACTTAAACATACATTATTTCACAAGAATTAATAAAAAAAAACCATACCATTTTTTTCATCCTACAAGCTTTACAAAAACGACTAAGTACTTGATGCGACCCTAAATAGATAATGAGACCCGACAAAGACATCGCTACCAGTCCGACACTCCCGCTAGCTCCACCCAGAGCGGAAGGAGCTATTTGATAATTTTCCACATAAAAAAAACCCACATAAATTATTGTCTCCATCATAACAAAAATAACGAATGCATGATGAATTACCTACCTACTAATTGGTTGTAATTACAAAAATGCAAACTTGATGTATTTCCCCTTGAAAGCAATTTCTCATCCAACAATTATGAGGAAACTTACTGATTGATATAATTTGCATGCTTCATCATTTTGCACTGATGAGGTAGGTTTCTAGTGCGGCTGCAGGTTTCTTTGAAAGACGGCAAATACGCCTATTCATCCTTGCATCCAGTCAGCCTGGAGCCCAGGATCCATCAGAACTTGTCAAATTCCACTACCTCAACGCTTTAATGATGTGACTTAACTAACATCAAAGCAGAAATAAAGTGAAAGCTTCTTGTTAGGTTCGGGCTTGACCGCTATCTCACCTGATGGAAAGCGACGATGCGGTCGACGATGGAACGCGCTTACCTAGAAGTAACCTATTCACTCTTGACTTAAAGATTACCGGGTTGTAGCTATCAGGAAACACAGTTACGAAGAAATAGAAAAACTTTTAACTAACTCAACTTAACAATGACAAGCATGCAATCTAAACCTCTCTACATTTTTTTATTTATTTAATGCTTTATGCACACAAAAGTACAAAGGCGGACTGCCCCTCACACCCATCATACACACACATACACACATACCGTCACACACAGATACGCATAAGCAAACCCACACTGCTATGATTGCAACCAACCATGTAGTCATCTGTAATTCCTATGTAATTTTTCTAAGTGAATATGTATTTCTGGAGGAACTGACTCCCAAGTCACAGGCAATAAGCTTAGTTTGGGAGCCAGGGAAAATGTTACTGTGTTCCTACAATGTATGTTCTGAATATATTATTATTATTCCTTGAAGCTGTAAAAAAATCAAACTTCTGAGTTAACGAAAAAGAAAGATACGGCCGTTTATGTCTCAAAAAACGTATAATGAATGACGTATATTCGACACTGTCAAAGGAATCAAAATTCACAGTGCATTTCCCGTTGACCCTTTCCTGAAATTTGACATAAAGCAAGGCCTGGAAACAGTGTTGTAACGTCACAATTTTTTTTTTCTATTGGAAAAATCTTCGAGACTCCATTCTCTGGAGGAATTGTATTATTTACTTAAATAATTTTGTGTGGAACCAACAATGCGGAACTTCGACTCGCACTTACTCAGTTTTTTTTTTTATATTAATAACAATAATTTATATCGCCCCAGTAGTAAATAAGACAAATAAAAGAAACGACTTCCATTTTTTATTCGTATTTTTCATTGAAAAATATCGCTCTAGTCAACTGAAGTCAGTTTAACAAATTTATACACTTCCTCATCCTCGTCATTAATGAAGGAAGAAATTTTTTCTGCTATATTGCTGATAGTGTCATAAAAAATATCTGCGCTTTAAAATTAATCTCGGGATTTGAGGCATATCCACTTTATTTTTTCGCTGTATGAAATCAGTATAAGTACATAAATAACTCCACTGACTGAAACCCAGCAATTGCTGAGTTGGCGACCCTTTCGGTTCGGGCACGCTCAACGCAACTATATTGTTTTGAACTTTTTTTTGTATTGTTGCCTATTGTATTGCCTGCATCAAATAAATACTATTCTATTCAATTCTATTCTAACTCTACCTAATTCCGACCTCTGGTGATTAATGTACCCAAAATGCCATCTCCCAAGCCTTTTCCCAACTAGCTTGGGGCTGGTTTCCAGCCTAACCGGATGCGGCTGACCTTTGTTTAACTTGGAGCGACTGCCTGTCAGACCTCCACAACCCAGTTACTGGGGCAACATGATACTACTTGGTTAGACTGATGGTCAGACTTTCTAGCGTCTCACTACCTGTAACGATTAACAAAGATCTACGAATGACAACCGGGACTAACGGCTTGACGTGCTTTCTGAGGCACAGGATATCAGTAATGTTCTAGGTAGACTTAGAAAAGTACGAACCCGCAAATTCATGCATGAGAAGTGTCTTAACCACTTATCATGACACTCGATCAAAAATATGTTTAACTGTATTAAAACTTATTATTTTCTTTTTTCCAACAGCTACAGCAAAAAGGATGAAGCCTACAAGATCGACATAGACAACCTTAACGCTGTGGAGCAAGTCGAAATCCCCCTCTGCAGTGCAAGCTACCTCAAGGACTTCGAAGAGGATCTGAAGGCTTCCACCAATCTTCTCTACTCTCCGAACATGTCTGTCTCTCCTACTGACCTCTCTCTCCCCGAAGACTGTTCTACTCTCTCTCGGCCAGAAGATTCTTCTACTCTTTCTCGACCAGAAGACTCTTTGCCTTCTTCACCGTCATTGAATAGGACGGGTACACAGAGGAGTTTTGGATGGAATTTCAAGAGGTTCAGGCCTGAGAAGTATGTAGGGACTTTTGAGAAGAGAGAGTAGAGGAAATTGACCGGCACCGCCACCCACCATCACTAAGGCTAAGAGCTCACACACACGAGCAGAATGTTGCCAACGGCAGAAGTAACTGCAGTCTTATTTTGAATTTACCTACGCACTGTTAGGTTAGGACTTCACTTGTTCAAGCATAGTTGTAGTATTGTGGTAGAAACATTGCTCAATTTTATAAATACAATATATACCTACGTAGTTACAACCTCTATTTCTAGTCTTATTCTTGTAATATTTACTCTCTAGGATACAATATTATGTAAACCTGTTGTATAAAAATATCTAAAACTGCTTTTAAAACTTGATACATAAGCTTTGATTCGTTTGACCTGCTTAGTAACATATATTTAGTTACTACAGCAATAATTAGGCAATTAATAAATAGCACTTAAAACTGTTTTCGTGTTATTTTATTTTCCGAAACATTTAAAAATCTGTGGAGCTGGGGAGAGTGGAAAAGAGAAAAGCAGTAAAAAGTGGTAAGTGTTTCCATTGAAGCTAAGCGGAACAGAGTGGAGTTGAGCTACCCTCCGCTCGACAACAAAGCCTGCTCGACTCCGCTCTGTTCGGTTCAGGGCGGAGTGTTCATTTGTTTTATTTGAAAATCCTCTCAGCTCAGCTCCGCTCCACTTAGGGTGTGTTTAAACTGAAACGGAACTGATCAGAGAAGAGTAGTGAAATGTGGAAAGTGCTCTGCATCAACAAAAAATTGACGCAGAGCAGGGCAGAGGGGAGTTGAACTACCCTCCACTTCGTGCTCTCCACTCGGCACCACAGCCCTCTCGACAGCGTTCTGTCCGGCTCGGGGCTACGTATTCATGTATTTTATTTGAAAGTCCGGTCAGCTTCACTCCGCTCCACTTACAATGTTTCTATTGATGCGGATATTTCAAGCAGTCATCATCTTCATTTAAGCCGAAAGACGTCCACTATTGGATATAGGACTCAACTAATGTCGCCACAATGAACGGTCTTGTGCGTCTTGCATCTTTCGGGTTTCTGCAACTTTTACCAGGACAACACTGCGTCTTCTGCGTCATCTTGGTCGCCACTCCAGAACCTTTCGGCCCCAACGGCTACCTGTTCTGCGAGCAATGTGCCCTGCCCGTTGCCGCTTAAGTTTGGTAACCTTGGTTCTCCTGCGGATATCCTTTCAAGTAATATGATTGATCAAATCACAGTCCGCTCCTCTCCAAACTTCAATTCATTCACTAAGTAATTACGTCAGAGATATAAAAATCTTACTTGAAAATTGATTGAAAACAAAAGAAAATTGATTTCCATTTCAAACAAAAGAAGTCCGATTTGATCTTCAATTCCTTTCTCTTTTTAAAAATATCCCTAACACAAACAAACGAACCGATACACCGTTAAAGGCGTGTTTTTTAATAATATTTACATAAAAACAACATCTGTATCACGGGGGGTCATTCACCCGGCGCTTGCGTCGATTTTTTCACACGTATTTTGCTGGTTTATGTCAAATTATTTATGCGTATATCGTTCATATTATCTCCATATGGAGATGAGATGAGAAGAAAGTGCGTGGGGGATCTAGATTATGTTTGCTATTTTTATTCTACTACGTCAGCTAGAATAAGGAATGTTTCGCGTGTGAGTGCTGTGTTATATCGCAAGAGATCGCATGATAAATGTACCTTGTTAACATGGACGCTGGTTGGACTAATATAGATCTTTCCAAAGGAAATTCTGAAGAGTATTACGCGAAATAATTTTTTTCTTAAGTTATTTCATTTTACTGGTCAGTGTCAGATTGTACACATATATGTTCAAATATGATTAGTGATAGAGACCAGAGCAGTGCTACAACGAGCTATTAAGGCGATCGATTTGACGATTTAACCTTCCTTAACTAGAGACACGATAGAAAGACAATGAGAGAGCGAACGCCGACGTTCGCTAAACTGTTATAGGGATGAAGCTGTACACAAACGCATGCACAAACGAATACCATGGATCCAGTATATGATTCGCGTTCCATAATCGCACTGCTTGCACCATGAACCATTTGTCACTAAACTTGGTGGAATGCGAGGGCATTAAAAGTTTCAAATTCTCGGATGATCTCAAGTGTCTAGAATGTGTGTCATGAAGGAACTAAAACGTTCTTAAATAGTGCAGTTATAGTGTAAATAAGTCAGTACTAAGACTTCTTTGTGCCTCATAATTTAATGCTCTGTTCTTTATGAACTTATGATATAATACAATAGTTAACTATAATGTCAATGTGAAATGTTTGTAAAGGTAAGTTAACATATAAACTAGTTACATTTAAGGTTGTAAACAATTAGAATAAGATCTTATTGTATGCAATTCACAAAATATTATGAAAATAAAGATCTTCAGTAATCAAATCTATCAATCTAGGCAAGCGTGATCCATCGTCGACCACATCATCGCTTATCGTCTGCCCCCCTAGTCAAGTTACGATCGTTTCGTTTGCGTCGAACGCCTCGAGTAGGTCACGCCTCCGATTCCTGCTGCGTCTTCCGGCACGTGGTCGCCAGTCCAGAATCTTTCGTCCCCATCGACCATCTGTTCTGCGAGCAATCTGCCCTGCCCGTTGCCGCTTAAGTTTGGCGATTCATCGAGCTATGTCGGTAACCTAGGTTCTCCTGCGGACATCTTCATTTCTGATGTGATCACGCAAGGAAACTCCGAGCATAGCCCTTTCCATCCCATACAATAAAAGTAACCAAGCAGACACAAAGTTCTTCTCTCTGGGAAAAAGAATGGAGAGAATCCATCACGAGGGCCCAGTACAGGTTGACATACGGTTTCCTCACGATGTTTACCTTCATCACTTTGGGAGTAGTATTATTGATATAAGTTACACAAAGTGCCTGCCTATGTTTGAACCCACCATCTTCAACTCGTAAGTCCTAAAAACACTAATTACCGTCATTAACAGCATCAACTGTTAATTAACATTAAATGTTTACAGTTAATAAATGTTTCCTTCGCATGTCCTATCGTTTCATAATATGTAGTCCTATCGTAATGGCTTTTTGTAATTGTTACAATGTTCTGTACTGACTGGGCTACTGAAGTTGTCACTGTATTGTGTTGTTCAGTAGGAACATTCAGTAGGACTATTTTTATGTTTGTATACACGTTCTAAAAACAAATTTCAGTTCATTTTTTTTTTCGTTTACTTTTTTTCGTCATTAGAAGCTTCGTTATATTAACTAAATATATATTCAGTTAAAACCGTTTAAGCTCAAGCTCAAGTTCAAGCAAGTTTCAAGTTGTTTTCCAGAGTCATCAAGAATCGTCTCGCGCGCAGATTCGACGACTTCCAGCTTCCCGAACATGCTGGATTCCGAAAATGCTTCAGCACCGTAGACAACATACATACGCTCCGGCAGGTTAAACAGAAGACCGAGGAGTATAACCTGCCTCTATGCTTAGCGTTCGTGGACTACGAGAAAGCTTTTGATTTGATCGAGACTTGGGCTGTACTGCAGTCTCTCCAACGGTGCCATCCAGACTTTAGGTACATCAAAGTGCTGAAGTGTTTGTACGAGAACGCCACTATGTCAGTCTGACTTCAGGACCGGACCTCGAAACCTATCCTTCTGCAGCGGGGTGTGTGGCAGGGAGACGTCATTTCTCTGAAACCGTTTACGGCTGCAATGGAGGATGTCTTCAAGGTTCTGGACTGGAGTGGACTAAGCATTAATGTCAATGGCGTGTACATCACTCACCTTCGGTTTGCGGATGATATAGTAGTCATGGCTGAGACTACGGAGGAGCTACGTACAATGCTTGATGACCTTAGTAAAGCTTCCGAAAGAGTGGGTCTTAAAATGAACATGGACAACACTAAAGTCATGGTAAATAACCATGTAGCACCCACTCCGATAAAGATCGGAGCCTCCTCCTTTTTTAGAAGTCGCTTAAAAAATTTCGTGTTAAGTCGATTTGAAGACTTATAAAAAATAAAAAATAAATAATGCATGCCTTGCTGTGCAACGCACGTCTAGGACTAATGTGACAATAGTTAGTTACAAATTCATAATTTAATTGTTAGAAGTTGCTTTAAAGAGACGAGCAAATTTCTATCATGATAATTATTATACAGGTAATGTAATAATATACCATTTGATATTTTATATTTAGACACCCAATAATTTTTTTTAAAAATCGCCAAACTTAAGCGGCAGTACACAAGGCACATTGCTCGCATAACAGATGGCCGATAGGCGTCCACTACACGATAGGTTTTGCTGTCAGTTTTGCCACAGTCAATATTTTGATTGACGAAAAACCTACCGCCTAATGCAATGATTGACGCTTGCATGACGAAAACAAAATGGTGATAAAATTCCGTCATTCAAAAATCATTCATGACTGATGGAATTGATTGACGCTTGCATGACCATGTACTGGAAGCCATTGGTCCGAAAGGTTTTGAAGTAGCGGCCGCGCACTGAAAGACGCAACATTGGAAGGCCTCCCACAAGGTGGACCGTTGACCTGGTAAGTATCGCGGGAATCTGATGGATTTGTGACGTACAAGATCGTTCGTTGTGTTGACACTTGGGTTAGGCCTATGTCCAACAGTGGACGTCGCTGAAATGATGATGATAATGAAGTAGTACTCAATAACTGTATAATAACATTTCTTCAAGACTCTACGCATCTCTGGACCTGACAACTGACGCACAAGGTCAACATTTATGTGCTGGCAAACAATATTAAATAACATGAAATTTTCCTTCAGATATTTGTTCTTACTTACAATAGCAAGTGTCGAAACGATAATGATAAATTATTTTATACGTGTTTGCGCATTCTGTATTTCTTAATAATTATCATCATCATCATCATTATTTCAGCCGAAAGAAGTCCACTGCTGGACATAGGCCTCCCCCAAGCGACGCCACAACGACCGATCCTGTGCGTCTCGCATCCACCGCACTCCCGCGACTCTCACCAGGTCGTCGGTCCACCTTGTGGGAGGCCTTCCAACGCTGCGTTTTCCGGTGCGCGGTCGCCATTCTAGAACCTTTCGGCCCCATCGACCGTCCGTTCTGCGAGCAATGTGCCCTGCCCACTGCCACTTTAGTTTGGCGATTCTTCGGGCTATGTCGGCGACCTTGGTTCTCCTGCGGATATCTTCATTCTTTATGCGATTACGCAAGGAAACTCCAAGCATAGCCCTTTCCATTGCCCTTTGGGTGACTGTAAGCCTTCTGATGAAGCCCATTGTAAGTGACCATGTTTCAGTACCATAAGTCATCACTGGTAATAATTATATCGCAGTTAAATTTTGTTTTAATTAAATAAATATTTATACCAAAAGAAATATTATTCCAATTTAATATAAGATTCCCAGTATTTTATTCGCATAAATATTTACACAGTATATCAGTCAGCGTCGATAAGTTAGGAAAACAAGTTTTAAAATAAATATTTGCACAACCTTGGCATACTGCATTCGTTTCGACTGTGGCTAATGACTCAATTATTTGCAATAAAAACAACGAATTGGAACCACCAACTTGCACTTACCACCAAAACAATTCTTGTAGCTTTATGTTAGAGTACAATTTCCCGTAACGGAATACAAGAATAACTTTGTAAAACTTATCAAACGGTGGGTAGATGTGCACCAAACCAGTTTGACTTGACCCTTCAAATTATTTTATGTACGGAAATGATGATAAGGAGATCGTAAATGTACCGAATTGCAGGTATCAAGTTATGTAGGTCGTTGGGTAATACCGACACACGTTATCAAAAGTGTTATTAGGAAAATTTTACGGTTATTGAATGTAGTTCGGGAGATAGGGAGTTGTGTATCACTTGACGTTTAATAACAAAATATATGGACACGAATGAATGAAATATTAACTTACTACAGTCAAACGGGGTGAATAGGAACAAAAATTTGAAGGGGATCTTCGCGTTAATTAACAATTTTTCCCAGCATTTAAGTACTCCTATTTATTCATTAATTGTGATAAAAACGGATTCTTTTATATAAATCAATAATATAAATATATACCAATGTGAAAAACCTAAGAAAAGTTTTGTTCCCATTTACCCCTGCGTTCCTATTCGCCCCGTTTGACGGTACGAATATTTATAGCCTCACTTGAATCAGGTTATCATCAATTCAGCCGAAACACGTCCACCGTTGGGCATTCCCAACGTGTCGCCATAACGAACATTTCTATGCATCTCGCATCCGTTTCATTCCCGTGACTCCCACCAGGTCATCGCGATCGGTCCACCTTGTGGAAGGCCTTCCAACGCTGCGTCTTCCACTGCGCGATCTCTACTCCAGAACCTTTCAGTGCCATCGACCATCTGCTCTGTGAGCAATGTGCCCAGTTCACTGCCACTTAAGTTTGGCGATTCTTCGGGCTATGTCGGCGACCTTTGTTCTCCTGAGGATGTCTTCATTCCTGATGCGATCACGCATGGAAACTCTTAGCATCGCTTTCCCCCTTTGAGTGACTTTAAGCCTTCTGATGAAGCCCATTGTAAGCGACTACGTTTCAGTGTCATATGTCATCACTTGCAACACGCACTGGTCATAGACTTTCGTCTTGAGACACTAGTATGTTGGACGAGAAGATACACACTACTGTACTGTAGTTGCGACACAATTTAGTTATCTATATAACGCGCAGCTTCCTGAACGCTGCCCAACCGAATCTAATTAGACGATTGACCGCTTTCTGAAGTTTGATCTACCAATATTCTCTTTGACCAAACCGAAGGCGAGAAATGTACTACGTAAGTACATATGTATATTCAAAAACAAATACACTTAGACGTCGAAGTAGGCTTCCACATTGCTGACAAATGATGTAATGTATATACAGATGTCAATATACACAGTTAGGCGGCTTTTTGGTCTCGGACTGATTTTAATGATCTGGTTATAATCAACTGCAAATTGCCATTTTTGAGCGTGTATACCACTGTTATATGACCTGGTGAGGGTCGCGGGAATCCGATGGATGTGAGACGCACAGGACCGGTCGATATGGCGGCACTTAGGTGGCTATGTCCAACAGTGGACGTCTTTCGGTTGAAATGATGATAGTGATGATGATGATACCAGCCCCCCTATCCAAGTTACAATCGTATTGTTCGCGCCGAACGCTTCGAGTAGGCCACGCCTCCGATTCCTTTGTTCTGACCACGTGACTGAGTGTTGAGATGAAATCAGAACAAAGGAAACGGAGGCGTGGCCTACTCGAGGCATTCGGCGCGAACGAAACGATTGTAACTTGGCTAGGGGGACAGAAACTGTAAGTATACTACTGCTAACCTCCCCTTCGATGAAACCATGACGTGTTAAAATGTCAAGAGTGAAAGTGAGAATGAGGGATGGAGATATACATTTCTATATAGCTCTGTACCTTAGTCAGTGCTTAGTTTAGTTCGTCAAATTGATCACTGGCGTTAACTTCCCCCGCGCGCTGATTGTACATACGCCTGAACAACTTGAATGACCTTGAAAAACGTTTAAGCGTCGTACTATAAACACGGGTGTACGAAATTTGTTCGGCCGAAAATTTTGGGCTCTATATCTTCGTTTTTCTTAAGGTCTAACCAAAACTTTTTTTAGGGAAAGTAGTAAAAAACGCTAATAATAATAATACCCCAACGGGAGCTCTTGGTAGGGCCTCATAGGGCGTGATATTGGGTTACGTGAAAGTTACATAGTTTTATTTTGTCTCTCTGAAACATGTTTTATGCACATACAACAGTAAATGCCTAAGTATTAAATAACTACAAAATATGTGCATGATTAGTCAACTGTTTACATAAGCACTTGTTTATTTTTAAAATATTATCACGTTTACAATCAAAGTTTGTAATATAAGAGTGCATTATGTCACATATGATCGTTTCGATATTACAATATACAGTATACAAGATAAAGTACAATACTTATTCAGCAGTGCAATGAGCGCGTAAATATATAAGTAAATATATTGTCATCTTCCTGTCCTTGTCCCGTGACACATTTTATTTTAATTCTTGATAGGTTCGCACTTGACCGCTATCTCACCTGATGGAAAGCGACGATGCGTTCGACAATGGAGCGCGCTTACCTAGAAGTAACCTATTCACTCTTGAGTTAAAGATATCCGGGTTGTAGTTATCAGGAAACACAGATTCCGGCAAGGAATTCCCCACTCCTTAGCTGTACAAAACGTTTTGTGTGTATAGGTGGGATGTACACCATGTACTTGGGGTCGGTGCAACATGTGTTTTTTTCTTCAATACTTTCCTGATAATCAGCCTTATAATCTTCCCACTGTTGGGACTGAGGCCTTCTCTCAAAAAGAAGGAATGAGCCGTAATCAACCACGTGGACCCAGTACGGGTTGGTGGATGCCACCCACTGGTTTTCGAACTTTTGGTTCTAGGATATGCCGGTTTCCTCACGATGATTTCCTTCACCGTTTTGAGAGCAGTGGTGATGCAATAAATTACACAAAGTAATGCGTGTCACCTTGCTTGAACCTTCGACTTACAACTGGTAAGTCAGGACCATTGCCACAGGTCCACCACTGCTCTATATTTACTCATAGGATGTATTTAATATACCAACATACGTCCGCAGTACTGTTTCTGAAACACGCTCGTGCTCGGGTCCTCTAGAGTTGGTTCACACTACACGAATTTAAGCTCGGCTCGTGCTCCGCTCGTGCTCCGCTTGTGCTCCGCTCGTGCTCCGCTCGTGCTCCGCTCGTGCTCCGCTCGTGCTCCGCTCGTGCTCCGCTCGTGCTCCGCTCGTGCTCCGCTCGTGCTCCGCTCGTGCTCCGCTCGTGCTCCGCTCGTGCTCCGCTCGTGCTCCGCTCGTGCTCCGCTCGTGCTCCGCTCGTGCTCCGCTTGTGCTCCGCTCGTGCTCCGCTCGTGCTCCGCTCGTGCTCCGCTCGTGCTCCGCTCGTGCTCCGCTTGTGCTCCGCTCGTGCTCCGCTCGTGCTCCGCTCGTGCTCCGCTCGTGCTCCGCTCGTGCTCCGCTCGTGCTCGTGTATATCTACGAGATTACGTCACAGAAATGTTTGAAAGTTACATATAATAATAAAGCATGTTTTTAAAAGGATCTGGCAAAAAAAATCTTAAATAAATAGTTACTATGTTTTTTTTTATAAAAATAAACTCGCTGTTACAGGACCGCAAAATCGACAGACCCGGGCAAAACCCCTACAAAATACTCTGTAGTCATAAAGCATTTATACCGGCTCTTATCAACCGATTTCTGATCGAAGCATTAGAAGTTGTGTATTTCTCAAACTCTACTTTAGCCTGAAAACCAGTCAAAATTTGGCATTCAAAATCAAAAATATTTTTATTTCTCATAAGCCTACATGGGCACTTATAAAACGTCAGAATTTGCATAGTGCATTCAAGATTTGAGACGTGCATACTAACTCCTTTTTTAGTTTAAGTTCTTATAGTCCATCCTAAGGTTGTCTGGCCGCCATTGTACCCATAGATTTAATAAGTTTCTGTGAAATTGTTACTATTTTGGTGTACAATAAAGTTTATTCTATTCTATTTCGTATTATTTTCCGACTTACGGCGAGTAACCTAACGTCGTTGAAACCTCTACGGTCCGGACTAAGCGTTTCACCTCGTCGTTTACATTTAAGGACTGGAACAATTTGCTTGCTGAGGTCTTCCCATCCGATTATAACTTGGGTGTCTTCAAGGCTTGAGTGAATAGGCTATTAATAAACTAGTGCACCTCATCACCAACGATTGCATCACTGCTTACCATCAGGTGGGATCGCAGTCAAGCACTAGTTTATGCCAAACTAAAAAAAAAAAAAAATTCAGACACCCGCTCTGAATCAGAAAAATTCTACACTCCCGGAGCTCTTGAAGGGCCAACAACTGAGTCGATCGATTGTGTCAGATGAGTCACGAGATGACTAATATATAGTAGTAATCGATGAGTGCACCTCTAGTTAGATTGTAGACTGACTTCCGTACTGATTGTTGACTACGGCAATTAATTCAGCCTTGCGTAGTCTGGGAGACGGTCACGTGTATTTTTAGTTACGTTTTATTAAACAAAAAGTATTCTTGTTTCTGAATAGTATACAAGAGATGCGAAAAGAAGATATGGAAGACAACACACAAGGTGAAATGAAATAAAATTGACAGCAGGACCAAATTGGAGAAGAATCGCTCATGACAGTTAACAGTGGAAAGCATTGGAAGAGGCTTTGGTCTTTAGGCCACACCGAATTAAGGGACTTTATACACCACAAGTTTTGAATTAGTACAAATACTTAAAGGGCTTATTAGAAAAGGTTTTTTTTTATTTGCTTAAATGAATCAAAGTTTTATTCAAGTTATTTAAGGTGTTAAAAAATTAACTTTTACTATGGGACCAAACCTGAAATCGCGAAAAAAAATCAGCCGCTCCATACATTTTGACGAGTTATGCGAACATAAACGTAGGGAACAGCTGTTTTTTTTTTGTGATTTCAGTTTTGGTGCCATAGTAAAAGTTGTTCATAATAAGGAGTACAATGTCCCCACGAAATTCTTAAAGTTAATTTTTTAACACCTTATATATAAATCTTAACTATTAAATATTATAACTTAATAAATATATTTTATTATTTAAGTAAAGTCTCAATAAATAATATTCATAAACAGCAAAGTTATTAGCGTTTGTTTATATCCCGAAATGTCACTCAATTTATGGACATATTGTACAGGCTTATTGATTATGAATGAAAAACAATTGAAAAACACTGCGCGTAGTATTTTCTAGTAGCACTTGTTATGCATAATTGAATCAATAATGAATTTACCAATTATGATAAATTTTCGTGGACAATTTTAGGATTTCGTTTTTTTTTACTTTTGACTACATAAATATGGTCAGTAACGGGTACAGATAGAGCACAATTTTTTGTACTAATTAAAAAATAGGAGTGTATAACTGCAATTTTAGAGTTTAATTGAAAAAGGGCTTTATTATATATTATTATTCTTGTTTATCTTCTAATATACTATAATAATCTCATGTCACAGTGTTTGTTGTCGAACTCCTCCGAAACGGCTTAACCAATTTTTATGATTTTTTTGGTATATTTGAGTGGGTCCCGGGATGGTTTGGCCAGTGGCTTAATTCAATTTCTATTTTTATAATTAGTTTTAGTATTTTTTTGTAATAATTATTACTTATCTCCATTGTGCTCACATATTAGAAGCGACAAAAAATATGTAACCAAGTTTTATTTAATTCATAATATGATTTAAAAGAGTATCCATGGAGTTTCTTGCACATTCCTTTCCATAGAGATCTAGGCTTTGGAACGTGCAATTTAGGTTCACTTGTTTTTTTTTTTTACTGACGGACATTTTGACAATTCAAAAGTGCCTGAAGTTGTTCTATTTGAAATAAACGTTTCTGATTTCTGTTTGAAAAATACAATTAGACCCGGTAGATGGTCCAATAATCGGGTTCTCAATTTTTCTTTTTTTTTTGTGACGTAAAGCCTGATTTCCAGCAGGACAACGTCTATCAAGCTCGCTAGTATATTATATTTTGTGAATAATTTACTGTTATTATTTACATACAATACTTTGGAAACAAAGTGAAAATATGACTATTATAATTTGATAACTATTCTCATAAGAGAAATGGTAAAATAACAAGAAAGTTTCATTTTCATGTAAATTAATTCTTCTTATTGTAAAAGCTGTATTCAATTTACATACAATACAGTTGTTCAGTTTGTATTTAGTTTATGTAATGTTGATTCCAAAAAACTTTCTCTTCCGAAAAACCTAGCAAGGACTACAATATTAATATAGAACATATTTTATTGTTTTCGTAAACACGACTGGAGGTTTTTATTGACATTGAATAAAGATTTGAAAAGATTTTTTCTCTTTCATAGAATTATTTCAACGTCGATGGCACGATTGGCGTAGTGGTTGAGTGATTGGCTGCTGCACGGCGTGTCCCGGGTTCGATTCCCGCACGGAACAAATATTTGTATGGCTTACAGATAGATATTTCGGGTCTGGGTGTCTTGTATCTTGGGTGGGTGTCGAGTTTGTAAACGCACTCAATACTGGAGGTATTTCTATTGTTTTTTTTTTAGATGGGAAAATCATCTTATGACAAATCCCGCTCTTGGGCGAAGCGGGAGATAGTGTCAAACTTTTACTGACAAAAAACCCACTCCTGTTCCTTCTTTGCCTTCATCCCGGGGCCTCGAGCTTCGCTTTCACTCTACCCGTGGCCCCAGTAGGTATTTCTAGTTTCTAGTTTTCTAAAAAAAAAAACTTTAACTTGTAGGTACTTTGGACGGTGGCAGTAGTTTAGGTGACACTCTAGGCGGCGGGAGTCGCAGGGCAATCTCCTGCCAAAGTAGGTGCGGAATGGCGGACGACGAGCAATACATAGCTCACCGTCTGCCAGTTTGATAAGGACCGAGCTCGAGTTGTCAACGGCGTGTTGGACGCGTGTCTCAAAAGACGTCAGCTTAACTGTAGGGTCCTCTTAGGGCCGAGAGATATCGTAGTCCTAGAACGCGAAGGGCAACTGCTAAGGGTTCACACGCGACAGCCACACACGCCGTGATGAGAAGCTAGAAACGGCCACAACGAACTCTGTCAAAGAGGGTTTGGATGGGCGTATGACGGGCGTTTTGTATCGGCGTTTAGTGGCCAGTGCAGGCCACAAGCAGCGAGCAGCGGTGGTTTGTAGAGTGTGGTGGCCACCGGCGTCAACCGTGTGCGGCAAATCCTTATAAAATGTATGTGAACTATATGAAATATGCCAGTGGCGGCGTTTTGTGGTTGTGGCCGGTGGCCCGTGTGCGGCGACCCTAAGGGACATAGGTGGGTTTTTTCAATAGAAGCCTAGGTAGTATCAAAAAGATACTGTGTTTCCAAAAAACTAATGAAAAAAGTGTATAACGTCATAATCCTGTAAGAGCGGTTGTATGAAAAACAGTGAAAATGCATGCCCTTAAAAAGAGGCCTGTGGAATTTTTACACTTTTATGAAAAGAAACACCTTCAGGAATTCCCTTTTACGCTGACGTAGTTAAAAGTGTATTACTGCGTCATTAATCCCTATCAATTCCCTGAACTTGGCCAGCCATAACATATAGCATTACTCCTGTGCACTTCTTAGGAACACTTCGCTTGCTCAAGTGGCGATAAGCTTACTGTAGAATACATTGTGACGCAGTTACCACGTGTGATAATTGAAATGTAATTATTTAGACTCGGTACTTACAAAGAGTTGACTGTGCAGAGAGTATCAGAGGTGTATTGTGTTAGTCGATTCTATGTTCGATTGAAGTAATAATAATAGATTTTTATGTGACTAGGGGATACAGCAGTATGTTGAATTCCGAACGAAACAAAGGTTGCTAAGTTTGAATCCCGAACGCAGTGATAGTTAACATGAACTCATAAATAATACTTAATATGTTTATCTTCAGTCAGTCTATTGCCTTTTAATTATCTCATGGAAGGTTTAAAAAGTAGAGTATCCAACACGGGGACAAAGCTATATTTGTCTTGGGCGGTTTGATAATTCCTCAATTTACTCAGGTTTCCGTAACGCATCATGATAAATGAATTATATCATCATAAATAATTTTAATCATGGAAGACAAAACGCATTCTTACAAAAAAAAAGTACATTATCACTTACGATGTCCTTACTGAAAAGACAACGGAAATCTTGTTGTGCGAGCTCTAGATGTGTGAGAAACCTCTGCTACTCAAGCATTTTAAACCTTTTATACTACTTTTTAGGGTTCCGTACCTCAAAAAGAAAAAAACGGAACCCTTATAGCATCACTTTGTATCTGTCTGTCTGTAATACCCTTTATCTTGGGAACACGTGGAGGTGTCGAGTTGAAATTAAAACTATTTACTCAAATATTCAGTAGGTATCTTGCAGCTGTGAAAAATTCAATCTTCTAAGTTAACGAAAAAAAAAGATACAGCCGTTTATGTCGTAAAAAACGTATACTTCGATACTTTTAAAGGGAATCAAATTTCATAGGGAACTTCCCGTTGACCCAGAATCCTGAAATTTGGCATAAAGGAAGGTGTGATTCTCCAATGCTTGAGCGCCGGATACGACTGCACGCAGTGAAATAGCATGTTGTATGCATTCTGGTTTCGGATTCTCCTAAAATCTGTTTTAATTTGTTTTGCTCTGTTTTGTTTCATGTCATTTGTTTTGTTTACTAACATTAGCTCTTTCGTAACACGAAAATACTTTTTCGTGTTACTAACAATTTATATGGAGAAATCTGAAATAAATTATATTATTATTATAAGAATAAATTAGAAAACAGTTTTGTTGCTGCGACACGAAAAAAAAACTTTTTTTGCGATTCGGAAAAATCTCCAAGACTCCATTAGGGAATTGAACTATTTACATAGGTAAGTTTGTACGTAACCCTCAGTGTGCGATTCCAACTCGCACTTGCATAGTTTTTTTTAAACCCCAAGAGTATATTTTAATGGGATATTTCTAAATGCTACTATCTCACAAGCTAAAATACTGACAAGATATGTTTATCATAAAATAAACGGTTAGCTTTAAACAACTTAATTATTGAATCACAATGAATGTGTCAGTGGCCTCTTGTGACGGCTCTCTTAAGTGTCTGGTCTAGTATTTTTCCGTAGAAAATAACCAATTCATCCTTTTTATGGCAGGGCATGACAAGTAGCAGTCACATAATTGGTACAAAAAAAACTAAATTAAAAAAAAATAAACTTTTAAAATATAAAGAAAAAAGAAAAAAAATGTTTTTAATATTCCTAATATGGCCCACATTTAAAAATGTATGTTCTTTTAGAAGATATTGCTAGTATTATTTAGTCACGAACAAAGGAAATGAGTTTCAAAATATATGTCACTATTAGTTTAAGCGTTGATTTTTTGTTTTAGGGCCATTTTAAGTTTCTATAGGCGTAAAAAGGCTCAAGGCCAAATTTTTGACTACTAACTAAACTAAAAGACTAAATTTTAAATAAAACTGCATATTAAATATAATAAGTAAAAATAAAAATTTTGCTAACCTTGACATTACATAGATATTCATTAATTCATAACGGGCTTTCTTGGTCAACTAGCTTCCTAAGATAGCCCATTGACTATGTTTTAAAAAATTGATTTTGGTCTGTTGCGATCACATAAAAAGAAAATATTTTTATTGAAAATGTATCTTTAATAAACACTTTAATACATAGAAACCAGTTGCTTAGCTTAAATACTTTTTTATATGATTTACAATGATTTAAAATTAAGTGGACCTTATACGGCGACGGTACCTTACGAATAACTAGGGAACTAATTCATAGATGCTTGAATATTTATTATTATACTTTATTGTACACTATTACAATAAAACCATCATCATCTTCCTGCCCTTGTCCCGTGTTATTTGGGGTCGGCGCAACACATTTTTTTCTTCCACTCTGCCCTGTCACTCGTCATGCTATCACTTACTTCCTTTTCTTTCATATCACTCTTCACACAATCCGTCCATCTACAACATCAACATCATTACAATAACACCACACCATTACATTAGTTTTGTTACTATTTTGATGTACAATAAAGTTTTATTCTACTCTATTCTATACACATACAAATAGAAACTAAAATACATACATACAATGAATACCACATGAATAATTTATAACATTGTCAACAGAAAACAACTAAATCCAGAGTCAAAATTTTTCCATTGCTAAACTAATATTCTATAGAAGAAATATTTGATTTTTTTTTTGTTTTTTTGTTTGCATGTTCGATTTAATTCAAAAACTACTGGATCGATTTTCAAAATTCTTTCACCAAAAGAAAGCTACTTTGTCACTGAGTAAAATAAGCTTATATTTTTAATTTTCACGCAGGCAAAGCTACTGGCAAAAGCTAGTTTTTAATATATTTTTTTTAGTTTTTCAACCAAACTAAACTACTAATAAATTAACTTTATAGAAAAGATGAAACGGATATCCGGTAACTATCCGGTATCCGGCCTATTTGGTTTTGTTTTGTTGGATAGTAATTCAGTATGCGGCCGGATTCCGGATGATAAAATTCAAACATATTCATTATTTTACACAAAGCAAATCATATCACAATCGCCCGTAAAAATGTTTATTTTATTAATTAGTTTAGTATTCAAAATTAACAATTGGATAATTGTGATGAATGAATACCTAATTTTCTGCATTTTTAGGTAAGAGGCGACTCTACTTGGCTTCGAAAACTAGATCAGCTTCTGAAAATAACCTTTCGCTGTAAATGCTACTGCCATTTGCTGAAAAATAAATTCTAGCAAATCGAACTACTCGCGCGATGAAACACGATAAAGGGCCGAATATCCGGTATCCGGCCAAACCACTGTCCGTTTCGTCTCTACTTTTTAGCTCTCTATATTCAACTATAGTGCTTGACTGCGATCCTATTTGATGGTAAACAGTGATTCAATCGTTGATGATGAAGCACACTAGTTAATTAAGAGCCTATTCACTCTAGCCTTGAAGACATCTAAATTATGATGGGACGACCGCAGCTGGTAGATTGTTCCAGTCCTTCGATGTACGCGGTATAAACTACTAGCCGAAATACTTAGTCCGGAACGTAGAGGTTTCAACAACTTAAGGGTGGATACTCGCCGTACGTCGGGTTGTTCGATGGTGGAAAGATATTGGCCGAATCAAGTCAGGCAAATCCTGAGCACACTCTCTCAAATGCATCCTGTAAAATACCGAAAGGCTGGCTACAATACGCCTGTGCTCTAGGCTTTGTAAATTGGATTAAATCAAATCTGGATCATCAATTAGCCTCTTCGCACGCCTCTCCACTGAGTCCAAATCTGCTAGATGGCATTTTGCAGCACCAGCCTCTAGGTGGCTGCAGTACTCCACACACAATTGGGCCGAACTTCTGAAGGTTGTCTAACCGAAAAACCCAATTTCTAGGATTAACTAGACTTTTGTTGTTTCGTATGTATATGTTTTGTGTGCAGAGAGAATAAAAATCATAATTTTAAGAATAAAAATTGTATTATTACTTTATTTTTATATGATTTTATAAAGTTCTTGTATTCAGCATTTTTCTTAAACATAGCAAGTTCTGTGCAACGCCGTCAGTTCTGTGCAAGGCCTTTAAGACGCCCGATGCCAGTTTCTCTTAAAAAAGCCGAAGCTGGATAAGTTTAAACCAACTGACGCAAGTCCTCAGCGGATACGAGTGTTTCGGGAGTTACCTATTTCGGAACTGGCTAGAAGAAACGCTCGCTCGTCGCTCGAAGAAAAATTCGAAGACATGTGACATCCACCAACCCGCACTAGGCCCGCGTGGTGTATTACGGCCCATTCCCTCTCCTAGAGAGGAGGCCTGAGTCCCAGCAGTGGTGGGTACATTATAAGGCCAACTATGCTATATATCGTCGTTGCGACTATAAGACCTCTTATGTGTAAAATTCAACTTTATGAGAAAATCGATAAAAACCGTCTACTGAAAAAAAAAAAAATGAAACCAACTACAACAAAAAATATAGGTCAGCCATATGATTGCTATTTTTAGTTGAATTTAAAAGCAGTATGATAGTAAAAAAAAACCGTTTACATGTAAAAGTAATTTAAATGTAAAAGTAGCATTTTATTAGGAAGCACATTGTTGATCTTGAAATTGGTAAACAAATGACGATAAAAGCGTCGTATATACATGAGCGTTTTTTGCAATCGATAGAGCTTCAAAATATTAAAAAGGCTCGCGGAAAAAAGTGATTTTACCAATAGTGACACATAAGAGGTCTTAAAGTCGCAACGACGATATGCTAAATCATCTCCTTGTAACTCTACACCCTTCTCCCAGAGATGCTCTTATCTCTTTAACCCGTTCCAATAGTAGTTGGCATTTTTCTCTGCAAAATAATTGTTCATGAAGGTGATTCCGCAGTGGCCTCCGCATTTGACGAAATTCTCTATCCTCCGAGCGCAATTATAAGATGAGGGAACAAAAAGAAGTTGATTGGGGCTAGATCTGGTGACTAAGGCGGATGATCAAGCAGTTCAAACCGTAATTTGAACTTGATTGACTGGCCTGTTGGGCTAGTGGTTAGTGGCCCTGACTGCTATGCCGGAGGTTCTGGGTTCGATTCCCACCTAGGACAAATGTATGTGTGATGAGCACGACTATTTGTTCTGTGTCTGGACGTAATTTATCTATATGTATGTATTTAGAAATATATAAGTATGTTTATCAGTTGTCTAGTACTCATAACACAAGCTCTGCTTAGCTTGAGACTAGTCAGCGTTGTGTGATAGTTATGGAATATATTATTTTATTATTTATAAATTAATTCCTAGATTTTCTCCGTGGCAACCGATGAAGTGAGAGACGGCGCGTTGTCTTACTAAAAAAGGATTTTTTTTCTACATCTCACATCGACTCACTCAAATGACTGTCAAATAACAACTGCGCGTCCAAAATGGCTGTAACTTTGGAGACTAACTGACAAAAGATGCACAACTATATTCACTAGCTTTTATTGACGAGTGCTGCTATCTTCACATTGAAATCTTAAACTTTTTAGACCACTCATTAATCGTGCACATGGGCTTGACGCTAGAGAAGAATTAGCTATCAACATTGTCGGTCCTGAGTAAAACTTCCCTCCCGTCATTTCTACCATCTTTTTCTAATAATACCTTGTATTTGTTTATGTGCCGCAAAATGCAATTATGATTAAAGGGTGTGAGCCTGGAGATCTGTCATACAGGTCTCGAACCTAGTTCAGACTCCAGCTCTCACAAAGGTTTTCAGGCAAAATTTGTAAAATATACTTATTACAATGTACCTATAATATATAAATATATAATATGAGAGAAATAAATGATATTTATTATTATTATTATTTTCAATTTTTCAATTTTATTTTTTATGTAATTAATTAATTAATAGATATTATTTAAATAATGCTCATTTAGCGGCACTCTTTACTACATATTTTTGACAATTTGCGGATGATGCAGTGGGCTGCAATATTGTTACCACTCAAATTATTGATATTTGTATATATTACATATTGTGGCTGTTAATTCTCCCGAAATAAATAAAACAAAATAAAATACCAGTTTTTTTTTTATTGAAGAGACGCTGAGAACCATATTACTGAAACACATATTTTATAACTTTTTGCTGACCCAAATCTTCCAGCACCATGCCGCCGACAAGACATAAAAACACACGCATCAAAATTTATAATTTCCTGCCGAGAAAGTGACAAACAACATTTTGAATCGATATTGCCATTTTATTGTCATCGTCTTACTAAGAATTCTTTGCAATCCATAGAACACGAGGCGACACAGCGGCACTGCTAGTGACGTCTTAAGTTTCCATTCAAACCAATTGTGAACCTTCAAAAGCTGTCCGGGCTTTTTTTTAAATCTAGCGGGTGACTGCTATCCCAAATGATGGTAAGCAGTGATGCAATCGTTGATGGTGAGGCGCAGTAGTTTATCAAGAGCTTATTCAGTCTAACTTTGAAGACACCTAAATTATAACCGGACGGCAAGACCGCAGCAGGCAAATTGTTCCAGTCCTTCGATGTACGCGGTATAAACGACGAGGCTTTAAAGGTACATACTCGCCTTACGTCGGGTTGTCCGATGGTAGAAAAGTGATAGTGGAATCAAGTCATGTAAGAGTCAAGAGTGAATAGGTTCCAGGCAAGAGTGCTGAGTATATAGTTTTAATTTTAAATCAATACCTCCATGCGTTCCCGAGATAAACAGACAAACAGACGGGCGGACAACAAAGTGATCCTATATAGGTTCCGTCTTTTCCTTTTGAGGTACGGAACCCTCAAAACGGCAAAAACATCTCGTTTATTGTATTGGAGCCCCACTTAAGTATTTATTTTGATTCTGTTTTTAGTAAAAAAGAAAATTTCAACTGTCTAGCTATCACTGGTCATGAGATTACAGCCTGCAGACAGCGGAGTCTTTGCAATAGGGCCCCGTTTATCCTGGGTTGTGGAAGGCAGACAGGCAGCAACTACATGGAAAACCCTGTTACTCAGCTGCATCTGGGTAAACTGGAAACCGAACCGATTCCGTGCTCTACATTTTCAACATAAATTCCGATCACGTTTGCTTCTAGAAAATAATACAATGAAGGACGGACGAGCCGTACAGTCAACTGTAATACATTCATTGTAGGAGTTTGATTCTGACAGTGTCCTTATTTTGTTGTAGTAAAGGTCGTTTTCATACTTTATAAAGTACAGCAGTTGGTGGTACCACATTCGTGATCACTTTTTTTTTTATTTGTTATTAGTATTGTTGTTTTACGTTCTGTAACATTATTATGAATTTGTAGAGGGAAAGAAAAAACTTAGAATAGAATAGAATAGTATTTATTCGATGCAGGCAATACAATAGGCAACAACACAATAAAAGTACAGATTTACAATATAGTTGCGCTGAGCGTGCCCGAACCGAAAGGGTCGCCAACTCAGCAATTGCTGGGCGTCAGACACCCAACGCTGATTTTCAGCTGGCACATCGCAGTGACGCACGGATGATGGTAAATAAAATATAACATATTACATAAACCTATATAAATATAACCCTTACTTAAACTAAAAAATTGATACAAGTGTATTTGTGTGATAATTTTGCTTTTAACAAATATGCCACGGTAGTTACAAACTATCTTGCTCACTATACCCACAATCCTCAACAATAATATAATGTCAGGCGCCGCGACGATCACCGTGATGACGCATAAACGAGACAGACTTAACTTATTACTTCGACAGAGATCTTTCTCGCATTTTTAGTTTATTTTTCCATTCCATCATCGGACCACTAGACGGCGTTCTTAAAGTCTATAATCATTGGTACATGGTGGACATCCCACCCATACGTACAAAGCGTTTTGGGAACATATTCATTACGCGTACAGCTAAGGAGTGGAATTCCCTATTCCTGATAGCTACAACCTAGGGGTCTTTAAGTCAAGAGTGAATAGGTTACTTCTAGGCAAGCGTGCTGCATCGTCGGCCACATCATCGCTTACTATCAAACGTTAGCCTAACAATAATAAAATAAAATAGAACCTTTAGGTCTCACGCCCTGCCCCAGCCGGAGACGCCTCCGGTTTTCGAAGTCGCAGGACGACTACCGGTCACAAGCGCGGGTTTGAGAACGGTGAGCCATGGGTAGCTCACCGTCCGCCCGTCCAGTAAAGATCAAGTCCGGGTTGACGGCGTGTTATGTTCCACACGCACCTCATAGAGAAGTTAGCAAATTGTAAGAACCAATTAGGGCTGCGGACTGCGGCCCTCGTAATAAAGAGCAACTTAGAGAACACGGTGGATTTTAGTCAATAAAAGACTATCTCACCTTATGTTAAGCGATGATGTGGCTCATCGCTTACCATAAGGTAAGATAGTTTGACCACTATCTCGCGAGCCTATCAATAATAATAAAAAACTGCCATAAGAAGCTGATCTGTTTTTCATCAAAACCTGAGCAAAGAGACATCATCTTCGCCCTACCATAAAGTTTTATAATCATCTTAATTCCAGCATGAGAAAGGGATAGCTATCCTAAACTTGAAAGGCGCAGTACCGGATTAGCCACATACAGATACCGGCACGGATCTTGAGCGCTGACTTCTACAGTTCCACTTGCGCAGAAGCACGCAGAAGTGAAATATCGGGTCTCTTTAGTGGTATGAAAAGAGATGCGAGGGGGGGAGTGCAATCCTTGCACAGTGATTGGCTCGTCGATGTGTACGCTGCGCAAAGCGATCCCCGCTCTTTCACCGAGTGCTCAAGATTCGTGCCGCTATCTGTAGCAAAAATAGGAATTGCTACGGGCCCCGCACTTTTATTTTTAATTAATATAAACTAGTGCTTGACTGCGATCCCACCTGATGGTAAGTACTGATGCAATCATTGATGGTGAGGCGCCGACCGCAGCAGGCAAATTGTTCCATTCCCTCGATGTACGCGGTATAAAAGACGAGGCTAAACGCTTGGTCCGGACCGTAGAGTTTACAACAACGTAAGTGTGAATACTCGCCGTTCGTCGAGTTGTCCGATGGTAGAAATGAGATGGTGGAATCAATTCCCTCGCGCTTGAGCTCGCTATACCAGCGGTAGGTGGTTGCTTTTGAAGGTCCTTCATCCATAAAATCAATTTGAAGTCGATCAAATGACTCACCAGGTTTTAAGCCACATTTAAAATCGTAGAAAATGTTTTCGATGCAGATCCATTTTTAAATGAGACACGATAATCTGATTTGGCTCTCGAAAAAATGTGGAGGGAAATTCAAAATTCGAACAATGGTATTTTTACTTTTAAATAACCAAAGTTTTCAAAATAATTACATGTGGCCAGTGCTTAGAGTGCCACATAAAAACTTTTTTTCTAATACTTTCTCAGTGGCCTGGTAAATGACCGTCATGTGACGTTTCATATGACCTTCGAAGCCGGATTGTATTTTGTGTTTTTGTATTATATGTACATAATTAGGCTTCGTTTAAAAGTATTTACAGTTTAGTTAATATTTAAGTTGTATTGCGTACATTATTGTCAACCACAAGCTCAGTAGCAACACTTGAAAAAAAAAACCAAATATGTTTTTATGTTTCCTAGATAAAGCAGTACTTGATGTCAAACTACCTATCACACAAAAGATTGTTTGACTGTATAATTTTGATGACATGGTAGGCGCGTAGGCATGCATGTCGTGGGTTCGATTCCCATACGGAACAAATATTTGTTTTGTGAGTTCAAGTGTTTGTGAACGCATCCAATATACTCGTACACAGGATTAAATGGGGAAACGGGGCAAGGTAAAAAAACTGGGCAAGTGCGAGTCAAACTCGAGCCCTGACGGTTCCGTACAAACTCACCAATGTAAATAGTTAAATTCGATGGGGTGGGGAAAACCCCGAAATCAGTCAATAATGTGATTGATTGATTGTGAATAATGTGACAGTTATAATATAATATTAAACATATAATATAATATTCCACAACTATCACACAACGCCGTCTAGTCCCAAGCTAAGCAGAGCTTGTGTTATGTGTACTAGACAACTGATAAACATACGTAAATATTTCTAAATACATACATATTATAGATAAATTACACCCAGACACAGAACAAATGATCATGCTCATCACACAAACATTTGTCCTGGGTGGGAATCGAACCCAGGACCTCCGGCATAGCAGTCAGGGCCACTAACCACTAGACCAACAGGCCAGTCAAAAGTTATTTATATGATGGTCGTGTGAAGTTCTTTAGAAAGGCTCCGCAACCAGCGTGCGAATATGGTGTATGCACATAAATTAAGCAAAAGGTGTTTAAGAATTTTAGCTGGCTGGCAGACGACAAGCAATGGGTAGCCCGCCGTCTGACCGTCCGCTAAGGACGAAGACCGAGCCTAAGAAGAGATGAGTTACTCCTCTCCATTCAGAGCAGAGGTAATTTTAGATTACTAGCTTTTGCCTGCGGCTTATGTCACTCAGAAATAAAGCAGTTTAATACCGGTGAAAAAAATTTTTCAATCGGACCCAGTACTTTCAGAGATTGCCTACTACAAACAAACTTTACCTCTTTATAATATTAGTGTAGATGAACCCTAAAAATTGTGATATTATAATTGACGCTTTGTTAGGATTGTAGATCTGGTTAAAGGGCCTATTACACTACGCGATATTCAGCACACGATATTCAAACTGTCGGTCAGTCTGACTCTTATTACACTACGCGATATGTCGAATCATAGTCTAAAACTGTCTGAATATCGAGCGGTGTAATAGGCCCTTAAGGGTCAGACTGTCTTACTCGGAACAAAAAATAAGACAGTCTGAACATCGTGTGCTGAATATCGCGTAGTGTAATAGGCCCTTAAGTCCAATCTACAAAGCCGACTAAAGGCGTAGGATAGCCAGCCTTTCGGTGTTTTACAGGATGCATGTTGGAGTGTGCGCAAAAATTCCATGACTTGATTCCACCATCTCATTTCTACAATCGGAAAACCAGACAAACGAAAACCCTTCCGTTGTTGAAACCTCTACGGTCCGGACCAAGCGTTTCGCCTCGTCGTTTATACCACGTACATCGAAGGACTGGAACAACTTGCCTGCTGCGGTCTTCCCGATCGATTATAATTTAGGTGTCTTCAAGGCTAGAGTGAATAGGCTCTTAATAAACTAGTGCGTCCATCAACGATCGCATCACTACTTACCATCAGGTGGGATCGCAGTCAAGCACTAATTTATAACAATTTAAAAAAATCTATTGACATACGCTACAGAAAAATGAAGTGGTCAATCTACAAACATATACGCCAGCACCGCTGTGTACATTTGTGTGTGTCAAATAAAATTATAATTAAAAAATATATATTTTGGACTTCCGATTATCGCTGTACTTAGGATATCACGTAGGTTTTATCAATTGTCACTTAATTTCGGAATATTCCACTATTTGTTTTGCTCGCAATCTTCCCAATTCTTAATTTACAAACATGTGTTACACAATAATCTTGTAAAAAAAAAATACAAACTTATCTCTATGAACCCATTCAAGATTAGTTGTAAAAAATATTGTTGCCATGTGTTGTCGACTTTTTTTAAAATTAATTGTTGACTAACGTCGGGGTTTTCGCTGTACATCCTATTTGTCATTGGGTTCAATTGAATTTATGGAACGATGCAATTCAATAATAAGAACGGGTATTTTTGAGTTGTTTTTGGGAAGTTTTGGGGATTTTAGTAGTAATTAAGCTGAAAAGACAAACCCACAAATTTGACGGTTCTGGAGGGAATAGTTCTGGAGTGGCGACCTCGTAAGACGCAGCGTTGGAAGGCCTCTCACAAGGTGGACCGATGACCTGGTGAGGGTCGCGGGAAACCGATGGATGCTAGACGCACAAGACCGGTCGTTATGGTGGCACCAACGGTGGACGTCTTTCGGCTGAAATGATGATGATGATGGCGTTAACAAAGACAGCATTCCAATATTACTAATTTTTTTTAGTTGTGGATTCTTGACTGTTCACTTTGTATATCTTGGAAATCCTCTTGCGTGCCAAATTCCAACGAAACCCTCAAAAGGTGTTTTGAGGGTTTCGTTGGAATTTAGCGGCAGTACGTCCACTCTTTGAGAGGTGACTAGAGAGGCGCCACGGTGTCTTCACCTTCTACATGACGCAGGTTCTCAGTAGAGATGTGCCCCGCTTGGGTGGAGCACCGCCGTTTCCTTGAGGAAGTGATCGGCGGTGGTGTCCTCTTGCGCCTTGCCTTGGGCCAGATCATGGTCTGGAGTGAAAGGGAATGCAAAGCAGTCCCCTCATGCGAAGGAGATGGTTACAACAGTGAGGACACAGACATCCTCACGACTCAGAAGCTGCCACTGGAGACGTCCCGGGTATCGGGAGTCGCAGGGCGATGACTGGCCACCGTAGGCTCAAACTTGCGGAGTACATGCAACGAGTAGATCACTGTCCAGCCGTCTGATAAGGACCGAGCCCGAGTCTTCGCGCTGCATAGTGTTCCACATGCGCCTCAAAGAAATGTCATTAATACCGTAGCGGCCCAGTAAGGCCGATGGTCACCGTGGCCCACCGTGGTCCTAGAACCTGAAGGGCACAGGTGGATTTTAGTCAGTACCTAAAAGTCTGATACGTCCTCTCGTTTCTCCCTAGAGCGGGTGAAGTCATTTAATGTTTTCCTACCTCAAAAAAAATGCTGTCAGAACTCTATTTTGTTTTGCTGTCAGAGAACACAATTATGGGTTAAGTTGTAATACATCGTATCTAATGATGAAAATTATATTAAAACTTTTTGTGGATAATAAAGAATAATAGCAAACCAAGTGCGAGTCGGACTCACGCACGACGGATTCCGTACTGTTTATAGCAAAAAACGCTAAAAAAAAAAACACGTTTGTTGTATGGAAACGCCCCACTTATATATTTATTTTATTCTGTTTTTAGTATATGTTATTATAACGGCAACAGAAATACGTCATCGGTGAAAATTTCATCTGTCTAACTATCACGGTGTATGAGATACAGCCTGGTGACAGACGGACGGACAGCAGAGTCTTATCAATTGGGTCTCATTTTTACCCTTTGGGTAAAAAATCCTAAAAATCATAACTAAGATGAAGGAAGCTGCAGAGAATTGAAGATAACTTTTTTGAGAATGTCAATATAGGAAAGGGCTGGTCCTTACCTAACTAAATTGACATTCGAAGGAATTTTTTCTACTCCCCTCTAGCATTTATTTACATTCTAATTCGTTTGTTTTTTTTCTTATCTATGCCGATCCAATGACCTCCTTATCGAAATAAAAAATCCAATTTATATACATAACGTAAACAGAAATCCCACTTTTTATTCCGATAATTTTATTCTTCGTGAGATAAAACGCGTGAATGACACGCTGGCTCCAACAACTGCGGTTGAGAATCGACCACTATATAGTGTCTATAGTATTTAATATTGTCATAATCGGCTTGCACGTGGAGTCGACAGCGCGCCTCGCGCCGCACATCACTACTCACGTCAAAAATTGGCGCGAAACGTTCCGTTCTTTTTTTAAATACCGAACCTTTTTTACGAAGTTTTATTATGAAATTGTTTTTTATTTTTATTTTTGACGTTTGACAAGCGAGCTTATTAGTTTTTGTTTTCTTTATGGAAAATAGTTTAAGGAGTTTTTAGTGAGAAGTGAGTGAAAATGAAAACTTTTTTGTTTATTTTGTTGGCGGGGTATGCTGTTAGATGCGATGATTCCAAGTAAGTAAACTCTATTTTTTTATTCATAAGAATTTATACAAATTAAATTCGCTATCCCATTTTAAATTATATAAATATTATAATTATTTAAAGCGGAGGATAATAGACAAAGATTCTATATGTATTTAAATTTTATTAAGCTTACAGGATAGCGAAATAATAATAATTAATAAAAATATGAAGGCGCCAAATTCTAATTTCAAAATGGTTACGATAAGTTTTTGCTTGCCTTTTATAATGTTTATAGTTTTTACAGTCAGGACTTAATTTCATTACATATTTATTATTTATGTTGTGGACATTTATTTTTTGCTGATTTATAAACTTATATTTACGACTTAATACGATGTCTATATACGACACAAACAAAAGAAAATGACATTCCTTTTTTGGCCATTTTTCACTCTTTGTTTAGTTTTTGGCAACTGTCACTAGTGTTTTCAGCCAAAGTTATCTCACACTTAGTAAATTGCGAAATTACAATGTTATTGCTAGAGTCTGTACAATATAACACGGCATATTATGATCATACCATGACCGTGCGAAGAACGTGTCAGTTATAAAAAAAAAAATTGTATTGGAAAGTATGAGACTGTATGACAGTGTATTGGAAAGTATGAGACTGTATGACAGTGTAGACTTGACAAACCGGTGTGGAGAAACGGTGAGCATACGGGTTATAACCGCGTATGGTGACCGTAATGCACGCGTATGATACGATGTTGGTACGTACTAATGTACAAAGGAGTCTGTGTCATGTTTTTACCATGCCTGTTACGTTCCTAGCACGGTCATGATATGATACGATGTACTGGACAGACACCTTTACCCGCTTTCTAACTTATCCAATACTAGCCCGCAGCTTTGCCCGAATATATAAAATATAGCCTATGTTACTCGGGAACAAAGCAGCTTTCTATCGGTGAAAAAATTTTAGCAATCGGATCGATCCTTTCAGAGATAATATTACAGAGATACAAACAAAAAAACAAATTTAATAATATTAGTGTAAATTAGCTAATTGTTTTTTTCTCATACGCATAATCAGCTGATTAATTTGATAATGTTTTCACTGCTGGGACACGGGCCTCCTCTCTAGAAGAGGGAATGGGCCGTAATTCACCATGCAAGCACGTTAAAAAATGGATTCATTCTTCGACTGGTATTTTTTATTAAGAGAAAAAACTATACTCTTAGAGAAAAACCGGAAGCCTCAGTTCAATCTATTAGTATGACATCATAATTTCAGCCAAAAGACGTCCACTGATACTGTCCACGATGGACATAGGTCTCCCCCAATTATCGGTACAATATCTGGTCCTGTGCGTCTCACATCCATTTGATTCCTGAGAATCTAACCAGGTCATCGGTCCACCTTGTAGGAGGCCTTCCAACGCTGCATCTTCCAGAACTTTTCGACCCCATCGACCACGCCACTCAACATGACATAAAAGTACATTTTGATACAAGTGGAGAAAGTTTGACATTGCGACCGAAGCGGAATTTGCCCGAGCCGAAGGCGAAGGTTTTAAGGAGCCGAGTGCATGCGGCATTTTTCAATACACGTACTAAGATATAAAATAAACGGGGGTGCGGCTCGTGGGGGTCGTTTACCTCCCAGCCTGATACGATAAATGTTATAAAACGTGGTAGGGGCGAGCTCGCACACTTTTCCGCACTAGTGCAGAAAACTATAAATTGCTTGCCTAAAATTGGTAGGGTAAAGAGCGATTTTTCAAGTGTTTTGAAAACAGTTTTATCTCTTAACCACCTCTGACGTATTCATGGAGGATCCCGATTTCCGGCTACCGAAAACGCGGGCTTACAGACGGCGAGTAATGGGTGGCTCGCCGTCCGACCGTCCGGTAACTGTCCGAACCGAGCTCAAATCGTCGACGGCGCGTACTGTTCCACGCGCGCCTCATGGAGATGTCAGCAACTATAGGGGCCCAGCAGGGTCGAAGTCTACTGGGGCTACGGGTAGTATGAAAGCGAAACCCGGGGCCCCGTGATGAAGGCAAAGAAGGAACAGGAGTGGGTTTTTAGTCAGTAAAAGTCTGACACTATCTCCCGCTCCGGAATAAAAAAAAGGATAGTTAATATATACTTACGTTAAGTGCGGTTTTCTTTTCCATACGCAAACACAAACCGACGCGTGGTTTCGTACGTGATGTAAATAATTGAACGTCACGTACTGAGGTGACTTGACGATTTTGACGAGTACTGACTTCTTAGAAAAGCAAATTATGAACTTGGCATTTTTAATACGTATCGAAGGCACGGCTGGTGCAGTAGTTGAGCGATAGGCTGCCGTGTTGCGTGTCGCGGGTTCGATTCCCGTACGGAACAAATATTTGTAGGGCTTGCAGATAAGCGTTCCGGGTCTGATTGTCTTGTGTATGTTTGTGAACGAATCCACGATACAGGAGTAAATTCCTAGCTTGGGTCAACGTATCTATTTTTCTTCAACTCTCAAAAAAAAACGATTCCAAGTCAAGAAACGCGTCAATGCCTCAGCCTGTGAGGTAATTCCCAAATCCATTATTTTCCGTTCCGCCCTTCACTAGGTAATGTCTACAATTATATCACAAATGGACATAAAAACTCCTTTGTTTGAAACTCTTGGCAGTAAAGCAAAGTTTATTTTTAATATAAAGTCAATGACACGCACCGTTCATTTAAAAAAAAAGGTAGTCAAGTGTGAGTTGGATTTGTTTTACGAGAAGATATTACAAAATATGCTATACATTTAATCTTTGACTTTATTCGGTAAAAACAGTAGTAGATATAATCTAGTTAAATCGTCATTTATTACCGAACTGTACCAGAAGGTTATGTTTTTTAAGTTGTTGTAATATATACTTCTTTTGTTTCTAACACATTGCTTTTGCAATATTTTTTTTTTTATTATTATTTATTTTGCTAACGTATCATTTATTAATAATTGTAATTATTTATTTTACTAGCTTTTATTTATATAGCCTCTTTTTTTATAATGTCAATGTGAGAACACTGAAAAATCCGCGAATTCTTAGGTTACTTTTTATTATTACAACACAATTATTAATTATTAATTATTACAATTATTAATTTATACAATTTGCCTGCTGCGGTCTTCCCGTCCAGCTATAATTTAGGTGTCTTGAAGGCTAGAGTGAATAGGCTCTTAATAAACTGGTGCGCCTGACCATCAATGATTGCATCACCGCTTACCATCAGGTGGGATCGCAGTCAAGCACTGGTTTATATCAATAAAAAAAAAATAAATAAAAAAATTATGATTATTTTTATTGTACTTTTTAGTACAATATTGATCAGTCTACACTGTCCTTACATAATGCTGTAATATAGAAATATCGTAACAACAATTTTTTTTTAAAAGAGTAACCATGGATTTTCTTGCCGGTTCTTCTCCATAGGAAACGACCAATGTGGAACCGTGCACTAGCTTCTGACGTTTTATAAGTTCCCATGTAGGCCTATGTGAAATAAAAAACTTTTGACTTTGATTTTGAAATCTATATTTGCATTTTACATATTTCTTTGGCAAGCCCTAGAGCTTAAACAGCTTGGTATGGTTAGATTTGCCACAGTTGTGAGAGTGACACTGGGTAGGTACATAAAAATTATAAAAACTGGCGGTTTTTTGGCGCCAAAGTAATTTTTTTTTTTCATGACCGTAATGTAGGGATAGCAAAATAAATGGCTCTAAGAGGTGAATTCAAAAGTATTACTAACTGAAACGTAGGAAATATAAAAGTTAACAGTATCAAAAACTCGACCATAAAAAATGCCTAAAAAGTTCGACTCAGGGCAGTCTGATGCAGTTGGTGGAGTTTTTCCCTAACTTTAACCAGTACACTGATAAAAGATTAGAACTAACTCCCCAGTTAAATCCATGCCATTTAGTTTAGGCGTGAGTTTCCTGCTACCCTATAATTTTATATAAGCATAAGTATAATCAGCCTTTTAGTATTCCTACTGCTGGGACTCAGGCCTTCTCTCTTTAAGAGAGGGAATTATTGTTAAAATGACCATAAATACTCAGAATAAATTCAAAAAAATAATTGATAAAAAAAAAATTGACAATCTTTTATTCATAATGTATTTGTTTCATGTAAATATTAGTAATATTCTCATTAATTCCATTAACGTTAAAAAATATCAACATTTTTATTTGCCAGAAATACATTAAATGACCATAAATAAATAAATTACTGGAAAAAACATGACGTTTATTGTCAGCTACATTATTCTTACTAATTAGTCCAGTGACGTTATTTCCATAAGGATTAGTGCCAATAATAATGTCTACATAAACCACTATCGGGCGTCATTACAGAAATAATAGCCATCCAAGGAAAATATATAATAGGAGCAGTGGTGGCCGAGTGGTAACGGCCCCGACTTACGAGTTGTAGGTTGCGGGTTCAAACCCAGCCAGGCGCATTACTTTGTGTAATTTATTTCATCACCACTGCTCTCAAAACGGTGAAGGAAAACATCGTGAGGAAACATGTCCTAGAACCAAAAATTCGAAAACATGTGACATCCAACAACCCGCACTGGGCCCGCGTGGTGGATTACGGCCCATTCCCTCTCCTAGAGAAGAGGCCCGAGTCCCAACAGTGGGAACATATAAGGCCGACTATGCTATGCAAGGAAAATATAAATTATTTCAGTACCTATTAACATCCTATTTATGTATTTACTGATAACCTCCTTTTGCCTACTGCTTTTGCTAGAGTGGACGTCGAAAATCATCTCAAGGGATCATATTCCCAGCATAAAAAGAATCCAAGAAATGGTCTATCCATGTGCCAAGTTTCATCCAAACCAGTTCAGCTGCTGAAGCAATAATAAATATTCACACTTTCGCCTTTATAATATTAGTGTGATTATAGTGTGTATCATCGTCATTTCAGCCGAAAGACGTCCACTGCTCGACATAGGCCTCCCCCAAGTGTCGCCACGATAAACGCTCTAGTGCGTCTCGCATCCATCGGAGTCCCGCAATCGTTACCAAGTCATCAGTCCTCCTTGTTGGAGGCCTTCCAACGCTACGTCTTCCGGTACGTGGTCGCCATTCCAGAACCTTTCGGCCCTAACGGCCATCCGTTCTGCGAGCAACGTGCCCTGCCCATTGCCACTTAAGTTTGGCGATTGTAAGCGACCACGTATCAGAACCATAGTGTGTACATATATTACATATTAATCACACTAAAACCAAGCCTGTAGATTTCTTCCCACTTTTATTCTATCTTGTGGATACCTCAGCTCACTCCTAGTACAATTCGCCTCACGATCTTTTGAGTCTACCGCGTCACCGCTTCCTAATATATGGGACACAATCTGAGGCTATTGTAATTTTATTTTTAGTGTACAATGAAGAGTATATCTATCTATTATTACACCCTAGCCAAGATACAACCGTTTCGTTTCTCTTTTGACCACGTGACTAAGCGTTGAGATGACGTCAGAACAAATCGGAGGTGTGGCCGACTGACTCGAAGCGATCGACGAAAAGAGAATCGAAACGAAACGGTTGTAACTTGGCTAGAGGGGCAATTTTCTTGTGGCATGAGGCAAATATGGCCGATCTAATTCCATTGCAATTTAGCGACTGTTCTACCTTTTTTTTAGGGTAGGTAATCATCAAATCATTTCTCCCACTCTGGGTGAAGCAAGAGGGAGTATCAGGCTTCCACTGACTAAAACCTACCAGTGTTCCTTCAGTTGCCCTTTGGGACACGGTAACTCTTTCAAACGATCCCGTAGCCCTGGCAAGGTGTGGAGTGCCCTTAACCTTACAATGTTGGCACGCATGAGTAATCCGATTAACTACAGTGAGTGGGCTTCACGATTAGATTCCATTAGTTAGACCTGTGTAGGCAGCATTGATTGTGACTAAATGTAGCATTATAAATAGGGTTGCCATCACTACGCATCATCATTAAGATTAAATAGTCAACTACCTGTATGCGCAGAGCACCAGAGTTTTTTGGCCACATAGCCAGAAAAAACGGCCTTTTTTTAAAGGTGTGAAATCATTCAAATTACTTCTCGCGCTCTCGGTGGAGCGAGAGGGCATGTCAGACTTTTACCGACTAAAACCCAAGGTGGGTTTTGTGTTCCAGGAGTATAGAATTCTCTTCAAAAATTCTTGACATTTTCTTTGAGGTGCGCGTGGAGAGTTGTATAACTACGTGCCGTCGACGACACAGTCTTTACTGAACGGACGGACGGCGAGCCACCCATTGCTCGCCGTCCGCAAGCCCGCGCCTGCGGTGGCCGGAAATCGGGATCGGAATCCCGGCGGCGGTTGGAGCGTAAGAACCGTTGCTCTCGATCGGCCGCCTCCTTTGCTAGCATTACTGCTTCGCAGAAGGAGGCGACCGCCTGCTACTCACCCTCGCTCCGGACCATGGCCTGCCAAGGCCCGGGAATTAAGCCACTTTGATTTTAAAGGTGCGATAAGTGTAAAAACCATACTAGCTAATTAAGTTATCGTGTATAAACTATGGTTCATAGGCTATTACTTCCCCTCTATACAACACAAATTGCGGTTTATAGGTGTAATATTGGAAGGTCTTTAGGGGAAACAGACATGATGTGACCATTACTACATTTACTGTATGGACTTTAAAAGAGACGGACCTCTGAGTTGGTTTCGGTGTTTTTTTTCTTCCTTTTTTTGCCTTTTTTGCAAAATAAAAATAATTTGTCATTTTATGTTATGAAAAAATAAAAATTGACATTTGAAAATGTATCATTTTCAAAAATGTACCATTAATTAGGTACTTTTCTGAGGTATGGAAAAATTTCGGTCTGTTAAGATGGTCACCTATCCACAGACTGACCTCAGCAAATGTTGCATAACCCTTGGGGATATTCCATGTGGCTATTGTAATTTAGTCACGAACTATATATTATATATACAATAATTCTATACTTATTATTGTTTCTGAGTATTTTTCAATTCGATTTTCTTAGTAGGTATAAACGACAAAAAATATTTTCTTCTATGTTTTTAAAAGCTCCATACAAAGTATGATTCATTTTACAGTTTTATAAAAATTGGTCCCGACAGACGTGCCTGCCCAAAAGCCGGCTTTTCGACAGAATAAAAAAATGAGAACCTGATTGCATCGCCACCTACTGGACCCAATTGTATTTTCAATCTATCCAGGGACCTACTCAAATATACACTCAAAACTTCATCCATATCGGTCATATCGATTAAGAGGAGTTAAGTTACAAACACATGAACAGAAGAATTATATAATTACTAGAGGTCCCGATAGACATTAAGCATAGCATAATCAGCCTTTTAATGTTCCCACTGCTGGGACTCAGGCCTCCTCTCTAGGAGAGGGAATGGGCCATAATCCACCACGCGGACCCAGTGCGGGTTGGTGGATGTCACATGGGCGCGGGCTTGCAGACGGCGAGCAATGGGTGGCTCGCCGTCCGACCGTCCGGTAACCGTCCGGACCAAGCCCAAGTCGTTAACGGCGCGTACTGTTCCACGCGCGCCTCAAGATGTCAGCAAATCGTAGGGGCCTAGTAGGGTCGAAGCCTACTGGGGCTACGGGTAGTGTGAAAGCGAAACCCGGGGCCCTGGGACGAAGGCAACGAAGGAACAGGAGTGGGTTTTTAGTCAGTAAAAGTCTGACACTATCTCCCGTTCCGCCCAAGAGCGGGGATATCATAAGACGATATCCCAACCAATAAAAAAAAAACATGTCTTCGAATATTTGTTTCTAAGACATGCCGTTGGTTTCCTCACGATTTTTTCCTTCACCGTTTTGAGAGCAATGGCGATGAAATGAATTCAAAGTAATACGCCTGGCTGGGTTTGAACCCGCGACCGTAAGTCGTACAGTACAACTCGTAAGTCGGGGCCGTTACCACTCGGCCACCACTGCTCTCAAGTCATTATGCATGCAGTTCTTCAAAAGAAAATCGAGGTTTAAAATATTATTCAAGCTCTCCTCTATGTAAAATCTACATCATTATCATAATGACTATCGAACTAGGAAACCTCGAAGCGTTTACTGAATCACTGAACTGAACTGAACCAAGCTGCACTCGTTAGAACTCGCTCGATCACACAATAATATACATATTGTATATGCAAAACCCGGTGACATTTTTTTAATGAAATTAACTAGTGCTTGACTACGATCTCACTTATTGGTAAGCAGTGATGCAATCTTTGATGGTGAGGCGCCCTAGTTTATAAAGAGCCTATTCAGTCTAACCTTGAAGACATCTAACTTATAATCGGACGGGAAGACCGCGGCAGGCAAATTGCTCTAGTCCTTCGATGTACGTGGTATAAACGACGAAGCGAAACCCATAATCCGGACCGTAGCGGTGTCAACAATGTATGGATGGACACTCGCCGTTCGTCGGGTTGTCCGATGGTAGAAAGACGATTGATTGATGATGGTATTTTTGAGGGTTTCTGTTGATTTATTTATTTGTTTAACCAGAACGACAAATTGCAAATTACACTGATTACATTAGTTAGAAATAATGTTAAATACATTAAGAATAATATTACACAGATAATATAACTAAACCTCTCACTCAGTCTTCTCGCAAATCACCAGAGATTCTGTCAGTATCTCCTTCCATTCATCAGCGAATAGATCTAGTCTAGGACTGGATTCAAGGAGAGCGTTGAGTGCGATTAACATTCGCGGAATAGGTGACATACGTCGTGCAACCGTACGGCAACGTGGCGCTACAAATAATTTATGCCGTCTTGCCCGGCAGTAGTTATCGGGAACAAAAATTTTATACAACCCCCCATGCAAGCTAGGCGAGTCGATGGTTCCGTGTATGATCTTGCAGGCAGTTATAAGCTGATCAAAAGCTCGTCTAACCTGGAGCGAAGTAAAGCCCAAACAACCTAACAGAAATTTCATCATCATCATTATTTCAGCCGATAGACGTCCACTGCTGGACATAGGCCTCCCCCAAATGTCGCCACAAAGAACGGTCCTGTGCGTCTCGCATCCATCGGATTCCCGCAACCTTCACCAGGTCATCGGTCCACCTTGTAGGGGGCCTTCCAACACTGCGTCTTCCGGTACGCGGTCGCCACTCCAGAACCTTTCGGCCCCAACGGCCATCCTTTCTGCGAGCAATGTGCCCTGCCCATTGCCACTTAAGTTTGGCGATTCTTCGTGCTATGTCGGCAACCTGGGTTCTCCTGCGGATATCTTCATTTCTGATTCGATCACGCAAGGGAACTCCGAGCATAGCCCTTTCCATTGCCCTTTGGGGAACAGAAATTTGGTTGGGTACAAATATGGATAGGATAGGATTGATGTACTTTATATAAACATTAAGCTATGTAGAACCTGTTTAAAACATGGAAGAAGTTCGTGACTAAAGTATCATAGCCACATGGAGTATCTTCAAGGGTTAAGGTAGAACTACACTGCTCACACGTATGCCACACACGCCGATCTGAGCGCGTGGTCTCCATACATTTTATATGGAAACTAGACTTGTAGAGCTACACTGGATCCACGCCACGCGACGTCGTTCTACGTACAAATCAGGCGGGTTATACGTCTGCGTCGGTCTATTGTAGTTCTAGTTTTAAGCAACATTTGCTGAGGTCAGTCTGTGGATGGGTGACGATCTTAAAAGACCGAGATTCTTCCGTGCCTCAGAAAAGTCCTTAATTAATGAGTCGCCGCAATCCTGGAGAGCAAGGGATTAAAAAAATAAATAAGTTTTAGTAAGGAAGAGTCCGATACTCCCTCTCGCAGCCCTCTCTTTTAGATGCCACCTTCTTGATGGCATCCGAAAGAAACATAATAAATCACTGACTCTTTTCCGATGAGTAGTAAATAAAATACTGACATGTTGTTAAATATATAAACCGGTTTCACAACAACGCAAATGTAATCAGATCACCATTATTTGGAAATGCAATCTTTTGTCATATAGTTAAAGCTGCATTTTCAGTGAAACGTGTCTGCCCTGAAAAACAATACAATATGATTTGATCCTTAAGCCTTAAAAGATTAAGTGGAATTTCCCATAACAGTTGTCACTGAAAAATTATCATTAAACATGCAACGGAAATTCAACTGTGTCACGTAATCATAAAGTTCAATTTTCAATGGCACATCTTTGCTCTAGTTTTTCGAGTTGAATCATCGGTTCTCGCGTTGCCTAGCAACCTATAAACAAACAACGCAAGGATTCTCTTTGTGTTTTTTTTTCTTTTTGTAGAACTTTCAAACGTCAAAATATGTTATTCAAATTTCTTTTGTTTGACAAAGTAGTTTCGAAATGGTAAACAGTGATCTATGACTTTTGTATGTTGATTTTTGAATTTGGAAAATAGAGACAGTTTTGTTTAGAGATTGTCGGCCATTTTTTATTTATCATTATTTTGTTAGCCATAGCGTGCACTGGTGACTTTTGTACCTACACTCTAAGGTTCCGTTGAAAACCAGCGTCAGGCAACTACTACGTAGTTGTCTGACATTATGCTAACTGGACCTATTTGACGTAGCCGTGAGACATATTGTTATTGTTAATTTTATTTTTCCTTATTTTTATTTTTTTTTTATGTTAAATTTTAGTTTGTAAATCTATTATTATTTGTTGATTAATGATACATGGTGTGCCAAATACACATATTTTCTTTCTTTCTCACCGTGACTGTTTCATCACTCTTATCAAGTCCGTGGATATATATGGAGAAGAGCGCACGTTACGACGGCAACATGACAACTGAGTGACTTTTGTGTACGCCGGTGACAAAATTGTCACTCTCGACGTCGCGTCGGTCGTTCGCCATTTGTATTTTCATATAATAGTGCAGGTCCTAAAGTACGAAATAATTCATCAAAGCTTCTAACACTCACTCGGAAATATAACAAAAAAATGATTTGGATGTTCTCGAAGTTTATAATACATAGTATAGATCTTTCTACTTAGTAGCCTGTCACTCCAAAGGGAGTGTACCCAGTATTCTCTATAAGGCATAGAGAATACTGGGTACACTCCCTTTTTCTCCTGAGTCTCATTAGTTCACAGAGAACGACCATCTCTTCGAATTCCATATCGGCAAATGACGCTACGATTTCAAAAAAGTTTTGTCACTGTCTCTCTTCGTGAGCGCACTCCACTTTGGAAACGTAACGTGACAGTGACAATCACTTTAAAGTCACGGTGACATAAGTCACCAGTGCGCGCACCGTCTTATAGATGGTAATTTGACAATCCCAGTTTTACCATATCCAAACCACTCAAAACCCGCGCGAACGCCGGCGTTCGCGCGTGATTTCGCGCCATTTAGGTTAAACGCTAACGTCCGCATAGATTATAAAATATTGAGCGTTTTATTTATAGAGTATTTATCCAAGTATATAATTAAGAAGTTCTTCATAAAGTAGTCTAGTAAATATCGAAAATAATCAAACCTTTCCGTTATTCCCTACCTATAGATATCCATAGGTTAAAATAATATCTAATTAGTTTTTAACCAGTTGACATTTTTATATTTATAGAAGCTACCTTGACATTTTTAACTGCATAGTTATTATTTTGACATAAGATGGGACAAGGGCAGGAAGATGATGATGATGATGAGTTATTATTTTGACATTTGTATTTGTATAACTTTTACGTCGACGTTATTATTTTAAGTTATTATTAACATTGAATTAACATATTTTATTGAAAATTAGTATAATTTATTGAGTTTGCGTCTTAAATATGTGACATTTTTGCACACCTGATTGTGGTTGAATATGACGGACAATGTAAACCTACCAGCTTAATATTATACTCATATTCTAGCAAAATAAATGATTATTATTATTATGGCTTTTTAGGCAATTTTGCTCAGGTTAGTACCTGGTGTTCTTTTAGAATCTCACGGGTGTGAACCAAGGTGAGGTCCTAATTATTGTTTTAAGATGGTAAAAGACTGTACTGAATTTAAATTATTATTTAAATCCAGTTGTAAAAATTTTCTAACTATACGAAAAGTGTTCAAAATAGCCGCTTTTTGTAGTGTAGTATTTTGATAGATTGAGAACTTGAGGTGAAACGCATGTTACTAAAAGAGTTGTGAGTATACATGTGGATGGGTGGAGAAAGAGGGGGAGGCCAAAGAAAAGATGGATGGATTGTGTGAACAATGATATTAAAGAAAAGGAAGTTAGTGATAGTATGACGGTTGACAGGATAGAATGGAAGAAAAAAACGTGTTGCGCCGACCTCAAATAAGATGGGACAAGGGCACGAAGATAATGATGATGAAATCATCATCCCGCGTACTTAAATTACTTATAGCCTATGTCACTCAGGAATAAATCAATTTTCTATCGGTGAAAAAATTTTAGCAATCGGACCAGTAATTTCAGAGAATACCTCCTACAAACAAAAAAACATACTGTACCTCTTTATAATATTAGTGTGGATCACTGTACCAGCTCAATCCCGATAACTAACCTAAAGAACATGAACAGAAAGGATTTTTGAGAATCGATCTCATAAAGCAGATGTATAGAGGACTAGCTCCTGCCAGCAGCTTTGCCTCATCATCATCATCATCATCATTTCAGCCGACAGACGTCCACTGCTGGACATAGGCCTCCCCCAAATGTCGCCACAAAGAACGGTCCCGTGCGTCTTGCATCCATCGGATTCCCGCAACCTCCACCAGGTCATCGGTCCACCTTGTGGGAGGCCTTCCAACGCTGCGTCTTCCAGTACGCGGTCGCCACTTCTGAACCTTTCGGCCCCAACGGCCATCCGTTCTGCGAGCAATGTGCCCTGCCCATTGCCACTTAAGTTTGACGATTCTTCATGCTATGTCGGCAACCTTGGTTCTCCTGCGGATATCTTCATTTCTGAAGCTTCATTTGCCTGCGTGAAAGTAACTTTCTCCAAACAAACTTTGGAACCCCGTTTCATCCCCTTGGGAGTAAATTTTAGAAAATCCTCTCTTACTGTACACTTACGTCATAAAAGGAAGCTTTATGCAAAATTTCACGTTCCTAGTCTCAGTAATTTCGGCTGTGTGTTTTCAGTCAGTCAGTTTCTTCTTTTATAGATGAAACTTTATATAGAACTAGCTTCTGCCAGCGCCTTCGCCCGTGTGTAAGTCGGTTTCTCCATACAAACTTTGAACCCCCGTTTCATCCCCTTAGGGGGTGAATTTCGAAAAATCCGTTCTTAACGTATGTTCTACATCCTATAAGGAACCTACCCGCCAAATTTTAAGTTTGTAGGTGTTATAGTTTCTGAGATTTCGTGATTAAACAGAGAGTGGTATTTAGAAAGAAAGAAAGAAAAAACGTTTATTTGTGACTCACACAATCGTATACACAATAAAAAAATGAAAAAGAGGTATAATCAGTGCGAGACCAAAAAAACACATAACTCAGCATATGCTACGTTATTTAAAACGATAAATAACGCAGCGCTGGTATTCTGTTAGACGCAACGCTGGTATTTCGCTTTTTTATATATTGATTTCATCCTTTTTTTCCGTTGGAAAATGCCATTGGAAACACGACTAACTAAACAGCGTATGTACTCGTATACTCGTAAAGATAAATCGTATTTTTAAAACTCTTTAAATCTGACTCATCCATCTTCATAATATTTATCAAGGATGTCATGAAGCTCTGTAACCGCAACCGAACTTTCGGATATTCGAAATAAAAAAATATCCGTAACCATCATCATAATCCTGCCCCTGTTCCATTTTACTTGGGGCCGGTGCAACACGTTTCTTTCTTCCATTCTGTACTGTCAACCGTCACGCTATCAATAACTCTCTTTTCATTCATATCACTCCACACACAATCCTTCCATCCTTTCTTTGGCCTTCCTCTTCATTTCCATCCATCTATCTACATGTAAACTCATAACTTTTTATTAATATTGCTTTTTATCCGTCCTCTTTACATGACCATACCAAGAGAAACGATTCCTCTTCAACTTTTCAGTCACTGGCGCCACTTTCAAACTTCCTCTAATATACTCATTTCTCACTTTATCCATTTTCGTCATACTACACAATAAAATATCCGTAACTGTAACTGATATAAAAGTGGATAGTTTCAAATAAAGACGGAGTCTGAATGATAGGTTACGACAAAAAACAAATGATAACCTTAGACTAAAAACAAAAGTTAAATCTTGTTAATTGTATTTAACTTTTATAATTCTAATATCCGTAACCAAAACTATCCAAAACTAGCGAATAATCCGAAATCCGTAACCGTTTTTACGGTTTCGTCCTCAAAAGGAAAAAACGGAACCCTTTTAGGATCACTTTGTGGTCCGACTGTCTGTCTGTTCAGACTCTTTATCTCGGGAACGCGTGGAGGTATCGAATTGAAATTAAAACTCAAATTTGCAGTGCCTTGAAGCTGTAAAGAAATCAAACTCCTAGGTTTACGAAAAAAAAAAGATACGGCCGTTTATGTCACAAAAAACGTATATTTCGACACTCTCAAGGGAATCAAAATTCATAGGGTATCCTAATTCATATGGTTCCTGTTGACCCAATATCCTAAAATTTGTTTTTATTTATGGGCTCGCACTTTACCGTTATCACACCTAATGAAAAGCGACAATGTGGTCGAAGATGGACCAAGCTGACCAAGAAGTAACCAATTCACTCTTGACTTAAAAATCTCCAGGTTGAAGCTATCAAAAAACAGACTCCATCTCATTGAACGTGTTCCCAAAACGATTCGTACGTATGGTGGTCCGATGATGGAACGGGCTTGGCAGAATTAGGCTATGCAATTCCAGCGCACACTCCCCGAAATGCAACCAGTAGAAAGCCGACAGGCTAGCAACTCCCCTCGATACTAACTGAAGCTTCAACTCAATGAGTGCATCACTACCAACAATCCTCTTAAATCTACGGTATCCGAAACCGGTATAATATTCATCATCATCATCATCATCTTCCTGCACTTGTCCCATCTTATTTGGGGTCGACGCAACACGTTTTTTTCTTCCATTCTATCCTGTCGACCGTCATACGCATCATATCACTAACTTCCTTTTCTTTCATATCACTGTTCACACAATCCATCCATCAAAACCGGTATAATTTATTATTATTCCTGTATCCGTATAAAAATCCGAAATAGCACATTCATAACATCCCTGACTATTTATTATTGAAATTAAAACACACCTGATTGCTAAATGCGCTTTCTTTGTAAAGAAACATATGTATGTACTCACTAAGAAATGAGATAAATATCATTCTTCAGCAGTGGTGGCCGAGTGGTAATGGCCCCGACTTACGAGTTGTAGGTCACGGGTTCAAACCCAGCCAGGCGCATTACTTTTTGCAATTTATTTTATCACCACAGCTCTCAAAACGGTGTAGGAAAACATCGTGAGGAAACCGGCATGTCTTAGAACCAAAAATTCGAAGACATGTGACATCCACCAATCCGCACTGGGCCCTCGTGGTGGATTACGGCCCAATCCCTCTCCTAGAGAGGAGGCCTGAGTCCCAGCAGTGGGAACATTATAAGGCCGACTATGCTATGCTAATGAAATCTTTATGAAAACAAATACTGATGACTAAGAGAAGGTTACTGTGGAAGGAGTAATGACCTATCTTGTTGGTAGATTACCTTATCTGTACAGAGATGTAGGTAAAAAAAAAAAACTTTAATCTACGTACATGTGTAGCCTATCTCTTTGTTCGACCTGATGCTGACCAGCCAGGGTTCGCACGGGTTTTGTACGGAACGTGGGAACCCTACAGGAATAAAAGACGGCAACCCTGTTCCAACAGTATATATATGTCTTGGTGATTTTACATAGCGTTGCCGGAGAATCTTAACACCGCGATGTAGAAAACGGTACAACGCCATCTATCGATTATTGTTAAACTAATTATTAAACAATATTTCTAGTATAATATCACGTTAAACACTCTTCAAACTTGCGGGCCACAAAGAATAGAATAAGTATAATAAACTTTGTTTTACAACAAAATAGTAAAAAGAAATTTACACAAACTTTAATCTAGTATTAAATTCTTGTTCACTTTTATTTGCACCAAGTGCAACCCCATTTTGTGTCGACTTCAGGTTGCCTGAAAGAAATCACTGAATGCGATAAGGTAATGAGCGGCCTTATCGCATTCGGCTATCACTATTACTTTTCATTGATTTAATTTTGATTTTTCCGAATCACTTTTTGCGATTCGGAAAAATCTTAGTAACTCAATTCGGGAATTTAACTGTTTTTATAGGTAAGTTTGAACACTCAGTGCGCAAGTCCGACTCGCACTTGCCCAGTTATTTTCAAGCGTCAAACTTTTACTGACTAAAATCCTCCTATCTTATAAACAGACATCTAGTATTCATATAATGGACGCTATTTAAAGATATTGAGGATTGCCAGCATCGATTGGCTACATTACACTACAAATGCTATAGGATGGTGCGGATGACAGCTGTCAGATTCATACAATGTAGCTACCTATCCTTTTCTCTAATCATAAAGATGCATATTTCCGTCCTGCTGTCATTCTACCTATGCTTTGTAAAAAAACGTTAGCAACGACCAATCAAATCCACCGCCACGATTTAAATCCAATAGGCTTTCAAAATACAATCTTTTAAAATAAGAAGAGCCCATTATAATAAAAATAATGTTTAATACAAGTCATGCTCGCGACGACGTAACTATTAAGTAATAATATGGAGCAATTCGTCAAATTGTAGTCATTACATACAATCTAAAAATAAAAAGAATGAAGTCAGGTTATATACAGGCTGTGGAAATAATAGGAAGTTTTTATTTTGTCTGCAGGAAGTTTCCTGCTAGCTAAAATCTAGAGGTTTACTTTTAGGTAGTGTAGGGCGTAGTTAACTACTATTTTGTAATCAGATTACAAATTACGATTAAAAGTAGTTAACGACAACTAGTTTGATAAAATGTAGTTATAATTACATGTTACTTAACTGCAGTAATCAAACAACGTGAAGTTGTTGTTAATTTGATTGCTGTAATCTAGTAATTATAATTACTGGTTATTTCGGTACTAATAACTTATATTTGGCAATTAAATAAACATGTAATGTGTTGGAATTATTGATTTATCGTAACTGAATCTAGCTCTAAATATTATTTAAAAAAAACGGAATCTATCTGTATAAAAATTTCATACTTTCATGAATAATTAATTGAATACAAGGCTTGAATTCGTAGATGATTATGTACTGTATTTATTACACATTATTATTGCATTGATTGACAAGTAATAAAAAAAATCAACCACTAAATGTGTTGTTATAAAAAGTAGTCTCGTAATCGTGATTGCAACTACAATTTGTAGTTAGTAATCAAAATGCTTAACTACTTTTTACGAGTTTTTAATGTAATTTGTAGTTGTGATTGCAATATGTAGTCGTAGTTATTAATACGTAATTAGATTACACATTGCTCAACACTGGCATGCTCCATTGACGATGATGTTCACTTACCATCAGGTGAGATAGTAGTCAAACGTGAACCTATCAATAATAAACAAAAAAAATGTATGTGTGTCACGTATATTATTTTCGTGGAAAAAAAATATTCCATGTAACTTAAAATTGTTGTTAGTTAATTCTCTGAATTTCCAATGTGACCTGAGCGCTGAGTGCGAGTGGTTTATTAACAACATAGAAACATTTACGGCGTTTAGCTCTCTGATTGGTTAAAAGCTTGGAGCGGGCCAATCGGGAGCGACGAACGTCATAAACGTGTTGGTCGCGTTATAAAACAAACTTGCAGTAGGCTCTCTAGTTAGTGCAGTGATGTAGTTACATATTATTACTTAACTGATAAACACTATCATAACAACGTTAGGTTTTTTAGGCTATTTTTATACTTCCTTCCCCTTTTGATACATAGCTTCGTAAGGTTTTAGAAGACTCCTCCTTAGTGTTAATTGTACGTTTATTATTGAAAATAAGTGATGGTTTTGAAAAACCATCAGATTTTTTTTCAAAAAATATTTTTTTTATATACACGTTATTGTCATTCAATCTTACCCTGTTCATTTCTTGATAAGGCTATTATTATCACCATGTGCAGAAAAATATTAAACCTAAATATTTTTAACATATTATCGAACACAAATATGAAGCTAAAGCTTAAATAATTACTAATAAAATATTACAAAAAATTCATTAATTCCAGTTTTTTCTTTTTATTCATGGTAAATCAAAATCAAAAATCATTTATCTATATATATAAAAGGAGAAACTGACTGACTGACATATCAACGTACAGGCGAAACTACTGGGACTAGGAACATGAAATTCTGGGCTACACAAGGCTTTCTTTTACGATGTAGGCGAGCATTAAGAGAGGATTTTCCAAAATTCACTCCTTAAGGCGATGAAACGGGGGTACAAAGTTTGTATAGAAAAACCCATTTTCAAGCGGGCAAAGCCGCTAGCAGAAGCCAGTTTAAAATAAGCTGACAGTCAGCACTTTATGCACGTCGAAAATTACAAAGTGCACAGACTTCCAAAACGGTGCGCCCGTTACCACTTTTTAGCGTTTAAACTGGGAAAACGTGGCGCAACAGACTACCCAGCAACATTAATCAGATTCAGACGCACCCTGTACATAAAGTGAACATGAAACGAACTAATAAGTCATCAATTGTTACCTCGCGTGTCTCGGACTACGTAAAAAAAAAACAGATAAAATCACTTCAACATAGAGCAGTCTTTTTATGCGTCTGACTTGTTAGGGCTGGCAGTTAAAATCTATATATTTAAAAATCAATGCCACTTTTCGTTGTAATTTTATAACTCAAGAACGGGCTCATCTATCCAAACCAAATGTTTAGGCGTTCGGACTGTTTAGTAGATGGTTTATGTGAAGTTTGCACAAAATCGGTCGAGCGGTTCTTCATTTATCACATTATTAGGTGGTACAAAGTTCGCCGAGTCAGACGTTATTTTATAAAAAAAAAATATGTGTATACGAGTACATATTATTTATTTTTGTAGTTAAATATTTAGATTAGTGTTTATTAATATTTTAATCATATACATATTTGGATTGAATAAACTTTTCTTCTGTATTCACATTTTTTTTTAATTTCCATAAAAAAAATCTGTTCCTTTACACACTTATTTATTAATGTTTATTTAACTATTGCCTCCGTGTGTACAAAAAAAAATATCGTGTGTTGTCTCTGCAATAGTTTGTATCACATTTAGCTACACTGAAAGACAATAGATTTGTAAACGCTCGTCAATCTTTGTTTAATAGTTTTGTCAATTCCTTTTTAGTAATTTTATTGTTTGTTTTTTTTAATTGATATAAACCAGTGCTTGACTGCGATCCCACCTGATGGTAAGCGGAGATGCAATCATTGATGGTCAGGCGCACTAGTTTATTAAGAGCCTATTCACTCTAGCCTTGAAGACACCTATATTATAGTTGGATGGGAAGATCGCAGGAGGCAAATTGTTCCAGTCCTTCGATGCCACACAACAATATACAATACAAACAATACAACAATAAACAACAACAATGATGATGTACAATATATTTTTTAGTTGATTCTGTCCCTAAATTTTATAATAATCCTATAATATACAAGGTGTCTACAGACGTCTTATCGGAGATAGTTATTATCTTATTATTATGTAAACTGAACGTTTCCCTTTATAACTAGGTCAGCCAGTATCTACATAAGAATGTAGTAACTTAGGTGTTTAAGTCACAAAATTATAAGTTTCCCAAATATTTCATAAACACTGTGGAAAAGATGTTACAACGATAAACATAAAGAAACCAGCCAAGAACCCACATATAAAAACGTAGGGGCCCAGCAGGGCCGATGCCCGCTAGGACCGCGGGCACTTTTTGAAAATAAAACCCGTAGTCTTAGAACGCAAAGCGCAACTGAAAGTCACAGGTGTGGTTTTAGTCAGTAACAGTCTGACACGCCCTCTCGTTCCACCCAGACCGGGACAAGTAATTGGATGATTTCCCACGTTAAAAAAAAATCAATGAAAACCTAGCGAATAAAAAAGTAAGTAATTAATAACAGTAATTATTTATTCATTTAAACTTAATGTACTGTACATAGGCGGACTTAATGCAACAAGGCATTCTCTACCAGTCAACCTGTGGGTTAAAAAAGACAACACTGTGGAAGGTGTGCACAATAAACAAATAACAGAAAAATTAGTCAGTTAATTATGTAATTTTCATTAAAAAAATCATATTAAAATAAAAAAATAAAATGAAAGTTGACTTTCTTTATGATTGCAGTAATTTTTTAGCGTTCTTCCTTTATCCTATTAAAAAAATTACTATACCTGAAAAGATTAAAGATACAAAAATTGATACAATTATGGATTGTATCATTTTTTTTAAGCTTTGCCCCAAGTCTTGTATCGTAGGTGCGTTCACAAACATTTTATATGTTTGTGATATAAACGATTAGAGATTCACCTAAAATAACATCATGTAATACAGTTTCAGAACGTTGCAACCCTAATAATCCACATGCATGTTCAGACTAACCTAATCCACCATAGCATAGACTGCAACATTGCTTTAAACTTTCTTGACTGAAGTCAAGAAACCTATTACGCATGGACGGTGCGATTAGTGCAACGGTTAAGCGATTGGTTGCTGCGCTGCGTGATGCAGTTTCGATTCCCGCACGGAACAAATATTTTTAGGACCTATAGATAATTGTTCCGAGTCTGGGTGTCAAGTTCAAGTCCAAGTCAAATTAAAGAATTTTATTTCAAATAAACCATTTACAGGCACTTTTGAAATGTCAAGAAAAGCTGGTCATTGCGTGTATTGTGTATGTGAGTTTACTTGTTTTTTAATAACCCATGATACAGGAATAAATTCTAGTGCGGGGCAAAGTTTTTGATTTAAGATAAAAAATAAACTCGCGCACTGAGGGTTCCGTACAAACTTACCCATGAAAACAGTTCGATTCCCGAACTGAGTAACGAAGATTTTTCTGAATCACATAATTTTTTTTTTGTGACGCAACTTCAAATTTAGGTTTTTCAGATTTTTCCTATACTTATTCTATGAGACCTTGCTTCATGCCAAATTTCAGGATTCTAGGTCAAACGGAAGTAACCCTATGAATTTTGATTCCCTTGAGAGTGTCGAAATATACGTTTTTTGCGACATAAACGGCCGTATCTTTTTTTTTTCGTTTACTTAGAAGTTTGATTTTGTCACAGCTTTAGGGGACCGTAGACCTAAGTATATGATTTTAATTTCAATTCGATACCTCCTCGTGTTCCCGAGATAAAGGGTCTTGACAGACAGACAGACGGACAGACAACAAAGTGATCCTATAACGTTTCCGTTTTTTCCTTTTGAGGTACGGAACCCTAAAAATATTATGGGACAGATGGGCTAGGATTGTCACTTGGGACAAACTTGGGCAGAGATCGCCCTAGACAGAGAGATTTGGAAGGAGAAAGGGGAGACCTTGGGCAAAGGTATGGTGTGGGATACACAAAAGGCTATAAAAAGTATATAATTAAATTAAAAAAAAGGTTTAAAAAAAATCTAACAAGGAAGTTACTTTGGCCAACCCTAACAATAATTATGTCCCATACGATTGTCAAGGTGAACGGACAAAAGTGTCCACTCCCATTTGTATCAGTGATCATGGATTTATATATACTTACATTTACGTTATATAATATAGCAGCAGAATTATACATACAGCATTATATGCAGTTGCTGGAGACCGGAATGTCAATTTTAAGGCGTTTGTGGTGCCAGTACAGAGTTATGAGTTTACATGTGGATGGATGGAGAGGGAGAGGGAGACCAAAGAAAAGATGGATGGATTGTGTGAAGAGTGATATGAAAGAAAAGGAAGTTAGTGATAGCATGACGAGTGACAGGGCAGAGTGGAAGAAAAAAACGTGTTGCGCCGACCCCAAATAACACGGGACAAGGGCAGGAAGATGATGATGTGGTGTACTGAACTGGTTTCTGTATCATGCTATGGAAGAAGATTTTTGGCCATAGGGCGTGGTGTTCCATTTCAATAAAAACACAGTATCTCACCGTTACCGGGAACAGGGTCCAAGATATCGGCAGTCAGGGCTCCGGAGAAAGGAACCTTTTAATTATACGAGCCGTGTCCAGAAGTACCGCTGTTTTATCAAGCCCTTGATCCAGCCGCCTAACGAAAGTCTCCTAAGATGTTTTGTCGACGGCCGTGGAATAGCCACGAGCATCATTGGCTGACACGACTACCGGTACAATGATCGCCATTATTATTATTATGGTTTATGAGATGACAAGGCAAACGTTGTTCTGCCATAAAAAATATATCAAAGAAAAAATGGGGGCAAGGGTAGGAGGGTAAAAAGTAATCTACGACCTATTTTCTGAACTATTAAATAAATACAGAAAATATCGTAAAAATCGGTCTAGCCGTTTCGGCGGAGTTCGATAACAATCAACCACGCTGTGACACGAGATTTTTATATATTATAAGCTGACAACAACATTGTTCTGGTATATAAATTGTCAAATAAAAAATGGAGGGTTGGGGTAGGAGGGGAAAAAAAACAAATATTTCCATAAAAAATGGCATAGCCATTTCTTTTGCCCTTTGGGTGACTTTAAGCCTTCTGTCGTAAAAAGCACTGGGCCCGCGTGGTCGACCTATTCCCTCTCTTAGAGAGGAGGCCTGAGTCCCAGCAGTGGGAACATTATAAGGCCGACTATGCTATGCTTTGCTATGCTAAGCCTTCTGAAGTTGGTTTTGCGGAAACCAAAATGGGGTTTAATGCCTAACTTCTTTCTCAATTTACGTAGATAATCGATACTTTACGCTCTTTACCCACGCCCTGATTCAGGCCCCATATTGTGAGGTATGTTTGCGCCTAGGTCGTTCCACGGTCAAGGTTTGTAGATAAAGCCCACACCTACGTACAGACTACAGACTGTGCTATATATAAATCTGTCTATATGACTTTGTGTCATGCAATCTCATGGATCTAGGTAAAATCAAATATAGAATAAAAGCCCTGGATATATCAACGATCGTAATAAGTTAAAAACTGTCCTACAAGACATTCCTACCTGTTGTACTTAAAATAGGTCTTTAAAAAAAAAAAACAATAAAAACGCAAATAAAGTACCTCCACCACAACATAATATATTTTTATATTTTTGGGATTTTAATTTATTGTATGTTGGGATTTTAATTTATTGAATTTACGAATCATAATTTATTGAATTTAGGGATTATAATTTATTGAATTTAGGGATTATAATTTATTGAATTTAGGGATTATAATTTATAGAATTAAGGGATTATAATTTATTGAATTTAGGGATTATAATTTATTGAATTTAGGGATTATAATTTATTGAATTTAGGGATTATAATTTATTGCATTTTGGGATTTAGATTTATTGAATTTTGTGATTTTGATGTATTGAATTTAAGGATTATAATTTATTGCATTTTGAGATTTTGATTTATTGAATTTTGTGATCATAATTTATTAAATTTTGGGATTACGATTTATTAAATTTTGAGATTATAATTTATTAAATTTTGTAATTGTTTTTTATCTTTTAAATGTGAATGATTTCTTATACCTAAAATAATTGTTTTTTTGTTTATTCTAAAGTGAATTTTCTATCAAACTCAAACTCAGATAAATGTGAGTCATAGATTTCGTTATCGTACCTTTACTACCTACCCCACCTATTCCATTAGCAAGTAAACAAACACACCCCACTGTAAAAGAAACTATGAAGATAATAAGTTAATCTACTAATCTAAAGCTAATATTTGCTGCCGTGTCAGCCGCTAAGTGATTCTTATCATATATAGGGCAATACTTTTTCTTATTAAGCCTAATGCCTAAATGCCTTTTAATGTTCCCACTGCTGGGACTCAGGTAAACTCTCTAGGAGAAGGAATGGGCCGAAATCCATCCCGCGGATCCAGTGCGGGTTGGTGAATGTCATGTGTCTTCGAATTTTTAGTTCTAGGACGTACCGATTTCCTCACGATATTTTCATTCATCTTTTTGAGAGCCTGAGCGTGACTGAAAATACTGATTTGAACCCATTATCTACAACTCGTTACCACTAGGTCACCACTGCTGTAACCAATGGGCCACCATTGCTCTCACCACTGGGCCACCATTTCTCTCACTACAGCGCCCGCCACTGTTCTCATCACTGGGCCACCACTGCTCTCACCACAGGGCCCGTCCCTGCTCTCACCACTGGGCAACTATTGCCCTCGCCACTGGGCCACTACTGCTCTCACCACAGGGACCGCCACTGCTCTCACCACCGGGCCACCACCTATTAAGCCTAGTACACAATATAGATGTCAAATGATCACCCCAAATATGCATTTTTGTCACGATTTATCCAGGTTGTGGGCTAACTGAGAGTATGATTTTTCTTTTTGCATTCAGTCTCATCCAGATAAAATATTAAATTGCATGTGTATGAGGCTTTATATAGTTTAGTTTTGTTATCTAAATTAAACAATCAGGTTCACGGAAATCGGACCTTTTGACTAGTTCTTGATTGTTTCAAAGATTACTTAGAACACTAGCTATCTGGGTCATGATTACTACCTAAAAGAATGTCGCTTATTAACTTCTGAATCAAACCTTTATTTTTACCTTACTTTTGACAATACAGAATTATTTCTTCTTGTTTTTTTTTGGGGAATCATCAAATAACTCCTTCTACTCTGGGGAGAGAGAGGAAGTGTCAGACTTTTACTGATTAAAAGCTATTTAGGTATGTTCCTTCAGACGCTTTTACTGACTAAAAGCTATCTAGGTATGTTCCTTCAGAAGCTTTTACTGACTAAAAGCTATCTAGGTATGTTCCTTCAGATGCTTTTACTGACTAAAAACTATCTAGGTATGTTCCTTCAGATGCTTTTACTGACTAAAAGCTATCTAGGTATGTTCCTTCAGACGCTTTTACTGACTAAAAGCTATCTAGGTATGTTCCTTCAGATGCTTTTACTGACTAAAAACTATCTAGGTATGTTCCTTCAGATGCTTTTACTGACTAAAAACTATCTAGGTATGTTCCTTCAGATGCTTTTACTGACTAAAAACTATCTAGGTATGTTCCTTCAGACGCTTTTACCGACTAAAAGCTATCTAGGTATGTTCCTTCAAATGCTTTTACTGACTAAAAGCTATCTAGGTATGTTCCTTCAGACGCTTTTACTGACTTAAGCTATCTAGGTATGTTCCTTCAGACGCTTTTACTGACTAAAATCTATCTAGGACTGTTCCTTGGCCGATGGCCACGGGAACTCTTACCTCTCTCAATTCCGCAAGCCTAAACTAGCACAAACTGAATAATAATAAATAAATAAGTCTTCTCTTTTGTTGTGTCCTAATATAATTCAAAATCTTGATTAAAACAAGATTCTAAATGAAGAAATGATTTTTTTCGAAAATGAAGGTTTTCAAAAAAAAGACGTAAGTACATCCTGGAACGAGTATATTCGAGTAAAAGACGTAATTACTGAATGTAAACAGTGCTTTTAAGCACTATCTCTCTCTTTTCGAATTGTCTTTATCAAAAATTGCGTTGGATGATCCAACAAGCTTTTAGAACGCCTTCAATTTATGTGTTTTTTGACGGCCGACTCCGGTACCGTAGTGGAGCGTTAGTCTTACTGCGCATAAAATAGTCAGCCTTATAATATTCCCACTGTTGGGACTCAGGCCTCCTCTTTAGGAGAGGAAAACTGCGCATAGACGATCGTTTCTTACATACAAAGCGCGCGGTGCGGCAACAGCATGGCGTTGGTACCGCGAACACTCGACAACTTGATGATTTTCAACAAGAGCAGTAACAGTAATGTTTCTACGTCAGAGTCTATGGCTTGACTGATGTTGCATCACTGGTATACAAACACACGCTTTCAGTTTAAGCGTTTGGTGTCCGACTGCTACCATACGACAGCAGGCCGGTTGCGGATTGTAACCAGCCACACGGTAAACATAATTCACCACACAATAATATACATATACATCTATTACCCTTTTAAACATCTAATTACCTATAATAATAATAATTAATTAAGTCCATGAATTGTTACTTAGTCTTCGTCCTCTCTCCTAAGTTTGCTGTGCCCGACAGAGTCCATATTGATCTTGACAATATTTATACCACCTATATGTACATAATATGGAATGCAATAAAGTATTGAGTATTGAGTAAACGTGCGGCAATGGTCCAACATGAAACGTCTAAATTGAAAGCGCACTTAAACAATGATCAGGTTAACGATAGACCCAACGCCAACCAATTAAAAAATTTATTGGTTAAAAAGAGAAAGACCATAATATTGAAGTGGAGGACTTAGTTCAGCAACCAAACTCGATGCATATGACAGAACCAATTAAAAACCTAACACAGAAATCAATGCTTCCACGTCACAATTATCGTCAGTTCAAAGTCCTGGCCTACTTACAGCAATCGATAACGTATGCACATAACATAACTAAAAGAAATAATTAAACTAATCTTTATTCGTTACCTACTAAAATACTTTACTTACATAAAAATAATATTATGAATACATTTGGGCATGCAATCGTATCCTCCTTAAGGTTCATGATGAGCTACAACGTCCTCACTTTCCGCCAGCATTCAAAGGTTCTCTTTGGACACAGTTGCTTCTGGAGGCTCTTGTTTTGGATTCGGCGATAGAAAACACCCGGGTGACACCATTGTGCGGGTCATCCAGAGGACACGGTGGAAGAACACCGCTATGTCTTCGTGGACACAATCAACGGGGGCGACCTCTCGTTTCTGGTCTTGCTGGGTCACCATGACGTTTAAAGTAAGATTGTTTTATTCTTATTCCAATGTGGGTAAGAGATGGCGCTAGACAACCTGTATAGCTCGGTCTTTTACCCACACTGAAATAAGAATGAAACAATCTTACTTTGAACGTCATGGTAACCCACCTGGTCCCGGCCACTGTCCGGAGCGAGAGGGAATGGGAAGCAGTCCCCTCTGTAACATATAGAGAGACATACAGAAAGACATAACTACATAAGTTAACTTTAACTGAGCGGTCAAGTTTCATAAATATTTGCTTAGCTAACAGGTTGGCGGTGCCTTTGATGTAAGGAGTGGGTTTAACTGTGTTTAAGTGCCGTTAGCTTTGATAGATATGGGTCAAACAGTTTCTAACTGAAATCAACATAGTAACACGGCTATATTTGAAAAGGGTTAGGTAGAGATATATAAGGAGAAACCATGTACAGTACTCCTAGTGTTGTGTGACAAGTCTTTTTACGGTACCACCGAGGAGACTTAGTAATAGGGACCATTCCGTGCTCACACTATATTTTAATTTATTCTAATGTCTATACGTGAGGACTTGTAATTGGCTTTGCAATGATTATGGTTTTATATTTTTGTCTGGTTTTATTAGCTGTATGTCCTCCATGTACTAAATAAATAAATAAATAAATAAATAAATAAATAAATAAATAAATAAATAAATAAATAAATAAAATAAGTAAGTAAATAAATAAATAAATAAATAAATAAATAAATAAATAAATAAATAAATAAATAAATAAATAAATAAATTAATTAATAAATTAATTAATTAATAAATTAATTAATTAATAAATTAATTAATTACTAAACCTCCGGTGTCCATCCGTCCATCTGTCCGTCTGTCTGTCAGTAGACTATATCTCATAAACCGTAGTACACAGTTAAAAACACAGAATTATTTATTTATTTATTTATCTTTATTCCAATAGGTAAGTAATTTATAAGATAAGCCCCACAAAACCGTTGCAATGGTTTGACTGTGGGGTCGGTGAGTCTCTAGACAATGTGTGTTTGTATTACAACAACACTACAACAAAGTATAAAGTTAAAAATTAATATACGATAATAGAAAAGTTATTTTGTCGTTGTTTTTGCGCGTGCGAATCTTTGGATGATTGCCCACCTTACAAAAACAAATGTTGCTTAAGATGATAATGAAATCAATTTTTTTTTTTAATTCATATAAACCAGTGCTTGACTGCGATCCCACCTGATGGTAAGCGGAGATGCAATCATTGATGGTGAGGCGCACTATTTCATTAAGAGCCTATTCACTCTAGCCTTGAAGACATCTAAATTATAGTTGGACGGGAAGACCGCAGCAGGCAAGTTGTTCCAGTCCTTCGATGTACGCGGTATAAACGACGAAGCGAAACGCTTAGTCCGGACCGTTGAAGTTTCAACAACGTAAGGGTTTACGCAATACCACCCACAAACACAAAACAAATACAGATATATGTTTACACACCTACTTGACACGATAATAAGGTCACTTCCGAAATAATATTGATTATTTACATTTAACACAGAAATATTTACATCACGTGTGTAAATATTATCAGATATGTTTGTACCGCGAATATTATGTTTCTTTGTCTTACCTACTGTTTATTTATATGTCAAAGTCAAAGTCAAAGTCAAAGTCAAAGTCAAAATTTTTTATTTCACATAGGCCTACATGGGCACTTATAAAACGTCAGAAGCTAGTGCACGGTTCCAAATTGGTCGTTTCCTATGGAGAAGAACCGGCAAGAAACTCCATGGTTACTCTTTTAAAAAAGAATTTGTTGTTACAGTATTTTCTGTTTACAATATATTGGATTTATTATGTAAGGACAGTGTAGACTGGTCAATAAAGTACAATAAAAATAATCATAATAAAAAGGAACCTAAGAATTCGCGGAGTCTACAGTGTTCTCACATTCACATTATAAAAAAGAGGCTATATAATCAAAAGCAAGTAAAATAAATAGTTACAATCACTAACAAACAATTCGTCAACAATATAAATAATAATAAATAATTAAAAAAAAAAATATTGCAAAAGCAATGTATATATTACAACATTATGATAAACATAACATACCTACCTTAATGTAAATGTGGGTTGCACAGTCGCAACAAAACTTGGATGGCATGATATGGCTTACAATCTCGCTTCTTGAACTCTCTTGAAAACTTCAACTCGTTTTTTTTTTTTTTAATTTGATATAAACCAGTGCGTGACTGCGATCCCACCTGATGGTAAGCAGCCATAGGTAGTGTGAAAACGAAACCCGGGGCCCTGGGACAAAGGCAACGAAGGAACAGGAGTGGGTTTTTAGTCAGTAAAAGTCTGACACAATCTCCCGCACCGCTCAAGAGCGGGATTTGTCATAAGATGATTTTCCCACCCAAAAAAAAACCTGATGGTAAGCAGAGATGCAATCATTGATGGTGAGGCGCACTAGTTCATTAAGAGCCTATTCACTCTAGCCTTGAAGACACCTAAATTATATTTGGACAGGAAGACCGCAGCAGGATTCACCAGAGAAGAACTTTGCGCGCTTTGAGTACACTTTTCTCTCTACTCAACTCTCCCACGCCTCCATCCTATCTCACTAGTCACTTCCAATACCTATGTTCTTCACACGCAAGGAATCTGCGTTCTTCTAACAATCTCCTACTGCTCTGTCCTTCTCATACTTCTGATTTTGTCCATTCTTCCTTCTATATACAGTCCATCCTTCTGTGGAATGCACTTCCTCTCGATATCAGGACGGTCGAAAGTCGATATGCATTTAAGCGGAAGGTGCGGAACCATTTGCTCCATCAATAGCAGAATCGTCTCAAAACTTCTTTTGTTACTTTATATTAATATATATGTATATGTATTATATTAAATATATATGTATGTGCATTTTAATTAAATGTATACTTTTTTTTTACTCTTGTTTTTCGTATAAAATTTTCTTTTTATGCACCTACCATATTGTCTCTTCACCATCTTAGGTTGACTGGTAGAGAATGCCTAAGGCATTAAGTCCGCCTTTGTACTTTATGTTGTATGAAGTTTAATAAATAAATTTTATTTATTTATTTAAAACTTTATGCACTAATGAAACATTGTACAAAGGCGGACTTAATGCCTTAGGCATTTTCTACCAGTCGACCTTAGGGTGGTGCAGAGATATAAAATGTAGAGATATAAATAAATACCCTCAGATTGTAGCTAGGAAATATACTCCGGCATTGAATTCCACTCCTTAGCTGCAGCCCTGTAGGCACGCATAATGAATGTATTCCCAAAACGTTTAGTGATATCGCCGTGAAAATGTCGGTGCTAGTCACTTACTATGACGTGACGAGAAAGAGGGATGATTTATACACCCTATATAGCTCCAACCTTTCAACGTTTAGTTTTGGTTGTAAAATGGATCACGTTAAGGTTCCTGGTAGCACTATTGATATCAATGACGACAACGAAACAATGTCTTCATTTACATTTGTCTTCGTTTTTTTTTTAGTTGTCCCACACTAGGAATAACTTCCGTATCGTGGGTGCGTTCACAAACATGTAAGCTCACATACACAAGACATTCAGACCCGGAACATACATCTCTAGGCCATACATATATTTGTCCCGTGCGGGCACCAAACCCGCGATACACAGCACAGCAACCAATCGTGCCGTCAAAATGTGAAAACGTTAGAAAATGTATCAAACTTAGAACCCTACGATATCGTGTCGGCATCTTTATTTAGTAAATCTATAAATCAAGCACCCCCACGATATCGTGTCGTTATCTTTAGTTAGAAAAATTATGAAGCTAGCACACCCACGATATCGTAACGTTATCATTAGTAAGAAATTGAATAAAAAAAGCCTAACCACGATATCGTGTCGTCGACATTTGTAAGAAAATGTATGAAACTACCACCAGCACGATATCGTGACGGTATCCTTAGTTAGAAAATGTATGAAGTTTTAACACCCCCACGATATCGTTTACTTATCGTTATCAACTACTGTGAAAATGTCCATTGACACAGACTTAGTTCCGTATAAACAAAAGACAATCTCTCGATTGTATCAACTGACCTTCTAAATATAGATATGCATGCGTACGAATACCTACATACATATGTGTAATTACATAAGATTGTTTACATAGCGTATTGCAAGTAGGCGATAATTGGACTGGTTACACTATGTGGGTAAGAACAGAAAATCAATTACATACAATACATATATAGGATGTGTGTACTATAACAAAATTAAATAGAAATAATGGGATACCGAGGAAAAAGATGTCAAAAATGAATATGTTATATTCACCCAAGTTTCGCCACAATGAACGGTCCTGTGCGTCTCGCATCCATCGGATTCCCGTAACCTTTACCAGCGGGGTTACATGACGTTCAAAGTAAGATTGTTTCATTCTTATTTCAGTGTGGGTAAGAGACAGAGTTATACAGGTTGTCTAGCGCCATCTCTTACCCACACTGGAAATAAGAATGAAACAATCTTACTTTAAACGAACGTCATGGTACAGGTCCTGGTCATCGGTCTGCGTTGTGGGACGCCTTCCAACGCTACGTCTTCCGGTACAAGATCGCCATTCCAGAACCTTTCGGCCCCAACGGCCATCCGTTCATGTTCATCCACCGTCCGGCCATGCGAACAATGTGCCCTGCCCATTGCCACTTAAGTTTGACGATTCTTCGTGCTATGTCGGTAACCTTGGTTCTCCTGCGGATATCCTCATTCCTGATTCGATTACGCAAGGAAACTCCTTTCCATTGCCCTTTGGGTGACTTTAAGTCTTCAGATGAGGCCCATTGTAACTTAAAACATTATCAGTCGTTGTGCTACCCCTAAATATTAACCGATTATGGTGTATTTTTTTATATGAACACTGTGCATGAGTAGTATCAAGAATTCGAGCAAAGTCCAATGAAAATCGAAAATTTTAAAAAACATGACTTCACTTTTATTTCTACTATTTTAAAGTAATCTTTAAGTCAAGAGTGAATAGGCTACTTCTAGGTAAGCGCGTTCCTTCGTCGACCGCATCGTCGCTTTCCATCAGGTGAGACAGCGGTCAAGCGCGAACCTATTAAGAATAAAAAAAAGACAATATCAGTTTTCTCCTTCTTTTCGAATCGATGGCTTTTCCCTCAAAGTGTTTTGGACTAATTAAGCGGTTTTTAAGGTCCTCCACAGTGTAGATGTAGGGAAATTTTAGGCACTCTTGTAGGTAAGTCATCGTCTGGTCAGGAGTGCACTCGCACTGAGTGTCGGAGGGGTCTATACTCCCCCATTTTTTTAAACTGTTTTTGCAACGGCGTATTGGCAATATCAGTGTAAAACTATTTCACTAAGAACGGTAAACAGCCCAAAAATTCTTGCGTGACGCTAAATTGATCCATCTAAATCATTTGCCACTAAACGGCATCTTATCATGCTACCTTGAATGTAACGGTTCTGTCTTCATTATGAAAAAAAGACTTGGATATAACACCATTTTTTTAGACTTTTACTGACTATAACCACACCTATGTTCCTGCAGTTGCTCTTTGCGTTCCAGGACGACGGGTTTTTCTTTCAGAAGCCCAGTAGACTTCGGCCGTGTTGCGCCCCATACGGTTTTGCTGACATATCTGTGAGGCGCGCGTGGTATACCGTATACATATACACGCCGTCAACGACTTGTACTCGGTTTGGACGGTTATCAGACTGCTGGATGGCGAGCTACCCATTGCTCGTCGTCCGTAAGTCTTCGTTTACGGTGGCTGGAAGTCAAGGTCGGGGTCCCGGCTGGGTAGGGCGTGAGGATGTGCATGCCCTTACGCGTGCGATCGCCTCCAGCACAGTTCACAGGGATTCAACCGCCGCCCATTCCACATCGCTCCGGGACCATGGCCTGAACCAGGGCCCAGCGCGACAGGTTGCTCCGCTCAAGCGGGGCACACCTCCACCTTATGCTCGACCGTCTCCTCCGGGCGGTCCACGCAATAATGACACCCGGATGTTTTTTCCGCTAGAATCAGGTGCAGAAACCTCCCGAGTTTACCATGTCCGATGATGAATTGAGACATGCGGAAGATGAGGATCCCGTTATGTCTCTCCAGCCACTCATAAAAGAGGGGACTTACCGCCATAATTATGGCATGCCCAAAATATAACAGCCTGTAACGTGCCACTATTACATCCGGAGGTAAAAAACTTTTCAACCCTAAACTAGGGCGCCTCACCATTAACGATTGCATCACTGCTTACCATCAGGTGAGATCGCAGTCAAGCACTAGTTTACATCAATTAAAAAAAAATGGCTAAAATCTACTAGGGCTGCAGAATTGTTCGAAAGAATCGCCACAACACTAAAGAAAACTGAAAAAACACAAGCGAGTTTTAGTCAGTAAAATTCTGACACGTCCGCTCGCTCTGCCCTAGCGCACAAAAAATCGATATAGGAAGACAAAATAGCCTATATTGTTAATTTTTCTGACTTCACAATTCCTAGTGGAAACTAATTCATTCAGAAAATAGTATAATAAACTGGTCAGTGTCTATAATAAATTCAAATAAAGACTTCCGCCCACTACATAGTAACACGTGCGCTCTGTTTGTTGACATAAGTTTTGTAGTTACTATTATTATGCTTTGTTGTTATTTTTATGCCTTAATTTTTGGGTGTGTTACATAATTCCGAAAAGTGTAACCTCGAATAACACGTTCCCGTAAGTTCACTAATCCGAAACACTTAACAACGAATGCACGTTACCACGAAAAACTTAACGCTGTAGCCATGCGATCTCGAATAACATGATTCAGAAAACTGTAATATCGAATAACACGTCCCCGTATGTTTACTAATAGGAAACTCTTTACAACGAATGCACGCAACTACGAAAAACCTAACGCCACAGTCATGGAATCTCGAATAACCAAGTCTCTAATTCAACAAATCAAAATACATAGATTTTAATAGATGGTTAATAGATAGATTCAATATTTGGAGATGTCTTTTCGTTTGAGGTTTAGTTAAGCGAGGTCGCGTGGCTTCAACGATAAGTTATTCGTAGAAGCGCGCATTTGTTGTTAACTGACTCGAATTGTTGAATTAGAGACTTGGTTATTCGAGATTCCATGACTGTGGTGTTAGGTTTTTCGACTATTTATAAATAGGCTAAATAAAAAAAAAAAATACAAACATCCGAATTGAGAACCTCCTCCTTTTTTAGAAGTCGGTTAAAAAAATATCACTCTTTATATAACAAGATATTATTATATTAAACTTTGCTGTGTTGGCGTAATTTGATGTCAAAATAATTTATTTAGCCTAAACAGTCTTTTTTTATTTAAAAATTTAAACAAAAATATCAAATATCAAAATTCTTTTAATAGGTACAACTTACCTGATCAACAAAATAGCAATAGAAATGCATCGTGGTAAAAACTGATTGTTTATATGTTGGCCTGATTGCAATTTTACTAAGAAAACCATGACCTACGATCTAATTTCATAGTTATACTAGCTTCTGCCCGCGGCTTCGCTCGTGATTGTAGGTTTCCCCATACAAACTTTGGACCCCCGCTTCATCCCCTTAGGGAGAGAATTTTGGAAAATCCTTTCTTAGTACTCGCCTACGTCATAAAAGGAAACTTAGTGCAAAATTTCACGCTCCTAATCCCAGTAGTTTAGGCTGTACATTGATATGTCAGTCAGTCAGTTTCTACTTTTATGTATATAAATATATAATACTAGCTTCTGCCAGCGGCTTCGCCCGCATGAAAGTAGGGTTCTCTATACAAATTTCCACCCCCCGTTCTACCCCCTTAGGGGTCGAGTTTCGTAAATTCCGTTCTTAGCGGATGTCTACACCCTATACTGGAAGAGAGGAACAAGGTTTCATTGAAATTGATTAAAAATGAGCTTCTAATCTATGTAATCTCGTCTTCGCCCGAGCCGCAGGCGAGGGTGTTATTGAGACGAGTACTGCACTGAATTTCTACGTATATCAAACGACTTTTTTCAATACACTTGAAGAGATAATTAAACGGGGGTTGACGCGTGACTCTTGGGGGTCACTTAGCGACCATACTGATACCATACATAAAACAAATTATAAAGAGAGCGAGCTCGCACATTTTTCCACACTAGTACGGAAAAAAATAGTCCCTCACCATGAACAACTGTATCACTGCTTACTATCAGTTGGGATTGCAGTCAAGCAGTAGTTTATATAAATTTAAAAAAAAAAACTAAATAACACTAAGTCTCTTCAGTTAAACAAATCTATTGATTAGTTACACACTAAAAATAGTTCTATATCTGTTTTATTACTTCATATCACGTTAACTGTTAACACGTAATACAATCCTTGTGTTAATTGTTGTTTTTCTCAGAGTATGGCGTCACTTCTAATTAATACTGTTCAAGATTTTATTGTGATTAACAGTTCCAGTAGCAGAATAAATAAATACTAGTGTTCATTGAATTACATGTGTTATTATTATGGAGGTAGGTAACACACGATTGCACGTGGTTTTGTTAAACGTTGGCCCACACCTAGGCTAGAGTTTTTTTAGGTGGGAAATCAACCTATAATTTCTCGCACTCTAGTGTGGAGTGAGAAGGTGTGTCAGACTTTTACTGTCTAAAACCACGCCTGTGTCTTTCAGTTACCTTTGCGTTCATGGACCACGGTATCCCTTTCTAAAATTCCTTGCGGGAATTGACTCTAATGAGCCCCTGCGGCTTTGCGGATATCTCTTGTGCTGTCGCTGTGGGCTCGGTCCTTACCGAACGGCGAGATACTCATTACTCGTCGTCTGTAAGCCTGCGCTTACGAAGGTCGGGGATCGCCCGGTGACTCCAGACTTTCGATTCTCTTTTCGTCGATCGCCTCGAGTAGGCCACCACGCCTCCGATTACTTTATTCTGACGTCATCTCAACGCTCAGTCACGTGGTCAGAACAAAGGAATAGGAGGTGTGGCCGACTCGAGGCGATCAACAAAAAGAGAATCGAAACGAAACGGTTGTAGCTTGGCTAGAGGGGCTGTTCCCTCACGGTTGCGACCATCTCCTTCGCTAGCATTACTGCTTCGTACGCGGAACCGACCGCCTCCCATTCCCTCTCACCCTGGACCATGATCTAAATCAAGCCCCAGGGCGAGAGGTGGCCGCTACCGATGGACTAGTGCCTTCCCCATAGCGTGTCAGCTCTAAATAACGGACAAAATTTCAAAAATCTTTTCATTTTCCTTATATAAATAATATATATTTGTATACATGAAGGTTTATATTATATTAAATATTAATAATTTATAAATTTGTTCCCTTGTTTTCTTATTAATCTGTTCGTTTTTTTTACGCACCTGCCATGTTTTCTCTTCGCCACCCTTGGTTAACTGGTAAAAAATACCTAAGGCACTAAGGCAACTTTGTGTTGCATGAAGTTTTAATAAATAAATAAACAAAAATCTTCGAAAGCCGATTCGAGAATTTTTGTCGGGACATAGTTAAAAAGTGTGTACGGAACCCTGGGTGCGTCGTTTTTTTCGTCACTGAATTATACTTTCTTTAGTAAGAACTCTGAGAAAACATATTCAGCACCCGCTAAAAATTGAAGTTATTACAGTCACCAACTGCAATAAATTCTACCGGGCAACACTGGGTCAATTTGTTCGGGAATTGGAGCAGAACAAGTGTCGTAAAGTTCAGACCTAAGTTTAGCTGTGTAGGGAACACCAATACAATCGATCGACTGAAATTGAACCACGCTAGATATTTTATGATATAGCATAATCAGCCTTATCATTTTCTTAAGCTAAGCTTATACTAAGTTATTAATGACCTACCTACCTATGACATTTTCCACAACATACTAAGAGAGATATTTAACAATGCGCTATTCAAAGCTGTTAAAACAGAAAAGTAGATAATAGTAAAAATAAATATAGGCATGCAAGTAAGAGAAAAAGATGGAGGGAGAAAGAATGTATTGTATTGTTACGCAAATCGATACAATCACAAGTATTGCTCAGATAAAACAAGAACTTCGCTTCCAATATGACTCGTCTAGATTTTAAACTTTGCAGGTTATACTTTTTCAATAGGTCATTGTAGGATGCACAAGTACGATAACAACGAGAAACCAGGGCTTTTAAAAACTTATTTTGTACTTTTTCAAGCATATCGGAAGATTTATTGTATACTTTTTAGTGGTGGTACCCTCACCTTTAGCTAAACCTGAATAGCTTGGAAGTTTTATAGTATGGTACATATAAGATATAACCATTACCAATGTCACTAAAGAGTTTAAATTTGCCATCGTGGTGAAAGGATTTGCCAATCGACCGAAGTCGATTGGTACGTCGCTCGGGGCGGCTCCTTTCATGCACCCCAATGCGTACGGCACTGCCGTGGCCGAATACTGGGCCATGCAAGTAATTTAACTAGTTTGCCATCGATACGCTAAGAAGAAGAAGATGTCACTATAAATCTACACCACTATTTTTAATTAGTACAAAAAAATGGTGCTCTATTCGTAACCGTTACTGATCATATTTTGTATAGTCAAAAGTAAAAATAACGAAATCCCAAAATTGTCCACGAAAATTTGTCATAATTGGTAAATACATAATTGAATCAATCATTCATAACAATTGCTACTAGAAAATACTACGCGCAGTGTTTTCCATTTTTATCGTCATTCATTCATCCATTCATAATCAATAAGCTTATACAATATTTCCATAAATTGAGTGACATTTTGGGATAAAAACAAACGCTCATAACTTTGCTGTATATGAATATTATTTATTGAGACTTTACTTAAATAATAACAAGACCTTTTCTAATAAGCCCTTTATGTATTTATACTGGGTCTACCTTTTATAGCAGAACTTTTTACGTCATAATATTGTTTTGCATAACAACGGATAGCATAAACTTCATTTCGCAGAAAATCATTTCGCATACACTCAGTTGTCATACATTCAAAACTCATAATTTTGTTAGTCAGAATCATCTTTAGGCATAATGTTTATATCCATAATAATTAAAAAGCAGAACCATCATATCGCAGAAAATTTACAGTCAGAATCGTCTTCAGAAAGCAGGCATGCAACATGCAGCATGCATGCAGCATGCATGTAGCATGCAAGCAGGCATGCAACATGCAGCATGCATGCAGCATGCAAGCAGGCATGCAACATGCAGCAGGCATGCAGCATGCAAGCAGGCATGCAACATGCAGCAAGCATTGTTTCTGTCACGGCTCCGGCGCTGCGGGGTTTGGGCGGCGCCACGCGAGCTTATCGTCACAGATGGTTTTAACGCTCACCACCGCAGCTTCGGCTTGCTGGCCGGCGAAGCCGGCCAGCCTCAGCCGCGGTGGCGGGCCTTCAAACCACCTGCTCCTCAGCTCGCGGGCCGCCCTACCCCTCCGCGCCTACGCGGGTTTAAATTACACTCTAGGGGTAGGGCAGACAAGACTGCGTAAAGTCGGTTTCGCAGCGATTCGTTTCTGTCACAAAATTATGGCAAAGGTAATTATGCGAAACAAAATTCTGCCAAGATAAAAGTATGCCATTGTAAATTCGGACACGTAAATATTCTGCCAAACAAAAGTTATGCTAAATAATTTTTATGCCTTAAAAATATTCGATTAAATAAGATTATGCCATGTGAGTTATGCCAAATAAAAATCGGAGTATCAAGATTCTGCCAAATAGAAGGAACCCATTTATACTAATTAAAAATTAGTGGTGTATATAGGTATATTTTTAAATCTAGGTAATTAACAGTACATTTTGAAACACGTAGAAGTCACCGCAGCACTTGGCTCCATAATACCCTCGCCTACGGCTCAGGCGAATTTCGCCTCGGTCACTGTGACAAACTTTGTCTGCTTGTATCAAATTGTACTATTAACTACACAACAAAATCTATAAAAAAGCGTGTCCTTAACTCTTAGACTCGACATGTGAATGTCAAAACCAATGAAACAAAATTTATTGTCACTGGCTCTTCAACTAGCCAATAAAAATGACATCATAATATCTTCATTCATAAATGTTAGCTCCACGGTCAAGGTAAAACATGGCCAATCAAGTGCGGGCCGAACAATCAGCGTTTTTATTGTGGTGCAAAATCATTAAATATTTATAAAACAGACTTTTGCTGACTACTGCCCATCTGTCTGTTTCTTCAGTTGCCCTTAGCGCTTTACTGTCCCGGTAACTCTTTCGAATAAAAAAGAATAATCTCGCAGCCTAAAACAATGTTCCTCTTTGAGACGAATGAGACGGAGGCGAATTCTCGCGTCCAGCCCTGATTCAGGCCATAATACGGAGTTCGAAGGAATGACAACCATTCACCTCCTTCTGCGAAGCTGCAATGCGAGTGAAAGAGGTGGCGGAGTGCGTGAGACAGAGGTCATCCTGACTCTCCAGCCACCACAACAGAAGACACCCTGAGCGTGTCGGGAGCCGCTAAGAGATTCCCGGTCACCGTAGGCGTGGGCTTGAGCGACGGCAAGTAATGTGTAGCTCGCTGTCCCGTAAGGACCAAGCCAATGTGGTGTCAGCAAAATGGTCGGAGTTCACTAAAGCCGATGCCTGCTAGGGCTACGAGATTGTCGAAAGAGTTACCGTGGCTTGCTGGAACGCGAAGGGCAACTGAAGAAACAGAAAAGAGTTTAAGTCAGTAAAAGTCTGACACTCTCTTGCGTAGAGTGGGAGGAGTTATTTGATGGTTTCTAATCTTGAAAAAAAAAGGCCTGGACAATGTAGCAATGACCTTTTTTTAAACTGCTTAATTTTTTTTTTTTGTTACTTTGTCCGGTCATGTTGGGGTCGGCTTCAAGTCTTCGTAAGTACAGCTGGATACTACTGCTACAAGTATTTTACAAGAAGCGACTGCCTTTCTCACCTCTACAATCCTATAATTGGGCAACACGATACCCCTTGGCAACGCTAGTTTCAGATTTACCAACTTCCCATAAAGACAGTCAGAGATCTCCAAATATCAGCCGGGCAACCGGCTTAACGTGCTTTTCGAGTCACAGAAGAGCCTTGGTATAGTGTCACCCATCTACAAATCAACTTCTGCAAGTATTACTTGACCTTAGAGATCGATTGGTACATCTATTATTTATAGCCAAGAGCTACTTCCAGAGAATTATGGGTCTATCACACGCACAAGCTTCACCACTGTTTTGCCTGCGCAGGCCGGTTTGTAAACGGAACATATTGTGGAGCTACGTACGCAAGAGGAGCCAAACACGAGCGGAGCACAACCCGAGCATAAATTAGTGTAGTGTGGACCGACTTACAAGTAGTTACAAGCCTCGAACGAGCACGCTTCGAGCCTTGTAACATTTGGTTCGTGCTCGACTGTGCTCCGCTAATTGTCGGTTTTTTGACGAACACAAAGGGTTTTGTATCACGTTCGAGGACAATGATCGTTGTAGGCTCGTCATCCATCCACACTTGACACGGCGATTAGAGCGGCTCGGCTTGAGTTCCTCAGTTTTACTCAGTGCAGCGATGTTCCGTTTACAAACCGGCCTGCACAGGAAAACTATGGTGAAGTTTGTGCGTGTGGTAGATCCATAATACTAGTAAAACATGACTCAATCAAGTGCGAACCGAATTCGAACATTGAACGTTCGTACAGGTCAGTGACCTGATGACACGTTACACCGTAGTGGGAGGGAAGTCAGTTTAATTTTTAATGTGTTTTATGAGTGAGCGCAAATCAAATCAGGGCAGGATATATGGCAGACTGGTAATAAGTGCTTATAAGTGAGTTAAAAAATCTTAATTTTATGATAAATTACTTCTTGGCCAAACGTGGAATGACATAATACCAAACGTTAACGTTTCAATGATGTGGCGAGTTTTAACCGAGTATATTGTCATGAAATACCTTTTCATAAAATGATCGGTCACATCTTTTTTTTCTGTGGGAAAATCATTCAATTCATTGGGCGGAGCGGGAGATAGTACCTTTGTTGCCTTTCGTACCAGGGCCGAGTCTTCCTTTCAGAACCAAACCCTAGGCGGACGGGAGCTACCCATTGCTCGTCGTCCGCAAATCCGCGCCAACTGTGGCCGGAAATCGGGATCGGCCTCGCGCGTGCACGTGCTGCCTCCTCCTCCCTTTGCTAGCATTACTGCTTCGCAGAAGGAGGCGTCCGCCTGTCACTCGTCCTCGGAATGATCAGTCACATGTGAAAGTGTTCAATTCTTAGATCTGGTCACGAGATTATACACCATTATTTCGCCAGCATCTGGTTTTGTGCCCTATTGATAGTAATTAGTAATGCACCAACCCGCACTTGGCCCGCGTACTGGATCCCACTGCTGGAACATTACTGATACATAAAAAACTGATTAATTTATAGCAAAACGCACGTCGTTTTGTTATAAATTAATCAATATTATTAATAAATCAGTTTTTTATATCAATTACCAGTTTTTTTTTCTTTAAATTAACCTGTTTTTAATTCTTATAAAAAATAAAACAAAGTTTTTGTTACTATTTTGGTGTACAATAAAGTTTATTCTATTCTAATTATATAGGTTTTTTTATATTTAAATAATATTTAGCAATTATTAAATCAACCATTTTTAATATCTATAGGTATTAAGAAAAAATCTAAACAAAGGACATATTACATTTGTAATTAATAATAAAAAATATTAATAATCGGATGATAGGTACCTAACTTAATTGATAAACAATCAATTAAGGTCGTAACATGACATAATTGCTCCGGCCATTGACTCAACCTACCTACGTAATAATAATTATTATTTCATAACCAATATTAATGTAGGTCTGCATTCTGTATGCGTCAGATTTCACACTAATTACGTTTACTTTAATTATTATTAATGCATAATCACATACCTATAATGACTGGCCTGTTGATCTAGTGGTTAGTGGCCCTGACTGCTATGCCGGAGGTTGTGGGTTCGATTCCCACCCAGGACAATTGTTTGTGTAATGAGCACGATCATTTGTTCTGTGTCTAGGTGTAATTTATCTATAATATGTATGTATTTATAAATATTTAAGTATGTTTATCAGTTGTCTAGTACTCATAACACAAGCTCTGCTTAGCTTGGGACTAGACGGCGTTGTGTGATAGTTGTGGAATATTATAATAAATCTGTAAAAGTTTTTAGTTGTGAAGCGCATCACATAAAATGTACGAAATCGATGTAAATAACCATAGAAATATATATCTATTTACGTAGATAACTTTTATACTATTACTATTTTTCACTTAATATATTATTGTGTGTCACTTGATATATTACTTAGGCTTTGTTTCATCGCAATCAGTTGACTACATCAAAAGATATACTACATTCATTAACAGTTTACGAAGTTTGACGGGTCAGCTAGTATATGTGTTATAAAGGCAACAATTTGTATGTGCGTGTGAGTATGTTTATTACTCCTTCACGCTTAAACGGGTGAATGGATTTAGATGAAACTTGAAAAAAAAAGAACAATGTGCGGTTACTGTGGCGTCTGTAAAAAAAAGAACAATATTTGGTTAATGTTGAGACTGTAAAAAAATAATTTAAGGTCGGGATCGTTGAAAGAAATTTAAACGATAGTTAGTTCCATTTTGTAGTGAATATTGTTAGTTTCAAATTTCATAACATGTCGAGTGATAGTTAACATTAACATAAACGTAAATAATACTTAAATTTCTCTACATATAATTGGTTTCATTACATTGTCTTTTAATTATCTCACAGAAGGTGTAAAAGTAGAGTACCTATCCAACACGGCCTTCGTTTCGTTCAGAATTGAAAATACCGCCAGCGACTTTAAGATACGGCTTTATTCCCTAGTCACATAACCTAATATTATCCCGGAAATGTTTTTTCTTGGGATAATTTCCAACTTCCACGCGGGCAAAGACACTGACAACAGCTAGTATCTAGTAAATAAACTTACCTCCCATCTCTTTGTTGCAGTTACTACGTGGTCCAAATGCCAGAGAACGACGTGCTCCCAACAAAAGACTTCAAAGTCTACTGGAACGTCCCCACGAAGCAGTGTAAATCCAAGAAAATATTATTTGAGGAGCTGTACGAAAAGTATGGAATTATACAGAATACCGGCGATACGTTCCGAGGAGACAAAATCTCCATACTTTATGATCCTGGGGATTTTCCTGCTTTACTAACGAACAGTACGAGTGGAGAGATCAAGTATAGGAATGGAGGTGTGCCCCAGGAAGGAGACCTGATCAAGCATCTGGATACTTTTCAAAAGGTTTTAGACCAGAGTGTGCCGGATAAGAATTTTAATGGTAAGAATATTTTCAATAATTTTGGTCAGGGGCGCCGACTCCGTGGGTGCTCGGGGGCTCGAGCACCCATGAGAAATAAACAGTGGGTGCTGAGAAACCCTGAGATTAACCATCAAGTAAAAGATCGGTAATCGCCTTTTAGGGATGGGCGTTTTTTCAATACTTGACGACCCTTTTAGCGAAGTGGTTCAGAGCGCCAGTTGAAACGCAAGGGTCGCGGGTTCGGTTCCCGCACCAACATAAATGTTTGTTGATGAAACAGATATTTGTGTTGGATCTGAGTGTTTGTGGTACCTTCATTGTTCCTGGTTTCCATAGTACAAGGGAAAACCTTAGTTTAGGACCAGGACAATGTATGTGATGTTGTCTCAATTTATTATTTATTAACGATGCGGGCTACGGATGCCAGTTACTGATGCCATGTCGATCAGTTTGCATTTCTCTTCTCACACTTCGCCACTTTTTCGGGTCATCAAATGAGCATGAGCACCCATGAGGTTTTTTAAAAGCCGGTGCCCCTGACTTTGGTTGAGTTGACCACTATCTCACGTGATGGTAAACGATGTGGTCGATGAAAGAGCACGCTTGCCTAGAAGTAACCTATACACTTTTAACTTAAATACTCCCGGTTTGTAGCTATGATATACTTATTTTGCAAATAGGTTTTTTAGAAACTTTTAGAAACACTTTTACACGTCATTTTTTTTGTCAATTTAAACTAGATGAGGCCGGTGTTTCCTAGCTGACTACCCTGAGAAGAAACACCGAAACAAACTCAGGGGTCAAAGTCTCTTTTAAAGTCCATACAGTTAATATGTAATGGTCAAATCACATGAGAATCATGCAGATTTGTCTGAGATGATCTTTTGAAGAAAGAACCATACAGATTTGAGTGGACCTGTCCAGTCAGTGCAAGCATGAGGAAACACAGACTCCGACAGGAAATTCCACTCTTTAGATGTACTCACAATGGATGTAGAATTCTTTACTGACCAGAAGCTTATGCATTTTTCAAGCCAAAAGTCCTATTCGCGGCACGGAAAATTTATCGGTTCCGGCTGTCATTCATAGATCTTTGACAGTCATTACGCGTGTGAGAACTACAGTTAGGCAACGTATATCATAATAGCATAAGCAGCCTTTTAATGTTCCCACTGTTGGGACTCAGACCTCCTCTCTAGGAGAGGGAATGGGCCGTAATCCACCATGCAGGCCTAGTGCAAGTTGGTGAATGTCACATGTCTTCGAATTTTTTGGTTCTAGGACATGCCGGTTTCCTCATGTTGTCTTTCACCATTTTGAGAGCAGCGGTGATGAAATAAATTACACAAAGTAATGCGCCTGGCTGGGTTTGAACCCACGACCTACAACTCGTAAGTTGGGGCCGTTACCACTCGGCCACCACTGCTCTAGCTAGGAAATGTGTTTTCCACTAATTCCTAGATTGTGAGGATCAGATGACTATCTAGCTCCTACAAGCTACCCCACCATTACAAGGCTTGTTTAGTCATTCTATGTGAAATTCTTTATTTTCATGGGAAATCAAGAAATAACTCCTCTCGTTTTGGTTGTAGAGAGGGGAGGTCAGACTTATACTGACTACAACCCATCTATGTTCCTTTAGTGGCCCTTCGCGTTCTAGGGCTTCGGTAACACTTTCAATCAATCCCGCAGCCCAATCAGGCATTGGTCCTAGTGTACTCCGTTCATTTTACTGACAATATCTCTTTCGAGGAGCGCCCTGGCTTGGTCTATATCAGACGGTGATCTACCCATTACTCGCCTTCCATTTATTTGTAAAATATTGGCATTAATTTACGTGAGACAGGCATGGCAGATAAATAATGACCAACAATAAACATAACGTCATAAGGAAGCCTGCTTTAATTAATGTTATTATTGTTTTACTCACGTATTTATTTTAATTGGCATTTAATCATAAACAAGTATTGCGTAAACATGATGAACCATACCTTATGACAAGATTCGTTAAGTCTTCAGCTCCCCTAGCCAAGTTACAACCGTTTCGTTTCGATTCTTTTTCCTTTATCGTCCTCTGTTTTTCATTTGTATCATAATTGTACAAAAAAACTTAAGTTAGTAACTAAGTGGTAAACTGACATGTCTACCTACTGTAAGTGTTGTGTTTACCCGTAATTGGCATATTAGAACTGTACCTATGATATGTTTTTATGTGTGTGTATATATGTGCTGTGGGTAAACCTAAATAAATAAATAAATCTTTTTTTCGTTGATCGCCTCGAGTCGGCCACGCCTCCTATTCCTTTGTTCTGACCACATGACTGAGCGTTGAGATTGAATCAGAATAAACACATCGAAAGACTGGAACAATTTGCCTGCTGCGGTCTTCCCGTCCAACTATAATTTAGGTGTCTTCATGGCTAGAGTGAATAGGAATAATAATGAACTAGTGCGCCTCACCATCAATGATTGCATCTCTGCTTACCATCAGGTGGGATTGCAGTCAAGCACTGGTTTATAACAATAAAAAAAAAATCTTGGCTAGGGGGCAGTAAGTCAATCATCTTATTAAAGACCACCAACATGTAGTGCCATCTATATTGCCACACAAGAACTATCCTGCATAATGGTTTTAGAGTTCTCCGCGTGATTAGAACATAAACAAATTCGATACCAACTGTCGGGCAGTTGCACCTGACACAATACCCGTCTGGTTGAGGATACTTCTTGCACATCTTTTCCACCAGAGAACAATAATTCAACCTTCTGATGGCCTGGCACGCGACAATGGTAAGAGACCGGACGGTATGTCCTTATTTCCGTGGAAGATGGGTAGGCCTTTAGTGTGGGACGCTACCTGTGTCGACACTCTTGCGTCAACCCATCTTCCTAGCTCTTCGTGCTGTGCTGCTGCTGCCCCTGCGGTTGCGGAGAACCTCAACGGGCGGAAATATAACGACCTAGTCGGCAGTTATATTTTTGAGCCGTTTGGGGTTTAAACTCTTCGTCGTTCTCTCTTAATCGTTACTTTACCAACCCCAAATTTTATTTTAAAATTAATTAATTTAAAAGTCATCACGGTAAATAAAATCGTTATTCTAATCAATCTCGATGAGAATTTGAATTATAAAAGTAATTATTTATTTTTTCACTAAAAATGACAGAATAACGATTTTATACAGTATAAATTAAAAAACATAAAGTTTAAAAAAAACAGGTAAAAGCCGACGAAAAATTCCACCACGGAGGGGCCAGGAACTGGATCAGAATTGGTGGTATTCGTTTGTGCGTCGATGCCAAATACACTCTGTATATAAACAAATACAATCCAGGACGATTGATATAGCGTGCTTCTCAAGTCACAAAGAAGTCGGAGAACCATAAGATTTTACTAAAACTATCCCAAACGACCCTCATGTGTTCATATCAAATCTTCACTATTCCTAGTCCCTTTGTGCTAATATGCTCTGCCATGCGGGCGACCCTGCCCCAGTTAGTACAAGTTAAACACCTAGAATTTAATAATTACATGTAATTTATGTGCGGGCGGAATTGGAATTAAACTAGGAATTAGAAAATGCGTTATGGCGCTCTTTACTGCTGTATGTAATATGTATATTAACACTAGTATTTCCCACGTTTTCATCCGCATATGTAGGTTATTGCAGACGTGAAGTCGAAAGCCTTGCACAATTAATCGAGATTCTGAATAGCGACCATTTTTCTCAAAATCTTTAAAAAAAAACACGTATTACGAGTACCTGAAACAAGTTTTGTGAAATATTCGAATAAATCATGGAATTACCAAATGCCAACAGTGTTTTCAGGCTTTCTCTCTCTTATTTCGAGTTGCCTCTTCATCAAACACCGTATTGGATTGCGTTACATGAAGTAACAAGCTTTCAAACCATGCTCAACGTTGACGATAGGCGAGTGGAAAAGGACCCTCTTAACGACCAATTTTGTTGTAGTTTTCAGAAAAAGATTTTTTTGCTTTTATTCATTGTTGAGTATAAAATATTGTACAAAACTAAGCACAGGTAAATAGCTAATTCCTGGGGTAGAGCAATATCAAAAACGGAAAATCTCTGCTTACCCTTTCAGGAACTCTGGCGTGACGATATTTGTTCTGTGAAGAAAACAAAGACAGCAGAGAGTACAAAAAAACAATACGTTGCATTCATACATTATTATTTTTCGTAGATTGTTTTCACAACCTTCCAATATGTACGTCATAACATTCGTATAGTTTATTTTGTTAAACATTGTGTTGATTCATAACAACAATATGATGCACCTGGCTACGAGATTGTTCGAAAGAGTTACAGAGGTCTGATTGGCCTGTTGGTCTAGTGGTTAGTGGCCCTGACTGCTATGCCGGAGGTCATGGGTTCGATTCCCCCCCCCCCTACAATTTTGCCGAGCCCTCTTTGAATTGTTCGTGGGTCACAACGCGCCGTCGACCCAGGTTTGATGTTTACTGAGCCATGGGCAGCTCGCCGTCCACAAACCCGCGCCTAGAGTGGATCCATCTTACCCTGGAACCCTTAACAAAATTCCTATTCTCAATATTTCAGGAGTGGGCATCATCGACTTCGAGTCGTGGAGGCCGGTGCTGCGACAGAACTTCGGCACCCTGACGCCGTACAAGGACGTGTCTTACGAGATCGAGAGAAAGAGGCATTGGTGGTGGAAGAAGCAGTGGATTGAAGAAGAGGTAAGCTGTGTTGCTCTTCAAGTTTGCGGCCCCCGGCTCCATAATCGTTATCGGATTCGACGGCTGTGAATGCCGCCTCGGTCGCAATGACAAACTTTCTGCACTTGTATCAAAATGTACTACTTCAATAAATTTACTTGAAAAGCCGCTCTTATCCCTACAACTTTTAGGCACTCGATTTACTGTTTTCCGCACTAGTGCGGAAAAGTGCGCGTCCCCCACGTTTGTTACGCGTGGAAAGTCACTGCAGCATTCCGCTCCATGACCATTCCACCTCGGTCGCAATGACAAACTTTCTCCACGTGACGTCATCTCAACGCTCAGTCACGTGGTCAGGACAAAGGAATCGGAGGCGTGGCCTACTTGAGGCGTTCGGCGCGAACGATACGATTGTAACTTGACTAGGAGAATAGAATAGAATAGAATAAACTTTATTGTACACCAAAATAGTAACAAAAACTTTTACATTAACTTAAATCTATGGGTACAAAGGCGGTCTTATCGCTGACAGCGATATCTACCAGACAACCTTAGGATGGAATGTAAAAATTTGAAATAGAAACAAAAGGGGGGTAGTCTGCGGTGTACAGCAAATTAACAATGTAAATATTAAATTTAAATTATATACTAGACTATACATAGAAATAATATAGCTGTTACATATAAAAGACAATATATAAATATTATATATATGTATATATATATATTAGGAGGTCAGTTGTTTCAATAGATTCATGTGTTCTTCTTTTTCATTTTTTCTTTCTCTTCGTTTAATTTTGAGTAAATATGAGTATATATTATATATTGTGTATTTGTAGTTTGTAGATATGTGTTTGCATAATTTTTTTTATAATATATGTGTATGCACAACTTGTCTCTGCATCACCCTAAGGTTGATCAGTAGAAAATGGCTTAAGGCATTAAATCTGCCTCTGTACTTTTGTGTGCATAAAGAATAAATAACCCGCTGGCAGAAGCTAGCAAGAAGTATATTTTTGTCATCATCATCATCATCATTCAGCCGAAAGACGTCCACTGTTGGACATAGGCCTCCCCCAAATGCCGCCACAATGACCGGTCCATCCATCGGTCATCGGTCCACCTTGTGGGAGGCCCTCCAACGCTGCATCTTCCGGTACGCCGCGGTCGCGGTCGGATATTTTTGTAATTAAGACAAATCATTTTTAAATTGATGTTATTACCATCTCCCAAATAATCCATCCACACACTTCTTCCCACACATAACAATAGTGCTCCTCCCGTTGATTGCTCCATAGATTTATCTGTTGTAATTTAGTAACGGTCATTAAAGGGCATCTCAGCATACCACTTGATGAGGGTCCAACTTTTGTCCGTGTCTTCGTTGGGGTGAATATCGGGTATATTGAACGCAAAGTTCAAGCCAAATAAAATGGAACTGATTTTCTTTCTTGTGGTTACTCTGTACCAAATATCATCAAGCTTAAAAAAAACTTGTGTAAGCGTAAGAGATAGATAGAGGTACTTCCACTTGATGTGGACGTTTTTTAATACTAGAAACATTACAGATGTATTGTTCTGAAGACGAAGCTGTAGTAATGTCATCACCATCATTCGAAAAGGAGTGGCAGTCTTACTGACTAAAATCCCCCTTTTTAGGTAGAAAGTCATCTCATGACTTTCCCCGCTCTAGAGCGGAGCAAAAGGGCGTGTCAGGCTTTTACTGACTAAAACCTAGTCCTGTTTCTTCTTTGGCTTCGTTCCAGGGCCCCGGGGTTCTCTTTTGCACAATCCATGGCTCCAGTAGGCTTCGACCCTGCTAAGCCCGGGCTTCCGGACGGTTACAGGACGGTCGAACGGCTAGCTATCCATTGCGCCAACGGTGGCTGGAAATCAGGATTAGGATCGGTTAGGGTGTGAGAGCCGTTCCCTCGCGCTCTCCTTGGCTAGCATTACTGCTTTGCAGAAGGAGGCGACCGCGTGCCACTCCTCCTCGCTCCGGACCATGGCTTGTACCAATGCCCGGCGCGGTGCTCTTCGCAGGCGGGAGACTAAAATCCCCTTATGTTCCTTTAGTTGCCCTTCACCTTAAAGGCGCCGCGATAACTCCTTCGTACAATTTTAAGTAGCTTTAACGCCTTCTGTTCTGCACTTATATATACACAAATAGAATTGATAGAGATGACAATGTATCATTCATTATTTTTCTTTTCATCAGTAAACTTCGCTTAAAATATCATTCTGTATCGCGCAATTAGAATTCTGATTTGAATATATACAACAGTCCGAAAGCATCTCTGGGGCAGTTGCCCAGATCAGACAAAAAACCCGTCTCGTCGGAAGATCCTCCATTTTCAACGGATGTTTGCGATACTTTACACCTGGTTCCGTACACCTCCATACCGGTGACTCTCGACTATGAACGTCAGCACACCCTTCCAAGATCTCTGACATACTTCTGCTTGTAATTTTTTTGATAGGCCTATTGGTCTAGTGGTTAGTGGCCCTGACTGCTATGCCGGAGGTCGTGGGTTCGATTCCCACCCAGAACAAATGTTAGTGTGACGAGCACGATCATTTGTTCTGTCTGGGTGTAATAATAATTTATCTATGTATGTATGTATTTAGAAATATATAAGTATGTTTATCAGTTGTCTAGTACTCATAACACAAGCTATGCTTAGCTTGGGACTAGATGGCGTTGTGTGATAGTTGTAGAATATTATATTATATTATTATAATTAACACAAACAAACAAACACCACATCTCGTAATTAACGTTATTACCATACTCCACAAAACAATGGTGCTCATCTTGTTGATTGCTCAATCGTATTATCTGCGCTTCTAATTAGGTCGCGGTAATCAAAGGGCCCCTCGTGGCGAGCTTGATTTGACGCTTGGTGTATGATTGTTTGTATGGCGGTTTAATTGGTTGTCCTGTTTTGTATGGGAGTGTGTATGTGTGAAGTGTACTTACAGGAGTATTTAATATGCGAGTCAGACTCAGCCTGTAGACCTTTAGGGCGGAATTCACTAATAAAACTAATCGCGTTTTACGTTTGGCTCGCATAATCGCGTTTAGCCGCTGTCACTAGTGTCACTTCTGTATTTTTCTTTTGTTGTATTTTTACAAGTGACACTAGTGACAGCGGCTAAACGCGATTATGCGAGCCAAACGTTAAAACGCGATTAGTTTTATTGGTGAATTCCGCCCTTAATAGGATAAAAGCCCACCGCACTAGTTCATATCAAATTAAAAAAATGTATTGTTCGAAAAAATTACCTCAGCCCTGATACGCTAAGGGCAACTGAAAGAACACAACCGTGATAGACTTTTGCTGACTTAAACCCAGCGGTTTTAGTCAGTAAAAGTCTGGAACTCCCTCTCGCTTCAGTTGAAGCCTGAGAATTTATTTGATGATTTCCCACGGTTAAAGAAGAGTAATTTTTGAATGAAATTCTGCATGTCTGAAATTCTGCATCACTCAACATCTACGTAGTTGCCGGGCATTATGCTGAACTGGACTTTTTTGGTGCAGCCGTGAGACACACACGATTGTTGTTTTTAGGGTTCCATACCTCAAAAGGAAAGAACGGAGCTTTTATAGGATCACTTTGTTGTCAGTCCGTCTGTCTGTCTATCAAGACCCTTTATCTTGGGAACGCGTGAAGGAGGTTTCGAGTTAAAATTAAAACCATATGCTCAGGTGTGCGGTCCATTGAAGCTGTGAAAAAAAACAGACTTCTGAGTTAACGAGAAAAAAAAAGATACGGCCGTTTATGTCGCAAAAAACGTGTATTTCGACACTCTTTTGGGAATCAAAATTCATAGTGTACTTTCCGTTGACCTAGAATCCTAAAATTTGGCATGAAGCAAGGTCTTATAGCACAAGTATAGGAAAAAGTCTGAAAACTGTAAAATTGTTGTTACGTCACAAAAAAAACGTTTTTTGTGGGTTGTTTTTTTCTGGGTTTTTTTTTATTTCCAGCATACTTGTTTCTTCATTGTGTGTCTGTGTGCTAAATAAAATGATTTATTTATTTTCTTTTTCTTAACAAACGTCTATTATGATTATATTTATTGATTCAATACCACTTTAATCATAAGCTCCCTGCCTAACATACCCACTTCAGATTGCTCCACACACAACTACAAACAAACATTATAAGACGGTAATTTATCAATCAAACGTCGGCGTGCACTCGTCAAACTAATGCTTCAGTTATTTAGGGCGCTTAGGGCTGCGGTCCACGGGGAGCAATCAATCAGTCTACTTGTATTTTGAGAGATGGTATGCTCGGCTATCCACCACATTCCTGCCTAACCTTAACATGTAATAGGCGTGATATTATTTTATTATTTATTTCTTTATTGCACACCTTAACTTATCACAGGACAGACATTTATAAAAAATAAGTGTACAATAGGCGGTCTTATCGTACAGGGCAATTTCTACCAGACAACCTTTGGATGGACTGAAACGAAAGGAAAAGATTTGGGACTGTCAGTGTACAACAACATAAATAATGTACAAAAAAAAAGAAAATTTAATAAAAATACAATAAAATATATGTACTGTCGCACTCTGCGACGGGTTGTTTGGGGATCCTATTTGTATTACAATGAAATGCTTGATATTCCTATAGGATCTTTGTATTTTTCGTCAATAAATCAATAAAAGCCCATCTTGCTACAATCGTTCTGCCAGATCTCTCTTCCAACTAGACATTTCTGTTTTTTACTTAATATTTAAACCTATTCTAGAACAACAAATTCCTTACGAGTATATTTTACAAGCCAGTGCGATCTCCTTCTATCTAACTCTTGCGATCTCCTTTCGCTATCACAGTACATATAATACATAAATAGGTACATTACCAAACATTAAACTAATAAATATTAAAATATAGAAAGAGAAAGGAAAAGAAAAATAAAAAAGATGGTATACTAGAAGGAGTGGTAATTTTAAGACCATTACCAATATCCATAACGTACTCACGTAACAATTTCAAAAGCTCTTACATTTGTTCTACTCAGGTTGTACTTTAAAAAAAACTTATAATAGCCTAATCAGTCTTTCAGTGGGAACATTATCCCACTACTGGGATTCAGGTCTCCTCTCTAAGAGAGGAAATGGGCCATAATCCACCACGTGGGCCCAGTGCGGTTTCATGAATGTCAGACGTCTTCGAATTTTTAGGTTCTAAGACATGTCGGTTTACTCACTATGTTTTCCTTCACCGTTTTGAGAGCAGCGGTGATGAATTAAATTACACAAAGTAATGTGCCTGTGCGGGTTTGAACCCGCGACCTAAAACTAGTAATTCGGGTCTGCTACCACTGCTCTCTGTATAAGACTTTTTTTTAAAAGACGTATTATTATTTATTTACTAGCCGAATCAGCAAAAGTGGTTCTGTCATATTAATTATTGAAGAAAAAATGTGGGGCGGAGGAAGGAGTGTAATAAATTGGTGTATTTGACACTAGTTTGAATAATGTATAAATTAGTGATGGTTATTAAACCAAGCCTTTAAAAAGTCGACTCAACGATTCTAAAGGGCCCACATTCGACTTGGCTATGAGTAAAACACGCAAAAACGTGTAACATCACTCTAACTCATTCCGCAACTAATTCCCATTGCATAATCTCACTAACGATCATAGAGATCTGACTTGCTCTAATAATAACAGATGCATCTGTAGATACAATACCTCTCGTGTAGGAGTTCCGAGAAAAATGTGTCAGCGTTACACCTGGGAATTTTGATGGGTTCTGTTGATTGATAGATTGATTGGTAATTAAAATTATAAAAAAAATTGACTAATTAAAGATTAAGACAAAAAACGTGAATACTGAGTGTGAACTGTGAGATGATAGATTCAATTTCTAGGAGAAAGGAAAAATGATTACTTGCGCATAATACAACTTATTAAAACTAAAATACATACATACGAAAAAAAAACATTAAACAAATTGTGTGAGACGCAAAAGATACCAATCTCAGCACTTACATATATCCCTTCTCTTTGAGGAGTAGCTGGAAAGACGTCACGATGTCCTCAACTTCTGCATGACACAGGTCCTCACCGGACATGGTAAGTTCGGGAGGTTCCTGTACCAGATTTATGCGCAAGAAACCACCATTGTGTGGACCGCCCGAAGGACAAAGAGAGTTTTGTTCTTAAACACTCAATGGGTGAAACTCCACGCGAACAAAGTCGCGGGTAACACCTAGTAATGAATAATAAAGCAGCGCTGGTATTCTGTTAGGGCCCGCTGTGGCCACGAACTCACTCAAGGAACGTTGAATAGATTAACTAAAACTAGTATTGAACAAAAATAATAGACTAAAGTGGTCAAAAAATAATAGGCCCGTTTTGACATTTGATGTTTTAATTATTTTTATTATTTATTCATTTATCTTTTTTCCAAAAAGGTAAGTCAATTATAATATAAGCCCCGCAAAACCGTTGCAATGGTTTGATTGGGGGGTCGGTGAGTCTCTGGACATACTTAAATGTACTTAAAACATTTCTAAATAATATAATTTTATTTATTTATTTAAACTTCATGTACAGTGGTGGTACATAGGCGGACTTAATGCCACAAAGCATTCTCTACCAGTCAACCATTGGGTTAAAAAGACAACACTGTGGTAGGTGGTGTGGTAATTTTAATTTGCGTCTAAATCTATTTGTGTTTGTGTTTCACTCCTTATGTCTGCCGGCAGACTGTTCAATGGGTATGGTATTCTCTTTTTTAGTGTTCTGTCATCAAAGTAATTGGTGACTCTGGGTAATGTAACCATTATGTATTTACATTAAAACACTTTATGTAATTAATTATTATTTTATTCTTCCTTTCAGTTTCGTTCTAAGTTACTTTCTAGAGTCTTTCTCAAATGTCAAAACGTGCCTTTTATTTATCAACGAGTTTAAAAACAAAAAGGTGAGGAAATGTAATAAAAGAAAAAACACATTATACCTGGAAGCATCTGGTGGACGCCTTTACCCAGCAGTGAGAAAGTATAGGCTAAATTTAAATTAAAAGTACGTTCACATAACAGAACGACAGTTTTTTTTAATGACATAAACTAGACCTTGACTGTATTTGAGTTATCTCAGACAAAGATGAAAAACAAACTGCTTAATCTGTCAGATAAGCCAATTGGCACTTATCTGAAGGTACTACAACAGAACATAAACTTTTATCTAAGCCCATAAGTTTCCTACCTCAATTGTAATGTCGACCTTAGTGTATGCTTCCGTATCGAAAGTTAGTTCCTGCATTTAGACAGATATGTAGATAGGCAACTAAGTAGTCATAGTAATTTATTGGTAAGGGATTCTTACAAGTCATATACAAAATACAACAATGTCAAATAATAAAAATTTCAAACAATTAAAACAAAATACAAGAAAAACAAACAAATCGAAGTCAAATCACAAATCAAAATAAAAATAATCCTATTAAAAGTCACAATAATGTTCCAGTCCAAATTAATATTCGCGTCAAAGTTAAATTAAATCATAAATTCGTCAAAAGAATAAAAAACTTGCTCGATAAGCCATTTTTTCAAACGAGCTTTGAAGCTCCCTATAGTTGGGGCACCAGAAATAGCTACAGGCAGCTGATTATAAACCGTCGGGCCCATAACATGAGTCGTCTTGGACGATTTGGTGAGCGTTCTCGAGACCGTTGATATCAACGCCTGACCCCTGCTTCTGGTACAATATGAATGACGGCTGCCTACCTAGGTTCGGGTTCGTTTATTCTGAGTTTCGTATCTGGACTAGTCCAAGTCTAGTATTTGATCTTAAATTGTCCTAAATCTTCGTTTAGATAAGGAAATGGTAGAGTTTGATTCATCATCATCTTCCTGCCCTTGTCCCATCTTATTTGGGGTCGGCGCAACACGTTTTTTTCTTCCATTCTATCCTGTCAACCGTCATACTATCACTAACTTCCTTTCTTTCATATCACTGCTCACACAATCCATCCATCTTTTCTTTGGCCTCCCTCTCCCTCTCCACCCATCCACATGTATACTCATAACTCTTTTAGTAACATGTGTTTCATCTCTCCTCTTTACATGACCATACCAAGACAAACGATTCCCCTTCAACTTTTCAGCCACTGGCGCCACTTTCAAACTTCCTCTAATATATTCATTTCTCACTTTATCCATTATATTTTTGATTTTACTTTGATTATACTACTACAAAACTAAAGCATTCGTACGAGTGCGTCTTACTAATCTCTGCTGAGATTGGCCACCATCTTGGAATTCGGTCGGAAGGATTATAGTGTAATATTAAGGTTAGATAACGTCTGGAAACACGGAGCTGATTATTAAAACTTCTTTCTATGAAAACTAGCTAACATCAACGCATTTAGGTAACAACTATTCGAGGGAAATTGCTCTGATAGCCAAAATACAGGCTTTGCCTAGTTTGGCTACAGACGCTACTATAATTTTTATGTTGTTACTTACCGCACTACCATACATTTGTATAAAAAAAAACTTTTTACAAAAAAAAAAAATACCTCCGACTTTAATGTAAAAAAACACACTGAAAAGTGCATACACTTTTTAGTTATGGTACCCACCACTAAAAAATACCCCTCAGCCAAACTTAAATACCATATAGCCATAGTACATCTCATAACAATTCTAATAATCCCAAACACGGTTAGATTACATTAATTTATTACAGAGTTCCGGTGCCTAACTTCAGGCTTCATCATCAGATCAGTTCGATATATCTCTTCTTTCAGTCAGTTATCGACTATATATGCATATATACTACCAACGTGACAAGAAAATAGCATTATAAACAAAGCAATTTTTCTTGTCACGTTGGTTCTGCTGTGATCCTATGTCGAGTTCTGTTCCATATCTTTGAAGTTCCTGATCAAATCATAACAATATAATATATGGAACCAACTCGGAAGCATAATCTTTCAGTAAAAATATTTTTTTAAATCGGTCTACAATTGACCAAGAAATATGTGAACAAACATAAAAAAGCCGAAAATGGAACCTTCTCCTTTTTGAAGTCGGTTAAAAAAAATTGTATTTGCCAAATATATAATATTATTATTTTTTTTTTTTTATTCGTGATAGGTTCGCGCTTGACCGCCATCTCACCTGATGGAAAGCGATGAGGCGGTCGACGATGGAACGCGCTTACCTAGAAGTAACCTATTCACTCTTGACTATTTCTCCCATTCCAGGCAAAGCGTCGTTTCGAAGGAGCTAGCCGCGAGTTCATGCAGGCCACGGTGTCACTCGCCAAGAAGATGCGCCCCCAGGCCGTGTGGGGGTACTACGGGTTCCCGTACTGCTTCAACAAGAAGGAGACCTGCGCTGATAAGGTGCCACAGGAGAATGATGGGTGAGTTTTGAGCCTTTGATCTAGGAACTATAGTGTGAATGTAGGTATTCCATAATTAAGATCCTTCGCATAAGACCGTAGTATTCACGACAGACGCCTCCTTCTGCGAAGCAGTAATGCTAGCAAAGGAGGCGGCCGATCGCGTTAGGCAACGGTCCTCAATCCCCAACCGCCGCCGGGATTCCGATCCCGATTTCCGGCCACCGTAGGCCCGGGCTTGCGGACGGCGAGCAATGGGTAGCCCGCCGTCCGACCGTCCAGTAACCGCCCGGACCGAGCCCAAGTCGTCAACGGCGGGTACGACGCGACCACGCGCGTCTCAGCGAGATGTCAGCAAACCGTAGAAGCCCAGCCGAGTCGAAGTCTACTGGGGCCACGGGTAGTGTGCAAGTGAAACCTGGAGCCCTGGGACGAAGGCAATGAAGGAACAGTAGTGGGTTTTTAGTCAGTAAAAGTCTGACACTATTTCTCGCTCCACCCAAGAGTGAGGGATGTCGTTGATGATTTTCCCACCGAAAAAAGAAATCATTACAATATAATTTCTCCGCATAGCTATCGACTAGAAGTGTGCCGCGTTCGGGAAGCTGCGGGGTATCTTCTCGTCCATTATACCACAGTGTCTGAAGCCGAAAGTCTGTGACCAGTGCATGTTGCCAGTAATGACATATGGCTCTGAAACGTGGTCGCTTACAATGGGCCTCATCAGAAGACTTAAAGTCACCCAAAGGGCAATGGAGAGGGCTATGCTCGGAGTTTCCTTGCGTGATCGAATCAGGAATGAGGATATCCGCAGGAGAACCAAGGTCACCGACATAGCACTAAGAATCGCCAAACTTAATTGGCAATGGGCAGGGCACATTGCTCGCAGAACGGATGACCGTTGGGGCCGAAAGGTTCTGGAATGGCGACCACGTACCGGAAGACGTAGCGTTGGAAGGCCTCCTACAAGGTGAACCGATGACCTGGTAATGGCCGCGGGAGTACGATGGATGCGAGACGCACAGGACCGTTCATTGTGGCGGCACTTGGGGAGGCCTATGTCCAGCAGTGGACGTCTTTTGGCTGAAATGATGATGATGATGATGAGAAGTGTGCCCAAAAAACTAGCGGTATTGCCACGTTGTATATGGTAATGCTTAATGTCAGACCGAGGTTACTCACCCTAGGATTTATAGTCCTTATATGTCACATCCTTTTGGTTACAATCTGTCCTTCAAAAACACAAACTGAGTATTACTTTTCAAATTTCCAGCGTAAGCTGGCTCTGGCAGGAGAGCACCGCCCTGTACCCGTCAGTCTACTGCACAGAAGAAGTCACTCCCAATCAACTGATCAGCCACATTCGAGGTCGGGTAAAAGAGGCTGCCAGGGTGGCGGTGAGAGGAGCACCCATACTGCCGTACTTCTGGTACCGGTACAGGAACAATGGATATTTTAATGAGGTAAGAGACTTTTGAAATACTTTTGCTAAATCATGATTAGAATATTAAAGGTTAAGCAATGATAGCCAAGGTCCCTCCGTGAATAGGTATACGTCCATAACATACTCATAGGGCGCTTTCAATTTATGCGTACTGCAACTGGCCGGCTGCCACACGTTTACCGTGCCGCAGCCGGCCGGTTACAGTACGTTAGCAGTTCGACAACAAGCGCCTAAATTGAAAACGTATCTGGTTGCCGCGCGTTTGTATGCCAGTGATGCGCTATTCAACACCGCACTATTCAACACCGAATTGAACACGTGGTACTTGTGACGTTGCCGTTCTGTTGTCGACTGTTCGCCGCACGGTTGCCGCGCGGCGCGCCAAGTATGAAAAATCCCCGCATCTGCACCGCAGCAGGCCGTCAAAAAACTCATAAAATGAAAGCGTTCATATTCAGAGTAGGAAGCCTAAAAATCTGATCCAATTTTTATGGTGGGAAATAATCAAATAACTTCTGCTCTAGTTGGGAAGGGAATGTCAGACTTTTACTAAAACCCACAGTTTTCCTTCAGTCGCCCATTATTGCTAGGGTGGCGATAACTTCGAACAATCCGCAGCCCTGACAGGCGTAGGCCCTCACGTGCCCCTACAATTTTGCTGACATCTCTTTGAAGCGTCCATGGAACAGAAGGTGCCGTGGAGTGAATCGAGCTACCTATGGCTCACTGTAATTGTATCTGGTTAGACTGGAAAGTAGCTGGGATGAGGCATATTATTGTAAGGTTACGTGGTGAATAGCAGCAACTTTTTCCTGTTTCCGTTGACCGGTTTCCTTTTTCAGCTGAGACGATAAGTGTGATGAAGGTTAAATTTTATTTACAACTTTCAACTGCAAAGTAATAGAAAACATGGTAAATTTTGGGACGGCTGCTGCGTCCAACAAAGGACGTTTTTTAGCTGATTATTAATTATGAGTTAAACATAGGGCCCTAGCTGGATGCTTCGGGATTATTCGAAATTTGAAACGCAAAGGGCAACTGTAGGGGAACAGGTGAATTTTTGCCTGTAAACATCCTACTCTCTCGCTCCACTCAGAGCGAGAGAAGTCATTTGATAATTTTTCACCTAAAAAAGGAGTTCTGACTGTGACAGTTAATAGGATTTTAATTGTTACAACATTTAGAATCCATGATTTCAATTTTTACTTTACTTCTAAAGCGGAAACTACAGAAAGAAAACACCTGACTAGAATAGCAATAAATGTTATAAAAATACAATTTATTTCTGTTACAGAAAGATTTGGATATAGCATTTAGCACACTGTACAAATCAAACGCCTCAGGCTTCATAATCTGGGGCAGTTCCAATGATGTTAACACAATTGAAAAATGTTTGAAACTAAAACAATACGTAACCGATACACTTGGACCTGCTGTAGCCAAGTACACTAAACCAAACATGAGACTTGGGGATGAAACTGATGAAACATTTACTGAAACATATAACCCAAACAATGCATCGAAATATGATCCAGAATATACCTGGATACCTCCCGTGAACTATACTAAAATGGTCGAAGAAATGGTTGATAAAGAACTTAAAGAAGAAAAGGAAGCTGCGGCAACACATAAAAATATTAATGAAAGTATCCTAGTTGATATGATATTACACAAGATAGCTAATTATTGTGCAGAAGGCTGTGATGACAAAAGCAAAGTGAAACAGACTGATGAGAAAGAAGGAGATGGTGGTATTAATGAATCTCGTATAGTTTTAGTCACTGAGGATCCTTTTAAGAAGAATTCTAGTGGGATTGCTGTAACTGGTAAGTTTCTAGGTTTTTTGAAAAAGTTCATTAATAGTATAAAATAACAATTAGTTAAAAAACGGCCATTTTAACACATTTTTCTTAATTAATAACTTCGTATGTTTCAGTGCCAACGACCACGGAAGATGACATTTATGATTACGACTTTAAGACAGAGGATGCCACAGTAGAAGCTGTTATTGAAACGAATGTATTAATTGGTATTAGTACAACTAGTAAAAATAATGAAAATACTAGTACAACCACAAAAAATATTTATGAAATTAGTGAAACGACTCCTAGAGCTGAAGAAGTCAGTATTATTGAAATCAGCAAAGACGACAGTGGCACATTTAATATAAGTAGAGAGGAAAGTAGTACAATTACCATAGAAACAACTGAAGCAGAAAAGAATAATAATAAAATAAATGTAGAAGATGTATATACTATTAATTTAAGTTTAGAAGATATCAATTCAACTGAAGATAGTACTACTGAAATCAATACGACTACTTTAAGTGCTACAGAACCTAGTAAAAATGACTTAAGTACAACAGAAAGTACAACCAGTTTAAGTCCAATAGAGACTAGTATAATTAAAAATTACGTAAGTATAGACGAAAACAATACAGAATCAAAATCAATACGAGACGATTTCATCATCGTAAGTACAGAAGATTCAAGTACAATTTATCAAAATGCTGATGATACTACATTTAGTAATAGTGCTACAGTAATTGTACCGAGTGATGTTGACTATGGTACTACGGATGAACCAAGTGACGTTGATTATGACATTACGGATGAACCAGATGAAGTTTATAATAGTACTATAGATGAACCAAGTGAAGATAATAACAGTACGACTGATGAACTAAGTGCAATTAGTACTAAAGGCGTCACCAGTACAACATTGGCGCCGGTGTTGACAGAACAGGTTGTTGTTTCAGTTGTTTAAGGTTTGTTGTTAACTGTTGTTTTAATTTTATGTTCTTGGAACAACCATCTACTCCAGTAGTCGTTATTTTAATTTTAATAATGGAATATAGTTTTTTTTTTCACTATGACCTTCATACATGCTTATCTGAAGAACTTTTGATATTCAATTTGTTCAAGTTAATCTTGCAGGCTCATTTTTGGACCTATATCTTTTGAATATTGAATTATATCTGAATCACTATTTTGTATTCAAGACCTTAATATCCGTTATGTAAAAAGTTTAGTGATATGCTTTCTATATAGCTTAAACTCTGTCTGTCTCTCTCTCACACATTAGGACCATGATGGTTTAAAAATGCTATATAGTACCTATCATGAATAATTTATTTTAAAAAGGTATTTAATAATGAGTGTCATGTAGTCATAACAAAAAATATAGCCATGGTATCTAAACGTTTTTTGAATATCAATAACGTCGACTATATCATGGGTGGTCATAAAGGTCTAAATTCGATATCAAATTATCTTGTAGTAGATAGTTGTTCGTACTAATTATAATTGACAATCTAATTTGCATCCAATGCTGTACTTAATTTAGCTAATATCTGTTTCGAATTTAATATTGTTTAACTTTCTGCTAATCCGAATAATTTGCTCAGTGAATGTTTGTGGTTAAGTAACGTATGATTTGCACAATTTAATATTTTTTTAACTGTAAAGAAAGATATCAGAATCAGAAGTCATTATCCTCTTGTACTATATTCTAAGTTATTCTCAATACATCTCTATTACTATCATATCAATAGTCTTTTACTTTCTCGTCATCGTTAGAATCAGGAAAATGATCTATCAATCTGGTTTCTTTCTGCATTTTAATCACTAATTAATTTAATTCCTTATATTTTGCGTTTTATGTTAACACCATGCTGTAATTCAAGGTCGTAAAGCCATCGAAAAGAGATTTTTTATTAACCACTGATTTGTAGTCATTATCATCAGAAATACGGCTATGCCACGAGCTCTTAACGCGATCCATATGTCGACCTAAACTGAATTGTTAAAGGGATGGAACTTTATGGGCTGTATAGCTCCATCCCTCTGTCGCTCGCACGACTAAGATTTAAACACGTCATGGTGAGGCCTCTATACCGTTTGGCTTTCCGACCGATCAGATTTTAATATCTATGTCAATAACACCTACTTACTGCACCTTAATTTTTCAATTGCAATTATTTTTACTATTACTTATTCTGTGCTTGTAAGTTTTTTTTTGCACACCAATTGTTTTATGCTTTGATTTTTTTCACGTCTTTCAATCGTTTCAATGATCAATTTTTCAACGGTTTTAACTTCAAGAAAAGGAAAGTTTTTTATAAACTTAAACTGTTTGCTATTTTTCTGTATCACTAATTTTACCAAGACATGAGACATGATTCCATGGTAATTGCCAATACGATAAATGAAAAACATTTCTAAATTAAAGACATAAACTACTGTCTTTGCCATCCTTCACTTTTATATATGTCATATTCTTTTGTTTTATAGTAACTTTCAAAAGCCGTTGTCAGATGAGTCATTGAGCGTGTGTTAATCCGTGTTTGTGTGTAGGTGTTGGGGTCTGTGTCCAGAGCTATCATCAGCAAGCCGCTCGCGTGCTCTCTGTTCTATCTCTTCTCTATCTCCAGGTGTGTCTGCGTCTTGCTTGGGAACTGTTAGGTCAGCAGCTAACGATTGAAGTTTTGTGTTAATTTGATTTGTTTCTTCTTCCGTAATTATTACTGTCTGTTAGTCATAACTACTTCATTGGTCTAGTGACTGCAAATCAGTTGTTAGATTTTTCCGTTAAGAATTTCTTCAGCCTGAAAGCTGTATATAATATTTTCGTTCATGATAATAACCTTACCTTCTAGGACTTAATACTCTGGGTGTAGAGTCATGAGCAGTAAGATATATACATCACCATCTCGGCCTTGTCCCAACTAGCTTGGGGCCAGCTTCTCTAACCAGATGCGGCTGAGTACTTGTGTTTTATATGGAGCAACTGCTTATCAGACATTTATGGAGGGCAGTTACTGGGCAACATGAAACTCTTTGGATAAACTGAAGTTCAGACTTTCTGGCTTCCAATAAGATATATACGTGGTCAATTTTCAATGTATCTTAACTTCTACTATTCAAGAAAGAAGTGTATGACAAATAGTTCTTAATTATCAAACCATCAAATTTGCAATTAAGAACCGATTTTCGCACTCATATTTCTAAAATGGCAGAAGCTAAAATAGATAGAAAATGCGTTAATGTAAAGATATATTTTATTGCCCGTGGCTGTACAATAAATACACATGTAATATATAAACCTATTATCGACTTATCTGTAGGCATATATGTAGGTGAAGATATATTTTTGTACTGTGATTAAAATTACTTTATAGTCGTATACTTATCAGAGTTCGACCGAAACGAACCAAAAAGCTTAAGTAATAATAAGTAAGCTTACTAAGTTGCATCCAGTTCATCCAATACTCCAGCAGTACTGGAAAAATGCTGGACTGATAACTTAGCGCACATCATTATTTACCTCTGATCACAAGTATTTGAGATTACTTTTTGTAGCTTTATAGTTAGCTAAGGATTGACTGATTCTGTCAAGGCTGCAAGCTTGAACGAAAAGGCTACCACAGCCCTGGACGGCAAAGGGCAACTAAAGGAACAAGGGCTTTAGTCAGTTCTTCACCCAGAGCGAGAGAAGTTACTTAATGATTTGCCACAATAAAAAACCGAAATAATGGAAAAGATTGGTCCTAATGAGAAAGTTATATTTATGAAATAGAGGTTTCAAAAAATTGACTGCGGATGTAGCAGAAAAACAGACGAAGACTGCCACCGGTGCTTGGTGGACATTCCAACCATACCCACGAAATATTTTGGGAACGGCTTTCATTGTACATACAGCTAAGGAGTGGAATTACCTGCTAGAGTCTGTGTTTCCTTATAGCTACAATCTGGAAGTCTTTAAGTCAAAATTGAATAAGTTACGTTTAGGCTCTATCGTCGACCACATCGTCTCTTCACATCAGGTGAGAAAGTATTCAATCAAGAGCCTAGCAATAAAATAATAAAAAAGAACAAAAGTTTGATGCTTTTGATTGAGACAAATACAATTCAGTCGTTAGCTGCTAACTTATTACCATTTCCAATAAACTATCTGTTAGTAACCATACAGATACCGGCACGGATCTTGAGCGCTGACTTCTACTGCTGCTAGAAGTGAAATATCGGGTCTTTTTGGTGATATGAAGAGAGACGCGGGGGTGGGGAGTGCAATCCTTGTACAGTGATTGGCTCGCCGATGTATGCGATGGGCGAAGCGAGCGCTCAAGATTCGTGCCGCTATCTGTACCTACTAGACGTTAAATTCTGACATTACTTTAGACTTATCTTTTGTCAGAATATTATTTCTAATACGAAAATTGAGAGTGGATAGATTATTGAAACTTTATGATAGAAATAATTTGTGAGTAATCCCTTTTATCTGTGATATGTTTTAGTATAATTTTGTTAGTTATATTTAGTGAATATTGCCAATTTAATTGTCAGGTAGATATTAAGAATATAAATATTATATTTTCAATGTATTTTTTGTTTTATTTATAACTATTTGACCTGAGTATACTATGTGAGCTCGACAAAGAGATGTGCGATTAAGGTTTGTGCGACAAAACTGCCCCCCTAGCAATAATGTAATAAGCTGCAGCCTGCTTGGCAGGTGGGGTAGTGTTACGTCAGTACTCACACAAGTAGTCTTACAATGCATTCGAAATGAGGTGAATTCCAGTACAGCCCCCCTAGCCAAGTTACGATCGTTTTGTTTGCGTCGAACGCCTCGAGTAGGCCACGCCTCCAATTCCATTGTTCTGACGTCATCTCAACGCTCAGTCTCGTGGTCAGAACAAAGGAATCGGAGGCGTGGCCTACTCGAGGCGTTCGACGCAAACAAAACGATCGTAACTTGGCTAGGGGGGCTGTACTGGAATTCACCTCATTTCGAATGCACACTTGTACGACGACTACTTGTGTGAGTACTCTTACGTAATAACACAACACAACCCCACCTGCCAAGCAGGCTGCAGCTTTTTACAAAACCGCATTTATCTCGCCCATTTCTATCTTACCCTGACAAATAGTTTTACTTGGCAAACAAGTCAAAATTGTATTTAAAAAATACACAAGTATTTGCTCCCATGCCAATATATTGTTAATAACATACAGTACTGTAATGAAGAATTTCACCACTATTTGCACTCCTGCCAACAGCATGTTCATACCTCCCACGAAAGGAGTATCCCAATTCTTGGCTGGTGACAACGTTGTTACATTCACAAACATTTTGATTACGGAATATCCGGAGACACTTGGTGCACTGATAACATCACTATTTTGCAAGTAAGTAAGTAAGTCGATAGGCATTTAATCGGAAGGTGCGGAATCATTTGCATGGAGCAAATGATTCCGCACCTTCCGCTATAAAAATAGCAATAGCAGAATCGTCTCAAAACTTCTTTCTTTACTTTATATTAATATATATGTATATATATTATATTAAATATATATGTATGTGCATTTTAATTACATGTATACTTTTTTTTTAATCTTGTTTTTCGTGTAAAATTTCATTTTTATGCACCTACCATATTGTCTCTTCACCACCCCAGGTTGACTGGTAGAGAATGCCTAAGGCATTAAGTCCGCCTTTGTACTTTATGTTACATGAAGTTTAAAATAAAAAATAAATAAATCGCGAAGTATTTCTGGCACTTAATGCAGATACCTTTAATGACAATGAATGGGTGGCGCTATGTACTAAAATAGACGCAAGTTTATGATGTAGGTACACAAATTTCAGACGGTAAATGTTCTTGACACCACAGTAACCAGATTTATTAAGGAGAAAATTTGTATGTATGTGTGCAATTTTTTAATACACGTACTCCTTCAAGCAGAAAGGCTGAACGGATTTGAATGAAATTTGGTTCACGGAGAGACCATACCATACTTATTATTCCGATAATATTTATGTCCATTTAAAGCCGCTAGCAAAAGGTAGTTTGTAAAAAGAAACAGACTAAAGTAAGTTAATAAGAGGGATTTAAAAAGGGATCAAGTAGGAGACAAAATCATATTGGTAGTACTTAACTGTTCACGAAACGAAAATGTAAGTATTTGAAAATCACTTATACATTTAAAAATGTCACACATGTCTTTCTCATGATCTCTCAAAGAGATAAAAGAAATGACTGCAGATAAAGAAAACTAAACCGAATCAATTCACATACTTTATTAAGACAAAAATGAAACAAACAGAACAAAAATAAACGAAACACATGAAAACGAGTAAGTGAAATTAAATTACATACGATCTTACACTAAAACTGTAATACAACAACCATAAATACTCATTACTGAACACACTTCACTTAAATAGAACAAAATATAGAAGTGTAAAATTTTTAAAAAAAAACATGTGTTTTATAAAACTACACACACATACAGTCGTTACAGGTCTGAATATCGAAAAACTAGTCTTACCAAGGAGTATTATATTAACCCACTGGTTCATCTGACCCCCACAAGCCACTGCTGGTGAGGGTCAGATAGGCAATTACTCTATGTAAAATACCGGTATTCAGCTATTCCGGTTAGATAAAAAGCTGATCCCAGCATAATTGGGAAAAGCAGATTATCTATATATGATTATCGAATAAAAGCAATATGAATTCGCCTAGTCCACGTTTGCTAGTCATATTATAGAGTTAAAACTTCTAGAAAACTGCTTTTATACAACTTTTCGGAATAATAGGATCTTTTATACGATCTATAGTCGTAAGAGTAATTGCGTAAATGATCTTTTTGCTAGTTGGGTAATATTGATGATAATATTGATTAAAACTATATCAAAAAATCATGCAGAAATAATAGCAAAACAATAATTCTTAAACAACAAAGGCATTTCGTCATCAGATATAAAGTTCCTATCCGGTCTGACACTGGCAAAGTTATTATACTTAGGTTCAGCGATGAAATTGTACCCGGTTTCAGAGCATTCCTTGATCCTAATGCAGTCTTTCTGGAGTTCTGTGATGGTGTAGCCTGTGATGATGAAGGGGACCTTGAGCTTCAGGATGGCATCGATAGTGGAAGGCCAGGGGTCCTTACCGTTGAAGACTGATGAGCGTTGGATACTGGGGTTGAAGGCACAGACTGGAAATGTACGTGAAATTTTATTAATTAATTTAATTAATTAAAATTTTATTAATTTTATTAAAAAAGATTGTTAATAAAATTAATTCAATTTATCCAAAGATACTGAAGTGGTACAAGATACTTGCGTAGAATGGTACTTACACTAAACTTTATTTTAGTGTTTCAGTAAAAATAACTGTCTTTGATGAAATACCAAAAAGTTTTGTTTATGTAATAAAGACATCAATCAAAGAATGGATGTGAATTTTCATAAATCGAACGGGTATGAACGAGACAAAAATAACCCAAAAGTTCCTCTCACCAATATCAGGAACAACGAAGTCCTCACTGGACTTGTAGTCAGCATAGGTCCTCTTGTCTTGGAAGTTAAACACCACACGACGTTTGTTCTGGCGGCAGTTTTCGCATATCCTGGTGAAATATACCAAACATTATAAAAAAAATCTTGTGGTTACTTAACCCTGGGTGAGTTAAGTAACCAGCAGTGTCAATCAATTTACGACCTAAACTTAACTGTTAAAAGGATGAAGCTATATAAAGTGTATAGCTCCATCACTCTTTCTCGATCGCACATTTTATGATCACACTGCACTGGACTTACCATGATACGTCATGGTTCAGTGGTAGATGCTGCATGTTTTTTTTTATACCTGCTGCAATATGTGTGTATTATAAGTAGCGTTCGAAATTATATTACAGATCATTGAAGAAATCTTTTAGATTTAAAATTTCCTTGTTCCGAAATAGACTTTTCATTATTGGATTTATTATTGTTAAACTTTACTTCAACAACTATTCCAGCATCTCCCAATTCTCTGTGATATAAATTGCAATTTCCTTAAACATGTTTTACACCATCCTGTTCCCAAAACCAACTCACTTGATCTTCCCCAGCAGTTCGAGCGGCAAGTTGGAAGGGTTCAAGTTATAGTTGATGAGCACGACCCGCAACTCCTGAAGGTCAGGTCTGAGGTGCAAGAAGAACACCTCCCATTTGTTGAGGGCATCAGCCTCGAACTGTAGCTCTGCTCCTACTACGTGGATTGTGAAGGAGGATTTCTGAAAAGGAAATGATCACATATTAAATGAATCATTATTATTTTGCCCTTATTGTAAAAATCTCTACTCTGCTTCTTTTTTATTTTGTGTCGTTGCCGTAGTCCTGTCTGTGCCGAACAAAATATTATTCTTTTCCATTCCATTCAAGTCCGATTCACATGCACACATTACGGAGGTATAAGGATCCTTCGCCCAGACAGGTAATGTGTCTAGTCTGGGCAGCTGCCCAATAGTTGTATATCGGACTGTACTTCTGATCGCGTGAAGATATTCGATACCACGATGTAGGATTTTGTCTTTTATTTGCCATGTAGAAACCGCTACAGAGCCACCAAAGCCATTAGTAATTAGGTCAAGAGAGCTATAATTTGATTCTTTCTTTCTTTCAACCCTTCTTTCTATCTTTCTTTCTGATAGATACCTTATTAACGCCATTGGTTAGACCAGCAGCCTTGCTCCTGCACAGCTGGTGGCAGTAAGCAGCAGTCAGTGGTGCCGTCGCCAGCTGCGTCAGCGCTGCGTACTGGATATCGGTGATATCTACGTCAAAGAAGCATGGGGAATTGTCATGAGATATGTAACTCGATACGACGAAATGTTCCGGAGTGGCGACCACGTACCGGAAGACGCAGCGTTGAAAGGCCTCCCACAAAGTGGACCGATGATTTGATGAGGGTCGCGGGAATCTGATGGATGCGAGACGTACAGGACCGGTCGTTATGTATCATATCGATGCCGTCGATTCAAAAAATAGACGCATGTAGATTGTTCTACTCATCATAACATTTCAAACTGAAGTGAGACTTTATATGCGGACGTCTCAAACAGTTACTAGAAACCTATAAAATTTATTTATTACTGCATATATTTCAGTGTTTTCCAATAAATAATGAGTCATATATTTAAATATTTTATGGATCATGATAGAGTGATTACACTAAGTCGATCACCGAATGTAATCTCCGTATTGAACGAAATGATTCATCAAATTGGACTGTTCACATTCACGGAATACGTCGACCGTATTCGTTTTAAGTTGTCGGTTTACCTGATTCGGCAACCGTATTCCTCCGAACTGTGTACACTTGTGTTGAAAGCAACAAGAAACATACGTGTTATGTTTCAATCTTTTCACAGTCAGCTGTGTTCATTCACCGTAATCGGTTTGAAGTGCGGCTAACCGAAAACCTATTTCCACTACTCGGTGATCAAATACGGTGGAATACAACCGAAAACCCGTTTATACTAGTCCGTGACCGAATACGGGCTGCAACGGAATCAGTCAAAACGACTTAATGTAAATGAGTCATAATGGTGTGAGGAATAATGACGATACACTGTTTTCAAAGGAGTACCCGTGAGAACCTGTAATTTTGTCAATGTCTCATATACAATTGTTATCTATTTATTATAGCTGTTGGTTCTCCTACGATGAGACAAATAAATATGTAATCCCACTCACACGGATTTCAATTAGGCAATCAACAAGCTTTCCGACGCAGGATCTGTAATTTGCAATATTTCAACCGAAACCTTCCCCTACTCGGTCTGTCGGACTATTATACTAAAATCTAGGTCAAAAACACCAAGGGTCTCTCCCTCAGCGATTTCACAATGAATAATTTTAATAGACATTTTTATTTTTTTATTAAAACCACCCCTGTTTTACTTTCTCTTTCAAACAACTGTTATTTGAGTGTTTTGTCCCAGATATTAAATTGACCATTCTTTCTTTTGTTCAAGAGTTTCGTTAGTTTGAAAGATAGATGATAGCATAGGACTAAAGTATTATTTCGTGAAAACTGATCTTTCACATTCACAACAATTATATAATCACGCTAATAATATAAAGGTAACACTAGAAAATTAACTTCGTCGTTAATATCTGTAGCTGTCCGGAGTTTGCAAGTTAGTGGAGTAAAACCCCGTACCTCGGAAAGTACGTAATCCTGCTCCTGATCCCTCCCCAATTGTGACGGATAGCCGTCCCGTTGAAATATTGAGTGCACCTGTATTTGCGCACACGCTTGAACATTATAATATCTCCTACATATCTGGCTAATCTCCGTCGAGATTGCCCACCATGACCGAAATTCAGTCGGGAGGATTATATATAAAGGCGAAAGTTTCCATACATATGTGTGTGTATATGTATAAAATATATTTTTCACTAATTCACGTTCAAACACTTGAACGCTTTACGCGGGCAAAGTGGCTGACAGAAGCTAGTGTTTTTTTAAATAACTGTTATAATTTCAGTGAGACTAATAACACGGAAAAGAACTACTACTTCTGTATAGTAGGTAGCAATAGATTTTAAAACGATTTCTCTAAGTGTAATATATGCAGGTAATAACGAAGTAATCAAGAAAGAAAAAGTTTTTGAAACCCTTATGGTCAGGAATATTTCAAAAACTGCAAGCAAATTCGATGAATTAAATTAGACGCTAAGAGTAACTGCTAACAGCGATCAAAACCGATCTGAGGCAGTAATCCGAATCTATAAGAATGATGAACATTTTCAAAATTTGCTCTTATGCTAGTACTTTCTAAAAATCAGGTTACACTCACCAATCTTCTCCTCATACATAGATGCGAGGACCTCATTAATCTTCTCTGGGATCTGCTTTGGTTCCGTCAGTACCTTGGTCGGCATCTTTGGTTCCAAGCGCCCCTTGGTCTGCTGGTAGCACACCAACTTCTCGTAGAGTGAGTAGGACTTGCACCAGCGGGAGTGCGATTTGGGGAAGTGATCTGCATTGTCGGTGCAGAAAGATATCTGAGGAGAGATGGTGAATTATTTCTTTATTTGATGGAGAATTTCTGGGCTGGTTATTGTTCTTTAGATAAAATAAGTATAACGTCAAATCAAACCATGAACAACTAAATTACTATTTAACACGTCTGTCTCAATTCTGGTCCTGCTCCATAACTTTTAGAGCACACATGCTTCCAAGTGGCTATTCAAATAGTAACCAACGTTTGCATTTGAAAGCATTGTTGGACCTGATAAAGATTGTAAGACAATATTTGCATTGTATCTTTTTTTCAATTGCTATATATAATTTCATTACAGTAAGAGTAATGTCCGATCCTTTCACGACACAACGACATCGACCCTGGGATACAGTAGCGCCACCTGGTTCCACGGCATCTAGCGTCTCTTCTACTAACCTGTCCACACCCCTGACAGTCACTCAGCTTGCTCTGTCTCCACTCCCTGCATGGCACATGGGCGCAGACCCTGGGATACAATAGTGCTTCCTGCTCCCAAGGCACTAAGCGTCTCTTCAGCACCTTCTCGCAGGATACTATCATCTGCATTCTGATCAGGCGGTAGTCGTGGCCTGTCAGGTTTTTTGCATCGCCGTAAATATGTTTTTGATCTGTGGAATAATAATAAACCTGTTGAGCGTTCGTTAAATCATCATCTCATGTCGCTACATCATCCTGTCCTATCTACAGTTGCACAGAAAAAAATAATTATTTATTATACGTAAGTTTTTAGCTTTTTTGAACTAGCAGTATTCCCACATTAAATACTAATAAGGTAGAAATAAATGTAACCAAAATCCGAAAAAGGGTAGATTCACAACATAATAGAAACTTTCAAAAGCATAGATTGACTCACCTTTTAGATGCACTAAGGTAGATACAGCAAAGCACAGTGCCTGATGCTGTGGCCAATCTTCATCCTTATGCTTATTACTGCAGTAAAAAAGCAAGTTACAATAAGTGCACGGCACGCGAGACCCGCTCAAAGCCTTCTTACAAACATGGCAAGAACTCTGAAGAAACACTTTCCTAAAACTATACTTGTAAACAAAATCATCATTTCCATCCATCTTGTAATCTTGACAGAACTCTTTAATCTTATTGTTGGTCTGTGTATTCTTAGTCTGTTTTCTTTCGACCTCAACAGAATCTTTTATCTTGACCCGAGCTGTGATTTCATTCGGAATTTTATCTTTTTCTTTTTTAAAATCCCTTCTATTCGATCGTACAGGAATATCGGGATGGCCTAACAAGTTTTTTGGCGGCGAAACGGGTGTTTTTTCTTCATCCGGTGCTATTATGTTTATCTTGGGGTTGTTTTGTTCTTGTGTTTCTTTTACTATCATTTCAAAAGTATTGTTAACGTCATCAGTACTGGATGTGAGTGCGTCTTCAAAATTTTCTATTGGTTCGTAATCAAGTGCTTCATCTTGAACTCCTTCAGAATCAACGTTACTGGCTTGTTGTTTACCCTTTTCCGTACTTTGACCTTTTGACTCAGATTTGCTTTCACTTTTAGATTCTGTTTTCTCTTCTTTTTTTGTTTCCTGTGTAGGTTGAGATTGGGTAGAAGTTGTCGTACTTTGTGTAGTGGCAGTCACTTGAGCATCTTGCTTTCCTTTCTTCTTCTTATTTTTACCTTTATTATCTTTTCTTGCAGGACATACTGGTGGCACATCTATAGGTGTTTTTACAGTTTCTTCTTTGGGTTTTTCTGTATCTTTCATTTCAGTTTCAGTTATTTCAGTCTTCTTTTCTTCTATAGGAATTGCGAATGAGGGCATTAAAGTTTCAACCACTTTATAAGGTTCAGCCAAAGACTTGTGTAGGCCTGGTGACATTTCAGTCGGTGTCTTTGGCCTATCTTCCACTTTAGAAGGTATTTGAATAGTTTTACTGTCAGCTGTAATTAAAGGCTCCGCTATTTTACTTTCAACAATAGGCAGTTCAATCCTTTTTTCTTCAGTATGTTTTTTGTGTTTATCTTTTTTTGTTTTTTTATCTTCAGTTTTAGGTTTTTCTTCGGGTTTCTGTTTACCGCTGTCTTCAATTCCGGTTGATGTTTTAACTTCTTCCACTGGAACACTAATAGCAGCTTCTACAAAAGGACTTTTATCTCTGTTTTTCTCTTGAATGATCGGCATTTGTACTGCAGCATTATCACCAGTATCAAACAAAAGGCTTGCTACTTTTTTAGCTTTATTTCTAGTCATTTCAAACTCTTTTTCTATGTCAACTTCGCTCTTTTCCATAGATGTTAGTTCTGCTAATGACCTTTCAATTGACAATCTCAACTCTTCCATATCTTGGTTTACTTCCATCATTTTTGATTTGATATCAGTTTTCTCTTCTTTAGGAGGTGATTTCTTTTCATCCATTTTTTTTGGAGATGGTGCTCTTTCTTGTGTTAAAGGAATACCTAATACAGGCTCTGTTGGAGAAAATATTTCTCTGATGACTGTATTATTGTTGTCATCGTGTGACTGTTGACTTGAGGCTCGTGGATACGTAATATCGGGTACGAGTTCAGAAGTAGACCCTTCAGATTCTGATGCCCTAATGCTACTTATCTCAATGTCATACATTCTTGTGATATTAGAAGCATCTACTTTCTCGGCAAGACACTGTTGAGTTATATCCTCCGGTTTTAATATATGTTCAGGTGCTGTTTCTAGTTTCGGTGTTATTGCTCGTTCCTCCGTTTTTGGCATATCTTCTGTCTTCTTTGGGGGCTTCGGGGACTTCTTCCGTTTCTTACCAGGTTTAGTTTCAGTCTTTTCTTTATCCTCAGTCGATTGTGCGGTTTCTTCAATTTTAGTAAACGTTACTTGTTCACCAATATCGTCAGGCGTGAGTAACACCTTTCCTTTAAACTCAGGAAGAGCTTGTTTAGAAGCATCTTCTTTAATTTCTGTTACAGTATCAACTACTGTTGATATGTCAGATTTTTCACTCTTAATTATAAATTCTTGTTGATCAGTTTGTGGAGTCAAAATTTCTGTAATAACTGCCAATTGTTCTTTAGCAGTCTCTTTGATGTCAGTTTGTTTGTCATCAGGTTCCATTTTTGGTTCCTGAATGCATATGTCAAGTGCCTTAGGCATTTTTGACCCCTTTTTCCGTTTCTTACCCATAGCTTTTTCAGCAAGAAGCTCAAACTCTTGAGCTATAAGTTTGTCGTCTTCATCAGGTGCCATATAAGTAATATCACTGGTTATTTCAAACGGTGTAGTCTGAGGATCAACGGCAGTAGGGTTTTCCTGAACTACAGTTTCTATGATTTCCAGTTTGACCTTAAAGGGATCATCTTCAACTTTTGCAAATTCTGGAAGTAGAGTATCTAATGATGAGCTTTCACTGGTATCATGCTTTCCTTTGCGCTTCTTTTCTACCGGTTTTGCTATTTTTGCTTTTGGTTTCGGACTCAAATCTTCAGGCAAAGCTATAGGTGATTCCGTAACTGTAATCTCTTTAGTTTTCTCTTCTTGACTACTTGTAAATGTATCCTTCATTGATACTGCAACAACTGTTTGAACTGGTGTGTCTAAGTTTATAAGGGATGTAGGTTGGTCAGACTTTACTTCCTCTTGCTTATTAAGTATTTCTTCAACTTTTGGTGTTTGTTTTTTGTCTTTTTTATTTTTCTTTTTACTTTTACTTTCAGATATTGGAATTTCTTCTAATTCTTTTATGGGTGTGGCTGCTTTTTCTGTGGCAGGTTGTATTTGTAAAGTTTCTTCAGTCTTTTCTAATTTTATTTCAGCTTTTTCTACATCAGCTTTAACAGTGTCAAATTTAACAGTGTCAGGGATAATGGAAACATCTATTTTATCTTCCGTTTTCACTTCAGGCTCATTTTTATCAACCAGTAACATTTGGAAAGCAGAAGTACAAGATAATTCTTCTCTGTCAGATTTCTCTGAATCAGTCTGTTTCTTTTTTTTATTTTTCTTCTTGGAAGATTTTACGTCTTGCTCCGTGACATCTATTTTCAATAGGTCTTGTTTTATATCTGGTACAGACTCTTTGATCTCAGGTTCTATAATTTCCGTTTGCATCGGAATACTAGGTAGTTCTTGATCTGGTGAAAATAGTTCTTCCACCTTCTGATCGGCATTCTTTTTCTTGTTCTTCTTTTTACGAGCGGTTGGGGTTATTTGAGGTAACTCTTCTGCTTTGATTTCGACTTCTGGAATATTAACTTTTTTTTCTTCTGCCGGTGAGTGAATATCAGTTTCTTTTAGTTTTTCGTCCACATCATCGTCAAAATCATCATCTTTACCTTTTTTCTTCTTCCCTCTATTTCGTTTCGGTTTCTTAGGAGTTTCTTCATCCTTCACATCAGGTGTTATAACTTCACTCACAATTTCCGGCACACGTTTTTCTTTGAGACTTTCAACTTTTTCTTCTAAATTTGGAATAATGTCAGTTATCAACCCGATCACTTCCTTTTTATCATCGACAGGTTCTCCCACATTTTCGATTTTATCACCACTTTTTGTCAATTCTTCAACTTTTTCAGCGCTTATTTCTTCTTTCGCTTGCACAGGATTTGGTACTTTCCCTTTTTTAGTTTTTCCCTTTTTATTCATTTTCACAATTCGGATATATTTTCACGACTAACGTTTACAGGGAAATCGGAGTGACTGAGCTTCTAAATACAGATTTTGTCTGACCGATATGTTGGGCCGCATTGCTAGTCAGAAATGTCCACGTGAAATTACTAAATGTCACTGGTGACTTGATATACGAATTGCAACTCTATTCTGTGTTTTGTTGATTCTATAATTGTCTGCGTTAGGGCATAATTTGTTCATGCTCCCAGTCATAAGGAAGAGACCGCTGCCAAAAGTGTATATATCTATTACATATATCGTTCTATTTATGTAACTTGTATTTGAAACGATTTTCAATACTTCAATCGATTGACAATTTGACAGATGTTAGAACGTTTGATATCAACAATGTAAAATTAAAACGATTAATCTTGTTGTTTGACTTGATTAAATCATATACAATTAATTTCATAGCGCTTTAGCTAGATCGTTAATAGTGCCATCTTATTACTGGCTTTAATGAAGCAAGTAATAAATAAATTCATTTTATTGGATAAGATATTCATATCAAAAGGAGTTCAAACTATTTATTATTCTATAGAACCCTGACAAAAAAAACATCTAGAAAACCTTTAAACCGGATTAAGATGTGTTTTTCAATTTGTAAAATTGTTAAACTAGTTTTATAGCATAGCATAGCATAGTCGGCCTTATAATGTTCCTACTGTTGGGAATCAGGCCTCCTATCTAGGAGAGGGAACGGGCCGTAATCCACAACGCGGGTCCAGTGTGGGTTGGTGGATGTCACATGTTTTCGAATGTTTGGTTCTAGGACATGCCAGTTTCCTCACGATGTTTTCCTTCACCGTTTTTGAGAGTAGTGGTGATGAAATAAACTACACAAAGTAAAGCGCCTGGCTGGGTTTGAACCCGCGACCTACAACTCGTAAGTCGGAGCCGTTACCACTCGACCACCACTGCTCTCTTAAACTAGTTTATGCCGCGACTTTATTCCCTTGGCTTGGCTTTATATAACATGAATAATTTTTGGGAAATAAGGTAAATCAGCCATAAAAAATACCTTCTTAATGTAGTGTGTAACATCCACCAACAGTGAATAATGTTTCGCGAATCAGTCTGGATGGACATTAGGATTTCTTACTCCTGCTTTAACAAACAAAAATAGTAATGTATAGTGGTACAATTGTTACAGGTAATCAAATCTCAGGAGTATCATGTTGCCCAGTAACTGAGTTGTGGAGGTCTGAGAGGCAATCGCTCCATGAAAGACACAGGTTTGACTGGAGGCAGACACAAACTAGTTGGGAAACGGCTAAGGAGATGATGATGGTATATATGTAAATAGTACACCACGAACTATCTGCGTATCTTTTTTTATCCTCTGTCAAATCCATCCAAAGGTTGTCTTTAAAAAATCGCTTTTAGCGATAAGACCGCCCATTGTGACACCCTATTAATGTTAATTTCCTAATGTAAATTGTATTTTTGGTGTACAATAAAGAATATCTATCTATCTATCTATGGTATCATCATCATTATAACTTCAGCCAAAAGACGGCCACAGCTGGACATAGGCCTCCCCCAAGTGTCACCACAACGGACGTTCCTGTGCGTCTCACATCCATCTGATCTCCCGCTACCCTCACCACATAATCGGTCCACTTTGTGGAAAGCTTTCCAACGCTCCGCCTTTTTACCCGACTGCAAGAAGGGTTATGGTTTTCACGCGCATCTTGTATGTATGTATGTCTTTATTACCTCATATCTTCCAAACCACTGAACGGATTTACTTAATTAAGATATCGTTAGATTTATCGTGATACCCAAGTGTTTTTAGATAGGTGATGTTAAAAAAAAAACAACATAACGACTGTGAGATGCCAAAATTTAAAGTAAAAAAAAATATTTCATATGTCCAATACATCTGTTTACATGTTTAAAATCTCATAATAACATCACACTATATGACAATGGCCGACACGTATTGTATACTTAAAAAAGGATCTGTCACAAAAATAAAGTCAAAAGCTTTGACAATTTTATCTCGTCACAATCAATTCTTTCTGACCTACATAAATCTTTTATGGGTCCCTGGTCACTTGAAAACAACTGTCATATGCTTAGGGGACGCAAAACATGTTTGTTTAACACTAAAAAACACAAAAATCAAACAAAAAGTATCCTTATTGTAAAAGACAGAAGAGTAAGCACAAGTTTCAGGAAATGCATTGATTACAACCACGTCAAAAAAACCTTCGCTAATGCAAATAACAAACAAAATTAACCCTTATTTGAACATACATAAGACGCAGGATTTGGTCCTGTGGGTATCTGTATAAAATGGTTTGGCTACCCCCTATTTTAAATGCTAATTCAAGGCAAGCAACCCTAAGTAAAAAGGCCGGGAGCTGCTCTTTTCTTATTTTTTATTTTTTTATGCCTACTTTTGTTCACAATCGTGGTGCCATTTGTCAGTGTTTCATAAAATATTAATGAAGTTGTGCCTTTGGACTAAGTAGAGGGATAAACAAACACGTAATTTTATCTTTTTTAGGATACCGCATAGTTTTTTTTCTTTTTTTAATTGTATATCAATTCTTGACTGCGACCAGTGCTTGACTGCGATCCCACCTGATGGTAAGCGGAGATGTAATCATTGATGGTCAGGCGCACTAGTTTATTAAGAGCCTATTCACTCTAGCATTAAAGACACCTAAATTATAGTTGGACGGGAAGACCGCAGCAGGCAAATTGTGAATAGTGAAAAAAATATAATAATAAAAAGAAGATATTTTGCGCTGAACCCTAAGGGCTATATTTTAGCGGGACACCATGGCGGCGCGACCAGTTGTGCCGCCATGGTGTCCGTAATTTACCAAACTAGACACCATACAGACACCAGAGTCGCTACTCCACACTGAGACAGTATCAATATGGACCTTAAGTGCACGAGTCCAAGTTAGTGGCGCCAGGTGAGTAACTCTCTATAGAGCTGTATACATTTTGTTGGTAGCGACGACTGATCGCACTGCCATGGTGTCTCGGTGAAATATAGCCCTAACGAGTTACTATACGAATAAGGTTGCAACATCCATAACGCAACATAGGAACTGGATTGGATTCACCTAAACTATACAAAGACACAATAATATACATACACCAAATTAAACATATCTATTAGATCTACACTAATTCCGCGAATTGCTACTTAGCCCTTTTCCTCTCTCCTAATTTTGCTGTGCCCGACAGGGTCCATATTGATTTTGCCAATTTTTTATATCATCTATGTACGTAACATGGACTGCAATAAAGTATTGAGTATTGAAAAATTCTAAATCCTGCATAGCGGTATTAGTTCTCCGCGCGATTAGAACATATACATACAACAGGCTGAAATCAACTACCGATTAGTTGCCTGAACCAGGCAAAAAATCATCCGTCTAGTACACTTCAAAGAGATGCTAGCAAGCAACCGTAGGGGCTCGCCAGGGCCGATACCCGCTGGGGCCACAGAGAATTTCTGAAAAGGAAACCTGTAGTCAAAGGGTATACAAGATACAAGCGTGGTTTTATTCAAAAAAAATCTAACACGTCCTCTCGCTTCACCTTAGAGAGGGAAAAGTCATTGAAAGATTTCCCCAATTAAAATAAAAAGAAATGAGGAACAAATGTGATTGCGCTTTTCAAATCAGATTTTAGCAGCTGATTATGAAAATTGAATTTGATTTATCGATTGGAGGCGTGGTCGGCAGACAAGCGATGGTTGGCAACGTAACACAAAACTCTTTGCAATCCGTTTACTTGCCAAATATGGCTGCAGTTGCTGCTTAGAAGTGTAAAGCGTCCAATCACACCAATATTACATAGCCGACAGTTTGTGAGCCCGTATGTATGTTTGTTATTTCATCAACACTCGAATGGCTCTTTTTAGTAAGGATCACTTTGTTGTCCGTCTGTCTGTCTGTCATGACCCTTTATCTCGAGAACGCGTGGAGGTATTGAGTTGAAATTAAAACCATATACTCCAATCTGCGGTCTCTTGAAGCTGAGAAAAAATCAAACTTCTGAGTTAACAAAAAAAAGATATGGCCGTTTATGTCGCAAAAAACGTGTTCGACACTCTCAAAAGATTTAAAATTTATAGGGTACTTCCCGTTTACCTAGAATCTTGAAATTTAGCATGAAGCAAGGTCTTAAAGCACAAATATAGGAAAAAATCTGAAAACTGTAGATTTGTAGTTACATCACTAAAAAAAAAACTTTTTTGCAATTCGGAAAAATCATCGTAACTCAATTCGGATATCGAACTGTTTTCATAGGTAAGTTTGTACGCTAAACTACTGATCCAACCGTGCCATCAAATTGTTAAACACTGATTAGCAGATTCATAATTCTCTATAGAAAGTTTAAAAACTAACTAACTATAATCATATTACATTACCTAAAAAAAATAGATAAAGTAAATAAATAGTTAAAGTTATCCACCCTTTTTTTAAGGTGGGAAATCATCCAATGACTTCTCCCGCTCTAGGTGACGCGAGAATGCGTGTCAGACTTTAATTGACTAAAACCACACCTGTGTCCTTCAGTTGCCTTTTGCATTCAAAGACCACTGGTTTCCTTTGTAGAGTCGGGGTTGTGACGGCTGAGCGTGAGAATGTGCATTCCCTCACGCGTGTGACTGTCTCCTTCTCTAGCCTTATTGCTTTGCAGAAGGAGGCGAGCGCCTGCCATTCCTCCTCGCTCCGGAACATAGCTTAACCCAGAGCCTAGCGTGAGATATCGTTGCCGCCGATCGCCCCCGCGAGGACATGGCACCACCGTACCAACCGTACGTGACCTCCACCCTAATGCTCCACAATAATCATTCTTCCCTTGAAAGGTTTTATCTGTACATTACATAACAGCTACAATATCTTACCTACCTTTAGTGCCCCAGTTTCCTTTCAACATAAAGACATAAACATTGAAGAAAATATCAAAAAAACTCGCGGCGACATAACGCGAGCTATTTATCATTACAACCACGTCCCTGCGATATGAATAATTCAACTTGTCGCTTGGTATGAAAGTATCAAAGTGATGCATGTGTAGGTAGGTCTGCTACATTCGTTTTTGAATATTATAAGAGTTTTTAAGAAGAAGAGAAGAAAATAAATTATTTTTTCGGCCTTACGCCGTCTGTGGATGCCAAGGTAATATATAAACAAGTTCGGACCAGCCGTTGCTGGTCCTATGACCGCCTTTGTACCCATAGATTTAAGATAGCATAGTCGGCCTTATAATGTTTCCACTGTTGTGACTCAGGCCTCCTCTCTAGGAGAGTGAATGGGCCGTAATCCACCACGCGGGCCCAGTGCGGGTTGGTGAATTTCACATGTCTTCGAATAAAGATGGACCTACTTATAGTAAATTCAGCCAAATAAAAAGGAGAGAAAATCGAGATTTCACTTTCAAAAGTCTAGCAACGTTTAATACAGCTCATAAGTTAACGAGTTTCTAATCATATTAACCGAACCAAATGAAACTAGTTCAGTCTAGTTACAAACGTAACAAACAAAACTATTCTTACAATTCATTTCGTAATCCCGACTCCTGGCCTACTTCCGCACGACGCGTGCGACAGAGACCACAGATAACAAACTAATTTTAACAGCGGGAGCGAGCGAGATAGCACTTAACCAAACTACGTTTACTACGAGTGGGAGAGAGATGGAAGATAGGACGAAACTAATTATATTGCATGCATGACCAAACGATTAGTATGGAGTCGGATTTATTGTTGCGATTTTTTTGTGTAACACACATGTTACGATTTTTTTTGTTCGACTAATGTTTTGATTTAGCATTTGATTGTGATTTCTTTCTTCACGGTTTATTGTGAAAGGGTGAATTAATGCGTTAGTGTGTGTTACATGATTAAATTGGATACGAAAGTATCTCATCCTGTTATGATTTGAGTGGCTAGCTACGCCTTTTTCGTACGCGGATTAGATCTTCGTATGTATTAAACCTAGTCTAAAAATATTGCTAGCAAGCTAGAGTAACCAATCTAACTTTATAGTTTTATGAAATCTTATGATTTATAACTATGACTGAAATGACTTGAGTAGGAATGGTAGACCTATAACAAGCGTGCCAGTGGTGACACGCAACAAAATAATTTAAGCACACCACTGTAAGGTACTGTCGCACTCTACGACGGTTTGTTTGGGAGATAGTATTTTTATTACAATGAAATGCTGGATATCGTATAGGATCTTAGTATTTTTCTTCAAGTAATCAATAAAAGCCCATCTTGCTACAATCGTTCTGTCAGATCTCTATTAAAACTAGACATTTCCTTTTCCAGTTCCGTTAACCTAACTCATGCGATCTCCTTTCGATATCACATGAGCTACGCCCCAATGAATAGAAATGAGGAGGCAACAAACATTTATATTCTAAAACAAAACTTTCGAAGCGACGGGGATATCACAGTACTTAGCATCCTGGCAATTTACAACAGCAGAATTCAAATAGTTTTTTATAGTTTTATTTAAATAAACAGGGGACTTACCATAACTTGTTAAAATGTCAGTAGTGCGAGCGAGAAAGAGTGATGGAGCTATACAGCGTATATAGTTCCAGCCCTCTAACAGTTCAGTTTAGGTCGTAAAATGGATCGCGTTAAGAGCTCGTGATAGCACTACTGAACTACTTACACTTACACTAATTGGTGAGATCGCTAATAAAAGTTAGCTATCTCTGAACTATAAGAACCTTAAAATAAGTTTAAAACTCAATAGTTAATTCCTTGCTACATTCTTAAAAAGTTACAACAGTATTCATTATGTTCAACTGAAAAGTTAAATGGAAGCCGTTTGTCTTGATACGGTCGTGTGAGAAAAAGGGAAGAAACGCATGTCACTAAAACAATTATGAGTAACCTGAATAGGTATTCATGTAGATTGATGAACAGGGAGAGGAAGGCCAAAGAAAAAAAGGATAATTTGTGTGAGAAATGATAATACAAAAGGAAGTTAATGATAGAGTGAAGGTTGACAGACAGAATGGAAGAAAAAGTCGTGTTGCTCCGACCCCAAGTAACATGGGACAAAAGCAGGAAGATGATCATGAGTCACACTGAAATAAACTCAAAACCCTTTGGAAATTGCACAAATGTACTGTGTGAGTCTGTATCTGTTAAGTTAAACTTCATCTGAGGGTTTTTGGCGGGATTGTGTTGTGAAATTGGTGTTTTGTATCTCAAATGTCTGCGCAACTGAACAATCTGTGGAATCATTGAAACAGGCGCTATCTCATCATTATCATCATCATTTCAGCCGAAAGACGTCCACTGCTGGACATAGGCCTCCCCCAAGTGCCGCCACAATCAACGGTCCTGTGCGTCTCGCATCCATCGTACTAGGCGCTATCTCAGTAAAATGGAACTGAGAATTTTATTGACTGTAGTGTTGACTACCTCAATGAAGTTTTTTTTTTTATTATTGATAGGCTCGCATTTGGCCACCATCTTTTTTTTTTTTTTTTTTTTTTTTTTTTTTTTTTTTAATTGATATAAACCAGTGCTTGACTGCGATCCCACATGATGGTAAGTGGAGATGCAATCATCGATGGTCAGGCGCACTAGTTTATTAAGAGCCTATTCACTCTAGCCTTGAAGACACCTATATTATAGTTGGACGGAAAGACCGCAGCAGGCAGATTGTTCCAGTCCTTCGATGTACGCGGCCACCATCTCTCATGGTGGCAAGCGATGATGCGGTCGAAATTTGTCGAAAAGGTTGACATTTGCTGCCAAATAATAGAAAAACGTTAAAATATACATCCTTCGATATTCAAATGGTAAACAAATTAACTATTCATACAAATATATGGTTTAGAGGTATCTAAACCAAAAAAAAAAAAAACCATTTTTAAACAAGCACCTCCTCCACACTTGGCTGTCTGTATCAAATCCGCATCAGTCGCGTGCGCTCTCAGCTGTGCACAGAGTAGTGTCACATGTTGTCTCTACTGCTGATATATTAATATTTTTTTACGCAAATGTGTGACAATTGTTTTTTTTTTGTTGCGGATCATATTGTTATGACTTATGACTGCAAATTACGATACAACGTTTTACAGAAATTACTCCCGATTTCCGAATTGATAGTTTAACAGTACATAAATAATGAAATTAAGAAATGCCCTAGAATTGTGGTGCTGGAGGAGAATGCTCGGAGTATCGTGGACTGAATTCCGTACCAACGAGTCTATACTTCAAGAACTCTGCATCAAGCAGCGTTTATCATCTCTGGTACAGTCTCGTATTCTCACCTTTTTTGGTCACGTATGCCGCCGAGGGGAAGTGGCTATTGAGCAACTTGTGGTCCAGGGAAAGGTTGAGGGTACCAGGTCACGAGGAAGATCGCCTATGAGGTGGACTGACTGGCAATATAATTTATATTTAAAAAACTAAGAGGTTTTCAGTTAAATACAATCAAGTAAGTCAAATCTACAAAGCCCGGAGGAAGCCTTTCAGTATTTTACAAGAATCACATTGTAGAGTGTGCGCGAGAACTAAATGACATTATTTCGCCATCACCTTTCTACCAACGAACAACCCGACGTACGGCGAGTATCCACACTTACATTGTTAACACCCCTACAGTCCAGACTAAGCGTTTCACCTCGTCGTTTATACCGCGTACTAACATACATCGAAGGACTGAAACGTCTCCCATCCGATTACAATTTAGGTGTCTTCAAGGCTAGATTCAATAGGCTTTTAATAAACTAGTGCACTACACCGTTAACGATTGCATCACTGCTTACCTTCAGTTGGGATTGCAGTCAAGCACTAGTTTATATCATTAAATAAAAGTAACTAGCAAACCCGGCGAACTCCGTTTCGCCACCAGATGGCTTCGTTTTATGTAACATTTCGTTTGGTGATTAAAAGAAGAAGAATTTTTTTTTTGCTAAACCTCACGGAGCCCGAGACCTTTCCAACGAATGCAAAACCGTGGAAATCGGTTCGTGCGTTCTTGAGTTATAGCGTCAGGAAGGAAAACCCGACTTATTTTTATATAGTAGACTAGCTTCTGCCAGCGGCTTCGCCCGCGTGAAAGTAGGTTTCTCCTAAAAAACTTTGGTAGATATTTATAAGATCTACAATTAATTAGAACATTTTAAGGTTCTATATTTTATAGTTTAGGCAGCGTACGCAAAATAAATAACTTTTCTGGTTGACTTTTTACACCTTGTGTCCGAAAAACTCAAATATCTTACGGAACCCTACTTTTTTCCAAAATAAAATATAGCCTATGTTACTCGTAGATAATGTAGCTTTCGAATGGTTAAAGAATTTTTAAAACCGGTCCAGTAGTTTTTGAGCCTATCCATTACAAACAAACAAACAAAGTTTTCCTCTTTATAATATTAGTGTAGATAAATCTTCATCCAAATCATTGACCGCTGTAACCTCTGACCCCAAACACTACTCTGTTCAGCTTTATGCAAATAGGATGAAGGGCCCATTTCATGTCCAACTAAATTATTCCGTTTTGTGTCATAAAAATCGTGTACATTAAGTTCACAATGCGGATTGCGTGCCGCTGCCGTAATGGACGGCTTAGGTTCGAATCCCGTGCGACGGATTTTTGTAACCTAACACGCTTTTGTCATTTTTTAAGCTTTGATAAAAGGGTTTTATGGAGGATATATGATCGCGTGTTGTTCATGTGTTTTGGGATTAAGTGAAAATCATGTCATGATTAGTAATTTTACACTAATCATTTGGATTTAAAAGGAAAACTGACCGTGTTTTGTATTTTATTAATTCTTACCCCTTTTTAGGGTTCCGTACTCAAAGGTTAAAACGGGACTCCGCTGTCCGTCCGTCTGTCTGCCTGTCCACCTGTCAAAAAAATATAAAAACCTAGGTGAAAAGTAAAGGTGTCTTTACACTTTTTTCCCCATTATTTGTTCTGATTCTCTCTGGAGTCCAAGTCTGCTATTTTATAAATTCGTCATTCCAGCACGATCCCATTGTCATTTTGCTAAAAGCTAATTCGTAATGATTGATCATTGATCGGTCAATGGTCTCGTACTAGAATTGTTGTAGAATGACAATATTGAGCTTATTAAAAGCAATAACTGCACTACGACGTTAAAAAAAAAGCCAAAAGATCAAAAAAAAAATATTTCACATAGGCCTACATGGGCACTTATAAAACATGAGAACCTAGTGCACGGTTCCAAATTGGTCGTTTCCTATGGAGAAGAACCGACAAGAAACTCCATGGTTACTCTTTTAAAAAAAAATTTTGTTACAATATTTCCATATTACGGCATAAGTATATATTATGTAAGAACAGTGTAGATTGGTCAATATTGTACTAAAAAGTACAATAAAAATTATCATAATAAAAAGTAACCTAAGAATTCGCGGAGTCTATGGTGTTTTCACATTCATATTATAAAAAAGAGGCTATATAAATAAAAGAAAGTAAAATAAATAATTACAATTACTAATAAATTATACGTTAAAAAAAATAATATTAATTAAAAAAAAAAACAATTCTAATGGTAGGTTCTAAAACGTTCTAATGGTAGGTCACTGATCAAAGGAACTGTCAAAATTTTAGCAGATTACCACATACGTCAGATATTTGTTTGTCAATATGTACGAGATTACATACTTTTACTGACTAAAACACACACTACGTTCCTTCTTTGCCTTGCAACCGAGGACCCCTGGAATCCCCTTCAGATGACCCATGGCCCCCTAACATAATAAACTTAGTGTTTCAATATATTATAATAGATAGTGGCCTGTACCATGACGTTCAAAGTAAGATTGTTTCATTCTTATTTCCAGTGTGGGTAAGAGATGGCGCTAGACAACCTGTATAGCTCTGTCTCTTACCAACACTGAAATAAGAACGAAAACAATCTTACTTTGAACGTCATGGTATATGTCGGTTTATTTTATCAGTACATCTCTCTCTTGCAAATCTGCATAAATTCTAACGTCTGACCTGAATACGAAATTATATGAACTTGTAAACAATCTTTGAAGAATGCTCTCCTTCTATATTTAGTATATAGGTCTTACTGCAGTTAGTCTATGTTTACGTCTTTATCGAATCGATACAAAACTGGTATATTCTTAAGAACATTTTAGGTTTTGTCAGCGAAGGTAGCATTTTTTTTCCATATAATTGAAATAGTATCAAAATGATACAAGTGGAAGAAGTTTGTAATTGCGACCGAGGTTTGCAGTAACAAATAACGATTCGATACCTTTACGCGTTCCCGAGATAAAGGGTCTTGACAGATACACAAAAAGACAGACGGAAAACAAAGTGATCCTTAAGGGTACGGAACCCTAAAAATGGTTACATTTTATAACAGTTACGTTAAGATTCTAGCAATCTAAAAGTTCCGATAAAATCTACATTAAAGACATAGTCTAATTCTGAATTAAAGTAGGTATCATTAAGAATCTCTTGTATTTACAAGAGCTTCTTCGGCGAGTACGCGATTATGTCAAGAACCGAAGTCACAGGCGCCCTGCCGTCTGCTGATTACAGCGGAGCACCAAACAGCGATCTCTATTACGACGCGAAACATAATCGTTTTGACAGTTTTACCCTTTATATAATCTCACTTATTTATCTACATTCTAAATGTTTTTGGGGATTTATGTATCATTTAATGACAAGATTACAATGATTTCTTATTTATCATAGTATTTATTAGTTTATTATAATAATAAAATACGTATATATATATACGTATTTTATTATTATAAGTCAATTTAACGATACTACATTCTATTTCAAATATCTGTTATTTATTTATTGTGTACACCTACCACAGTGTTGTCTTTTTTTTTAACCCAATAGTTGACTGGTAGAGAATGCCTTGTTGCATTAAGTCCGCCTATGTACCACCACTGTACATGAAGTTTAAATAAACAAGATTTATCTTAAATATTTTTTTTTTATCTAGTCCCTACATTTTAGTCAATTTATACGAACTAAATACGTTCATGATGGTAAAACAAGGTGTTTTTTTAAAATTTAATTTCTTGCCTGGCCCAGTATTCAGCCACGGCAATACAGTATGTACTAAATTTTTGATTCTGATCAAACTGATATTAAATTATTAATTTATAACAATAATAATAATTTATTTTCAAGATAATACAATCCATTATTGTTAGTAAAGATATACACAACTTATAAACTAGTGTTAGTACATATACATTTATTTAAACTTCATGTACAGTGGCGGTACATAGGCGGACATCATGCCACAAAGCATTCTCTACCAGTCAACCATTGGGTTAAAAAGACAACACTGTGGTAGGTGTGCAAAATAAATAAATAACAGATATTTTTGAAATAGAATGTAGATAAATGAATAATGTATGTGAATGAATGTATGTAATGTGTGTGTGTGAATTATAATGTAGATAATGTGAATATATCTCTGTCAATTAAATAAATAAATTCAATAAGCATGTCAATAGTAATAATTTATTCACACAAACACACACAACACTACTTCTGGGCACGGTTTGAGGATAACACTTGCGTCCTCGTCCAGTGTTTTAATAATACCAGTCCTATCCGCTCTGTTTTTTAAGAGACTGTTGGCGCAGCCCCTGACCCGCCCCATCAGGGATGCGACACGCTGTTGTACAATAGCATAAAAGTCATCAATACGTGCATCCGCAAACATCTCCGATGCGCTGCAATGACGCGGCGGCGCGGCGATTTATAATGTAAGTTCGTTACTTCTAACTCCTTCACGTTCAGACGGCTGGCACATATATAAAATAATAATAAAATAGTTTATTTACCAAAGTAATACACACAGACACAATTCAAAACAAGATAGCAGAAATACGAGAAGCTTAGTTTTGTGAACAGATAATTTTAGTCTACAAGTCTATGCATACAAAAAATTATGAACCCTGTCTCTTAAACTAGGAGACCTGTATCTTAAGAGACAGTGAACTATGTCCAAGAATAGCACATAGGATATATTCTTATCACAGAAGTCTTCTGATCTTTCAGGATCTTTCTGGACCAATTTCTTTCACGCAAGCGATGACAATAATTACAGTTTACAACATCATAAATAATATTGAAAGAGGCCCTAAGCTGTTTTTATAGTATTTACTACAAAATAAAAATAATTACCACAAAAGATTTTCCAAAGATTATTTATTTATTTATTTATACTTCATGCACATAAAGGTACAGAGGCGGACTTAATGCCTTAGGCATTTTCTACCAGTCAACCTTTGGGTGATGCAGAGAAGAATAGTGGTAGGTGCAATAAAAGAGAGAGAAGGAAAAAAAAGGCACTATAAAAAAGATATACAAATGAATCATAGATACAATACAATATAGGTAAATATAATATATACATAATTATATGAACTATACAGATATTGGTCCAAAACGACAAACAGAGAAACATTAACGTTGTGATGATACTACTGCCAACTTCTTACGAATATGCTCGCGAACCTCAATCTCACTGTTTATCACTGTTTCTATAGTTTTTTGTGTGAATATTTAGAAATTCATCTCTTATCTCAACATTCGGAAACCTGAAAATCGATCATTCAGTTTTATGTAGTTATGTCTATCGCAGCAATTCTGTCGGTTCTACGGCTGAAATGGCCGGCGCATGCCACAAAATTTGTCGGAACTTTATGTAGCCACCTATATTATAACTCTGTGATTGGTTTCATTTCAATCATGGAAGGTATAGGACTGCAAGTGGTGGTGCATTCTGAGCAGGAACACGCAGAAATCGTTTTGGGAACAATTTAATTGCGCGGAGAATGAAATTCCCTGCCAGAATCTGTGTTTCCTGATAGCTAAGGGTCTTTAAGTCAAGACAGACCATTACATGTTTGCTGTATGGACTTTAAAAGAGACTTTGACCCCTGATTTTGCTTCGGTGTTTCTTCTCAGTAGCCGGCTAGCAAACACCGGCCTCATCTAATTTAAATTGACAAAAAAATTGTCGAGTAAAGTGTTTTGTTTTAAATACTTATTTGCAAAATAAATATCATTTCTCAATGAACTAGCTTATGCCAGCGGTTTCGTCCGAGTGAAAGTAGGTTTTTCTATACTAACTTTGGACCCTTAAGGGGTGAATTTTAGAAAATTCTCTCTTAGTGCTCGCCTATGTCATAAAAGGAAGCCTTGTGCAGAATTATATATTCCTAGTTCCAGTAGTGATAACACTGTGCTGTGATAACAATGAAAGAATAGGTTCCTCACTAGCCCTGGGTTTAGGATGGGTCAAGGATACCCCACTTGGCCAGGTTATATCAACCTCAGCGCAGTTCTATGAACCTAGTATAGTCGAGGTTTTCGTAAGCCCGTACTACCGGGCTAACTGTGGAACCGGGCTTGCCAGCTGATGTCGTTGACCCGAATCCTGTGACGATGGGATGGGTGCCTCCCTCGCCCCCTCAGAAGGGGGGACTCGCGGGGGTGAAGAGGGGGCGGTTGTGTACGGGGAGGGAGTTCGTAAACACTGTTCGACGATACGAGAATGGTGCGATCGATATGAGGTTTGGCATCGTGAGTGGTTTGTGAAGATTCTGGCAGAGCAAGATAATGATAGGGTCTCTCCTGACACAAACGTTGAATAAACAGTTTTATTACTGTTCTGGCAATTATATATATTGTATATTGTTTGTATTCATCATTATCATCATCATTTCAGCCACAAGACGTCCACTGTTGGACATAGACCTCCCCTATACGACTCCACGACGAACGATCCTGTGCGTCTCGCATCCATCTTGTTTGTATTGTATATAAGTAAATAGTACACCACGAACTACCTGCGTATCTTTTTCTCCTTCTCTGTCAAATCCATCCAAAGGTTGTCTCAAAAAAATTGCTTTTAGCGATAAGACCTCCCATTGTGAAACCCTTTTAATTTTAAGTTCCTATTGTAATATTGATCACTGTTGTAAAATACAGAATATATCTATCTATCTATCTATCTGGCATAGCAATAGATTAATTAAACCATGCATGCATGAAAAAAATATTCGTTGTCGAACCAATTTACCAATAAACTAGCTTTTGTTCGCGGCTTTGCCCGCATACATAAAATAAAGCTCATGTCACTCAGGAATAAAGCAGCTTTCTATCGGTGAAAAAAATTTTCGCAATTGGACCAGTACTTTCAGAGATTACCTCCTACAAAGAAACAAAAAAACTTTACCTCTATAAAATATTATTGTAGATAAACAAAAATAGAATGCTAATTTTAAATAATAATATGGGAAGAGTGATATGAAAGAAAAAGGAAGTTAGTGATAGCATGACGAGCGACAGGGCAGAATGGAAAAAAAAAAACGTGTTGCGCCGACCCCAAATAACACGGGACAAGGGCAGGAAGATGATGATGATGAATTGTGAAAATAGTACCAAAATAGATAGATAGATAAAAAAGGAAGGTAAGCAAACGAGATATAACAATTTTAAACAAATATATATTTTTCTCTCTCGGCAAGACGCCGTTTTCTATGCCATACGGATGTCATGGCTTTTGACGTCAAAGACCATACAGCTTTGAAGCTACTGTCACACTCTGCGACGAGTTGATTGGAGGTTCTAAACTTTACTTGTAATGAAATGCTTGATAGCTTATAAGTTTCTTTGTATTTTTCTTCAATCAATTTAATATATGCCCATTTTGATACAATCCTTCTGTCAGATCTCTTCCAACTAGACATTTCTGTTTTATACTTAATCATCATCATCTTCCTGGCCTTATCCCGTATTATTTGGGGTCGGCGCAACACGTTTTTTTCTTCCAGTCTGCCCTGTTACTCGTCATGCTATACTGTTTTCTACTTAATATTTAAACCTATTCTAGAACAACAAAATCCTTACGAGTATATTTTACAAGCCAGTTCTTTAAGCTAACTCATGCGATCTCTTTTCGATATCACACTACACTCCCTACCTACCTCATTCACTCTGAATAATCTTACATTTGAAACCGTGACTTTGAACACCCCAGGAAGTACATTTCCACACGACAATCCTATTTATAGAACAAGCAGTGGAAACAAATTGCCACCCTTAAGACATCACTGTAAATGTACAACTGGTAGCAACCCCCACACATTTATTAACATCTGAAAACCCACCATATTTTCAACTAAATAAAGTACAATTTGCTGTGACATTCCAGTCAAACTTTATTGAATAAAGCGATACTATCTTGCAATTGAAATTCAACCTTCCAGCTCAAAGTTTAAGTTGAATTTACTTTGAGACGTAAATGTAATAGCTAATATTTCCTGTTTGACGCGGCCGTTGTAAAATATACCGTATTGCTTAGAAAATAAGATGTGTTTTGTGTTGTGTAAGGTTAAATACATTTAGTATTACAAATACAGGCAGTTTCGCAGAGCCCGTCGCGAGAGATTTGATATCGTTTTTTGCAAGTGTCTCCGTATACTTGTATAACGTAGTATATAACTGTTCATCGTTGCCTTTGACAATTTTCTAATATATTTCTCTGCTGGAACCGTAATTGGGTAGCAAGAGGATGTTTTAAGAAGGTTTAAGTGAGTTTTGGAGCTAGCTAAGTACTTACACTCGAGTCGATCATCTAGGTTAAGCTACTTTGCCATGGATGGGTGCCCGTCTTCGTATTGAGACAGTTCCGTTTCTCGCAAAGCATGTTAAGTCATTGGTCCTGCTGTTATTGGTGGATTTTTGGAAGCCGACCCTCACATAGTTCGGAAAAAGCTACAAAAAATAATTGAATGGAATTAAAAGTTCAAAGAATGTGTTAAAAGTAGAGTATTCAACACGGGAATAAAGCTATCTTTGTCATGGGCGGTTGGATTTCTTCACCTCTCTCAGGATCTACATTAACTCCCTCACAGTGCTCGGGAGTTAATTATACAGCTCCCTCACTGCGTTCGGGATTAAAACTTAGGATCTTTGTTTCGTTCGGAATTCAACATGCCGCCCGCGACTTTCAGACACTTCTTTATCACCTAGTTACGTAATCTACTATGATTGTACAGCAAATTAATAACAACAAAACCCAGCAAAATACCTACTCTATGTGCTGTTCCAGGTCATACCTGTGTACCTGTGTGAATTTCATTCCAGGTGTGAAAAACATAAACACACATAGGTACAAAGTTTCCCCTTTGTAATATGCTTAGTGTGATGTTCTATAGTAATTATAACTACACGGAGATGAAAAACCGGGCAAGTGCGAGTCAGACTCGTGCACTGAGGGTTCCTTACAAATTTATCTATAAAAACAGTTCAATTCCCGAATTGAGTTACAAAGATTTTTCCGAATCGCAAAAAAAAAGTTTTTTTTTGTGTCGTAAATACAAATTTTCAGTTTTCAGATTTTTTCTATACTTGTGCTGTGAGACCTTGCTCCATGCCAAATTTCAGGATTCTCAGTCAACGGTAAGTACCCTATGAATTTTGATTCCATTGAGAGTGTTGAAATACACGATTTATACGGTGACATATTCGGCCGTATCTTAATTTTTTTCGTTAACTCAGAAGTTTGATTTTTTCACAGCTTCAAGAAACCGCAGACTTGAGTATATGGTTATAATTTCAACTCCATACCTTCAAGCGTTCACGAGAGAAACGGTCTTGACAGACAGAAAGACAGACAACAAAGTGACCCTAGAACGGTTCCGGTTTTTCCTTTTGAGGTACCTTAAAAAGCCACAACTCAATCGGACGAGTGGGAAGTGTGCGGGTGAAAATCGATGACAACACTCAAACGTTCGCTATTCACATGTTACATGTTATATCTCAATTCGCACAAATATCAGCTATCTATTTCACAGCTTTTGCTATTTCTGCCATAAAAATAGTTTACACTTGTATCTAATATCAGAGATTATAGTTGCCCTTTAGGACTATCACTATATCACTACGCGCTGTCGACGACTGGGGCTCTGTCGGACGGCGAGCTACTCATTGCTCGACGTCCGCAAGTGCGTGTCTACTGTAGTTAGTTTTTGGGGTCTGGGGTCTCGACGGCTGGGGCGTGAGGTTGTTCGTTCTTGCACGCGAGCGGCCTCCTTCTTCGCTAGCATTACTGCTACGCTGAAGGAGGCGACCGCCAGCCACTCCTTCTCACTCCGGACCGTAAATTGTACCAGGGCCCGATCGCCCCCACGAAGACATAACGGTGCTCCGCCCACCGTGTCCTCCGAGAAGTTCACACAATGGTGACAGCCGGGCGTTTCTTCCACCTGAATCCGGTGCAGAAGGTAAGAACGCGGTGACGTCTTTCTAGCGACTCCTCAAAGAGGGGACTTATCGTCATAATTATGGCGTGCCCAGCACTGGCTGGCGACAGTTACTGTCACCATTCCACCATGAGATCCCGCTGGAACTCTGTCCGCCATGCGGTGACTTGTCGCGGCAGCGGAGTTTGAACGAACACCGGTGGGTTTTAGTCAGTAAAAGTCTAGCTGTCTCTCTCAATCCACCCAGAAGTGGAAGAGTTACTAGACAATTTTCTTTGCGAGAGCTACGGTAACTCTTTCGAACAATCCACAGCCCTAGCAGGCATCGGCCTTAACTGACTCCATGAATCTAGTTGAGCGCCGACGACCCAGGCTTAGTCTTTATTGAACGGTCGGACGGCGAGCTATCCATCCGAGAGCTGGCGCCTGCAGTGGCCGAAAATCGCTCTGCTACTCCCGTTGGGAGCTCGAAGACGCCCCGGGCGTTGGCCGGTAGGATTCCTGCCACCTACTTTGCTCGCATTACCAGGCCCTGGAATGTAATGGTTAACTGAATACGAGTCAGTTTTAGTCAATAAAAGTCTGACAGTCCCTCGTTCCCACGATGGAATGTCAGACTTTTCCTTTGTGACTCTGGAAAGAGTTATTTTATGGTTTCTCATCAAAAATAAGACATAAATCCATTTACGAACCTCAGCAAGCGTAGCTTAACTTCAAAGCATGAAGTTTGCTCACAGATAAATAAAACAGTATTATTTTATCCGTAAATTTGCCCTTCATCTACTCATAAGCAGTAATACTAGTGAAGGAGGCGGCTGCACGCATCAGGTAACGGACTTCCTCACACACCAGCCGCCGTAAACCCGACCCTGACTGCCAGCCACCGAAGGCGTGGGTATGCGGTCAACGAGCAATGGGTAGCTCGCCGTCCGGATACCCGGTAACCGCCCCCAGGCCGAGCCCGAGTCGTTGAAAGAGCGTAGTGTTCCACGCGCGCCTCAAAAAGATGTCGGCAAAACCGTAGGAGTCCAGCAGGGCCGAAGCTTTCTGGGGCCGTGGGTTGGCTTTCGAAAGCGAGACCCGTGGTCCTAGAACTCAAAAGGTAACTGAAGGAACATAGGTTTTAGTCAATGAAAATCTGACACTCCCTCCCGTTCCACCCTAGAAAAGTTACTGTATAACTTCAAACCTGAAAAAAAAGCATAAATATTATTTATTTATTTAACAATTTAAGTACACTTAATAATAAAGAAAAGAAGAAGGAAACAGAAGAATGGTACAAAGGTGATGCTTATTTCTAAAGAAATCTCTTCCAGCATACTTGCGAAAGGAGAGTTGGAGAAAAGAGAGATGTAGACACTGAGTGTAGAAGTACACACAAAATACATAGCTAACAATGAAATAATACAACATCCGAAAAAATTAATAAAAAAAGATATACTATTATAATTATTTATATAGACATTACACGTTTATTTATTATGTTCTATTCTAAAACAAAAACAGCATTGAGCACAGTACTTTATTGAATGCACTAAACACCTAATAATTTCACCTACTGACGCCAAAACTTCAAGTCTTCACAATCAAAAGGTCAGTTCGTACTACGTAATAGCATTATTAAATAACGGAAACTTTCAAACCTTGGTTTGCAAGGCTAACACGCGATCGTTAACTGAATTACACGCAAATACCTTTCTTTTTTTTTTTTTTTAGAGAGGTAACTTGTGCGCCTGACCATCAATGACTGCATCTCCGCTTACCATCAGGTGGGATCGCAGTCAAGCACTGGTTTATATAAATTAAAAAAAAAAAAAAAAAAACTTTCAAAAAGTGCCCGAACTTTAATCGTCACAATGATCTATTCGTATATACCTTTTTCGGGTTTTTTTTTTATTGGGTGGAAAAATCATCTTATGACAAAACCCGCTCTTGGGCGGAGCGGGAGATAGTGTCAGACTTTTACTGACTAAAAACCCACTCCTGTTCCTTCGTTGCCTTCGTCCCAGGGCCCCGGGTTTCGCTTTCACACTACCCGCGGCCCCAGTAGACTTCGACCCTGCTGGGCGCCCTACGATTTGCTGACATCTCCTTGAGCGCGCGTGGAACAGTACGCGCCGTCGACGACTTGGGCTCGGTCCGGACGGTTACCGGACGGTCGGACAGCGAGCCACCCATTGCTTGACGTCCGCAAGCCCGCGCCTACGGTGGCCGGAAATTGGGATCGGAATCCCAGCGGCGGTTGGAGCGTAAGGACCGTTGCCTCACGCGATCGGCCGCCTCCTTTGCTAGCATTACTGCTTCGCAGAAGGAGGCGACCGCCTGCCACTCCTCCTCGCTCCGGACCATGGCCTGAACCAGGGCCCGTCGCGAAAGGTCGCTGCCGCCAATTGCCTCCACGAGGACACGGCGTTGCTCTGCCCAAACGGGGCACACCTCCACCGTGTGCTCTACCGTGTCCTCCGGGCGGTCCACACAGTGGCGACACCCGGGCGTCGTTTCCACACGAATCCGGTGCAGGAACTTCCCGCTCCAGCCCTCTCGCTCCATAACAGAGACAGAGTCTGGGCGCGAGAGGTCGCCACTGCCAATCGCTTCCACGATGACACGGCGGGGCTGATCTCCATTGTGTTCACCAGGCGATCCGCACAATGGTAAAACTCAGGACTTTTTTCTTGCCGAACCCGAAACAGGAACCTCCCGAAACAACCATATCCGGTGAGGGTCTACGTCAAGTGGAAAGTGAGGATATCGTAGCGATTCTCTAAACTCCCCACAAAGATGAAATTTATAGTTATAGTCGTTTGATAAATATGGAAAGTCACTGTAGCCCTCGGCTCCATAAAACCCTCGCCTACGGCTCAGGCGAATTCCTCCAAACTTTGTCCACTTGTATCAAAATGTTTATTCTACCAGTATTATAAAACAGACTTCTACAAAGCCAATTCCAAACAGCTTGCAAAATATGCGGGTCGCTGGTTTAATAGAGACGTGCTCATAACAAAATGCTTCAGACAGAGGTAAGTTATTCTGCATTTTATTATGTTGTGTAAAACAGAGAGGACGCAATGGAATTAATGTTTGAAGCGGAGCTTTACATACAGGTTGTTGTATATTTGAATTTATAATTCAAGATTTCACTCATTTTATAATATTTTACAATATTTTCAATTTTTCAATGTATTATTTCATTTTATTCCACTAATCTGTGAACAAACGGGCACAAAATAATTATTTATTTTCTGACATGTAAAACACTGGATATTAAGCATGCATTTAAATTTTATGACACAGTATTAAAACATGCACCCTGCAAATTTTACATGTAAAATAATTAAATTACATTACATTATATGGATTCTAATTAATATTATCATTACGATTTATTACATTATGCTAAACATTCGTCAATAATTAATTACATCTTTTTTTAAATTAAATTAAATAATTATCGATTCATTCATTCATTTATTAATTTTAAGCATATAGGAAATGTAGTATTTGTCATTTATTTGTTTCATATTTACGTTGAGGTATATTAATAAAAGGTTGATCAATTTACAATTTATTTCTTGACAAAGAGTTTTGATTCATAAATAGTACATTTATATACCTATTGGTTGTTGGAACAAGAGTCAGTTTAGTCATATTACAACTACCCACCAAGCTTTCACGAGCATTACAATTATACTCTATTCCAGTAGCGTAAAATCATTAAACATGTTCACCCAGTTTTAGAAACGTCTTATAAAAGACCAGTATATACGTAGTTATGTAATGAAAACTTTAACTGAATCTGTGTATATATAAACACGCGATCGTAAACTGAATTACAGACTAAAACCATTTGAAAACTAGGTTATTTTACTCGCTGATACGAGTTTAAGACTTTGAGCTATTTGACTTAGGTTAAGAAGTCCTTCAGGTGACGCAAAGTAGGCAGTGATCTAGGTAACTTAGGTTAGGCAGAGATTCAGGTGAATTAGGGTAGGTAGTGATCTAGGTGATTTAGGATAGGCAGTGATCCAGCTGCCAGAGAGTAATCTAGGTGACTTAAGTTAGGCAAAGATTCAGGTGACTTAGGGTAGGCAGTGATCTAGGTGACTTAGGATAGGCAGTGGTCTAGGTGACTTAGGATAGCAGCGATCCAGGTGCCAAAGAGTAATCTAGGTGACTTAAGTTAGGCAAAGCTCCAGGTAACTTAGGGTAGGCAGTGATCTAGGTAGCTTAAGGTAGGCAGTAAGCTAGATGGGTTAACCCGTAGGGACCCGTAGGGGTCCAGAAAGGCCGATGCCCGCTAGAGCCGCGGGGATTTTCTGAAAAGGAAACCCATAGTCTCAGAACGCAAAGGACGACTGAAGGACACAGGTAGGGTTTTAATCAGTAAAATTCTAATATAATAGAGCGGGAGAAAAGAGTAGGCTGTGATCCAATTGACTTATAGAAAGCGATGATCCAGATGGCTTAGGGTAGGCAGTGATCCAGGTGACTTAGGGTAGGCAGTGATCTAGGTGACTTAGGGTAGACAAAGAACAGAACACAAACTCAATGCTACTTTGCCCACAATTGGTCAGGCATGAGGCAGACATGTCCTTTCCAGTCCCATTTATCCTGTTCCTGAATAAATGTTTGGAGTTAGGGGGAACAGAGACTTTAACCTCTGTTCCACCTAACTCCAAACTGGTGACCCCGACATGATACCATTTTGGAGGTATGCAGAACAGATAGTAAAGTCCTGCAAACCCCGTTGAAAAGGGAGGATCCTCCGACCAGACAGGTGTTATGTCTGGTGGGCAACTGCCCGATAGGTGATTTCGGGCTGTTCTATATATTCAAATCGCGCGGAGAACTTTAATTGCGCGATGCAGGATTAGTACTTATGTGACGCCATAGATGTCGCTACAAATGCAAGCTAACATCACAAAAGGAAAACAGTAATTCAATCTTCAAAACACATAAGAAAAATCATAACCATATTTCACCTTTCACATTCCCTACCCCCATAAACCGCAAAAAGGGTGATAACTCTGCTCGGCTCCCACCGTTTTTAGCGTGAAGGTGAATAATAAGGCTGTGTGATAGCAAAGAGCCCCCAGGTCCAAAATATTACCATTTAAATTGCCCAGCTCGGGCACTCAGGGTTGTACAACATGGTTGGTTTTATTTATTTTTAGGATTACTTGGAATTGGCTTGGGCGTTCTGTATTTGGGTTAACCCTAATAGATGGTAAGAATTAGAGTTACTCTTGTTTTGTTATACCTATAAAACGCCAATTGTGTGTCCGTTATGTTATGATTTATCAATGATTCCAATGTAGACACACACACCACACACACACACATACACATACACACAAACACACATACATACTCACACTCACACAAATTGTCACACTGATGTGTACACTTCTTAATACCCATGGGTTGTTCGAAAAGGAACTCCGGGGTCCTAGAACGCAAGGCAAAGAAGGAATATAGGAGTGGTTTTTAGTCAGCAATAGTTTGAAATGCCCTCCTGCTCCGCCCTGGAGTGAGAGAAGTCGTTGGATGATTTCCCACCTAAAAACCTAATTCGTCTGAAATCTAACGTAGCTAAAATCCTAGTTAGAGGAGCCATGGAATACAGTTAATAGAATAAGTACTCGAGGCATAAAGTACACACCAATAACATTTTGTTTGTCATAATCGATCGACTTAGCTCTATTCTAACCGGAATGGTATTTTCTTTTTGGTAGTAAATCATCCAATGACATCCCCTGCTCTTGGGCGGAGCGGGAGATAGTGTCAAACTTTTACTGACTAAAAACTCACTCTTTGGGCTTGCGGACGGGGAGCAATGGGTAGCCTGCTGTCCGACCGTCCGGTAACCGTCCAGTCTGAGCCCAAATCAGCAAATCGTAGGGCCACAGCAAGGTCGTAGCCTACTGGGGGGCCATGGGTAGTGTGAAAACGAAATCCGGGCCCTGGGACGAAGGAAACGAAGGAACAGGAGTGGCTTTTTAATCAGTAAAGTCTGACACTATCTCCCGCCCCGCCCAAGAGCGTGTCATGTCGTTAGGTGATTTTCCCAACGGGAAAAAAAATTGTGTGTGGCTGAGTGTATCTACTCCTCCACGCTTAAACGTCTGAACGAATTGGATTAAAAATTACCACGTGGGTAGACCATGTCCTGAAATAGATCATAAGTAGGTACTTTTTAGGGTTCCGTACCTCAAAAGAAAAAACCGGATACCTTATAGGATCACTTTGTTGCCCGTCTGTCTGTCTGTCTGTCAAAACCCTTTATTTCGGTAACGCGTATGTAGAGGTATCGAGTTGAAATTAAAACCATATACTCTGAGGTCCCTAGAAGCTGTAAAAAAATCAAACTTCTCAGTAATTGAAAAAAAAAGATACGGCCGTTTATGTCGCAAAAAACGTATATTTCGACACTCTCAAAGGAATCTAAATTCGTATAATACTTCCCATATAAGCATAGGCATAATCAGCCTTATAATTTTCCCACTGTTGGGACTCAGGCCTCCTCTCTAGGAGAGGGAATGGACCGTAATCAACCACCGGGCCCAGTGCGGATTGGTGGACGTCACATTTATTCGAATATTTTGGTTCTAGGAGATGTCGGTTTCCTCAAGATGTTTTCCTTCACCGTTTTGAAAGCAGTGTTGATGAAATTAACTACCCAAAGTAATGCACCTGGCTGGGTTTGAACTCGCGACCTACAACTCGTAAGTAGGAGCTGTTACCACTGGGCCACCACTGCCCGGTACTTCCCGTTGACCAAGAATCCTTAAATTTGGCATGAAACAAGGTCTTATAGCACAAGTCCAGTGTCTATGGTGCAGCACAATTATGCCCGATTCATACATGGGCCGCTAGATTGCTGTATTTTATTGTGCGTCTATTTCGGCAAAATAAACATATTTTCTTTTCTTTTTTTTTTTCTTTTTTAGTATAGGAAAAATTCTGAAAACTGTCTGTTTGTAGTGTAGCGTGTACGTCATAATTTTTTTTGTGATTCGAAAACCTTCGTAACTCAATTCGGGAATAAAACTGTTTTCATAGGTAAGTATGTACGGAACCCTCAGTGCGCGAGTCCGACTCGCACTTGCCCAGTTTTTTTTATCCCTTTACATGATTTTTGACTTTCTGGCAGGCGAAGGCGCTGGCAGAAGATAGTATTTTTTTTAATAATGCAACTCGCGTGCCAGCCCTAGCGACGGCAGGAAAACTTTGCATAGTTATTTTACTTGTAAAAGCGTAAAATACTACCACAATAACTTTGGCCTCGCCACGGCCATATTTTTACTAAACGATTTTATGAATGAAACCCAGAAAATTTCAAGGCAGTTAAAGTTTTAATTTTGAAAACCTGATGCAAACCGTAGGGGCTTAGCAGGGTCGAAGCCTACTGGGGCCAAGGGTCTGCTTCTGAAAGGAAGACTCGGCCCTGGTATGAAAGGCAACGAAAGAACAGGAGTGGGGTTTTAGTCGGTAAAAATCTGACGCACCCTCGCTCTGCCCAAGAGCGGGGGATGTCACTGGATGATTTTCCCTCCGAAAAAAAAATGAGGCATACAGAATTAAAATAGAGGGCGACACTTGAGGCATATGTCCAGTAGTGGATGATGAAACGCAAAACTGAAGTGGCAGTGTGCAGGGCACATTGCTCGTAGAACGGATGGTGAGTGGGGCCGAAAGGTTCTAAAAAGACGCAGCGTTGTACCTCCTTAGAGCTCCCACAAGGTGGACCGATAACTTGGTGAGAGTCGCGGGAATGCGATGGATGCGAGATATACAGGACCGTTCGTTGTGGCGACACTTTAGGGAGGCCTATGTTCAGCTGTGGACATCATTCGGCTGAAATGGTGATGATAAACAATTTTAACCACGTTTTTTAGTAAACTTAGTCATTAGAATCTCATTTCTGTACTGTAAAACCACATATTTATAGTACGTTTCTGAATCAGAGAAAAAAAGGGGAAAAAGTTATTGTAAAAGTGAAACTTGTGTTCAAAAATACAAGTTGTATAAAAATACCGAGTACATCGAAGGGCTGGAACAATTTGCCTACAGCGGTCTTCCCGTCCAACAATAATTTAGGTGTCTTCAAGGCTAGAGTGAATAGGCTCTCAATAATCTAGTGCACTTCACCATCAACGAATGCTTCACTGCTTATCATCAGGTGGGACTGCAGTCAAACACTAGTTTATAACATATAAAAAAATACAATACAAGTTGTATAACAATACAAGTTGTATAACAATACAAGTTGTATAACTATACAAGTTGTTTAAAATACAAGTTGTTTAAAATACAAGTTGTATAAAAAATAAATTACGTAAAAATACAAGTTATTAAAAAAATTGTTATTGTAAAGGTTTTGATATCTGCCATCCCTACGAAGTATTTCATCCTACATAGACATTCAACTTATGCCTGCTTCTTCATTCCCTCTCTTCGAACCTCGTCCAAACTAGTTAAAAGTTCGCGAAGTCTCTCGCTAGCATTGTCTAACTCGCCTCGCTTTGTCTCCTAACTGCTCGTTAGAATCGCGCTGCGAAAATTTTCAAACAAGGCTACATGCTCGATATATGTTTCCTTGTGAAGTATTTTGATGACATACAATTAGAGAATGGAATAAAAATACTTTTATTCGGGACAGACACAGCACAATGGTTACCAACACGAAGTAATAGAATAAAAGCACAGAATGCGCCGAGCCTGACCGCACCGAAAGGGTGACCATCTCAGCATTTGCTGGGCGTCAGACTCCTAGCGCTGATTTTCAATTAGCACCCCGCAATTACGCACGGACGAAGGTAGAGCTACAGACAGAATGCAATCTGAACTTTGTAGTGTCAGCTTCTTGACTTTTCATACAGAGAAGGGATACGAGACAATTACTACTCCCAGGGGTATTTTTTTTAGGTGGGACTCCATCCAATGACTTCTCTCGCTCTTGGGCGGAGTGGAAGTGCTTGTAAGCCGTTTACTGACTAAAACCAACTCCTGTTACTTCTTTGCCTTCGTTCCAGGTTCTGGGGTTCTGTTTCACACAACCCATAACCCCAGTAGGCTTCGACTAGACTACTACTAGACTTTTCTGAGCCCCTATGGTTTGTTGACACCTCCTTGAGGCGCGCGTGAAACACTACGCGCCGTCGACGATTCAAGCTCGGTCCAGACGACTACTCCCAGGGGGTGAAAATTCGTTATTATGCAAAATTTTATTCCTTGGACTAAGACACTTGAAACTTACCACCGGACCGGAAAGAAGAAGAAGAAGAGAAGAAGTCAGTCAGGTTCTTCTTTTGTATACACCCCTATTTTTTAATTAGTAAAAAAAAAATGGGGATCTGTCTGTATCCATTACTGATTTATATTTTTGTAGTAAAAGTAAAAAAAAAAACAAAATACGAAAGTTTTCTACGAAAACCTAAATAAATAAAAAAAGGTTGTCATTATTCATTATTAATGCTAGTTTTCAATATAACTGCACACTGGCAGAAGTCACTAACTAAATTTTAATATATGTATATGGATACTTGGCAGACAAAGCGACGACGGCGCGTTCAAGTTATATCATGCGTCATAATAGTGGACGTAATCTGTATGAAGGACATATGGAAATAAGTATGTTTGTAATTGTTAAAGATTATTTTGAAGGATTTTTAGGGTTCCGTAGTCAGCTAGGACCCCTTATAGTTTCGCCAAGTCTGTCTGTCTGTCCGTCCGTCCTCGGATAATCTCAGTGACCGTTAGCACTAGAAAGCTGAAACTTGGTCCCAATACGTATATCAATCACGCCGACAAAGTGGTAAAATAAAAAGTGGAAAAAATGATTTATTGGGGTACACGTAAATTAGGGAGTGATTTTTTTTTTCATTTCAACCCTAACGTGTGATATATTGTTGGATAGGTATTTAAAAAAGAAAATCTCCATGTCACTAGCGGGCCCTGCTGGGCCCCTAAGATATGCTGTGATATCTGTTTGAGAAGCGCATCGACGACTTGGGCTCGTTCTGAACAATTACCAGATGGCCGAACGGGGAGCTACTTATTGCTCATCGTCCGCAAGACCGTGACCGCCTACCGTAGCTAGCTATTATTATACCGTTTATTCATTAATATTTACATATAAATTATGTTTTTAAATATTTCAATAGAAAATAAAGAAAACATACACAAAAATAGCCCACCGGTATCGAGAACAGGGTCCAAGCTACCCGTGGTCAAGGCTCCAGAGAAAGAAACCTCTTACCTACACTATATTATTATTAGTAAATTGAAGGCTTGAGATATTTTCCTTTCTTTTTCTTTTTATTCTCGATAGGTTCGCGCTTGACCGCCATCTCACCTGATGGAAAGCGACGATGCGGTCGACGATGGAACGCGCTTACCTAGAAGTAACCTATTCACTCTTGACTTAAAGATTCCTAACTAAGGAAACTTCAAAAATTTGTCATAATTGGTAAATTCATAATAAAATCAATCATTCATAATAATTGCTGTCATTAATTTATTCATTCATAATCCTGTACAATATTTCCATAAATTTTGGGATATAAACAAACGCTAATAACTTTGCTGTTTATGAAGATTATTTATTGAGACTTTAATAATAACAAGACCTTTTCTAATAAACCCTTTAAGTATTTGTACTAATTAAAAATTAGTGGTGTATAGAGGATTACAACGAAGCGATACCGAGCCTACATCATCTTCCTGCCCTTGTCCCGTGTTATTTGGGATCGGCGCAACACGTTTTTTTCTTCCACTCTGCCCTGTCACTCGTCATGCTATCACTAACTTCCTTTTCTTTCATATCACTCTTCACACAATCCATCCATCTTTTCTTTGGTCTCCCTCTCCCCCTCCATCCATCCACATGTAAACTCATACCTCTTTTAGTAACATGCGTTTCATCCCTCTTCTTCACATGACCATACCAAGACAAACGATTCCCTTTCAACTTTTCAGTCACTGGCGCCACTTTCAAACTTCCCCTAATATATTCATTTCTCACTCTCCATTCTCCACACCATTCCACTCTCCATTCTCGTCACACCATACATCCATCTTAACATTCTCATCTCCGCTACATGCAATCTTTTTTCATCCGTCTTTTTCACAGACCAACATTCTGATCCATACAGTATGACAGGCCTTATCACGGCCTAGTAGATTTTACCCTTCAACTTGACGAGCATCCGTGGGTCACAAGTTGTTCCCGTGACCTGTCGCCATTTCATCCATCCTGCGTTGATCTGCAGCATCCGTTGAAGCGATACCGAGCCTACGGAAGCCGGGAAAGCATTAGGCCGTAGCAAACAGCGTAGCAACGTAGCAGCCGCGTAGCACCCTCGTAGCTGCGATTGCTACGAAAAGGTAGTGGCCAAAATACGGCTCAAGATTGACAAGCAGTGGACAAAATTGGTTATTTATACCTACTATAAATCTTAATAATTATTATTAATTGTTAAAATAATATCACGTCAGCTAAAGTTTACATAAATAATATAAAATAATTATTATTTTCATTAATTCAGTGTTTCCGTGGTTCTTGCAACGATTTTGAAGTTTTTTTTTTTTACAAATTAACTCATTTCCTCCGACTTTTACCAAGACCACAAGGTGTAGCAGGTTTATAAGTTCATAAACTGTAATTTAAGTCGTCTTAATATATGTACACTGTGGGCCAAAGTTTATATGAATGGTGGGCCATAACCTTTTACTGAATTGCAACTATTAATCATGTCGTTCCATGTACAATATTGGTATGCAACTGTATCCAGTAAGACTGGAAGCTGATCCCAACATAGTTGGGAGAAGGCTAAGCTGACAATATGAGTGTACCTTAACATTTTGCTGGGGCAATTGTAGATTTTAAAAAAACTAGCTTTCGCCCGCTCGCTTGAAAATAGATTTCTCCATACAAACTTTGGGCCCCCTTTTCATCCCCTTAGGGAGTGAATTTTTGAAAATCCTCTCTTATTGCTCACCTACGTTATAAAAGGAAGCCTTGTGCAAAATTTCATGCTTCTAGTCCCAGTAGTTTCGGCTGTGCGTTGAAATGTCAGTCAGTCAGTTTCCCCGTTTCTTTATATATATAAAGAAGATAAACAAACTAGTCCATGCTTTTTGCCCATGAGGTACACAATTTTAAAAACGAAAAACAATACACAAAATAATTATGCAGAAAAAATAGGATAAAATCATTACATTAAATTAAAAGAAATTATAAAATAATAAATTAATAATGGTTAGTTAATTAAAAAAATATCAAAGCCCATTTATTAACATTATTATAAACTACGCAATAATTAACATTGTCGCATGTGAAATATTCCAACCCGGAACTTTTATAGTCCATATAAATTAATTTTAGCTTACGACAATTAAACATGCGAACACGTGCTAATTTAATATGTATTCAAAGCTGTAAAATAACCTTAAAAGTCCATTTAAAAAATCTAAAGTTTCTATTTTACAGTCTTGCTATGTAATAAATACGAACCTAAAGTGATATTTGTAACTGAAGGACATCTGGCGTGTGCTAAAAAAGAAATATAGGCATTTTTTTATCATGTATATAATCTTCGATCAGTCTATTTGACTAGTCAAATAGGTTGTATTAGATAGAAATGTAAGAGCAGTGGTGGCCGAGTGTTGTAGGTTCAAACCCAGCCAGGCGCATTACTTTTTGTAATTTATTTCATCCCCACTGCTCTCAAAACGGTGAAGGAAAACATCGTGAGGAAACCGGCATGTCCTAGAACCAAAAATTCGAAGACATGTGACATCCACTAACCCGCACTGGGCCCGCGTGGTGGATTACGGCCCGTTCCCTCTCCTAGAGGGGAGGCTTGAGTCCCAACAGTGGGAACATTATAAGGCCGACTATGCTATGCTATGCTAGATCGAAATGTTGGTGGATTAAATCCACTGCCTTAACGCTCCTCAGTCATATAGCACATTAGCTCTTTTCAGTCGATTGATTTAAGAGGGATATAAGTAGAAACATCTTTGTTTTATATAATTATGCTAGCGGTCCCAACAGACGCTGTCCTGTCCTTAAGCTAGCTATTCGTCAGATTAAAAGAATTATAAGCCGATTGTAGCGCCACCTACCGGGTTCAATTGTATTTTCAAACCATTCAGGGACCTAGTCAAACATACAAACTAATCGGTCCAATCGTGAATCGATTTTTGGAAGCGCCAAGTAATAACGCAATCACGACGTCATCTACCGGGTCCAAATTTATTTTTAGTGCTTTCAGGGATCCACTTTTAATAGGAAATAGATACGGAGACAAAAATACGTACGGAGGAATCATTTATCATTTTCCAAAAACAAAAATATCGTTATTCTACAAACACTTTAAAACAAAACAAAAGAAGAGACACAACTCAACTCAAAATTCAAAACCTATCCCAACTTGCGTCACAAAAATCACCCTTCCATCATCGACATACGACTCAACCCTACAAAATATTACCGTAACAATTACAACACATGGAACAATGCAACAACCCCATAACAGGTCAATCCACCTGCTTATTACCACGAATCAACCCTTTCCACCCCTTCCCGGAAAGCTGTACAAGGGAAATTATAGCAACTGGCATTTCCCAGCGACGAATCATTTATTAATAACCAATTTTATTTAAAGAAACAGATGATTGTTTTCGAAGAAGTTAAAAATAGATTTGTTGAACAAAGTTTATGAAAAGAAGAAAAATCTGAGTGTTATTCAATAATCTTTCTTGAAGTTTTCTGAGGTAATTGTTATGACAAAATGTTATCGAAAGTTTTCGGAACTGAGCGATCTTTTTGCAATAGAACTGACTGTCATTTTTGTTGGCAACCGTACTCAATCGTTGACAAATTACGATTCTTACATCACCGTAATAACACGTAATAAAAAGTTACTAACGTAACATCGACACAAATATAAATCGTCGCGAATTTCCATCTAATTTCTAGTGTTTTGTTGGCCCCTCACGGAACCCAGTTACGTCGGGGCCGTGGTTCCCGGGTGCCGATCGATTCGCCCGGGGTAGATCTGGTTTTTTCGGACACTATACCAACGGGAGGGTGAACGAACCCAGTTATGTAAGGCGGGTCGATAGCGGCCGACATGCGCGCGGCTCTCGCAGCTACCCCTCAGTACCGTTCGCGCGCGCTACCCCGACGGACGTGCACTTTATTTTTATCGCGTTTTTTCGTTCCTCTTTCGTTCTTTCCGTTTATGATTTAAGCCGCCACCATGTCGAAAGGCGATGGTGAACAGCAAAACGGTGGTGGCGAGGAGTCCAAGACGAACCTGATCATCAACTACCTGCCGCAGTCCATGACGCAGGAGGAAATCCGCAGCCTGTTCTCCAGCATCGGCGAAGTGGAGTCGTGCAAGCTGATCCGCAACAAGGGCGCGGCCTTCCCGGACGCACTCAACCATGCGCTGCACGGCGGCGGCCAGAGCCTGGGCTACGCCTTCGTCAATTACCACCGCCCGGAGGACGCCGAAAAGGCCATCGCTACGCTCAACGGCCTGCGCTTGCAGAACAAGACCATCAAGGTCTCGTACGCGCGGCCCAGCAGCGAAGCCATCAAAGGCGCCAACCTATATGTCTCCGGACTTCCCAAGACTATGACACAAGCTGAACTCGAGCGACTGTTCAGCCCGTACGGCAGGATCATCACTTCACGGATTCTGTGTGAGAACTCCGGCGGCAGGCCGTTCACGGGTGGCGAGCAGGGGCTGTCCAAGGGCGTCGGGTTCATCCGCTTCGACCAGCGCGTGGAGGCGGAGCGCGCCATCCAAGAGCTGAACGGGACGGTGCCGAAGGGCGCTACTGAGCCGATCACTGTGAAGTTCGCGAACAACCCCAGCAACAACGGGAAGGCGCTGGCGCCGCTGGCGGCGTACCTGCCCGCTGCGCTGCGCTTCCCCGCGCCGCTCGGCCGCTTCAGCTCAGGCAAGTCCCTCCTAGCCATCAACAAGGGCCTGCAGCGCTACAGCCCGCTGGCGGGCGAGCTGCTGGGCGGCGTGCTGCCGGGCGCCGTCGGCTCCGAGTGGTGCATCTTCGTGTACAACCTGGCGCCCGAGACCGAAGAGAACGTGCTCTGGCAGCTGTTCGGGCCCTTCGGCGCCGTGCAGAGTGTCAAGGTGATCCGCGACCTGCAAACTAACAAGTGCAAGGGCTACGGGTTCATCACCATGACTAACTATGACGAGGCCGTCGTGGCCATTCAGTCGCTCAACGGATACACGCTCGGCAACCGAGTGCTGCAGGTCAGCTTCAAGACTAATAAGATCAAGACCATCTAAGGGGGCCGCCCCCTCGGCCTAGCCAGGCGCTAGGACGGCACAGCAGGACGCACCCATACATACTCTCTCCCAGCCGGCAGCCCACCCGCCGCACGACACTCCGCTACGTGGACACAGGCTTGTCACCTTTCAGTGAAAATTTAGTATTTTGTCGTGTTATATACCTATATGTAAAATATTACGTTTTCACCGTGTATATGCGAAAGTGATGGACTTAGACTTTTACGGTGACGTATTCAATGCCAAATACTTGATAAGCATGAGTCTAATGTAATGTAGACATAGGTGACATTCCTATCATTGACCTGACTTCATAGACTGTCTTCCCGAGCCCGCCTCCGTCAGGGTTGCCGGGCGGGCGCTTTTATAATTGTAAAACTAGAGAAATGTTTTTGACTGTATTGTGTGGTAACCCTTTGTTCGGCGCCGGGTACAGTCGGCCGCAAAAATTGGGTTAAGTGTTGAGGAAATCAAAATGGCGCCGAGGTGGAGCCGCTCTGCGCAAGTCCGGATAAGATGGCGCTGCATCAAGGGTCACCACAACCACGCAATAATATTATAAGCTCCACATGAGATGTGGCGCGCCTGGCCAGAACACCGAACATACATATTGGTAATAGTCAATAACAAAATAATAATATTTAAACTTCGCTTATGAACGGTTGTGGTTTAATCGAGAAAATAGTTTTCGAATAAATAAAATAATCTTAGCAATAATAGCCTAAATGCTATGCTCCAATTTTTTATGCGATCATATCGTAATAATTACATTAACGTACGTATTTACGAGATAAGGCCGAGACAGACGAACTACGACAGACCGCGGTGTCGCTCGCCGGACGACGGCCACAATCGAAGTCAAATAGTGTTATATTGTTAAAGATTGGAAAGAAAAAAATATATATTATCTATACGTATATTTTAATCATATATTAAAATTAAGGATGAAAAAAAAACTAATCAAAAACTGTGATAGGTTTTGATAAAATTTTAAAGATCAAAGAACGTGTGGATTGGACTGTCCGCGGTCGCGAGGTCGCGATCCTGGCAGTACTTAGTATTAGAGAAATTTTTGAGATACATTTTCGATGTGGTGATACGCTGAGCACTCGGAGCTGAGCCGCGTCGTTCGGAGGAGACGGATGTCCCGAGGCGCGGGACTCGGACACGGGAAAATCGATCGAGCCATTTCTGGGGAGCGCGCACAGGCGAGCGAGGGGCGGAGGCCCCCGGGCCCGGGGAGGGGGGTGCGCGACCACAACCCACCCCCCACCCAACCCCTCGGTGGGACGAGTCCGTTCGCGGAACAATGGTGCATACTCTAGTCTAACGATATCGTTCCAAAAATAATTAAATCGATGTGTAAACATATGATCGGTACCTGCTATAATAATAATGTATGGATGCGGCCCTGCGTCTATTCGACCTAGGCCTTAATTGTCTTAGTCTAAATCGAAATTTGTAAATAGAAAAAAAAGTTGTTTAATTTAAAATGATAAATGAATAACTAATCTGTACCGCCGCGTCTGAACACGAACCGTTGGGTTCTATAAAACATGAAACTTTACCCGAAAAAGACCTACTATGAAACATCGAACTTGAATAGATATTTTAAATATCGTGCCGTCCTAACGACCCTACGATTTTTGTAAAAAAATATATACTTAATATTATGTAAAAAACAGTTTTGTAACATTTCAAATATTAAAATAAATAGGTATCTACTCATTACATACCAAAAGATGGAGATAAAAATTTACAAGTATTTATATATTTATTATAAATGTAAAACGTGCAATAAGTAATAGCCAGTAATTTAATAAAAAAAATATTATTAAAAAAAAGTCAAAAATGACTCGAAGAGGCGTTGATTGACATAGTATCAACATGTAATGTGGGGTTCGTGCCACTGTTTAGGTACTATTTATTGTAAACTATTTGTTTATCCACACTCAGTACGCGCGAATCGATTCACTAATTTTTTCCATTAATTTAATAACATAAAATCTACAAAAAAATTGCTTAATTTCGATACAGCTTAATGATGCTTTGACATTAAATTTTTTAGACTTAATACTTTTATTAGGAGTACTCTTATTAATTTAGAAAAAAATTGTGAGTTACCTAGGCATCTCTAAACGTCACTTCACCTGTCAGGATTGACAGCTGTCAATTCGAAGTGACGTTTTCAAATGTCGATTATGTTTGATTTAGTTTTAACGGTTGGCTAAGAAATGAGAATTTGTATGGTCGGCGTGTGAAGCACAATATTTGCTATTACTTACAACCTATACTATGTAGTCGTCTCTTAGGTTAAATATAGTTGTTGTGTTTTGTGTTGTTTTCATTCAACATGAAAATTTCAACTATTCTAGTCATATTATTCCGAAAGGAATCATTATTAAATTATAATAAAAAAAATATTTGATATTTTGAATAGTTGAAGTTAATGATCAATGTTGATAATAATAATCTTAACGATAATTTGGTCATAAATTTTTTCATCTTAGATTTACCGTCATTAATTTAGTGTATGTGCAATTAATTGTATTTTATGTGTAAACTTAGTGTGCATTTAACTTATTTAATTTATAATTATTATATTCCTTAATATTAGTTTTTATCGATGTCGATATATCGTCGAATAGTCTCGTCTCTAGTCATGAATGGTACAGATGAACACAAAAGTGTTGGTCACTAGTATATTTATTAGCGTCGATAAAAATTGATGTTTTTTTCGAGAATTCGATAAGGTTAACCTAAATTGATTTATTTATTAGGGAAATATATCGGGCAATTAATCTAGGTCGGGAGCTTGGATGTGCTAACTATGTTTGGTAAACAAAAGTCATCATTCGGTTAAATTACACAATTTTACGAGTCCTTCTTAAAGTTATTTTCTCAAATATTTGCGTAACATAAAGCTTAATACGTCGTATTGAATCGAAACATAAAACACCAAAGTATTTTACGGAAATTTCATCGACTTTTTAGATAATAAATAAGAAATAATGAGATTGCAGAATGATAAAAAATGCAAAAATGATATTTTGGAGTGAAATTGTTCGTTAGGAGTTCGGTTAGGTGTTACGTGACTAGTTAGTAGAATGTTTTGTGCGCCCCTCTTCTTTCGGTAATAATTATAAAAAATAATAATAATTAATAATAGTGCTCAATAGCTTAGAGGGCCATGCCCGTAGTACGTAACGCGAAAAGCAATAAAAATAATTGTGAATTTTATAACAGACAACACGGGTAATTACTACACCATAATTAACTTAATATTTTTGTATGTATTTTAAAATATACTGTAATTCATATCTTCATAGATGTAAGCGGCCGACTCGCAAAACGTTCTACTAATTCAGTATGGTTCATGTTTTAATTGCTATAAAAGATAAAACAAAAATTTGGTCATGGGTCCCGTGTTATAAATGAAAAAAAATTAAAACCTTGCTAGGTATCGCTAGAGCAATCCAAAAAAACCTATTTTATGAAAAATCGTCACGGACCGCGAGATAAGTACAATGAAATCGACTGAATCAGAAATATCATCATTTTAAAAAAAAAAAGTATAGTAATTACAACTTGAACCATCGAAGTTGTCTACAAAGCTATGGTAAATAGGTTGTGGATAAAAACGTCGATGCTAAGTAACTAACCCCACTAAGTGTCAAGGGATAATCTGATCAATAGCATAACGGCTACTTTTTGAAAGGTGTTTTGATGCATTTTTATGAAATTAAAAAATAATAATATTATTAAAAATATTAAAAAATCGTAATTAATTGGCAACACAGAAACAATACTCTAATACGCATAGGCTAATTGACAATGAGGCTGTGAAATTAGCAAAAATAAAGTTAAAAAGACACGTGACGATTGATCGTTATTTAATAAATAAATATTAACGTAAGTTAAATCACAGAACAGAGATCTAATGGGAAGTTAATTTCATGCGCCACAAACTGGTCGGCACACATCATTTCCTAAACGTTTCCTATTGTGTCGATAATCACGAATTCCCAATCGGAAGCATGAGCTTTGCCTAGCGTGGATGGATTCCAACGTGCCATACTCACTCGTTACCAATTCTATCCTGTGAATCATTGAACACCTTTTATAATATAAGGAATGTATGTATCAAGATGATCAGTCCCTTAAGGGATTTGAGCTTCGAGCAGTGTCAGTGGAAGCGCTGAATCCGCTTGAAGCTACATACAGCAATAAAGTGTTTTATATAAAGAATGCGATAGTACATAAGATATAGGTTGCTAGCCCATAGCCTGATGGCTCTGTTCTGTGATTGGAATCATGCAATCACGCGTACAAAAACATATTAATGCCCATATTTAATAAGTAAATCAATTGAAAATAATACTCCAAACTGCGTGAACTGTTTGACTGTCCAGTGTGAAATTATGCTAGAAAATAGTGAGATGGGAATAAAAGCATATAGAGTTTTTCTATACAGCTTATCGTGTAGAATGGAATGGCCTTAAACTCGGACGCAAGCACAAATAATTATCACTGTGGCCGAGATGTACGCGATTCCGATAGTTAGGTCACAAATGAAGAAATGATCTTCCATAGTAAATAAATACGTAAGATTTATATTTCTGCACGTAAAAATATTTCAGTGTCAACACCTAACTGTGTTTCGATATTTGACGCGCCTAAACGATATGCTCAATTTAATAATGAACGCCGCGTCTAGTGTTGTGACACAGCTTCCCTATCGATAACTCTGCATAACGATTGAAATATTTTTCACGTCGTAGGAAACTCGAGACATCGACTAAATGTGTTACTATTACTTCATAAATGTCAAAATTGCTAGTGAGAATACAGAACGCAATGCACAACACCTAATGATACTTGTATGCTGCTACAGCTGTATTGTTATAAAATTATTAATAAAATCTAATACTACATTTGCTCACCTTGTACTTCCTTGTATTTTGGATCCGTTTCTCTAGTAGTATAGCTTAATAGTTTAATGTCTATCGATAATTTTATAAATACAGCTAACTCTAGCAGCCTATTGCTTCCCTATACGCATGATCATCGTCACAAATGTTCCGAACACATAGTGTTGTACGATTTGTTCCGAATAAAATTCTTTTCAACTAATCTCATTGACGATTCTGATTAAAATAGCCCTATGTGTTTTTATCCCTGAATAATCGTTATAGACAGTGAAAACCGGAGCGAGTGGTAAAATAAAATTGACCTGACGTAGGATAAAAAGTTTTATTTACAAACATATTAGAATGAAATTAGCTTGACAATACGCCGTCGGGTAAAAAAACAGATTGCAATAAATATGTAAATAAACATCTAAGGATCGGTCCTGCTTCGGGTAAGCGAATTATGAATAAAAAAAATATTAATAACCCATAGTTTCGAATTTAAAATAAAAAGTAATATCATGTAATATCAATTTCACTGTCTATTTATTAGTATTCGTTTTCGGTGTTGATTCCTCTTAAGCTGCATGATCACAGTTGGTTCCCATTTCGTATTCATATTCATTGATAGATGTTGCTGTTGTATTATTGAAATATTTCAGTGTAGCTGGTTTTATTTTATTGTGATCACTATCGATAAATTTCATTCCGGTTAGCAATAGTGTCGCATCACTATGATTTGCAATACTTTCGACGCGATGGGAACGAACTCAGTGTCATACAGAGTAGATTGTGATACTCCTAGTGCATACTGATAGTCAATACTCATAAACCCATTCCAAAGATCAGAAAGTGTCATCACTTACCACGATCTCTTTCGTGTGAATTTTCTAATGTGTAAAATCAAACCAACTTCCCACAGACTCAATAAGGCTAGGAAATAATTTAGAAAAAAAATGCATCGTAAGATAAGAATCTCAAAAAATAAAGTATTGAATAAGTATTTTACCAACTTCAAAGTTAAGGTGTACTAGACAATGAAAGCAATGATATTTATAATAATAAAAAAAAATGAGATTATGAATAATTCGGTCAGCCATTTTCCTTGTTCTTGCTGACGTCACTTTGATACAAATACGTATTTTATAAAAGTAATAAAATGCAAAAAAAAGTTTAAAAAAACACTTAAGATCTTCCGGTATTAACATTTAAAGAATCAATGTTATAAATTTCATTTTCGTCTTTTTATGAATTATTATAAAATTAAGGAGGTAGATGTCTATATGTGTTGGTGGTAAAAACCGATTTAGTTGATATCGTACCTAAAAATTAGGTATTTCTATAATAATTATTGTGTCGTTTTAATAAATTACCTCTACCTTATAGCTTTTGTGAGAAATTATAAGTTGCACAAAAATAGGCGAGTAAGGTAAACACTAAAACTGGAACTACTTTGTTATTCTAAATTTCAACTATATCAATAGTTGGGAAATAGAAATATGACTTTTCAGAGACTCAGCGGTGCGTCTGAATTTACCATCATATTGCACTATTACCCGTAGACGCATCGCCTTGCCTCTGACAGTCCAAAAAAAGTTTAAAAATATATGAAAATGTCAAAAGAATTTTAATAATAATTTTGACAGTTAGTATATTTTAGTGTCCATAACAGTTTTAGTGTCGCTCTTAGTCATAAATGTTGTTTCCGATAATTTATAAGATCGTTCTAAGGATATTGTGTAGAGTTCTCCAAATCCGCTACCTTTTTCCATAATACGTGTATAATCATTTGGAAAAAGCGAGCGTTTGCAAAATTCTGCACGCCATCTTTCTACGATAACGCATTAGAAAGATTTTGAATAAAAAAGAATACTCATTCCTAAAGGTAAGCATGAATAACCAATATATTTACATCAGTAGATACTTGGCTGTTTTTACGTAATTCTTAATTAATATTTTCACGTAATTTATGTGTCTATAATTAATTAATTTATTGGAATTAATTATAATAAAAAAAAATATGGAAAAAATGTCACATTCTTCACTTTATACAATAGTTTTTACAATATGATATTTAATATCCTCAATGGTTGTAACTATACATTTCTTGTTCTAAATATATAAAAAACCCGACATTTGAGTTTTTTTTTTCAACCTGACGCATCAATCCTTTATTTTGCAAAACACTGAATTTGTAGTAGGTACACATTACAATATATTTAGCTTCACACAAGACAGTCAGTTACAATTGTTCTGTCTCATCTGCTGATTGGTCTTAAATGTGTGTGAGGTTCACATGTACAGTGTTATTTCTGTGTGTAAGCTTATAAATACAGAGATAAAATATTAATTTGTCGCAACATAAAACGCCCTAAAGCACAATTAAATCTTAAAAAAAAACTAAGCACTTACATATAAACAAAAAAAAAATCAAACAAAAAAAAATATAATCAAATATATTTTTTTTACATAATAATATGTAAAATGTGTTATCGTGCTCGATGTCTTAAAAAATAGGTTAAGCACACAGAAATAATTTTTGCATGAATGTACACACACATCAAAAATCAACATTCATGAGATAGAATTACTGAAGCATTATTTGATCTGCATATAGTTTTTATTTCTTTAATAATTGCGAAGTATCATCAAAAAGAACACTGCTTTTGCGATTGCCTTAAAAAAACAGTTTATAATTAAAAAGGTTGCTTCAACAAAAACAAATTGTAAGCACTTTTGACGCACATTGTACCTCTATTTTTTGTACTAGTACTTTTTTATTCACTGTTTATTTAGGTACAATATATTTTGGCAATCTAAAATGCGAATTTATTAACTTACAAAGAACATATACATAAAATGCTAAATTAATGCAATCAAACAGCTAATTATATTCTAAGCTGCCCCATGGAATTTTAGTTCTCATCCACCACATCATACTCTAGCTGCCTTCACCAGCCTTCATCCTCAGTTCGTCAAGCTGGAGGTGAGACCAGCAGTCAAGAAATCATCAGCTTCAAGAAGAACTCTATTAAAATCATAAGTACTTATATAAATAATCACCTAGAATCACCTATAATTCAATCGCAATAAGATTAGGCATTGAAACCAACTTTTTTTTACCGCCCGTTCAACCGATTTTGACTCTTATTACGTTGGTGTCATGACAAATGGCGGCTGCAGTAATTAGTTGGTATTGTAACCACTTTTTTGCTGTTAATGCCATCCTTATGCCTACGGAATAGAAGTCAAAATCGGTTGAAGGAACAGTAAAAAAGGTTTGTTTATGTGTTCGAGTGGAGTGTAGCGTCCTAAAATATTTAGTGAGTTGGGTACAGACAGAACGGAACATCACTTGCAAAGTGACTTTTTTCATAATTTAATTCACCTGTACAGTCTTAGTCATTTATTTTCAAGCATGATGTTTGTACCTAATTTATTAGTTGCACCATCTAGAATAGTACATTTAGATACAACTAGAGAAAGTTGGTCATTCACCTGAGCCTTGGCGAGGGTTTTATGGAACCGAAGGCTGCAGTGTCAAGTTTCCACATGTATCAAACGAAGTTTTCAATACACTTACGAAGACAAACAAACGGGGGTTTACAAGCGTCTCCAGGGGGTCGACGCGCGCCCAGCCTAATACGACACATGTAATAAAATTGTGACGGGAGCGAGTACGCGCACTTTTCCGCACTAGTGCGAAAAAGAGTAAATTGCGTGTCTAAAAGCGGTAGGGATAAGATTAGGTTTTCGAATAAGTGTATTGAAAAGATTATATCGGTGGAGCTCCTGTTCATAAGCTGTTTTTTTTATAATGTTCATATTAGGTACACCATCTTCAAAACTTAAACCGACAAATCCATAGACATTTCATGTGAAAAGATAGAGTTGAAGCTTAGCTTATACTAGAACTTTAGTGTCTTTAAAAATATTTCTCTAGTTCAGCTAGTTCCGTGTATGAATGTATGTATGGGTGCGACCGTACTCTTCAACGCGCCCACAAATATCAGGTATCTTTTCATCATCTCTGGTTACTTTTCTTTCTTACTTTATTTCACCAAACTTTTCCTCATTAAACATATGAAAGCGTTCACTGTTGTTCAGCTAAGACATTGCAAGATAAGCTGTTGGATTGTACAAAAGAGATAACGAAGGGCAACTGAGGAACACAGGCGGGTTTCAGTCAGTAAAGATCTATCGTAGGGGTCCAGCAGGGTCGAAGCCTACTGGGGCCATGGGTGATGCGAAGAGATCGCCGGGCCCCTGGAAAAATGGCAAAGAAGGAACAGGAATGGGGTTTTTCGCTCTGCCCAAGAGCTGTCATTAGATTAGATTTTCTCATCCGAAAAAAAAAACAGTAAAGGTCTAACACTCCCTCTCGCTCCACCCAGGGCGAAAGGAGCAAAATTGAACAGTTGCTCTTTCGAATAATCCCGACACCCTGCCTGGCATCAGCCTTGGCAGCACCCGTCGATTATGCTGCCAGAGACGCGCGTTGAACAGAACCTTTGCTCGCTGTCCAAAGCTCCGTGCCTATGATAGCCGGGAATCGACCCGTGACTCCTAAAGCTCACGACACCTCCCGCGGCAGCTGAGGCGTGGCGATTGCCTCTTCCTCATGCCTTTTACAATCTTCTTCAATCGCATTACTGCTGCACAAAAGGAGATGACCGCTTTACTGCTTCCCATTCGCTCTCGCTCCGTATTATAGGCCCCAGTCCAGCCCTCCTAGCCAAGTTACAACCGTTTCGTTTCGATTCTCTTTTCGTCGACCGCCTCGAGTAGGCCACGCCTCCGATTCCTTTGTTCTAACGTCATCTCAACGTTCAGTCACGTGGTCAGAACAAAGGAATCGGAGGCGTGGCCTACTCGAGGCGTTCGACGCAAACGAAACGATCGTAACTTGGCTAGGGGGGCAGGTGCACTCAAGGGTATTCTAGCTAGATTGGCTAGATGACATATTTCGTTTTATGTTTCGCCCACCAATAATAAAGGCTATCGGTTCTAGTCTAGGCAGCAGATTTTCCCGTATGATTGTCAAATTCGACAGCAATTAGACGTGTTTACACTCTGTATGGGGCTTACTTGATGGGTGTTCTTCATAGCAATACCAAAAAGCGACGTGGGTTTCTTTGAGGTAATTAGAGACAACTTGTAGAAGTCTCACTGTTGGGTCATTAAAATCCAACTCAGTGTGACTTCCCAAGTCGTTGACGGTGCGTAGTGTTCCACGCGCTCCTCAAGGAGATGTCAGCAAATCGTAGGGGCCCAGCAGGGTCGAAGCCTACTGGGGCCATGGGTTAAGTGAAAATGAACCCCGGGGCCCTGGAACGTAAGGCAAAGAAGGAACAAACGAGTGGGTTTTAGTCAGTACAAGTCTGGCACGCCCTCCCGCTCTGCCTAAGTGCAAGAGATGACATTTGGTAATATCCAAAAAAACTCAGTGTCACTTGAACTTGTTTGCGCGGCAAAATTATGAGACGGGAAACCGATTTACCTAGTCTACCGATTACCTCGGTAAGAACTTAACCGAATATTTTTCATTATTAAGTTATTTGATGAAACCACTATTCGGTGAATCTCTAATTTTACTGATAAAATTTCACCCTGATTTTCTTATGACAATTGATAATTAACTATATCATCTCTCTTACTAAAAAGAGCCTAGGGCCCTAGCCAAGTAACGATCGTTTCGTTTGCGTCAAACGCCTCGAGTAAGCCACGCCTCAGAATCCTTTATTCTGACGTCATCTCAACGTTCAGTCACGTGGCCAGAACAAAGGAATAGGAGGTGTGGCCTACTCGAGGCGTTCAATGCAAACGAAACGATCGTAACTTGGCTAGGGGGGCGGAATCATGAGAAGAAGATATCAACATTAACATAGAGTTGAAAGTAAATTTTCCTTCAAGCGTAAAATTCGGAACTACTACTTGAAATTCTCTCAATCTTAGTTTGATCTTCATCATAACTATTATATTACCTTACCACCTTCACGTTAATTTAGTAATACTTTATTCTATTTGTAATATCTATTATTTATTTATTGTGCACACCTACCATAGCGTTGTCCTTTCTAACCCAAAGGTTGACTGGTAGAGAATGCATTGTTGCTTTAAGTCCGCCTATATACCACTACTTACCACTACGGGGATCTTAGCAAAGGTGAGACGGTACTTCACGCCGGAACAGCTACTCAACCTTTATCAAGCGCAAGTATGATCGTGTATGGAATACTGTTCTCATCTTTGGGACAGGTCTGCCAAATACCAGCTAAATGCGCTAGAGTCCATTGAAAGGTGAGCCAAGAGAATCATCAGCAATGATGCACTTGTTGAGTCGAAGCTCCAAAGCCTTGGGCATCGCCACCGAGTTGCTGGCCGGTCGGTTTTCTATTGTTTACATTTCAGGGAGTGTACATTGGAATTGCACAATCTAATTCCGCCAAGTCCGTTCCATCTTCGCACCACTAGACATACGGCGTAGACATCCCACCTATACGCACAAAGCGTTTTGAGAATACATTTAATGTGCGTACAGCCAAGGAGTGGAATTCCTTGCCGGAGTCTGTGTTTCCTGATAGCTACAACTTAGGGGTATTTAAGTCAAGAGTGAATAGGCTACTTCTAGGCAAGCGTGCTCCATCGTCGACCACATCATCGCTTACCATCAGGTGAGATGGTGGTCAAACGCGAGCCTATCATTAAAAAAAAAACTACTCTACATCAAGTTTAAATAAATAAATTAACCTAACCATCCTCACCCATTTAAAAGCCAATATGCAGACACAGTATTTAATCCCAACACTGCTAATGGAAGGGGTGTATAATCCAATGGTGCTAATACGTCTGCCGACAGGATTCACTTAATATTATTAGTTCGAGTCACTCAGTCCATTGTTTTGGCTGCCCATGAAGAGAATAACGAAATCAATATGTATATGGAAGATAGATATAGTCTTTATGTACAACATTAACACGGTGACAACGGCACTCATTTTTTTTATAATGGATTGGCTCGCGTTTGACCACTATCTCAACTAATGGTGTGGAGCACGCTTGCCTAGAAGTAACCTATTCGCTCTTGAACACTTTACTAACCTTTGGGTTAATATTTCCCAATGAAAATAATAACCTAAGGTTTCACTATTGAATACTTTACTAACAAGAATATTCAAGAGTATTCAAGAGAGAATAGGTTTCTTCTAGAAACGAAACGAGGTCTTAAACGCCCAGTACCACAGATTATGTTTTAACTAATGGTATGGAGCACGCTTGCTTAGAAGTCACCTATTCACTCTTAATAACCCTTAGTAAGTTATTATTTCCCAATGGAAATAATAACCTAAAGCTTCACTATTTAATACCTTACTAACAAGAATATTCAAGAGTATTTAAGAGTGAATAGGTTTCGTCGAGCAATGTGCCCTGCCCACTGCCACTTCAGTTTGGCGATTCTTCGGGCTATGTCGGCGACCTTGGTTCTCCTGCGGATATCTTCATTCTTTATGCGATCACGCAAAGAAACTCCGAGCATAGCCCTCGCACAGGATCGGTCGTTGTGGCGTCGCTTGGGGGAGGCCTATGTTCAACAGTGGACGTCTTTTGGCTGAAATGATGATGATGATGATGAGGTTTCTTCTAGAAACGAAATGGTCTAAGGTCTTAAACGCCCCGTACCACAAATTGCTGTGGTACGGGGCGTTTAAGACCTAGTTCGAAAACTATCATTATGGCGATAAGGGGCTTAGTAGAACAACCTCCGTAATGTGAGTCAAAGTGACCCCGTATTAAAGAAGATAGATGGTGTACACCATTGCAAAGGGCATAGGGCATCTTAGATATATATTTATCCCTTTCCTAAACTAAACCAAATTGAAGTTACGACCTCCGCACGTCAGAGAAGACTAAGACTACCGTCCGGACCGGGCCCAAGTCGTCGACAGCGCGTACTGTTCCACGCGTGCCTCAAAGAGATGTCAGCAACCGTAGGGGCCCAGCAGGGTCGAAGCCTACTGGGGCCATGGGTGATACGAAAAAGATCCCCGGGGCCCTGGAAATAAAATGGCAGAGAAGGAACAGGAGTGGGTTTTTAGTCAGTGAAAGTCTGACAGTATCCCCCCCTGATGATTTTCCCACCAGAAAAAAAAAAAAAAAAAACGTCAGAGAAGACTGTTTTTCTTAGTGGCACCGCAAGGAAGAATAATACGAGGCGTATTAGACCACGTTCCGCACTGAACATGTTAAAAATAATACAGTAGCAGCTTAAAATGAACATGGCGCAACTATGGGCGGTTTTACCGCTAAAACCGATTTTTTATAGATATAGAAAGAAAGAAAGAAAAATATTTTATTTGGCGCACATAGAAGACAACAAAAAACTAACATGTGTCACATGCTAGCGCCAAAAAGGTCCTGTTCAGCGAAAAACCACATTTGAATGAATTTGACAGAGAAGGAGAAAAGATACGCAGGTAGTTCGTTGTGTTCTATTTATTAATTAATCAAAAAGTCACAGCTAAAACTAGGTATAGCCGCACTTCGGCTTTTAGCTGTAACATATATATTCTTACTCTTTATTTTATTTTATTTGTTTGGGAAAACAAACAGCGGCACATCACAATTTTATGATAACAAATTTCCACATAATATAAATGAGTTTGTAAAATTTAAATTCAGTAGGTGCGAATATATAAAATTAGACATTAAAATTATATCAAAATTAAATTCATATCAAACACTGAAATTAAATTAAATCGATATTACATCAAAAACAAATCCAAATTAAATTAAATTCAAATAAATACGCTTAAACAAAATTTATTTCACGACTAAAACAATTACTTTTATTTACTCCCACTACTCTATATTCTGGGAGTACGTTCCCTTGCGATTTTATTCTAGGTCTAGACGGGCGAAGTCGCTGGCAGAAGTTAATTAATATTGATAAATAATTCCAATTCACTCTACAGCTACATTTATCATTGCATTTTTTTAAATTGATATAAACTAGTGATTGACTGCGATCCCACCTGATGATAAACAGTGATGCAATCGTTGATGATGAAGTAAACTAGTTTATTAAGAGCCTATTCTCTCTAGCCTTGAAGAAATCTGAATTAAAATCGGACGAGAAGACCGCATTTTTAGTAATTTAGAAAACATTCTCTCATTTAAGCAGTGGTGGCCGTGTGGTAACGGCTCCGACTTACGAGTTGTAGATCGCGGGTTCAAACCCAGCCAGGTGCATTACTTTGTTTAATTCATTTCATCACCACTGCTCTCAAAACGGTGAAGGTAAACATCGTGAGGAAACCGGCATGTCCTAGAACCAAAAATTCGAAGACATGCGACGTTCACCAGCCCGCACTGGGCCCGCGTGGTGAATTACGGCCTATTCCCTCTCCTAGAGAGAAGGCCTGAGTCCCAGCAGTGGGAATATTGAAACGCTGATTATACTATACTAAATATACTAAAAACATTCACATTTATTTTCTTCTATGACTTTAACAGAAACCAGACTTCAAAGCATTTAATCAAAATAATTACAAATTCTTTGTCCTCTTTGAAGTTGGTACATCAAAACACAGTCTGCAATCTGTACACGCCGTTTGCAAGGGGTTGCATAAGCCGATGGAATTAATTCGTCTGATGCAGGCCTCCAATAACATTACTGCTAATGGTTCGCCTGATTGTAATATGATGTGGCCCTTTCATCCTTTTGTTTTGGTAACAGCATGGATGGTCAAAAGAAATAAAAATAATTAATTGTACAGCTAAGGAGTGGAATTTCCTGCCGGAGTATCTGTTTCCTGATAGCTAAAACCTGAGATACTTTAAGTCAAGAGTGTTTTTTTTTAAATTATTATTATTATTGATAGGCTCGCGTTTGACCATTATCTCACCTGATAGTAAGCGATGATGTGGCCGACGATGGAGCATGCTTGCCTAGAAGTAACCTTTTCACTCTTAACTTAAAGACCCCTTGGTTGTAGCCATCAGGAAACACAGACTCCGGCAGGGAATTCCACTCCTTAGCTGTACGCATGATGAATATGTTTCCCAAAACTCTTTCTACTCATGGATGGGATATCCACCATGTGCCGATGGCGCAACGCCGGAATAGGTTACTTCTAGGCAAGCGCGCTCTATCGTCGACAACATCGTCGCTTTCTATCAGTTGAGATAGTCTTAATAGCGAGACTATCAACTATATAAAAAAAAATGGACATATGGACGTAGATTTTTATCATTGACTAGCTGTCTTCCGCGGTTTCACCCGCGTCTTTGGTCACTACTTCGCTCCTATAAATCGTAGTATGATGTTATATAACATACAGCCTTCCTCATAAATGGCTTATCCAACACTGATAAATAATTTTCAATTTGAACCAATACCTAGTTTCTGAGATTAGCGCGTTCAACTAAACCAACAAACTAATCAGATGTATGTATATATTCATCATCATCATCATCATATCAGCCGAACGACGTCCAGTGTTGGACATAGGCCTCCCCAAGATTCGCCACAATGAAGGGTCCCGTGAGTCTCGCATCTATCGGATTCCTGCAACCCTTACCAGGTCATCGGTACACCGTTTAGAAGGCCTTCCAATACTGCGTCTTCCGGTACGCGGTCGCCGCTCCAGAAGCTTTCGGCCCCAATGACCATCTGTTCTGCGAGCAATGTGCCTTGCATATCGCCACTTAAGTTTGGCGATTCTTCGTGCTATGTCGATAACCTTGGTTCTCCTGCGGATTTCCTCATTCCTGATTCGATCACGCACTTTGGATGACTTTAAGTCTTCTGATGAGGCCCATTGTAAGCGACCACGTTTCAGTGCCATACGTCATCACTGGCAACACGCACTGGTCATAGACTTTCATCTTGAGACACTGTGGTATGTTGGACGAGAAAATACCGCGCAGCTTTCCGGACGCCGCCTAATAATAGCATAATCAGCCTTATAATGTTCCCACTGCTGAAACTCCAGCCTCCTCTCTAGGAGAAGGAATGAGCCGTAATCCTCCATGTGGGCCCAGAGCGGGTTGATGGATGTCACAAGTCTTCGAATTTTTGGTTCGAGGACATGCTGTGTTTTCCTTCACCATTTTGAGAACAGTGGTCTTGAAATGAATACAAAGTAATGCGCCTGGCTGGGTTTGAACCAGCGACCTACAAATCGTACCTAAGTCAGGACCTTTACAGCTGGGCCACCACTACTCGCCATTGTTAGAGAAGAGGCCTGAAAATTATAAAGCTGATCATGCTATTGTATTACTTCATGGTGTGGGGATGTAGTGGTATTGAAACAACTGTTATCTAGCGATTACCTTTAATTACTGACTAAATAGTACAAGAGTATATTAATAAAAGATACATTGACACATGGATACATGGATAGGGTCACAGACCTTATACTATAGGTACTACTACTACACCTCAATGGTGAAAGGAAAAAAGTAAATAAGAAAAATAAATATAATCCCTAACTGTTCCTCTTCTTCATAATCAGTACTTCAAAACCCCTCAAAAGAAGGGGTACGTAAGCCGATGGAATTAATTCATCTGATGCAGGCCTCTCATATCATGTTTTTGCTAATTGTTTTGCTTCCTTCTATTGTGTGTGTGGCCCTTTCTTTTCGCTTTATTTTGGTAGTTCTTTGGTACAGAGTGGTACATTTAGCTATCAGTACCATTCATTAATTGTTTAGTTTCTGAAATTTCGTCTTCCTTGATCGTCAGAGATGTCTTGAGTAATTACTTATGATTAATTATTCAATTTGACAACGATGACGTCACAACATGGCGCTCAGTCGACCCTATTCTTATTTGGAAAACATAGTATGCTGCCAATGACAAAGTACGCAGAATGCTGGCAGTATTGCTACATCAAGTAGCAATGCTTATTCATTAGCTAAAAGAAAACCCAGCTCTGTAGTCAAGTGAAGAATCGATTAGCCTTTTACTAATATTTCAAACAACTTAGTGAGCACTCGGACCCCAAATATGTACTTAATTTCAACCCTATGTACTGAAAAGCGTGTCCGCCATTATTGGAAGCCGAGCGTCTATGTAACTGGGATTATTCCCACATACATAGATATTTACATGGACGCTCGGCTTCCTTTCAAAGGTACGTTTCATGTGGCTACCGCACTAATTGACCCGACCGCCCAATCAAAGGCCACAGTTGGACAGTCGATGACGGAAGTGTTTTGACAACTTTGTAACAAGCAGGTTTGTGACTTTTTTTGCTTGTTTGGAAGGAAGGAGTGAACTTAATGATATGGTATTTATTTTTCAAATAGTTTTTAAAAAACACTTCTTCTCACACGACATTTTTTTTTTAATTGATATAAAGCTCTGCTTCCTGATGGTAAGCAGTAATACAATCTTTGATCAAAAAACCCTCTTTTGTTGCCTTTGATGTTGCCTGCTGCGGTCTTCCCGTCCGATTATAATTTAGGTGTCTTTAAGGCTAGAGGTATTCACTCTAGCCTTAAAGACACCTAAATTATCTCTTAATAAACTAGTATCTCCTTATAATAGCATTGTTAATTCGTAAGTATGTATCTAAGTATATATTTATTATTGTATTCCTTTTCTTTTTGTTTACCATTAAGTTTCACTTACCATGTTATGTTTCTGCACCACCCTAAGGTCGACTGATAGAAAATGCCTAAAGCATTAAGTGCGCCTTTGTACAGTGTTTCTTACTAGTGCATGAAGTTTTAATAAACAAATAAATTTGAGTGAACCCGGCAAGTCAGTGCAAGCCTTTGTCAGTATTATTGTAACTCAACTCAGGACAACTAAGGAGCTCAACGACTTGACGATCAATACCAAAGAAACCAGTAAAAGCAAGAACGATTGCGTAGGCCGCATCATCATCATCATTTCAGCCGATAGACGTCCACTGCTGGACATAGGCCTCCCCCAAATGTCGCCACAATGACGGTAATGTGTGTCTCGCATCCATCGGATTCACGCAACCTTCATCATCCATCCAGGTCATCGGTCCACCTTGTAGGCCGCATAAAGTACTCAAACTACAAGACGTGTACTTTAAAATGACTAAAAATAAAAAACAATCCACATAGTCCCTTCATTCACAATTTACAATCAATAAAGTTTGAAACAATACTGACACAGAACTAATAAAAAAGATTATCCCACACTACAAATTGCTCCTGTATCGTCAAACATGAAACTCACATATATAGAGAAACCCAGACCCGGAAGTCTATCTGTGTGTCATACAAATATTTGTTTCGTTTGGGAATCGAACTCACGACCCATAGCGCAGCAAACAATCGCTCCACCTCTGCACTACGCTATGCACCAACCATGTCGATATTAAGTACGACAAAACTTAAAATGACCAGTATCTTTGCTCACCGACTGTCCATAGGGAGGCTGCCAATATTGATTCAATCTCTGGTTTCGGATCACACTGACCCCCACCCTAGGGCCCCGGGCCCCAGGGGGGGTGCCTCAGGGGCCCCTGTAAAGGGTGCCTCCGCGCAGTTATTAAAACTCTTTGACGGGTGGAAATGGTGTAGTGATGCGGAAACTCGATGGTTTCGAGCACTAATTGATGTTTTAATAAAGTTAGAAAAGGTAGATATTTTGTGAGGATATGGTTACTTTATATTTCACTAGCTTCTGTCAGCGGCTTCGCCCGGGAATTACTGTTCAACCGGTTGAGCGTGAAGGAGTAACACACTTACATATATACCTTTAGGTACCTTTATCACACTAATATTATAAAAGGCGAAAAGTGAGTATGTTTGTGAATGTTTGTTATTTCTTCACGCTCGAACGTCTGAAAGGATTCGGATGAAACTTAGTAGATGGATAGGCCGTGTCCTCGAATAGTATATAGGGATAATTTTCTTATATCACCGGGGCGAAGCAGCTCGCAGCTAGTATTATAATATTACTGTGATAAATTGATTAAGGATTTAGGAAAATTATCGGAGACTATTCGGTTTAAATACAGTAGCGACATGGAAAGCAGAGGCACACCATTGAGGGTGTTCAAGATATTTTATACCACCAGATGGCGCCTCTTAGCCGTCAGATCTTTTTCTTTGAAAACGTATACTTGAAGTTGACGTCACAAATGTTAGACGCCACGCGGGCCCAGTGCGAATTGGTGAATGTATGTGTAATGTTGTGTGGCGAATTTTTGGCTATGGAACATGCCGGTTTCCTCACGATGTTTTCCTTCACCTTTTTGAGAGCAGTGGTGATGAAATAAATTACACAAATTAATGCAGATTATGACTATGAAGGTAACAAGCGCGTACACAGACAGACAGGCGCCTAGACCTGACGCCTCAGTGCTGCCACTTGGTGAACGTTATTTTAGAACATCCTCATTCAATGAACAGATAACGATCGTCACTTTTTACGAGCTTTTACGCCAAAATAGCACGTATTTATAACATCTCTATTGAATGGCTATTTAATGAACAAGTTATTCAATACGGTTAGCTGAACTGAAAGGGTTGTATTGATGATGTTAATTGATATTATTCCGTAAATAAATACGTGGTACGGCCGCCAATCATATTTTAATCAACATACAACCGACATGTTTTTGTGAATTTTATTATTGTGAATGTATGGACTATGTGGATTACACTTATTTTTCTTTAATTTTAACATAATGTCTGGCAGTTTTGAGTACTTTTTGCTGCCTACCCAAATGTTTCTTCTTTCGTATTGTTCGTCAACGCAGCGCTGGTATTCTGATTGGGCTTGGTGAATTAGGGAAGCGACTTCCTCACGCCCCAGCCGCCGAGACCCTGACCCCGACTTCCAGCCCCCGTAAGCGTGGGCTAGCGGATGACGAGCAATGGATAGCTCTCCGTCCAGTGACCATCCGGACCGAGCCCGAGTCGTCGACGGCGTGTAATGTTCCACGCGCGCCTCAAAGAGATGTCAGCAAAACCGTAGGGGCCCAGCAGAGTCGAAGCCTACTGGGGCCAAGGGTTGTCTGAAAGTGAGCCTCGGGGTCCTGGAATGCAAGGCAAAGAAGGAACATAGGTATGGCTTTAGTCAGTAAAAGTCTGACACGCCTTCGCGCATCGCCCTAGAGCTAGAGAAGTAATTGAATGTTTCCAAACTTTGTGCTACTTTGGCCCACGGTTTGTTGGGCATGCCGCAGACCCATTTCAGTTGGGCAGCCCTTTGAGTCATATCAACTACCCTGGTTTTGAAGTTTATTACTTATAGTGTTTCGAACTCGATGCGTTAATTTACGAATCATCCTTTGCTCCTTTTCGACGGGGTCACGGCAGACCACGAAGGAGATGGTGGCACGAACTAAACAGATTTCACCAGAACTGGAAGGTGGAAGCGCGGGCTTGCGAATGGTGGAAGGATTGGAGATAGGCCTTTGTCCAGGAGTGGGGCAGAAAAGGCTAAGAAAAAAAAGTAGTACACGCCGAGTATCCGCATTTTTAAGTACAGTGATAGCCGAGTAGTAACTGCCCCGACTTATGAGTTGTAGATCGCGGGTTCAAACTAAACCAATTTTATCACCACCGGTCTCAAAACGGTGAAGGAAAACATCGTGAGGAATCCTGTGTCCATGTCAAAGAACCAAAAATTCGAAGACATGTGACATTCACCATTCCGCACTAAACCGCGTGGTGGATTACGACCCATTTCCTCTCCTAGAGAGGAAGCTCTGAGTCCCAGCTATGGAAACATTATAAGGCCGACTATGCTATTCTATCCGCTATTCAAATAATAAATTATCCAACACACACAAAAAACACCACATGAGGTAATCAACCAGCAGTGGTCACTTAGTACAACGACATATGGTTATTTCACATTTGACGCGTTGCACCCTCGCGGAGAGGCGGTGACGCGTGACCGTACGAGTGCATTTATATCACTTATAACTAGACTCAGCCGATTTTTACGTAAAGGGGAATAATACTAAGTAGGTAGTTACTTTAAATTTAGTGTTTAAAAGCGTTTCGCCTCGTCGCCTATACCGCGTACATCGAAGGACTGCAACAATTTGCCTGCTACGGTCGTCCCGTCTAATTATAATTTAGGTGTCTTCAAGGCTAGAGTGAATAAGCTCTTTATAAACTAGTGCGTCTCACCATCAACGATAGCATCACTGCTTACCATCAGGTGGGATCGCAGTCAAGCACTAGTTTATATTATACAAAAAAAAAATAGTCCATTGCATATAAGCTGCGGATTGTTCGAAAGGATCACCTCATCAACATCACTAATTTGACTTAAATCCGTTCAGCCACTTGAGCGTAAAGAAATAACCAATTACTATTCTCTTTGGAAGTAACACACACACACACGCACTCATTTATAGTGTATTTTCATTATGATTGGTTTAGCGGCACCGGCTTTGAAACATAACAGACATAGACTTTTGTATTTATAAATATTACTAGCAATGAATAAACCTTTGTCGCTCCCAGTCAAAACAGAACCCCCTGCAATGAATGAAGGGTGCCCGCCGACAAAAATCCCTTTGGCTAGTGGAATTTAATAAACTTTCCCCTAATAAGCTTCCGCCTGCAGCAGGCAGAGACGGGGCATAAAGGTAGACTGTGGACGTAGATATAATTTGCAATATTTTTGATGGGACTTGCTCTAAAAACAAAATAAAATTTTACGTTTGACTGCTAGATAGTAAGCGTGTGAAAGTACGTGGATAATTGTCACAATGGAAAATGCTGCTGGGACAAAAAGCATCCTGTGTTATTTCAAGACGTGGTCTACCCGTGTGACGAATCCCATCCAAATCCATTCAGCAGAGCTTGAAGAAGTAACAAACATACACATATATAAAATTTTGAACACGTTTATGGCAATCGTTTCCCGTATTGTAATCTCGCCTTTATTAAACCGAGTGTTATTATTTATTTATTTTAATTCCATATCGAAAAGTATTTTTATTTTTTTACAAATGTCAATTTTATTTATTTAACGATTTATGTACACACACAAAATAAAAGATTAGAAGAAGGAAACAGAAGAATAGGTACAGAGGTGATGCTTATTTCTGAAGAAATCTCTTGCAGCACACCTGCGAAAAGAGAGGTGCAAGAAAATAGAGATATAGACACCGTGTGTAACAGTAATAGGAAAATAAGTACATACAAAATAGTTATCAATGAAATAATATAACAAGCAAAAAAAAGATATACTATTATAATAATATACATACACAGTAAAATAAATATCACAAAAATACATACTAAATAATATAATAAAACTAATACATACAAACTAATATCCAACTATGGCGAAATGGCAAGATAGTGTTCTTTTAATTTTTATTTCAATTTGTAACATAAAATAATAATTAGTTTTAAAAGCACTATCATTATTTGTATGTAATTTTTGATTTATGTCTAAGCTGTGTTTATCTTTAAGTGACAAGTTCACCATAATAATAGTTTTATATGCAAGAATTTTTTTTTTTTGTAATATGTCATCATCATCATCGTCATCTTCCTGCCCTTGTCCCATCTTATTTGGGGTCGGCGCAACACGTTTTTTTCTTCCATTCTATCCTGTCAACCGTCATACTATCACTAACTTCCTTTTCTTTCATATCACTGTTCACACAATCCATCCATATTTTCTCTGGCCTCCCTCTCCCTCTCCATACATGTATACTCATAACTCTTTTAGCAACATGCGTTTCATCTCTCCTCTTTACATGACCATACCAAGACAAACGATTCCCCTTCAACTTTTCAGTCACTGGCGCCACTTTCAAACTTCCCCTAATATACTCATTTCTCACTTTATCCATTCTCGTCACACGGCACATCCATCTCAACATTCTCATCTCCGCTACATGCAATCTTTTACATCTGTCTTTTTCACAGCCCAACATTCTGATCCATACAGTATGAAAGGATTACACAGTCAGTCAGTGGGGTTTGACAGGGTTTTTTGTAATATGTAATTAGTGAATAAGTCGTTGAAGTACCTTAATATAAATAAATAAATACACACTCACACATTTTCGTCTTTATAAAATTAGTGCGATGTACGAGTCATACTTCGATTCAAAGAAAAATGTAATCAAGAAAAACAGCTGTTCAATACATTTGTTCTTGCAGTAGCTTCTACCAGCCTTATAATGTTCCCACTGCTGGGACTCAGGCCTCCTCTCTGGGAGAGGGGAAGAGCCGTTATCCGACACGTGTTTTCGATTTTCTGTGAACAGTAGTGATTAAATAATTACACATGTCATAGTATTGTGCCTAACTGGATTTGAACCCACGACTTACAACTCATAAGTCGGAGCCGTTACCACTGAGCCACCACTGCTCATAAGCCATTTTCTTTATTCCATCGCGTCACATTCGGACAAGCAATTTGTCTTTACAAAAGGTTCTAATTGGCTATAGAAAAATTATGTTCGATTTTAAATCAACATTTCTTTAATCCATTTATATTTTTACACACAAAGCACTTATTACAGAGAAATATAAAACAGATACAAGAACACAAAGGTACTCATTATTTCAAAAGAAATTACTTCCAGCAGAAGCGTCGAAAGAAAAAAGAATGAGAAATGTAGACACAGTGTGTAAAAAGAAAAATAAGGGAACTGGACGGAATCCATCTAAAGGTGTTCTTTTTTAAGATATAAATTAATGCTTGACTGCGATCCTACCTGATGATAAAGGGTAAGAAGTGATGTAATCGTTGATGGTGAAGCGCACTAGTTTATTAAGAACCTATTCACTCTAGCATTAAAGACACCTAAATTATAATCGAACGGGCAAACCGCAGCAGGCGATAAGATTGTCTTATGTTTCCGTTATCAGAAAGAAAGAAAAATATTTTATTTGGCACGCATGGATACACACACAGTAAAACAAAATTCAAGACAACTAAGAAACATACAATGACACAATGTGTGTCTCACGGCTGCGCCAAATAGGTCCAGTATCAATATATTTTATACTAGCCGAGCCCACAGTTTCGCCCGCATCCGATGGATGCGAGACGCGCAGGACCGTTCTTTGTGGCGACATTTGGGGGAGGCCTATGTCCAGCAGTGGACGTCTATCGGCTGAAATGATGATGATGATGATGACATAAAATATAGCCTATGTCACTTAAAAACAAAGCAACTTTCAATCATTGAAAAAATTTTAGCAATCGGATCAGTACTTTCAGAGATTACCTCCTACAAACAAATAAAAACAAACTTTATCTTTTTACAATATTAAGTTCAATTTAATTAATTAGTAGTTAATTAAAAAGTATTATTGATGTGATCGACGATCTTATACGCTTACCTAGAAGTAACTTATTCACTCTTGACTTTTACACTATTACTATCGGGAAATACCGAATCCGGCAGGGAATTCCACTCCTTAGCTGTACACACAATGAAACATTTAGTGCGTATCTCTAGATCGGCATTTATTTTTTGTGCAACTTGTATGGTGTGTAGTACATAATAAAAAGTATTTTATCCAATAGTTAAGTTACTTCTTTAGTTATTAACGGTTTTTACTTTACTCTGCCGCTTCTAAATTTGTGCAACATTCAATTTAATACCAAATTATGTGTCTTCAAGGCTAGAGTGAATAGGCTCTTAATAAACTAGTGCGCCTCACCATCAGCGATTGCATCACTGCTTACCATTAGGTGGGATCGCAGTCAAGCACTCATCATCATCATCATTTCAGCCGAAAGTTGTCCACTGTTGGACATAGGCCTTCCCCAAGCGTCGCCACAACGATCGATCCTATGCGTCTCGCATCCACCGCATTCCCGCGACTCTCGCTAAGTCGTCGGTCTACCCTGTGGGAGGCCTTCCAACGCTGCGTTTTCCGGTGCGCGGTCGCACGCGGTCGCATTCTACGAGCAATGTGCCCTGGTCACTGCCACTTTAGTTTGGCGATTCTTCGGGCTATGTCGGCGACCTTAGTTCTCGCGGATATCTTTAATCGTGATGCGATCACGTAAGGAAACCGCGAACATAGCCCTTTCCAGTCAAGCACTAATTTATATCAATTAAATATATAATAATAATAATAATAATATATTCCACAACTATCACACAACGCCGTCTAGTCCCAAGCTAAGCAGAGCTTGTGTTATGAGTACTAGACAACTGATAAACATACTTATATATTTCTAATTACATACATATTATAGATAAATTACACCCAGACACAGAACAAATGATCGTGCTCATCACACAAACATTTGTCCTGTGTGGGAATCGAACCCACGACCTCCGGCATAGCAGTCAGGGTCACTAACTACTAGACCAACAGGCCAGTCAAATGAAAAAAAAAAAATATATATATATATATAGATGAAAGGATCACTAATAAACTGCATGTTGTACTCGTATATCCTTTTCAAAAATTAAAATTGAAACTCCCCTTTTGCAAATATTCGACATAGCTTCTGCATTTGATGCTTCGATCAATCAAAGTATTCTCGTCAAAATTAATAATAGCCCCACAAGGGGGTTGCCATGGACACAGACAGACAACCCCACCTATAGGGGGTTAAGGGGGATGTAAGGGGGTGTATTTGTATGACGTTAAGGTATGTTTACACGCAGCCAGTAGACAGGCAGCCCGTGCTGGCTTTGGATCATGCATTTTCCGTTGCCAGGCCAGCACTGGCAGCTAGTGCTAGCATGTATATAGCACCTATCTATTTTACTAGCCTATGAGCTCATTCCACAAACGTCTTTTTTATTATTTTCAAGCTTCTGTCAGTGGTTTCGCTCGTGTGAAACTAAAAAATATATACCTATGTAAGTCTGTGATAAGTTAAAGATTTTACTTGTGAACAATTTTTTAAAGCGCCCCAAAAAGAAATAAGTATAGTCAGCATGACTCTATTTTAATAAATTTATTATGTTGCGTTATTATTTGTATCCTAGTTTTAAAAAAAGCTACTTATTTGATATCAGTAAGTAGTAAAAGTTTTAAAGGAAAAGTTTATTCTATTCTTTTTGGCGCATTTAAACAAAAACTTGTTTTAAAAAAGTTTTTTTTTACTTTTAATTTTATTTGAAGTCAGTTAAATAGCATCTAAGTTTAATTTTAATAAATGGCTTTAGATTTTGCACAACTAGTGCTAGCACACTAGCTCAGTTTAAACGCTCCCTTATCCCTGTACCTGCCGGCCGGACGCTGATTTCAATTAGTGGTAGTTCTAATTGAAATTTGAGCGCGTATGAGAGATTATAGTTTGGCTGCGGGGTCATTAGTACCTACAGTGAACCGTTGTGATGTATGTATGTTGCGTATAGCCGGCTTTATCTACTTTGATGCAACACATATGGTTGCATGTTGACTTCCCTTTGACAGATTTTAATGTGCATGACTAGATGTTTAATTTTGGCAGTGCAAATATGGGAAGAGTTTCATTTGTAACTTTAAAATGGATATTTGACGATTATGAAGCGAGACAAGAATATTATTGGCAATGATGCACTTTTCGAGTCAAAACTTCATTCATGAGCTTCGACACCGAGTTGCTAGCTTGTCGATTTTCTATCGTTTACAATCTAGGGCCCCGAGGTTCTCTTTCGCAAAACCCATGGCCCCGGTTGGCTTCGACCCTGCTGGCCCCCTACGGTTTGTTGACATCTTCTTGAGGCGCGCGTGGAACCGTACACGCCGTCGACGACTCGAGCTCGGTCCGTACGGTTACCAGACGGCCGGACAGCAAACTACCCATTGCTCGCCGACCGCAAGAATGGAATTTCTTGCCGGAATCTGTGTTTCCTGATAGCTACAACCTAGGGGTCTTTAAGTCGAGAATGAATAGGTTACAGAAAGGAAGGTCAGGGAAGAGATGGAAGGATAAAGTACAATTAACGGCCGGACCCAACTGTAGAAGGGTTGTTAGGTATAGATGCCAGTGGAAGCTGCTAGATGAGGCCTTTGCCAGCTGGCAACTGATACTTTGGAGTCATTCTTGAAAATAATGGACGTAATCTTATGTTCGATAGATTAATTAATAAAATGTGAACTCCATAGATTCATAGATTACTTTCTATTTCGACCCACATTTTTATTATTATTATTTTTATTGTGCTTTTGGGTACAAGATGGTCTACACTGTCCTCATACATCTATTAATATTGTAATGTGGAAAGATTATTTAAAAAAAAATTTTATTCGTGATAGGTTCGCGCTTGACCGCTATCTCACCTGATTGAAAGCGACGATGCAGTCGACGATGAGCGCGCTTACCTAGAAGTAACCTATTCACTCTTGACTTAAAGATTGTCGGATTGTAGCCATCAGGGAACACAGATTCCGGCAAGGAATCAAATTTTTTTATAGAGGGTCATCTCCATTGGAACCGTGCTTCTGACGATTTATAAGTAGGTTTGTGTGAAATAAAATAATTTGAATTTTGATAGTTTTAAATTTTATTTTTTATTTTTTTTGTATTTTAAAAACCTTATTTCTTTTTCTCCTTTTCGCAGGTAACCGAGCATGTCAATACTTCTATTTACAAAACCACTGATACTTCTCCATAGCTTAGGACAAGGTCTGGAAGATAGGCTTAATTAATTAAATATGATGTTTAATGAGAATTGTTTTACTATTTGCTCAATCTGCTTCTTACCCTATTTTCATTGAAGCCTACGGTGCCTAAGGTTCTGGAATGGCGACCACGTACCGGAAGACGTAGCGTTGGAAGGCTTCCTGCAAGGTGGACCGATGACCTGGTAACGGTTGCGGGAGTACGATGGATGCGAGACGCACAGGACCGTTCATTGTGGCGACACTTGGGGGAGGCCTATGTCCAGCAGTGGACGTCTTTCGGCTGAAATGATGATGATGTTGATTGAAGCCTACTGGGGCCAAGGGTCTGATTCTGAAAGGAAGACTCGGCCCCGCTACGAAAGGCCACGAAGGAGTGGGTTTTTAATCAGTAAAAGTCTGACACTTCTCCCGCTCTGCCCAAGAACGGGGGATGTCATAAGATGATTTTCCCACAGAAAAAAAACGCTATTTTCATTTTAGGTAAGATTTGTAAAATGATTTTTAGAAAAAAAACTACACACGACACAGGTGACACAGTAGTTAAATGATTGCACTGCGAGTTGCGAGTTCGATTCCCGCACGTAACAATATTTGTTCCGGATCTGGATGTAATATGTGTTTTCTTGTTTGTAAACGCACGTAATAGGCTCTCAGTTGTCCACTATCTTTCCTGATGTTAAATGATGATGTGGTCTACGGAGGAGCACGCTTACCAAGAAGTAATCGGTTCATTCATGAGATTTTCACTTTAGGGAGATATTTATTTCTGACAACCCGTAACGACTGTCAAAGATCTACAAATGATATCCATGAAACCAGGGGCGTAGCGTGAACTAATTTAGACGTGGGCGAAGGTGCATAAGCGAAGCCTTTTTCTTTCATAAATTAAAAAACGAGACAGCAACTGTCACAACCCAGTGGTCGACCACATCTTCGCTTACCATCAGATGAAATAGTGATCAAACGCGAGCCTATAAATAATAAAACAAAACCATCGTTGTTAAAGAGCCCTCGCACACTCGAAGCCCCTATAAGTACGAGAACGTGGGCGAGAGTCCACGGCGCCCACGCCAAGCTACGCCACTGCAAGAAACGACACTGGTGCTAAAGATTTTTCAGCAAGTTCAAAGAGCGTTTTATTTCACTACGGAGAAGAAAACAGAACTATTCCAATTCCGAAGTCTGGTGACATGTGTCTAGTCAACCTGTCAATCGGATCTCGGATTCAATTAAGGAGATCTCACCATTACACCACAGTTACAAAATACAGGAATATGCAAGAATTTGAACTCAATGTTTGGTTAGGTAGATTATAATATTTTCGTCCCTTTATGAACATTGTGGCTGATATAACTGAATCTGAAATGATGTGGCTGTCATGTAGAATTAAACTTTTCTTTTACAGAAAGCGTGAAAAACTTAGGGCGGAATTCACCAATAAAACTAATCGCGTTTTAACGTTTGGCTCACATAATCGCGTTTAGCCGCTGTCACTAGTGTCACTTGTAAAAATACAACAAAAGAAAAATACAGACAAGTGACACTAGTGACAGCGGCTAAACGCGATTATGCGAGCCAAACGTTAAAACGCGATTAGTTTTATTAGTGAATTCCGCCCCAAGTCACTTGACAAAAATAAAGATTAGTTAAACAGACCAACAACAAAATGGGGAAATCATCAAATCACTTCTCCCGCATTTTGCAAATAGGGTTTTTTAAAAACACTTTTAAACGTCAATTTTTTCGTCAGTTTAAACAAGATGAGGCCGGTGTTTCCTAGCTGACTACCCTGACTTTTGGGTTCCAGGGCCACGGTGTCTCTGTCGAATAACCCCGGTGCGCGGCGCCCTGGGCCTCAAGTCTGCTATTACAATAGTGTCAGAATGGTCTCTCATTGACTTCAAAATTGCTGATTGACAAATTTGGTAATCTACTAATATAATGGCGTCATTATGACTTTCCAATGGTCAACCACTGACACTTCATTGAAAGAAGTGGCATAGAATGGTAATCTCGTACATATTGACAAACGAATATCTGACATATGCGGTAATCTGCAAAAATTTGGACAGTTCGTTTGATCAGAGACCTACCATGAGAACGTCATACTGCAGTCGTTGCTTATAATAAGCTCCATAATGTCATTCTACCACTACTCTAGTACGAGATCATTGACCGATCACTGATCGATCATTATGAATTAACAGATTACGAACTATTGATAAAATGACAATGGGATCGTGTTGGAATAACGAATTTATAAAAATAGCAGACTTGGGTCCCTGGAGCCTTACCATGACATATTAAAATGTCAGCCGTGCGAGCGAGAAATAGGGATGGAGCTATACACCCTATATAGCTCCATCCCTTTAATAGTTCAATTTAGGTCGTCAAATGTACGTACGTGCTAGGGCCTCTGGAAACACATTCTCCCGCCAAACAACACGTTAACGATATTAGAATCTACGCTCGACGTCTGCCAATTAATTATATCAAGCTCCGATAAACAGTATTCAATATCAAAACCTCATTAAACTGTCTTGTATCCACGTTCCACCCTCATCCCCCTTCTCTAAAGGGGGGTGACACAGGATGCAATTGCAGCGACAGAGAGAGCAAATAAAGCAGATTGTAGGTAGGCGGTAGGTGTATTCCAGTGGTTCTCAATTTTTATTGATTGGGGACCACTTTGGTTTCTTTGTTAAGTGATAAACAATTTTTATTTTACAAATAGGTTTTAAAAACGTTTTACACGTCGTTTTTTCGTTAATTTAAACTAGATGAGGCCGGGGTTTCCTAGATTGCTACCATGAAAAGAAACACCGAAACAAATTCAGAGGTTTTTTTTTTTTATTTAGTGGGAAAATCATCCTTATGACATCCCCGCTCTTGGGCGGAGCTGGAGATAGTGTCAGACTTTTACTGACTAAAAACCCACTCCTGTTCCTTCGTTGCCTTCGTCCCAGGGCCCCGGGTTTCGCTTTCACACTACCCGTGGCCCCAGTAGGCTTCGACCCTGTTGGGCCCTTACGATTTGCTGACATCTCCTTGAGGCGCGCGTGGAACAGTACGCGCCGTCGACGACTTGGGCTCGGTCCGGACGGTCCGGACGGCGGGCTACCCATTGCTCGCCGTCCGCAAGCCCGCGCCTACGGTGGCCGGAAATCGGGATCGGAATCCCGGCGGCGGACAGGGCGTAAGGACCGTTGCCTCACGCGATCGGCCGCCTCCTTTGCTAGCATTACTGCTTCGCAGAAGGAGGCGACCGCCTGCTAATCCTCCTCCCTCCGGACCATGGCCTGAACCAAGGCCCGGCGCGAGAGATCGCCGCCGCCGATTGCCCCCATGAGGACACGGCGTTGCTCTGCCCAAGCGGGGCATACCTCCACCGTGTGCTCTACCGTGTCCTCCGGGCGGTCCACACAGTGGCGATACCCGGGCGTCGTTTCCGCACGAATCCGGTGCAAGAACCTCCCGAACTTACCGCGTCCGATGAGAACCTGCGTCATGCGGAAGGTGAGGACGCCGTGAGGTCTTTCCAACCACGCCTCAAAGAGGGAACTTACCGCCATAATTGTGGCGTGCCCAAAACAAACTCAGAGGTCAGTCTCTTATTAAGTGCATACAGCAAACATGTAATGGTTAAATCATATGAAAGCCTAGTGTCTACGATGATCTTTTGAGGAAAGAACAACACAGATTTTAGTAGACCCGGCCAGTGAGTTATTTTCAAGGACCAGAAGTCTAGAAGAAAACCAAACCATGTTGATAAGAAATCAAATGTAACGATAGTTGTCAAGTGCAACATACATTTCTGTTAGTAACTTAAAATCATTTAGCATCAATGTTCCAAGTTTGAAATGTTTAGATTTTCTACGGACACTATTTCAGCGTTGTAGTCCGCTTACCACAAGTTGGGAACCACTGGAGTATTCTGTGATTTCATAGGTTTGCAGGATAGCATACGTATATAATATGTAGGCGTTGTATTGTGTGAGGCGCGCTAGAACAAACAGCCTACGTGTGTAGGTACTACACATGTGTTTGCAAATGAACATGGAGATTTTGATATATAGGTGCCTATGAAATTTTAGTGCTACCTATCTGTCTGTAGAAAGGCCTCCCTCAAGTTGGATTGATGACCTGATGAGGATCGCGGGAATCCAATGAATGCGAGACGCACAGGACCTGTCGTTGTGGCGACACATGAGAGAGGCATATAGGAAAAATATGCGTCACATCTGTGCAAAACAACCAGACAAAGGTTTTCGTGAAGAAAATGGAAGTGGGGCACAACACTTTCACTGTCTTCACGAACAAATTCGACGATGAAAGTGATGTTGACGTGCAGACATGGAAGAACCTTATAATCCTCCCAACGGAATTTCGATCACGATGGTCAATCTTAACTGAGATAAGCCAAGAACGCAGGAGATATTATAATGCACAAGCGTGTGCACAAACACAGGGGCACTCTCTGCCTCCCTAGCCAAGTTACGATCGTTTCGTTTGCGTCCAACGCCTTGAGTATAAGGCTGCGTTCCCACTGTATATAGTCTCTAGCTGTTGCCATAACAACTATTGCGTGACCACGACAAATAGTCGCAACAATGACACGTGATTTACCTTCATGGTTTAGTCTTGACCAATTTTTATCGATTTACGTCTGTCGTGCTAGCCGTTCCCACTATCATGACAATCTCTTGTTACCGCATAAATTGTCGTAGACGACAGTTATTCGTGAACCCCTCCATTTAACATATAAGCCACGACACTTAAAACTACACGATTATCTGTCGTCACGACAAAAGGAACCCACAAGGCCGCGCTTGTGGGTTTTAGTGTGAATAGATATTCCGGACGCAACCTGCTCCTTTATGCAAGCTTCATCACAAATCGATAAGCTTATCAGATGACATGTCAAAAACTACAGCTCGATAATTCGCAATTCGGATCGCCGCGTCACAAAAACGATGCGTCCCCTCTGTCACCCTCTGTAGCGAATCTATTCAGGGTACTGTTGGAGTAGGGTGACGAAAATATTCGCTTTGTCCATCCCTTTCATTTTGCGGAGCGAGTTGATATCTTTCATACCAGACCATGTCTGGAATGAACAAAAAACCTTGAAGAATTGTCAAATAAAAAACAGAGTGGGATATCGATTCCTATATTAAATTATGAGTGTTTTCAAAGGCACCGGTACTCGCCTTTATAAAACCCTCACCTACGGCTCGGGAATTCCGCCTCGGTCTTGATGACAAACTTTCTACACTTGTATCAATATGTACTATTTTCGTGACATAGTCGATTTTAAAAGTAGATATTAGGTTATACTCACTATATTAAAGGAAATAATGGCGCATGCAGCGTGATGTACATGACGGCAAATATCTTAGATTGAACTAAAATAAATACCACCAACTAAAAAAAAAGACTAGTTAGTTGGTTTTTTTTTTATTATTTTATTTTTGTGTTTCGTGTTACCTAATATTGTGTTTGTGCCTTGTGCTCTACCAAATAAATTCTTTTTTCTTCTTCTTTTTTTCTAGTTTGGAACTTTTTAGTTGTTTTTTGCGATCGGACTTTTTGTTTAATAATAATTTTTTTTTAATAATAAATTATTTATTACTCAAAGAAAAGAAAATACATGACATGTTATATATAAGTTTAAGTTCATTTTTACATGTTTTGTGAATAAAACGTTTGTCTTTCAGGTTGTTCTATGTTGATTGCAAACTAAACATAAGAAACATTGTTTGAGGCACTAAATCTCTGAAGGATCCTGATCTGATTACGAAAACAATTTCACTTGTAAAAAGTAATTACCATAAAAAGTTCGCTTTGTTGGCTTCGCAAAATTTATTTTATATCTATTTTTTTATAAAAACACTTAACTAATTAAAACTATACTATATGTTACCGGCCAAACCCGATTTTAATGTAATGTAATGTAATTTATCAGTTGTCTAGGACTCACAACACAAGCTCTGCTTAGCTTGGGACTAGACGGCGTTGTGTGATAGTTGTGGAATATTATTCTTAGTGGCTCCACACTGGCACTGTGTTAGAGATGGGTCGAGGAAGCCCCATTTGGCCAAATTGTTCTTACAGCGGCCAACCTGGGTCCGCAGTCGGAGATTGGCCACTGGAACGGGACAGCCGTCACCCCCTGCATAAACATCATCTAATACCTGCACGTGTAAGGAATCGTAAAAGTTTTATGCGATATACGACCTCTTCAAAAGACAGTGCAGAGGACGAGAGATGCGCGCTGTGGAAGCAGAAGCACCCAACTCCTACACATTTCATCACCCCGTCAGAACATTCTCCCCCCTCTTGGACGCGAATTGCAGTGGAATGTTATTTATTTATTTATTTCCTGTGTGAGGTACTAATATACTTCTACCAAATGTACCTTTTGCAACTTGGTGAAGACACTGGCTCCTGTTACAAAAGTTGCTACCTAGCTCAGAAGTCAGGGCTTCAAATAGTTTATTACTTGTTTTCTTTTTTGTCAATAAACAAAATAATTACCTATTACTTTATTGGTCACTAGCTTCTGCCCGCGGCTTCGCCCGAGTAAAAGTAGGTTTCGCCATACAAACTTTAGACCCCGTTTCATCCCATCGGGGCCTGAATTTTGGAAAATCCTTTCTTAGTTAGACAAAAGGAAGCTAGTCCCAGTAGTTTCAGCTGTGCGTTTATATGTCAGTCAGTTTCTCCTTTTATATATAGATTTTAACTTATTAAAGACATTTTCAAATATCTCATAAAAAAACAATAAAAAAACATTTTTAAACTGTAAAAATAGTATCCCACCGGTATCGAAAACAGGGTCCAAGCTACTGGCGGTCAGGGCTCCAGAGAAAGGAACCTCCTAACAATACGAGCCGTGTCCAGGAGTACCGCTTTCTGAATCAAGCCCTTGATCCAGCTGCCTAACGAGAAGGAAGCTCTCGTATACATTATTATTACTTCTTTTTCTTTCTTTCTTTACTATCCGGTCTTAGAAAAGCCTCATTCTATTCACGGATTCTCCCAAATATTTCATAGATAAGTTTCCCTTCACAAAACAAATCTAACATCAAATTCGACCCTCGAAATTGGCACCCCAAAAAAATTTGAAGGTGTGACGTAAGCGAGTTCATCGAACTTTCATCCCTTACGGCGTAATCACGAGTCAATGACCTTGCAATGAGGGTTAGATATTTTGTTAGAAATTTTGACAGTATGATCTGTGACGTCACGATGGGTCTTTGACTGTAGGGATTAGGGATGAGCAATGGCAAAAAATATTATAGATACTTTCTACCCAATTTTTTTTTTGGTTGTATTTTTTTGAGCAAGAATTCATTAACTGACAAATACAAAACTTTGAATAAAGCTATTTTTAGTAGGTAGCAAAAAGTTGCCTTTTTAAAGTTTCAAATTGATTTCTAGTCGATATCGAGATGTAAATTTAGTGTAGTTTTGTATCGTCAAGTGTCTACACAACTGCCCCCCTATCCAAGTTACAACGGTTTCGTTTCCATTCTCCTTTCGTTGATCGCCTCGAGTCGGCCACGCCTCCTATTTCTTTGTTCTAACTACGTTACTGAGTGTTGAGATGACGTCAGAATAAAGGAATCGGAGGCGTACCCTAGTCGAGGCGATCGACGAAAAGAAAATAGAAACGAAACGGTTGTAACTTGGCTAGGGGGGCTGGATAAAAGTAAGTGTGCTTTATCGTCGACCACATCATCACTTTCCAGAAGTAGAGATAGTGGTCAAATACGAGCCTATCATCGGTAAAAAACAAACGCGATCTCAGTAAATCGGAGCTGTGAATTTTATTGCTATATCGACTACCTCAGTGAAGCTTGAATCCATACATTTGATGTCAATACAATAAAATGTCTTTCATCAGTATTCTAATGGAAAACAAAATAACTGTATTGATAATACCAAAAACGAAATGCACAAACGTAGGTATGTACGTACAGTAAGTACTGTGATATCGAAAGGAGATCGCATGAGTTAGGTTAACGGAACTGGCATGTAAAATATACCTACTCGTAAAGATTTTATTGTTCTAGAATAGGTTTAAAAATTAAGTAGAAAAAGGAAATGTCTAGTTTTAATGGAGATCTGAGAGAACGATTGTAGCAAGATGGGTTTATATTGAATTAATTGAAGAAAAATACAAAGTTTTTATATGAGATAAAGCATTTAATTCTAGTAAAGTTTAGTACAAGTCCAATCCCCCAAACAACCCCGTCGCTGAGTGCGACAGTACGGTCAAAATATGTTAGCTACTCTGAAGTTAGCGTTCCGAACTAAGCGCATACTCGAAAAAATACGTAATACGCATTCGCCATATGAATTTTAAATAGAATTACTGCGCAGACAATTGTACGAAATTCGGAGCTGTCAAGATATATAATATCGGCCGTACTGTACCAGACCTTATATTCAGGTAGTCGGAAAACAAATCGATATTTGATATTCAAGATCAAAAATATTATCGAAGAATATCGAGACAAATTATCGATAAATAAACTGTTACCAAGCCCAGGTTAGGGGGGATGATATGCACCGGCCTTAGGGATGAAGCAAGTTGTAAATCAAATAGGGTTCGATTCGCACTGTTTTTTTTTTTTCTATTCTATACCAAATCGAGGGAGGCCTTTGGCCAGGATTCACAGGCTAGCTATAACAATTTATAATATAGCAAATGGGCTGGCAATCTGTTGTTGTGTAAGGAAAGATAAAGTAGGTTTTTGATTCGGAATCTCTTGCGATTTGACAGTTTGAGAGGCGATTCGACAAGCACTTGCCGTTCAATTTAGATCTAAGTACAAAGCGATTTAAATAAGAATAGGAACGTCAATATAATCTATACTTATAATCAATCTGTAGAAGTGAAAATTCTGTACATTGAAAATATCAAAAAAATAAATGGCAGGGGGTGTTACTAGACCGACACCAAACCCCAAATTGTGATCAAAAAATTTTTTGTCTGTCTGTCTGTTTGTTCTGGCATCACGCAAAAATTACCGGTTTAATTACGATGAAACTTGGTATAATTATTCTTTAATATCCTGGGCACCACACTGGCTACTTTTTATCCCGGAAAAGTATATAAAATAAAAAACAAACTTAATTTTGCGGTTCGATCCCTAGACCCGATTACTATACCAACCCCAAATAATAAGTCTGTCTTAGGTTACGTCACCCGCAGTGCAGTGGAGTTCACTAAGGGGCACTGCACACGGCTAAGATACTATAATATTTTATCTTAAGATACAATATCGCTCGCCATACAATTCAATAGACTATCACACACGACAAAGATAATAAATAATATTTTCATATCTCAAAAACCTAATAAAACCATTTTCGACTTCTACGCGGACGAAGTCGCAGGCAAAAGCTAGTAATATAATATTTCACAACTATAACACAACGACCTCTATCTGTCAAAAGTCACTTGAAAAGTACAGTTTGCAAATAAAACTTATTTGCGTATTAACTGTTTTGCGGTTTTTTTTACCTTGTTTAATGGAGTCATAATTAAATTTAAATTAAAGAAAAAACGTTACAGCTTAATCAAAAATAGTTTAATATAAAAAAAAACTGTATTATTTATTATATTCAATGTTGGCAACAATTCGCCTTCTTCTTCCATTCGCCACAACTCAGATACTTCACACAGTGATGCAGAGATAGCAGAATTGAAGAACTAAATTTTGATTAAACTTTTTTTGTTCTTGATTCGTTAATAAATCTCTGGTTTTGCTCACCCTACTTGATTCGATTTGACAGTTATGACGTCACATCATGGCGCTAAGTCGATCCTATTAAATGAAAAATGCATTGAAATGCATTGTATTTAATTTGCTACATAAGTTTAAGTAACTATTTTCAATAAATACTTTTCGGTTAAGAATGCACATCAGACTTCAATCTTTTCCAGAGAACATAGGGTATTGTGTGGGTGAAAAATGCGGTTGCAACTTTTATCTGCTCGGCTCGCATGAATTCAGCGTAGATTCTGTCAAAGTGGTGTGACGTCAACACCACTTTGTCTCGTTGTCAAGCTGACTTCCGTACTTTTGACTTCGCCGACATACTTATAATTTACAAGTTGGATATCTAAACAATCACCTTCCTGCCCTTGTCCCATGTTACTTGGGTTCAGCCATGTTTTGAAGAATTTTATTGTAATATTGACTACCTCAGCCAAAACAAGACAAAAGTCTATGACCAGTGTATGTTGCCAGTGATGACATATGGCTCTGAAACTTACTTCATTCACAACGGGCCGGATCATAAGGTTTAAAGTCACCCAAAGGGTAAAGTAGAGGGCTATGACCAGAGTTTTCTTGCGTGTTCGAATCAGAAATGAATATAACCTCCCACAAAGTAGACCTACGACCTGATGAGGGTCCCAGGTACCCTATAGGTGCGAGACGTACAGGACCGGTCGTTGTGTTAACACTTGGAACAAGCCTATGTCCTGCTGTCGACGACTTTCGCCTGAAATGATGATTGCAAAAACATTAGAATATGTTACATTCTTTGGTGTGCCGAGTGGTAACGGCCCTGACTTACGAGATGTAGGTCGCGGGTTCAAACCCATCCAGGCGCATTACTTTGTGTAATTTATTTCATCACCACTGCTCTCAAAACGGTGAAAGTAAACATCGTGAAGAAACCGGCATGTCCTAGAACCAAAAATTCGAAGACATGTGACATTCACCAAGCCGCACTGTGCCCGCGAGGTGGATTACGGCCCATTCCCTCTCCTAGAGAGGAGGCCTGAGTCCCAGCAGTGGGAACATTAAAAAGGCTGATTATGCTATGCTTATATTTTACATTCGCATCCGAAAGGAAAAAGTGACTGTATTTTGTTATTATTATTATAGCTAGCCCGTATTGTTGGGAAAAGGCCCTCCATTCTTTCTACCGATCATGATTCCTCGCTTTCTCTTTCGAAGGCATCCAGGTCGTTCCGCCATCTCCTTCGCTGTGTCCAGGTACAAATCTTGTGTAAGTGTGTTTCACGGGCCCACAGCTTGTTAGTCTTGCGGCGGCAGACATTACCCAGTCTTATTTGAGTTGGGCAGCCTTTTGAGTCACATCAGCGATTTGCGTTTTGGGGCGCAATGTTAAAAAAACCCTTGTCCCGTTTTATTTGGGGTCGGTGCAACACGATTTTTTCTTCTATTCTGTCCTGTCACTCGTCACGCTATCACAATTTCCTTTTCTTTCATATCACTTTTCACACAATCCATCCATCAACATGTAAACTCATAACTCTTTTAGTAATATACGTTTCACCCCTTCTCTTCACATGACCATACCAAGACAAACGATTCCCTTTCAACTTTTCAGTCAATGGCGCCACTTTCAAACTTCCCTATAAATACTCATTTCTCACTTTATCCATTCTCGTCACACCACGTATCCATCTTAACATTCTCATCTCCGCTACATGCAATCTTTTTTCATCCGTCGTTTTCACAGCCCAACAGTATGACAGGCCTTATCACAGACTTGTAGATTTTACCCTTCAACTTGACCATCCGTGGGTCACAAGTTGTTCCTGTGACCTGTCGTCATTTCATCCATCTTGCGTTGATCCGATGTGTTACGTCCCAGTCTACCTCACCAATGTTCAAACGTGAACGTGGTCTTTTAATTTAACACATAGTAGATATGCTGTATTAAAAACTAAGTACTTTCTTCTAACTTAACACTATTTTGATTGGCTAAATGCTTTTAGAAAGCATTACCAAAACAAAAACCTTATCAGTAAGGACGTGCTAAGCTTAATGGGTAGGGACAAGCCTCTTCCCGTTAAACGGACTCCAATCCAGACTCCAAGCTAATCGCAATCTCATTTAACAACACAGACTTGCACTTAGTTACCTTACAGTAGATTGCCTGTACGGTAAATAGACACAAAATTACTTGTGACATAGACTAGGGGGTGGTCGTTTTGGACGTCGTTACAGGGGTCCAGTAAAGTAATTAACTTGTGATATGCTGTTGATTAATCTGATTGATTAGCGAGCAAGGGGTCGGCTTTAGACCATGAAACGCAGCAGGGTATGAAAAGAGTAAAATTGTGTTGAAATATTAAAGAGGGAGAGGGAGGGAGGAAGGGATTAGGTCTTTATATACCTACCTACTTTATATTATTATATCGTTAAGGTATCCAGTTGTTGTTAATTTTCGCCTTGTGGTTTGACAAAGAACGCAGCATTCTGGGTGTAAAAAGAACAGACCGAATACGAAATGACACGCTGCGCACCATAACGGTATGTTCACGACCTTGCAGCTGTGAGCGGTAACTAAGCGCGGGGCGGCGAGCGGTAAGATCAAAAGTATGAAAATGTTTGAAGCACGCCACGTGACGTAGCTCAAAGCGCCGCGCGCCCTCGTACCGATGCCGCCCCGCTTGCCGCTAAGACTGAAGTCGTGATCAGGCCGTAACGGGCATAATAGACGTAGGCACAAAGACTGCTAGGCTCAAATGGGATTAAGCAGGTCACGTCAACCGCATGTATAGAGACCGCTGAGCAAGCGTCACCACGCAGTGGGTTCCTGCAGAAGGAAAGCGCCATCGAAGCCGGCCTAAAAAGTGGTGGCGGGATGATCTAGACGCGTACTGCGAGGACTGGTTTGAGACAGTGCGGGAGAAAGTGCGGAAGGACTTGGGGGAGACCTTTGCCCAGCAGTGGAATAGTAAGGGCTAGATAAAAAAAAGAAAAGGTATCCAGGTATCCAATGTGAAAAAGGAGTGGAAAAGATGAACACCTTCTTGCAATATGAAAGAAGGGAAGGGTATAATCGAAGGAAGCGATATTTCAAGACAAAAAAAGTTCTGTGAGTATCAGCGCCATCTAGTAGCTTTGCCAAACTGGGAACCAGATAAATAGATAACATCTAGATGGCGCTAGTTTTGAATAAAACCGCTGTCTAGCGGATTAATCTGACAACTTTTGCTTCGAAGCGTTTACTAACATTCAAACTAGTTACGTTACTATAGACTAGATGGCGCTAACTTAAAAAGCCATTTTTAAATGAAAGCAACGGGCTAAACATGAGCGGGGTATCAATACTATATTATATTAATTATATTCCACACTACCTAGTCCTAAATTAAGCAAAGCTTGAGCTATGAGTACTAGACAACTGATAAACATGCTTATATTTTCCTAAATTTCTACCTACAAGTAATAAAATACACCCAGACAAAACAAATAATTGCTCATCACACAAACGTTTGTCTTGGGTGGGAAACACGGTTGGTGGGGAGGTTTGTTTGTATAATTTTTATTGTGAGGATAAAAAAAAGAAAACGGTATTTGCTAAGATCAAACATTCCACTTAATTCTGACTATTCATGTTTCTAACTATAATGCTTGAGTATACCGCTCATCATCATCATCTTCCTGCCCTTGTCCCATGTTATTTAGGGTCGCCGCAACATGTTTTATTCTTCCATTCTGCCCTGTTACTCGTCATGCAGTGATAGCAACTTCCTTTTCTTTCATAGCACTCTTCACACAATCCATCCATCCTTTCTTTGGTCTCTCTCTTCATCCATCAAGAAATGTAGCATAGCATAGTCGGACTTATAGTGTCCCCACTGCTGGGACTCAGGCCTCCTCTCTAGGAGAGGGAATGGGCCGTAACCCACCACTCGGGCCCAGTGCGGGTGCAAGGGATGTCACAGGTCTTCGAATTTTTGGTTCTAGGACATGCCGGTTTCCTCACGATGTTTTCCATAAAGTAATGCGCCTGGCTGGGTTTGAACTCGCGACCTACATCTCGTACGTCGGGGGCGTTACTAATCGTCCATTACTGCTCTCTATACTAAAATACTATATGTATTATATTCTAAAGCAAAAAAAAAAAACAAAAAAATGTCTTATATTGCGTTTATTCATTATCATAACTATACCACAATATTCTTCTGCTTGTTGCTTATCTTGCCATATGGTTGCCAACTTCACAGGTAAACACCTCATTGCCTGAGAAAATAATAACAATTTATTGGTACGTTTACACGCTTTCCGACGCTTGTCAAGCGTCCACAAACTCCAACTTTCCGACGCTTGTCAAGCGTCCACAAACTCCAACTTTCCGACGCTTATCAAGCGTCCACAAACTCCAACTTTCCGACGCTTGTCAAGCGTCCACAAACTCCAACTTTCCGACGCTTGTCAAGCGTCCACAAACTCCAACTTTCCGACGCTTGTCAAGCGTCCACAAACTCCAACTTTCCGACGCTTGTCAAGCGTCCACAAACTCCAACTTTCCGACGCTTGTCAAGCGACCACAAACTCTAACTTTCCGACGCTTGTCAAGCGTCCACAAACTCCAACTTTCCGACGCTTATCAAGCGTCCACAAACTCCAACTTTCCGACACTTGTCAAGCGTCCACAAACTCCAACTTTCCGACGCTTGTCAAGCGTCCACAAACTCCAACTTTCCGACGCTTGTCAAGCGTCCACAAACTCCAACTTTCCGACGCTTGTCAAGCGTCCACAAACTCCAACTTTCCGACGCTTGTCAAGCGTCCACAAACTCCAACTTTCCGACGCTTGTCAAGCGACCACAAACTAACTTTCCGACGCTTGTCAAGCGTCCACAAACTCCAACTTTCCGACGCTTGTCAAGCGTCCACAAACTCCAACTTTCCGACGCTTGTCAAGCGTCCACAAGCTCCAAGCCTTAACAAAAACTTGCTTTCCATTTACACGCTTCCTGAAGCTTGGCAAGCGCCCACAAGCTCCAAGACTCCACAAATGCTTGCATGCCATTATAAACTAATTACCTACCTGCACCAGAATCAATGGAGTCTTGTTTCTTTTCAAAATGCTTACTAAATGTTGTCATTAATATTACTAGACAGCTGATAAACATACTTATGTATTTCTAAATAAATACATATTATAGGTAACCCAGACACAGAACAAATGATCGTGCTCATCACACAAATACTTGTCTTGGGTGGGAATCGACATGACCTCCGGCATAGCAGTCAGGACCATTAACTACTAGACCACCCTAACCAGAAACCTCTTGCATTTGGACAGAGGTGGCCTGCGTCTGGTCACCGGACACTGCCCACTGAACAAACACTTCTTCGCAACGAATATCACGGATAGTCCTCTGTGCAGAGGATGCATGGAGTCAGAGGAAACTGCTCCTAGAGTGCACAGCCATCAATGAAATAAGAACACGAACTTTGGGAGCACCGAATTCCACCGTATTCTGCTCCGGAGTGAGGTAGGCTGGTTGGAGTGAAGGCCGCCATGGCTCACGCACAATGGTCCGCCAAGGACTAAGTGCGGAAACCAGACCACAATAGATAGATAGGCCACTAGACCACGCGGCCAGTCAATAGATGATCATCCATCCATCCACGGACCGTACTCAAGAAGCGTTGCTCAACGTCGAAGATCGGCCCGGCTGTTATTGTGCTGGCCAGACGATGAAGGATGAATAATAATAATAATAATAAAAATAATAATAATAAAAAGCTTCGACGACCATCTTTCGAAGCTGTCGTTACGCAGTTGGATCAAGGGCCTGATACAGAAGGCAGTACTCCTCGAGACGGCTCGCATTGTGAGGAGGTTCCTGTCTCTGGAGCCCTAACCACCGGTAGCTTGGACCCTGCTCCCGACACCGGTGGATTACTATTTTTTATATATTTAAATGTTTTTTTTTTTATATGATCTTGTTAAAAAATATTTAAAAATGTAATTTATAGGTATATTAAACAAATAAAGAGAATAATAATAATATTTCACAACTATCACACAAAGCCGTCTAGTCCCAAACTAAGCAGAGCTTGTGCTATGAGTACTAGACAACTGATAAACATACTTATATATTTCTAAATACATACATATTATACATAAAATTACACCCAGACACAGAACAAATGATCGTGTTCATCACACAAACATTTGTCCTGGGTGGGAACCGAACCCACAACCTCCGGCTTAGCAGTCAGGGTCACTGACCACCAGACCTACAGGCCTGTCAAAATAATAAATATATAAGTATGTCTTACCCTGATGCGTAGAGAGATGCTGCCTCAACGCCTTGATGCTAATAAACTGCTCGCGACAAATGCGGCACTTGTAATGGTAGTCCACTATCTGTAATTTTACAACAGAATAATTAAGTTATAATAAAAAACTTTTTTTTTACAACTTTTTATGGCGCGGAATGGTTTTTTCTTTATGAATACTCGTGAAAACCATCTTTTTGCGCTGGGTAGTTCTTATGTCTTCTATCCGACTCCATAATCAGACCAGCTCCACGGTGCCATATTAAATGCATTGTCAACCGAATTACATAGGTATACCAAATTCCGGAGATGCTGCGCCGTGATGGGATCCTCAGTGGATAAATTCACAATTTTTTTTCTATTTTTGGTAAATTTACGTTATTCTGCGGTCCTTCCAGTAACGGATAAACAGAAACACAAAGTTTCGATTGATGAAGTGTTTGGTCTTTTCAATTCTTCTATATGGAGCTGAGAGGTGGACGCTTAGGATGACTGAAAAGTTGAAAGGGAATCGTTTGTCTTGGTATGGTCATGTGAAGAGGAGGGATGAAATGCATGTTACTAAAAGAGTTATGAGTTTACATGTGGATGGATGGAGAGGGAGAGGGAGACCAAAGAAAAGATGGATGGATTGTGTGAAGAGTGATATGAAAGAAAAGGAAGTTAGTGATAGCATGACGAGTAACAGGGCAGAGTGGAAGAAAAAAACGTGTTGCGCCGACTTCAAATAACACGGGATAAGGGCAGGAAGATGATGATGAGGTGGACGCTTAGGATGCGGGACTGTCGCAACATTGATGCACTGGAAATGTGAGCTTGGAATCCTTTGGACCACACCACCTGGTTTCTGATTTAAAAATAAATTACTTTAACGCCAAAGTTCGTCACATTTTCACCCTCGACAAGTTCTTAAGTTTTTTTTTTAGGTGGGAACATCATCTAACGACAAATCTCGCTCTTAGGCGGAGCGGGAGATAGTGACAGACTTTTACTGACTAAAAACCCACTCCTGTTCCTTCTTTGCTTTCGTCCCAGGGACCCGGGTTTCACTTTCGCATCACCCATGGCCCCAGTAGGCTTCGACCCTGCTGGGCCCCTACGATTTGCTGACATCTCCCTGAGGCGCGCGTGGAACAATACGCGCCGTTGACGACTTGGGCTCAGTCCGAACGTTACCGGGCGGTCAGACAGTGATCTACCCATTGCTCGCAGTCCGCAAGCCCGCGAAAAGTTCTAAAGTTGAAATTTTTGTGCAGAAAACAAGGTATATAGTGTTGGCACGGCTTTCTCAGAAAAAAATCGGATAAAATAATTTAAATTTCAACTCACCTCAGCCAAAATCGAAGATATAACCTTCTTATACTTCTGCATATCTTCTGACGAATGCGTCTTGAAATGTGCCAGAAGATTGTAAACAGTGACGAAGGAGCGGCTGCAGATCGGACAAGCGATGCTCTCTGAAAACAAACAAACAAGGTTTTATTAAGCACTAACTTTTGCCAGCGGCTTCGCCCGCGTGAAAATAGAAAATATATGCCTTTGTTTCTTAGTGATAATATAGCTTTCTACTAGTGAAAGAATTTTAAAAATCGGTCCAGTAGTTTTTGAATTAAATCGTAACATACGAACCAACAAAAAATCAAATCTTTCCTCTTTATTATAATATTAGTTTAGATCTAGCTGTCGCCTGCGATTGGGCACGCCATAATCATGGTCCCCTCTTTGAGGAGTGGCTGGAGAGGCATCACAGCGTTCTCACCTTCAGCATGACGTGAGGAGGAATGGCAGGTGGCCGCCTGCTTCTGCGAAGCAGTAAACCTAGCGAAGGAGACGGGTGCACGCGTGAGGGAACGGACATCCTCATGCCCGTTTCCAAACGATTTCCAACACCGCTACGCAGTTTAACACATCTTGGTGGGACAGACCGACTTACTTTTGCCGACAACTTGGTAGTAAAGCGCCTATTAAACCACTCGATATTCAGACAGGCTTAGTCTATGTTTATCTATATATCTCATCGTTCGTTCATCATCGTTATATATATATATATATATTTTACAATTTGTTATATTAAAATATTTACATTTATTGTAAATTTTATTATTGTGAATGTGGGGACCTATGTGGATTACTCTTTCTTTTTTCTCTTTAATTATAACATGTCTGGCAGTTTTGAGTACTTTTTGCGCCCTACCCAAATGTTGTTTTGGTATTGTTCGTCAAGTCGTTGAGCTCCTTAGTAATTTTGAGTTGAGCTACACGAATACTGACAAATGCTTGCACTGACTGGACCACTCAGAACTGTGTGGTTCTTTCTCCAAAAGATCATCTTAGACTCTAATCTGCATGGTTCTATATGATTTGACCATTACATGTTTGCTGTATGGACTTTAAAAGAAACTTTCACCCCTGAGTTTGTTTTGGTGTTTCTTCTCAGGGTAGTCCGCTGGGAAACACCGGCTTAATCTAGTTTAAATTGACAAAAAAAAAAATTGACGTGTAAAAGTGTTTTTAAAAAACCTATTTGCAAAATAAATATCATTTATCATTTATAGTTGTTGGCGTAAGTTGCTCTTTTTTTTGTATGACGCTACGTAGATTAAGACTGTCTGAATATCGAGTAGTGTAATAGGCGCTTTAAACAGGCGTGATATTTAAGCACTCACTTTTAGTATTCTTCTTGACGCCCCTCCAAGAGGTCTGGAAGCACGGCGCGCACATCTTAGCGTAGACTAACTCTTTCATATACATCTTGTCTTCGTCAAATTCTTCTTTGTCTTCTGATTCTTCTTTTGTTTTTCTGCGGAAAAAATATGAACAGTTTTACTAGTGGTCCCGACACACATCCTGTCCAAAAATTGGCATTTTGTCGGAAAAAAAATTAGGAACCCGTCCCCTCTCCCTCTCCATCCATCCACATGTAAACTCATAACATCATCCCTCCTCTTCACATGACCATAGCAAGACAAACCTTTTAATTTTAAACTTCCCCCAATATACTCATTTCTTACTTTATCCATTCTCGTCACACCATACATCTATCTTAACATTGTCATCTCAGCTACGTGCAATCTTTTCAATTTTCAATCATTATGTATAAAATATTGCAGAAAAATAAGCACAGACAAATGCTGAATTCTATGTGCTTGTAATGAATACAATTTTTAATCTAACTTTTTTTAGTCAATCATCATCAAAATATATGTATCTTATTTTTACCGGCAATGAATTTTGCTATTTTTTATCCTCTTTAATCCATCATATTATTTTGCCAACATTCTAGATACGTACCGATCATTAGGAGCCACCAGTTTATACACAGCTGAAGCTGCTTCTCTTGGCTTATAAGCAACGAGTATCTCTCCTTCCTTACTATCTTCTTTACTTAATATCACTTCATCGGTCATGTGGTACGGTTTAGGTTTCCTCGCAGTGAGACTGAATGTGGTTAAAACTTTCTTCTCTTTGTAACGAGGGAGCACGCATTGGAAGATTTCAGACTTTTTGTCTCCATCCTCGTTTTCCACGCAGGTCTTGCTCCAAATTGTTGTTTCTGGTTTTCCTGTAATATTTAAATTGGATGGTGAGATATTGATAATTAGAATATGACAAAATTTTGCAAAAACCATTAATAAAAAAATGTGTCTGTGAATATGACTACACGTTTGTCAACAAGCGAGAGTGGTCACCTTCCGATTTTATATACATTTTTCATTGTCAAATTGTTTAGACATATTTATAAAGTATAGTCAAATAAAAATGGATTAAAACCAATAGCTTTAAATGACTATTAAACCCAGGGTTTGCCTGCACAGGTATGTATTTTATTTCTGTCTGCAGGGTTTACACTGTAAACAGAAGAAATGTGTTAGAGTACTGTAAACTTAACAGTACTCTAACACGAAAGGGGTAATGATGCGATGGTAAAATTCACTTGCTTTGCTCGCTCATTCTAACCCCCGTTATCCCTTTCTAACCTAGTAGCTTGTTTTAATTTTCATACAATAAATTCATTAAACCCCAAGCGAATGCCGGTGTTCGCTCTCTCATTTTCTTTCTATTGTGTGGCTGTACATAAATAGGTCAGATTTTCAGTCACTAGTTGATGATTAAGCCATCAATATCACACTGTGATTAAAATAAGTCCAGATGAATTATATCAGCCAGAAGCAAGGCTTATTGTTAATTAAACATATTGCCATGATGCAGAATGAAAAAAGAAAAAAATAAAATAATCAATGATTGTGTATTATGTTGTTGTTGTGTATAAATATTGTGTGTATGTGAAAACAATAGGAAAAGTGGTATTGGATACATTCTTAGTAATAACCATTTATTAGTTTAAGATTCATGTAATTAAATTACAAATTGTCAATTGGGATGAAAGGTTCTGGAGTAGCAACATACCAGAAGACACAGCGTTGGCGCAACCTCCTACAATGTGGACCGATGACCTGGTTAGGGTCACAGGAACACAATGGACACGAGATGCACAGGACTTATCGTTATGGCGACATTCAGGGGAGACCATGTCCAACAGTGGCAGACATCTTTCGGCTGAAATGATGATGATGATAAGTCTAATAACTTATACAGACCTGTTTGTTTATTTGCCACATTCCGAAACACCACAGTTCTTGTTGAACTGTAGGTGTCCCCCCTCTCAGGCTTCAGCAAGGTATCACAATGCTTGAAATGCTCCAAGCACACATTGTTCCAGTTATTCATCCTTTTTATATCAGATTCTTCGTATTGAATCGCTTTTACTGGTAAACACAATGGATCATCATAATCTGGGATACGTATGTTACATTGTTTTCGATCCAAAACTACCTCTTTGGCGGGATAATACTTTTTTTTTACCGAACTTGGAGCTTTTGAACTTTGAATAGATTTAAAACTTTGAGCAGCTTTTAAATTTGGAACAACTTCCTTATGGTACGTTTTAACTTTTTTCACGACTTGCTGCCTCTTCTTCTTGCCTTTTGAACTCGGCGGGCTTGGGGGCACAAAGTCATCATTTGGATCGTAATCAGAATCCTCTTCGTCTTTTCTTCTTTTCCGTTTTCTTTCCGCCGGTAAACGTTCGACTAACAGCGGGGTTTGGATTGGCCTTTCTTTGACTCGGGGTACTAAATGTGGGACTTGGACTTGAACTGGTACTGGGGCAGCTTGTACACATTGTTGGACTATATCAGCATCTTCGTCAAGAAACTCTATATCACCATCTGATTCGGCCATAACGGTTTACACTTTTAAAGAAGCTACTAAAACGTACATAAATTACTAAAATTCAGCCGACAGTATAAGATAGCTTCTTGTTTTTGAGTATGACATGTGACAGCCATGAGCCAATGTCAAAGTCATTAACCCTGCGTTCTGAATTCGATAACTAAACAACCAAATCCAAGTATTTCTAAAATAAAATTAGGTAGAAAAATTATAACTCAACCTCGAGAAATAGCTCAAGCTTTTAACGATTATAATATCGATTTAGTTCAGTCATTTGTAAATAAGAAAATTAATAAAACAACTTTTAGTCATCCAAATTCGATATTTATGCCACCTGCTACACCACTAGATATACACTTCTGGACACATCTATTGGCCCACCTTGTATTTTCAGTTTCGTTTGGTCCTAGCTAAAATTTTATATTAGGTCGAGCAAAAAGTTTTTATGCAGTTTTGAACCTGGCACATTCACAATTTCATTCAATAGTCTTTTTTTGAATTTCGAACACAGAACTTAAAAAAACAAAAGACAATTTGGAGCCTGTTTGTTGATATCAAACAATCGAATACTAAGAAAACTTGGGTTTATTGGTTTACTTGGATTTAATTCTTGAAAAAGTGATTGATATCTTTGGTTTTGCAACAAACATTACTTATTCTTAACATTAAGGTGAGGTTCTATCAATAATCTATGGATACTTCACCTGAAGTCGCCGCCCAAGCTGTGGCACTTATTCAGGCTGGACACTGCCAAAGAAACGTGAGTGCTCAACTTAATTTAAGTCGATCTGCGGTCCGAAATGTTTATCGGAGGTACCTAGAGACTGGCGGCTTTGTTCGTCGCCAAGGAAGGCCACGATCTCGGGTCACAACTGAAAGGCAGGATCGATTCATCGTGACGACCAGCTTGAGAAATCGTCACCTTACCTCCATTGAGATACAAAACCAACTTCGCGACTTCCACGGAGTATCTGTAAGCGCTCGAACTGTTCGGAGAAGGTTAAAAGAACGCGATATGGTACCACACAAGCCAGCTAATGGGCCCAAACTAACGCGAGCCCACCGAACAGCGCGCCTTCATTTCGCACGCAGTCATTTAAATTGGACACAGCAAGATTGGAGCCGTGTACTCTTTTCTGATGAGTCTAAAATTATGTTACATGGCAATGATGGAAGGAAGAAGGTCTACCGACGTAAGGGAGAGCGTTTCGCACAATGCTGCTTTGAAGAGAGGGTTGCTTATGGCGGTGGCTCATGGACTGTCTGGGGCGGTATATCCGCGAGCGGCAAAACTTAACTTGAGGTTGTTACAGGACCACGGCTGCCAACATTAAATGCTGAAAAGTACATTCGTGAGTGCTTAGAACCTCACGTGATACCATACGCGGACTATGTGGGCCCAAATTTCCTTTTTATGCATGATAATGCAAGAGCCCATGCGGCCGGCATCGTCAGGGAATATCTTCGGGATGTAAACATCACAGTTATGGACTGGCCAGCCAGAAGCCCAGACATGAACCCCATTGAGCACATGTGGTACGAGCTAAAAAGACGTGTTAGGGCTCGTCAGCCAGTTGCCCAGACGATGCAGGAGTTGAAAACTGCCATAGAAGAGGAATGGGAGATGATCCCTCAAAATTTCATAGAGCGGTTGATAAACTCTATGCCTAATCGTATGAAAGCTGTGGTAGATGCCCATGGAGGCAACACGCGTTATTAAATTAAACCTTTATTTGATAAAACATGTTTTATTCAAAAATCAATTGCCTTTAACAAGGCGCATATCCGACTTGTTAGGCGTAGCTCCATGTCGTATGGTATTCTGAATTCAAATTTAAAACAATACGATCGAAAAAGATGGTAAAATGTATCAGGTTTAAAACTGCATCAACAGTTTTTGTTCAATCTAGCAATCATATTTCGGTAGGGGCCATCGAAACCTAAACTCTAAGGTGGGCCAATAGATGTGTCCAGAAGTGTATATGAAATTGTTAAATCACTAAAAAACACTCAAAGCACAGGCTGGTGTTGGATCATTAGGTTCCCTTCAAAATGGTTGAGCTGAGTGGTGCTAAAATTAGCGTTATGTCCGTGAACAGGCGCTGTCAGTTGAGGCTGGTCATCTCTTAGCTGCCAGTTGTTATTTTAATATCTATATTTAGTTTTTATTTTTATTTACATTGTTCTCACATGATAGCGACAAGAAACATGTAACAGAGATATTAGTAATTACAAAACATGATTGAAAAGAGTTTCCATGGAGTTTCTTGCACATTCTTCTCCTTAAAGATCTACGCTTTGGAATGTGCAATTAGCATCATTTATTTTTATTTTTCTGACTGACTGACTTCTTGACATTTCAAAAGTAAATGATTTATTTGAAATAAATGCTATCTTGATTTTTTTTATTTTTTTTTTGAACGATGCGATTAAATTAATTATCGAGTGGCTCAATGTAAGTAACCTGAAGATAAACTTAGATAAAACTAAAATTGTAAATTACAAACAGAAAGCAAAAACATTAGACAATATAAAGGTTAAGTATAATAATGTAACTGTAGAACAAGTCCATACAATAAAATTTCTGGGTGTATGGATTGAACAAGACATAACATGGAGAACACAAATTGATACCATCTCCAAGAAACTTAGTAAGTTCTCGTATGCATTATATATGCTTTCCAAAGTTGTTACTCAGAAAGCAGTTTTGGCAGCGTATAATGCGTATGTCTTGTCTACCTTAAGATATGCCATCATATTCTGGTGAAATTCAACAGATAGAGAGGAAGCCTTTAGAGCTCAAAAAAAATGCGTAAGGGCTATTTGTAACTTACGATTACCTGATACCTGTAAACCACATTTTCAAACTTTAAATATTCTGACGTTACCGTCTTTATACATATTTGAATTAGCAGTATTTGTCAAGTCCCATCCGGGATAATTTGAAAGACTAACCAGCCGACGCCATTGTAACAAAATTAAGTCAATAAGTCATACCACATATTTATATGATAAAAATATTCTTGGCATGGCACCAAAAATATATAACAAAATACCAAAATCTGTAAGAGAAATCAGAGATCCAAAAATATTTAAAAGGAACTAAAATTATTTTTGATCAAGAATACATATTACTCAGTAAATGAATTCCTGTCGGATTATGAGATTGACAACTGCTCTTTATCTCATAGATAAAGGTAAGCTGCACCAGTAAATTAATTTCAGTTTTGTTATGAAATAAATTATCCATATTTTAAGAAATAACATAATCGTGTAAATAGTACCTATATAATGTAGAAGGTTAAGCAGTACCTACTGTAATGTAAAAAGGAAAATGAGTGAGCATGTAATAAATAAAGTAAATATGTATCTTTTGTAATTATTAGATAGTAACTAGACAAACAAACGAAAGTGTTGTATATATTAAGGTGACCCGTTTATAGGAAATAAGTAATATAGGTAATAGTAGAATAGGTAATAATCATTTAAAAACGTGCAATGTTATTTTCTAAATTTGTAGGTAACAAACATTCATGAATGAAAAAACACCAAACTTTCTAGATTATTATTTTTTGTTTAATTCAATAAACCCCGAGCGAACGCCGGCTTTCGCTTGGTTATTGTCTTCCTATTGTGTCTTTAATTACGCTACTCAAAAAGTTAATTAGCACTTATTAGTTTTCTCTATCTCTCTCATTAATGTGTGTACTTAAATTTGTTCAGTAGGCGTAATAATATTTTATTTAAATAATATTTGTATGCCACTTGGTGGCAGAACACAGAGACACTAATACATTTGTAACAACTAAATTGTACCTGTGTACACAACTAAACTTTTTGTATTTGTATTTAACAAAAGCGATAATATTGTCTTTCTATTGTGTCTCTAATTACGCTACTCAAAAGGTTAATTAGCACTTATTAGTTTTCTCTATCCCTCTCATTAATGTGTGTACCTAAATTTATTCAGTAGGCGTAATAATATTTTATTTAAATAATATTTGTATGCCACTTTGTGGCAGAACACAGAGACTCTAATACATTTGTTACAACTAAATTGTACCTGTGTACACAACTAAACTTTTTGTATTTGTATTTGACAAAAGAGATAATATCCGACCAACGCGCAACGTCATAAATATTACTCAATAGCCCTTATAAATTGTGACTACTAAATTTTATTGGGTTCGCGGTATAATCACTTAATCGCTATTCGGAACGCTGGGCAAGTCATTTCTATTGACAGTGACAGAACACACGAATGCTTTTTTTTCTGTTTACTCCTTAGGGAAGGCTATAGTTGTTTAACCATATCGCCTAGCCTAACCATACCTCCATGTTTTCTTGCGTATTGTCTTCCGTACTAGTTGTTTCTTTTTGTTTTACATTCTAATGTTTTTGAGGTATTTGGCAGCAAATGTATCGATTCAGCCTTCTCAGCAAACTTCGCTGTGGTAGCTAAAACTACAATAAAATTCTCAGCTCCATTTTACTAAGATCGCGCCTATTTCAATGATTCCATATATTATTCCAGTTACGCAGACACTTGAGATACAAAACTACACCAATTTTACATCACAATATCCACTAGGAATCAATTTGCGAATAATTAAAACAGCCACTGAACTACACTCGAAGAAATCCGGCTAAATTATTCCGTGGCATCGAAAGGGATATTACGCGATATCACGCGTCTCGGGTTCCCGCGGCAGGATGCCGTAGCGCGCTGCGGTAGGCGAAGGCATGCCGAAGGACGCCAGCGCCCGCCAACAGTCTATCAAACGCTAAATATGACTGAAATATGTATCGGGTAGCAGAAGCTGCTGTGGCATACTTCGACGTGATGCAGCATGCCATGGCAAGGCACTGGAATGCCGCTGTATCTAAGTGGTTAGTCTGAGCTGACTGCCGGCAAAATCCTTTGCCATGCCGTCCCGGTCTGCATAGCCATTAAAAGTATTTCTAAAAAATACTTGCAGTCAAGACTAGGTTTGACCAATTAACTCTTTTGACTGTAACATATACAAAGTACTACTATCAAAAACAGTAAACAGAATAGAACCTACGGCTTAAAGTGGTTTCCGAGACACGAAAAAGTATTGGTATGTACCTAAACGATACCCATCGATTACCGTTACTCTGTACCCCGAGTGTGAGTTTCTTGTCGCTTCACGAAATACGTGACGAATACGTTAAGCGAGCTAACTAACTTACGAGAGTATTTAAAAACAGTCTGAGTGTGAGTTGCAATACTGTATACGAACGGTTTCGCGTATCGTCACTTGCCCGAAAGTATTTGAAACGTTTTGTTATTTTTTTAATGTTGCCCATATGGAACTTATGCGACTAAAATTAAAACTTTGCCGATGCCATATTATCAAGCGTTACGCGTATCCTACATAATTTAGACGTATATATTTTTTTTATGAATGAAATATTCCCATTTCGTTTTAACGTGCAGTGAGTAAGGGAGATGTGAAATAAGTTATCAGTGGCGTCAAATTCAAGTGGCCAGCGTCTGGCTCGCACTAAGTACATAAAATTCCAGCCTTCAAAAGTTCAAAGTTTCTGTGTTTCGTGTGTGCTTTATTTCGATTATTTAATTTTTCATAACGAAGACGAGTCCATCACAGTTTGTAATGCTAGTTAACTTCATAGAACAGTAAGTAAAAACTTTGTAATTATAAACACAGCTATTAAAATTGTGTTAGGTAGTTCTTTTGAAAATAAAATACTTTTTTTCTAAATTTTCAGACACGGTGACTTAAAAAATTCAAACGATCCCAGTTTTTTAACGCCTAACTTTGTTAAATAGTGATCCCACTGGCGAAACCAAGAACACCGAAAAATGAAAGAAGGTATGAACCTACCTAGCTCAGTATAAAATCCTGTTGTGTACATACAATTTTGGTTAATATCATATATGTAAATATATCCAAATACTACTTACCTAGGATATTTTCATATTTGCCCGTACTTACCTTGACAATACTAAAATGGTAATGTTGTCTTTCAGAAGTTTGGAGTGATTTGAAAAATAACACTAAGAAAAAGGCAGCCAGAATAAACAAGGCTGCTTGTGGTACTGGTGAAGAGGCTGCACTTAATTTAAAGCTGACTGATTTAGAACAATGGAACATAAGTTTAACAGGTGTAAGGGATGCAGGCTTTTCTGAGGTTTGTGGTGATGCTTAACTAATAATGATAAAATATTTTTTTCTTGTTTTTTACCAGACTTTTAAAACTTTTAAAACATTTCAGAACCAAATTGACAGTTCCAACCGAACTGTAACTCTGTCACCAACACCACCTGTGCCGGCTGCTAGTCATGTGGTTACTGAAGAAAGTGAAGTTGTTGAAGAAAGTACTATTACTAATTTATGTAAGTATTGCCTCAGGTACACAATTGAGACCTGTGACTTGGTAGCTCAACAGTCATAAGCCCTACCCTTGCTGAATTTTTATTTATATTTTATCCTTTCTTTTCTAGTGGATTTTGATGCATGGACTGAAGCTGGACCAAATCACATCACATCACCCTTACCACAACCATCGTCAACCACAAATACCCACCATGAAGAAGTGAAAGTTGTCTTGGACAGCCCATCTCCAGCAGGCCCACTTAAACCAACATATGTGGGACATGGAATTATTTCATATCAAACAATATCTGCACAACGCTGGGTTATCAGACAACCTATCAGATTGAATGTGCAACAGGGCAGTTTCTGAACTGTGATGAGCAATGGAGAAGTTTTTTAGAAAAAAAATAGTAGATGACTTTAATTTAGAGGGGAAGGGAGCTTGAATTGGAAACTCAAAAGAAATAGTAAGATGTTGCATTGCTTGCCGTGGATGCAATACATTGGTGATTGATTTAAATTATGCAGGGATCAATGATCTTATGTTATGATTTTACATTGTGCACAGCAGCATCTTGTATGTTGATTTATTATTTCGCATAGGCCTACTTGGGCACTTATAAAATGTCTGAAGCTAGTGCACAGTTGAAATTGGTTGTTTAAAATGGAAAGAGAATAAGCGGCAAGATCCCCCTTGGTTACTTTTTTTTAAATAATAGTTTTACATACATATTAATTTATTATTACATATTAATGAGTATTATGTTATTTATTATGCGAGTGTTTGTGTTAATTTATTCATAAAACTAGCTGTTGCCCGCGACTTCGTCCGCGTTAACTTCGTAAAACTCTACAATCATTCTGTGTTTGCAATTCACTCCGAAAACATCGCAATTATTGATTGCATTTTAACATAAAACGGTTAAAGGTAAAAACGCAAATTACCTTCAGGAAACATGTTATGTACTCGTCCAGATCCAGATGTATGAAAGTCAATGAATAGAAAGAGTATGTATGGGTCATAGCAGTTGGCATTTCTGCCTACTGCAAGGAACAAACATACATAAACTAATGCCTTTTGCATTAGTTTATGTATGTTTCTGATTTATGTTCTGGTAAAACCACATTGTATGATTTTAAACCCTCGCCACAGAGAGCACGCCACAATCGAAGCGGTAATGCCTGCCTTAGAGGAGTGACTACAGAGGCGTCACGGTATCCTCTCTTTATGTAGGACTCACCTGATGCGGAACACCTGTTCCGGAAGGTATCTGTATTGAATTCTGCGGGAAGAAACACTCGGGTCTCACCATTGTGCTAATCGCCCGGAGAATACGATGGAGTATACGGTGGAAGTCACTCTCGTGTGGTCGGAACGCCGGCGCCGCCATGTACTCGTGGGGGCGATTGGTGGAGAAAATGACAATCAGTAGCCACCTTCAGTGAAGCACTACGATTAAAGAAGGTGGGTTCCCAGCCACCGCAAACACGGGATTGCGATGGTGCCGTCCGGCCGTCTGGTCAAAACAATCCTGAATCGACGGCGCGTAGTATTCTACGTGCGACTCAAAGAGATGTCAGTAAATGGATAGGGCCCTCTAGGGCTGATGTCTGCTAGGACTGCGAGATCATTCGAAAGAGTTAATAACAAACGAAGGAGCATAATTGGGACACCAACCTTCAGCTGGATAACGTGCACTGATAGTGCAAAGCCTTAAGTGAATCCAAAAACTACCATCATAATCAACTATCTTTATCCACAACAGTACTTATGAAGAATTTGGGAGAAAATTCTTGCATTGATTGTTGTAGTAGTTTGATCATTTTGGGAGTTACTTGTTCATTTACCTATGATTTTTTTGGCGTGTATTTAACTGACGTCCACATATATCACACAAATGTTTTTTCGATAGTGGGATAAATGCTTTTGAATGAATTTTGGCGACATCTTGTGCGGGTGTATCTCCATCCAATCGAACTCGCATATTGATGGCCAAACCGAGAAATTACTGACGCCGATTGCCTCTGTGAGGTCACGGCGGTTCACCCAAGCTGGATAGACCTCCACCGCATACTACACCGGGTCCTCCGGGCGATTCGCAACATTGTAATATCAGGGTACTTCCAACCGAATCCGGAAAAGCAACCGTCTGAAACACCCACAACAGTCCTGAGCTTGTGCATCCATAAAACAATGAAATTACGGTAAACAAATGTAGCAGCCGATTAGTAGATATTATCCCTGAGATTGGCCTCCCTCAGGGGGTGGTTCCAGTGTTGGTCACCATTCACTGCAAAAAGGTAACGTCCAGATGTCGACGTAAGGCTGCAAGGAATCTGAGATACATCATATGTTGTCGAACTATGATTAGAAAAACACATTCGATTCCGTTTTATATGAAGCAGTGACTGCAAATAATAAAACACGCCATTATTACGCCGCAAGGTGCCATCATCCCGGAGGACACAGTGGAGCATACAGTGTGCCCCGCAAGGGCGGAGCACCTCCGTCTCCTCGTGGAGGCAATCGGCGTCAGGGACCTCTTGCGCCGGGCTCTGGTTTGGGCGAGGTTCAGAGCAAGGAGTAATGGCAGGCGGTCGCCTCCTTCTGCAAAGCCGTAATGCTAGCGAAGGAGGAGGTCGCAAGCGTAAGGGAACGAACGTCCTCACGCCAATCCGAGATTCCGACCCCGACTACCAACCACGGTAGACGCGAGCTTGCGGACGTCAAGCGATGGGTAGCTAGTTGTCCGGCCGTCCGATAGTTGACCGGACTGAGCTCAGTCGCCAACAACGCGTGATCCACGCGCTCCTCAAAGAGATGTTGCAAAGAGCAACTGAAGGACACAGGTGTGGTTTTAGTCAGTAAAAGATTGACACGCCCTCGCGCTCTTCCAGAGCGGAAAAAGTCATTGGATGATTTCCAACCTTAAAAAAAAAGAAAAAGGTGCCATCATAATCATTATCATTTCAGCCGAAAGATGTCCACTGTTGGGCATAGGTCTCCCCAATTGTCGCCATAATGACCGGTCCATCCATCGGATTACGCGACCCTCACCAGGTTATCGGTCCTCCTGAGGGCCTTCCAACGCAAGGTACCATGTAACAGCTTCCGAAAATTTGGCCGTGTTATTTTAAAGTCAATAATTAAATACACATAGGTATTTACTTTTATCGCCTTTGGTTACAGTAAAAGTTGTTAAAAATGCCTCCTTCTAACACCAGTAGTTTTAAAATACACAATGCCATCTATCAAATTTAATATGAAGTTCAACTTTCACTGTCATAATTTTTTCTACTTTGAGTCTTTAGATGGCGTTGCGAGTTGCGTATGGTGTCATATTTAACTTCTTGAAAACTTTAAATCCATACCGTTTGTATTTCATATGCTTCGTTTCATTGCGATGAAACAAAACCTAAGTAATATATCAAGTTATACAGAATTTTAATGTATAAAAGCTATCTACATCGATTTCTAACATTTTACGTGATACGCACACAACTAAAAACTTCTACAGATATATTATGTATAGATATACAAAAAAAATGTAAACACGCAAAAATATATAAAAAAATCTTATTTACGGTGAAAAAATAAAACCAAAAACTTCTCAAGAGGGCCACATGGGATTCGAACAACCTATAAATTATACGCAAGTCTAGATACGAAACCATTGCGCTACGGTCTTCGATGATCAAAATTCAAAATAGACGTTCTTATATAAACGTCAGAATTGACTGGTAGGCTCCTTATCGATGATAGCGTGATGATTTTCGTTTCAGAAGTAATATTTGCAGCTAAATGGAATAATGTAATATTATTGTACGTGATTTTACTCGCCGATTTGATTTTATTATGTGTTTTGATTAGTTTTTACAAAATATTAAGAAGATATCGAATAGAAATGTCAATTTTGTTTCGGAAAAATGGTAAAAGTTAGTTTTATTACAAAAAAATGGATAAAATAATGTCAAAATTTTTAACTGTAACTGGGGATCGAACTCGCGGCAAATGTCGTTCAATACCTACATTTTTGATTATTGCTCACCCCCCATAGCAAATAGCGTGATAATTTATAGCCTATAAGTTGCCCTGACCTATAAGGATTATGTATGCAAAATTTGAACAGGATCGGTTTAGTAGTTTTTGCGCCAATTAATACCATAGCAAAATAATTTTACTGTTTTATTATATGTATAGATAAATGTGTGTATGATGAAGAATTTTTTATTTAATAAATATCAATTTTATTTTTTAGAAGTGTTTCATTATTGTAGTAGTTAATATCTATTTTAGTGTCGAATACTCCGAAAAAAAAGGTACAATTCAGTTAAAAATGTTTTATTTCACATAGGCCTATACTAGGGCCCTTCCCTTATAAAACGTCAGAAGCAAGTGCACGGTTTGTGCCCTGCTTGGGCAGAGCACCGCTATGTCCTCGTGGGGACGATCGGCGGCAACGATCTCTCGCGCCGGGTCTTGGTACATACAGGCTATGGTCCGAAGTGAGGAGTGGCAGGCGGTCGCCTCCTGCGAAGCAGTAATGCTAGCAAAGGAGGAGGCCGCGAGGTAGCGGCCCTCACGCCCCAGCCGTCGAGATCCCAATCCCAATATCCGGCCACCGCAGGCACGGGCTTGCGGGCGGCGAGCAATGAGTAGCTCCGCCCAAGAACGGGAGATGTCATTGGATGACTTTCCCCTCAACAAAAAAAGTGCACGGTTTGAATCGGTCGTTTCCTATGAAGACAAACCGACAAGAAACTCCAAAGGTAACTCTTCTTAAAAAATTGATTGATTTTAGAATATTTTCACATTAAAATATTAATAGGGTAGTAAATGTATACTAGTCGACATAGTACCAAATAAGTAAAATAATAAAAAAGTGGATTAAAATAGAAAATAATCTACAAATCTGTGGAGTCTAGTGTTATCACATTTACTCATATAAATGAGCCTTATCTTACTAATGAATGACGTAATTATGTAAAAAAGAATCAGTAATTAAATTACAGCAGTCATTATCATTTTCCACGCGATTTTTATGTTTCGAAATACAATTTACTATAAAAATACACTCAAATATTACGAACGTAACTAATATAAACAACAATTCACCTCGCACATACCAAGTGAGTAACTTTACTACAAAGTTTACGTTTACAAACGCATGGACGTCGGTTCAAGACGTCAAATTTTAACTCACACTCGCAATAATTCGCAAAATGTTCTCCGAAACGCTACTATGAACGTCACGTTTAAAAACGCAACTTTTATAGTACCGTAAAAAAATCTCACACTCGCTGTTTTGGTTTACGATACTTTCCGCCAGGGGCGCTTTTTGCGTTTTCATACATTTAACACTCGATACGGAAACGCGTTAGTAGCGTTTTCTATGTGACAAAACTCACACTCGAGGTACTGAAGATCGTTTCGAACGGCTATTATTATTCAGCTCTAAAATGCTTTGACTTTGACTTTTGACTTTGCTCCCCAACATCGATTCTTCTCCTCCTTAATTGTGACTGGTATTTACCAGTATTAAATTATCTTGCGGAATCTTACACAATCTTTGTAAATATTTTTAAATCAAATGACAATTCACAAGATAAAAATCACGGATGTGTTATCAACGTTATTTTAATAAAGGCAACTTAATGCAATCACGTCACTTAACATCAAAACAACTTGTTAAAAGTGTGACTAATCAATATCATAAGTACCTTGTTTTATAATTAATTTTACGTAGATAAATTTCCCGATTTGTCATCATTGTTAGCCTATCCTTTTGTTTGCGATATAGACTTTTATCTTCATTCCTATAATGTGAGCGTTTATTAGAAATAAATCAATAAAATCCATGTTATCGTAGGCGTACGATAAATAAAAAACCGGCCAAGTGCGAGTCGGACTCGTTAACGCAGGGATCCGTACCGTCCGTACAAAAAACGGCAAAAAAAATAATGTTTTATTCTGTTTTTAGTAGTCGTTTTATGATGGCAGCAGAAATACATCGTCTTTGAAAATTTCTACTGTCTAACTATCACGGTTCAAGTCGGGGATCAGCCTGTGGCTTTCGACAATCGGGGGGCGTCTCCATGACTTGGGCGTGAGGGTGACCGTTCTCTCATGGTTGCGGTGATCTCCATCGCTAGCATTATTGCTTCGCAGAAGGGGGCGATCACTTCCTATTCCCTTTCGCTCTAAACCATGGCTTGAAATAGGGCCAGGCGAGAGAGGTTGCCGGCACACCTCCACGTATGCTCTACCGTGACATCCGGGCGGTCCGCACAATGATGACACTCAGGCGTTTCTTCCGCCTGTATCCGAAACAGGAACTATCCGAACTTGCCATGACCGGTGAGGTCCTGAGTCAGATGGAAGGTGAGGATGTTGTAGCACCTCTCCAGCCACTCCTCAAAAAGAGGAATTACCACCGCGATTGTGGCGGGCCCGTTCTCATCCCTGGAGCAAACGGAAGGTTTTGTCAGTCTCTGACTTTGGCACTGGACCACTTGTGCTGTTTGTCATACTCTCATGTAGTAAATTTGGAGCCTCCTGATTCCTTTTCTCCTTCTCCTTTCAGTATATCACTTCAGTGCAAACGAAGGCTTCGTCTTTCAATAAGCCAGAAAGCGTAAAGCTTTCTATCTTGAACAGGTGCTTTACCATGATGTTAAAATGTTAAGCGTGCGAGCGAGAAAGAGAGATGGTTCGTCAAATGGATCACGTTAAGAGCTCGTGGTTGGGCTTCTGGACCACTGGTGAAAGCGACAGGTTGTCTACAGTGGGTTTCTGTCTCCTTTACCTACCTGCACCCCTAACCAAGTTACGACCGTTTCGTTTCGATTCTCTTGCGTCGAACGCCTCAAGTAGGCCACGCCTCCGATTCCTTTATTTTGAGCACGTGACTGAGCGTTGAGATGACGTCATCGTCAGAACAAAGAAATCGGAGGCGTGGCCTACTCGAAACGTTCGATGCAAGAGAATCGAAACGAAACGGTCGTAACTTGGCTAGGGGGCTGAAGTAACTTTCTGTTTGTGTCTTTTTGTTTTCAGCAAAATAACCACGAGCACCACAAAAGAAACGAGGCCCTCGATTCAAAACAAAACAAAAATAATAGAACGTCATCAAAACAATAGATATCTCATATCATTTCATCATACGATAATAATAATTACTGTAAGTATTTATCCATTATCTACCTTATATTTGAGTTAAGATTATCAGTTAACAATACATTATAAAAGTAAACTGGTGTGTAAGACTGATAAAATTAAAAGATACGAAGAAACCTGAAACAAAAAAAAACCTGTTGTAGCGTGTGTAATCTATAGGGATATGAGATAATGTCCTAATTGCAATAAATAGACTCCGGTTAGTCCAACCTTATCAGTTCGCTCCACTTACATAGATACTGAAAACACTTGATGCAGTTATGAATAGTCAAAAGCTTAGCAATGAAAATCCTGATACACAGGCGTGACACGAGTGGTAACAGTTGTAGTGCAAGAAAGACGATAAAAATATTATAAAAATGTGTCGGTGCTTAGTGAAGTTTATTGTATTTTTTGTTAATTTAATTTTTATGGTTAGTATTTATTAGCGGCCTGCTTCAACTTCGCCAAGTGCAAATTATTATTAATTTTTTTAAATATTAAAAATAATAATTTAAGTAACTTTAATTTCGGAAGCTGGTTTTTCTGATTTTTTTCTTCTATGTTTTATGACATAATTATTTTGCTGTCGGTTGTATTTTCTTGTAAAAAAGTTGGTTGCATTTTCTTGTAAAAAAAGTTGGACGTTTTTATTTTTGTTTAAAATACCCTTTTTTATTTTTCACTGTTAATTAAGGGCGGAACTTGTAAAAATACAACAAAAAAAAATTCAGACTAGTGACACTAGTGACAGCGGCTAAATGCGATTATGCGATCCAAACGTTAAAACGCGATTAGTTTTATTGGTGAATTCCGCCCTTAATAGTGAAAAATAAAAAAGGGTAGTACAAAAACAAATACGTTCAACTTTTTTTAACTTAGTTATCATCAAGTAAACAGTAAAAACAAAAAAGGGTTTTTGTAGGGTACTATAAACTGTACAGCTAAAACTAAGTAGTAATCAAGTTTTATGATAAAGATCCTACAGGATTGACATAATGACTCAATCCACACAAATAAACACTGTTTGTCGTTAATAGGAAATTTATATTGTTAGGTTCTTGTTAACTCCAAAGCAGTCTAACTCCGTTTAGTACATAGATATAACTATGAACTACGGGGTTACCATGACGTTCAAAGTAAGATTGTTTCATTCTTAGTGTGGGTAAGAGACAGAGCTATACAGGTCGTCTAGCGCCATCTCTTACCCACACTGGAAATAAGAATGAAACAATCTTACTTTAAACGTCATGGTACAGGTCCTAAACTGAACTTGGACTACACAGGAACAGAACGGAATTCCATAAAAGATGATTATGAGGTGTATCTTCAAAGTCCAACGTTCCATTCAATTCTGAGGTTCTAAAACAAAAAGAATCATCAATATTGAACCCTAAACAAAAACATTACGCCTGAATAGGAAGAAGGAGAGACAGACGTCCTGAAGGAGAAACTGACTGACTAGAATATCAACTCACTACGCAGCTTAAGAGAGTGAAATCTTGCACAAGATTTTCTTTTATGACGCAGGCGAACACTAAGAGAGGATTTTCCTAAATTCAGCCCCTAAGGTTAGAAACGGTGGTCTAAAGTTTGTACGGTATGTAACCTACCTTCTCGCGGACGAAGCCGCCGGTAGAAACTATAGTGAACTAAAGTCGCTGGTGAAAGCTACGGTTTTTAAGTATAAGGAATATTATGTTATTAACATCTGTTTTATCTTTTTTCAGCTCATAGGCTTGCTGATTATCGGAGGTGGGGTTTACATGATCTTTCAACTGCAGAAGCTAAAAGAAATAACAGATCAGCTACCGTATGTAATTGACATTGACTTCGTGCCGTACGTGATCATTAGCATAGGAGCTGTTGTGTTTTTGATTGCGTTCTCCGGCTGCTGTGGATCGATTACGGAAACAAAATGCTTGCTTGTGACAGTGAGTATTATTTGTCGTATGGATCAACAATTTGTCTCTTGCCTTAAACCTATCTACTACTACTTTTTTTATTATTAATGATAAGCTCACGTTTGACCACCATCTCACCTGATGGTAAGCGATGATGTGGCCGACGATGGCGCACGCTTACCTAGAAGTAACCTATTCACTCTTGACTTAAAGACCCCTAAGTTGTAGCTATCAGGAAACACAGACTCCGGCAAGGAATTACACTCCGTGTATGTACGCATAATAAATGTGTTCTCAAAACGCTTTGTGCGTATGGGTGGGATGTCCACCATGTACCAGTGGCGCCACGCCGTACGTCTAGTGTTCCAATAATGGAACGGACTTGGAGGAATAAGATTGTGCAATTCCAGTGCACACTCCCCGAAATTTAAACGAAAAAAAAGCGACAGGCTAGCAACTCGGCGGCGATGCTCAAGGCTTTGGAGCTACGACGCAACAAGTGCATTATTGCCGATGATTCTCTTGGCTCGCCTCTCAATCGACTCTAACGCATCAAGCTGGTATTTTGTTAGACCCGTCCCAAAGATGAGAACAGTATAGAACAGTAGTACCCAAACACGATCGAACTTGCGCTTGATAAAGGTTGAGCAGCTGTTCCGGCGTGAAGAACCGTCTCACCTTTGCTAACTTTGTTTTGCTTTGCTTTACTTATCCATTTCTAGGTGAATGGCTTCGATTACTTTGGGTTTGCCCTGTTGGATTAAGGTGAAAGCTATGGATCTCACTTTTGTTACCACAGGGCTACCACTGCTCAATTATTTTTAGTCAAATTATTTCCTCACAATCCATCTAATTCCGACTGCTCATGTAATATATCAGGTAGGGTTAAATGTTGAGTTCAGCGCCATTATCGAGAGCACGGCCACGCTCGAGCCTGTAGCTTTCGCCTTAAGTGCCAAGTTCTCTTATATGGAAATTTCCTATCATTGATTACATGGAGCGAAGTGAAGCGTGAAGCTCAAGACCAGTCGCGATAGGTGACAATAGTGGACGCCCTCTGCGCCAGCTAGAATGCCAGCTGGATCTTAACTCAACATAACACACAATTGCGATTATGCACTCGCCAAATCTTATAACTATGATGGTTTATGAATATTTTATTCGCACGAGAAATAACGGAGTGCTTACAGAGAATTGAAAACTGGGCAGGTAACGGACTTGTCCATTTTTCTCACCCGTTGTAGGTTGGCAAAATAAAAATCCAAGTTTAAGTTTCCATGGCATTTATCATTATTTCGAGTACCTACCTACCTACTCGAAAATTATGAATAGAATTTTGTACTTATGATTTTTGAGTACCTATAAGTGTTTAGTTACAACGCATTAATGTATAAACATGAAAAACCAAGACATTTGGTATACGTAAATATCTGCTATCAAGTTTATTCTTATTATCAAAATAAATTCAAGGTTAAATAGGTAATAAAAATAGCCATAGAAGGTAATCTTTTGAATTACTGATACGATAACTTTAAAAAAAAACCTAAATTATGGAAAGTTAGACTCAGACTGCTATTTGGGGCTTTTATTTACCCGCGGAAACACTGGTTCCTGTGGGTTCAAACTCAACTCAAAATAATGTTAATTTCACATAGGCCTACATGGCCACAAACGGTTTCAACTAGTCTTTTTCTATGGAGAAACTCCATGGCTACTCTGTTAATTAAATGAGATGATATGCTGATGATGATATATTAATGAGAGGAAGTGTAGACAAACGCAAAATAGGAAAAAAAAATGTTAAAACAACGATATAAAAAAATACTAGACGTTTACATGTTAATGCAGTTAATGAGCTACCAGGAGAACCAGTGCAGAAGCAGTCATTACCAAACAAGCGTGTCTTCAACGTAGTCTTTAACATTGTAAGACGTTTTCTGTACAAGAACACGCTTGATGTGGGTTTTGAACTTTCCCTCGCTAAGTTCTGTAACCGACTTGGGCAACTTGTTGTAAAAGCGTATGCTTTGATGAAATGACTTTCTTGACTTAGATAACCTCCATTTGGGTATTACAATTCCATGTATGGTACGCGTATTTATATTATGTAAGAAAAAAAAACAAATTTTAAAAAGTCCTTAGTTTCTACGAACATACAAAATACTTTTTAAGAAAGTTGAGATGAGTTAAAGTTACCGTTACCTGTTGTAGGTGCCGGAAAAATAGTTAAATAATATATTAAATTGTGCCTAATTTTTTTTTTATTTATATAAACCAGTGCTAGACTACGATCCCACCTGATGGTAAGCAGTGATGCAATCGTTCACGGTAATTAGTACAATATTTATTTTAATTTTTCAGTATGCAGTATGTATGGCTCTTTTAGCAGCCGCAAAAATAGTTATAACAATATTGCTGTTCGTTAAGCTGTCTGATGTCAGAAGTATGGTAGAAGGGACTTTAAACCAAATGTTTCTTTCTGATAATGCCGCCCAGAACGTAACGTTCCATCTTATTGAAGCACAAGTAAGTATAAAAACGAGAAACATAGTTTCCTTTCTAGTTCTTACTGCAGTAAAAATAATCAAAATTAATAATAATGGTCGAGGGAGACGAACTGTTCTGAAGTGGCGACCACGTACTGGAAGATACTGCGTCGTCCGGAAGGTGGACCGATGATCTAGTGAGCGCCGCAGGAATCCGATGGATGCAAGACGCACAGAACTAATCGTTATGGCAACGCTTGGGGGAGCCTTATGCCCAACAGTGGAAGTCTTTCGGCTGAAATGATAATGATGATGAATCAAAATTAGCATAACTGGCTGCAATATAACCCCACCTTTTTAAGTAAGGCAATTTTATTCGTCAAATAGCACTTGACAGCTCTAATGGATCGAGCAAATAATTGGCCTGAAGAAATCAACCCTTTTTGTTCAAAACGGAATTAATCAAATGAATTCCCCCTGCTCTGAGTGAAAAAACTTTTACAGAATAAAACCCACAGAGTTGCTTCAGTTGTTGTTGGTTAAGGACTGAACCATAATGCTGGCACTTGAAAAGTCTCCGAAATTGATATGATGCAACAGATCGTTCTCCAGATGCGTAATATCAAATTACCTATTTACCTTTGGTGACTAAGATCGAAGTACACTTTCAGTTTAACATAATGTAGCTTAAAAGCATAGGTATTTGACATGGAGCGGCTGATATCGGACTTCCGTAAACCAGTTTTTGGTAACATAATATTCCTTTAAAGACTGTTTGTTATTATAGATAGGTACGAGATTTGGACTAATTAAGCATGAGACCATTTGCTAAATTTTACCCTTTTTTCAATTTTACTCAAGCAGAAAGTAACTGGCTCACTATAAATAACCGACTTCAAAAAGAAGGAGGTTCTATGTTCGGCTGAATGTTTTTTTTTTATAACAAGTTTATTGTAGGTACAGTATTCCCAAATTAATAATGCGCATTCAGATCTTAGCTGATTACCGTATTCCCGGAAACACCCGAATCATTGAAAAATTAATTAATTGAATTATGCATGAATATACATATCGTCTTCCGACGCTCGGGGAATACGACCCTTGCCGAACAGTGACGAAGATTTCTATGCGCATTATCACTTTGGGAGACCTGTACAATACCTAAATTCTATGCAAATAAATGACTTGATATGAGGATTCATGTTAACTTTCATTTTTATTATTTTCCACAGTTAAAATGCTGTGGTACGTTTGGACCAGATGCCTACGTTAATGACTACAATCTGACATCGCCAACATGTTGTCCGCTGGGAAACAACACTTCTTTAGAAGACCTTCCATTAGATAATCTCCCAGTAAATCTAACAACAATTAATAATCTACAAATTGAAAATCTTCCTGTGGACACATCAAATCTACCGAAGGGTAATATACCAACGAACATAGGAGGCATAGATCTAGGAAATTTGGATCTTGGAGATCTTGGAAATTTTACAATGTGTAATAGAGAGGATGCCTACGAGACCGGATGTACGACACTGATTGGTGGAGCCATACAATCGATTGGGCAGTCGTCTGGAATTGCGTTGATATGCATTATTGTTTTCGAGGTAAATATTTTAACAAATAATTATAACAATAAAATCTATTAGAGTCAGCCAAGCATTCCCATCTAAATTATTTTATACTATATATTATACGAAGACTAAATATTATAGGAAGAGCACTGGTGGCCGAGTGGTAACGGCCCCGACTTACGAGTTTTAGGTCATGGGTTCAAACCCAACCTTTTTTTTTTGACATGACAAAGACATGTTGCATTCACCAATCCGCACTGGGCCCGCGTGGTGGATTACAGCCCATTCCCTCTCCTAGAGAGGAGGCCTGAGTCCCAACAGTGGGAACATTATAAGACCGACGATGCGATATATTATACACTACATTATAATCTGAAAAATTTACTCGTTCGAGACCGGAGCTTTGCAAGTTTTAGGTGATTCAATGCGATCAAGATCGCCAAGCGATGCGCAGATGGTAGAAACAATTGAACTCGGTCAATTGTTTTAATTTATTTTTATAAAAATTGGCTTAAGTGACCAGCCGCACATGGGTGTAGTGCGGCGATGAGCGAAGCGAAGCGGCCGTGATTAGTTTCTTTGATATTTTTGCGCGAACTATTGCAGTGCGGTGACTTATTTTAAGTAAGTGGCGGCTAAAGCAGTGACTTTGCGCACACGTTCCTACGCCGCCTTAGATTCACGTGAACCGTATCGGATCGCATCGCAACCTCAATCGCGTTGAGTCACCTACGTAGGACACCGCGTTACTATTGTAAAACATTAGAGAGTTTTTTGTTTTCGAGGGGAAACCATCAAAAGGCGCCCTGACTGTGGGGATAAGTCCGGGGAGCGTGAGACTTTTACCTCACTAAAACCACCTCGGTGATCACCATCAGCATATATAGAAGGAGCGCCGTTACTTCTTAAAAGACCATTCCGGAACCCCTCTGTGCAACGCCTGTTAGGGCACATCCCTGAGGAGTCTGTACAACGGTCTCCCCTGAGCCTCTTTGTGCACGGTAGCACGTAATCACTGTGCCACCGTCTTCCTTGACATCACTCGATGGGCGGGCAGAGTCCCCTCTCTGCACGCCCGTGGTTCCAAAATCCCGTCTGCATTGGATAATACAAGCGGGGTTTTGTTAGGCATCGAGGCGGTTGCCTTTTTGGCGACCAGGACTCGTCGCTCAGTGGCCTGCGTTGGACAGTCTTCCAGCGTGTGCTGTGCAGAATCCATATCACAAAGGCCCTACCACGAGCTGTTAGGGCGATCCATTTGAAGACTGAATTGTTAAAAGGATAGAGCTATATAGTGTGTGCATAGCTCCATCCCTCTTTCTCGCTCGCATGACTGATGTTTTACCACGTCATGGTAAAGCCCCAGATAGTGTTAAACTTTATTTAGATCAAGGATTTTATATATCATACGGATAAACTGGATAGATTACGAAGCAATATACTAAACTCTAAAGTGTATTTTATTCTCATTGATATTGAGTTTATATGTTTAATTGACAAGCAAAAGGGGAAAAATGCACTGAGCAAGAAGATAACGACAAAGAGGTGGTGTGTTTCTTTCTTACCCTCTATCTTTAACTAGGGTAACCATAAATTTACTAAAATAATTGTTATTATTTTTGTCACTGCAGCATTTAATATTAATTGATGCTGTAGATTTTTATATATCGACGGTAAAGTACTAATAACTACTTACTAACTGTATTTAATTAATTTATTTATATATTGAAATTTGTATTTAATTAATTTATAGATTGTGTACAAGATTCTTGCTTTAGACAAAGAAAAAGTTCCACGTCAATAGTTTTTTCTATGCCGATCATTTCTGAACCATAGATTTTCTTTTTGTTTTCAGGTGTTCGCCTTGGCCTTCACAATTTATTTGATAAGAACAATGAAACCCACAGGAGGAAAAATAATAGATAATCAACCTAGATATTATTATTAAATAAATAACAAAGTTACTTGTCAGAACTGGTAAGAGGGAACGCGGGCCCGCGGAAGATGGAAGAAGTGGGGGGAGGCCTTTGCCCAAGAACGGGACAGAACAGAATAACAAAATATGTATAAATGTGGGCTATATACTCCTCTGCCCAATACTTCGGAAAAAACTGGTGTGATGTTTTAATACGCAAACAAATTTTCTGCAAGGAAAGGATGAAAATAAAATTTAATCAATAAAATAAGTGCAAACAAGATTATTTTGTGTTTTAATTTTATATCATACCCAGAGGTCAGAATTAGGTAGTATTATTCATGTATTTGGTATGCTATGCCATTCATGTACTTCCATTGATTTCATACAGCGAAAGAATAAAGTGGAGATGCCTCAAATCCCGAGATTAATTTCAAAGGGCAGATTTTATTTATGACACTCAGAAATTAAGAAGAAAATAATTCTTTTTCTATTAATGACAAGGAGGAGGAAGTGTAGAAATTTGTTAACCTCACCTCAGTTAATGTAGAGAGATCTTTTTCAATGAAAAATACTAATAAAAATTGTAAGTCTTTCTTTGTTTTATTTGTCATATCTATCTGTTTCTCATATCTCTGAGTTTTTATTATAATTTATCTGTAATATTATTGGCCACACGGGTCTTCCCGGGATTAGAAATCCCGGGAAGACCCGTATTAATGTCAACATTTCGATTTAAGTACATTAATAAACTACCTAACTCCGACCTCTGATTATAACTATTCTGACCCACAGATATCATATCTGTCATATTTAACCCTACAGACGTTGTCTTATCATAGCCACAGACTATGCAGAGAAACTACGTATATTCAAGGTAACAAATAATTATTTTTTACGATTACTTTTACGTTTAGGAAAATAACTATTTTTATAATAGGATAAAAAATAAAAACCTATACCAAACCAGCGCGTCAGGGTGGATAAAAAAACCACATTATAAAATGGTCTCATAAACTCATAATTCCATGCTTGCTCTATAATAGTTGCTCTGCGTTGGCCGCGGAGTTATTGACGGGATTACTTCGAGTGAAGTTCAATGGTTATTTTAATTATTCATAAATTGGTTCCTAATGGATATTGTGATGTAAAATTGGTGTAGTTTTGTATCTCAAGTGTCCGCGCAACTGCAAAATATGTGATGCGAGATATCGGTAAAATGGAGCTGAGAATTTTGTTGTAGTTTTGGCTACCTCAGCAAAGTACTGGGACGGCTGACACGATACATTTGCTGCCAAATACTACAAACTTATTAGAATGTGTTGCATCCGCATTCTAATATCTACAATAATGAACTAATCTTACGAAGACATGACTCAAAAGACTTAGTATCCAAGCCAAAAAAAAATTAACAAAAAAATGCGTTTGCCGCTCCACCATACCATAGACAAGATAAACTCAACTTATTATTGTCAACATGTCGGACAAGTTAGTATTTTTAACGAATTATTTATTAATTTTCATGTTTAAATACACTAATCAACTAAAATTAGCTTGCTTCGTTTCTAATAATAAACAAACTGTGTGTTTTACTTGCAAAAAGTTTTAATCTTGTGCATTTGTGTCGTGTATTTTGCGTCGTTAAATTATGACATGTGTTCCATTTTTATCAAGATCGATAAAGCTTCTATTTTTATTGCAGTGAAGACTTGTTAGGTGACGATTTAGGAGATCAGAGCCTTGCGGACTATAACCTTGGCAATGAAGAGGAAGAACAGCTCTTGGCTGACGACTATGACAATGTTGGACCTCAAAATGTCCCGACATCAATCGGTTCTGGGTACCGAGAGTCTCTGGATATGGGACCACCAGACTATCCCACTCACGTTATGGAGTACAATCAGGTTAGTAGTAGAATAACCTTTGGGATGACCTTCTAAACGAATTCTTTAGAGCCATAATGACTTTGTTCTCCTTAGGACAATAGTCATTTAAATAATATTATGAAAATATCATACTACCAACCATATGAGTATGTAGGAGTGACTAGTCATAATTTTTAATTTTATAACAACATATATTGTCTCGAAGTTTGTAGTAACAAACCAGTATGATTAAAACACTATACTTTGCTATATTTACCTTCATGAATCTATCAGTGACTAATGGAATTGCTAAGTGGTAAGATAACTGATTCAATAAAAATTAAAATTATGGTTTTAAGAATTTACCCACTCTGATCAATACTGCATGATTTACCATCATATCTCAGTGTTTGTCGGGCACCAGACAAGGAAAAGAATAGATCATTTACATTATTCTCCTATCACAGACTCCCTTCACATCAGTCCTCACACAATCCATCCATCTTTTCGTTTATTGTGAATGCTTTTGCAATACAGGAGTAATCTCTAGTGTGGGGCAACATTTCTTTAAAAAGAAAAAGCTATGTTTTTCTTACTATTGGTAAACTCGTGCTTGGCTACTATCTAGGTGTGTGTGTCTATTTAGGTGTCTTCAAGGCTTGAGTTTATAGTCTCTTAATAAACTAGTGCGCCTGACCATCAATGATTGCATCTCCGCTTACCATCAGGTGGGATCACAGTCAAGCACTGGTTTTTACATATTAAAAAAAAAAAAACTGGCGGAAAGTGACAATGGAGCAGAATGAAGAGAGAAGAATAGAAGTAACCAATTCACTCTTGAGTTAACAATTCCCTTTACACATAATGTTTCTCTAGCTTTTAGCCAATCACATATTCAAAATGTCACTCACATTTTCCTTATATCACCATCTAATTTATGCCTATACCTATCTTGTTATAGTAAAAAATTACAATAACTTGTTCCAGCAGCCAATTGAGTACCAGGCCATGGCTGAAGCTGAATGTGTGGTGCCCAATATATCTGTAGAAGTTCCCAATGCACCGCTACCCGAGCTTCCTACGTATGCACCATACGAACCACCCGTTTTTGAAGAGCATGCAGTCCCACCTGCTATTGTAAGTTGACTAGAAGTAAACTTTAAATATTTTTATTCAACTGGCTAACCAGCCAACCGGTCTAGACCAACGGGTCTAGTGGTTAGTGGTCCTGACTGCTATGCCAGAGGTAGTGGGTTCAATTTCCATCAAAGCCAAAATTTTGTGTGATGAGCATGATCATTTGTGTTTCTGTGTCTGTGTGTAATTTATCTACAACATTATGTTTAGTATATGCGAAACCTGAATATAGTTTGTTCAGAATCAGTAACTGAATTGATTCCAATAATTTTAACACCATGTTATATTTTTTTCCAATAATATATACATATACGTATAATATTTGTACACAGATTCTTTACATAAAAATACTAGACTCATTTTTCAGACTTTGCATATACTAAAACTAATATTGTATATTATGTATGTATTTAGAAATATGTTAAAGGATGTTGAACTTCAGTTAAGTTGATTACAGACAATTAAATTGACAGAAGTTCAACATCCTTTTGATCCTTGGTATAAAAAGAAATCTCCTTGCAGATATAAGAATTTTTTAGTAGAAAGTAAAACTTTATATAAATTTTGAAAGAGTAAATTTATTCCTTAAGAACTCATTTTTGATACAATTTGTTCTAATTGTGATGATATTAATTCTGATCATCTTGATATTCATAAAACTTTAAATAAATTGCAGCACCACAATATCTACTGATAGCATCAACATAGGTTTATCAACTTTTTTAGTGTTAATCATAACACCAAAAGGAGCATGAGGAGCATGAGTGGTAGCTTATACACATACCACTCATGGTATGTTTATAAGCTACCACTCATGCTCCTTTTGGTGTTTAATTAACAAGTATTGCAAGCTAGAATATATTTCTAAACACATACATATTATCTATTTATAAAAGGAGAAACTGACTGACTGACATATCAATGCACAGCCAAAATTACTGGGACTAGGAGCCTGAAATTTTGCACAAGGCTTCCTTTTATGACGTAGACGGGCACTAAGAGAGGATTTTCCAAAATTCACCCTCTAAGGGGATGAAACGGGGACCCAAAGTTTGTATGGAAAAACACGCGGGCGAAGCCGCTGGCAGAAGCTAGTTATAGATAAATTAAACCCAGATATAAAACAAATGATCATGCTCATCACACAAACGTTTTTCCTGGGTGTAAGGTCGACTGGTAGAAAATGCCTAAGGCATTAAATCCGCCTTTGTACAGTGTTTCTTACTAGCGCATAAAGTTTTAATGAATAAAAAAATAAATTCATTGAAATTGTAAATTTTAAAGTATATGTTAGAAGACATTTGGTGAGAACATTGGTGACTATATCACCAAATGTCTTCTAATATATAAAAATCTCCAAAACTGCTTGCCCGATTGTTATGGATATTTTTTTATGTATATTTGGTAGTTCTGAGAATAGGTTGTAATTACCTTTGATAATTTATATGAAATAACAATGTCTGTTGGGTCTGTTAGCTAATTTTGTAAAAAAATATAATCACTAACCCATTATTCAAAAGATTACCCCAAACATTGGCTAAGAAATCATATTTAATATTCATTAAACCCCGAGCGAACGCCGCTTCGCTCAGTCATTGTCTTTCTATTGTGTCTCTAATTACACTACTCAAAAGGTTAATATTGATATTTATTATGTATTGATTAATATGATCTTGTATTTTTTGCAGCCGGCGTCTCCTATAGAATCACCGCAGATTGTCCCAACTGATATGAATGCACAACTACTAAGTAAGTTTTTAACATAGTGACATTTTTAACACACATTACACTCTATTGTTGGATACTCTAAAAACGCAAGATGGCAGAACATGCTTGGAAATGGAGGGGACAATTGTGCATAAATGAAAGTTAAAAGGAAAAGCAAGTGTCAACAGCGGATGCACGTCCTCTCATTCCAAGTGCACCTCTCTAATATTAGAGGGCTGCACTCCAATCTCAATGCGGTCCACCACCATCTTGAGACTGACAAGCCGCACTTGCTTTTCTTGACGGAGACCCAAATTAGATGTCCGTCAGATACGGCGTACCTCAACTACCCGGGATACTCTCTGGAGTGTCATTTCCTGCAGCGTGCCGGGGTCTGTGTGTATGTCCGTAATGACATCTGCTGCCAGCGTCTCCGTCACCTTGAAGACCCAAATTTTTCTACCCTATGGCTGTTGGTGGACACTGGTATGGACAAAATTGTTTATACCTGTGTCTACCGATCGCACAGCGGAGATCAGGAGACGACTCGGTTGTTCGACCACCTTAGTGAGGCCGCCGATAAGGCTCTGCATCGGCACCCTGATGCGCAGCTCGTCGCTCTGGGGGACTTTAATGCCTGCCACCAAGACTGGCTTTTCCCATACCAGAAGACCGACCACGCTGGGAGAGAAGCACGAAACTTTGCAGTATCGATGGGCCTTTCCCAGCTGGTTAAGCAAGCGACTAGGGTGCCTGATGTAGTTGGTCATACTGCCAATTGTTTAGACCTTCTGCTGACCACTGATCCGGACAGATGTATTGTAACAGTTTCCTCACCACTGGGAACTTCAGATCACTGTCTGGTGAAGTCTGTTTCGTGCTTCTCCCCACCTGACTGCGACTCACGTGGTCAACGGAGAATATGGCGTTACAGGTCAGCAGATTGGGCTGAGATGCGGCACTTTTTTGCGTCCTATCCTTGGCAGCGGGTCTGCTTCTCTTCTGAAAGTCCGTCGAGCTGCGCAGATGCCATATCCGATGTGATACGTCAAGCTATGGAGTTTTTCATCCCTTATAGAGACGTACCCATCGGAGGCTCAGCTCAACCATGGTTCAACGCCGATTGCGTTCAAGCTGAAGAGCGTAAGCATTCGGCGTTTCTAGCATGGGTTGACGCTCGTGATCGCAAGGCTCCGGATCTGAGCTCAAAGAAGAGAGCTTTCAACCATGCTGCCAAGTCCTATAAAAAGGCTCTGAAGAAGGCTCGGTTCGACCGCATTACCCATATTGGCGCAAAGCTCTCTGCACAGCCGTCCGGTAGCAGAGCATTCTGGTCCCTTGCCAAATCGGTCGAAGCGAACTTCTGTAGACCCACATTGCCTCCGCTGGTTAAACCTGATGGAACACTGGCTCACACGGCGAGAGAGAAAGCAGGTCTCTTTGCAGCTCTCTTCGCCCACAATTCTCGTCTTGACACTGGCAGTGCTACTCCACCTACTCTACCACACTGCAACACCTCAATGCCCGAGATTTGCATAAGGAACAGAGAAGTTTTGAGAGCACTGTGTCGTCTAGACGTGAATAAAGCTAGTGGACCAGATGGTATACCAGCAATAGTCCTCAAGGCATGTGCGCCCGAGTTGTCTCCTGTATTGACGCGCATGTATCGTCTCTCATTTAGGACTGGTATAGTGCCCAAGTCCTGGAAGCTTGCTAACGTGCAACCCGTGCCCAAAAAGGGCAGTCGTGCCGATCCTGCCAACTATCGGCCGATTTCAATAACCTCCATACTCTGCAAGATTATGGAGCGTGTATTGAACTCGCGCCTCCTGGCATACCTGGAAGGTAACGATCTCCTCAGTGACCGACAATACGGGTTTCGCCACAATCGGTCTACTGGGGACCTACTAGTGTATACCACTCACATGTGGGGCGAGGCCCTCGAGAAGAATGGAGAAGCGATTGCTGTCTCCTTAGACGTCTCGAAGGCCTTCGACAGGGTATGGCACGCCAGCCTTTTGAGTAAGCTTCCAGCGTACGGCATTTCCCCTGGTCTGATTAACTGGGTAAAAGACTTCCTGAGTGAACGGTCTCTCCGAGTTGTTGTCGATGGATGCTCATCAGAGCCCATGACGACTAATGCCGGAGTTCCTCAGGGGTCAGTTCTCTCTGCAACTCTTTTCCTGCTGCATATTAACGATCTGCTGATGCCCGGTATCTATGGGTATGCAGACGATAGCACTGTTGTAGAGAGATACCTGCCAGGTCCCCGGGCTAGTAAGGAGCTAATCCGGTCCGAACGAGAGGCTATGGTAGAGCGTACTGTTAGGATGGCGATCCGTGGGTCCTTTTTAAAAAAAACACTTGTTACTGCTAAAAGAATATTTAATGAACAGAGGTTACACTAAGACACACTGGTTACACAACAACTGAACTCTCGACACGGAATGTACAATATGTACTGCGAAATGGCTATGACTGTCTGTCTGAGCACATGGAAATGCCCTTTTATAATATTGGTAACAATATGGAAGCGGTGGGGTTTATATCATAGTCAGCATTTGATGCGTTACAAAGTCCGTTTATAACATCTCCCCCCTTTAGACTGAGCTTTATTTAATTTATTTTAATTAAAAAATAAGCGAAGGAATATTAAAATGAATATTAAATTAGTAAATAAAACTCAGTTACGTTACAGAGTGTGTCTTAACTAATTACAAAGTATGCTTAAATTTTAAAACTTAGTTAAGATACTATAATTATTTATTAATTATTGAACCCAAAAATAGAAATTGAAACTTATATTTAAAATGAAAATAATATTAAAAGTTACTGATATTTCTATTGGTTTTCTTTAAACCAAACAAGGCTTGATTTTTACCAATTTCTATATTTGGAAGACTTTTTACAGATTTGTTATCATTTTCTAAATCATCAGAAATTTCAGTAAGTTCTATGGACGAGTGAACATTATTGTTTTTCCTCGTTTTCTTAGTATTATAGCATTGGTTATAAATCTGAATACAACAAGAGGAATTTCTAAAACTAAAACATTTGTTATACAGTTTATAAATAATAAAAAGAATGATTGCTGATATTATAACATAAGTCAGCCCAGAATAATAATTACCGTATTTAACAATATGGGACTGATTTTCACTATTGTGAATTTCGGTTTCTAAATTTTCCAATTTGTGTGAAGCCAATTTCAATGACTCTAAATCAATATTTGATAAGCTAATTGGATTGATAGAATGAGTACTTTCATTCAGAATATTATACTTGCAACAATCATCCAAGGTCAAATCAAAATTCAGAATTATCTGACTCGGTACAGTAGATTTATACACATTTGAGGGATGAAATTGCAATGTTTGGAAGTATGCTACACAATTATTTTCTAAAGATAAAATTCCTGTTCCATGTAAAATATAATCAGTAATGTTATTGTTACATTTCACAGTTAATTTATTAGGTTTAGATTGTACATAAATATATCTATTGTTGTTTAACTTTTGCCAAACATTTATATCACCATAAATAACCTTGGAGTCACAAATTTCAGGAAGTGATAAGGTGACTTCGGTTAATAACTTAGACTCACATGAGGGATTGTTAATCGTTGACAATATTGATGGTGAAGGACATAAAATATAATCACTATTGACATGCTTACATTCACTTATGCTATCTAATAAGACGTAAGATAATCTGTCATCCGTTACTGCTACATATAACTTTGAAGGACGAATTAAAACATAAGTTAAATATTGATTTGTATCGCGTGGAGTAGGTAGCGGTAAATTCTTGTAAAGGTTGAACTTAATAGGATATATTAATGGTACTTGTATGATAAACATTAGTTTGTTATTATAATAATATACAGTTAGTTTGGATAAGTCGATTATAGTGTGAATGTTTTGCAATGTTAGCGAAACCGGGAACTCGGTGGTTCTCTTTAGTTGACTGTTATTCGATAACTCGTTGTATAATTTCTTGGGAGTTATGACGTATGGGTGTAAAATATTAGCTTTAGCGAATAAAATTGAGTTAAGTATTGTGTCTAAAATATTGGAAATTGACAGTAATGACCCTTCAATAATATTAAACATAGAATTGATTTTTTCTAAATTCAATATGTTGTTATTTATCTTAGAACTACTTGCAAATATATAATTAAGTTTTTCAATCTGCCTATTGAGTAAAATTTCATTATTATTTAATTTTTGAATAGAAACATTAAAACTATTTATCGTAGAGCGTACAACATGTATGTTATCTTTCATTAAAGAATAAATATGATGCTCATTTTGTTGACAAGTGCTAACAGCTTCGTCGTATTTTCTAGCGTCGTCAGCATCTAATGTACCAAAAAAGAATTTTAAAATTTCGCCTCCAAATTCAAGAGCGCGTTTTTGACGATTATCGGAAATAAGATGCGACAAGGATTCCAACTTAAGATTATTAGAATTAATAAGTATTTCTAAGGGGTTAATAGTATCCTTACACTCTAAATTAATGTTAGGTAAATTACGAGTTTTTTCGCAAAAATTTGATATATTTTCAATAGACTTTTCTATATTTTCCATATAAGGTCTAATAGGAATCATGTCTACATATGTGATAACATTCCAGTTATCGTTTTGGAAATAGACTATTGATGTTGGATCAAAATAGATTCCTGCACTATGTTCTATTATTTCAATTGGCTCGGACAAACTTGAACACACGAAACATCTGAAACAAATATTCACGCTGGTTTAATTTCGTTAACATGATATTTTACATGTTTTCTATTGACGCATAGAGTGACATTATTTTTACCATGTGTTTTTAAAATCTTAAATGGTCCCTTCCACACAGGGGACAGAGCCTTACGGAGCCTGTGATGGTGTTTTAAATAAACTAAATCACCGGTTTTATATGTTTTTTCTCGGGCTGTCGAATCATAATATGTTTTTGAGGATTCTTTGCTTTTATTCATATTTTCAATAGCTTTTTCGCGGGAGTATCTCATCCTATATTGTAAAGCACGAATGTATTCCTGATAGGTAACGTTATTATTCGACTCGTAAACACTACTGGGAATTGATGGCTTATAACCGTAAAGAAGTTCGAAAGGCGAGAATTCGGTAGTGCAATGAGGGGTTGTATTATATGACAGAATCGCTGTTGCTAGATAGCAATGCCAGTCGTTTTGATTTTCGTTAACAAAAGACCTTAAGTACTCCTTAAGAGTAGCATGGCTTCGTTCTAGTGCGCCATTTGTTTGAGGATGATATGGAGTAGAAAATAGATTTTTTATTTTAAGTATTTCAGTTAACTGCCTAAATAACTCTGACGTAAAGGTTGTACCTTGATCCGTCAATAACATTTTGGGAAAACCAAATAACGAAAAGAAATGTACGAGGCTGCGTGCAACTTCATCAGTCGTACAGGTTATCATAGGATAGGCACATGAAAATTTTGTTAAATCATCCTGAAGCGTTAAAATATATTTGAATTTCTGTAGGCCTGCCTCGGGTAAAGGACCAACGATATCGAGGGCTAGTCTTTCAAAGGGCCTGGTACTCGTTGATGTTATTACCATAGGTGCTTTATTTGATGCTCTTAAAGGTTTATTTACTTGGCATAATTTACAGTCTTTAACAAATCGTTCAATATCTGAACGCATTCCTTTCCAATAGTATGAGGCTTTGATTCTACTTAACATGCGTTTAACGCCTGGATGACCCGCTATAGTCGTCCCGTGATTTTCTTTAAGGATGTTACCGATCTCGGCAGGATTTGGATAAAGTATTTGATTTTTATAAATATGGATCTCAATTTTAGTGCCATGAAAAATGTAAGAGATTATATTATATATTTTAACGTAAATTAGTTTAGAAAATGGTTCAGAAAAATCAGGCAAAGCTAATTCCTTTTCGTAATCATTTTTAGAAATAATATCATCACGTAATTTTAGTAGTAAGTTATAAATAGTTTTATAAGTTGTTTCATCGAAATGATGGACTTTAGTGTATAAGAAATAAAGTATCTTATTGTTTTTACAGACAACCGTTTGTGAGGTGTCAGGTTCGCGTTCGCCTGCGCGATATTCCTGTGGGTTGTCAAGCATCGCTAATAATTGCTCTGTATGCGGCATTGAGTTATCTAGATCTAAAGAAACTGGACAGGCAATACACTTTTGTTTTGCTTTGTGTAAACTCTCGCTATGTTCTACGATTTTTGTGTCACAAACTGAAATGGTTTTTGTGAATTGTTTTTTAAAGTATTCCTCATACGTAGTCGAGTTGATGTTGGAACTTGGGTTAGTCACAGCATTGACTGGATAACGCGATAACGCATCAGCGTTACTATTAATTCGGCCGGGTTTATACACAATCTCATACTCGTATTCTTCAAGTTTTAGTCGCCATCTTAACAAACGGCCACCCGGGTCCTTAGCGTTAAATAACCACGTTAAAGGGCGATGATCGGTCACGATTTTAAATTTATAACCGTAAAGATAGGGCCTAAATGTGTTAACGGCGAAAAGTATAGCGAGGAGCTCCTTTTCGGTTGTTGAATAATTACCTTCTTGTTTATTTAAGGTGCGAGACGCATATGCTATGGGCTTATCTTTGCCTATCTCACCCTGTGACAAAACTGCTCCGACGGCATAATTTGAAGAATCCGTCGTCACAATAAAAGGTTGGGAAAAATCTGGATATTGTAATAAAGGAGCTGAGATGAGCTTTTCTTTAAGCATGCTGAAAGCTTGCTCTTGTTCATGAGACCAATGAAAATTAACATCTTTTTTTAGTAGAGATGTGAGAGGTTTAGTTATAAAAGAGAAATTCTCGATAAAGCGACGATAATAACCCGTTAATCCAAGAAAAGATTTTACATCTTTGGGGGTTTTCGGTGTGGGGAATTGAGATATAGCCTTTACCTTATCTGGATTAGGCGAAACACCGTTATCCGTAATAATATGCCCTAAATAAGCCACTTCTCGTCTTAAAAATTCACATTTATCGGGCTGTAATTTTAAGTTTGCCTCTCTAAGTTTAGAAAATACAGATTCCAATTTCTGTATGTGAGTTTCAAGGTTATGTGAGTAAATTATACAATCATCAAGATATATGTAACAATGAAGACCTTGAAGTCCTGAGAGAACAATATTCATCATTCTTTGAAATGTCGCCGGAGCATTTTTGAGCCCGAACGGCATTCTTGTAAATTCAAATTGACCTGATATACTGTTGGTCGTTACGCTGAAGGCTGTTTTTTCTGTATCTTGAGGATCTAATAAGACTTGGTGGAAACCTGAAGATAAATCAAGAGTACTAAAATATTTTGAATGACCTAATTGATCCAAGATGTCGGTTATAAGAGGAAGAGGATAAACCTCGGATACAGTAACGTCGTTTAAGCGTCGATAGTCAATTACAATCCGCCACTTTTGTTTACCTGATGCATCTATTTTTTTCGGAACCACCCACACAGGCGCATTCCAAGGAGAAGTTGAGGGGCGAATAATGTTTTGATCGAGCATTTTTGTGATTTGTTTTTCGACTTCGTTTTTATGCACTTCAGGGAAACGATACGATTTGACGTGAATTGGGGGTGCATCCCCAGTATTAATTGAATGTTTAATTACGTCTGTATGAGTTAAGTTTTCGCCATCAAGATGAAATATATCCGTATATTTGGAAATACAGTTCATCAAAGCTTTATGTTCTTGCGGATTTAAATGAGAACACCTTATTTGTTCAAGAACTCTTTTATGCCGGTCAGTTTTTGAGAAATCTAATTGGTGAATAAATTCCTTATGAGTGTTATCTAATTTAGAAGGCAGTTGGTCAAGTGGAGTTAACTTGACTTCGTAGTTATAAATTGGGACCTCATGTTCCGTGGTGTTTAGAATAGAGACATTAACTCTATTATTAGGTTTTAAGCTCACTATGCAGTTTGCTAAGAAAACACCGTCACGAATTTCATGATCTAAGATCAAACCTTCTTTTAGATTAGTAATCTCAGAGAGATTGGAAACAGGACACTCAATGACAGTTTCTGATCGCGGGGGTATAACATATGATGGCTTACTGAGAGAAATAGGTATTTTGTAATCTTCTAAATTAAGAGTATTGGTAGAGTAATGAATATCTATTTTAAAATGTTGGATAAAATCACTACCGATAATACCATCGTAATTTAAGTTGACCGCATCGTTAATAGTATGAAATAAATACTCGAACATTATCTTATTTTTCGATGAAATGCCATGTTCAAAAATTAGTTTAACAGTCCCAAGGGATTCGCAATATGATTCATTATCGCTTAAACCTCTAAGTTTTATAATTTCGGGACCCAACACTGGTTTATTAAGTAAACTTGAAAGTTTAACAATAGAAACTGAAGAACCAGTGTCAATTAGAAAGCATAAAGGCTTGTTATTATAATTTGTTTTAAGATAAACGTGAGGTAAGGAAACTTTATAATTTATATTAAGCGTTTGCTCACGTGTTAGAGAAAATGTGGAAACACATTGTTTAGAATTTTGCGTGTCATTTTTATGATTTGAAGGTTCCGGTAGACACGAAACCGAAACCTTATTTAATTTAAATTATCGAAATTATTAATGTCTACTTGATGCACATTAGAGCGATTATCATTGCTATTCGGTGCACTTGCACTTGGTGGTGTAGAATTACTAGCCTGTGAGTTCTTTGCCTTAAGTTTCCGACACTCGCTTATCAAATGACCGCGTTTTTTGCAATATTTGCATGATTTCTCGGGGTCAAACTTGGAAGTAGTAGTATTATGGGAATTATCTGATGAATTTACATGATACAAATTTGGAGAAGACCGCTTATTTTTGTAACATTCGGATGCGATATGACCACTTTTGTTACAATGTGTGCATTGTTTATTAGAACGCGTAGTTAATTTAGATAAATTAAATATTTTTTCCTCTTCAATGGCATGCGTTATTGCTTCGGATAATGATTTAGGATTCCTACACCGCACTATATGCGAAAAATTGGAGTTCAACCCTAACAAGAAAGTATTGAGGGCGAGATCTTCCATAGCGGCTAATCGACCTATAAGTTCTTCATCATTATCGCAGCTATAATGGATGTCAGATTGCAATCTTGTTAAACATGATTCGATACGCACAGCATACTGCATCGCGTCTTCAGAAGGCAATTGCTTGCATTGTTGTAAATTAACTAATAAATGTGTGGAATGTTTTTTCTCCCCAAAAGTAGTTTTAAGGAACTGTTTGATATCAGCCCAATTGTCAAATTTCTTTAAGCAAGCGGCTAACTGAGCTTTGCCTTCTAATTGCGAGATGATGTATTTACATAAAAAGTTCTGTTGTTCTGTAGTTGCTAAAGATATCGCACTCTCGCAGTTTGTTAAAAATGCGGGTAAATACTCGCGATCCCCGTTATAGGGCTTAATGAATTTAGTGAGAACATTGAGGGTAATTTTGTCCGACATTTTAGTTTTATGCTTTACTGGAATGTTCTCTGATTCTGAACTGGATGAAGATGCGATTTCCTCTGATTTTTCTTTCTTTAAAGACATTAAAATAACAATATGATTATTATTTAGAGCACTTACAGAACATCAGATAAAAACAAAGCATGCACAAAAAAATCTAAATTAGTTTTGTTTTAATTAAATACGAGTGATTTGGATATTTGGGAAACGGCACTTCACTTCACTAAAGCACTTTTATAATATTTGAAAAACTCACATTAGCAGATGTACAGCAGTCGCACACGTGAACATTCTGGAAAGGTGACGTCACAAAGCACGCGGCGCCAGCGCCTGGCGACCCAGAGAGTCGTATTGCAGGCAGTTCCTGCACGTGGTGCGCTCAAAACACGTGGCTGATGATGGATGGAGAGACAGCCACAAATTCCATGCGTGAGATGTTGATGCAGTTCAGAGATCTTGTGTTGACCTGGTGATGCGGGCTCACACTCGAAAGTGGAGGCTGACCGTCGACCACGTGGTAGCAGATGTGTTCGGGGGTGATGCGGGCTCACGCTACACAGCGGAGGCTTATCGTCGATCACAGCAGCAGCAGCGCGGACTTAGGCGTTTTTAGGGAGCCTAAGATTTACCGTCGACCACGACACTTGCAAAGGACCATCGACCACGGACCAAACAACAATGGTGCAGACACGTGGAAATATTCGCGACGCCTACACCTAATGGATCCCAGTACTTAACGATTTTCCTGGGATCCCACTTCTGACACCAGTTTGTTAGGATGGCGATCCGTGGGTCCTTTTTAAAAAAAACACTTGTTACTGCTAAAAGAATATTTAATGAACAGAGGTTACACTAAGACACACTGGTTACACAACAACTGAACTCTCGACACGGAATGTACAATATGTACTGCGAAATGGCTATGACTGTCTGTCTGAGCACATGGAAATGCCCTTTTATAATATTGGTAACAATATGGAAGCGGTGGGGTTTATATCATAGTCAGCATTTGATGCGTTACAAAGTCCGTTTATAACAGTACGAATGTCTCACTTCAGGCAGTGTCCAAGTGGGGCGAAACCAATCTGGTAAAATTCAACGCCACCAAAACACAAGCGTGTCTGTTCTCCGCTAAGAGGAGCCCGTTCACCTTGGCTCCTGCTTTTCAGAATGTATCCCTGGAGTGCAGCGACCGCCTTCAGCTCTTAGGAGTTGAAATTTCCTCAGACCTCAATTTTGGGCGGTTCATTGAGTCCAAAGCTAAGGTAGCTGCTAGAAAACTAGGCGTTCTTGCAAAGGTCCGACGGTACTTCACACCGGGACAGCTTCTAATGTTATACAAAGCACAGGTCCGATCGTGTGTGGAGTACTGCAGTCACATATGGGCTGGTGCTGCAAAATGCCATCTAGCAGCTTTGGACTCAGTGGAAAGGCGTGCAAAGAGGCTAATTGGGGATCCAGATTTGGTTAAGTCCAATCTTCAAAGCCTCGAGCACAGGCGCAGAGTAGCCAGCCTTTCGGTATTTTACAGGTTACATTTTGGAGAGTGTGCACGGGAATTGCATGACTTGATTCCGCCATCTCCTTTCTACCATCGGACAACCCGACGAACAGCGAGTATCCACCCTTACGTTGTTGAAACTTCAACGGTCCGGACTAAGCGTTTCGCTTCGTCGTTTATACCGCGTACATCGAAGGACTGGAACAATTTGCCTGCTGCGGTCTTCCCGTCCAGCTATAATTTAGGTGTCTTCAAGGCTAGAGTGAATAGGCTCTTAATAAACTGGTGCGCCTGACCATCAATGATTGCATCACCGCTTACCATCAGGTGGGATCGCAGTCAAGCACTGGTTTATACCAATTAAAAAAAAAAAAAAAAAAAATGTTCTCCCTTACTGCACAGATGTCACTGATACACGCATGCGAACCCTAGGATCTCTGAGTTCCCTTACAGACATCCTGAAAAACCTGGGCGGCCTATTCAGTTTTTGCAGAGAGTTGGGCTGGTGGTGGGAACCAAACATTGGCCGCCATGGTCCACGCACAATAGGACTAAGTGCGGAAACCAGACCTCCGATAGTTAGACAGACCACAAAATGAGGCTTCAGAGAGACCATGAAGTAGAAGGATGCTACAGAAAAATTTCGATTTCTTCGATCTTTTTACTGCCATAGTCATGTATACATGACAAAGCGAAATGTGTTCAGCAGGAACTTAAATGCTAATAAATCTTATAAGAAAATATTGTTTTTCTCCAAGTTGTCTGTCTGTTAGGCATTCACTGTTAAACTACTGAACCGATTTTGATGTAAATTAGTACAGAGTAAGCTTGACCTCAAGGAAAGAGCAACCTCAAGCTACATTTCATGTGGCTGCGTGTTCATAATAACCGACATTTGCGGACGAAGCCGCTGGCAGAAGTTAGTTTTTATGTTAGTGGAAGATAATGATATAATTATATTTGCTAACAGATGGTGATCTCGGAGGCCCTCGTGAACGTTTCGTGTCTGAAAGGCCACCGGGGGTGCAGAGGATGCCGCAAGTCAGGGATATACCAGACAGTTTAGGTAAATATTAATAATAATTGTTTATTTTCTCTACACAAGTTACTTAATGCTAGGGTTACAGTGGGGTGCGAACATGGAATTAACTTTGTGAGAGACTGGTGCCTGTGATAGGTCTCTATGAAACCTGTATTACAGGTCACCAGGGCCCTCTCGCAGCTATTACTCTGCTATGTCCTACTTTTTAGGATAACTAATAATATAAAGAAATTTAAAAAGAAGTGCCGCGAACATACACACTTTGATAAACATTATAGGTAAGATACAAAAACTTAAAAAAATCAATAAGTAAACAAATAACAAAGTACAACTAGGTTGTGGGTGAGTTGATGAGCTGTTTGCGAGTGAGTAGTTGAAAAGTGTTAATGAGTGATTGTTGATGAGTGAATGTTGGTAAGTGAGAGTTGTAGAATAACTGAATGAATGAAAAAATTAATGTGGTGCGAGCATGATTGATTGATGAAAGGCTATGGTTCAAGAAAATAATTTGTAAGAGCAGCGGACAGGATGACTTTAGCTATGGTTTATGTAAGAGGTAGCAACTGTTTTTCTGTAGTCTGATAGTCAAGTGCTGAAATGAGTTGGTGGGGAATTGAAATGGGTTTTTTTTTAAGGTGGGAAATTATCTAATGGCTTCTCTTGCTCTAGGGTGGAGCGAGAGGGCGTGTAAGACTTTTACTGATTAAAACCACAACTATGTCCCTTCAGTTGTCTTTTGCATTCTAGGACCATTAGTGACCCTTTCATGGTTTTCCCCATGGCCCTAGCAGGAATTGAAATATGTATCGGGCAACTAGCTTCATCTTTTGGCTTGACTGACTCCTTGACAGTTCGAAGGTGTCTATAATTGAAATAAGAAATTATTTTAATTTCAATATTTACGGGCACTTTCAAACCATCTGCATGGATTTCTCCATGAGTGCCGAGAGGGAGGTGCAAGGGGTGCCTTCTTAAAACCTTTGGATTCAAGATTAAAGCTTATTTCGATGCTGAACTTCATGACAATTAATTCAGCAATTTGTTTAGAGAATTTATATACTAGTCAAACTTTCGACTTGCATAATATTTTGGGTGGGGTGTGATTCAAACAATGTGTGCTAGCGATCATTTTCTCTCATCTTAAAAATTCATATTTTCGTCCTGCTGTCATCCTATTTGATTCCTAAGGACTTTTTTTACATATCATGTATGTAAAAAAGACATCCACTGAAATTCACTCAAACAAATCCCGCCAAGTCCTATTATTATGGTGGATTTTTATGTTACAGATAAAGTCGTGATCCCGCGCGGCGGTTTCGGTCGCGGCCGTACGTCGTGGAGGAACCCTCAGTTTGTGCAGAGGTTCTCGCACCAGTCGCATCCCTACAGGCGGAATAATATGCAGAGGGTATGTTTTTTATTTTATTTTAGACTCGACATATTGCGTAAGATGTGGCAGAGGAGTGAGTTATGAGTATACATGTGGATGGGTGGAGAGGGAGAGGGAGGCCAAAGAAAAGATGGATGGATTGTGTGAACTGTGATATGAAAGAAAAGGAAGTTAGTGATAGTATGACGGTTGACAGGATAGAATGGAAGAAAAAAACGTATTGCGCCGACCCCAAATAAGATGGGACAAGGGCAGGAAGATGATGATGATGTTTTTTATTTTATTTTTTAGATTTGAGTAATCTTCAACTAATTCCTCAGTCAGATTTTTACTGACTTGTATTATTACTGTCTGTTCAACCGATTTTGACTACTATTGCGTTGGTGACATCATAAATGGTGGCTGCAGTAAATACTTGGTATTGTAACTAGGGAATCCAATCCCGCACCTTTTTTGCGGGATCAGAAATGCGGGATTGTTTTTTTTTTTTCTAAGAAATATGGGTTTAGATGACGCTGACGCGCCGGTCTGATAACCTATTTATAAAGCCTCATTAAAAAGTGATTTAACAACTTTCCATGGAATTCGTGACTTTGCTGTAGAAGTCGTACCTACCAGGAAACTACTAGGAAAATAATGTTGTCTTAATTTTTTTTTGAATTTCTATTTTGTGTTGTGCGAGTCTTCAATTGGAAGTAGAAAACAACGTAGTCTATGTCAGTTAAAGTTAAATTTTACTAAATTTTGAAAGATGGAACGATACGATGAGTTTGTACTAACATAATATGGACTTGTGTCATTACTGTGTCTGAAATAAATATTTACAAATTCAACTTTTTTCAATAAAGATATTTTATTTTATCGTTCCTTATTATTTATATCTACCTCTGCGAAATTCAAATAGTCTTAAGTTTTTTTGCATTTTGCAAGTCAGAATGTCACTGTGACCCACAAAATGCAAAACAGAATTTGAATTCTTTATTCTTTATTGTACACAAAAAAAAAACTTCAATAAATGGATTTGACAATTTATGTACAAAGGCGAGCTTAACTCAACAATGAGTTTTCTCCCAGCAAACTTGAGTGACAGAGAGAGATCACAATCGAGGGTAGGATCCAGTGTACAACATAAACCTACATAAATACGTCTAATATATATATAAAGACATACATACAGATATAATATATGTAATACTAACATTATGTCAATTAAGAATTTGGGGTGATTGAATTGATTTGAATTTCGGGTTTAGACACCACTACGGGTAAAATTGAATAGTTCGGGTGTTACTTTTATAATTAAGGGTATTCCCCTTAATTTAAAACAAAATATCCAAATCCCGCTGCAATCGCGCACGCGACGACACGTCGAAATACTAACTTTGAAGATCAGCAGCAGCCACCATGTGTGTCAAGTGTCACTATAGGTCGACGACTGCAGTCACCTCTGTCGTTGGCAACATGCCGCTCGTGTGTATGAGCTCTAAATGATTTCCAACAAACAATAGAGTGAGCGCGGTCCTGGAACGCAAAAAAAAAAAAACTGAAGAATAAAAATTAATTTATACACCATTCGAAATATGATTAGACACAAACCTTTTTTACTGTCCGTTCAACCGATTTTTACTTCTATTCCGTAGGTATAAGAATAGCATTTGCTTCAACTCTAGATTATTTCTTCTTTACTTTAAATTCTATAAAGCAAAGTCTACCTTTGTTTGTTCCTCTAAACTTTGATACAGTTTTGGCTTACAGAAAGAGCGATAGCTTTGTGTATTTGAATTGTCCAAAGTGTAAAAGATTACTGTAATGAATCCAATGTTTTGTTAGTATTTTTAAATAAGAACAAAACGAAGGTAGAGAAATGAGAAAGAAAGAGAAACTTTTATTTCTGCCTCGCGTAGGATAAACAACAATAAAATAATAAAAAAAATGTTAACTAGTTTATAAAAAACTTAAAAAAACAACATTAAAAATAAAAAAATAAAAAAAAGGTTTAGTTTTACTGGACTGGGACTGGCCCGCAATAGCAGTATACGGACGTTTAAAAGCGATAGGAAGGCCTTCGCCTAGCAATGGGACATAATGGGTTAATTACGATGGTTAAATTCAAATTAGCTGTAGATATGAAAAAAAAAAACTTTTCTTTTAAACCCTAATTTCAAGTTAGCTTTCCATTTACATCATGTTCTGTGTCTCACTCCCTTGTCTTGTTTAAAAATAGTTAATTTTCTTTGGCAGGGCAACTTCAACCAACAGCAGCGTCCCCAATTCCCGCCCCCACAAATGCGCGGCAGCCCGCCGCGGCAGCGCCCCGAGTACCCCGCCGACGTGGCCATGCGCCCCGCGCCCCCGCCCCACGCGCCCCCGCCCCACGCGCCCCCGCCCCACGCGCCCCCGCCCCACGCGCCCCAGCCCCAAGCGGGCCCGCCCCAGGCGCCCCCACCTCACGCGCCCCCGCTGGACGCGCCCCCCATGGGCCCCGAAGTGTCCCCCGAGCGCCCCATGCTACCGCACGACATGCAAATGTTTCGCCCAGCTATGGAACGCCCACCGTTCCCTCCACGTTTCTTCAGACCTCATATGGAAGAACGGCCTCAGTTCAGACCTCATATGGAAGAACGGCCTCAATACAGACCGAATTTTGAGCCTAGGTTTTTCAGGCCGAATTTCCCGCCCAGGCAGTTTGCTCCCCCTATGAGGGAGATCGTGCCTAATTCTAGTCATATGCCTCAAGTTACGATAAGACAAGCCTTGCCTATGCCTGGACCGAGTGTGGAGAAGGGAGTTAAGGATGGTAGAGAGCCTGAAGTGAGGATGTTACCGGTGCCTCTGCCAGCAAACTTGCCACCTGGAGGATTGGCCGGCAAGAAGGTGCTGATCAATCCACATTTTAAAGGGAATTTCCAGCCACCTGTTGAAGGTAAATATTGTTTTAATCAGAATTTAGTTATATAATTATCATCTAATGAACATTTTCTACTTTGGCTGAGTCTTGAATCAGTAAATATCTGGAAAACTGACTTCTATGTGTATATTTAGACTGGCCTGTTGGAAAAAAAATCTGCTCCCTACATTTATGTTCGCAGAACTCGTCAAAATGTATGGGACAGCTGATATTTTTTTCGCTATTTCAGGTTTGGTCCCATAGTAAAAGTTGTTCATAATGAGGAGTACAATGTCCCCACGAAATTCTTAAAGTAAATTTTTTAACACCTTATAAATTATAATATAGCTACCATACTCATCATATGTCCATGTTTCCTAGTACTTATAACCTGGGGTCTAGTCTCGACTGATTAGGTTACGTCTAGGCAAGCGTGCTCCATCGTCGATCACATGATCTTTTACCATTTGGTGAGAAAGTGGTTGTTAGTAACTTGAAAGAATATTGTAGTAAACAACATTATTTTCGGAACTAAAATTCGAAATCTTATATCGTGGAATTAGTGTTCCCCGCGCGATTAGAAAATATTCGACACCCTTATCGAGCAAGGCAGTATCTCTTACAGTCCAAACAAAATTCAAACATGGCTCTATCACTTTTAGGTTTATTTTGAAAAATGACTGAATTAATGTTACAACCTTGTTCGTTGCGGGTGTCGATATACAACAATCCGAAATCAAATGTCGGACAGTTCCCCGAACCAGACATAACTCATCCCTTTGAAAGTTTACACCTTTTTCCGCATACCTCTAAATTGTTAACTCTGTGTGCATCTACTTGTCTGTTATGATTTTCTCCAAAACTATTTATAAATACCTTTAAGCGACTGTAATTAAGTGAAATGTCGATAGGGTTGCCAGCCTACATTCCGACGCGAATACAAAAGTCGCCGCCGCTCAGTCCTACCATAGAGAGCAAATTCGGTAATTTTAGCTTTTTAATCTTGTGTACTGCATGGTTTTCGTAGCAACCCTAGATTTAGTGCTAGTAAATTGATGATTTAGTTTAGTTTGTTTTAGTTAGACATGATCTATGTATTCCTAGCACGCTTATAATGTTCCCACTACTGGGACACAGGCTTCCTCTGGGGTCCTCTGTAAATTACGTTACACGAATTTCATGATTTATTTAACCCCTCCCCCTTCGTCCTAGTCACATTAGCCCTGCGTTTAAATTTGAGGTTGGAGTTAAATCTAATGACGTCATCCGGGTAGATACTCTACGCTCGCATTTTTGAACGCTAACGTAGAGTTCAACTGTCAATATCAAGCAAGTGTCATTTATGGCCGCTTACACCAACCTAACCTGCTCGGAGTTGAGAGTTAGTTGGGTTAACTTTAGGGTAGCTACTCGAGTTATAAAAGAACGACCCTGGGTTGCAACTCGAAGCATTTTTGAACGGTTGGAGTAGCGACTCTACCCTACTCTGGTTATTTTTGAACGCAGTCCTGTGAGAGGTCACTTCCCTTGTGAGACGTCACATAAATGAAGCCTTAAAATAATTTAAACCGTTTTTTACACCACATGCTCAATAATGCCCTTTTATATGTCACACAACCCTCACGTAAGCAGCATTCTGTATCTAAGGATCTAATAATATAATAGTATGGGTTGTTCCCTAGGCAAAAATGTAATTTTAATTTGGAACGTCGAAATAAAAATGAACAAATTATCTTAGAAAAGTAAAAAGTAGAGAACTCAGGGATAAAGCTGTTTTTGTCGGCTTGGCACTTCACACATTTTTTTATAATAACTCCCGAGCACAGCGAGGGAGTTGATTATATATCCCCACCCCTTAACGAGTGAAGTAGTTTATAGATAACCTCTCTCCGTTTGATATTACTTTATTAAAATTACTTTTACATTTGTTATTGCTGGTAATTTTGCACACATAGTAAGTAGTAGTAGTAAGAATGAGTCGTGGCAGGAGCCTTATTTTGTGTAATTTATTTCATCACCGCTGCTCTCAAAATGATGAAGGAAAACATAGTGAAGATATATACATATATAGGGTGTATAGCTCCATCCCTCTTTCTCTCTCGCACGACTGACATTTGAACACGTCTTGGTAAGGCTCCTGTTCTCACTAGATGGCGCTCAACTCAATATTTTTAGTTTTTTTTTAATGTATGAGAGCTTTATTCATCATCATTATTTCAGCCAAAAGACGTCCACTGTTGGACATAGGCCTCCTCCAAGCATTATTAAGCCATGGAAATGGTATTTGCTAAAATCAGACATTCCACTAGGCCTACATTTCGCGGCCGCGTAGCGTCACAGACGCGTATTAGGCATTATAGGCTTGGTATACGCCTGCTCATAATCTGTCGATGAAGCGGAAACGTTCTTACTTTTAATAATAATAAGGTTGTGGAATGTAGACTCGGCTGTCATTGTGCCGATTGTCGTGACCGCTAATTTCCTTATAGCCAAAAGCTTCGACGACCATCTGTCGAAGCTGTCGTTGCGCGGTAGGGTCAAGGGCCTGATACAGAAGGGAGTACTCCTTGACAAGGCTCGCATTGTGAAGAGGCCTTCCTGTCTCTCGAGCCCTGACCACCGGTAGCTTGGACCTTGCTCCCGACACCGGCGGTCTACAACTATTTATTTATATTTTTAAATGTTTTTCTTTTTAATTTTTTTCAAGAAATATTTAGAAATGCAAAATATATGTAAATAAGATAAACAAAGAGATAATAATAACAATAATCTTTATTTTTTCAAAACTTTAGTACAAGATACACAAAATGATGTATGTAATCAGTTGACTTATAAACTAAAACAAACTATATATCTGGCCTCCAGACTAAGATACCCTGTGTCGTGAGGTCTAGTCCAACTTGAGGATGCCTGTGTCCAACAGTGGACGTGTTTCGGTTGAAATGATGAAGATGATGATGATGATAGTCTTGAGAGAGTTCATCTCCATCTAGTGACAATATGACCACGTTAGGGTCCATAGCTTTTACCTAATGCAGTACAGTAGTAGTCAGTAGATTAAAAATGATATTGGTGCTATATTTAATCTTTTGCACTTAAATTGCACAATGTTTATCAACTCTGCTTGTTAAAATGTTATTTTAGTTCCTCAAAACGCTTTACACAATACACAAAAAACACACAAATATCCTAGTCTGCTTGTGAATGCAATTATCTTTTAATGTGAAATATTTATTGGTGAGGCTTTAGAGTAAAACCAATTTGAATGCCGTGTCGGAAACGACATGACACTATTATGCCGTGGCGGAAATGGCATGACACTATCATGCCGTTTGCTGTCATGCCCTATGCCACCGCTCTTGACTCAATTTTATATGTGATATTTATTTATGACAGGTACTCTCTGCACTTACAGTCGAAACCAACACGCGCAGAGAGTCATTATTATATTTCAATATAATATTACACTACACACACACATGACACTATCATGCCGTGACGAAAAAGGCATGAGACTATCATGCCGTTTGCCGTCACGCTTTCATGCCCTATGCCACCGCTCTCGACTCCATTATATGTGTGCACGCGCAAACCAACATAGATCGGGAGTCGGAGTTACAGTCAACGTTTTTGAAATTGTTTTTTTTGTTATTTAAACTGGTCGGTTTGTTTCAAATAATAATAAAAAACGACATAATACTTTACAAAAAAATACTTTCGTCTATAGATTAGTTTGATAGAAACTTGATATTTATTTTAAGAACTGGCTTAAGCCGGCCGGAGAGAGAGATAGTATCATATGCCCGAGTACTAAATACTATCTGTATTCATACAGCCGTTGAGACGAGAATGAATAACATTGCATTGCCTACAACGGTCTTCCCGTCCTATTATAATTTAGGTGTCTTCAAGGCTAGAGTGAAAACTAGTGCGATTCACCATCAAAAATTGGATCACTGCTTACCATCAGATGGTATCGCAGTCAAGCACTAGCTTATATCATTAAAAAAAATATTATATCGGAATTAAGAAACATACAGGCTTGTAATTTTGTAATTTGCCTGCTGCGGTCTTCCCGTCCAACTATAATTTAGGTGTCTTCAAGGCTAGAGTGAGTAGGCTCTTAATAAACTAGTGCGCCTGACCATCAATGATTGCATCTCTGCTTACTATCAGGTGGGATCGCAGTCATGCACTGGTTTATATCAATTAAAAAACATAAAAATAAAATAAATTTGTAATTATACTAGGTTTTTCCAGTAGCGGAGCTCGCGTTACATTAGAAAAAATCATCCCAAGGAATATACTCCCGGGATGTAAAGTTTCCTATTTCCTATTCGAGAGGTTTCATATTCTTATGCTAATTGTGACAATAAACTATTTTTTATTTACACACACACAAATACATACATATGAACGTACGCTTTTATAATATTTACAAATGTAACTTTCCCAGAACATTGTAATAAATATTATTATAGCCAATAGTTATTTATCTAGTTTTTTTATTATGCAGGTCCAGTCAAGGACATAGACGATGCGGCTGAACGTTTTATAGCGGAACAGCGGAGCGCCCTGGCGCGCGCCGCCGTCAGGAAGTACGCTAGGAGATCGCCACAGAGGTAACTACTAGTATAATTTTGTCATCATCATCATTTCAATCGAAAGACGTTCACTGCTGGACAAAGGGCTCCCTCAATAAGGGTCAATCACATAATAGCAATCCCATTTTACTAAATACGTCGTATCTATAGTTATAATAAATCTGTAGAAGTGAAAGATCTGTATATTGAAAATATCAAAAAAAGAAATAGCGGGGGGTGTTACTAGACCGACACCGAACCCAAAAATATGATTAAAAATTTTTTGTCTGTATGTCTGTTTGTTCAGGCATCACGCAAATACTACCAGTTCGATTACGATGAAACTTGGTATAATTATTCTTTAATATCCTGGGCACCACCCTGGGTATTTTTTTTATCCCGGAAAAGTACATATAATAAAAACAAACTTAATTTTGCGGTTTGATCCCTAGACCCGATTACTGTACCAACCGCAAATAATAAGTTTGTCGTAGGTTACGTCACCCGCAGTGGAGTTCACTAAGGGGCGTTGTACACGGCTAAGATACTATAATATTTTATCGTAAGATACAATATCGCTCGCCATACAATTCAATGGACTATAACACACGACAAAGATAATAAATAATATTTCATATTTTCGTATCTCAAAAAACCTAATAAAACCATTTTCGACTTCTACGCGGACGAAGTCGCGGCAAAAGCTAGTGTGTAATAATTTACTGAGCATTTAATTTTTTAAATTATTAAAATCCGTCAAGAAATATTGGATTTATTAAAGTTTTTCTGAACGGCTACTTGGAAACGCGCGCTCTCGCTGGACTGTTTACGATGACGTCATCTGTCATGATCCGTACGACGAACGGCTTGATCGTATTCATTCGCCGGCGGAGACTGATCATGACAGATGACGCTTAGACGCTTTATTCTCGGGCGCGTTTCTGGAACTAATACATAGTAATTTTTGGTCCGATTTAAATAATTTCTTCACAGTATTTACTGTTTTTTTTTTGACGCTATAGGCCTGCATACTCCACAAAAATCGTGACTGATCCTCATTGTCGCCACAAAGACCGGTTCTGTGCGTCCCGCATCCTTCATCATCTGCCTAGCGTTTTTCCAACTAGCTTGCCGTTGACTTTCAGTCTAACCGAATACGGCTGAATATCCGTGTTTTATATGGAGCGACTGCTTATCAGGGCCTCAAGTTTGCTATTACAATAGTGTCAGAATGGTGTCTATCATTGTATTGATTTTGACAAGTTTGGTAATCTACTAATATGATAGCGTCATTATGACTTTACAGTGTTCAACCACTGACACTCCATTGAAAGAAATGGCATAGAATGATAATCTCATACATATTGACAAATGAATGTCTGACGTACTTATGCGGTAATCTGCTAAAATTTTGACAGTTCCTTGGATCACTGTCCTACCATTAGAACGTCGTTGTGCAGTCATTGCTTTTAATTTGTTACGAGACCAATGACTGACCAGTGATCGACCATTATGAATTTAGCAGACTACGAACTTTTAGTAAAATGACAATGGCATCGTGTTGGAATGACAAATTTATAAAAATGACAGACTTGGGCCCCAGACCTCCACAACCCAGTTATCTGTCAGTCTTCGCATAGACAGATGGCCAGACTTTTGGCATCTGACTACCTATAACGACTGTCTTGAATGTCAACCGGGACCGACAGCTTTCCGAGGCACGGGGTGTCAATAATGTCCTAGGTGCAATGATATGCAAAATAATTTCGTTATTTTTGGTTACAGATACATAGAAAACACCACAATAGAGATAGAGAATGACTTGGCGCACCCTCCACGCAGGAGCAACGAAGATGATGACTTGTTGAGAAGACAGGAAGAGTTCATCAACGCGAACAGAGCTGGACTTAGAAGGAGGTAAGATATATGGGCTCTGTTTTTATCCAAAATGATGGACGATCTTAGAATTTTGTTGTCATCAATCCATGTATGGGTTACTGATCCCTTAAAGTACAGGAGACGTTCAATAAATGTGGGTACATATCGATGGCTTATAGTGAATACCTCGTAACTGCGAAAGACGTAACTTTTCATGAGACACAAAAAAACAAACTAGACCTTCAATATCATGTAATTATAATGGGCTTCTACGTGTTTTATTCATATATTTAAAACTTGATTTATTTCAAACGCTCGTTTCTTTTGTTTTTCTTTTTTGTCCATAAGTTTTGACGCGCCATTGTGAAGTTATCACATCAAACTGACTCGAGGCAAAGTATGCATTCAACATCGTAGATGGCGCTACGAGTATCAAATCAAAATTTTACGTGATACAAGATTATGCGTTACAAGCTTTTGTTTTCAGAAATATAATGAAACAAAAATTAACTAAAATTGCATACCCGAGGTTTTCACTCTACGCCATCAATCAATATGGGGCTTGGGCCTAAAATAATTAAAAAATTGAATCTTACATAGGCTGAGAGATCGTAATTATTTTGATATTTTTGAGCATTAAATTATAAACCCCGATTTTTTTTAAGTGAAGAAAAAAATATGAGCTTGTATCACTATAAACATTATTTTAAAGGGTTGGCAAATCTGTGGCAATTGACTGTATCTGTATGTGCGCCAACAGTCATTGCTTCCGAGTGGCCGAATTGTTAACGCGCTGACATTGACGTTATCTTGACTCGGAATACGCCTTTGCTTTGCAGTTAAAAGTATAAGAAATCATTCCCCACATTTTCATTTTTTTCCCACATTGCAAAAAAAATACCCAATTTCTGATTTAAGCAATTGAAATTGAATATTTTTCCGTCTTTTTTAGAAAACGTATCAAAATATGGCATTTAAGTAAGGTTTGATACGTTCCTATGCCTCCTCAACATGCTCAATTCGAAAACCCGCCTTAAAATAAAGTTACTTGTGTGTACAGGATGCGCTCCCCGTCACCGCCGCGTCGCTCTCCGTCCCCGCGCCGCAGCCCCGAGCGTCGTCCGCGCCCTGAAGCTCCGCGCCATACTGATGAGGTTAGTATATGATGTTCAGGATATCCACTCATTTACTGAATATTTTGTTTTTTGTGAAAAATTCCTTTTGAATTATTTTGTAAAAATACAAATGAATAAATAACGAATTTTATTATGTACACTGCCACGTTAGTATAGTGATTGCAAGTACAAATTTTCATCAGTACAGGGTTCTGGGTGTGTACCCATGTAAGTGCCTATCTAGGCGCATATGAAATGAAATATTGAATTAAATTGAGACCCCGCGTTACTACTAAAAAAATCCATGCGGAAAATCTATTTACACTTAACACTTACGTTTTTATTTTAATATATCAAGCTTGTTATAATATCGCGAACATCTAGCAGTCATTTGTCGATAGCTAACATCTTATGGATGCTACATACGATCAAATTTACTGGACGCCGCTGTAAACTTGACGATAAACTGGATCGTGTGTTGTATTCATTATTTATTTATTTAATACTTTGTGCACAAACATACAGAGGCGGACTTAATGCCTTAGGCATTTTCTACCAGTCAACCTTAGGGTGCTGCAGAGAGAAATAGTGGTAGGTGCATTATAAGATCTAGATATACTAATAAACAATAAATATCATAAAATTATACAATACATACACAAATTAATAAACTATCTACATATATATCTACACCAATAAAGTCAAACAATTGGTTCAAATCGACAATTTGAAAACATTAACGCTGTGATGAACATTATACTGAAGTTGCCGATACATTTACCAAGACTGTTACCATCAGCATGTTTTATCCCACAGGACAGCGAATACAAGCGCAGAGTCCGCGAGCAGGAGAGTCTTCGTGAGCGAGTGCTGCGCGCTAAAGAGGTGCGGCGCAGGAAGAATGCCGTCGCCTTGCACAAGCAGCTGCAGGACAAGTGAGGGGGATTTTTTTTAGTTTGGTATAAACCAGGGCTTAACTGCGATCCCACCTGATGGTAAGCGGAGATGCAATCATTGATGGTCAGGCGCACTAGTTTATTAAGAGCCTATTCACTCTAGCCTTGGAGACAGCTAAGTTATAGTTGGACGGGAAGACCGCAGCAGGCAAATTGTTCCAGTCCTTCGATGTACGCGGTATAAACGACGAAGCGAAACGCTTAGTCCGGACCGTTGAAGTTTCAACAACGTAAGGGTGGAAACTCGCCGTTCGTCGGGTTGTCCGATGGTAGAAAGGGAATGGTTTTTTTTTATTAGGCTCACCTTTGACTATTATCTCACCTGATGGAAAGCGACGATGTAGTCGACGACGGAGCACGCTTGCCTAGAAGTAAACTATACACTTACAGATAAATAAAACAGTAGAGATATGCAGCGTCGGATCAAGCTAGTGCGTGGCCTGTAGCAAATTCTACCAAAGAAGCTCGTAAATCTTTATAAAAGACTAGCATCTGCCCGCGGCTTCGCTCGCGTAAATGCAGGTTTCTCCATACAACTTTGGGCCCCCGTTTCATCCCCTTAAGGAGGGAATTTTGAAAAATCCTCTCTTAGTGCTCGCCTACGTCATAAAAGGAAGCCTTGTGCAGAATTTCACGCTCCTAATACCAGTAGTTACGGCTGTGCGTTGAATAAAAAAGTTTGAAAATAAATAATTGAAACTTCTTTAATATTTTTTAAACAGGGCATGGGATACCAATGAACCCAAAGGCCTAATTGTCTTTATGGAAAATCCGGAATAGATTAGAATAATTCATATGGTATAGGTATCTGATTTGTTTTTGTACGTCTGTTCGAGGCCCACCCTAATGCGCGAGGCATTTGCTACTATGGCTACGCAGTTGATCCGGCACTGAAGATATGCCTTCAATACAAATTTATTCAGCTTCATATGTCTCAACATTTTTTCTACTCATTTCACCAACACAAAATCTATACGAACGGCACCACGTAAGCGTTCACCATTTTAGTGAACGATTCAATGCAATGCAATGATTCCGGTGCAGTTTACGCTTATTCAACGCGACGCGGCAGTTCTGTCCTACGTGTGTGCGAAGTTGGTCCTTCAGCCGCAATATATTTAAAACAAACCATCACACAATAAAAGTTCTAGCTAAATAAAAATGTCAAACCATCGCGTGAACTTCGCTTCGCTCGTCGCCGTACCACACCCACGTGCAGTTGGTCACGTAGGCCACAACAAAAGAGTTAAATTCAAATCGCGCCGCTTCGCTTCGCAATCGTATTCACTTTGGTCTCCAATTTGATACAGAAATAATTTCCAAACCCTTTTTACAGAGAACGTGAAACCCAAGACAAAGAAAAAGAAGCCTTGCTGAAACCCCCCTTGGAGGCCGCTCCTCCTGCCGCACCCAACCCTCCTCCCGCTGCGCCTGCAGTAGAAATCCAGCACAGCAAGCCCGACACCACGCGGAGCTCGCCGGACAAACTCGACAGGGCGGACAGACCCGACAAGTTGGACAAAGCGAGGCCTGAAGTGAAGGTTGCCAAGGAAGTCAGGGATCGCTCGCCGATAAAGGAGGAGACGGTCGAGGTTAATTCTACTTGTGGTGAGTTTATTGCTGTTGTAATAAGAGTAGGATCTATGACCAAGCTGCCGGTGTTGTATGGGGAGGCTAAGGAAATGGCCAAGTAAAACTGGCCAGATCGTTTTAAACGTTAAAGTTTGATGATATTTCAGTCCTCGTTTGGCTTAATCCTACATCAATGATATGGCCATACGAGACTAGCATCACAAGTTAACGTTTAAACGATCTGGCCTATTTTAGTTGGCCATGTCGGACGTATTCCAGCACGCGGTCCCAGTGCGGGTGCAGGGGATGTCACATGTCTTCGAATTTTTGGTTCTAGGACATGCCGGTTTCCTCACGATATTTTCCTTCACCGTTTTGAAAATTTATCACGTTTTATGTTATTGTGAAATATGAATATGACTGGAAGGCGCAGTTTTGGGGCGGTCTCCTACAAGACTGATGACCTGGTAAGGGTTGTGGAAATCCGATGAATGCGAGATGCACAGGACCGTTCATTTAACACCGGCCTCATCTAGTTTAATATGACGAAATAAATTGACGTGTTTTTTAAACCTACTTACAAAATAAATATCATTTATCATTGTGGCGACTCTTGGAGGAGCCCTACGTCCAGCAGTGGACGTCTTCCAGCTGAAATAATGATGGTGATGATGTATATGACACGTGAAGTGGTTTGTTAAAATTGACGTCCATAACTATAACATGTTTTTTTTTCTTTCCCCAGAAAACCTAACCCCCCCTCACGCGCTGGTGATCAAGCGTGAGTCGTCCGAGCGCGCCCTCACGCCTCCTCTGCCGGACAAGCGCACCGACTCGGACGACGACCTCGACCTTATACTGGGAGACATCGACGGCATCTTGTCCGACGACGATGACTCCGGACGGTTCAAGGAGAAGACTAAAAAGTGAGTACTGTGACATCTAAAGAGATCGAATGAATAAGGCCATGCTTTCTTCCAGAGCTAAGGGAAAAGTCACCATGGCCCCGGAACGCAATAGGGAAACGGAAAGAAAGTCTGACACTCCTTCTCTTTCCACCCAAAACGATAGGAGATAGAGTCTGCGAAAAGAGAACCGTTGACCGAACTAACGTGTAGCTAGTGACAATAATACGTAGGCTACTTGTTATTAGCAGGCGGAGCCGCGAGCAGAAGATAGTATAACATAGTTTCAAAGTACCAAGAATTAAGGGCGCACTATAATGACGTAACAACAAACTCAACAATAATAACGTTATTTTTTCACAGCTGCGCCCTCGAATCTTATGACGGTTCTCTTTCCGCACACTCCTTGATAACTTCCAACCCTCAAACAGATAGCATATACATTCTAACTCAAACATTTTGCCTTACTCCAGACCAGAGCCACCAAAGTCCAAGCCTCAAGTGGACCTGAGATCGAAGTTGCCTCCCAAGTCTTCCAGTGAACACAAGAAGCAGCAAAGACAGAAGATTGTGTTCACAGAAGATAGAGAAGAGGGGAAGAGTAAGAAGAAAGGTAAGGGAACAGATATCTGCATGCTTCGCTTGTTTGTTTGGTCTGTGGTTTGAAATTATGTGACTTTGGCCGAGAGTTTTTGGTAGTTCTTCGAGTGGAGTTCAGTGGCTGTTTTAATTATTTTCAAATTGATTCCTAGTGGATATTGTGATGTAAAATTGTCTGTGCAACTGGACAATATGTGGAATCAGTGAAACAAGCGCGATCTCGGTAAAATGGAGCTGAGAATTTTATTGTAGTGTTGACTACCTCAGCGATGTTTGGCGAGAAGGTTGACTTGATATATTTGCTACCAAAAACTATAAAAACATTAGAATGTGTAAATCCATATTCTAATGGTAAACAAATTAACTATTTTTATGAAGATATGGCTTAAAAGGCTTAGTATCCAAGCCAAAAATATTACCAAAAAAAAAAATGACTTTTTCCGACTTTTCATATAGTAAAAAGATAATAAATGAACATTATGATTTAAGTACGTAATGTTGGTGATTACCGCTGTGGCGGTATTTAGACCAGAGGACAGTAATCATCAATACTCACGTGTATCAGACGACTTTTTTTAACACACTTGTAAAGAAAAATGATATGAAGTAAAAACATAAATGTGTTTTCATATGCGTGCATCTTTAAATAGTGGCCATAGACTACATGTGCAGTTCAATTATGTTCACATAAATCGACATAATGTGGTTGACTTAGATTACCTTTGTATCAGGGAAAGTTTAATAATAAATATTCTTGATATTCATGAGTGAATTTAACAATCACCCTGAATTATTGAAATGTCCGAAGCATTTTATTTAGATTTAAATTGAAAAGTGTAGAATAAAGAATTTATTTCTTGGCAGATTCACAATTTGAATGCATTGCCTGTAGACTTATTTATGTTGATGACATATATCAGTACTTTTGAAAACTTCACAATACTATACTATTATTATTTCTTACAGAGAAGTCCCCCCCGCGTCGAGCGGTAGTCACAAGCTCGACAGTAACGGAAGATGCAGAACCGCCTGTCGAACTTAAAAAGACTAAGGTAAGCTATCGAAATATTTACTTTTCGAAAATCCATCACTTCGTGGAGGGTCACTGAGAAAATCCCTGACTTCGCGGAAGGTCACGGAGAAAATCCCTGACTTCGCGGAAGGTCACTGAGAAAATCCCTGACTTCGCGGAAGGTCACGGAGAAAATCCCTGACTTCGTGGAGGGTCACGGAGAAAATCCCTGACTTCGTGGAGGGTCACGGAGAAAATCCCTGACTTCGTGGAGGGTCACGGAGAAAATCCCTGACTTCGCGGAAGGTCACTGAGAAAATCCCTGACTTCGTGGAGGGTCACGGAGAAAATCCCTGACTTCGTGGAGGGTCACGGAGAAAATCCCTGACTTCGTGGAGGGTCACGGAGAAAATCCCTGACTTCGTGGAGGGTCACGGAGAAAATCCCTGACTTCGTGGAGGGAAAATATTCTCAGGAATCCCGTGGAATCTCGGCATATATCCATATTATTACTAACATTCAAGTTCGGTAACGTCAAATGGTACTACCTACGCTGAACACTAATGATAATATTTTCGAACTTACATCTTTTGTGCAATGAAAACTTACTAAAACATAAACCATCATCTCTTACTGCCCTAGACCCTTGTCACTTGAGATCAGTGCAACACGTTTTTTTCTTCCAATCTGTCCTGTCACCCATCTATCCACTATCACTAAAACACATAAGTAAACAATAAAATTACTCCTATTAATAACATAAATCTGTACGATCATTTATGTTATAAAAAGGAGTAATTTTTTAAATTAATGTAATCATTTGTAAATGCCAAAAAATTGCTAACTACTGCTGTATTTAAAAATAGATATTACGCCCTACTTAACTGTACTTTATCATAACACAAGATCTGCTTAGCTAGGCACTAGACGGCGTTGTGTGACAATTGTGTAAAAAAATAAACACATACATCTATTAAATGATGCATTAACAATCAAATTGTTAACTAGGAAACGTCGAATTAAAAATATACCCCGATATAAACTCCGATATAGATTTATGCGACTAGAATCCATGATATTCTGCACTTCAAAAACTGCTATAATTATTTTTTTTTATTATTTCTAGGTCAAATCAAAACTGGACATGACCGTGAAATCCAGACAAAGGATAACTTATGAAAAAGAGGTATGATTTTGAATTTTTAGCTCTTATGTGGCGACATACATGTGGCTACAGTATTAAATAATAAATGATATTTATTTTCCAATAGGTTTTTAAAAACACTTTTCCACGTCAATTTTTTCGTCAATTTAAAGTAGATGAAGCCGGTGTTTTAGCTGACTACTCTGAGACGAACCACCGAAACAAACTCAGGGGTCAGTCTCTTTTAAAGTCCATACAGTGAATATGTAAAGGTCAAATCATATGAGAACTATGCAGATTAGTATCACAGATGGTCTTTTGAGGGACACACAGATTTGTCAGTATTCATGTAGCTCAACTTGGACTAGCAAGGAGCTCAACGAATTGACGAACAATACGAAAGAAAGGACATTTGGGTAGGCCGCATTAAGTACTCAAAACTACCAGAAATTTTGTTAAAATTACAGAAAAGAAAAAAGTACATAGTCCCTACATTCAATAATAAAATTGACAAAAATTACTTTTACAGAGTTAATATCGCAAATCGTAAAACAATATAAATATTAATGTTCTTTTATTTACGATGTTTTTTTATCATTGTCACCAGCAAGCCGAAAAAGCGAAAGAAGAGGATAAAAAGACAGCTTTTTCAAACAGACGAGTAATCCTACAGCGGAAAGCTCCCAAAGAGAAAACATCGTCCGTATTCTCTCGCATCGAGGTCAAATCGGACCCTACCAAACCCAACCCTGGCATCTTCAGCAGGGCGGTACGAACAGCCATTGGTACAGAGAATACCAGAATCGTAATTAAAAAAGACGAACCACAAATACAATTTGAAAGTGATTCGGAAATTGACGAAGATACCCTGTTAGAAGACTCGGGTAATATCGCCACGGTGGCGAATTTGCCCCATGGCATGACCGATACCAGGTTGAAGACCTTGGCGGGCAGTGAAGTTCAGGTAATGAGAATTTTAGGGTTTTATTTGGATTGTCTCTCTTTATTTCTTCGTTTGGTGGTTCGAATGATTCTTTTACGTGGTTTAAGAAAAGGCGGAATATGGTCTTACTCTAAATTTTGCTACGCTGTAACTTGAAAATATATTAAGATGTAGATTTTTAAAAGTTCCTGGGTAAGGCATACCGGCTGCACAGGTCAACTCCCAAGGTTGAGTAATGGTTGCCGAGGTCGTAACTCAACTCTCTGGTTGGGTAACCATTGTGGAGTACAGATAGGCGGACGCTCCACTCAGCGGCTTACACTGGAAACCGCCCCCAACTTTTTTTTTTTCTATTTGAATTCACAAAACTGATGTACAATCGCATCCATAAAATAAATCACAACATAATATATCTGATGACACCTACTAGATGTGAATCTAACATGCACACGTAAAATAATCCAACTTAGGTACTGTTAATAAAATCCTACAAATTGATCATTTGAGGGCAAAAAACAAAAAAAAAGTTAGGAAAAGGCTCCTCGTCCTCGTGTAGTATTCCTCATTGTGAGGGCTGAGGGCTGTGAAATTCCTGTTGGATCAGCTTCTTACCGATGGCGTCTCGCCATCTGTTACGGTTCTTGACGTCATGGAGTGCGACGTGTAACGGGGTGTCCAGCGTGGAGCAGACTTGATCTGCCATTTTTTTGGGCTAATGCCTCTTAGTAGTTTGCTGTCAACCATGCCAATTTTTCGTGATAGCTATAACCTTTAAATCAAGAGTGAATAGGTTACTTCTACTCAAGCGTGCTCTATCGTTGACCACATCGTCGCTTACCATCAGGTGAGATAGTGGTCAAGCGCGATCCTGTTAACAATAAAAAATATTACGATGAGCTATTCAAGGTTTATTAAATGATGACAATCTGGCAGCCACGGGCACTCATTCTATAACATATTTTATGAACATATGTTATGATAGACTTGCTAAATTTTTTCTGTTCAAAATAAAAATAATTGAATTATTGAACAGTTTATCTCTGTATGGTAACTATTTTACTATTTTCATATTCTTTATTTATTTAGGCACAAAGATGCGACAATCAGCGTTGATATATGAAAGTTTCGATGCACATAATGTTTGATTCCATTCAGAACTAGATAATATTGATTCGATTTTATATATTTTATTTTAATTCATGAATTTCACCTATAGGCTTCAATAACGTCACAATAATTTGACGCAAAGACACTCAACTGTTTTGTGTATTTTCTTAATCTATATTTAGTATGAGACATACATTGCATAATAAGTAATATAGTTACTTCCAGCCAAGAAGTTACCACGGCCTTAGAACGCAGAGACCAGGGGAAAACGGGTGGGTTTTAGCCAGTAAAAAAGTCTGATATTCCTTCTCGTTCCGGCCAGAGCGAAAGGAATTTTTAGAGGTATGCAGAACAGTGTGAAGTCCTGCAAACCTCCGTTGAAAAAGGAGGATCCTCCGACCAGACTACTATTATGTCTGGTCCGGCAACTGTCCTACAGATGATTTCGGGCTGTTGTATATGTTCAAATCGCGCGAAGAATTCTAATTGTACGATTCAGGATTTCGTAGTTTAGTTCACATGTGACGCCATAGATGTCGCTATAAGTTATTTGATGATTGTCCACTACAAAGGTATTTGATCTGTTAACATTATGTGCTAAAGTTAGGTTTTTCGGTGTTAGTGTTGTTACACTCACAAATTTACGACAATGACAAAGTTTATAGACGTACTATATTCTGTCGCAAATAATCTGAAATTATTTAGTGTATTTTCTTTTACTACAATCTAAAAAATTAAAGAACATCCTCATTGTAGTTGGACTGTTGCGTGAGCACCAGCGGCTCACTTTAGAAAAAGCCTCTGCATTTCATTGAACTAAATAGTTCATCCCTCACTTATTTAATATATATTTTTTTATGAATGTAGATTGACTTCGTAATTTATTTGGGGTTGAAAGCAGTTTGTAATTAAAATTTTCTTTGTTTGAGCGTTTTTCTGAACTGCTTCCAAGGTCTTATAAAATAAAATCAGCCATAGACTACGCGACGATTAAAAAAAAAATTAAAAACATTCGAACCACTAAACCTGTGATATTATATTGATTACACACTGTGATATTTAATGTGTGATATTTATTTATATGTACATATATACTTATATCTTAGACATACACTGTAGTACACAGGCTTTTAAGATTATTTAATAGAAATATTTTATATGCAGGTTTATTAATTACTTTAAATTATTTGTGACTTAATTTTGGGACATTATGTTGACGCAAAATTTAATAAGCATTTTCACTTCCGTACTGTTTGAATTAAACAGTGGAAATAAAGTGTAATTATATATATTACTTTTTGCGAAACTGCCGGCTTTGATATAATGCCAGTGATTTTGGAAAGGGTCATCATCATCATCATTTCAGCCGAAAGACGTCCACTGTTGGACATAGGCCTCCCCCAAGTATCGACACAACGGACGGTCCTATGCGTCTCGCATCCACCGCATTTCCGCGATTTTCACCAGGTCATCGGTCCACCTTTACCTTGAAAGAGTCAGCGCGATCTGAATCCGAGATCTTTCACTGTCGTAACGGATAGTCAGAATCCAAAGCCTGGAAATCAGACATCATTATTTCCAAAAACTATAATGATACCCTGTTACTGGGTTGTGGAGTTCAGGACAGGCAGTCGCTATGGAGCATGTAATAGCAGTACATATATTATTGAGTTTTAGTCAGTAATCGTCTGGCACTCTTTCTCGCTCCGCTTATAGTAAGACAAGTCATTTATCATTGCCCATAGCACAGCATAATCGGCCTTTTAATGTTCCCACTGTTGGGACTCAGGCAAGGGTTCCCTCTGAATGGGCCGTGTTCTATCACACGGGCCATGTGCGGGTTGGTGGATGTCACATGTCTTCGAATTTTTGGTTCTAGGATATGCCGGTTTCCTCACGATGTTTTCCTTCACCGTTTTGAGAGCAGTGGTGATGAAATAAATTACACAAAGATTGCCCACTCTCTGATTTTGTAGACCAAAAGATGATGTTTTGCTAAAAAAAACTTATAATAATAATTATACATTTATATCAAGACTAGCCCATATAAAAATATACACTAAACTTAACATTTACTTATTTATAGGCCAGCGCAATTGAATAATTTTAATAAAAATGATGACATTTTTTTCTATTTATAAAAACTACGTTAGTTACGTATGTGATACTAGCATCTACCAGTGGCTATGCCCGCGCGAAAGTAGGTTTCTCCATACAAACTTTGGACCCCATTTCATCCCCTTAGGGGGAGAATTTTAGAAAATCCTCCCTTAGCCCTCATCTATGCCATAATAGGAAACCTTGTGCAAAATTTCACGCTCCTAGTTTCAGTAGCGTCGGCTGTGCATTGATGTCAGTCAGTTTGTTTATATATATATACATATATATATAGACAAGCTTTTTGCCAGCAGTTCCACTTTTCCATACAAACTTTGAATCCCCGTTTCATTCAACTTGGGGGGTGAATTTAGGAAAATCCTCTCTTAGTGTTCGCCTACATCATGAAAGGAAGCCTTGTGCAAAATTTCACGCTACTAGTCCCAGTAGTTTCGGTTGTGTGTTGATATGTCAGTCAGTCAGTTCCTCCTTTTATATATATAAGCTGCGTAAGTAATTAAAAAACCTGCATATCTTATTTGGATTAAACTAAGCTAACACTCGCATTTGTTTCTCGAGTATGCAGAAATGTTACCAAGTTATTTCTTTACAATTTTTGTAATTGTAATTTTTTTTAAATGTATTTTTTAGTGTGGCAAATTCAGTATTAGTTTTGTTTATGAATTATACCAAAGTGTCTTCATTAATACGATTTTTTAAATCGAATGTACGGATGTGCCAATTGAAAAATGTTTTGGCAAAAATATTCTGAGGAATATTATACCAGTTTATTGATGTTTTATGGTTAAAATGCCCTTTGTATTTAATTGTCGATTTTTTAAAAACTTGCTACGTATTTTTGTAGCTCTTGGGGTCATTCGACTCACCCATTGTCCTAATGTTTCTAGCTTAGATGGATTAACTCTTAGGAAAATATTCAGTATTATTTACACGTTCCTTGCGGTACGAGGTCTAATACGCCTCGTATGTGTCTTCCTTGCTGTGCGGCTAAAAAAACATTCTTCTCTGCTGTGCGGAGGCCGTAACTTCAATTTGGTTTAGATTAGGAAAGAAATGAATATCTAAGATGCCCTATTAAAACAGATTGCAGTGGTGCATCTACTTTAATACAGGGTCACTTTGACCTCGTACCGCATTTCGTCAAAAAACGCTTTTACTTTCTTAAACGTTACGGGGTGTAATAAGCCCCTTTGCCACCATATTGCTATTTTTCAAACGAGGTCTAAAACGCCCCGTACCGCAGGAATGGAAATAATACAAAAATGAACTTGATGCCGCTTGGAACGTGTTAAATACAGAATATGTTAATAGGTTACTGTTTTCAAAGTTCATGATCTTAAATATATGTTACACAAAAGATCATGAATGAGATTATTTTTTAAATAAGTTTGGCTATAAATATATTTGCATGTTCTTTGTATCGAAATGTATATTTATATGAATAATACAATTTTAATATGGGACATAATCTAAGCAAGAATTGATTGTAAATGTATAATCGACTTTACCAATTTGTATATTAAGTGCCCACTCAGTGTAAGATTATCTTTGAAACAGACTAAAAAAATATTGGTTTGTTCAGCTGTAAAAAATATACCTCAATAACTAAGCAGGTAGGTTCTAGAATTTTGTATTTTATTTTTTTATCTGGCCAACTTTTTATTATTATATAAGGTGTTAAAAAATTAAGTTTAAGAATTTCGAGGGGACATTGTACTCCTCATTATGAATAACTTTTACTATGGGACCAAACCTGAAATAGCGAAAAAAAAATCAGCTGCTCCATACATTTTGACGAGTTATGCGAACATAAACGTAGGGAACAGCTGATTTTTTTTTTCGCGTTTTCAGGTTTGGTTCCATAGTAAAAGTTGTTCATAATGAGGAGTACAATGTCCCCTCGAAATTCTTAAAGTTAATTTTTTAACACCTTATATTTAGAGAGATTTTTGGCGAGATTTCTTTGAGTGAAGTTCAGTGGATGTTTTAATTATTCGCCAATTTATTCCTAGTGGATATTGTGATGTAAAATTGGTGTAGTTTAGTATCTCAAGTGTCTGCGCAACTGGACAATATGTGGAATTATTGAAACAGGCGCGATCTCGGCAAAATGGAGCTGAGAATTTTATTGTAGTGTTGATTACCTCAGCGATGTTTGCCGAGAAGGTTGACATTTGACGCCAAAAACAACAAAAATATTAGATGTGTACATCCACATTCTAATGGTTAACAAATTGATTATTCATACGAAGACATGGCTTAAAGGACTTAGTATCAAAGCCAAAATATTACCAAAAAAATAAATAAATAAATATAGATACAATGTACGTATTAAAATTGTATTATAATTATAATAAGAAAAGTTTTAAGTGATGTATAAACTTAAGATTTATCAATGTTCTAGGACATAATTTTTACAACAATATTATTGTAAATCACATATTTTATATAATTCTTCTATTTTTTTATGTATTGCTTTGTATACATTACTTAACATTTTTCATATATTTAACAGCTTTGTACCTGAAATTAGTTTATAATAATTAATTTTAAGTCCTAGTTACGTAAAATATTGAAAAAAAAAAAAACATCCACGGATTCATGTTCCAGAATTTAATATTGGACAAAGAAGAGCGTTCAGCGAAGATAACATTTAAAACGACTGTGGCTGCGGAAAACTTTAAGAAGAAATTCAACAATAAAATGGTCGCCGCCAGCAGATTATCCGTCACCTTGCGCTGAACACAACTAAAATTAATAATACACGTTATAAAATCTGATAAACTACACACCAAGATTTGAATTACCGTGTAATGACAATATACTGTATGTTGAGATACAGTGGTCTGTGAAATGAGACCCCTTTGCATCAATCACATTTGTCACATAGGATATTGTAATATCGACTTTTTGAAAAAGCCTGAAAAATACTGAGAATTCTATAAAGTATAATACAGTAACAGCGTGCAATCTTCATCGATGACACAGTTTTTATAAGTGTATTGTCATTGCACGGCAGCATGGCCGTCGCGGTCTTCAAACGTATGAAAAAGACAGCGATATTTTCTCTAGTCGTCTCGCTCTAGCGTTTCATGACTGCAACCGCCACGAAAGTTGATGTATTCTATACTTCCAGAAAGCTATGATTACTCCAGTTATGCTGTAACCACATTTTAAAATATAACTTACAAGTTAAACACGAATGTTAGTGTAAAATTTTGTTATTTTTGTCTGTCAGTTAGTTAGGTTATAGATTAAACGGTTCTGTTGGAAAAGTTAAAACCGCTTGAATCGAATTAGGCCGACGAATGTTTTCGTGTCCCATACGCCAGGGTCGTTTGTTAGCGACTGGGTACTCCATCTCGTTTAGCTCTTCAATCCCCATAGGTGACAGAAGAGCTGACGAGATGGATTATTTGGTCGTGGATGTTCGACCCTGGCCGAATAACCGCGAGAGGGTTTGTCGGATATATCCGACATAGGCGGTTGAAAGGGTTAAAAATAAATAAAATGCTTGTAATTACTGATTATGTTGTTTAAGCAAACGTGTTTCAAACTTATAAGGCATATCATTTAATATATTGTATCATTGTAAATTAATACTTGTCTAATTGAAATAAGGTATAGATTTGCACCTTAGTAAATCGAGAGAAAATTTTCAATGTGAATTTGTACTTTACTTCTAAAGAAATAAGTATTGAAATGCATTGACATTTAATATCCTTTATCATGCCGCTAAATCTTATGTTCCGTAGGTTTACTATAGTTGAGTTTTTAGTTGGTATCCTTAAATGTTTACACTTTGTACATTAGGTGTAGTTTAAAAGTTATCTTACACGTTAAGTGTAAAAGTTTAAAATAGCGTGTAATATGGCAATAACTTTTCCCTTGCCTCTGGCGTACTTCGCTATCATTAAATTAAAAACTATTTAATATGCTAAAATCTTATAAAGTATAGCTTAAAAACCTTTGTTTCAGAATTAGAATGTTATAAAAGAAAACTTGTCAAATTCTGGCTTATAAAAAATATATGCTCCATTCAATATTCATAAAACATTGAAACCAAACATTTTTTACTGTTTGTTCAACCGATTTTGACTTCTATTCCGCAGACATAAGGATGGCATTGAAAGCAAAAAGGTGGTTACGTTACCAATTATCATGCCACCAATGCAATAAATGTCAAAATCGGTTGAACGGACAGTAAAAAAGATTTTTGTTTTAATGACTGATCTTAATGCGAGTGGAGTATATGTTACGTTCTTAACTTTGAATCGACTGTTAATATTAATGATTTATGTGTAGTGTAGCATTGGCATTTATAAGCAATTTTTTTAATAGTCAAAAGTACTCGACTTTGAGTAGATCGACTTTGTATATCTTTGAAATTGTATGCTGTTAAAATTAAAGAAGAATTTTCGATTCTGAATTGTAGTTTAGCATCACAATATGGTCCAAAAATGTCGGCATTTTATATTTGTAGCCGTTGAAAATGATTACAAATTAAAGTTAATTTGTAAAAGAAAAATTTAATATTTAGGTTTCGTTTTTTTTTATTCATTGGAGCTTTCTGTGTGTTTGTCTCTTGTCGATGTAAACTTAAAACTACACTTTGAGTAGGCCCATAATTTAAAAATCTTATCTCTTGGGCACTTTCTGGGTTTCAAAAACTCAATAGTGATTATGAGAATTTTCTTTTAAAACCGAGTACTAACAATTTTTTTTAGATTGAAAAATAATCTGTAACGTTACAACTATGCCCACAATCATAGTAACCAAATATAATATACTAAACTACGTATTATATACCTATATATAGAAACGCCACAGACGTTTATACACGTCAACGACACGAGACGAATATTACTATTATAATTATGTTCATATCCAAAAAATGTCGAGCAATATTGTTAAATGATTTTCTTGAGTTTTATTACAATAATTTTTTCTTGACGGTAATATTAAACTTTGTCTTCTAGTTATTTTAATATGTTGCCATGTACCTATATTAAACTTTCATGTTAAATGATGCTGTTTAGATTGATGTCAACTGATTTTCGTATCTAATACACTGATGGAAAATCTCCATATTTATTTATTTTTTAAATCTGTAGTCTAAAATGAGGCCGAAATTATTTCAACTAGCAATGGTTGCTTTACTATCAAAATGTAATATTTTAATACTAGCAAGATTTTTTTATATGTCGTAATTTAAATTGTAAACTCGAAAAAAACATTACTCAATATAATATTTTTAACGCTAAAAAACCGAAGTTTTATCTACTATTTATTGTAATATTCATATTTGTAATGCACTGTTTAAAAACTAGCAATAACTATATATAATAGCTAATTGTAGTTATATATTTGAGAAATTGCGCTTTGAATATTGAACATATGTGTTCGGAATCGTATCTAAACTAACTTAATTACAATGTATTTTAGGAGAAATTTTTTAGCTTCCAACAAGAGTTTAGTGTCAAAGTTGTTCAAAAATTTGTTAGTAAGTAATATATTCATTTTGATCTATGACCTTAGAACAGTTGCTGTACTATGACAGGAACTAAGCATCAGCAAGTTCTTTATTTTGCTTGCTGGAAATACAGTCAATTATAAAAGTGATTCAAAAGAAATCACAAAGGTTTTGTTTTACATTTATAAGTTCATTGACAGACCAAGAATCTAAGACTTTTTCAAACCACAATAAACTTCCATCTTGAAATAGTAATTCTTATATTCTGTGCGGAAAAGGAGACAGTAGTTCTTTACACCTTCAATGTTTCCACTGTTGGGGCTCGGGCCTCCTCTCTGGAAGAGTGAATGGCCCGCCACCACGCGCGCCCACTGCGGCTGGTGGACGCACATGTCCTGGAATTTTCGGTTCTACCACACATGGACATGTTTCCTCACGATGTTTTCCTTCAACGTTTTGAGAGCAGTGGTGATGAAATAAATAACACAAAGTAGAGTGCCTGGCTGGGTTTGAACCCACGACGTACAGCTCGTAAGTAAGTTTTACCACTGCTCCCTATAAATTTTAAGATTTAGAACTGAGTCATGTCACAAATCGATATTAACAATGACACTGACATATTTTATTTTTGCCATTCATTATTACTTTTTGTGAGCATTGAAAAACTTGCTACATTATGTAGAAGTAAAAAATATATACTTTTAACTTAAAAAATAATAATGATTTTACCTGAATAATGATTGTAGGTGCTTAAAACCCATTTTCTCATCATCGCATTTAATTGAAAAGTAAAAAATAATATATCTTTAAAATCTAAGCTCTGTTGAAACTTCTGTCTTCTTCGACCTAAATTTAACTCTCTTTATTATTGTAAAATGATAAACTTAAGTTTGTCATATTAGTGCTTAGGTGTGTCAAGATATATTTTTTAGTCTGTAGAGGTTTAATACTTTGTTTTTTTCGAAGCTGTCTTGGAATCAGTGATTTCAAAATGTTAAAAACAATTTTGAACCCCTTGATCGAAGGTAACTAAGAGCTAATTGCACCAAAAATCACTAAATGCATTAAAAGAATGGACCACGCGGATGTCATGCGATCTACTCTCGCAAAAGAGGTGACCTTGCTTGTTGTCAATCCGTGTAGACAACATGTAATCCAAATTTTGACGACTTTCAACGTCCTTGGATGACAGGCGCGTTTTTCCAACCGCAGTGACGGATTTGCGAATGTGTTGGCGCATGGATTAGATCTGTGTAGCCGTGCGCACACACACACACACAAACACACATACATACACACACATGCATACACACAGGCACACACATACACACACAATTCGTGGAGGCAAACCAAGCTCCCCCCAAGGCGACCTCTATTGGAACGCTGGATTACAACCACGTAGTCCATGCTTAAGGCTACACGTATTTAAAACTTCATTCTGTGTGTCGTGTTCATACGATTGACGGATATATGGTATGAAGATGTAAATTACTTGTGTTGACATACCAGCTAACTTAAACCTTATTACGTAAAAATAAGTTTTAATTTAGCTGGTACCGGGGTGTACCGAATTCGGTACACTCGTGCCTGAGAGGTATACATTTAGTAATTTTTAGTGCTAGTAGGAGTAAATAATAATGCTTAAATAATTTTATGTTGTTAAACATACCGAAAATAAACTATTGGTTAGTAGGTATCGGTTTTTTTTTAAATGGCAATATTCTAATGTCACTAATTTCGAGGCAGCCTCGTCGAAAGCGATATTTTTCGCATTGCAACATTTATTGTTATTATAAAATGCAAATAAAATACGCTAGATGTGAATTGTTGTTTAATTATTTTGTACAAAATACCATTTTCTAAATAATGTGATTATTTTTATACCGATCTCAGGAAATAAAAAATATTGGAAGAGAATAGTTGTCGAGTGTTTTCATTTAACATTTTTGTACGATTGTTTTACCCTGTATTTACTAAGTTTAGATTTAAGAATACTGATTTTGTAATAAAACATAAATAATTTATGTAAAATTTTTATGATTGTAACATTTTTTTTTGAAGTGAATGTTATAGAATCAGTACATTTTTTTCACTCAAATAATATAATTATGAAAAATGAGTGAATGAAAGCATATTTTTGCAATATAATTGTAAATAATGGAATCTTAAGCAATTCGATGAACCAATGGCAGGATCAGAAAATACTTTAAATTTTCGTATGATTTTAAAAAAAATCTTGTCGGCATTGTAATGTTTTTACAATTTGACGAGTTAACGAATATTTCAGAATTTATTTTGTGATGCGGTCATCGATTAAAACGCTTAAAATTTATTCTCTGTAATATGTTTTGAGCATCCAAAGACTGATTTTTAAATAAATAACGTGGTTTTCTAATTCGTTATTTTATTTGCAACGATTCCTATCCTCCATATTCCCCATATTCTACTGGGACCATGGGTTGTGCGAAAGAGAATCCTGGGGCCCAGGATCGAAGTTAAAGAAGGAACTTAGAAGTAGGTTTTAGTCTGTAAAAGTCTGACACTCCTGCTCCGCCCTAGAGTGGGAGAAGTCATTGAATGATTTAAAGTCCCCCATAGTCATCATCTTCCTGTCCTTGTCTAGTGTTATTTGGAGTCGGCGCAACACGTTTTTTTCTTCCATTTTGCCGTCACTCTTCATACTACCACTAACTTCCTTTATCACTTCATACAGTCCATCCATCGTAGCAACATTAATTCTTCTACAACACAATGTAAATTGTTCCTGAATAAAATTGAATTGATTGGTTGAGTGGGAAGTGGAATTGTGAAATAAAAGTCTTATTACAAAAAACATTATTTACTTCACTGGTCAATTCTTATCAATAACTTAACTATTAAGACTTAAAATAAATTATTAACACAATATTACAAATACCCAATTCAATTACACAAATCACAATCCATTTAAAGTATTGAGCAACAGCAGTAGTATTATAATTCACAACCTTTTTTGGACTGTTTAGGGACGGCTATTCTTCCTAAAAAAATATCGTTATGGAATTGATTCGAATCAAAGTCCAAATAATCAATTCGGTAATAAATCGAGTTATAAAATATCGATCTTTAGGAAATACCTGGTGGTTGGTACCTGCAGAAGCACCGACTCTTAAAAAGCATGGTACAAATCATGAAAAAGTTTCATGGCAGGTCAGTACCAAATAGAATATTATTATTATAACTTGTGCATGTAGTATCGATGGAGAACTGTAATGTATTATTACTAGGCGACACGGGGCTCCCCGCGACAGAACACTGCAGTATGGGACCGCGTGACGTTGCGTCGGTCCTATTAGAAGGCTGATACGCTCTCTCGCACCGCCCTAAAGCGAGAGAAACCATTGGATGATTTCTCACCTAAAAAAAATAACCTTCAATGCTTCCACCACTATGCTACTAACAACCAAACCTAATACAAAACTTAGACCGTGGTTTGATCATTATTACGCCCCTCCAGGGCCTGCGGCCTGTGCGTGGGCACCGCTAGCACTGCACAAATTACGGCACTGTTTCAATTGTCCGTTTTTTAATTAATTACCTATCTACCTACTTACATATATACACCTACAGGACCTAACGTATTACTAGAACACGTAATCATGTCTGAAGCTCAGGAAGCTAGCGACGTTGAAATACGACGGCATAGCGTTCAGTATCGTGTTGTATTCTGATGTGAAGTCTTCAGGGTGGTGGATCTTGTGTGAGTGGTGCGACACGTCTACTATTGCTTGTGATTGCAGGGCGATGGGGACCTGAAAATAAGGGGAGACATGTTATATGGTTTTTAAAATAAGGCAAAAATACATTCATGATTCCCAAAGGACCATATTGCCATCAACATCACTGGGTACATATATCCTGACCTGAGAATTGAACGCAGGCCCTCACGTTCAGAATTATTTGTACAGAACCTGTATCGACTGTCACAGATCTACGAATGACAGCCGGGACCAAGGGCTTTAAGCAATTTCCGAGGCGCGAGGTTTTGGGTTAGTAATGTCCAAGATAAACCTAGAAAAGTACAAATGAATTGAAAAATTCACTTTGCTACTTGCTCGGTTTCGAACTCGCAATGTCGTGCGTGAGAGGCGGCCTTAACCGCTAGGCTATCACGATTCACGTCTTAAAACCCTCTAAAATTATCATTATCATCTTCCTGCCCTTGTCCTGTTTTATTCGGGGTCGGCGCAACACGTTTTTTTTCTTTCACTCTGTCCTGTGTCTCATCACGTTATCACTAAGTCCCTTTTCTTTCATATCACACCTCACACAATCCATCCATCTTTTCTTTGGCCTCCCCCTCCCTCTCCATCCATCCATATGCATACACATAGCTCTGTTAGTAACATGCGTTTCATCCCTCCTCTTCACATGACCATGATGACACTTAAAACTTTATAGACACTTTTGTGTCAGAATCATTCGGTTCCCTTCAAAATGGTTGAGCTGAGTGGTGCTAATATTCGCGTCATGTCCGTGAACGGGTGCTGTCAGTTGAGACTGGTCTCTCAGCTGCCAATGGCTTCTTTAATATCTATATTTAGTTTTTATTTTTACTTAATTTACATTTTTCTCACATGATAGTAGTGACAAGATACATGTAACAGAGATATTTGTAATACAAAACATGATTGAAAAGAGTGTCCATGGAGTTTCTTGCACATTCTTCTCCATAGAGATCAACGCTTTGGAATGTGCAATTAGCATAATTTTTCTGACTGACTGACTTTTTGACATTTCAAAAGTGCCTGTAAATGGTTTATTTGAAGTAAAATGCTTTTAATCTTTGAATTGTCAAAATATCGGTCAGTGAAAAAAAAAGTGAAGTAAGAAACTCCATGGACAATCTTTTAAATCATATTATGAGTTACATTTAATCTTGGTACATATTTCTTGTCGTTTCTATCATATGAGCACAATTTATTTATTTATTAGTTTATTACATACTTCATGCACATAAAGGTACATAGGCGGACTTAAGCATTTTTTACCAGTCAACCTTTGGGTGATGCAGAGAAGAATAGTGGTAGGTGCAATAAAAGAGAGAGAAAAAAAGGTTAATATAAAAAAGCTATACAAATGAATCACAGATACAATACAATATAGGTAAATATAGTATATACATAATTTGATGAACTAAATATATATGTATAGTCAAAAAAAAAAAAAGTTGTTCCAAATCGACAAACAGAGAAACATTAACATAGATAAATGTAGACAACACAATATAGATAAATAATAAAAAAAAAAAAGTAATTCAAGCTAAGTTCACTCACCTTAAAAGCCACATCTATAGTAAACTGAACGCCTTGTTCGTTATACGTTGCAGCCGAGTGGTATATCACGTACACCGGTCGGTTGAGCAGCTCGTGGCAGACGCGAGGAGGACTGTCGAGAGACCAGCCCGTGATGGTGATATTGGCACGAGGCCAGAAGGTGATCATATTGTGGTGACCCGCTGTAGACAGACAAAGTAATAATACATAAACTTAAGCGCAAAACAAAAAACAAGCGAGTAGCAGCCTTGTTGCGCAGACTGCGTGCCAGTAGCAACGGCCATCTGAGTGTCATTGCCATTTACATGCTCCTGTAAATACTGTTTACTAACACAGTTGTTATCAGAGTTGTGACTTATTTGAAATACTTGTATTTAAAATGTAAATATAAAATAAGTATTTTATATTTTGTGCTTTAATACCTTTTTTTAAAAAGGTATTTTTTATTTTATTTGAAATATTTTTCGAGATGTATTTTATATTTTTAAGATATAAAATACTTTTTTACGGCTAAGTTTCGAAACTATTACCACAACATCACCTGCATTGATTTGGAGACCCTCTAATATTTATGAGAAGACACAAGTTTGACCATGTTCAACACATACCCAACAGTAAAAAAGTGTTTTTAGTTCGGCACTAGTGGAACTCATCATCTTCCTGCCCTTATCCCGTATTATTTGGGGTCGGCGCAACACGTTTTTTTCTTCCACTCTGCCCTGTTACTCGTCATGCTATCACTAACTTCCTTTTCTTTCATATAACTCTTCACACAATCCATCCATCTTTTCTTTGGTCTCCCTCTCCCTCTCCATCCATCCACATGTAAACTCATAACTCTTTTAGTAACATGCGTTTCATCCCTCCTCTTCACATGACCATACCAAGACAAACGATTCCCTTTCAACTTTTCAGTCACTGGCGCCACTTTCAAACTTCCCTTAGTGGAACTATTATGTTCATATGTTTTACATTCTACTTTGTTTTTGTTTTTTTTTTTACATGTTTGACGTGAGTAAACTCTTTTCCTTTCTTTCATATGGTGCAGGTATCATAATGCGTCCACACAGACGCAACATGTCTGATTCTCTTTTTGAAGAGCTTGTAATGTTAGTTTTTATTAATAAGCTTTTGCCCGCGGCTTCGCTCCCGTCTATATTCTACTACTCTACCCTACTCTACCGTACTCTACCCTACTCTAATCTACCCTACTCTATCCTACTCTACCCTACTCTACCGTACTCTACCCTACTCTACCCTACTCGATAAAATGTATCCTATGTCCGTCCGTCGGTTCTGAACTACCTCCTCACCAATTTTCAGCAAAGTCGGTTGAGCAGTTCTTGAGTTATAAATAGTGTAACTAACACGACTTTCTTTTATATATATATAGATAAAGAATATTAGTAATCTTATCTGAAAGTATTTTATTTGAATAAAGTTATTTGAAAATACTTATTTTTTATTTAGTATTTAAATACAAAAAGCAAAAGTATTTTGCATTTGAAAAGTATTTGCATTTTGTATTTCAATACTTTTTAAAAGCATTTTGTACATCTCTGGTTGTTATATTATTGTGTTACTAACATCAGCGTAGATGTTTTCACTGGTTTTAATTTCAACTCGATACCTACACGCGTTCGCGAGATAAAGGGTCTTGACAGACAAACGGACAACAATGCGATCCTATAAGGGTTCCATTTTTTCCTTTTGAGGTACGGAACCCTAAAAACTACTTACCAGTAAAAACAAATCGGTATCTGCACTCCTCTCCTGTGCACACTCTTGTGGCGACTCTCATGGCTGCGGCCGGCGTGAACGGAGAGGGCGGCTCCGTGTATAGGAACATGGCGCGTGATCTGGAACAATCATAAGTGTACGAATGTTAGAAACCAAGGTGTCGGCGCTCCACACATGCGGTGACCCCCGCGGGGGAGGCGCGGGGGGGGGGACACCGAAACCAGCTCCACCGCGCCGCGACTTGCGACACTCAACTCAAAGACGTCGGCGACTCCGGGCATTTCTTTATACGGTCTTCTAATGTTGTAAATGTTAATTACACCTATTTTAATATAATCCACTCGTTTCAATTACAAATTCTCAATCAAGTCTATTCACACGGGAAATTTCTGAATGGGGAACTTCAAAGGCAACTGAAGGACACAGGTATAGATTTAGTAAGTAAAAGTCTGACACGCCCTCTTGCTCTCTGCAAAAGAATGTTAGAAAAGTTTCCAAAGTTTGGAACCATCGACTATAAAAGGTTAATTTTAAAGGAAGAAAATATATAATTCTATGGCAAAACTAACTAAGTTTGAATTCCTTGCCTGGCCTAGTTTTTGGCTACGACAATGCCGTCCGCTAACGCTATCATTAGGTCCCTACGAGAACGGGTAACAGGACACGTGACGCAAGATGGAAAGTAGGATATGGTCTGCGGAGAGACGCCGCAAAAACACTGAGGATCGGTACTGTCCGAGAACCTCCATTTGTGGAGATTGTCTTCGCTGCCCCAACCTGGGTGCGGAGTCTGTTCAGAGTTTTCCAGGTTGGCCATGGCTACTTTTTTTCAGACGAGACTCTTCGACGGTTTAATAAAATTATCAGAGGTACAGACAGACCCTAATCATCTTCCTGCCCTTGTCCCATCTTATTTGGGGTCGGCGCAACACGTTTTTTTCTTCCATTCTATCCTGTCAACCGTCATACTATCACTAACTTCCTTTTCTTTCATATCACTGTTCACACAATCCACCCACCTTTTCTTTGGCCTCCCTCTCCCTCTCCACCCATCCACATGTATACTCATAACTCTTTTAGTAACATGTGTTTCATCTTTCCTCTTTACATGACCATACCAAGACAAACGATTCCCCTTCAACTTTTCTAAACAGACAGGCCTTAATACTATAACTTATTAAAAGGTTATTATTACTTACAAATAGCGGCTAAATCCCGTCCTAAACACCGGCAGGCCGCAGTAGACGCGGCTCTCACAGTCCCTCACAAGGTCCTGCCTCGCGGACACATGATGCCCAGCGGCCGCCAGGGCAGGCAGCACGGTCTCCGTGGAGTAGGGGTCCAGCTTGGTGACCACGACGCCCGCCGTGCGCGACATCGTGTTGTTGTTCATGTCGTACGACACCATTTCAGAATGCTGTAAAACAAATACTAGAGAAATATCGTTGGCGTATCAAGTAATTTTGGGGGTGGGGGAGACACAACAACAAACGGTTGTGTTCGGAGTTTTCTTGCGTGATCGCATCAGAAATGAAGATATCTGCAGGAGAATCAAGGTTTCCTGCATAGCCCGAGAAATTGCAAATGGGCAGGGCACATTGCTCGCAGAGCAGATGGTCGACAGGGACGAAACCTTCTGAAATGGCAACCGCGCACCAGAAGACTCGGAGAAGACTCGGTGAATCGATGACCTGATGAGGGTCGCGAGAATCCAATGGATGCGAGATGCACAGAACCATTTGTTATGGCAACACTTGAGGAGGCCATGATGCTGATGATGATGTTATGTTATACTCACAAACCAATAATGCCTCTGTAGTGAGATGCCGTCGCCATCGTAAGGGCTGAAGGGGATGAACATGAGCACGAAGCAGACCGAGCCCAGCAGTGACAGGACTATCCACAGGCGCCGCCGGGAGAACAGCAGTTCCAGCCCAGACTGAAACCAAACATACGTCTTTAGACTCTACACTGTGCATGCTTAAAACCTCGGACTAAAATATTTAGATTTTGAGAAAATGGAGGATCCTCCGACTAGACGCGTATTGTGTCTGGTCCGGGCAACTGATCGATAGTTAATTTCGGGCTGTTACAAAACAAAAAATATCATACCCGTTTCAAAGGAGTTCAATGACAAACAGTGTGATGCGAGATTTTTATATGCGCATCCGGTAGTTGATTTGTTGACAACAAAACAAGGCACGCCACTTATTGACAACCAGACGATCTAGAGTTGGTGCGCTTTTGGCAGAGTCAGGCGTATCTGTTTGGCTACGAGCTTGAAGAGAACACGCCAGGATTGCGACCACTTTCAACCAGGTTGTGGCAGCGTGAAGATGCACTGGAACTGTCCTACGTTTTGTTGTATCTACCTAATAATATTTTTTTTTTCCGGCGGGAAAATCATCTTATGACATCCTCCGCTCTTGGGCGGGGCGGGAGATAGTGTCAGACTTTTACTGGCTAAAAACCCACTCCTGTTCCTTCATTGCGTTTCGTACCAGGGCCGAGTCTTCTTTTTAGAATCAGATCCTTGGCCTCAATAGGCTTCGACCTTGCTGGGCCCCTACAGTTGCTGACAACTCATTGAGGCGCGCGTGGAACAATACGCGCCGTCGGTAACTTGGGCTCAGTCCGAACGGTTACCGGACGGTCGGACGGTGAGCCACCCATTGCTCGCCGTCCGCAAGCCCGCGCCTACGGTGGCCGGTAATCGGGATCGGAGTCCCGGCGGCGGTTGGGGCGTGAGGACCGCTGCCTAATAATAGTGGAAAATAAAGTAATTGAGTTCCTAGCCATTCTTATTTATTGCACGATACCAACCCATCTGGTGACCGTAGCTCGAACCATTCTGAAAAGCCGTCATATATTAAATTTACTTAGCTATATACTCACTATAGTACTGGACACTATGACAGCCAGCCCCGCGTTCAGCATCGCCACGGTGAGGTCCGGAGTGTCATCAGACGAGCGGTTCATGATGGGCAACATCTGTGCGTTGACGCGGAGGGCGAGCGAGTACATGAACATTACCGAGGGGATGGAGAGGCAGACCTCTAGGAGGAGGTGTTGCCAGCCTGGAAAAAGAAATTTAACAATGACACATGAAATTAAAGGTTGAAGGTTTGCTGGGAGAAAACTCACTGTTGAGTTAAGCTCGCCTTTGTACATAAATTATCAAATCCATGTATTGTAGTTAAGTTTTGTGTGTACAATAAAGAATATAAGAAATTATTATTATTGTGAGCCTGGTGTGTCCCCCTGCAGGATAAGGGCCTGTCCTTAGCAACTTCTGGCTTATCTTTTAAGGAGGAGTCCAACTCATCACACCATCTTCTGAGTCTACCGCGTCGCAATATAAAATTAAAAACAGTAATATTTTAAGAAAGTTTATTTATACTCACACTGGACAAAGAAAAAATAAAATAAAAAAGTGGGAGAAGGCAAGTACGAGTCGGACTCGCGCATTGAGGGTTCCGTACAAACTAACCTATGAATTGAATTACGAAGATTTTTCGGAATCGCAATTTTTTTTTGTGACGCACATACAAATTTTCATTTTTCAGAAAAAAAAATTATACTTTTAATATGAGACCTAGCTTCATGCCAAATTTCAGTATTCTAGATCAATGGGAAGTACCCTATGAATTTTTATTTCCTTGAGTGTCGAAAACGGCCTGATCATTTTTTCGTTAACTCAGAAGTTTGATTTTTTTTCAGAGCTTTAAGGGACCGAAAACTCATTGTTGAGTTAAGCTCGCCTTTGTACATAAACTGTATTATCTCCGTGTACTATGTATGTTTTTATTTTGTGTACAATAAAGAATTAAGAAATTAAGAAACCGCAGACCTGAGTATATGGTTTTAATTTCAACTCGATACCTACACGCGTTCCTGAGATAAAGGGTCTTGACGGACAACAAAGTGATCCTATAAGGGTCCGGTTTTTTCTTTTTGAGGTACGGAACTGTAAAAAAAATCAAAAAATCCTGTGCGAGGCCTATCGTTGAGAGATAGAGCATAAAAAAACCAATATCCAGTCTTACCTTCCAAAGCTACACTGTTAGTCATTAAAGATCAAAGTGTCATGTTTGATTAATAACTTAACTGTCAAAGCGTCATTCCTTGTTAATATAAAAGTTACATGTTTAGAGAATATCTAACCTGTCAAAGTGACATTCTTTGTCAGTATCTTACTTGTCAAAGTAACTTGTCAGTATCTTACTTGTCAAAGTGACATTGTTTGTCAGTATCTTATCTGTCAAAGTGACATTGTCTGTCAGTATCTTACCTGTCAAATTGACATATTTAACAGCAGTGATCGACACAAAAGCCGCGATGCTCATTATGAACAGCGGCGCGCTGAACAGGTATCTGAGTGAAGTGAACGGCGGTATGCACACCAGGACTAGAAGTATGAGCGACAGTATCAGACGGGTGGCCGCCATCGCCTGGAGGCAGCGGAGACAGCGGCTGAGACCATTCTGTGGACAAAGAAACAATATACCTATAGTACAGTACTCCAAACCTATTGACTTTATGAAAAAAATAAATACATAAACTGTAGGCAATTTTCTCCAGTTTCATCTAAACTAATATTATAAAAAAAAACTTATGTTTCATAGTTTATAGAGGAAAGATTTAATTTTTTGTTTGTATGTTACGACTTAACTCAAAAACGACTGGACCGATTTTCATAATTCTTTCACCAATAGAAAGCTACTTGAACACTGAGTAGCATAGGGTTACATTTTCTATTCTCACGCGGGCGAACCCGCTGGCAAAAGCTAGTTTTGTATAAACTGTTTTTATCGTTAAATGAGTCTTGGTGAGTAAACAAATAAACTACGCAAATTATCTTTTTTTTTGTAGTGTGAAATCATCCAATGACTTCTCTCATCCTAGGGTGGAGCGGGTGTCAGACTTTTACTGACTAAAACAACAACGGTGTCCTTCAGCTGCCTATCCTATGCCTAGGGTTATTTTTGCCAATCGACCATAGATAGAAAGATAGATATATTCTTTATTGTACACCAAAAATACAAATTACAATAGGAACTTAAAATTAATAGGGTGTCACAATGGGCGGTCTTATCGCTAAAAGCTATTTTTTACAGACAACCTTTGGATGGATTTGACAGAGAAGGAGAAAAAAGATACGCAGGTAGTTCGTGGTATACTATTAACATATATACAATACATAAACTAATAAATTACATATAATACAAACAATATATAATCGTCAATACGTCATCTCCGTGAACGGGCGCTGTCAGTTGAGGCTGGTCATCTCTTAGCTTCCAGTTGCTATTTTAATATCTATATTTAGTTTTTATTTTTATTTACATTGTTCTCACATGATAGCGACAAGAAACATGTTACAGAGATATTTGTAATTACAAAACATGATTGAAAAGAGTGTCCATGGAGTTTCTTGCACATTCTTCTCCATAGAGATCTACGCTTTGGAATGTGCAATTAGCATCATTTATTTTAATTTTTCTGACTGACTGACTTCTTGACATTTCAAAAGTGCCTGTAAATGGTTTATTTGAAATAAATGCTTTTTGATTTTGATTTTTAATATATATATATAATTATGAAAGCAAACTGCGAGGACTGGTTTGAGACGGCGCGGGAGAATGAAAGTGTGGAAGGTCTTGGGGGAGGCCTGTGCCCAGCAGTGGGATAGTAAGGGCCAGAAAAAAAAAACACACATTAACAATGAAAAGTGTCACCTTTTTGAGCCTCCACGCATCAAAAACATGCGCAGTCGCCACGGCGGCTAGCAGGTACGGTATCCAGTACAGCGGAACCACTAGCCATGGTAGCGGCAGATATCTGGAACAGAACATACATTCTTATTCTATTTATTAATTCATGTACCCACAAATACTTTAACAACTGGCCAAGTGCGAGTCGGACTCACGCACGAAGGGTACAATATTAAAATCTCAATAAAATAACGTTAATTTCTTATATGAGGATCCCCTTAACTCTTATCTTTGTTTTAAATTTTATTATTTGTAGTAGCGGCAAAAGAAATACACACAGAAATACACATTCTGTGAAAATTTTAACGTCTATCTCTTATAGTTTATGAAATACAGGTCGTTGACCGACGGACGGACGGAAATTTAGGTTAAAAAACTAAAAATTTACTAAAAAAAAAATGGAAAAAAATTGAGAACCCAATTTTAGCATCACTTACAGCGTCTAATTGTATTTTTACCATTCAGAGACCCACTTAAATAGTCACACAAAATATCTTGCAGATTGGTCTAGTCGTTTAGAAGGGGTTATGTGACAAATACACGTACAGAAGAATTATATATTATTTTTATATATATTAAAAATCAATGTCACTTTTCGTTGTAATTTTATAACTTAAGAACGGGCTCACCTATCCAAACCAAATGTTTAGGTTTTGTTCGGAATATTTAGTAGATGGTTTGTGTGAAGTTTGCACAAAATCGGTCGAGCGGTTCTTCGTTTATCACATTAGGCGGGACGAAGTTCGCCGAGTCAGCTAGTAAAAATACATTGTAAAGTTACAGTTTGTTTAAACGCGCTAATCTCAGAAACTACTAGTACAAATTGAAAAAATCTTTCAGTGCTAGATAGCCCATTTATTGCGGTTCCGTACGCAAAGGGGGGGAAATACGGGACCCTATTGCTATCACTGCGCTGTCCGCCTGTCTGATTACCAGGCTGTATCTTATAAACCGTGATAATAATGTATTTGCCGCTATAACAACAAATACTAAAACCATATTAAAATATGTATTTAAGTGAGGCTCCCATACAAGAAACTGGTTTTTGTTTTTTTTTCGCGGTGTTTTGCAACGGACGGTACAGAACCTTTCGTGCACGAGTTCGACTCGCGCTTGGTCGGTTTCTAGGAAGGAAATATTTACTGTAGCCACTCAAAATATTATTTTTTACACGTATTTGTTCCTTCATTGGATGTATCTGTGTGTGAGATACATAACCATGCCCTCTTTTTTTTCTATCGAATGTTTTCAATAAAATAAAAAAGCCTTTTATTTCCTAACAAACATTAAAATTGTGACAATTTACAATAAAATCAATTCACAGGATGTTCACGTTTTCATATGTGATAATCATTGAAATTAAATAATTGATAATTAAAAATAAATAATGATTTATAATAATTGATTATTAATAATAGTATATAATTAATAATAATAGGTAATTAATATTTGAATAATAATTAAATGAATGTTTTCAATACGTAAAAGCAATGCTAACAGTTCGAATGCCCTTGAATTCAATAATAATCGTGACCAACACGATAAAAAAAGATAAAGTTTACGCAGCTGTTCGAGCAAGTTACAAAAGAACTGCTATTTCAGCGTGCATCGTATCTCCCGTATGGTCTAGTGGCTAGGATACCTGGCTTTCACCCAGGAGGCTCGGGTTCGATTCCCGGTACGGGAAAAGTACTTTTTGGATTTTTGGATGCGCGAATCAACAACTGACGATGTCCTGATGATGATCGTTCAATTTTTGATTGTTTTATAATAATAGTTTATTTGCGTATTTTTTTTTTGAGAAAAAATTGAATGTCAAAAATTTTTGGAGACTTTTTTTATTTTTTTTATTCTTCTTGATGGAAAGCGACGATGCGGTCGACGATGGAACGCGCTTACCTAGAAGTAACCTATTCACTCTTGACTTAAAGATTCCCGAGTTGTAACCATCAGGAAACACAGACAGTTAAAAATAACTCTAAAATGTTACACATTGTTTTAATGCGTTAGTTTATTTTTTATTTACCTAAATTAGTGTTTGACTGCGATCCCACCTGATAGTAAAAAGTGATGTAATCGTTAATGGTGTGTGGTGTTAATGTAATCATTCTAGCCTTGAAGACACCTAAATTATAATCTGACGGGAAAATCGCAGTAGGCAAATTGTTTCTGTCTTTCGATTTTCGCGGTATAAACGACTAGGCGAAATGCTTGGTCCGGACCGTAGAGGCGTCAACAATATAAGGGTGAACATTTGCCGTACGTAATGTAGTTAATAAAAAAAAAATGGTGACACTTGGGGGAGGCCAATGTCCAACAGTGGACGCTTTTAAGCTGAAACGGGTGACAAGATAAAATGGAAGAAAAAATGTGTTGCGCCTTCCCTAAATAACACGAGACAAGGGCAGGAAGGTGATGGTAATGTTTAGTAGGTATACTGACCTCATCTGCACAGTGGTAGCCACCATGAGGAGCACACACACTGCCACCACGACAAGACCAGCCAGCACAGCGGCCAGGCGCCCTAGCACCGTGAATAGCAGGTTCTGGACTGTTGACCATCCTGAAAATAATAATATGTATTAAAAGGAGAAACTGACTGACTGACATATCAACGCACAGCCTAAATTACTGGGACTAGGAACGTGAAATTTTGTACAAGGCTTCTCTTTATGATGCAGGCGAGTACTAAGAGAGGATTTTCCAAAATTCACCTCCTAAGGGTATGAAAAGAGGGAGTAAAAAATTTGTATGGATAAACCTTTTTTTTTAAATTGATATAAACTAGTGCTTGACTGCGATCCCACCTGATGGTAAGCAAAGATGCTATCATTGATGGTGAGGCGCACTAGTTCATTAAGAGCCTATTCACTCTAGCCTTGAAGACACCCAAATTATAGTTGGACGGGAAGACCGCAGCAGGCAAATTGTTCCAGTCCTTCGATGTACGCGGTATAAACGACGAAGCGAAACGCTTAGTCCGGACCGTTGAAGTTTCAACAACTTAAGGGTGGATACTCGCCGTACGTCGGGTTGTTTGATGGTAGAAAGGAGATGGTGGAATCAAGTCATGCAATTCCCGCGCACACTCCAAAAAAACCTATTTTTACGCGGGCGAAGCCGCTAGCAGTAGCTAGTATATAACAAAAATAATATTCCACAAGTTTGACACAACGCCATCTAGTCCCAAACTAAGCAGAGCTTGTGTTATGATAATAATAACAACCTCGTGAAAGCTGAGAAAGATAAGCAAACTAAGTATCTTGACTTAGCTCGCGAGGTTGTCGACATGTGGGAAGTGGATAGAGCAATCATTGTGCCGATAGTCGTGACGGCCAATGGCTTAATTGCCAAGAGCCTTGACCAACATCTGAGTTGGCTCTCGTTAGGCAGTTGGTTCAAGGGTTTTTTTTTTATTGAGTGGGAAAATCATCTTATGACATCCCCCGCTCTTGGGCGGAACGGGAGATAGTGTCAGACTTTTACTGACTAAAAACCCACTCCTGTTTCTTCGTCCCAAGGCCCCGGGTTTCGCTTTTACAGTACCCGTGGCCCCAGTAGGCTTCGACCCTGCTGGGACCCTACGATTGGTTCAAGGGTTTGATTCAGAAGGCAGTACTCCTGGACACGGCGTGTATTGTTCGGAGATTCCTCTCTCAGGAGCCCTGACCACCAGTAGCTTGGACCCTGTTCCCAACACTGGTGGGCTACTATTTTTTATATTTTTAAAATGTTTTTTTTAATGTTTTTTTTTTTTTAAAGAAATATTTGCAGGATCACGCTCAGGTAGACGTAGTATATACTCACTAGCCCCCACCAGCCACACGTAGTAGGAGACGCTGGCGAGCCCGAAAAGTGCTATGAGCGCGTCCACCACGTACGACAAGGCGAAGGAATATGTCACCAGGAACACGTTCAGGTAATCGTAGTACACTGCTGCTGTTGGCTCGATCTGCGGAGAGAGAAAAGGTTACGTAGAACATATTTTAAGTAAATGTTGTATCTCAAGAGACCACTTACTCACTGGACTGTTGATCTAGTGGTTAGTGGCTCTGACTGCTATGCCGCGGGACATAGGTTCGATTCCCACCCAAAATAAATATTTGTGTGATGAGCATGATCACTTGTTCTGTGTCTGGGTGTAATATATAGCCGAGAAGGTTGATTTGATACATTTGCTGCCAAATACTACAAAAACATTAGAATGTGGACATCCATATTGTAATGGTCAACAAACAAACTATAATAATATAATAAAATAACAAACGAAGACATGGCTTAAAGGACTTAGTATCCAAGGCAAAAATATTAACAAAAAAAGAAAGCGTTTTGACAGGTGCCTGGATCTGACGTCTCAGTGCTGTCACCTGGTGAACGTTATATTAGAAGACCCTCATTGACTCCTTACCTGTTCATCCAGATCGTCGATATTGGCGGTCTCCTTCAACAGGGCCAGCAACATGTCCCCACCGCCCTGCAGCACTCCAGGCAACAGTAACTCCGGCCTGTCGTTGCGGGTGTGGTACACGTTCGCCCACTTCACGAACGCTATGTCTACTCCTATAACGGAAGTTAACACAAGTTGAGTAACTGTTGCAATACATAGCATAGCATAATCAGCCTTATAATGTTCCCACTGCTGGAACTGAAGCCTTCTCTTTAGGAGAGGGAATGGGCCGTTATCCATCACGCGGGCCCAGTGCGGGTGCAGGGGATGTCACATGTCTTCGAATTTTTGGTTCTAGAACATGTCGGTTTCCTTACGATGTTTTTTTTTACCGTTTCGAGAGCAGTGGAGACGAAATAAATTACACAAAGTAATGCGCCTGACTGGATTTGAACACGAGACTTACAATTTGAAAATCGGAGCTTTTACCAATGGGCCATCACTGCTCCTCACATACAGTTACAATACGGTAATAACAAACGCATATCTTATGAAAAGTGTGTGCTGTGGGAACTATCGCCTATCTTAGGAATTAAAATCGCATGATAATAATGTTCCGATATCTATGTTGCCACATCAAAACTATCCTTCAGGTATAGAGTTTTCCGCGCGATTAGAACATACAACAGAACGAAATCAACAATCGGGCAGTTGCCCGGACCAAATTCAATACCCGTCTGGTCAAAGGTCCCTTTACAATGGAGGTTTGTGGAACTTTATTTCCTGTTCCACCTACCTCTAAAATAACATTAAATACAAAGTTACAACTATGGAAGTATACTAACTAGATATTTTATCTCATGAAGTCAATTTAGAGATTATGAGTCATCGCATCCCTAGGCTAGAACGCAAAGGGCCATAGAAGAATCACAGGTGGGTTTTAGTTAATTAAATTTTGACATTTCCTCTCGCTCCACCCACAGTGGAAGGAGTAATTTGATGATTCCTAGCCCAAAAAAAAGTGTACGTGCTCTTTTTTTAGTGTGCGTAGCTTTAGGAGCAGTCAGCATGGTAACTAAACGTAGAAAAGTTGTCCAGTGAGGATTTTATTTTACTATTTAGCAACAGACGTTGACTATAAAGGAAGGAATTTAATGAAAATACACTTTCATTCTCACATTTTATTATACCACAATTATAGGTATTACCAACTTGAAAATAGAAATGTTTTTATGTTTTGTCACGCAAAATGTTTGCAATATGTTAGTTTCAAGTTTGCGCCTTTTCCGGCAAATAAAAATTCTTTTCTTTCTTTCTTTCATTTACCCGACTGCCAAAAAGGATTATGTTTTCATAATGTGAATATGAGAACACGGTAGACTCGGTAAATTCATAGATAATTTTCTATTTTGATCTACTTTTTTAATTGCGCTTTTCGGTACAACAAACGCGATGAATGGGAGACTTATTAGAAAGTTTGCGGTTTTGTGAGAAGACAGAGTGAAATTTAATTTTAGCGTTATTGGCTAATTTAATGTACTAAATAATAAAATAAATTGGTACAATAATAAAATTAATATGGTAATATTGTAAAAAAAACATTTTTTTTTTAAATGTATCTTTTTTGGAGTTGTAGTTTCTAGCCAGTTCTTCTCCATAGGAAACGACGAATTGGAATCATGTACTAACTTCTGATGTTTTGTACGTACTCATGTAGGTTTTATCATCATCATCTTTTCAGGCGAAAGACGTCCACTGTTGGACAAAGGCCTCCCAAAATTTTTGCCACGAATGCCCGCGACCTTGAACAGGTCATTGGTCTACCTAGTGGGAGGCTGCGCCACCGCTGCACCTTCCGGTACGCGGTCGCCACTCTAGAACCTTTCGGTCCCAATGTGGCCATTTATTCTGCGAGAAAGTGCCCTTTTTGTTTCGGGTGGGAAAGTCATCTAATGACATCCCCGCTCTTGGGCAAAGCGGGGGATAGTGTCACACTTTTACTGACTAAAAACCCACTCCTCCATATTTTTCCAGGGCCCCGGGGGTCTCTTTCGCATCACCCATGGCCCCAGTAGGCTTCGACCCTGCTGGGCCCCTACGGTTGCTGACATCTCCTTGAGGCACGCATGGAACAGTATGCGCCATCGACGACTTGGGCCTGGTCCGGACGATTACCGGACGATCGGACGGCGAGCCACCCATTGCTCGCCGTCCGCAAGCCCGCGCCTACTGTGGCCGGAAATCGGGATCGGAATGCCGGCGGCGATTGGGGCGTGAGGACCTTTGCCTCACGCGATCCGCCGCCTCCTTTGCTAGCATTACTGCTTCGCAGAAGGAGGCGACCGCCTGCCACTCCTCCTCGCTCCGGACCATGGCCTGTACCAAGGCCCGGCGCGAGAGATCGCCGCCGCCTCACGCCCCCACGAGGACACGGCGGTGCTCTGCCCAGGCGGGGCACACCTCTACCGTATGCTCTACCGTGTCCTCCGGGCGGTCCACGAGAAAGTGCCCTGCTATTGGCGATTCTTCGAACTATGTCTGTAACTTTGGTTCCCCTCCGAATATTTTCAGTTCTAATGCCATTACGCAAGGATAGCACAGATCACAGGATATAGATCTATGTGAAATAAAATATTTTGAACTGAATTGAATTACTAAATAACATCGCTCACCTTGTATATCGCCGAAGTCACGCCATATCCTGAAGTCTGTGTCGGAAGGTATGATCCCTGTGGAGAACAGGAACTCGGCCAGACCTTGTGCGTTCGGCTTCACTGCCGAGCGATGGTAAGCGTTCAGTACTCGAGGGTCGGTCACCTGGACAATACACATAGATGTAGATGACATATCAAAATTTTCCGTATTTTTCAATTTAAATCAATTTCCTTTGAAAAACTCATCGAAAGAGCTTTAAAATTTAAGAAATGTCTTCGGTATAGGATTTGGTAGGTACATGTGGATTCCTGGAAGAACGCTAGCCAGATGCTGCGTAAGCGAGCTTACGTGACCCACCACCATACCGTCGTGCTCCTTTGATGACTACCACTCCACCGCACACATGATGTTAGAAAGTAGCAGATTCTGAACTAATTGACCTCCATTGGTGTAATTGCTGCAAGGCGTTCTGATGTGAGAATAAACAAATAAATAAATAAATAAATAAATGTATAGTGATAGGAGTAAAGCTGGAACTACTTTAGACCGACGCATACGTGAGCGACGCCTGAGCCTTTAGCAGCGCGTCGCGTATTCGCCTAGTTCTCATTTAAAATGTATGGAGACCGACACGCCCAGATCAGAGTATATGGTCCACGTGGGCCCAATGTAGTTCCACCTTAACTGTCTTGAGTGTTGGGAGAGAGAACAAGTTCCTTCATCGGACCACAAGACCTACGGCGATGCGTCAAAGGTACATGGTGGAGCATTAATGGATTGTGTGTACAGCTAAGGAGTGAAATTTCCTGCCAGAGTCTGTGTTTCCTGATTGCTAAAATCTTGAAGGTATTTAAGTCAAGAGTCACTTCTAGGCAAGCGTGCTCCATCGGCGACTGGATTGGCGCTTTCCATTAGGTAAGATAGAGGTCAAACGCGGCCTGTTTATTAAAAACATTTGAACCATTTTTAACTCTCCTTCCTCCACTCCCCCATTTATTATCTTTGATAATTAATTTATATGGTGGAACAGCGTTTACTGGGTTAGCCAGTAAAACATAAAATGGTGTTAAGTAGACATATATGTATGCCGTCAGTGGCAAAGACATCTTCTTCAATCATCATCATCATCATTTCAGCCGCAAAATATCCACTGTTGGGCATAGGCCTCCCCCAAGCGTCGCCATAATGAACGGTCCTGTACCTGTGTCTTGTGTGTCCTGTCATCTTTAATTTAAAAAAAAAACCGGTCAAGAGATTGTCGGGACACGCTCAGTGTAGGGTTCCGTAGTTTCCTGTCCGCCACAATAAGTGTCCCACTTAAGAGTTAATGAACGACAGACAACGAGCAAGAACCATTTTTTTTTTAACTTTTGGAGCGATTGATATACATATTGGTACCAAATTTTAGCTTTTATTTATTTATTTAGTACATGGAGAACTTACAGCTAATAAAACCAGACAAAAATAGAAAACCGTAATCATTGGAAAGCCAATTACAAGTCCTCACGTATAGACATTAGAATAAATTAAAATATAGTGTGAGCACAAAAAAAAAACCTTCGCTTTTTAGTTAAGTAGGATACAGCATAAATAACTAATAAACAATCTATTAAACTTAATGCTACTTAAAGAATTTGAGGCTTAAGCACCTTCTGGCCTAGTTCACACTAATTGTGAATGGATCCCAATCATATCATATTTCTAGTGCTAACGGTCACTGAGATTATCCGCGGACGGACGGACAGACAGAGTTGGCGAAACTATATGGGTTCCTAATTGACTACGGAACCCTAAAAAAAACTTATAAATGTTGAATGTGTGAAGTTCTTACCTGAAATATGGTCGCTTTACCGTTCATCCCTCCTGCGTCTAAGTTGATGACGGCAGTGACGCCCTTCGCCCAAGGGTGTTGTAGGAATGCGTGACTTGCCTGCAAACAAGAATTACACATTGTTTCAAATCAAATCTTTCATGCTTAGATAATGTTTCCGTAATATCGTGGAATCGTGTATTTTTTTGACGTAAATTCAACTTTAAAACTGCTTCCATAGAATAGAATAGTCGGCCTTATAATGTTCCCACTGTTGGGACTCAGGCCTCCTCTCTAGGAGAGGGTATGGACCGTAATCCACCACGCGGGCCCAGTGCGGGTTGGTGGATGTCACATGTCTTCGAATTTTTGGTTCCAGTCATGCCGGTTTCCTCACGATGTTTTCCTTCACCGTTTTGAGAGCTGTAGTGATGAAATAAATTACACAAAGTAATGCGCCTGGCTGGGTTTGAACCCGCAACCTACAACTCGTAAGTCGGGGCTGTTACCACTCGCTTCCATAATGAGAGGGAATTCAAAAAACAAATGCGAATGGGATTCGTGCACTGAGGGTCCTGTTGAAACTTACCTATGAAAATAGAACAATTCCCGAATGAAGTCTCGAAGATTTTTCTGAATTGCAAAAAAGTATTTTTTCTTGTGACGTAACAACAAATTTACTGTTTTCAGATTTATTCCTACATCTGTGGTATAAGACCTTGCTTTATGCCAAATTTGAAAATTCTGGGTCAACGAGAAGTACCATAATGAATTTTGTTTTCCTTGAGTGTTAAAATATACGTTTTTTTTCGACATAAACGGCCGTATTTGTTTTTTACGTTAACTCAGAAGTCTGATTTTTTAACAGCTTTAAGGGACTGCATGCCTAAGTATATGGTTTTAATTTCAACTCGATACCCCCACGCGTTTCCGAGATAAGGGATCTTGATAGACAGACGGACAACAAAGTGATCCTAAAGGGTTCTGTTTTTTGTTTTGGTACGGAACCCTAAAAATTAATGATAAAAAAACCGGGAACAAACTCTCATTATCGGTATAAAATGTACCCTATGTGCTATGCCAGGACATGGTTTACCCGTGTGTACCAAGTTTCAACACACGTTAAGTCTCAAAATTCCATCCTAATGGAGCGAAAGGGAGTGTGAGACTTAATGTGAATGGGAGGGATTATTTGACGATTTCCCACCGGAAAAAAAGGCGGTAGATTGCTTTTCATAACTTAACAATCAAAAGATTCATACTATGAGTATCGGATTATCGCTAACGATCTATTACATTGACGGCTTTATCATATTAGTGATGAGTAATAAACATTTATCATCATAAACATAAAAAACATAAGCTTTTTAGATTTTATCAATAAGTAATAGCGGTGTTTTACATTGTGGAATGGGTGCCCGATTCCAACTAAAAGGATATTATGTTAGTAGACAAATGTATGTAATAGGTGCAATACACGTTGAGGAGATAGTGATTCATCGTTCTCACTCAGCTTAACCACGCCTCTTGACCAATTAGATAATAGTAAATTACAAAACCGTATTCACATACACCTAGGCGTGGAAAAAGTGTTTCATCTTTGCGATTGGAACATTTGCATCTGTATCACTGTTCCAAGTGTTCCGAAACAGTGATATGCATCATTTAGAACATTTGGAACATCGGCTCAAAAGATACAAACGAAACATTTGAAACATCGACTCATAAGATACAAACGGAACATTTGAAACATCGGCTCATAAGATACAAACGGAACATTTGAAACATCGGCTCAAAAGATACAAACGGATTATTTGAAACATCGGCGCATAAGATACAAACGGAACATTTGGAACATCGGCTCATAAGATACAAACGGAACATTTGAAACATCGGCTTATAAGATACAAACGGAACATTTGGAATTGAGCCGTGAAATTAGAGCCGTTGTCAAAAGATACAGACACTGACTGTTATGAATCGTGATCTGTTACGTTGCGTCTTGGACGTTTCAAGTTTCAATGAATATACCTACTCTCATATTTATTAACAATATGAGAGTAGAATGCGATAAGGCCGTCCATTGTGTGTTTTAGATATCTATAAGTTTTTCTTTCTTATGTTTCTTTATATATATATGTTTTTTTATATATATATATATATATATAAAAGTAGTGTTAGTAACTTTTTATAACTTAAAAATGGCTGAACCGATTTGGCTGAAAATTGGCGGGAAGGTAGCTTAGAACCAGGAGACGGACATGGGATACTTTTTATCCCGTAGAGTAGGGTAGAGTGGGGTAGGGTACGGTAGCGTGGGATCGAGTGAGGTAGAGTAGGGCAGAGTGAGGTAGAGTAGGGTACAGTAAAATATAGTAGTCAGTTGACGGAAGCGAAGCCGCGGGCAAAAGCTAGTAATACAATAAATTAACTAGCACTTTGCCAGCGAATCCGTTCGCGAGAATAATTTCATTAAAACTAAAACCCCTTAAAATTATAAAATTTTGCATATAAACGAACTTACCCCTTTTTATACCCTTAAAGGTTGAATTTCCATTTTTTTTTAAATTGATATAAACCAGTACTTGACTGCGATCGCACCTGATGGTAAGCGGAGATGCAATCATTGATGGTCAGGCGCACTAGTTTATTAAGAGCCTATTCACTCTAGTCTTGAAGACACGTAAATTTCCCCATTCTCCTTCTTAGTGCTCGCCTACATCTTAAAAGGAACCCTTGTGTAAAATTTCACGTTCCTAGTCCCAGTAGTTTCGGCTGTACGTTGTTATGTCAGTCAGTCAGTTTCTCCTTTCATATATCGCTCACCTAACAATATATTGGCACATCTACATTTTTCTTAGTTTACAGAAACTATTATCAAACATTGTACGAATCTCTAAAATGAAGTTCTGAGTTCATTTTATATTATTGTTAATATAAATTGGGATGTTGACTATTAGTATAGACCATAATATATATAATTAAGGATATAAATAATCCACTTTTAAACACTTAGGCTGTTAAAACTCATCATCATCTTCCTGCCCTTGTCCCGTGCTACCTTTAGATTGTCTTCGCTGCCCCAACCTGGGTGCGGAGTCTGTTCAGAGTTTTCCAGGTTGACCATGGCTACTCTTCTCCAGACGAGACTCTCCGACGGTTTAATAAAATTATCAGAGGTACAGACAGGGCCTAATCATCTTCCTGCCCTTGTCCCATCTTATTTGGGGTCGGCGCAACACGTTTTTTTCTTTCACTCTGCCCTGTCATGCTATCACTAACTTCCTTTTCTTTCATATCACTCTTCACACAATCCATCCATCTTTTCTTTGGTCTCCCTCTCCCTCTCTATCCATCCAGGCTGTTAAAACTCAATTTCGCATTTATTGTAGATGTTCCAATATTTTACTAAGTGAGCGATATATATATGTAAGAATGTTTTTGAAGTAGCAAGATTATAGTAGTGAGCGCTATCTACATCTTTATTATTATATGAATACCTAATCACTATTTAGTATTTTAGAGTGATGAATACAAAGAACATTGATCTTTATCATCTACATAATTGTTTTTTTTTTTTAATCTCGATAGGTTCGCGCTTGAACGCCATCTCACCTGATGGAAAGCGACGATGCGGTCGACGATGGAACGCGCTTACCTAGAAGTAACCTATTCACTCTTGACTTAAAGATTTCCGGGTTGTAGCTATCAGGAAACACAGATTCCGGCAAGGAATTCCACTCCTCAGCTGTACGCACAATGAATGCGTTCCTAAAACGTTTTGTGCGTATAGGTGGAATGTCCACCATGATTGTCTGAATTAAAGTTTATTTACCTGTAAACCGTTTTCTTCAGCTCCATTAAATAAGAACACAATATTTCGTTTCAGCTTCTCTGTACGTCGCGACAGTTTCACCAACGATTCAGCCATTATTGCACAGAATGCTGCGTTGTCTGATGCTCCTGGAACAACAGACATACAAACACTTTAAATATATTTATTTCAATTTAGTATAATTGTATATATTCCTATTACGTTGTTAATATTTATTAGTTTTTATGTTTCTTATAATTAATATTAGAATGTTAGCAATTGTAATAAATTTGAATTACGAAAAGCCAAATTTAGTATAATGAAAATGGAAGAAGTCGTTGGCTCCTGAAATACAGGCAGCTCAGGAGTCAGGGATTCACTTATTTTTACACGTATTACAACAATAAATAATAATAATTATTATTTTCCTGATTTCACTTATACCTAAACATATTAATTACATTTTTATATATAAGCATATGTATAATCAGCCTTTTAATGTTCCCACTGCTGGGACTCAGGCCTCCACTCTCTAGAAGGAATGGGCCGTAATCCACCACGCGGGCCTAGTGCGGGTTGGTGAATGTCACATGTCTCCGAATTTTTGGTTCTAGGACATGCCGGTTTCCTCACGATGTTTTCCTTCGCCGTTTTGAGAGCAGCGGTGATGAAATAAATTACTCGAACTAATGCGCTTGGCTGGATTTTGATCATTTTAAATTTTTTATTATTATTTTTGAAATATTTAAAAATGCAATGTGTTTGAGAGCAGTGGTGGCCGAGTGGTAACCGCCCCGACTTACCAGTTGTAGGTCGTGGGTTCAAACCCAGCCAGGCGCATTACTTTGTGTAATTTATTTCATCACCACTGCTCTCCAAACGGCCAAGGAAAACATCGTGAGGAAACCGGCATGTCCTAGAGCCAAAAATTCGAAGAAATGTGACATTCACCAACCCGCACTGGGGCCGCATGATGGAATGGCCCATTCCCTCTCCTAGAGAGGAGGCCTGAGTCCTAGCAGTGGGAATATTAAAAGGCTGATTATGCTATTGTACGCAATTAGGGCGCAGTTAATTTGAAATACTGTATCAAAACTTTGATTTTTTCTTTTTTTTAGAAACTGAAAAATAACTTAAAACCTTGTTATGCCTTTGATATTTATATACAAAAGATCAGATAGACTATTCCAAATTACACGCAATATTTCGAATATGCAGCTTTTCCTCTTTGGATGATTAAAAAAAAAAATCACAAATAAAAATGATTTCTCTTACCTAGAGCAAAGGGTACAGAATCGTAGTGACAGTTCACCAATATGGAACTTCCTAAAGTTCCATTTTCATGGAATCCGGTCTCTCCCTCTAATAGGGCGACAATGTTTGACACATTCTGGTACATGTTGAAGAAGGCTGTTGAAGATTTGTGGAAGTAGTCGCCTGGAACATAATGACGATAATATTATAAAGGCGAACATTTGTCTGTATGTGTGTGTTTGTTACTCCTTCACGCTTAAACGACTGAATCAATTTGGATGAAATTTGGCGCAAGGGTAGATTTGTATCAATAATTATAATATTTATTTATTCAGACAAGGTCCATTTTTGCTAGTAATAATGTTCCATAAACAAATTAATACTAATTTATTTTTATCCCTTCCGTTAATTTTCTACTTCACGTGGGCGAAGCCGCTGGCATAAGCTAGTTCAAAATATTATCAATAGAAACCTAGTGCTTATCGATAACTAAATACAGCAAGTCTGCCGCATAGATTGGATAAGACTTGTTTTCTGATCAAATCTATGCGGTTCTCTTCCCAAAAAACTATCTCACTTTGATCATTACATGTTTGCTGTATGGACTTTAAAAGAGACTTTGACCCCTGAGTTTGTTTCGGTATTTCTTCTCAGGGTAGTCAGCTAGGAAATACCGGCCTCATCTAGTTTAAACTGCCGAATTAAATGACGTGTAGAAGTGTTTTTACAACCTACTTGCAAAATAAATATCATTTTGCATTTATCATAGAAACTTAAAATTTTTGAAGAACTTACAGACCATATTTTAGTTCTTGCGAACCACCAATGGTCCGTGAACCGCATGTCGAAAAAAACTCCTCCAAAGCATTAAAAAAAATCGATATAAAAACTGTATTATCAAGTCAAATCGTCCGTCTATAATTTAGTACAAAAAGCCCAAGTTATTGGTACGGTGAAACCAGTCCGAAGTCTACCAAAACTTACCAGAAGCAATTTGCCAGTCGGTCTTAACCACTTGATTAGCCTGAGCAGCAATATCGTCCAGCATATCTTTCAGGTCGGCGGTCTGTTCCAGATGGTAGGCAGTGCCGGACACTCGCGGCGCTTTGCCAATGATACGATCCAAGAATCGCTGAGCTGCTTCTTCACTGAACGTGTCAGCATTCTATCGAAAAAATATCCAGTAGATTAAGACTAAGGCTACACTGGCCAGCTATTTGCGATGCGACTGGAAGAGCGAAACGAGGTAAATATGGTGTGGGTATACACAAGCGAAAATACACATATGCTTTACAACTAATTATATGAGGAATTCATGCGGCTACACTGTAAAAGGAGAAAGACAGCGATTTCGCATTATTACTAATCACGACAAGGATGTGTGACATGGATGTGTGGTGTGACGAGAATGGATAAAGTGAGAAATGAATATATTAGAGGAAGTTTGAAAGTGACGCCAGTGACTGAAAAGTTGAAGGGGAATCGTTTGTATTGGTATGGTCATGTAAAGAGGAGAGATGAAGCACATGTTACTAAAAGAGTTATGAGTTTTTATTATAGATTTTTTTTTATTACACAAAAAAAATATATAATCTCGCTAATAATATAAAGGTAATACTAGAAAATTAACTTATTTGGATGGGTGGAGAGGGAGAGGGAGGCCAAAGAAAAGATGGATGGATTGTGTGAACAGTGATATGAATGAAAAGGAAGTTAGTGATAGTATGACGGTTGACAGGATAGAATGGAAGAAAAAAACGTGTTGCGCCGACCCCAAATAAGATGGGACAAGGGCAGGAAGATGATGATGACTAATCGCGACAAGGCGGCTACACAGAGGCGAAGTACACGACGCGCGCGGAGCTCGTTCGGGTCGGCAGTTACCCAGTAGTTGTCGGTTTTGTGAGGACCTGTATTATTTGAATAGCTTTGTCAAAAGCAAACTTTGTGTTTTTACTAGAAAATTCTTGAAGACCTGCGTCAATTTCCAGAATTATTCTTTGAATAATACAAGAACGCACTTGTACTTCGGACACAAACAATTCAACGTCTATTGTAGACAAAAATGATCTTTCGACGAGCGATCAAAACAAACTGATTTGAACGCACCGCTGCGATGTGAGTGATCGCCATCTTTAGCGTTAAAATTATTATTTTGAACTTTACGCAAAAAAATCGCTCCTTGATTTAAAATCGATCACGTAGTGTAGCCACATAATATTACTTGCGAGATTATTCATCAGCGATCAATTGTCTGTCGCTGTTGACGATACGCGTAATGTAGCCACAGACATATTAAGTAGCACTGTTTAACTTATCTCGTAAGTGAGTAATTATCTAATAAATTCGCTTAAATTTCGCTTTCGATAATTTGACGTAGCCGATACTATGATTACAGTACTGTTGTTCCAATCGCTTACAAAAATGAAATATCGCTAGTGATATTTGGCGTGAATCTCAATTATTTGTTTTAATCGCTTATATATCGCCGGTCGTATCGCGGTCTAGTGTAGCCTCAGCCTAAAGGTCTATTCCCACACATTAATGCCGTGTCAGGAACGGGGCAGGAACGTCTCCGTGTCCCGACAGGGGCTGTCTGTACCCACACATCAGTCACTTTCGCAGTTTAATTTGGTTTTTATACTTACTTACAATCCATATATTTCGGGTAAGACATGTCGTACAATACGCTTTATAAGCGTAAAGTCCCAATTAATAACTCATCATTCATTTTTATCATCAATAAAATCGATAAACTGCAAAGAAAAATTATCAACACGTGCACGCTGTTTTTTACATGTCTATGCGTGCACGCCACGGCGTGGAATCGGAACGCTTGCACAAGTTACGGCGTCGGCCCTGTCACTGACGCTCCGGCATCGGGACGGGCACGGACTTGTGTGATTGTGTTCATAGAGATATTTTTATAGACTCCTGACGAAATATATTCCTGTCCCATCCCTGACACGGCAATGATATGTGGGGACAGACCATAAAGGTAAACAGTCTATAGATAGGCAGCATCAGCATCGATCGATGAGCTCCTTTCTGATCCTGAGTTGAGTTACACCAATACTGACCAATAATTGCAATGACTGGTCAGGTCCACTCGAATCTGTGTGGTACATAACTCAAAAGATCATCTCAGATTTTAGCGACTGCCTAACTGATCTCCACAACCCAGTAACTGGATAACACGATATCCCTTGCCAAGAGTGGTGGCAGATCCTGGCTTTTAAATATCCAATTAAGTGATCAGCAGTTAAGTGACAGCTTTCCGATGCACGGAGGAAAAGGTAAAATGGTCCCATCCATAAACCGACCTCGGGAGTCGTTGCTTAAACTAGCCGTGCGTCAGAAATTATTTTAGCCACAAGCTCGCGGAAAACTACTATCATTATCATCTTGCTAGACCTGTCCCATGTTACCTAAATGGGGGGCGACCCCATGTAAGTCGGTCCCAACACTCTTTTTCCTCCATTCTGTCCTATCAGCCGTCACGCTATCACTGTGTCCCTTCTCTGCGAATGTGCGAGGAGTGATGTGAACATCACTCCTCGCACATTTCATCCATCTTGACTAGTCTGTTGGTCTAGTGGTTAGTGGCCCTGACTACTATGCCGGAAGTCTCAAGAAAAATGTTTGTGTGATGAGCACGATCATTGAATTTTGTTCTGTTTTTTTTTTTAATTCTTGATAGATTCGCGCTTGACTGCTATCTCACCTGATGGAAAGCGACGATTTGGTCGACGATAGAGCGCGCTTACCTAGAAGTCTGGGTATAGATTATCTATTATGTATGTATTTAGAAATATAGATAAGTATTTTTATCAGTTGTCTAGTACTCGTAGCGGAAGCTCTACTTAGTCTACTAGATGACGTTGTGAGAAAGTAGTGGAATATTATTATCGTTGGCCTCTCTCTATCAGCCATCCCCTCTCTCACTCGGGCCGGAAACTTGTATGTAATGGGAAAATTAATCAAAAAGATACTCACATCTCTAGGCACGTCAAATTCATGCACAATAGCGGGCATGTCATCTTCTACCAGCTGAGTCAAGTAACCCAACAGTAAGTATACCCCTAGCACTATGATGAGCAGTGAGCTTGGAACCTGGAAACATTAAGTGGGGATGAAGAATAGAGTAGTACAGGGATCAACAGTGCTGTCACACTGGACGTGCTTTTTACTCGAGTGCGAATGAAGGAGGGTTATGTTTTTCGACTGTATTTTTTTTATATTTACCATTTTAATATGATTGGATATTTAAAGAAAATCAGTTTGTAATAATTATAATATTCGTATGTAACGCTTATTTTATTAGCTAAGTAAATATTGTGAAAATCTCTCTAAGTTATGAAGTAAAAAAATTAGAAAAAAGAAAAAAAATGAATTAGTGTAAAAAAATATTTAAGGTTTCTCACAAAACAACACGTTTTTTTAAAGCAGACAACACAAAGCTTCGCAACATTTAATAAAAAAAGAACATGCAAAACCAATAATAATAAAAGGCACTTGGAAAATAATTGCGGGTTAAAAAGGTTTTCTAAGCTTTAACTTTTAGCGGCCTATGTCGGATATATCCGACAAACATTCTCGAGTTTATTCCGACAGGGTCGCACATCCACGACCAATATCACGTCAGATCTTCTGTCACCTATGTGGATTGAAGAGCTAAACGAGATGGCAGTAACGTAGCTAGGCATGGGCGAAGCGGCCGCCCCTCGACCACGGCCAAAAGGGGCCTCGCACAAGCGAAGGCGTCTTTAAGAATGAGGTTTTTTTTATAATTGATAAGTAGTAAGTAAGCGACGATGTGGTCGAACACTGTGTTGCAACAATCCCTGTCTAGATTTCGAATTTATGAAAGAAAAAAGGCATCGCTGATTCGCTTCGACCACGTCTAAATTAGTCCACGCTCCGCCTTTACGGTATGGAGTATTCAGTCGTAAAAACACGACCCTGGCCAATAAGACACGAAAACACTCGTCGGACTAATCCGACGTCAGCAGTTAAAGGGTTAATAAGATATTCGAACTACATTTAACGAAGTTATTAGAATGATTGTTAGTTTTTTATTTGATATAAACTAGTGCTTGACCGCGATCCCACCTGATGGTAAGCAGTTGTTAGTTTCCATTGGGATAATTTTAACTGTGCATCAAAAATCTTCTCTAAAAATACACCAAATATTTAATGTTTTTTTTTTTATTTGATATAAACTAGTGCTTGACCGCGATCCCACCTGATGGTAAGCAGTTGTTAGTTTCCATTGGGATAATTTTAACTGTGCATCAAAAATCTTCTCTAAAAATACACCAAATATTTAATGTTTTTTTTTTTAATTGATATAAACTAGTGCTTGACAGCGATTCCACCTGATGGTAAGCAGAGATGCAATCATTGATGGTGAGGTGTACTAGTTTATTAAGAGCCTACCTGTTTATTATTATTATTATAGAAGGCGCTCCGAATCGGAAGGGTTAGGTTAGAAGTGTGTCCGTAGTTTTTTTAAAACCACTCAGAAAAACATATTTTAGGGCACAATTACTATTTTTTGTGGAATAAAGGTACATTTTCTAGAAGAAAACTGGAATAAATTGAGGAACAGTTAAATACTACCCGTTTGATTTTGATAGAAATGGGCGTTTCATTCTCACCATATTTATTTTGGAAATGAGTAATCCTATATTTTATAAATGTCATTATATAATGACGTTCTTGACCTACTTGAATAAGTTTACGTAATATGTACTTACTTGAGGGTTCATGTTCTAAATGTATGTGTCCTCCAGATTTCGCGTAAAATATTATTACTGAAGTATGTAGTTTCAGGACAATTTTTTATAAAATATAAAAATTAATCATAAAATTTCTGAAAAAACTACAAAATGTTTTCAAAAACTCACTTTGAAATGGAATTTGCGATAATTATATTTTTAAAACAAACTTGGATTTCGTTTTCAGATTTAAATATATTAAAATTATTATAATTATAAAATATTTTTGTTATAAAATAAAATTAGAAGGAGATGCCAATTTGTTAAATGAACCCGTACTTGTAATGACCGATTGGATTTGTCAAAAACAGCATTTTTTTATCGGCGCATTTCTAAATGTCTCGATTTTATTCACTGATTACATCTAAGATTATGCGTAGGTACCCTTCTAATTGTATATTTGGTGATATATAAAGCAATCTAATTTTTTAATCTACCTTCAAAATAGAGATGTGCCGACAAGCCGATTAGTCGGTTGTAGAAAGGATGACTAGTCGGCTGACTAGTTGGCCAAGCCGACCACGGTTTCGTTGGTATTCCGCAATTTCCGTGACGCTTCATTTACAGGTTGTTCGGAACGTGTTTGATTTATTTCGCATTGTTCTTGATTTTTACTTTTGCACTGGTCAGAGAAGTGTTTTTGTGTAAAGAAAAAAATACAATAATGTTATTGTTCATTATAGTAAAAGAGCTTAATTAAAATTTTATTACGTCGAAAAGAAAATTTATTAATATAGAATATGTTAACTAACCAATTTATCAATAAATATACAAAAATAGAATACTAACTTCTAAAATAAGTACTTATACCCGAAAATAAAAATCCCGTAAAGTCAAAAGTAACCAGTGCCAAATGATAATTTCAGTATGGACCACCTTATCGAGTAAGTACCGACATGCAACCTGGATGCCTTAATAAGGTACTATGATCATGAATTCCCCCTATATACTTAAGTCTCAATTTTATTGAGAAATACGTACAAAGTGGGAAGACGGATAGTTGGCGCTCTTTGTCGAATAGTTGCCGACTATTTGCCGTATACAAGATTAGTCGGATGGTCGGCTTTTCTGACTAGTCGGAACATCTCTACTAGTCTACATCACAAATTATTTTTTGAATTATCGCAGTTAGGCGTTATTTGCAATTGATTTTTTTTTGACGTCATGTCTTTAGAATCGCGACTATTCCTGCTTTATGTAGAGAGTGTACAAGTTGTTTGTGTTGCTGAAAACCGTCATATAGGTAAGCAAGTTTGTTTCTGTCTTTAATTTTTTTTACTTTTTTTTATTGAATTTGAAGTTTTTATCGACTTCTTTAAATAGTAAAATGCTTACTGTCAAATTAATTTGTAGTAGGAAATCAATATAAATCTAGTTTATTTTAAAGAATGACTTTTTATTTTATGTTATTTCGGTATTTTATACAATGTTATAGTACCAATTAAATATTACGCTGTTAATATTTACGAAAGTACTTACTTTTGTGAATTAAAAAAAATCTACTTACTATATTTACAAAAATATTAATAGAAAAATAAGGAAGAATTTGAGCTATTATGTTTTGATTATTTTTTATTTTTGCTTATAATTTTTTATCTATGGTTCTTGCAATACATTATTATTATAAATAATAGAATTGATTATAATAATATAATCAATCCATCAAATAGATTCCAAGGGAAATTCTTAAAATAAAAAAAACACCGAAATAGATATAATTAATATCGTAGAATTAATTTGAGTTTTGAATTTTCGAACTGTGATTTCTAATATAATTTTCGTCTAAACTCGCCCCGCTACACACGCAGCAGTGGAAACAGTCACATACATTCGTTTTGTCTTTAGCCTAAGAAAATACGACCACATCTCTCAGTTCCGCAAGGATCTCAAGTGGCTCCCTATCCGTCTTCGTAGGAACACTCGGGTATTATGTCTCATGTACAACATCCTATTCAACCCTGCATACCCTGGCTACTTGCGTGATCGTTTTTCGTTCACGCCCTGCCGATGCCCGATGCAGATCCCACCTTAAATACCATCTCAATGTCCCAGCCCATAAAACCCATTTTTATTCCAACTCCTTCTCTTTTCATGCAGTACGACTATGGAACTCACTTCCAGCTAAGATCCGTGACGCTAAAAATATATCTATCTTCAAAAAGCTAGTCAAAGAACATTACCTCTCTACCATCTCGTAGTTATATATTATAGATACATGTATTTTTATAATTTAATTTATGTATTGTATCTATTCAAATGTACATTTATTAACTGTTATTGTGTAGCGACATCTATGGCGTCACATAAGAACTAATCCTGCATCGCGCAAAGTTCTCCGCGCGATTAGAACATATAGAACAGCCCGAAATCATCTATCGGGCAGCTGCCCACCAGACATAACATCCCCCTGGTCGGAGGATCCTCCCTTTTCAACGGAGGTTTGCGGGACTTTACACTCTGTTCCGCATACCTCTAAATATGTATGTACCTATTATGTGATTTCATTTAGATAACGTGATAGACGCAGAGTGTATTAATAATTCAGTTTTTTTTTTTTCATTTAATATAAATAGACTATTATTTATATTAAATTTATACACTCTGCGTCTACATCTCTCATCCAACTCTTCTGTCGCAGGTCTGCTGGAAGAAATGGACCTTTATACTTTTCTATCTGTATTTGTTCTTTTCGATTTTAAGTGTTTGTGTGTACAAAGATAAATAAATAGTTTCGTAGCTTAGAGTTCACATCCTAGCAACATATCTGCATAGCGCATAATCATCTGGAGGCAAAAGCACCCTTTAAAAACCATTTTTTTTTTACATTTTGTTTCATTTAAAGCCATAATACATAAATTAGAGAGATAATGAGCGCAGTGGTGGCCGAGTGGTAACGGGCCCGACTTACGAGTCGTAGGTTGCGGATACTTTGTGGAATTTATTTTCATCACCACTGCTCTCAAAACCATGAAGGAAAACATCGTGAAGAAACCGGTATGTACTAGAACCAAAAATTCGAATACATGTGACATTCACCAATCCGCACTGGGCTCGCGTTGTGGATTACAGCCCATTGCCTCTCCTAGAGAGGTCTGATTCCCAGCAGTGGGAACATTATAAGGCTGCTTATGCTTTTATACATAAATCATCCAAAAAATTTGAAGCCTATTTCGAATAAAATAAATTAACCTAGAACCACATTTGCTAATACAGTTTCAAGCACCCACCATTCCGTACAAAATTCTGCTAACCAACCCATTATAACCAAAACATACGAGTATATCGAGCCTTTTTGGAAAGAACATCGTAAGCGATAGTTTATGTTTTTTGCAGGACTGAGTTTTTTCTTGCAAAAGGTTCAAAAACAAAACTGCGATGCAACGTTACATCGTAAAAATCTGCGAGCTTGTACGACCATCGCTTGCAAATTGATTCGCATCGTACAATTGTATATACACTGACACTCGTGACTTTCGCTACGTTCCCATCAGGGGGCGTGGCAAGCGGTGTCAAGGCTTCGCCCCCTGACCGCAGAGTCCTGCCGTAGTCTGTTACGATAGACCCGTCATTAGGTAGCCTAATTAGGCTCGGCGGTTATAGAGCAAGGCTCTATGTGTTTATGGTTGTATGTGTGTACTGAATGCACGTGATCGCGCTGCTGCACACAGCGCCAACTCTTCACGACATACCGGTGATTAGTCTCCGCCAGGTAAGACCCCTAGAGGAAGCCCGGCGGGGGATGATCTGAGACGAGTATGCCAACTTGTTACGGACCTACAGTAGGAAATGTGACCACCGTCTAACCCGCTTCCAGAGCGAACTGGACGACTCGTGTATGTGTCTGAGCAGCATTGTATTTGTATTGCATTTTATTGTATATGCATCGCTCAGTACACGTGCACCGAATAGTGAGCTTGCACTATCCATTCAGTGCGGGAGTCTAGCGAATGTGTAGAGGCGAGTGTGTGATCGACTCGCGTCGTGCTTATGGACACTGAGTACCTAGTGAGAGTTTTTTATACGCGATCGACACGTTTATGACGTTCGGCGCTCCGATTGGTCCGCTCTGAGCTCTTAACCAATCAGAATGGGGTAAACATTTCGATCGCGTTCAAATACAAACTCGCAGTGAGGCTTCTGAAAATCGCTTTGCCGCAAAAAATCACATCGCAGTTTTGTGTCGGAGCCCATAATTAAAATTTATTTATTCATAATTATAAATACTGGTGAAATAGAATATTGCAATTAACCCTTTGACCGCTTGAGTCGGATTGATCCGACAAAAGTTTTCGCGTCCGGTTCAGGATCGTGTGTTTACGACTCGTTAGGTACTCCATCCCGTTTGGCTCTTCAATCCCCATAGATGACAGAAGAGCAGACGAGATGGAATACCCATTCGCAAACACGACACGACCCTGTTGAATACACACACGAAAACATCCGTCGGAGAAATCCGACGACCGAAGCGGTTAAAGGGTTAACTATGGAAGAGATGACCTATCGCTGCAAAAAACACATATTATCGTTATGCTATGTTCTTTCTGAAAAGGCTAGATATGTATAATATCCCATTAAAAAGACATCACAAAAACTCCCTTTGATTCAATAGACAACTTACAGATCTGACAGGATCATTTATATTACTGCCATTCTTTCGCAGTCCTTTGAATACCTAAAATAATACATAAATATAAACATCTAAAAAGTAATTAAAAATATATACTACCTTCGTCACGTGGATTGATTGAAATTTAAAGTAGACTATGGGTGGAATTCACCAATAAAACTAATCGCGTTTTAACGTATCCTTACATAATATCTACTTATGCTGTAATATGGAAATATTGAAACAACATTTTTTTTAAAGAGTAACCACGGAGTTTCTTGCCGGTTCTTCTCCATAGGAAACGACCAATTTGGAACTGTGCACTAGCTTCTGACGTTTTATAAGTGCCCATGTAGGCCTTTGTGAAATAAAAAGCTTTTAACTTTGACTTTGAACGTTTGGATCGCATAATCGCGTTTAGCCGCTGTCACTAGTGTCACTTGTTTGTATTTTTATTTTGTTGTATTTTTACAAGCGACACTAGTGACAGCGGCTAAACGCGATTATGCGAGCCAAACGTTAAAACGCGATTAGTTGTATTGGTGAATTCCGCCCTATGTCAACATATTAGATTAGGTAGATATATAATAAATGATAGATTAACTTGTTATTTCTGAATAAACCTAGTCTTACTATTAAAGTCTTTATTAGATAATCCCTAAAACATTGAATAATATTAATTAAGTAGTTTTATCTTTTATTAATGAGTTATTCTTTTATGAATGAAAAATGATTAAGAGGACTTCAGGAGTTATCAGGAACTTATCGCGAGTTTTATAATTCGCAAAAGTATATGATCCGTTGCAGTAAACAAAATCAGAAAAATATGTTTTTTTTTATCGTAACTATCAATTTGATTATTCTATGTAGAATCGAGTTGAAGGACATATAACTTGGAATAATGGGGTAAATGAATAATAGTGTATTTTGAAATAATACATACCAGAAGGCTACATAAATGGTGGTTTGTGTGATATTGTCAGTGAGAATACGGAATTTAATCTTATTATTTCATAAGAAATGCAAGAGTTAATTTAAATAAATAAAAACATATAAATAAACACAAAAATTCAACGTGAAATAAATTAACTAAACTATTTGTGAGAAATGAAATCAACTGATTTGATCGTGCAAAATCAAATCAATTGACTGAAGTAGTCGTGCGAAATGATGTTAAATTCGAAATTCTAGTTATTCAGTGAGTAATGAGAAGTGAAGTAAAATTGTGCAAAGCAAAACGAATGAAAAGTGAAGTAAAAGAAGAATGAATTAGTAATGTGTGAGTGTTAACCCGTTGCCAGGGCTTTTCCGCACGGTCGTCTTCGTATTCACCGGTCGGCACTCCTCGGTACTGACTATGTGTCTGAAATGTAATAGTAAATAGTTAGTGAAGTAGTATATATAGTGTATATACACGTCAATAGAGATGTAGGAGTTTATTACAGTTATATATAGGCATGGCCGGATCTACCTAATGGCTAAATGGGCTGCAGCCCAGGGCCCCAGGGATATAAGGGGCCCCAGTTCTCATTAAAAACAATCTACAATACGGTTTAATCTATTTGACAAAACTTGTTTCAAAACAAATAGAGTACTACTGTTTGATTATGGTAGCAGTCATTGATATCGCTACTAATATGGGTGGGTCAATGGTTTACAAACGCTCAACGTTGGTGTTCAGGTTCGACCTGTGATCAAAGTATTTATTTATTATTCACTTTATTGTACACCTCATAATGTGGACCGGATAAGTATTTACAAAAACTAAGTATTCAATCGGCGGTCTGCTCGCACAGGGCAATCTCTTATAGAAAACCACAAGACGAAGTATATTTAGACTTTCAAGTTAGCTATAGTAACTCATGATCTCTTGTTCCATTAGGACGACATTTCTACAGTGATCGGTCGTTATCGAAAAGGTACACTCTAGGAAAAATATAAACTTATTTTGGTGGGTGGGCCCCCAAGTAGTGTTAGCCCAGAGACCAACAATTTCAGGATCCGCCTCTGTATATAGGTCTTTGCAAAGAGATCTAAAGAGATACAATAGAGCGGCTATCAGAAAAAATGTCTTAGAAAAACTGTCATCCTATGCCTCAGTGCCGCCATCTGGCTTTGCATAGCAAACACGCGAATTAAATTTGTCAAAATTTATAATTATTTAACTATTGCTTGATAGGTGGCCAGGGGTTTTACCATGATAATGTTAAAATGTCAGTAGCACGAGCGAGAGTGATGGAGCTATACACCCTGTATAGCTCCATCTGTTTTCCGAAAAAGATTTATTTTTAGTATAACTTGCTATTCAGTATAAAATATTGTAAAAAAATAAGCACCACCTAAATCAATGAGTATTGTGATACCTTTTAGCTAAACTGTCAAAGGAGAACGCCATCTATTGGCATTACCAGAACCAGAATAATTCATTTTTTAATGACACATTTTAATTAGAGATGGCTTTGTATTCAGATTTTTATTTTCGTAAATTTTTCCATATTTTCTCACCGATTAAACCTTCCCTGGATTATCACGAATATTTCAAGACCAAAATTGACCAAATCAATTCAGCCGTTCTTGAGTTTTAGCAATACTAACGAACAGCTATTCATTTATATATATATAGATTCCTGTTGTATTTAAAGTGATAACTTAATCTATGTTATATTTAAGATGTTTATGCAAAACAAGCAAAACTGTTGTTAACGTGTAGCGCATTAGTTATTTAGCAAGTTTTTGTCCATATGTTCCTGTAAGTACCTAATGTCCTTAGAATATAGTATTATTCTGTGTTGCATTAGTGAAGACTTGTTATTAGCTGTCAGTCCAATTTATTGTTCTTGATGAAAAAAAAAGAAAAAAAGAAAAAGAATTTATTTCCGCGAAATAACGCAATCATGAGACTTACTAGAAGCTTATAAAAGAACCCGTGGTTCTAGAACGCGTAGGGCAACTAAGGGAACATAGGTAAGTTTTCGTCAGTAAAAGTCTGATACGATACGTCCTCTCGCCTATCTAGAGCGGTAGAAGTCAGTTGACGATTTGCCACCTTCCAAAAAAAACCCGTGTTGTCTAGTCATGGCGTTATCTAAGGTATTGCAAAACAACTGTAAGATTATCTACCGACATTACACCTATGTTTTCTGTTCATTTACAGTTAACGTTATCGCGAACATTGCCCCACAAGTGAAGGTTACTCCATGATTCAACAACTGAAGATAATCCGTCGATTATTGTTTAAAGACAATCGATGTGTTTTGTTTTAAAATAACAATTGAGTTATGATTTCAGCGGATATTTCTCATAATAGAAGTATTGTAAGACAATACCCTCAACGCCTGCCAGGGCTGAACTGAAAGAGCACAGATGAGTTTTAGTCAGTAAGTAAAAATCTGATATTTCGCTCCATCCAGATCAGGATTTCATGATTTCCCATAAATGGGCAGGTCATCAAGGCGGTAAGAAAGCTGGAGAGGCGCCACGACTTCCGCATGACGCAGGTCCTCACCGAACTTTGTTCGGGAGGTTCCTGGGGGTCTAAAAAGGTCACTTTAGCAGAATCGTAAAGGAAAATATTATGAATCATGTTAAAAATCGCAAAATGGTCACAACTTGTCAGTTCATATTTCTATACGTAAACAATATTCATATTATGATTCAATTCGGCAATTCATCTATTTGACAGTGTTTTTGACAGACGGGTCTATTTGACAGCAAATTCGTAAAATGGTTCACTTATTATGAATCGCATTAGAGTTCATTAGCAGAATCATAAGAAGTTACTGAAAAGCAACATCTTCCAATTCATTTCTCGGGAATTATATATTTAAACTTAAAAAATGGCAGATTTAGGACTTATTTTCTAGAGGACATGCGCATTACTGAGAGCTTTTTATGTCGCCAACGAAGTGTATTTCTTCGAAAAGTGGAATTGGCTTAAAAATTTATGAAATGCCGAACCCCGAGTTTATCGGGTTAAACAGACTTAAAAAAAAGTATTGTATATATTTATTGAGCACTAAAGCATTTTATGCAGCTGGGTTATGTTATCAAAAATGGGCAGCAAGAACCTACCTCAGTCACTTCCCCATGGCTTAATTCATTAAACCCCGAGCGAACGCCTTGTTCACTCAGTCATTGTCTTTCTATTGTCTCTAATTACGCAACTCAAAAGGTGAAACTATGAATGTTCTTCATAATCACAAAATTTTATTTGTGTTACAATGTGTACCTACATATATTTATTAAAGCTATAAAGATTCTAACATAAATTATATAAATTTTAGATATCACTCTTCAAATAGTACTAAGTATCCACCCTGAACACTAAAGTACACTGTTCTTAAATAAAGTAGAGAGTTTAGAGTATTTTTAATATTATCATCTATAGAATATTATAAACAAGCTTAGGTAAATTATTACCAAAATAAAACTATATATATGGATAAAAGAATGTAATTATTCATTTTAGTGACTCAAATTTACATGCATTCTAAAATAGCAAAGATATCTTTGAGCTGCATCTGCAAGGCATCTCAAAATTTGTATTAGATGTCTTTAAGCAGTATTGGCATCAGCTGCGGTATGTTACATCTCCACCTTAGACAGGATCCTTCAAGCCTCATCATTAGAGAAGCCAGCGTGCAGTCTGAAACAATTAAATTATCATTTAATACCTAGTTGCGTAGGTATAAAAACTTATTAATATTAGAATATTAGTGGGCAAGCACTTACTTTGTTGTAAAGTTTCGAACTCACAAGAAATACACAAGTAGATGCTGGTTTGGTTTCACTTTCTTAAAATGCAGTCCTAAAGTTTACAAGCGGATGGTTTGCTTCAGATTATTTTAAAAAAAAAACAAGCATTTTTGGGATTCTGCACTTGAAAAATCAACTTAAAATTACAATTTATTGTTTTCAACCGATTTCTGCTTACATCATGTTGACAGCTATAGAATAGTACTCTGTGATGTTGACACAATATTGACACAAGCAAAGGGTAAACAACAATGTATGTTGCCAGCCTAACAAGTTGATATTTATTATTTCCATAGATTTAGGAATTTCTAACTTCGTTTTTAAAGGCTTAATTGCATTTTTTAATAAATTATTACCCTAAAATACTAAAGTTATATTTAAATACAATAAAGTTAATACAAAATAATAATCCGATAAATAAAAAGCTAAGAAAAAAAAAAACTAGTAAAACCAAGATTTTAATTTTTTTCATGTGGCGATATTCACAATACGATTCTGCTAAAAAATGAATTGAGTATGATTCGGCTAATTTGTGTAACCATTTTGCGATTATTAGAAGAATTGCATAAACATCATAAGTATGCAGCAATTCGGGAAATGATTTGCTTTTAGCAGAATTGCCCATTGTGACCTTTTTAGGCCCGCTGTGCTGGATTTAGGCGGAAGAAACGCCCGGATGTCACCATTGTGCGGACCGCCAGGGCCTCAAGTCTGCTATGCTACAATAGTCTCAGAATGGTCTATCATTGACTTCATAATTGTTGATTTTGACTAAGTTTGGTAATCTTCTAATATAATGGCGTCATTGTGACTTTCCAATGGTCAACCACTGACACTCCATTGAAAGAAATGGCTTAATAATAACAATAACGATAATTTCGGACAAATATCCATATTTTATTAGTAGTACAAATTGCTTAATAATAATAATAATAATAATAAGTTGCACGCTCAACACGAAAATTCTAATACACAAATAGAACACTTTTTGGATACTTTAAAACAAAAATTGAGCGCAGCATCTAGCAGGCTTAAAAGATACATGACATGCACTAATCGGAAAGTACAAAACACAAAATTTAAAAACAATGAAAAAACATTTTATAGGAACCTTGCGTCTAACAACAAAGACATTACTACCGAAAGGTTAGATACACCTTCACCGGAATCACTACGAGAATTTTGGGCCAATATTTGGGAAAATCCAGTATACCATAATGAACACGCAGACTGGGTCAGCGATGCAGCTACAGAAATTCCTGCTATGGAATTTGAGTTTATACCTATAGAAACATTTAAAGAAGTTATTAAGCGTACACACAACCGGAAATCGCCAGGTTCTGACAACATCCATAACTATTGGTATAAAAAGTTCTCTAGCATACATCCTTTCTTATATAACCATTTAAATACATTCATACAATCACCACATTTACTTCCAATATACATCACACACGGAGTAACATATATGATACCTAAAGATATAAATGACACCACAAACCCTGCAAAATACCGACCAATTACTTGCCTACAAACCTTGTACAAAATATTAACAGCCTGCGTAAGCGAAGTAGTATACGAACATTTAATAAAAAATAACATTCTAGCAGAACAGCAAAAGGGATGTCGTAAGCATAGCCAAGGATGTAAAGAACAACTAACCATTGACGCGATAGCAATGAATAGCGCTGTTAAATGTAGGAAAGACATTCATACTATGTTTATCGATTATCAAAAGGCTTTCGATTCAGTTCCGCACAGTTGGTTATTATACGTTTTAAATTTATACAAAATTCACCCAACAGTGAAGCAATTCTTAGAAACGTCTATGCAGAACTGGCAAACTGTACTTAAAATTAATTCATCATCGACGACAGTAGCTACTGAACCGATCTCTATTAAACGTGGAATTTTTCAAGGAGACGCTCTGAGTCCTCTATGGTTTTGCATGGCACTAAATCCATTGTCACACTTGCTGGATAAAACAGACGTGGGATTCACACTGGCAAACCATAATACACAATATAAACTAACACACCTAATGTACATGGATGACATAAAGTTATATGCAGCAGACAAGGAAGCACTTTTTCAACTAGCTGATACAACTCAGCTATTTTCTGATGACATTTGTATGTCATTTGGAGTCGATAAGTGTAAAATCTTGTCCGTTGTAAAAGGTAAAATACAAAATAATAGTTACACGTTAGGATCAGGTGAATCAATCGACCCGATGGATGAACAGAGTACTTACAAGTATTTAGGTTTTAAACAGTCTCGACAGATACAACAAAAACTATCAAAACAAGAACTGCTCAAAAAATTCTCACACCGCCTCAACCTTATTTTAAAAAGTAACCTAAACTCTAGAAATACGATAAAAGCCATCAACACATTTGCAATACCTATTCTCACATACTCTTTCGGAATTATAAAATGGTCAAAGGCTGATATCAAAAAACTACAGCGTACTGTCCACATACACCTTACCAAGCATAGAAAACACCATCCAAAATCGTGCATACAACGACTTACACTGCCTCGCCAAGAAGGAGGAAGGGGACTGATAGACATTCAGAATTTACATAATAAACAGATACATTCACTCAGAGTGTACTTCCATTATAAATCAGAAAATTCATTACTACACAAACAGATATCGGATATAGATAAAAAACTTACGCCACTAAATCTCCAAAATAGGAACACGCAAATAAATGAACACATTACAAGTACACAACAAAAAATTGCAGCATGGTCTGAAAAAGCCCTTCATGGAAGACACCGAGCCTCCCTGAGCCAGCCACACGTCGATAAATTGATGTCGAACGAATGGCTCAAACGAGGCGAATTGTTTCCAGAGACTGAGGGTTTTATGCTAGCAATACAAGATCAAATAGTAGCCACTCGTAATTACAGAAAATATATCATGAAAGACCAGAATCAGCCGACTGATTTCTGCAGACACTGCAACAGTGCCTCCGAAACCATCCAACATATTACAGGAGCATGTAAATCGCTAGTCCAAACAGATTATAAACACCGCCATGACCAAGTTGCTGCAATTATACACCAACATTTAGCATACAAATAGGTATATAGGATAGGTGCCTTATTATAAATATAAACCAGAAATAATTTTAGAAAGTAAGGACATCAAAATTTACTGGGATCGGACTATTATTACAGACAAAACAATTCACTACAACAGACCCGATATTACTGTTCACGATAAAACTAACAAAACCTGATAGACACAGCAATACCTAACTCACACAATGTTCAAACCACGATATCCGAAAAGCTCAGTAAGTACCAAGATCTCGCCATAGAAATTAAAACACAATGGAAAGCTCAAACAGTTCATATTGTCCCGATTGTTCTGTCGTCTACTGGCATAATACCAAAATCTCTCGCACAGAGCCTCAACACTCTACAGATACCAGCTCAAACATTGTACATGCTCCAAAAAGCCACCATCCTTAACACCTGTCGTATAACTAGAAAGTTCCTGACTTCTTCAACGCTGACATCTACCTTTTCCATTTAAATCCCGCCTTACATACTTGGCCCCGGCCCGTGTGTAAGGTTTATTAATCTCTCTTATACGGGAAGAACTATAAAGAACTAAACAAAATAATAATAATAATAATTTACGAATACTTCTCGCCGCCGACGACACCACCACCTGCGCGTCGACGGGGAAGAGGCCGACCTTCGGCCAGCTTAGGACCTCGAGGCCCACCGGCCTCTGATAGGGTCCCCGCTGCCGGTGGAAGTGTGCAGCGCATGCGATGGACATCATCCATTAATGAAAATGTCATGCGCTCATACTTTGGGGCTACAGAGGGGGGAATTAACCTGACTGCGTATCGTGGTCGGATGCTCTCTCTGTTTCAGGTGCTTGAGCCAGCTGTCAACGTTTCGGCCCAACGTTTATCGGATCAGGTGCGGGTCATCCAGCGTAACCGTATGTTGGATGATGCCGTACTTGATAGACTGCGCCTAGAATCACGGAATAGCCGTGTCTCACCTGTATCACCACCGGCCGCGGTGCAACTGCAACCCAGTGTATCACCGCGACCCGACCACGTCGGTGAGGATGATGATGACGGGGCTATATCCGTGAGTACCCAGTGCAATGCACGTTTGAGGAGCGCTTTGGAGGATGCATTCCGAGAGTACCGCTCCACACCGCCTGAGCTTAGACCTCGTCTACCTCGTTTGCCCATGCATAAAAAAAATAAGGCGCTGGTGTGTGCTCTAGATTCGCAGCTATCAAATTGTTTTGATAGCAGCAAAGACCTTGCCGATACTCACTCGATCTTATACTGTGCGGCTGCAGCGGCGTGTCGTGTAGCTCACGTTAAATTTCCTAATAGTGACCGAGCTACACGACCAGCTGTACCAGCTTGGCAGTGCAGGATCGAGCGTCGTATCGGTGAGGCTAGAGCACTCATCGGCAAGCTTATCTGCTTCAGGGAGGGCAACACTCGCCCTAGGGTGATGCGCTTTGTGAGGCGGGCGTTTTCGGGGACTGATATTAGTCCTCGAGATTATTTACCCCGCGTCACAGAGCGTATCGACTTCCTGAAGCAGAAGATCTATGCATGGGCAAACCGTATTCGTCGGTACAAGCGACGAGTCGAGCGGTACACTCAGAATCGCACATTCCAAAGCAACGAAAGGTGGGTTTATAGGGCTTGGGAGCGACCGGACCGTAGTGTGACTGATACACGCTTACCAGATGATGACGCGATGTGTTCATTCTGGCGAAACATCTGGTCAGTGCCTATCAGTCACACCGAGGGTGACTGGACTCGGGAGGTCGAGCGTGCGTGCGATCTTATACCAGAAATGGGGGCAATTACCATCAGCCCCCTAGATGTAGCTCGTGCAGTTCGTCCGTTGCCCAACTGGAAATCTCCAGGGCCGGACGGGCTGCACAACTTCTGGCTTAAATGGTTTCAAAGGTCGCACGCTCGTTTGGCATCTCAATTCCAGTCTGCCCTAGAGTCAGGATCGCTGCCCCAGTTTTTTACAACGGGAATAACCCACCTGCTCCATAAATCAGTTAGTACTGCGGAACCTAAAAATTATAGACCGATTACATGTTTACCAACGGTCTATAAAGTTCTTACATCCATACTGAGAGCCAAAATTAATACTCACATTGAGACAAATTCTATCATGTCTGCCTCTCAGAATGGATGTAAGAACGGGTCCCACGGTACTAAGGAGCTGCTCCTCATTGATGTTGCCATTAGCCAACAGGTTCGACGTTCTCGAAGAGATCTGTCGACATGTTGGATAGATTATAAGAAGGCCTATGACTCAGTGCCGCATACATGGCTCATGAGGGTGCTGGAGCTGTATAAAATTGACGCAACTCTGCGCACCTTCCTGATGTCGTGTATGGGGCAGTGGAGGACAGTCCTTCATTATCCAGGATGTCGACAAATTTTGGAGAACAGCGAACCGATAAGGATCGAGCGTGGCATATTCCAAGGCGACAGTCTGAGTCCGCTGTGGTTTTGCCTAGCCTTGAACCCTCTCAGCACACTGCTGGAGAGTTCGGGCTTAGGCTACCGGTTGAGAAGAGGTGGTCAGGTCATATCTCACCTTCTTTACATGGATGATCTGAAACTCTTTGCCCCCAACAACTTGCAACTGATGGAGCTACTGAAGGTAACTGAAACCTTTAGTAGTGCCATCAGGATGGAATTTGGTGTGGACAAATGTGCAGTCATGCATGTAAAGCGAGGAGAGATTATGGAATCCGTGGGAACCCAACTCTCGGATTCTATACACCTTAGATCCCTCTGCTCAACTGAAACTTACAAGTATTTGGGTATGTCGGAAGCGTTAGGCATCAATACTGCTGACGTGAAACAATCGTTGAAGGAGCGCTTCTTTTGCCGCCTGAATAAGGTACTAAATAGTCTTTTATCAGGCGGGAACAAGGTGCGCGCTTTCAACGGTTGGGTCATGCCGGTTCTGATGTACTCTTTCGGCATACTCAAATGGACTCAGACTGAACTTGACGCCCTGGATAGAAGGGTCCGGACACTGCTTACCGCAAATCGGATGCATCACCCACGGTCATCGGTGATGAGGCTGTATATCCCGCGGAAGTGCGGGGGTCGTGGTTTCTTAAACGCTAAGACCCTACACAACCGTGAGATATGCAGTCTCAGGGAATACTTCCTTAAAATCGACGTGGGGATGCACCGAGATGTGGTGGTGGTGGACAAGGGCCTCACCCCGCTCTCCTTGGCTAACGAGAACTGGCGCAAGCCTGTAGTACTGGACACTAATGAACGCAAGGAAGTATGGCAGAGCAAGGAGCTTCACGGACGCTTTTACCGGGCCTTACATGGGCCCGATGTAGACCTGTTAGCGTCCGTATCTTGGCTGCGTTTCGGTGACCTTTTCGGGGAAACCGAAGGTTTTGTCTGTGCGATAATGGACGAAGTTATGATGACGAACAACTACCGGAAATACATTGTGAAGGACGGTACGGTTGACATCTGTCGGGCATGCCACCGGCCCGGGGAATCAATCCGACACATTATTTCTGGGTGTTCTCGTCTGGCTAACGGAGACTATTTGCATAGACACAACCTCGTAGCCAGGATTATCCACCAGCAACTTGCTCTTAAATACAATCTTGTTGAATCAGAAGTACCGTACTATAGGTATGTGCCCGACCCAGTTCTTGAGAATGGCATCATTACGTTGTATTGGGATCGATCTATCATCACTGACAGGACTATTGTTGCGAATAAACCTGACATAGTGGTGATAGATCGACTGGAGCGTCGCACAATGATTGTTGATATAGCGGTCCCTCATGACGAGAACCTTGTGAAAGCTGAGAAAGATAAACAAACTAAATATCTTGACTTAGCTCGCGAGGTTGTCGACATGTGGGAAGTGGACACAGCAGTCATTGTGCCGATAATCGTGACGGCCAATGGCTTAATTGCCAAGAGCCTCGACCACCACCTGAGGAGGCTCTCGTTAGGCAGTTGGATCAAGGGCTTGATTCAGAAGGCAGTACTTCTGGACACGGCGCGTATAGTCCGGAGATTCCTCTCTCAGGAGCCCTGACCACCGGTAGCTTGGACCCTGTTCCCGATGCCGGTGTGCTACTATTTTTTATATTTTTAAATGTTTTTTTTTATGAGCTTTGTTTTTAAAAAAATATTTAAAAATGTAATTTATATGTATGTTAAACTAATAAAGGAAATAATAATTTATTGCAAATAACGTTTACAAAAAAGGTACATTAAGCCAACAGTAATAAGGATATTCATACAGTTCAGTGCCTAAAAAAATATGCTAAAACTAAAATATTATTAAAGGTGCAAATAATCGTGGTTCCGATGTGCCATGTTTGTTAGTGGACCGCCCGAACTAGGTTAATTTTAACCTGTGTTTCAGGCCATCACTTTACATTTCTGTTTCAAAGCGACAGTGAAATTTAAAATTAGAGTAAAATTACAAAAATAATTTATTCTATTTATAACTTTGAAAATAAGCTTATGGTACAATAATACCTAAAAACTATGAATATGAGTGTATACAAAAATAAACATTAACGAGATTATGCCAAAATTTCTAGAAGTTGTTCTGTGTCTGTGTAATTGAGTATCATTAAATATTCTGACAAAATCTTACTACATTTTTTATACCTTACACAATAGAAACTTAGTACTTTGTTAAGTCTATTATACAGAAAAGGTCCTAAAAACACGTAAAAACGCTTAGCAAAGGCATGTCTGGTCTGAGGCTTTATGCAAACCAAGTCCTTCCTTCTCTTATCGGATGGTAAAGGGTCAAAACAAAGTGTAGTATGCTGAAGTAGTACTATGTTTAAAATAAATAATTGCCGCACTGTAAGCACTTTACACGCTATGTAAAGCTGATGCGTAGGAAAACTAAAAGGGCGAAAGGTTGCAACCTTGAGAATTGCTCTTTGAGCACGCTCTAACGGGAGTAAAATTGTTTTAGCCGCACCGCCCCAAGAAGTTATGCAATATGTAAGAATGGATTGACACAAAGCCAAATAGACCTGTTTAATTAATTTGTAATCGGCTATGTTCCGTAAATTTTTAAAAACATATATTAATTTGCGCACTCTCGTACACAATAACTCGATATGTTTACGGAAATTTAGATTTGTGTCAATCGTGACACCTAGATATTTTAAATGGTCAGCTCTGGCTAATGTGGGGCAACAGCATGCAGAGTCAGCATATGTGCAGTTAATATGTGCATGAATGTTCAGGTTATTAAGCGGTATGTTAGCATTTCTCATTGTAAAAAAAATGTAATTTGTTTTATCTGCGTTTAGTGTTAGGAGATTATTCTGCTTATTATTATTATTAATGACCTATGTTAGTAAGTACCATCAATGAAAATAATAAATTATGCTGCTTAATATGCAGGCTCAGTTATACATTTCACACTGTCTAACTAGAACCCGCATGAAAGCTTGCATTACTTTTGAGTCGACTTTGTCAGCGACTACCTTCAGGATGCTATTAGTACTGCCCCGCATTCTGCGCAGCAAGGAGGCGGTTCTCTTGTGCATAATGGCACGAGAAGCATCAACGCGAGCCTCCGCAAACATGCTAGATGCACTACAGAAACGGGGCAGCCCCACCAACATCCTGAAACCGTCATTATTTTGAACGCGCAGGGCACTGAGCGATCTCTGTGTATAACTAATCCACAGGCTTCTCGTGTAGAAGGTTTGGCAGTAAGCCTTAAAAAGTGAAATCTTAACATGCTCGCTGCAACGAGCAAACCTACGAGCCAGCATATTATTCTTAACCGCTAGTGCCCTACGTTCCGTTTCTGTCAATTTGGTCATCAAGATAGATAGGTTAGATGGTAATCTTTTACATAATGGCAAATGAATGTTTGACATGCATATTTCTGGATAGCTGCCAAAATTTTGACAGTTCCTTTGACCAGTGATGAACGTCATTGTGCAGTCATTGCTTTTAATTTGTTTCGAGACAGCTCGATATTGTCATTCTACCACAAGATCATCGACCGATCAATGATCGACCATTATGATTAGATTATGAACTTTAGGCAAAACGACAATGGGATCGTGTTGGATTGGCGAATTTATAAAAATAGCAGACTTGGGCCCCAGGACAAAATGACATGATGGAAATGTGCCCTCCGTTTGGGCGAAGCATCGACGTGGCCTCGTGGAGGGCGATCGGCGGCAGCAAACTCTCGCGTCGGGGCCTGGTACAGACCATGGTTTGGAGCGATAGGGACGGAATGCGGTCGCTTCTTTCTAGTTTCCATATAAAATGTATGGCGACCGACGCGCCTTGATCGGCGTGTATGGCACACGTGTGCGATGTGTAGTTCTAGCTTTATGCTAGCGAAGGAGAAGGCCGCACCCGTTAGGGAACGGACATTCTCAAAAGGATTTCTGATAAAAAGGTAAACTTTAATGATCTTTACACAAAATATATATTACTACAGCAACCAATGACGCTGACCTTGTCGAGTTAAACCCAAGCCTCGCCTAAATTCTTTCGAAGAAAGAAGGTATAAAAGATTACTTAAGTTGTTTTGATCACGTTTCTTTTTTAATCTTCAGGGATTGAATTAATCCCAGAGTTAACGGAAAATAGGATTAATGTCGAATAAATAAGTACCGTAATGCAATGGAAGCTCGCAGTACGCGTCATGTTTAAATGCTTTTAAGGTGGGTCTAGGCTAGAGGAGCCGAGGACAATCCGAGCTCGAAATCGTGTAGTGTCGCTTGTGCTCGACTCCTCTAGAGTCGGTCCACATTACACGAATTTGAGCTCGGCTTGTGCTCCGCTCATGCTTGGCTCCTCTAGCCTAGACACACCTTTACGAAACAATTACCTTATGACCTTGGTATCCTGTCCATCGATTTATAATTAACTAGCTGACCCGGCGAACTTCTTACCGACTAAGAGGCAAATCTCAGTCAGTTTTTCTTTTAAAAAACTTAACTTTGTCTATCGATTGCGATGAAACAAAGCCTAAGGGCGGAATTCACCAATAAAACTAATCGCGTTTTAACGTTTGGCTCGCATAATTGCACTTAGCCGCTGTCACAACAAAAGAAAAATACAGACAAGTGACACTAGTGACAGCGGCTAAACGCGATTATGCGAGCCAAACGTTAAAACGCGATTAGTTTTATTGGTGAATTCCGACCTTAGTGATATATTTAGTTACACACAATTTTAATGTATAAAAGTTATCTACATCGATTTCGTACATTTTACGTGATGCGCGCACAACTGAAAACTTTACAGATTTATTATATGTATAGATGATTGGTAAGACCTGAATTCTTTGTTCTTCTTCAATCTAATCCTAGATTAGGAAGTGACAATTTAATAGGCACTAAATTACTCATTTACAACTAACGTTTGCTCATGATTTCGTCAGCGTTCATGACAGTTACAGTTACAGCCGATATCCGTGGTTACAGCGGACGCGAAATCGAAGCCACATGAATAGCCTATACTTTTTTGAGGTTCAAGCTTACTATGTACCAAATTTCATCAAAAATAGGTTCACTAGTGTAATAACAGACATACAGAGTTACTTTCACATTCATTATCTTCCTGCCCTTGTTCCTTTGACTTGGGGTCGGTGCAATACGGTTTTTTCTTCCATTCTGTCCTATCATGTGAGACTTGACTTGAGTGACTTGATTGCTGGGAGATGGATAGATGTGTGTCGTGAATGTCTAAGGTTTTGTGAGAAGATGGATAAAAAATAAGTTAAAATTGTTTCATTTGTTTTGAGGGATAAAGTATGTGTATTTTCTTTTTATTTCTAAATTATATATTAGTTAGTTCGTTTTTTTTTTTCTTCACTGTGTATAGATTTGTTATTAGGTTATTATTGTTTATATTAAATGTATTTTTTTAGTTTGTAAGTTTCTACTGTACAACGCCTTGGACACCCTCTGTAACGTTGTACAAGTGCTTGTAAATAAATAAATAAAATAAATCATCCATCACGCTATCACTAACTCCCTTTTCTTTTGTAACACTCCTCACACAATCCCTCTATCTTTTCTTTGTATACTCTTAACTCGTATAGTAATGCGTTACATCTCTTCACATGACCATACCAAGACAAACAATTCCTATTCAACTTTTATGTTACTTCCCCTTTTAAAAAAAATATAAACTAGTGCTTGACTGCAATCCCGCCTGATGGTAAGCAGTGATGCTATCGTTGATGGTGATGTGCACTAGTTTTTTAAGTATGGATTTATTTATTTAATTTTTAATATATTAAGTATGGATGACTGATAAGACCTAATAGTTAAGCTTGACTAAATTCTTTGTTTTTCTTCATTCTAATCCTAGATTAGGAAGTGACAGTTTAATAGGCACTAAATTACTTATTTACAATGTATGGCTTGATTATGTCTGTACGTCACACGGATCTAATTTTCCATGGAATAAGTGACGAATCAGCTATTGCTCGCGGATTTATATCACGGAAGTTGGAATTATGATATTTTATGATATCGGATCCAATAAATATCGTGATGGGTTAAGGCACCCGCTTCACCAATGTGAATTGTTCAAATATATTTTTTTTTTGTTTTTAATTATTGATGGTTCGCGTTCCGAATGGGAATCAGGAATGAGGATATCCGCAGGAGAACCAAAGTCACCGACATAGCGCGAAGAATCACCAAACTTAAGTGGCAATGGGCAGGGTACATTGCTCACAGAACAGATGGCCGTTGGGGCCGAAAGGTTCTGGAATAGCGACCACGTACCGGAAGTCGTAGCGTTGGACGGCCTCCTACAAGGTGGAAAGATGACTTGGTAACGGTTGCGGGAATCCGATGGATGCGAGACGCACAGGACCGGTCATTGTGGTGACACTTGGGGAGGCCTATGTCCAGCAGTGGACGTCTTTCGGCTGAAATGACGATGGCATGTGCCACATGCCATAAAAATCTTTCGTCGGTCGGTGACTGACGGTGAGCAATAGGTAGCTCGCCGTCCGACCGTCCGACACGACGGCGTGTACTGTTCCACGCGCGCCTTAAAATGTCAGCAAACCGTAGGAGCCCAGTAAAATCGAATCCTACTGGGACTAAAGAAAGAACAGGAGTGGGTTTTTAGTAAGATTTTCCCACCTAAAATAAACTGTATGAAGCTACATTTGACAGAAAAATAGTTTACTATCTAAACAAGTAACCTTAAAGGTATCTTTTGAACAGTTAGCTATCGCAGTCAGTACGTACCGAGATTGAGAAGTCTAGATAACGTTTTTTATCAATGATATATGACATAGTAATCGAGTTGTAATTTTTAAAAATTCTGTGTTTGAAAAATGTTATTTATGATTATAAACCACGATGTCATACTTATCAAAATTTTAACGCCCCGCATCATCTCCGCACGGGTGTTACAAATCTTTGAAATTACCGGCTTTTCTCTACTATAATATGCATGTAGTATACACCCAAACCTTCCCCATGAATCGGTCTACCTATTGGTAAATATCGAATGAAAATACGTTCGATAGTTTTTGTGTTTATCGCGAACATACAGACTGATGCTTTTTGTTTTTAGCTGAGAAATCATCTAATGACATCTCCCGCCCTTTTCGTGTCATACTCGTCTTTGCCATTTTCCCAGGGCCCCGGGAATCTCTTTCGCATCACCCATGGCCCCTGTAGGCTTTGAGGCCCCAGTAGGCTTCAAAAAGGGGACTCACCGCCATAATTGTGGCGTGCCCGCCCTTTACCTCAAAGGTAGGACCTAATCATCATTTAGGAAGGAAATCATCTAATGACATCTCGCGCTCTAGGGTGGAGTGCCAGGGCGTATCAGACTTTTACTAAGTACACCAAAGCTGTTTCAATTGCTCTTTGCGTTTTAGGACTACGGGTAACTTTTTCAGAAGTCAAACCATGACCTAAGTAGACGTCGGCCTTGCTGGGCCATCATCCTTACGGTATTACTGATATTTCTTTGAGGCACGCGTGGATCACTACGCGCCGTCGACGACACGGGCTCGGTTCGGCCGATTACCGGACGGCTGGACGGCGAGCTACCCATTCTGAGAGCTCGTCGCTTGCAAGATCACGTGACGATGGCTGGTAGTATATTATTATGTAGGGGTTTTGGTTAACTTCTGCAGCAGCCTCGTTCGTTAGCATTACTGTTTCGCAGAAGGAGACGACCGTCGCGGCCCATTCCTCCTCGTTCCGGACCATGGTCTGAACCAGGAATTTGACATCCGGTAAATGTCATCATCATCTCATCATCTTCCTGCCATTGTCCCGTGTTATTTGGGGTCGGCGCAACACGTTTTTTTCTTCCACTCTGCCCTGTCACTCGTCATGCTATCACTAACTTCCTTTTCTATCATATCACTCTTCACACAAATGAGAAAAAAAAAAAATGAAAATGTCCAAAACGTAAAAAAATATGGCCGACTTTGCTTCAAGCAAAGTCAGCCATATTTTTTTCTTGAGAGTACATGTGGAACATTCACACTTCTGTATCAATGCAATAAAATGATATTTTTTTGTTCAACTGATATCAACTTTATTACTGCAATTAACACGTGTTTATTGACTGATTACAGCGCCCAAAAACATGCAAATTTATAGGCGAATATTACTGGGATTAGGAAATATCTATTTCTGATCAGGAAGACTAAAGTTACGGCGAATTTTGATTAAAAGATGGAATTTGTAACTTTATAACTGTTTTCTTATTTATTTTCCAAAGTAAAACAGCATTTTTAGATACGTCTGCACTGACAATCAGCTCACTAAACGCCATACAGCATAATATAATAAGTCACCAGGCAAATAGAGAAGTGAAACATGTTCCAATTTTTTTTTTGCAAATGGCTGAAATTTAATATAGGCTGGCTTGGTGCTTTTGCGAGATATGAGTATACATGGGGATTGATGGAGAGGGAGAGGGAGGCCAAAGAAAAGATGGATGGATTGCGTGAAGAGTGATATGAATGAAAAATTATTTATATGTATCTAACTATGTATTTACTATTGTAAGTATTTGCTTCTTTTCTGTTTGTTTATTTATTAAACTGCACTTGCCATGTTATGTCTCTGCACCACCCTAAGGTCGACTGGTAGAAAATGCCTAAGGCACTAAGGCTTTGTACAGTGTTATGTGTATAAAGTTTCAGTTTCTTAGTTTGTCGCATTACATCCTATTAAATGTGGAGGGTACGAAGACCAACGTAACGACAAATTTGCGGGGATACCGGACGATTTCCCGCGAAGCGGCGAGCCTCCTTGCTGGCCAGCAACCATGGGATCTGGAAGCAACAGGCCTTGCACACATGCACGATCTGCGCATGGAGATGCAACGCCGGGGCGAAACTCCACTGCCGCGACAAGTCGCGGCATGGCGGGCAGAGTTCCGGCGGGGTCTCATGGTGGAATGGCGACAGCGACTATCGCAACCCAGTGCTGGGCACGCCATAATCATGGCGGTACTTCCCCTCTTTGAGGAGTGGCTGGAAAGGCAACACGGCGTCCTTACCTTCCGCATGACGCAGGTCCTCACCGGACATGGTAAGTTCGGGAGGTTCCTGCACCGGATCCGTGCGGAAGAAACGCCCGGGTGTCACCATTGCGTAGACCGCCCGGAGGACACGGTGGAACACACAGAAAGGTGTGCCCCGCTTGGGCAGAGCAACGCCGTGTCCTCTTGGGGGCAATCGGCGGCGGCGATCTCTCGCGTCGGGCCTTGGTACAGGCCATGGTCCGGAGCGAGGAGGAGTGGCAGGCGGTCGCCTCCTTCTGCGAAGCAGTAATGCTAGCAAAGGAGGCGGCCGATCGCGTGAGGCAACGGTCCTCACGCCCCAACCGCCGCAGGGACTCCGATCCCGATTTCCGGCCACCGTAGGCGCGGGCTTGCGGACGGCGAGCAATGGGTGGCTCGCTGTCCGGCCGTCCGGTAATCGGACCGAGCCCAAGTCGTCGACGGCGCGTACTGTTTCACGCGCGCCTCAAGGAGATGTCAGCAACTGTAGGGGCCCAGCAGGGTCGAAGCCTACTTGGGCCAAGGGTCTGATTCTGAAAGGAAGACTCGGCCCCGGTACGTAAGGCAACGAGGGAACAGGAGTGGGTTTTTAGTCAGTAAAAGTCTGACACTATCTCCCGCCCCGCCCAAGAGCGGGGGATGTCATAAGATGATTTTCCCACCGGAAAAAAAAAAAAAAAAAAAAAAACGACAAATTGAAAAAAAGGAAATATAAGTTGAAAGGTTGGAGTCTTTTGAGTTGTGGGTACCGACTCATTATCTGGAGACTTTCATGAAGGAGGAACATGGACTTTGACCGACGGTGACAAGTGTCGTGTATCGGCGTTTTCGCGGTAGGCTACGACTCAGCGCAATATGTCGCCGACCCGACATAAATAATAGAAAGATTAATAAATATATTAAATACACCACAAACTACCTGCGTATCTTTTTTTCTCCTTCTCTGTCAAATCCATCCAAAGGTTGTCTGTAAGAGATCGCTTTTAGCGATAAGACCGCCCATTGTGACACCCTATTAATGTTAATTTTCTAATGTAAATTGTATTTTTGGTGTACAATAAAGAATATCTATATCTATCTATAAATTAGTTGGAATGTTATATAAGTAAAGCACAGGATTGGTGCCTGAACACATTGACGCAGGGCCGCGGCAGACCACGAAGGAGATGGCGGAACGACCTGGATATCTTCCTTAAGAATTGGAAAGAAAAAGCGAGGAACCGTCATTGGAAGGAATTGCGGAAGGCGTTTACCCAGCTTTGAGACAATACGGGCTAAATGTTACTAACATGTATCTATTATTTACTATTTTTAAGATTATTCTCAGTGGCAGATTTACAAATTGTGAAGGCATAGGCTATACAGTTTTTGCCGCCCTTGCCTCTACAATTGTCATCTCCTGCATTATTTTTACAATCCAAAAATTTCGTTGAAATTACAAGTAAAATATTTTTTTAGGATTCCAATTGAATTTTTCTACCCTTGGAATGTACAATGACAAGTGAGAGAGGAAAGTCATCAGTAAAATTGATTGCAGACTTCTATCTGTGAGACATCAGAAAACCGTCATGCGAAAATCCTTTTGATTTCTATGAGGTGGCAAAAAAAAAATCGGTCCCCAAATTTGCCGCCCCAAAAATCTGCCACCCTAGATTCAAGCCTACTCAGCCTGCTGGTGAATCCGCCACTGATAATTCTGTGCAGTGTCTTAAGCTAGAACTAAATTAGACCGACGCACACGTCTAACACGCCTGATTTGTACGTAGAACGACGTGTAAGCTCTACAAGTCTAGTTTCCTTATAAATTGTATGGAGACCGACGCGCCCAGATCGGCGTGTGTGGCACACGTGTGAGCAGTGTAGTTCTACCTTCATTGATTAATTAGGCGGTACGAATTTTGCCGGCTCAGCTAGTTTTGAATAGGTATATTTATACGCAATTGGGTTAATACCCAATAATACAAAAAAAAAAAATTGTACAAATATATTTTTTTATATTTTATACCGAATAGCAATGTAACACTAAAAAATCTTTTTTTCGAAAACAACATTCAAATTGAAAAATGAAGCAGGAATTAACATTCCAAATATTAATTTGAGGAAAAGTGGGGTTGTGGTGGGAATATCTCGCTATCTCTTTTGAGCACATGTAAACTGACGGCAGTCCACTCAAATCTGTATGGTTCTTTCTTCAAAAGACCATCTCAGACAAATCTGCACTGTTCTCATGTGATTTGACCATTACATATTAACTGTATGGACTTTAAAAGAGACTTTGACCCCTGAGTTTGTTTCGGTGTTTCTTCTCAGGGTAGTCAGCTAGGAAACACCGGCCTCATCTAGTTTAAAATGACAAAAAAAATTGACGTGTAAAAGTGTTTTTTTAAACCTACTTACAAAATAAATATCATTTATCAGTGACGTCACATTTCAGTATATGCAACCTCTTATTTGACAGATTTGAAAGGTTTAAAAAGGTGTGCTCAGGGTAGTTCTAGCTTTATTGTGCCTGAGTGGCATCGGCTATATTCAAATCATTATTTTCCTTTTCCCAACTGTGTTGGGGTTGGCTTCTAGTCTAACCGGATACTGCTAAATAAATACCAGTATTTTATATGGAGCAAGTGCCTATCAGATCTCCACAACCCAGTTACTAGGCAACACAATCCTTTCTGGATAGACTGACGGACAGACTTTCTGGTGTTGTTCTACCAGTAACAACTGTCAAAGGTCTACGGGCGCCGACTCGAGCCCCCGAGCACCCATGAAAAATAAACAGTGGGTGCCGAGCACCCCTGAGAATAGACATCAAGAATTAGATCAGCCGCCTTTTAGGGATGGGCGTTTTTTCATTACCCGACGACCCGTTTAGCGCAGTGGTTTAGAGCGCCGGTTGAGACTCAAGGGTCGCGGGTTCGATTCCCTCACCAACACAAATGTTTGTTGATGAGACAGATATTTGTGTTAGGTATTTGGGTGTTTGTGGTACCTTCGTTGTTCCTGGTTTCCATAGTACAAGGGAAAACCTTAGTTTGGGAACAGGACAATGTATGTGATATTGCCTCAATTTAGTATTTTTTAACGATGTGGGCAACGGATGCCAGTTACTGATGCGCCGGTATCCATTAACAAAATGTCGATCAATGTGCATTTCTCTTCTCACACTTTGCCACTTGTTCATGAGCACCCCTGAGGTTTTCTCAAAGCCACGCCCCTGACAACCAGGACTAAAGGCATTACATGCTTTCCAAGGCACGGGGTGTCAATTATGTCCAAGATGCACTTATATGTACTTTATATGAATTGAAAAATTCATATTGGTTCTTGCTCGGTTTCAAACCTTTAACCTCATGCATTAGAGGCGGGTGCCTTAACCCATCATTACATTTATTTATTCGATCTGATATCATAAAATATCAAAATTCTAATTGATACAAATCTGCAAGTAATAGTTGATTTGTCAATAACTTCATAGAATATTAGATTTGTGTGACACATGAATTTAATCAAGCCATGTTAGATAAGTAATTTAGCTAATTAGCTTATTAAATTGTCACTTCCTAATCTAGGATTAGCCACTAGGCCATCATGATGCTATATTTAATTATGATTAAATAATAAAATAATGTTTCGACACCCAGCAAAGTGGGTACGGGTTAGCCAGTGTATTATAGAAAAGCAACTTCAGATTTTGAGCTTTAGAATTCAAATTGGAAGACAGGCATCACAAAATCTAGTTACCTACATCACTGGGAACTAGTTCTAAATGTTATTTGTATGTTCTTATAGTATTTTTATCCGGTTTTATCGACATCATCTGATTCCAATGTAAGGGTACTAGGAATTCCATAAACCGTTTACTGAAGTCTCACGGTTAAGGAAAATAATAATGTTTTTACTTCCACAGTACTGGCAAGAAAATGGGTATTTAAGTTTGTTTTAATTTAGGCCATATTTGTTTGAAATTAGTAACCTTAAATAAATGAAAAAAAAAGAGAAATTATGCTAAAAATTTGAAATAAAAACGAAAAAGAAATAAAGTGGAAATTTTATAAAAAAAACACAGTTTCAAAGTTTGTGAAACCGTCTGATTTTTAGAATTTTTGCAGAAAAATAGTGGACTAAAATAACTTATCAGACCATGACTGAAATTATTCAACAGGTAAGAATCCAGTAGGTTTTTGATAAATCTATTATACATCAGAGCCAATATATTCCATTATATGCCATTTCACACTTAGTGAAATGGCATTTTAAATTACTTTCCATTTAGTTACAAATTCTTATAAAAATCGACTAGAGAAAGGATTAAAACCATACCGAAGATGTCCGCCTGTTCCGGTTTAAAGTATTTATCTTATCTGGATCACTCATTATGTTAACTTTGCACTAACTTCTATAATTAAATCTAATATCACGATTTACAATAACAAATTAATAAATTGAAAAGCAGTTCACACAACGACAGTTAAATTGACACTGACAGAAAAACATGCCGGTTTCGCAATGTCAAAATGTCACTGGTGATAACATAAGACCATGACATTCTTATCAAAAAATGTTGCCACTTAAGGCAATCTCTGCTAATATAGTATAATATTTATAGACTCTGTAGTGCTAGAAACTCGCGGCGTTAACGTCGCGCAAATATCTACGCAACGCTAACGTTCCGCAGATATTGGAGATGCGCCAGTTCAACGCTCGTAAGACGCCAGTGAGATAGCGGCATTAGACGTCGCGCCGTGTCGTGATAACGTGGCCAAACTCTTAAACTTCACCGTAGGACTTGTAGGTACTATTACTTATTTTTTGTCGTAGGCGCCGGTTTATGGAGCGGCAGCAGCAGCTATCCGTTAAGGACTAAGCCCGAGTCAAGCTCACGAGGATTTAGCAAAATTGACAGGGCCAGTTAGAGCCAACGCCTGCCAGGGCTGCGAATTATTCGAAAAAGTCCACAATCCTCGCATTTAAGTGCACTGGGTTTTAGTCAGTAAAACAGTCTGACGTTCCCTCTTGCACCACTCAGAGCGTGAGAAGTTATTTGATGATTTCCTAAGTAAAAACTTTTTACAAAAAAGAAAAATATAACTGTCTTCAATGTAAAAAAAAAAATTGACGGGATTTATCGTAATCGCTGAAAGGTGCTCTGGAGTGACGCCACTTGCACGTGGAGTTGCCGAGAAGCAAATAGTGTATAACTATCAAACACACAAATTAGGTACTTTTTAGTTAGCGTTCCCCCGCCAAACGCTAAGTACAAATTGTATGGCAATGCCTGCGGAGAAGTCACGTTACAAGGCAAGGGGCGTGCAGTTTTTTGACAGGTAATGCCATTGTCATACATTTTGGTTTAGCGTTTGTCGGGAACGCTAACAGAAACTTTATGTACGTGTGAACTGAAGGACCATACAGGTATGTAGCAAAAAAAAAATTATTTAGTAGTAGGTACACTTAAAACAATTGTAGAACAAATCTGGGAATTTCTAAATCAATAGACTAAAAACTACAGCCCTTAAAGTGCGGTCCCTCAGTTCTCACAGACCATCAGCCATATTTCGAAAATTATCAGACAAATTGAAGTATTGTGACTACAGACATTTAGTAGAGAATTCATAAAGATATTTACTGAATTTCAGACTACAAAAAACCAAAGATAAAAAATATATAACGACTAAACTAAGTTACGAAATGTTTTAAGATTCTTACTAAAACTTTATGTAGAAAAAAAAAATAAAAAACTAAAACCCGACTACGACAAAAAAAACGACGCTGAAAAAGTATCAAACAAGATTTTCAGGAGTTGAAATAAACAAGGTAACTGACAAAACAAGAACAGAACAAAAAGAAAAACCGCATTAACAGCTATTAAAGTGTTTTGGTTGGTACCTATAACGTGTGACTGCGGCTGCAAAGAAGTTTATCAACACTATAACGTACCCATAACAGTCTACCCGAACACAACGATCAATAAAATCGTCCGTAGAAGTTATACTTATTTACCTGTATTTTCACAACATAAATGTCGTAGCCAGGGGCGTAGCTAGGCGACTAACGGCCCTGGGGCAAAAAACATTAGGGCCCTTTTTTACATGGGAAATTATCAAATAACTACTCGGCTTTGGGTGGAGCGGATGGGAGTATCAGAGTTTTAATGACTAAAACGAGTCGCCAGTTGATTTTGAATTCGGGAGAATTTTCCACTAGTTCAAAAAGGATTGCTTGTCTAGTTTTGTGGGCCTCCAAGCTTGGGGGCTACGGAACACTGCCCCACCTAACCCTTCGGTAGCTACGCCAGTGGTCGTGCCTAGTAACTAGCATCAGCCACCCGAATCAAATAGGTACGTTAACAATTAGAACTCCTTTCAATGAGAACCCTACAGCTTAATAAGTGGATAAAACTGTCTGAACGTGAGTCGCACTTGCTTTGGAAGTTCCGTATGTTGTATAATTAACCGACTTCAAAAAAAGGAGGAGGTTATCACTTCAATGGTATTTTTATTTTTTATGTTTGTTACCTCAGAACTCCGTCGATTATGAACCGATTTGCAATTTTTTTTTCCTCTTAAAGGATATGCTTGCGAGACGTTAACAAAATAAATTACTAACGAATTTCGAAAGAAAGAAAACGGTCTAATTATACAAAAAATATTGCAAAACCAATGTGTTAGAAAAAAAAAAAGGAAAAAGTATATATTACAACAAATGTGAAGCAGTTAAAAGTCAAAGCATTTCACCAGGGGGCTACATGTGCAGAAGCAGTCATTGCCAAACAAGCGTGTCTTCGACATAGTCTTTAACATTGTAATACGCTTTTTTAGTTAGGACACGCTTAATATGGGATTTGAACTTTTCCTCGCTAAGTTCAGTCACAGCCTTTGGCAGTTTGTTATAGAAGCGTATGCTGTTTACTAAAAATGACTTGCTGGTCTAGCTAATCTCCATTTGGGTAACATAATTTCGTGTTTACTACGCGTATTTATGTTATGAAAATCGCTTCTAATTTTGAAAAGTCCTAGGTTTTTACGAAAATACAAAATACTTTATAAGATATAAAGAGACGGCAGAGTCAGTATATCGATTTCTTCAAATTTATTTCAGAGGGACTCGCGAGGACCCATTTATAAATAGCAAACAAAAAAAACCCACTTCGCTAAAAAAAACACTAAAAGGAAAGTCAGTGTTAAATAAGAAACAAAGAGAAACACCGACTTCCAAAATTAAAATGATTTTGATTCTTTTAGTGTTTTTTTTTAGTGAAGTCGGTTTTTTTTTTAAAGTTTTAAATGACTACGCTGCCCTACAAAGCCAATAAGCGGTAACTCGAAAAAAGTGAGTTAGATAAAAAAAGGATTTTGTAAAGAGCGATTAACATCACTTTTGTAGTGTATACAAAAAGCTTTTGCTTGTGGCTTCACCGGCTTGGTGTGTTCTTAATGCTCTTAATGTGATCCATTTTTTGACCTAAACTGGATTGTTAAAGGGATGGAGCTATATAGGGTGTATAGCTCCATCTCTCTCGCTCGCAAGCCTGACATTTTGACACGTGCGATGCAAGGCCCTTGAAGTCTTTTTTTATGTTCTAGACTATATCTCAAATTAAATTCCATTATTATCGGTTAACGCTGTTTTTAATATCGTGCGGGTTTGCTCCGCATTCAGAAAATCGTTTATACCGCGTACATCGAAGGACTGGAACAATTTGCCTGCTGCGGTCTTCTCGTCCAACTATAATTTAGGTGTCTTAAAGGCTAGAGTGAATAGGCTCTTAATAAACTAGTGCGCCTGACCATCAATGATTGCATCTCCGCTTACCATCAGGTGGGATCGCAGGCAAGCACAGGTTTATATCAAATTAAAAAAAATAATTCGAAATGCAAAAAAACGCGTCCCGCGTGCGTATTGTAAGCATTACAATAAATACTTACATGAAACGGACATTTGAAGGGGCTTACGCGTGTGGGGCAATTCCGCACGTTTGATCAAAACCGCACGATATTAAATATACCCTTAGTGGTTTGGGGGAGAAGACGTTATCAATAAAAAGGGTCATTTTCGCATTTATAATGTAACTAAGTACGGGTTGTTTCGTCGAGTAGCCTATGTGATGTGGAGTATTTTAAGCATTTCAATGCAAAAAAATAACAGAATAGGGCTGTCAGGCAATGTTGTAATTTTAACAAGCTAGCATCACACTTTATACTTACTATATTTTTGTATTATAAAGACGGAAGTTTGTGTTTGTTACTTCTTCACACTGGAACGGCTGAACTAATTTTAATGAAATTTAGTACACGGGTCTTAGAATATTTTATTTTTTAAATATTTGTTACCGGCCAAATTCGATTTTAGAAATGAATTAGTTTCGCGTAGGCCAAACCCGATATATTAGTCCAAGAGTGAGCGAACCGAGCTTAGAATATTAGGGCACCTCGACACGGGCAGGTTAGGTTAGAAGACTAAGGTGGGAGCGGAGCGGAACGGTGATCCCTCTTTTTGTGATTAAATGGCGTGTTTTTTTCACCAGCCTTTTTATAAGAGCAGGAAAGATATACAGCGCAGTGCAGCTCGAATGTTTCCAATTGTATGGTTAACCCAGGACTTCGACGTCACATCTATCACGAATCTTCACCATGCCGCTGAAAATGAAAATACTATTTCACTCACTGTTTTTTAGCAAAACCTAAGCTTTGCTGCGACGACTAGCATCGCATAACTGCAGGTTTTTATCTCTACAATACGTGTATAAAACAGAAATACAACATTTTACACATAAATAACATTGCTTGGTTATTGGCAAAACTAACATGTCAAAAGAAAAATAACTTTGAAGGGATTAAGATTTGGATGTTTGAAAATGGATTAATAGTAAACCGACAAAAAATTCCACCGCTGGGGGTCCAGAATCATGTATCATGGATCCGTGGTATTCATTTGTGCGTCGATGTCAAAGACACCGTGTGACAGACAAGCTACCGTCCTCGGCTTCGCCCTCGTGATACCTACGTTGGTAAAAAGTATTGCATGTCATGAAAAGGTAACGAATGAACAGCCAGACAATAGTAAATTAGCATTAAACTGTTGGACGGTCTGCCTGACAAGCAATTAGATAAGAGACTGAGTATTCACGACGCACAATTCGGGTTTAGGCCTGACTTGTCTACTGAAAGTGCTATACTCAGCCTAAAGCAGACCGTTCAATACTACAAGCATATACGTACTCCGGTGTATACCTGCTTTCTTGATCTCTGAAGGGCTTTTGACCTAGTGCCTTATAAAGTCTTTTAGGATAAACTCATGGAAGCTGGTAGGTATACCTCAGGCTTTTTTCAGTACTGGTACCCAAATCAGGTGAACAATGTTCGATGGAGTGATGTTCTTTTAGACACGTACAGGATGGAGTGCGGAGTAAGATAGAGGCTGAGCTCACCCAAGCTATGAAATCTGTTCGTGAACGAGCTAATTGCTGAGTTCAGCAGCACATCTCTCGGTTGCAAAATTGGAAAAGTGAGTGTCAACAATTTAAGTTTTTTAGTTAGTTAGCTGATGACATGGTGTTGCTGGGTTCAACGGCTAGTTCAATCAGGAAGATGTTGCGTATGTGTGAAAGGTATGCAGCCAGACACAGCCTGGTGTATAATATAAAAAAATTAATTGATTTTTAAGGTTCCTGTAAAACCAGTGCTGACTTTCAACGGTGAGCCGCGAGTGTCTCAATTAAAATATCTCGGCCATTACATAACTGAGGACCTTAGAGATCAGGTAGATATGGAACGTGAACGTAGGGCGCTAGCTGCTAAGTGTAACATGTTGGCGCATAGGTTTACTCGGTGTAGTACAGAAGTTCTGTACTTGGCTTAGGTAGGGGAGGTTAGCTCAAAGCAGCCACCTTAACTTTGAGTTAAAAAAAAAGACGGGTTGCACTCCGGGAGTGCCGGCAGAAGTGAAAACTTGATTTTTAACGTTGAGCATGTTTGATATTTTGGAATGGTTAGGGAATAATTTTGCACCAATTGCTTTATCAGTATAAAAGTACTATCATTTATGTGGTAGAATACAATATTCATTTATTGCACTATCGTACACAAACATGACAATTTCGATATTACACACATAAGTTTAGACTGCGGATTGTTGTGATACCGCAAGTTTAATTCATTCATTTAAAAACTAAAGTCTTAACTTCTTGCAGATTCAAGTAAAAATGTCAATTTATTTTTGTAATCCCAGTGATTACAAAAATAAATGAAGTAAATAAATGAATAAAAAGACTTAAAACATAACTTGCGAAATGTGAGTGTACTATTCGGTGCACCCCTGCCTGAGCCTTCGGGGATTACAGGATGTTATGTTATCATTGAATCCTGCCTAAAGAATTTGTAATTAAAAGTGTGGAAGTAATCTGTCGCACATAAAAATGTGTGCGATACATCTTTTCACAGGCGCTTAGTAAGCACGTAAGCAGGAACGTCACATTCGATCTTACTACAGAATTAGCTGAGAATTTATCGGTTTCCTATACCAATAACACTCGTGCTTTTTAACTTACTTGTAAATACTTGTAATCAATTTATTTTTAAAGCAGATTTAAATAAACTGAACTTTATTTTATCAAACAACAAACGCCTTAGTGAAAATGTTTAGCAATTTAATACTCGGAAGGTACTTATTGCGATTGAACGATTTCCTTTTTTATTTTATTATCATGATTGTGATTGCATCTTAAAAGCCTTCACAAGTACTTTTAATAGCTACTAGATACTAAGAAAGCTGCAAACTCAAAGACAACACTGTCTTATTGATTTTAGAATCTCTTGTCATTATGCGTCAATCAATAAAATTGCAAGGAAATACGGAATTTTAGCTACACTAACATACCTACAGGTACGTAACGTTTGTAAATAGCACGTAAATTGCCTTCGTAGTTAGCACGGTGCGAATCCCCCAAAGACCACGGTTCTATCACAATCTTAAGGACGATGAAGATAGCCAGAGGACTAGGTTTCGCGGCGCTGCGCCGGCGCGCGGCGGGTGGCAATTTATTTAATAGATTTGTCAGCTTTATCCCTAAAGCATTAGGTTCAAAGTTGATTGGAAACATTTAAAAATTTCTTTAAATGATTTTAAACCATAAGATGTTGAAAGTTAAGTTCAAAATCGAATGAGAAAATTTGACTGGTGGCCGTCTTACGCTTTTTCGATCAGGTCACGTGTCCTGACGCGAGTTTAAGATTTTATACCCATTACAGAAAAAGTGCTCAACGCCGCTAAAGAAGTTTTCACTTCAAAAAACGACGTTAATTACAGATTTTTCAAGAAAGTAATATACTACTAGGTAGATAATTTATTAAACTTCTATTATGTGTAAATCAAATTTGACCAAAAGTTAAAATTACTTTAAAATTTGTTTGTTACGAAAAGTTGTCTAAAAACCGCTTTGCCGCGCTGCCTAAAACGGCCATAGGGGTAAGGGCAACGTGGCCAGCATAAACGCACCTGATCTGACGCGCCTGATCTGCTTACTGTGCTAGCGCGTTTCTTTGTCTCGGACAATTACTGGCGCGGCAAAAAGCACAGAATGTTTGCTGTACCTTAGTGTCGCACTGTTGCCCGTACGCAGTCTCCAATACCTCGCACTTTGGCTGCATTAAATGATCTCTTGGATTCCTATCCAACAAACGATCTGTTTGCGGATGAATGGAAGATGATTTTATTGGTATGTCAGAAGTACTGTGAGAGGAATTGATATAAGTGTACATGTTGTTTTTAACCTAAAACTTTTTGTTTAATTGCTGGTTGTTTAACCGTTGTAATTAATTAAATAATAAATAAATAAATAAACATTCACATGAAATGTATAGTTTTTAATGGCATATTGTGTCGTGTTTGATGAAATGAAAATACTAAATATTTGGTTTAAAAATATATTTATTAAAAATAACGATTGTTGTTAGCTAGGAATCAGTTTCTAAATTGTCATTACTTAAAAATACCCTCAAACGAAATAGATTCAGTTAAAAATATTTATTTTGTATCCATGTTTGCTTTGACTAGGTACAAACACTGTGGTTGTACAACCAGGCTAAAAAAAATAGGGCTCTCATTTAGATGCCAATGTATACTATATATTCTATAATAAACTTTATGTTGAGGACGAAAAGGCTTGGGATTGACCTGCTCCAGTATGCAATACAATTGTTGTCTTATTTTTCGTACCGGGGCCGAATGTTCCTTTCAGAATCAGACTCTTGGCCCCAGTAGGCTTCGACCCTGCTGGGCCCCTACAGTTGCTAACATCTTACGCGCCGTCGACGACTTGGGCTCGGTCCGGACGGTTACCGGACGGTCGGACGGCGAGCTACCCAATGCTCGCCGTCCGCAAGCCCGCGCCTACTATGGCCGGAAATCGGGATCGGAATCCCGGTGGCGGTTGGCGTGTGAGGGCCGTTGCCTCACGAGATCGGCCGCCTCCTTTACTTGCGTTAGTTCATTGGGGCATAATTTATTATTAATTATAGTGTCATAGAGGGTATAGCACATTATTCTATGTGTGACGCTTAATTGGAGTCAAGTATCAGCATCTTGTCACAACTTGTAGCAGACTGGATCTGGAAAGAAACGATGTGTTTTTATTCAAATTAGTTAGTGACGGAAAATTTAGGAAGCTAGTTTTTATGAGGGGTGGTCTACTTGTCTCAGATGATAATGTAAAGTGAAACCACTATGTAGGTCTACCTTACAAAGCAATCAAAATGTTTACCACGTTTGGCTCTCTGATTGGTTAAGAGCTTGGAGCGGGCCAATCGGAGCACCGAACAAAGAAATTCGTTATCGAAATACGCTGAGTGCGACGAACGGTTTTACGTAAACGCGATCGAAACTTTTGTCGCGTTTGACTCTCTGATTGGAGCGCGAGTTTGTTTTACGTTTACTTGTATTATATAGGGTGCCTGGTAATTAGTGACCGATACTTAAACACGTGATTGACCTCATGATTACAAACAACTTTCCCAAAGAAACTTTTTTATATGCTCATTAGTTTCATGACAACAACAAAAAACTGTTTGAAATTCGCGTGCGACCGTTCAACTATTAGCCGCTTAAGGCCGTTGTCTCGTGTACTTGTTGTACTTTACCTACAATAGTGATAGAACACCCGCGCGGCTTACAAACCCATCGGTGTACGTAATCAGTGACTAATGATTAAAAAAAAAAAGTTTGTTTGGGAAAGTTGTTTGTAATCACGAGTACAATCACGTGTTTAAGTATCGGTCACTAATTACCAGTCACCCTATATACCATTATTACTATTTTTAAATTTTTATACTGCACTAGTTTGACTGCGATCCCACCTGATAGTAAGCAGTGGTGCAATAGTTGATGATGAGGCGCACTAGTTTATTAATAGTTGGACGCGAAGACCGCAGCAGGCAGATTGTTCCAGTCCTTCGACAGACAAATATCGAGGTATAAATGACAAGGCGAAACGCTTAGTCCGGAACTTAGAGGTTTCAACAACGTGTGGGAGGAGATACATACCTCTAATTTATAAGACTTCGTTGCCACTGCAACCACGGCCGACATTCGGTGAAGAAGCATTAGAGTTTTTCTAACTTTTTCAATGTTTAGAGTTGGAGCACACATGCTGCAGCTGACGGGCTGGATCCCCCTGAAAAGAGAAATTCAGTTTAATCTACTCAGTGGCGTAGCTAGGTCACTATAACGGCCCTGAGGTAAAAAAAACAGGGACCCTTTTTACAACAAAGTAGTTTTAGGCACTCAGTACGCTGAGTACGACGAATGGTTTTACGTAAACGCGATCGAATCTTATATCGCGTTTGGCTCTCTGATTGGAGTGCGAGTTTGTTTTACGTTTACTTGTATTATATACCATTATTACTATTTTTTTATTGTTATAAACTGCACTGGTTTAACTGCGCAAAGAAGGAACAAGAGTGGGTTTTTAGTCAGTAAAGGCGCCTCAAGGAGATGCCAGCAACTGTAGGGGCCCAGCAGAATCGAAGTCTACTGGGGCCAAGAGTCTGATTCTGAAAGGAAGACTCGGCCTTGGTACGAAAGGCAACGAAGGAACAGGAGTGGGTTTTTAGTCAGTAAAAGTCTGACACTATCTCCCTCTCCGCCCAAGAGCGAAATTTGTCATTAGATGATTTTCCCACCAAAAAAAAAAACTATTTTAACTGCGATCTCACGTGATGGTAAGCAGTAGTGCAATCATTGATGGTCAGGCACACTAGTTTATTAAGAGTCTATTTACTCTAGCCTTGAAGACACCTGAATTATAATCGGACGGGAAGATCGTGGCAGGTAGATTGTTCCAGTCCTTCGATGTACGCGGTATAAACGACAAGGTGAAACGCTTATTCCAGAACATTGAGGTTTCATCAACGTAAGGGTGGATACTCTCCGTACGTCGGGTTGTACGTTAACACACACATAGCACTTCTTCCACAAATTCAGCTCGACGTCCGTATGCCACCACCGGGACCCAGCAGAATATCAGCGTCAGGTATATTTGCCTGACACAAGCTGAGTTGGGCTCCCATTTGATGCAGCCTTGAAGCGCACACCGCACTATGCTATTCATTTCTTGTTTTGTTTGTCTCACAAAACGAAGTACCTACCAATGATTATGTGTTTAATGTAGGTACTCGTAACATTGATGTTTGTGATTGTTTAATTTTTTTTTTTTTTTTTTAATTTATGTGCTTTGTTTTGTCATTTTTATTGTGCTTTTTTGTATTGTCTGTTAATTATTTTTGTGTGCATCAAATAAATGTTATATCTATCTATCTATCTTATAGTCGTACTATACATACCTTTAATTTACAAGACGTCGTTGTCACTGCAACCACAGCCGACATTCGGTGAAGAAGCATTAGAGTTTTTCTAACTTTGTCAATGTTTAGAGTTTGAGCACACATGCTGCAGCTGGCGGGCTGGATCCCCCTGAAAAGAGAAATTCGGTTTAATCTACTCAGTGGCGTAGCTAGTTGACTATAACGGCCCTGGGGCAAAAAACAGGGACCCTTTTTACATGGGGTCATCAAATAACCCCTCACCTACTCTGGGTAGAAGGGGAGAGAGTGTCAGCATGTTACTGACTAAAACATGTTGCCATGATTAAAATACTGATCCAAACTATTTTATTTAGATTTCGAAGGTGGGAGAAGTTTTTGGTAACTCTATAACAGGTTAAAGGGATGACCAGATGGTTGCAAACCAACGTCCCAACCAAGGTGACCTTGCTGGTTTCAATCCGTGTAGACAGCAGTTGTAATCCATGACCTTCAACGCCCTTGGTTGGGAGGCGCGTTTCCCAATCATCGAACGTGTTGGCGCGTGGTTTACATCCATATAGCCGCAACACAAACCCAACACATAAACCAAGGTGACCTTGGTTGGAATGCTAGTTTGCAACCGTCTGGTCACCCCTTTACTGGTAAGGTTTTGGGGCAAAGAAGAGCTACTAAAGGGCTAGGTGAGGCAGTGCCTTAAAATCTGAGTACAAAATAGCAACAAAAATATCATTAAACATTCATCATCATCATCATCATTTCAGCCGAAAGACGTACACTGTTGGACATAGGCCTCCCCCAAGTGCCACCACAATGAACGGTCCTGTGCGTCTCGCATCCATCGTATTCCCGCAACCGTTACTAGGTCATCGGTCCACCTTGTAGGAGGCCTTCCAACGCTACGTCTTCCGGTACGTGGTCGCCATTCCAGAACCTTTTGGCCCCAACGGCCGGCATTAAACATTGATTGTAGCTAATCTAGTTCTTTGTGAAAGAAGATGGACAAACTTCGACTGCCATTGCTATTTCATTGTTGCTGTGTTCCCGTTTGAAGGACCTGGGTGGCCGGTGTGTTGACGGTGCATGAGACATTATAGATTTTTTTTTGTTTGTTATTTGTTTCTTAGGAAAAAGTCAAAATGTGACGTAAACTTCCCAAAAAAGATATGCTACTCTGAGGATCACCACTTAAAAAAGTCTAAAAGTCTGACACGCCCTCTCGCCCTACCTTAGAATGGGAGATATCCAATTTCCCAAAAAAAATATGGTACTTACTTAATAAGGGTTCCGTAGCCAAATGGCAAAAAACGGAACCCTTTTAGATTCGTCATGTCTGTCTGCCTGTCCGTTCGTATGTCAGAGCCACTTTTTTTGAAACTATATGAACTATACCATTGAAACTTGGTAAGTATTCTGTGAATCGTATTAAAATTTCACACAAAAATAGAAAAAAAAACAATAAAATTTGGGGGTTCCCCATACTTGCTTAGAACTGAAACTTTTTTTTTTTAATCAAACCCATACGTGTGGGGTATTTATGCATAGGTCTTCAAAAATTATATTGAGTTTTTAAAAACTTTTTTTCTAAACTGAATAGTTTGCGCGAGAGACACTTCCAAAGTGGTAAGATGTGTCCCCCCCCTGTAACTTCTAAAATAAGAGAATGATAAAACTAAAAAAAAAAAATATATGATGTACATTACCATGCAAACTTCCACTGAAAATTGGTTTGAACGAGATCTAGTTGGTAGTTTTTTTTTAATACGTCATAAATCGTAAACCGCAATTTACCTTACAAGTTTGTACGGAACCCTAAGTGCGCGAGTGCGACTCGCACTTGCCCAGTTTTGATTTTTTGCGAGAGATTGTATCAGACTTTTCGAGTAATTTCCCATGGCCCTAGCAGGTCGGCCCTGGTGGGCCCCTTCAGTTTTGCTAACAACTCTTTGAGGTGAGCGTGGTACACAAGACGCCATCGATGTCTGAACTCCGTCCTTACCGGACGGTCGGACGGCACAGTGATATTGGAGATCAGTTACAGTTAGAAGCCTTCGAAAAATGGAGCAATACAATGAGATGCCTACTTATCGAAATAAGACTGAATTCATCAACCCGGGCTGTGCAAAACATACTAAGTAGTTAATAACATACCATTTTTGAAGCACCGTCTAATGATGGCACCTTTTTTATGGTAAACCATCATGCTGAATGAACACATCCACTGTAATAAGAAAAATAATGATTAAATAAACTTGAGGTGAGACGGCATTTCACGCCAGAACAGCTGCTCAACCTTTATCAAGCGCAAGTTCGGTCGTGTATGGAGTACTGGGGCAATAGTCTGCTATTTTTATAAATTCGTCATTCCAACACGATCCCATTGTCATTTTGTTAAAAGTTCGTAATCTGATAATTCATAATGGTCGATCATTGATCGGTCAATGATCTTGTGGTAGAATGACAATATCGAGCTGTCTCGAAATAAATTAAAAGCAATAATTGCACAATGACGTTCTAATGGTAGGTCACTGATCAAAGGAACTGTCAAAATTTTAGCAGACTACCGCATACGTCAAATATTCATTTGTCATTATGTACGAGACTACCATTCTATGCCATTTCTTTCAATGGAGTGTCAGTGGTTGACCATTGGAAAGTCATAATGACGCCATTATATTAGTAGATTACCAAACTTGGTCAAAATCAACAATTATGAAGTTAATGATAGACCATTCTGATAGTATTGCAATAGCAGACTTGAGGCCCTGCTTTCATCTTTGGGATGGGTCTGCCAAATACCAGCTTGATGTACTAGAGTCGATTGAGAAGCGAGCCAAGAAGATCATTGGCAATGATGCACTGGTTGAGTGGAAACTCCAAAGCCTTGGGCGTCGACCCTGAGTTGCTAGTCTGTCGGTTTTCTATAGTTTTTAGTTTTCATTTCGGGGAGTGTGTACTGGAATTGCACAAACTAATTCCGCCGAGCCCGTTCCATAATCGGACCACTAAACGTACGGCGTTGCGCCACCGTTACACGGTAGATATTTCACCCATACGTAGAAAGCGTTTTGGGAACACATTTATTGTGCGTACAGCTAAGGAGTGGAATTACCCGCCGGAGTCTGTGTTACAACTTAGGGGTCTTTAAGTCAAGAGTGAATAGGTTATTTCTAGGCAAGCGTACTCCATCGTCGACCGCATCATCGTTTACCATCAGGTGAGATGGTGGTCAAACGCGAGAATATCAATAAAAAAAAAACAATAAAGAAAATAACAAAATTTTTAAATTTAAAAAATGCAAAAACCGGTCGGTCTGAATCGCACCGTCTGTCAATCAATCATGCCGTCTGTAGCAAAAAAAACGGCAAAAAGATCAAGTTTGTTGTATGGGAGCACCACTTCAATATTTATTTTATAATGTTTCTTTTAGTAATTATTGTCATAGCGGCAAAATTTTGTAAGTGTTACTAACAACAATATGAATCATCTATGTTCTGTGAAATAATGCAGTTCTGTGCGAATTAAACCAGTGCTCTCAGTGGGTTACTTCACAATTATAAAGTATAAGTAATAATATATTAATACAACGTCGACTATTTTTTTCGCAACGTTTTGTTCTTTTTAGAGATGGAAAAAAGGGAAAAGTAGTCCTGTTTTTACCCTTTCGGTACGGAACCCTAAAAATCTAAGCTATTCGAGGCGGGGTGTACAATTTTTTTTAGTGAAAAATCACTATTCAGCAATTAAACTGGACTAGATTTATTCGCTGATGAATGGAAGGAGATACTGACTGATTGTCTGGTGATTTGCGAGAAGACTGAGTGAGGGGTTTAGTCATATTATCTGTGTTATATTTTCTTTAATGTATTTAACATTATTTCTAACTAATGTAATCAGTATAATTGGCATTTTGTCGTTCTGATTGAATAAAAAATAAATAAATAAACAATGGAAACTTTTAGGCATGCCTTGTTTCGTTAATTGTGGGGGCGGCAAACCAATGTGGCCCGGGGTGGCAAAACTTTCATACGCCACTGACACTTTTGGATAATATGGCATCGCGGAAGCTACACAGAACGATACCAATTAAATACAATTGCAAAACGTATTACAAAGAAAATAATTTATAAATATACGTAGTGTTATAACAAAGTAAAAAAAAAAAACAAATATTATAATTACTCACCTAAGCCGCAAATTTCAAGTTGGGTAAGCACAATAACTTCTTTACAAAAAGAATTTTGATGGCACTGATATTGTCGATGAAACAGTAGACGTCCAGCTTGCAAGGAGCGCAAAGCTAGACTAACGTTCATGTCCCGCGACATGAAACGAGCTCCCCTACCAACTACCAGCCACCTGGCTGGTAAGTACATAATATAGAGGGTAGGGGAGAACCACAGAGCGATGAATAGAGTAGAGAGGGTCATTACAGAGGCAGTAACTGAATATCAAATAATTTCTTCTGGAGTGAAGCCAGAGGGAGTGTCAGACTTTTACTGACTTCTTCTTCTTCTTCTTTTCGATTCGATGGCAAACTCGTCAAACTTCCCGGGCCCAATAGGTAGCCACATTAATAGCAGCATCGGTAGCACTCATCAAATCCTCCAAAGTGCAGGTATACGGACACTTGGGGCATTCCAACATGTGTTTTGAACAGGAGCTCCGCACTCACATTGAATATTCGATGGGTGTATAAAACCCATTTTGCCAAGTTGAGTTTGCAGCGGCCTACCTGGGTTCGCAAGCGATTTAGTGCTGACTGAAACCGCCCCTATGTATTTAAGTTTTCCGGCCACCGTAGGCGTGGGCTAGCGGACGGCGAGCAATGGGTAGCCCGCCGTCCGACCGTCTGGTAACCGTCCGGAACGAGCCCAAGTCGTCGACGGCGCGTATTGTTCCACGCGCCTCAGGGAGATGTCAGCAAATCGTAGGGGCCCAGCAGGGTCGAAGCCTACTGGGGCCATGGGTAGTGTGAAAACGAAACCCGGGGCCCAGGGACGAAGGCCACAAAGGAACAGGAGTGGGTTTTTAGTCAGTAAAAGTCTGACACTACATCTCGCTCCGCCCAAGAGCGGGATTTGTCATAAGATGATTTTCCCACCCAATAAAAAAAAAACTCATTCTTTCTCAAGAAACTTTTAGCGACTCAACAAGCTAAGGCACGCAACAGTGGCTTTATTTTTTACCCGACTAATCCAGAAAAAAGTCAATGTTCATCAAGTTTAATGTCTAAAACTTTGGGTAGGATTTTTTTTGGCCTACCATGACTTAATGTAAACGTGTGTTCGATACGTGAGGTGTATTATATTTGATTTGACGCCTTAAATGACATTGAATGAATAAAAGGCTCGACTGTTTTTTTTTTAAGCTGGAAAATCATCAAGTAACTTCTTCTGGAGTGGAGCGAGAGGGCGTGTCAGACTTTTACTAACTAAAACTGCACCTATGTATTTAAGTTATTTAATTGGATAAGGATTAATGCTGTATTGCTTAAAATTGCTTCGTAAATGAGCCACTATTAAAGGATAAAAATGGTTATTGTGGGTTATCCCTAAGAAATATACCATAGCGGACTTTTTTGTAGACATTTTTTAATGTGTACAATACTACAGTACATTATTTTGATCTATCTCTTAGGGTTCAGTCAGCGTTTGCAATGTAAGCGCAAAAAATGTGTTTATTTACGACATCACATTAGAAACTTCTAAAATTACTATTGTTTCGCAATTATATTATGCATGTATCATACATATATAAACCTTCCTCTTAAATCACTCTACCGCATCAAAATCCGTTACGTAGTTTTAAAGATCTAAGCATATATAGGGACAGACAGCGGGAAGCGAATTTGTTTTATACCATGACGGCTTCCGGAGAGCTACCTTTGTGATAACCACGACCTTTCTGGCAAGAGTGAAACGACCAAAAAGAAGAAGAATGGTCCTTCTAGTACCTTTTCAGAAGGACTCCCGTGGATGGGAGACGGGCTGAAATATAATTGTATTTTTTTTTATTTAGTCATTTAATATATTAAAAAGGAAGGCAGAGGTAGCCCACCATTGACCTGGTGGTCTATAATCGAATGAGACCTCAAGTTATAATAATAATCTTTATTTACATAGAACGTTTTTTTACAATTTTATTGAAGTCTCTGACTCCAGTGTTAGGTTAGGTTAGAAATACAATTAGTTCTTAAGTAATATATATGAATACATATTAAATTATATATGTAGGTTTAATCTTCATGTACAGTGGTAAAATGAATACATAAAACACTCAACATATATACACTTAATCAAAAATTACTAGCTAAAATAATGAATGAATGAATACATGAATAATATATTAAGTTAGCATAGGGGATGCCAAGGCCGACAACCCAGAATACAATATTTGATGCCAATGAGTGAGGAGACCCGACCCCAAATTAATGGGAACAGAAGAAGACATAAGGGGTCATTTTACTTTTTTCGATAATCTTATTAGTGTGAGTGCTGACCAACATTTGTACATTTCACGATTCTCTGGTCCATTGTATACGTTAGTAACTCTGTGGTCTATGTAATTTACTCTGAGGGTTGGTTGAGCACGCACACTACGATGTCCAGACGAAATATGATCGATAACGTAGTCTATAAATAATTGTGATGTTTTATAGAGATATTCAAATGGTACAGAACAGATCTGATTTTCAGTATGCCGTAGCAAAATGTAAAGTGGAGAAACTGGGATGTTCTTTTTGGTTATTTTTTTTTACGAATTTGGAACCGTGTACTAAAGAAAGAAAGAAAGAAAAGAAAGAAAAACAGTTTATTCGCGCGAAATGACGCAATCTTAAAACTAAACTATACTACTACTAGCTTAAGACGTTTTATAAGTGCCCATGAAATAAAAAACTATATGAAAAAAAGCTTTTGACTTTGACTTTGACTTAACGATGGAATTTGGCACGCAGGTATTCCATATCCGGGAATAGTACATTAAAATCTTTCTATTCTGGGAATATATAATTATGTTAACTTGGCATAAAAGTTTACTTTCACGAAGACGCTGGCAAAAGCTAGGAAAAATGTTTTTTGAGCATTTAACTTATAATATTTTAATCTGTTAAATGTAATTATTTAAACTAGAAGTATAGAGGTGACATATAAGCAGACAACATCAAGACATATTGTGATATCGAAAGGAGATCGCATGAGTTAGGTTAACGAACTGGCTTGTAATATATACTTTAAAGGTTTTTTTTTATTTTTGTTCTAGAATAGGTTTGAAAATGTAGTAGAGCAAAGAAATGTCTAGTTTTTGCAGTTCGGACATAACTAGTGTAGCGTGGTGTGCTAATATTAAATCTTGAAGAAAAGTATATGGATTTTTATATATATCAAGTATTTCATTGAAGTACAGTCTAGTAACTCGATTCTACCGTCGCGCGTCGCAGAGTGCGACATTAGTCGTCATACAAAAGTCGAGACGTCATTTTTATAAAAACTGTATTTGAAAGTGCTTAATACAATACATATAATAATAGTTTGAATCTAACCAGAAGCCTTTCACTGCGTCTCACCTAGCACAATACCTACTTATAACAAATCATAGCTTTTCTATAATCGTAAAAAACTGGACATATTCCATAAAACTATTAGAACTGAAGGTGCGAGTCACATTTCGATATATTTAGGCCTACTTAATTTTTTATTTAGTTAGGTCTACGAACTCAGTTGATGAAGCGACAACGACACGAGGGCACAACGTTGCCGCTTTGGCGACAGAGTGAGGTGTAGGTACACCAAGCGTAATTAAAATGACGAAGAAGCGTCTATGAAGTTATAGGTCCATGGCCTTACCCATTTAATAATCTAAAGCGTTGCTCGAGTTTTAGTCTAAAATTGAGTAGAACCAAAACCGAACATTGTTCTGCGATTTCAGTGGTCTAGTCAGCCCATATCTCTCGCTGATACGCCCATTCCAATCTCCTCCCATTCGGTAGGTACCTCGGGTTGCTAGTCCAAGGAGATAGCGAGGTAGACTGAGGTGTAATGTAACACATCGGATCAACTCAGGATGGACCTAGCATACTATATGCATCAGAATGTTAGGCTGAGAAAAAAACAGATGTGGGCCATGTAGCGGAGAAGAGAATGTTGAGATGGATGTATGGTGTGACGACAATGGATAAAGTGAGAAATGAGTATATTAGAGGAAGTTGGAAAGTGGCGCCAGTGACTAAATAGTTAAACGGGATTTTTTTGTCTTGGTTAAAACGCATGTTACTAAAAGAGTTATGAGTATACATGTGGATGGATGGAGAGGGAGAGGGAGACCAAAGAAAAGATGAATGGATTGTGTGAGGAGTGATATGAAAGAAAAGGGAGTTAGTTGTAATGTAACCGGTGACAGGACAGAATAGAAGAAAAAAACCTGTTTCGCCGAGCACAAATAACATGGGACAAGGGCGGGACGTTGCTTATTAAAAGGGGTTCTCTTTGTACCTTTTGTATTTAGAAGGGTGGCTACCAGTGGCGTTGCTAGGTGACAAACAGCCGTGTTTCTCGGTATTGCTTCTTTCATATTTACCACCGGCTTCCGAAATTAAAGTTACTTTGATCCTTTTCGTGTTTTTTTTTTAGTGAAGTCGGTTTTTTTTTTTTAAATTTAATTCATAACTTTTAGTGGCGATACACTTATAATCAGAGTGCCTATTTCTTTCTCAAACACTGCTAGGTTACATTGTTTTAATAAGAAGTTCCTTTATCTACCTTCCGGCTCCATCATCAGATCAGGTTGATAGTACCTTATAGCTCAAGTTCATCTTATGATAATTCTAACAAGCCCAAACACGGCTAGGATACATTGATTAATTACGGAGTTCCTGTGCCTATCTTCCGGCTCCATCATCAGATTAGTTCGATAGTACCTTACCGCCAAAGTGCATCTTATGACAATTTTAATAAGCTCAAACACGGCTAGGATACATTGATTAATTACGGAGTTCCTGTGCCTACCTTCGGGCTCCATCATTATCATCATTTCACTTCGATGATGCTATTTTCAACTTTTCAACAATTCAGAACCATTTATTTATATGTGTAGTCATAGTCGCTTAACTATTTTCATTGTGATATCTATGTGAGTATGAAGTTACGTTGGCCATTTCTGGTCTTCTTCACCAGTTCCACTTCATCAAATGTTACTTTTTGACTGTAAATGCTTAAGTTCTAGATGAAAATACCAAAATCACCATATGGTTGCCAACCGAATTGATAACCTCATCCTTTTTTTGAAGTCGGTTAAAAATTGAGCTAGTCATAATGTAACCGGTAACATGACAGAACGGAAGAAAAAAACGTGTTGCGCAGACCCCAAGTAACATTGGGCAAGGGCAGGAAGTTGCTCATTAAAAGGGGTTCTCTTTGTACCTTTTGTATTTAGAAGACTGGCTGACAGTGGCGTTGCTAGGTGACAAACAGCACTGAGCAAAAAAAGAACTGGTACCCCTTTTTTACGTGGTATATCATGTAATAACATTCTGGGTTGCCTGGAAGAAATCGCCAACTGCGATAAGGCCGTCAATTGTATGTTTCTTTTATAATTTCAATTTGTAAATTGGTAATCTTGGCATGCAATACCTAAAGTATATATAAATAAATAAATAGCCTCTCCTGGTCTGGGTCGAGCGAGAGGGAGTGTCAGACTTTTACTGAATAAAACGAGTTGCCATAGTGTTTTTTTTTTCCGGTTTGAAAATCATCTAATGACATCCCCGCTCTTGGGCGGAGCGGGGGATAGTGTCAGACTTTCACTGATTAAAAACCCACTCCTGTTCCTTCTCTGCCATTTTTTTCCAGGGCCCCGGGGATCTCTTTCGCATCACCCATGGCCCCAGTAGGTTTCGACCCTACTGGCCCCCTACGGTTGCTGATCTCCTTGAGGCACGCGTGGAACAGTACGCGCCGTCAACGACTTGGGCCCGGTCCGGACGTTTACCGGACGATCGGACGGCGAGCCACCCATTGCTCGCCGGCCGCAAGCCCGCGCCTACGGTGGCCGGAAATCGGGATCGGAATCCGCCATAGTGTTGCAACCTTAGATTTCGAAGGTGGTAGAATTTTCGTTTACTAATCTAGTTATGGGGGCCCTCCGAACTTGGTGAAATCGGGTATAGGTCGAATGGGAACCGTCTAAACCACTTTTATGCTTAAAATTAGAACAAGTCCAAACTAATCAATGACCAGTAAATTATCTAGTGAATTTAAGGTTCAAATTCAAGTCACACAATACACTGCCTAATATTGACGTCACGGTAATAATCATCACCACCACCGATGACTAACACAAAAAATAAAAAACACCTTCATGCCTATATGACTACGAAGGACCATAAAAGAAAACAGGATTTCTAGGTCCAAACCAGAGAACACACAATGAAACGCACGCACTGTTTCAACCAGGACTATTTATTTACAAGAATTCGTATCCTGGAATAGAATGGGCACGCCACAATAATGGCGGTAAGTCCCCTCTTTGAGGCGTGGTTGGAAAGACCTCACGGCGTCCTCACATTCCGCATGACGCAGGTCCTCACCGGACACGGTAAGTTCGGGAGGTTCCTGCACCGGATTCGTGCGGAAACGACGCCCGGGTGTCGCCACTGTGTGGCCCACCCGGAGGTGGAGCACACGGTGGAGGTGTGCCCCGCTTGGGCAGAGCAACGCCGAGTCCTCGTGGGGGCAATCGGCGGCGGTGATCTCTCGCGCCGGGCCTTGGTTCAGGCCATGCTTCGGAGCGAGGAGGAGTGGCAGGCGGTCGCCTCCTTCTGCGAAGCAGTAATACTAGCTAAGGAGGCGGCCGATCGCGAGAGGCAACGGTCCTTACGCTCCAACCGCCGCCGGGATTCCGATCCCGATTTCCGGCCACCGTAGGCGCGGGCTTGCAGACGGCGAACAATGGGTGGCTCGCCGTCTGACCGTCCGGTAACCGTCCGGACCGAGCCCAAGTCGTCGACGGCGCGTATTGTTCCACGCGCGCCTCAAGGAGATGTCAGCAAATCGTAGGGGCCCAGCAGGGTCGAAGCCTACTGGGGCCACGGGTAGTGTGAAAGCGGAACCCGCGGCCCTGGGACGAAGGCAACGAAGGAACAGGAGTGGGTTTTTAGTCAGTAAGAGGCTGACACTATCTCCCGCTCCGCCCAAGAGCGGGGATGTCATTAGGATGATTTTCCAACCCAATAAAAAAAAAAAACCTGGAATAGAATAAAATTTATTTTACACCAAAATTAGTAACAAAACTTTTAAACTAACTTAAATCTATGGGTATACAATGTCGGTCTTATTACTATAAGGGATATCTACCAGACAATCTTAGGATGGAATGTAAGAATAAGAACTTAAAATAAAAAGGGTGTAGTCTGCGGTGTAATGCAAATTAATGAAGTAATAAATATACACTAATACAATTTACTGAACTGCAATAATAAATATAATTCAAAAGTATTTATTATGGTATGCTGGGTAACGAAACTATAGCGAGTTAGTGGTCAAAATCAAATCAAAATAGCATTTATTCCAAATAAACCATTTACAGGCACTTTTGAAATGTCAAGAAGTCAGTCAGTAAGAAAAATAAAAATAAATGATGCTAATTGCACATTCCAAAGCGTAGATCTCTATGGAGAAGAATGTGCAAGAAACTCCATGGACACTCTTTTCAATCATATTTTGTAATTACAAATATCTCTGTTACATGTTTCTTGTCGCTATCATGTGAGAACAATGTTAATAAAAATAAAAACTAAATATAGATATTAAAATAGCAACTGGCAGCTAAGAGATGACCAGCCTCAACTGACAGCGCCCGTTCACGGACATGACGCTAATATCAGCACCACTCAGCTCAACCATTTTGAAGGGAACCGAATGATCCAACACCCGCGCCACCATCAGTGAGACATTTGAGTGAGCATGACAAACTCTCAACTGCCATGCTCATTTATGTCAAATAAGTCCAGTAGCAACATAAAAACTATAAAAAGCTCCATGGTACTCACATTTACAAACTGTGGAAAAAAATGCTTCTATACATATAATACAATACTTATATTTTACAATTTCAAGAAAAAAAAACATTAAAAAATAATTTCCATACTAATCAATTTGTACACCCCGGTGGTAGTGGAGCTGGACCAGCATTGAGCCAAGCATTTTTATCCTGAATATAATCCTCCAACTTATAATATGCTTGCCTGCATAGTGTGCGTTTAATACAAGATTTAAATTTCGTTTCATTGAGTTCTAATATTTGTGAAGGTATTTTATTATAACATTTCAAACAGTACCCCATAAAAGAAGAGGCCACTTTTGCTAGTCTGAAACTTGGTTGAACTAATTGGTCCCTATTTCTTGTAACATAATTATGTCTATCGCCTCTTTTGCTAAAAAGATTAAGATTTTTTCTAACATACATTATGTTTGCATAAATATATTGTCCTTAAACAGTTCCCTTAGAGAATCGCAGCGGCGAAGATTGTATATAGCTCTGATCGCTCTTTTCTGTAATATAAAAATTGAGTCGATTTCTGCAGCCCGTCCCCATAGTAAGATACCGTAAGACATGATGCTATGAAAATAACTAAAATAGACTAGTCTAGCGGTATCAACATCCGTAAATTGGCGGATTTTTCTAACAGCATATGCAGCTGAGCTAAGCCGTCCTGCAAGAGATATTAAATGAGGACCCCATTGTAGCCTTGAGTCAAGCGTAATCCCCAAGAAAACAGTTTTATCGACAAATTCTAGTTTTTTATCGTTTAATACTACATCACAATCGCTACCTTTAACATTTGGTAAGGAAAATTTTATGCATTTAGTTTTTTTCCCGTTTAAAACTAGATTATTAGCAGTGAACCAGTTTTGGACCTGCAGTAGGGCGTTATTTTCGTCGTCAAGATTATTAGTCCTTCTATTTATCTTAAAAATCAAAGAAGTGTCGTCGGCAAACAACACCATATTAAGTTTATTTTGCAACAAATAGGGTAAATCATTAATATAAACTAAAAATAAAAAAGGACCTAAAATTGAACCTTGGGGTACCCCTATTTTCACATTTAATCCCGACGAATTGACACCGTTAATTTGAACTAGTTGCTGTCTGTCAATCAAATAAGATTTTAATAAGCTTAAAGCTGTTTTGCCTAGTCCGTAATGCTCAAGTTTCAGGAGTAATGTTTCATGAACCACACAATCAAACGCCTTAGACAGGTCACAGAAGATGCCTATAGCATCCTGTGCCTCTTCCAACGCATTAAAAATGTGTTTTAGTAAGGAGACACCAGCGTCAGTAGTACAACGTCCTTTGGTGAAACCATACTGTTTATCGTGTAAAATGTTATTTGTGTTAAAATGATTAAGCATTTGATTTAACATCACCTTCTCAAATATCTTGCTAAAAACCGGCAACACGGACACCGGCCTATAATTATTAGTGTCTTTACTGTCCCCTTTAGTTCTAGTCTTTACTGTTTCCTTTATTAGATCCGGAAAAACTCCTTGATCTATACACAAATTATATATTAAAGCTAAGTACGGCGCTATAGTCTCAATAATTGAGGTGCAAACTTTGATAGACATACTCCACAGATTTTCTGTTAATTTAACCTTGATTTGTTTAAACGCTTTTATTACTATTATGGGGTTTATATGCTTAAAATTAAATTCAGTCGAACAGGCTGCAACGTTCGCCTGTAATAAACCAAAAGCATGCGATGGCGACGAATTTAAGGCTTCAGTAGTTTTACTTGGTATACTAGCAAAGAAGTTTACGAATTCTTCTGCAACTAGTTTGTTATCACTAATAAGACCATGATGTGTCTTCAATGTGTAATCATTGTTATGTTTTTTGTTCCTGTGGGTTTCATTATTTATAATTTTCCAAACCGTTTTTATTTTATTATCTGCTGATTTCGCTTTGCTTTGCTGGTGTTATAACACCCCTCTTTTTTCATTGGATGTATAAAACTAGGTTCAATTAAAATTATCTTTAATTGAACCTAGTTTTATACATCCAATTAATTTTTAATTAATTTATAATTTTGAAAATAAACTAGATAATTTATTTACCTTTGATAATATTGATAATGGAAGTCAAGATTTTATTTTTATTTAGTACATAATTTTTACTTAATTTTAATCTTGACATTTGTTGTGTAATTTAATTGGTTTTTATGATGTTTTTTTTTATATCTATGTAATGTGTAATGTATTTGTATATATACATTTTGCAATTAACATAATTTTAAGTACCTACTTTTGTAACAAAAATATGGATCTTGCACGTAGGTACCTATTTGAACAGCAAAAAAATTATTTCTATTTTCTCATTCGCATAAAGCATAGTCGGCCTTATAATGTTCCCACTGCTGAGACGCAGGCCTCCAGGCCTCCTCTCTAGGAGAGGGTATGGGCCATAATCCACCACGCGGGCCCAGTGCGGGTTGGTGGATGTCACATGTCTTCGATTTTTTTATTCTAGGACATGCCGTTTTCCTCACGATGTTTTCTTTCACCGTTTTAAGAGCAGTGGTAATGAAATAAATTACACAAAGTCGCAACCTACAACTCGTAAGTCTGGGCCGTTACCACTCGGCCACCACTGCTTTTAATATGCTCTTAATTCATTCGCATATGTTCCTGTAAATCTTATCCAAAACTTGAAGTTCGATTGGAGTGGAAATTCCACTCCAGCATCTTGTCACAAAGATGTGGTAGATTGGGTCCATCTGAAAAGAGACGATTTGTTATTAATTAAATCGGACAGTGACAGAACATTTAGAAAAATAAAAGATTTTTTTAAACAATGCTTTTAGGAGGGGATCCCTTCTTTTCGCATAATGTTCTTTGTCCTAATATACTTCGGCATAACGATTTTGGCACAATTTGTTTTGGCATAATAATACTTCGGCATAATTTTTTTAGGCATACATTTTATGTTGGCATAATCATCATAAAGACTAATTTGTTTTGGCATAAATTTGATTCGCATAACGTTACTGGGATCAAACCTATTTGCTATAGTTTCTGTAACAATTGAATAATATTGTCGGTTAAAAATTTAATATGCTGTGCAACAAAAGTTAGTGACAGAACCGAATTGCTGCAAAACCGACTCCACGTCTTGTTTGTCCTACCCCTAAAGTGTAATTTAAAATCGCATGACGCGTAGGTGCGAGGCGGCCCGCGGGCTGAGGAGCAGGCGGTTGCGAGCGAGCGAAAGCCGTCTGCGACGATTAGCACGCGCGGGGCCGCCGGAGGCCCGCAGCGCCGGAGTCGTGACAGAAACCCTGCCTGCTGCATGTTGCTTGCTCGCTTGAATGCTGCATGCTGCATGCTTGCTTGCATGCTGCATGCTTGCTTGTTTGCTTGCTTGCTTCAAGCTTCCTACAGCGAAAAAAACTTAATAAAATGCTTTAGAATATTATGCTTAATCATTATTATGGTTAGAGAAATTACGCTAAAAAAAAATATGCGTAAGCTGTTATGTGTAATTATATTATGCGAAAATATAATTATGCCAAACAAAATTATGCTAAGTTATATTAGGTCTTAAAATTTTATGCAAATGAATAGGGAACCTTTTAGGAGACCTAAAGTGCTACCACGAGCGCTTAAAGCGATCCTTTAGATGACCTTAATTGAACTGTTAAAGAGGAGGATTTATACAGAGCGTATAGCTCCATCTCTCTGTCTCGCTCGCACGCTTGCCATTTTGTCATGGTAAGGGCCGTAGTTTGATAAGTACTGCGCCCCTCCAGGGCCTGAAGTCTGCTGTTACAATAGTGTCAGAAAGGTTTATCATTGACTTCATAATTGTTGATTTTGACAAAGTTTGGTATTCTACTAATATAATGGCGTCTTTATGACTTTCTAATGGTCAACCACTGATACTCCATTGAAAGAAATGGCATAGAATGGTAATCTCGTACAAATTGACAAATGAATATTTGACGTATGCGGATAACTGCCAAAATTTTGACAGTTCTTTTGGTTAGTGACTTACCATTAGAACGTCATTGTGCAATCATTGCTTTTAATTTGTATCGAGACAGCTCAATATTGTCATTCTACCGCAAGATCATTGACCGATCAATGATCGACCATTATGAATTATCAGATTACGAACTTGTAGCAAAATGACAATGGGATCGTGTTGGAATGACGAATTTATAAAAATAGCAGACTTGGGCCCCAGGCCCTGCGCCGTGGCGTATTTACATTCTATACATGGCCTGAACGCAGCCATAGGAAACTGCTCGCGTATACTCTGTATTGCTCTTTTTAAATCTGCAATTACAATGTATACACGAATTTTACGTATTGGTCTTGTATAGTTTGTAACGTGCACGCGCGCGTCCTTGTTCCAAACTACACCTACCTCTCATATAAAATCTCACGTTCCCACAGCCTCCACAGCCGATATTCGGCGAGAAGTCTGCAGAGAACCTAACTTTATCAATATTTAGAATTGGAGCACACTTGGTCCACCAGGCTGGCTGATACCACCTGGAAAGAGAAAGTCTGTTTAATTTTCTGTCAATAAATAAACAAGTAATTTTAATTATATTTATTAACATTATATTGGCACACACGCATGACCAGTTAATAAAAAAAATATTGAAATATACAATTAAGAAGAAAACAAATAGAGAACACATTAGAAGAGGCCCTGGGCCCCAAACTATGCGCAGCTTGTATCCTGGCGGCCTTGGATAAAACATCAGTTAAAACATTTGAAAGTTTTATATGACACAATATAATTTTACAGTATGAGAAATCAGCGTAGAAAGGAATCAATAAGTGAGTAATAAAAAACAAATAATTATAGAATTAAAAAAAAAAACGAAATTAAATTAAAAACTAAGTCAAGTAAAAATAAAAAACTAAATCAAATTAAATTAAAAACTGAATTAAATTAAATTAAAAACTAAATCAAATTAAATTAAAAACTTAATTAAATTAAATTAAAAACTAAATCAAATTAAATTAAAAACTAAATCAAATTAAATTAAAAACTAAATCAAATTAAATCAAGGCAAGTCAAGTTTTTTGTGAAGAAAGACGGACAGACTTCAACCATTAGGTACTTGTTGCTATTTCAGCGGTGGGTGCTGTGTTCCCGAGCTTGGCTGGCGTGTTAAATAATGCATTATGGTGCGAATGTTTTTTTATTTTTTTATTGATATAAACCAGTGCTTGACTGCGATCCCACCTGATGGTAAGCGGAGATGCAATCATTGATAGTCAGGCGCACTAGTTTATTAAGAGCCTATTCGCTCTATTCATGTCTAGGAATATAGACCTCTTTTAGGGCTTTTTTTATGGTGCGAAATCAACCAATGACTTCTACCGCTCTAGGGAGGGCGTGTCAGACTTTTACTTACTAAAATCACACTTGTGCCCTGCAGTTGCCCTTTGCATTTTAGGACCACGGGTTTCCTTTTCAGAAAATCCTCGTGGCCCTAGCAGACTACCGTAGGGACCCCTACGGTTTTGCTGATGTCTTTAAAGCGTGCGTGAAATACTACGTCCCGTCAACGACTCGGGTAACGGGTTGGGTCCGGACGGTTACCGTACAACCCGACGGCCAGTTACTCATTGTTTGTCATCTGCGGGCCTACCGTGGCCGAAAATCGTGCTGCTACGGGTCTCCTTTCGCAACGGTTGGTGCGTGAAGGATCAGTAGTCTTTTCTCTTCTGTTATGCAGAAGGAGGGGTCCGCATTTATAACCTCTCGCTCCGGATCTCGGCTTAAAGCAGGGACTGGCGCGAAGGAATGCTGCCGTTGAATACCTCTTTTAGGGCTGCGGCAACTATTGAAGTAAAAGTCTGTCACTCCTCACGCTTCACCCAGTGCGGGAGAAGTTCTAAATAAAAAAAAATAATACAACCGACTTGAAAAAAAACACTGAAAAGTATAAAATGAATTTAATTTCGGAAGTCGATGTTTCTATAATAGTTTTGTCTCTTCGTTATTTAACACCGACTTCCGAAATTAAATACCTTATAGCCAGAGTGCATCTCATGACAGTTCTAATAATCCCAAACACGGTTGGATTACATTAATTTTTTGGGGGATGAACTGCTTGCGTCCGTAGGATTTACTTAGTTCTGACCACCCTACACGTGTCCCCTGGGTAGTGCTAAACGAGCAGTAAATGCGGTGGTAGGCCATAGCATCGGCTGCCGGCTTAAAGTTACCACCCACCAGACAAAGCCATGCCGCCAAGCGATCCGTCGTGTTCCGGCGTGATGTCTGGTGAAGCCGTATGGTGGAAGATGGGTCTGAGCAGTTGTGTTGTGACGTATACTGGGTCCGATGCGCCAGCTGTTGTTGTGTCGGACGTTTGATCGTGGAGGGTAGCGGGATCCGAAGCACGGTGCTCCGCTGGCCGACCGCAGGTAGTTGGGGGCCCAAGTAGTGTGCCAGCCACACACGAAAGGCTGCCCCGCCAACTGCGAAAAATCCCAGGGTGGCCCCATCGTGCCGGTTGGCGACCGGGCGTGAGGACCCGATGGCGATCCCTGGGGGGGTTCGGGCGTCCCCGCAGTCTCCAGATCAACCCTCCTTTGACGCAGCAACTCTGGTCGTGTTGTAGGGTTTAAAATCGCATCACCTCGCTCAACTGCCATCTTCCATCTCTCCTATTCACTCCAAAAAAAAATTAAAAATGAAAGGTAAAAAGAAAGGCAAGTGTCTACAGCGGATGCACGTCCTCTCATTTCTAGTGCACCTCTCAAATATTAGAGGGTTGCACTCTAATCTCGATGCGGTCCACCACCATCTTGAGACTGAGAAGCCACACTTGCTTTTCTTGACGGAGACCCAAATTAGATGTCCGTCAGATACGGCGTACCTAAACTACCCGGGATACTCACTGGAGCATCATTTCCTGCAGCGTGCCGGGGTCTGTGTGTACGTCCGTAATGACATCTGCTGTCAGCGTCTCCGTCACCTTGAAGACCCAAATTTATCCACGCTATGGCTGTTAGTGGACACTGGTATGGACAAAATTCTTTATGCCTGTGTCTACCGATCGCACAGCGGTGATCAGGAGACAATTCGGTTGTTCGACCACCTCAGTGAGGCCGCCGATAAGGCTCTGCATCGGCACCCTGATGCGCAGCTCGTCGCTCTGGGGGACTTTAACGCCTGCCACCAAGACTGGCTTTTCCCATACCAGAAGACCGACCATGCTGGGAGAGAAGCGCGAAACTTTGCAGTGTCGATGGGCCTTTCCCAGCTGGTTAAGCAAGCGACTAGGGTGCCTGATGTAGTTGGTCATACTGCCAATTGTTTGGACCTTCTGCTGACCACAGATCCGGACAGATGTATTGTAACGGTTTCCTCACCACTGGGAACTTCAGATCACTGTCTGGTGAAGTCTGTTTCGTGCTTCTCCCCACCTGACTGCGACTCACGTGGTCAACGGAGAATATGGCGTTACAGGTCAGCAGATTGGGATGAGATGCGGCACTTTTTTGCGTCTTATCCTTGGCAGCAGGTCTGCTTCTCTTCTGAAAGTCCGTCGAGCTGTGCAGATGCTATATCCGATGTGATACGTCAAGCTATGGAGTTTTTCATCCCTTATAGAGACGTACCCATCGGAGGCTCAGCTCAACCATGGTTCAACGCCGACTGCGCTCAAGCTGAAGAGCGTAAGCATTCGGCGTTCCTCGCATGGGTTGACGCTCGTGATCGCAAAGCTCCGGATCTGAGCTCAAAGAAGAGAGCTTTCAACCATGCTGCCAAGTCCTACAAAAAGGCACTGAAGAAGGCTCGGTTCGACCGCATTACACATATTGGCGCAAAGCTCTCTGCACAGCCGTCCGGTAGCAGAGCATTCTGGTCCCTTGCCAAATCGGTCGAAACGAACTTCTGTAGGCCCACATTGCCTCCGCTGGTTAAACCTGATGGAACACTGGCTCATACAGCGAGAGAGAAAGCAGGTCTCTTTGCAGCTCTCTTCGCCCACAATTCTCGTCTTGACACTAGCAGTGCTACTCCACCAACTCCACCTCACTGCAACACCTCAATGCCCGATATTCGCATAAGGAACAGAGAAGTTTTGAGAGCACTGTGTCGTCTAGACGTGAATAAAGCTAGTGGACCAGATGGTATACCAGCAATAGTTCTCAAGGCATGTGCGCCCGAGTTGTCTCCTGTATTGACGCGCTTGTATCGCCTCTCATTTAGGACTGGTATAGTGCCCAAGTCCTGGAAGCTTGCCAACGTGCAACCCGTGCCCAAAAAGGGCAGTCGTGCCGATCCTGCCAACTATCGGCCGATTTCAATAACCTCCATACTCTGCAAGATTATGGAGCGTGTATTGAACTCGCGCCTCCTGGCCGCGATACCTGGAAGGTAACGATCTCCTCAGTGACCGACAATACGGGTTTCGCCAAAATCGGTCTACTGGGGACCTACTAGTGTATACCACTCACATGTGGGGCGAGGCCCTCGAGAAGAATGGAGAAGCGATTGCTGTCTCCTTGGACGTCTCGAAGGCCTTCGACAGGGTATGGCACGCTAGCCTTTTGAGTAAGCTTCCAGCGTACGGCATTTCCCCTGGCCTGATTAACTGGGTAAAAGACTTTCTAAGTGAACGGTCTCTCCGAGTTGTTGTCGATGGATGCTCATCAGAGCCCATGACGACTAATGCCGGAGTTCCTCAGGGGTCAGTTCTCTCTGCAACTCTTTTCCTGCTGCATATTAACGATCTGCTGATGCCCGGTATCTATGGGTATGCAGACGATAGCACAGTTGTAGAGAGGTACCTGCCAGGTCCTCGGGCCAGTAAGGAGCAAATTCGGTCCGAACGAGAGGCTATGGTAGAGCGTTCGAATGTCTCACTTCAGGCAGTCTCCAAGTGGGGCGAAACCAATCTGGTTAAATTCAACGCCGCCAAAACACAGGCGTGTCTGTTCACCGCTAAGAGGAGCCCGTTCACCTTGGCTCCCGTTTTTCAGAATGTATCCCTGGAGTGCACCGACCGCCTTCAACTCTTAGGAGTTGAAATTTCCTCAGATCTCAATTTCGGGCGGTTCATTGAGTCCAAAGCCAAGGTAGCTGCTAGAAAACTAGGCGTTCTTGCAAAGGTCCGACGGTACTTCACACCGGGACAGCTTCTAATGTTATACAAAGCACAGGTCCGATCGTGTGTGGAGTACTGCAGTCACATATGGGCTGGTGCTGCAAAATGCCATCTAGCAGCTTTGGACTCAGTGGAAAGGCGTGCGAAGAGGCTAATTGGGGATCCAGATTTGGTTAAGTCCAATCTACAAAGCCTCGAGCACAGGCGCAGAGTAGCCAGCCTATCGGTATTTTACAGGTTACATTTTGGAGAGTGTGCGCGGGAACTGCATGACTTGATTCCGCCATCTCCTTTCTACCATCGGACAAGCCGACGTACGGCGAGTATCCACCCTTACGTTGTTGAAACTTCAACGGTCCGGACTAAGCGTTTCGCTTCGTCGTTTATACCGCGTACATCGAAGGACTGGAACAATCTGCCTGCTGCGGTCTTTCCGTCTAACTATAATATAGGTGTCTTCAAGGCTAGAGTGAATAGGCTCTTAATAAACTAGTGCGCCTGACCATCAATGATTGCATCTCCACTTACCATCAGGTGGGATCGCAGTCAAGCACTGGTTTATATCAATTAAAAAAAAAAAAAAAATATATTACAGAGTTCCGGTGCCTAACTTCAGGCTTCATCATCAGATCAGTTCTATATATTCCCCCTCTTCTTTCAGTCAGTCACCGACAACACGTACAAAAAAAGCAATTTTACTTGTTACGACGGTTCTGCTGTGTTCCTATGAGGAGTTCTGTTCCATATCTTCGAAGTTCATTAATAAATCATAACAATATTTCTATGGGACCCACTCGGAAGCATACACATTCAATCAAAAAAATTCAAAATCGGCCCCCACAATTGACCGAGAAATCGGTGAACATACATTCAGCCGAACATAGAACAGTGGTGGCCGAGTGATAACGGCCCCGACTTACGAGTTGTAGGTCGCGGGTTCAAACTCCACCAGGCGCATTACTTTGTGTAATTGATTTCATCACCACTGCTCTCAAAACGGTGAAGGAAAACATCGTGAGGAAACCGGCATGTCCTAGAACCAAAAATTCGAAGACATGTGACATGGACCAACCCGCACTGGGCCCGTGTGGTGGATTACGGCCCATTCCCTCTCCTAGAGAGGAGGCCTGAGTCCCAACAGTGGGAACATTATATGGCCGACTACGTTATGCTATGAACATAGAACCTCCTCTTTTTTGAAGTTGTTTGAAAAGAGTATACAACACAAGGTACACGTACCATTTTTGAAGCATCGTCTAAGTATGACACGGTTTTTATGGTAAACCCTCACGCTGACTGGAAGCATACACTGAAACAAGAAAAAAAAAATTGCACTTCAATCTTAGTATCATCCGATAGACGCCCGGGAAGATAACCCGCTTGTACGTACGCTGCTCGATCGGAATAGGACCTGTACAATGACGTTTAAAGTAAGATTGTTTCATACTTATTTCCAGTGTGGGTTAAGGATGGCGCTAGACAACCTGTATAGCTCTGTCTCTTACCTACACTGGAATAAGAATGAAACAATCTTACTTTGAACGTCATGGTAACCCCGTAGATCGTTTTTAGTTTACAGTTTTCAAGTACTAAAGATCAGGATCAGAATGTTGGGCTGTGAAAAAGACGGATGAAAAAAGATTGCATGTAGCGGAGATGAGAATGTTGAGATGGATGTGTGGTGTGACGAGAATGGATAAAGTGAGAAATGAATATATTAGAGGAAGTTTGAAAGTGGCGCCAGTGACTGAAAAGTTGAAGGGGAATCGTTTGTCTTGGTATGGTCATGTAAAGAGGAGAGATGAAACACATGTTTCTAAAAGAGTTATGAGTATACATGTGGATGGGTGGAGAGGGAGAGGGAGGCCAAAGAAAAGATGGATGGATTGTGTGAACAGTGATATGAAAGAAAAGGAAGTTAGTGATAGTATGACGGTTGACAGGATAGAATGGAAGAAAAAAACGTGTTGCGCCGACCCCAAATAAGATGGGACAAGGGCAGGAAGATGATGAGTCTGGGAAACAGAAACAGTAGAAAACCGGACCGATACTTTACCGACGGCTTTTGGCATGAAAAGGGTTCCATTTTTCCTTTTGAGGTACGGAACCCTAAAAATTATATAAAATCAATAATTTTTCATTAATTGCTCGATATGTGCATGGTCAGTTCTTATAATTATTTGTTATATATCGCTGTCACAGAATAGATATGTAACCAAACCATCGTGTTTCTTGCCGGTTCTTTTCTATAGGGAAAGAGCATTGGAATCGTGCAATAGCTTCTGACATTTTATAAGTGCCCATGTAGGCCTGTTTGAAATAAAAAAATATTTTGGATTTTTTTTTTTGTTATTTAAATTTGGCAATTCTATCACGGTGGTAATACCTTATACAATTAGCTGTAAAAAAATTACCAAAAAAATAATGACTTACCTGAACTTCTTCTTGTAGTCTAGTCTTGATATAAGAATAGCAAAACAATCTTTTCGAACCAGTAATTTTCATGGCACTGAACAATTCAAAATTACTATATATTTTCCATTTAAATTACGAATTATCCTGGAAACTCACAGCAGACCTTGCGATGAATGCGAAGCCAGACTAACGTACAGGTTCAATCGAGCTCGAGCCAGGACAGGAGGGGTGAACTACAGAGCGATGACAGTCATAGAGGGGGTCATAATCATAATAGAGTCACTGAGTATACCCATCTCTTTTTTACTGATGAGACGTCTTCTGAGTTAGAAAGAGTGCTGCATAGTTCACTGCCCTCCTAATAGTAGTTCTGTCCTCATCTGAGAGTTTTTATTTTTATTTAATACTTAAGGCAATAAAACGTGCGCAAACAATGCCTGTATTTAAAAGGCTTGTGAAGGATCATTACTTGTCACTGTGATCATGTCTTCGTTTCATCACTTATTCTCTTGCTTATATATTTATATTTTGTATGTATATATATGTGTATCTATTTTAGTATTTAGTTTTGTTTACTTTTATATTTGCACCAAGTTCTACCCCATTTTGTGTCCAGGCAGTCTCTATCCGTTCTGGGTTGCCTGGAAGAAATTGCCGAGTGCGATAAAGCCGCCAATCGTATGTTTTTTGTTTTATTACAATTTCAATTGATAAATTTGTGACTTGGTCTGCAATAAAGTATATATAAATAAATACTTGTTTTTTGAATAGGGCCATATTCTTGTATAGAGTATAAGTATAATCAGCCTTATAATGTTTCCATTGCTGGGACTCAGGGTTTCTTTCTAAGAGACGGGATGGGCCACAATCCACTACGCGGTCCTAGTTCGGATAGGTGAATGTCAGATGCCTTCGAATCTTTGGTTCTAGGACATACAGATTTCCATGCGATGTTTTTTTTCACCGTTTTGAGAGCAGCGGTGATGAAATAAATTACACAAAGTAACGCGCCTGGCTGGGTTTGAACCCGCGACCTACAACTCATGACTCGAGGCTGTTACGACTGGGCCACCACTGCACCTATTCTTGAATGACAGCTAACTCTGATCTCTATCACAAGCGTTACTGAATAACTCAATCTTCGGCATGTGGCATCAGGTAAATTTCCGACTTTATGGTGTAAGGTAAAATATTCAGAAAAAAGAAAATATCAACTTCAAATTCATCTCTTTGGCGGAAGCCACCTTCTGCGAAGACGTAATGCTAGCGAAGGAGGCGACCGTGCGCGTGAGGGAACGGATGTCCGTCCGATCCCTGTAATCGTTCTGACCGAACCCGAGTCATCGATGGCGTGTAATGTTCCACGCGCACCTCAAAGAGATGTCAGCAAAACCGTAGGTAGCCCAGCAGGGCCGAAGCTTACTGAGGCCATGGGTTGTCTTCCGAAAGTAAAATCCGGGGTCCTGGAATGCAAGGCAAAGAAGGAACATACGCGTGGTATTAGTAAGTAAAAGTCTGACACGACCTCGCGCTCCACTATGCAACGGGAGCAGACATTGGCTGATTTCCCACCCTAAAAATACCCATCTCTTTCTTACTCGGTTTAAAGAAATTTATTTCTCTTAAGAACATACAGTTCACTTAAAATGAGATACAAAGTATTAAACATAAGAATTCGATATAATACAAGTATCTTCCAGAGTATTAGCAGATTATAATGTACATACATAGATAGATATTCTTTATTGTACACCAAAAATACAATTTACATTAGGAAATTAACATTAATAGGGTGTCACAATGGGCGGTCTTAGCGATTTTAGCGATTTTAGATACATACTTCTTTAGCTTCTGTTTAAATGTATTTACGTTATCGCGCTCTTTAATATCGTATCTTTCTTACGAAATATCCTATGAGTTAGAAAGAATATTAGGTCAATTTTGCCCATTTTGTTATTTGATCACCATAAATATGATTTTTTTGAGGGAAAATTGTAATAGAGACTAAATTATCTTGTGATTTTTTTTTTGTACCTTGAGTGAGTCCACGGGTAGTGTGAAAGCGAAACCCAGGGCCCTGGGACGAAGGCAACGAAGGATCAGGAGTGGGTTTTTAATCAGTAAAAGTCTGACAATATCTCCCGCTCCGCCCAAGAGCGAGATTTGTCATAAGATGATTTACCCACAAAATAAAAAAAAAAGTGTTGTGAAAAACCGTGAGTGGGTGGGTGACTTTTTCTAGACTTGCTTCACTTGTTTATTCTATTTATTAAGAACTCTGTGGTCTCTTTGTGGCTAAACACACACACAACGATGTCCAGTCAAAATATGATCGATAACGCTGTCTAGACCTAGATAATTGTGTTTACTTTGGAAACCATCCTACACAGATGGTTCCTTTCAGTATATCGAATCGAAATGCAACATAGAAAATCGCGACTGATAATCGCAAGGAATACCATGTCCAAATTAATAAATTTTATTTTCTATCCGACAGATTTGTACAAATACAAATACACGGTACAAATCTATCTAATCGCTAGTTTTGTGAGCACTTTTTTATACGCAACTATATATTTATTTATATATACTTTTTGTACATCAAGTTTAAAAAAAAAGAAACATACAATTGGCCTCTTGATGATAAAATTACGTTCAGCCTAAAGGTCGCAAGCGCTATTACTAAACATGAGGTTCAGGGTTCAAATCCAGGGGAGGGCAAATCATTACATATTGGGTTATTCCCTCAAGATTGTTTTTAGTAGCAGCCGTTTTTTGTTTTTTTTTTTCAGGCTGGGAAATTTTCAAATAACTCGTCCCTCTTTTGATCTGTGTTCCTTGATGCGGGTCTCTTGAACATCTGGCCGGAATTAAATGCACACACACTCGTATTATAGCCTGGGCGACAGTATAAGTACCAATCTGTGCATTATTCCGGCCAGCTGCGCCCGAATAGAGCCCCGCTGAGCTTTAAATTCATTTTCTTTGCGAATTATTGATCGATTTACATATGCTATGTACATTCTGAAGAACACTAAACCAGCGATTTTTTTGTGTAAACATATTTCTAAAGATCAAAGCCGTTTGAAAGGAGTCGGGAAGACAAACGAAAAAATATCATGTTGTTAATTTATTTTTAGCTTAGTAAGTATTAGTCTTACGAAAAAAATCGTAATCTGGTAATGTTGTACATAAATTTGTAATAAAAATATATTTTTTTCAAACCTATAGGCCTAGCCGTTACCGAGGAGTAAGCTTCAGAAAGTCACTGTTTTATAGGACTGCTCGGGAGTTATTTATTTATTTGTTTATTACACCAATGGAGCTCAATTAGTTCAGAATCTGCTAATTTTTAACATCATGTGCGCAGTGGAGTGGTAGTACGCTCGCTTACGCAGCATCAGGCCAGCGTACGGTCGATCAATGTTCTTGCGGTAGAATGACAATTTCGAGCTATCTCGAAACAAATTAAAAGCAACGACGTTCCAATGGTACTGATCACTGATCAAAGGAGCTGTCAAAATTTTGGCAGTTATCCGCATACATCAAATATCCATTTGTCATTTTGTACGAGAATACCATTCTATGCCATTTCTTACAATGGAGTGTCAGTGGTTTACCATTGGAAAGTCATAATGACGCCATTACTAGATTACCAAACTTGTCAAAATCAACAATTATGAAGTCAATGATAGACTATTCTGATACTATTACAATAGCAGACTTGAGGCCCAGGTCTTTTTGGTAGTATGAAGAGACGCGGGGGCGGGGAGTGTCAGTGATTGGCTCGCCGCGCATCGCATCATAGACGTCACTCGTGATTGGTTCCCTGCGCTTGCTGCATGTTTTTTTTTATTCTTGATAGGTTCGCGCTTGACCGCTATCTCACCTGATAGAAAGCGAACATGCGGTCGACGATGGGTACACTTACGTGCCAATAAATTGACTAGTGATTTTTAATACATCGATTTTATTTTAATTATAGGTTATTTTATAAGTGGTTATTATGTCACCAAAAATGGTTTAGCTGAGAACGCATAAGAGGCACACAGAGAAAGTTCTTTTCAAAAGTAGGTAAAATGTTTGGAATTTCTTTGTAGCGGTGTTACAAATCTTTGAAATTTTCGTGTTTGCTACAATATGCATACCTTTCGGTAGAAATTCTCTAAAAGATAATGAAAACCGTATGAAAATCTGTTGCATGGTTAATAAATAAAAGGAAAAACAGTCATAGAAACACAGTGACTTTGATTTAAACTATTTATGTTTTTTTTTTTACTTTTACCTTCAAACAGAATTAAGAAAATAGCAGGTAAAAGAAAAAATAAAATAAAAAAAAATAAAATCGGTTTCTTTGACATAAGTGTACGATGCGCAAAGCGATCCCCACTCTTTCGCCGAGCGCTCAAGATCCGTGCCGATAACTGTATGTACCTTTAATTATACTATATAAATTACATACCCCGGATATCTTCGGAGTATCCCAACTCCTCCATCCACTTGAAGAAAACTTTGAAACGGTGGACACCAGTGACATTAGTAATTGGTTTATCTCGCTGAACGAAGTCTGTTTCATTGCTCAAGAAGGAAAGTTAAACTCCGATCAAAAGCTGAAGATCAGCTCCCTGTCGCGCAAGATAGGACATGGCGTTTCGCAGATGACAGTTTTTTACTAGGACTTGAAGGTAAAGGCTAAAGAAGTGGGAAGCTCTGTTCGAGCGATAAGAGGAAAATGCGACCTGACAAACTGCCTTGAACGCTCCCAGCACACCATTCAAACAAGCATTCAAGAAAACTGGACCAAACCAACGGTAGCAGAAAAAGTTTTATTCGCTGACATAGTCAAAACTAATAAAAATAATTATTTACGTCCCAATAACCTTAGCTCTATTGCAATTTATCCAACGGAAAAGAATAAATCGAGTGACGATACTAAATCTCTTGTCCAAAAAATAATACGCCCTGAACAAATGAAATTACACGTTAGAGGGTTTTTTTGGGAAAATCATCCTTATGACATCCCCGCTCTTGGGCGGAGCGGGAGATAGTGTCAGACTCTTACTGACTAAAAACCCACTCCTGTTCCTTCGTTGCCTTCGTCCCAGGGCCCCGGCTTCCGCTTTCACACTACCCGTGGCCCCAGTAGGCTTCGACCCTGCTGGGCCCCTACGATTTGCTGACATCTCCTTGAGGCGCGCGTGGAACAGTACGCGCCGTCGACGACTTGGGCTCGGTCCGGACGGTTACCGGACGGTCGGTCGGCGAGCTACCTATTGCTCGCCGTCTGCAAGCCCGCGCCTACGGTGGCCGGAAATCGGCATCGGAATCCCGGCGGCGGTTGGAGCGTAAGGACCGTTGCCTCACGCGATCGGCCGCCTCCTTTGCTAGCATTACTGCTTCGCAGAAGGAGGCGACCGCCTGCCACTCCTCCTCGCTCCGGACCATGGCCTGAACCAAGGCCCGGCGCGAGAGATCGCCGCCGCCGATTGCCCCCACGAGGACACGGCGTTGCTCTGCCCAAGCGGGGCACACCTCCACCGTGTGCTCTACCGTGTCCTCCGGGTGGGCCACACAGTGGCGACACTCGGGCGTCGTTTCCGCACGAATCCGGTGCAGGAACCTCCCGAACTTACCGTGTCCGGTGAGAACCTGCGTCATGCGGAATGTGAGGACGCCGTGAGGTCTTTCCAACCACGCCTCAAAGAGGGGACTTACCGCCATAATTGTGGCGTGCCCAACACGTTAGAGGGTTGCGCAAAACAAAAAACGGAGGTGTTATCATTAGCACGGAGACAAAAGACGATATAGAGAAACTTAGGAAATCATCTCAACTAAGTGGTTCCGGTCTGAAAGTGGAAGAGCCCTATAAGAGAAGACCGAGAATTGTAGTAATAGGAGTACCGACCGTGTTAAGTGACCAGGAAGTGTTCGATTGCATTTATGAGCAGAACCTGGCTGACAAGCTGCCTAATTTACCCCGTGACTCTTTTTTGACCTCTATAAAATTAAGTCACAAGTCGGGTAAAAAAGAGGGACCTATATGCAATTATGTTCTAGAAGTAACGGCTAGCATAAAAAGTCCGTCCGTCCGTAAGTCCGTGATAAGACCTGTCATACTATATGGATCAGAATGTTGGGCTGTGAAAAAGACGGATGAAAAAAGATTGCATGTAGCGGAGATGAGAATGTTGAGATGGATGTGTGGTGTGACGAGAATGGATAAAGTGAGAAATGAATATATTAGAGGAAGTTTGAAAGTGGCGCCAGTGACTGAAAAGTTGAAGGAGAATCGTTTGTCTTGGTATGGTCATGTGAAGAGGAGGGATGAAACACATGTTACTAAAAGAGTTATGAGTATACATGTGGATGGGTGGAGAGGGAGAGGGAGGCCAAAGAAAAGATGGATGGATTGTGTGAACAGTGATATGAAAGAAAAGGAAGTTAGTGATAGTATGGCGGTTGACAGGATAGAATGTAAGAAAAAAACGTATTGCGCCGACCCCAAATAAGATGGGACAAGGGCAGGAAGATGATGAAGTAACGGCTAGCATAAGAAAGGCGCTTATAAACCAAAGCCGAGTATTTATTAATTGGACATCCTGCCCAGTGAGGGACTTCACACTTGTGACCAGGTGCTTTAAATGTCAACAGTACGGGCATGCTGCAAAGACTTGTCGCGAAGCTGTCTATACATGTGCACTTTGTGGTGAACAAGGCCACCAGTGGGTGCTGTGCGATAAAACAACTGATCAGTCTCAGTGTGCAACGTGCATGCGTTTTAATAAACCGAGTAATCACAAGACAGGCGATCAAGACTGCCCGGTTAAGAGAATTGCTGAGACAAGACATTACGGACGAATGGAATAAAATAAGACGTGTTTGTCTGGTGTTCTGTGAGAGGCAGTATGCGAGGGTGTCCACTGTTCCATGTTAATATGTAGTATTGTATTTAATCTTTTTTTTTTTTTTAATTGATATAAACCAGTGCTTGACTGCGATCCCACCTGATGGCAAGTGGAGATGCAATCATTGATGGTCAGGCGCACTAGTTTATTAATCTTATAAGTTTTAAAAAATCTATGTTAATTAATGTAAGTGGGTGTACCGTTTTAATTAACTATAAATAAAAATAAATAAATAAATAATAAATAAAAGACTCATAAATTCTTATTCTTATTCTTTATTGTACACACAATTTTATAATATCAATAAAAATAGGACAGTTGATGTAGATAGGCGAGCTTAACCCACAACTGGGTTTTCTTACAGCAAACCATAACATTTAGAAGGAAAATTTACAAATTTTGAGGAACTTTAAATGTACAACAAAAAAACAAAAAATTTAACATAAATTAAATCTAACTTAAAATTAAAAATATACTAAACAGATATGTATACAGCACTCTATACATAAACATTATATATACAATAAATAAATACCTATAAACATACATATATATGGGTAATGTTGATAAAAAATGTTCCCTAATTCTTCCCCTGAAAACCTCCAATGAAGGAAAAAAAAAACTATAAATTGTATTGATTATAATGAGGACACATAAATAGCGACGTCGTTTTTGTTTTCTGTTACTTACATACAACCAATACGAGTTTTATTGCATAATATTACTCATAAATAATAAAGTAACTATTTTTTTTAACAATTTTAGTGATTGTGCTAATAAAAACTAGTTTACAAAATCATTACTTAGCAAAAAATTATAATGTAATGATCATCATTTTCCTGCCCTTATCCCGTGTTATTTGGGGTCGGCGCAACACGTTTTTTTCTTCCACTCTGCCCTGTTACTCGTCATGCTATCGCTAACTTCCTGTAATGTAATGTTGTGTCACAATAATGTCTTACGATGATACAGATTTGTTGACTAAGCACAGTATTCGTCATGAATTTAAAATAATATTGGTCATAAGTTATTTACTTTATGTTTAATGAATTTTAGTTATATTTATTAACATATAAGCACTTAAATAAGTTACCTGAGATACAGGTTTTATACCTAGTTCAGGTAGAATACAATTTTGTGCCTTTACCTCTAGATTGCTCGCAGAAAAGATGGTCGATGGGGACGAAAGGTTCTGGAATGGCGACCACGTACCGGAAGACGCAGCGTTGGAAGGCCTCCCACAAGGTGGACCGATGACCTGGTGAGGGTCGCGGGAATCCGATGGATGCGAGACGCACAGGATCGGTCATTGTGGCGGCATTTGGGGGAGGCCTATGTCCAACAGTGGACGTCTCTAGATTAAGCCCTTAATGTATAAATATTTATGTAAATCAAACAATTCAATAAAAAAAGAATAAAAGAATATAACTAGCTTCTGCCAGTGGCTCCACCCGCGTGAAAGCAGGTTTATATTTATTTTTTATTATATATTTCAGTACTATTGAAGATTTAGCCATTCCATACACCTAGGGTATCCCTCTTTTAGCGCCCTCTATCTTCATTGCTGAGCTTTGGAAACGTGTGGACTCATGCTTTATATGCTGCCACTAGATAGCGCTGTTTGCAATTACTGATCTTCAATATCAAAAAGACGTGCCTCTTTTTAATTGTTAAATAATAACAATAAATAGTAAAAAAAATAAAAAACTGAATAATCCATTATCTTCTTGGGCAATACACAGCCATCAAGGTCCTATTTTTGGCAGCCAGAATTAACCCTAGTGCCAAAGGAACTCACCTGTACATCAGATATTACTTCACGTTACGTCACGTGGCGTACGTGGGCTTAGTTTGCTTTAACTTTATTGATTGCCGTATGCTTAAGACCTATTCTGATTTCCATGATGTGTAGTAACAGTAATCAAAAATTTATAACACCCCTCTTTTCCGTCGAGGGTTAAAAATAATCAGGAGAATATCCAAGTAAACAGTAAACTCCTGTAAACGCTTCTTCATTCACGTAAGGACGAACATTTGTTAATTTCAAAGATTGTTACTAGATGGCGCTATTCTCAATAACTAAACGATAAAAAACAATGATTACTGTTTGTTAGGATTGCAGATCATATTTAAATATGAATTATAAATAGTAAATTAAATATGAATTAGTAAACTTTTAGAAATAAAAAGCTCCATAACCTTATCAAGTTAAGCAACACACGACCACGAAGGAGATAGTGATAGATGTTAGCCAGAATAAATCCTAGGACCAATAGCAAGGAGTCTAGCCTCTGACGAGTGTCAGCTTTATTGATTGCCGTTCTCTAAGAGCCCTAGATTCACACATGTGATGAGAGTCTCAGTAATGGTCTGGCTGTGGTAGTCACGCCGTGGCGGGCTGTGCCAGCCAGCTTTTTTCTCTAAAAATAAAAAATATCTAATAATCTCTGCCAGTGGGACTGTGGCTAAAAAGACATAATTACGCGGCAATATATTTTTTTTCTATTAGTGAAACAGCGTTTGAAATTGGAACTGTATTTGAGATTTTTCTATTACAAACAAATAATTTTTTGTACTTACCAATTTGGTTTATAGAATACTCTAGATTATTGTGGTGTGTGTTTTGAAAGACTGTGATTCAGGTAATAATAAAATAAGTTTTTGATTAAAACAAATGAGCGAAATTTCTTTGATTTGTTTGTTTATTTTTATTAATGTTTCCATTTTGTTTTTTTATTCCTTTGTGTGTTTTTCTTGGTAGGTTGCTTAAATGGTCAAGATAGCGAACTGTTTTTTATTAATAGCGAAATAATATATTAAGCTATGCGATCTCAGATTTAAATTATAATAGGTCGTAGGTACTCTCATCTGTGGGGGTCTAGCCGCAAATTTTTCCGCGGACTACTGGGTTATTTTTATTCTTTATCTTTATTGGGGTTCAAAATCTTTTAGGATGGGAATAAATCTGTAAAACGATACAAGTAAACAGTTGTTTCCTATATTTTGTATTTTATTCGAACATAAATTGTAACGAACATCTGTTTTTTTTCCAAAAAAAAGTCACTTTTATTAATATAGGTAATTTCGCCCGCACAAATAATCTAGGAATCAAAATAGCCCTTTATTTATTTATTTATATATAATATTATTATTATTATTCATTTATTTATATATTTTTTGTATAATTATAATAGTTTAAGGAAAAGTATAAATCAATCAGAAAATCAGAAACTCCGATATTATACCAAGTTCCGATATTGTCCCCACAAAATAAATGTGTTTTGATCTTTTTTAATTGGTATTGAAAGGCTCGCGTATCATCGCCATCTTACCTGATGGTAAGCGATGACGTGACGCACAGTTGCCTAGAAGTAACCTATACATTCTTGTCTTGAAGACCCCAGTTTGTAGCCGTTTTTAGCCCCAGTATAAGGAAACATAGATCCCGGCTGTCCATGTTCTTACACTAAAACCATCTTCGTTTGTTATTACAGTTCATCTCATCGGATCCCACAAAACAAGAGTCAGCACAAGTCAAAATGTCAAATGTTGTCACGAGAAGCCAAGCCAGACTTTTGTTAAAACTACAAGAAGAGAAAGAGAAACTGGAACAACATATATATGACATAAAGGTAGCTAAAGCAGTCATCAATATCCTTGAAGGCACTAAAGATGAGGAACTAGAATTTTTTCACCATTTCAAGGTGCTAAATAACATAGATAGAGATCTGCACAGAATGAAGATGTCCGACAAAGACTTTGAAGTGGAGATCAAAGAGCTGTCTAAGGAGAGGATGGAGCTATGGACTTATTTGTTGGATAGTCAATTGAATTGTCTCGAGAAGAGGAGAGAATGTCAGAAATTGACGAAGAAGAAGAATGATCGGAGGTTGTTGCTGCATATACTTATGAGGAAACTTTAAACGAAGATAGCACACAAAACAAAACAACACTACACTTTAAGATGGCCACTTATAAAGAAGAAAAAACATGACTTATTTCGCGAAATCTAAATGAACTGGATTTATGGTTAGAGCATGATGAGAAACAGTGATACCAACATCAGGAAAAGATAAGGCTAGAAGGATACTGTAAACCCAACTTTTAGTAATGTAAACCTATGTCTCTTGCCTACAATAATAACAGTCGAATCAGCTAGGCGTGGGTGAAGGACTGCATTGCATTTAAGGTCAGGTTCTACTCATTTTGAACGTTTTTAAACCTCTGGAAATGCACGAATATAAAGAGAACACCATGAAAAATTATTTTATTAAAATTGACGATATGACGTGCAAAAATCAAAACATGATATAAACTAGTTGGCACAATAAAAATAAAAATCGCGAATCTGACCCTAACGATTTCAAACGTCATGGAAATATGTCACAAGTTTAATATTAGTATTAATTAATAGAATCATAAAATTTCGTGTATCGGTCATTTCGTTCAGTCTCGCCAATGCGTCTTTGCCCGCGCCTAGATTAGTCTACGCTACGCCTCTGACCCGAATCAATCTTTAATGTAAAGCAATGCATCTCGAGGTCAGTCAGTGAAAAAAAATAGAAAAATCAAATTGATTAACGAATCAATTGATTTTTTTTTTCAAACGTAATAAGGGAAACCTTCTTATTTGAAAAACTTGATTGAATTTGTGGCACCGGTATCAGTGTTATAGTATGTGCCATTATTTATTATTAATAAGTACGATATTATTATGTATTTAATATTACAATGGACCTACGTGTTTTCACGAGATGAATTAATTCTAGTAAATAAGTAATATGTACATATTTATAAATAGTTCACAGTAATGTCAAAATGGTGATGGAAAACATCGGCCTAGATTCAAAATTCGAAGACATGTCAAAACCACAAATATTAAATATTGCACCTACCACAATTTGTCTCTGCATCACCCAAATTTTGACCAGTAGTTTCTACTTGCAAGTAAATAACACACAAGTTACATTACATTGCGGACTAGCGTGCTATATGTGATCAAGCGGTCGTTCGCACCCCGCAATGTTATTCGACCTGAATGCAATTTGCTTGTAGGTGGAAAAGGGGACGAAGGCATTAAGTATGCCTCTATATTTTTATGAGTATAAAGAATTAAATAAATAAATCGCTAAACTGTACTGTGCCCTTGTGGTAAACATCGGCTAGGCTTCCTTTTTTGTATAACATATTATAGTATTATTCACAAAATTATTGGACAACACTATAGTACTTTTGGAAAATTTTGAAAAATAAGTAGTACGTTTTTATTTATTTATGTTTTTCGTTATTCATATTAGACCTTTGAAGATGAAACAATTGTGGACAAAGGCTGCAGCCCTGAGCGAGCGGCGCACATTTATATTTTTGAAACTTACAATAGAAACAAAATTTGAAAGTAGGAGGCAATTTGTGAAAAGTTTAAAAATATTTTATTGAGTGTGGGATGCTAGAACGAGCGCAAAAATTTTTGTACCCCTCCAAACTGTGGTTTGTTAACATATTTTGGCCTTATATGGGATTTTAGTTAATACTACTTAATATTTGAATGGGTATGATTTTATCAGTGACCTAATAAATATATTTTCAGTGAACTAATAAATAATATTTTTTCTTAAAATAGTAGATCTATCATCTAAACTGAATAACCAAATATGTACTTACACACAATATCAATTATCAATTTTATGGTGGTTATAAGTAAAAACAAAATAACCACATAGGCATAAGGTGGGAGCAGAGCGGAGCTTTCTAACCTAACCTCCGTGTCGGGATGCCCTAAAATTCTAAGACTCTTGAACGAATTATTCTAATTAACTATAGTACGGAGGCAAAGTGTTTTGTGGGGGATTTAGGTCGTAGGCTCGGGGAGGCATCGGGTGACTCCCGGTCCGGGTCGTTCTTGGTGCAAAGGATGGCTATCGTTATTCAGCGAGGTAATGCGGCCAGTGTTATGGGCACTTTTGCACCGGGAACGATCAGGGGCGGGTTGTATATTGATGTGTGACTTTTTAGTTTTAGACAAATGTTGCGCTATACAATAGTCTATTCAGTTTAAGTCAATTGGAGAATATAAAGTTAAATTATTTTTTATTAAAATTTACTTTTATACTTTTACCAAAAATAAATTACCTATTAACTACAGGAGTACTAATAATTTACTGATAAATATACTAAGTGATAGATCTGCTATTTTAGATACCAATCGAAAATCCAAGATCTTAATTTGGGTCTACCCGCGTTTCACATATTATCTTCCGATATTTCCTTTGTATCGTGATGGAATAACAACCAAACAGATTTTCACTTTTATTACTGTATTTGTAGAGTGGCTAAGACAGCATTGAACATTGAAGTTACTCGGTGACAAAGGACGATGAACATTACAATTCAGACAGACAGATAGACCACATTATTTTATACTTATACAAGGTAATTCTTTTATAGCCTACCTACATTTTTAAAAGTCTAAAAAAACTACAAAAAAGTGTAATCAGCTTCCAAATGGAAAACTTCGAAAGTTGCCCTTTCTTCGTAATTAACATCGATTTCTGAAAATAAAGTTATTTTCCACTTTTTAGCTGTGGTATTCCACAGCTAAACCTGAGTAGTGTACATGTTCTATAGTAAGGTAGATATATCATCATCTTCCTGCCCTTGTCCCGTGTTATTTGGGGTCGGCGCAACACGTTTTTTTCTTCCACTCTGCCCTGTCACTCGTCATGCTATCACTAACTTCCTTTTCTTTCATATCACTCTTCACACAATCCATCCATCTTTTCTTTGGTCTCCCTCTCCCTCTCCATCCATCCACATGTAAACTCATAACTCTTTTAGTAACATGCGCCTCATCCCTCCTCTTCGTATGACCATACCAAGACAAACGATTCCTATTCTGCTTCCGCAAGCAGAACTCTAAACGGAAGAATACAGCGAGGAGGGCGGGGTTGGGGGGCACATGGACGACTGGACACATCGGAATGTGTAGGAGGGGAGGGGCAGTACACAAACGTGTCGCAACGAGTTTCTTTATAATTTTTTTTTTTTTGGTTCATTCTGCGCATCACCGCGCCTCGTGATGTAATTACGACGTAAGCCTTCTGTTGATGAAATGTTCTACTTGCAACTTTTGGTCTTCTTCATCAGTTTCACATCATGAAGTGGTACTTTCTGAATATTAATTAGATTTAGAAAATATCGCTTGACTTCTTGACGAAAATAAAAATATTAATATATGGCAATATTTTTATGTCTATAATATTTGAAAAGTTCTCTCAATCCCTCAAAGATGGGACCAATCTGGATTCCTTTCCAATAAAATAACGATTTCTAATGTTTCTTTTTTCAAATAAAGTAAGGTTTCTGTCCATGCCGGTTTTTTATGATATAAACTTATAGTGCTTGACTGTGATCCCTCCTGATGGTAAGCAGTGATGCAATTATTGATGGTGAAGCGCACTAGTATATTAAGAGCCTGATTCACTCTGGCCTTGAAGACATCTAAATTATAAGCGGACGAGAAGACCGCAGCAGGCAAATTGTTCTAGTCCTTCCACAAGTATAAATGACGAGACGAAACGTTCAGTCCGGACCGTAGAGGGGTCAATAATGTAAGGGTGGACACTCGCCATACAGCCTTGCCGGTTCATAAAAAACTGAGTTTAAAAAAAAAATACAGCTTTCCCTACATTTTGTAACAGCTGTATTTTTCAACAGTTCTTTTTAATAACTGAATTGTAATGCACACTGTCCTTTAATGCCTGGTACCTAACTACCAACTTTTATCTTAAATAAATCTATCAGTATAGAAAACCGAACACAAAAAAGCTGTTCATTTTATGAGATACTAATTACTTGTAAACAATATTATACACTATCAAGAATCTTGATTTTAGCTGTAAGTACATAACTATTAAAAATGTATGTTACAAAAGAAATATTAAACAAAATAAAACTTGAATGTTGTTTCATTAAAATATTTTTCAATACACTTACTCGAAAATCCCCTCTTATACCTATCGCTTTTAGGCACTCAATTTACTTTTTTCTTCACTAGTGCTGACAAGTGGTGGAGGTCGCCCTAGCTACAATTTATTACATTTATTGTATCAAGTGGGGCGCTAAGCGACCCCTGTAAGTCGCACATCAATCCCCGTTTATTTATTTCCGCTTAAGTGTTTTGAAGAACTTCGTTATCAAACGACGTGTATTAACACGTAGAAATTTGTCACTGCAGCAATCGGCTTGGGCAAATTCTTCGTCGGTCTCAATGACAAACTTTATCCACTTGTATCAAAATGTATTATAAACATTTCAGTAGATCTGGGAGCATGGTAGTGCCATCGTCAAGACGAGCCAGTTCAAATGTCAAGAAGTCAGTCAGTCAAAAAAAATGATGCTAATTGCACATTCCAAGTTTCTTTGATTTCAATTCATGTTTTGTAATAACAAATATCTCTGTTACATGTTTCTTGTCGCTAAGACTAGGTTGAGGCGCGTGGAACACTACTCGATGACTTGGGCTCAGTCTGGACGGTCACCGGATGTCATCATGTGTACCCATTGCAGGTCATCCCCAAGCCTGCGCCTACGGTGTGCACCCATGGGGCTGTAAATACTACGGGCTATTCATAGGACTTAAGCCTACTATCCTAAGCTGCAGCGTCGTGCCGTCGCGTCGTTGTAGCTTCGTCGACAGAATTTCCAGTCAAAATCCGGAAGACGCAGTGTTGGAAGCCCCCCTACAAGGTGGACCGATGACCTGGTGTAGGTTGCGGGAATCCGATGGATGCGAGACGCACAGGACCGTTCATTGTGGTGACATTTGGGGCAGGCCTATGTCCAGCAGTGGACGTCTGTCGACTGAAATGATGATGATTATGATAAATGCGTCTGGCTGGATTTGAACCAGCAACCTACAGTTCGTAAGTCGGGACCGTTATTATTCGGCCACCACTGCTCTCAGCTCTGATGTAAGCTTTACGCAGGCGTAATCCAAGCGTATAATAAAAAAAATACGCGTCTCTAAAGCTACGCGTTTTTAAGTGAAAATTTATCTCCTTGGAACATACTCCTGAAATAAACAGTGTCCTATGTGCTAGTCCAAGTCATGATCACAAAGTTTCATCGAAATCCGTTCAGGAAAAAACAATTCACGAGCCCGTAGCTCGACCGTAGCACTTTACTTGCTACGAGCTACGCCGTACCATATCGCGTAGCACGGCGTAGCAAAACGCTACACAATGCTGCTACGTAGATTTTGTGGTAGCAATACTTCTGAGAATATTAAAATTCTATGCTAGTGGGTGGCTCGAAAGGCTCGTTGTGACAGTTAAAGTAGATGGGAAAAGGTCTAGTACACGAAGAGCAGTGGTTGCCGAGTGGTATCGGCCCCAACTTACGAGTTGTAGGCGGGTTTAAACCCAGCCAGGCACATTATTTTGTGTAATTTATTTCATCACCACTGCTCACAAAACGGTGAAGGAAAACATCGTGAGAAAACCGGCATGTCGTAGAACTAAAAAATTCTAAGATTTGTGACATTCACAAAAAAAAATCACCAACCAGCACTGGGCCCGCGTGGTGGATTACGGCCCATTTCCTCTCCTAGAGAGGAGGCCTGAGTCCCAGCAGTGGGAATATTAAAAGGATGAGTATGATATGCTATGCTAGTATACGCAGCCCGATACGTAGGTTCGACCAGATCCGTACCATTCTTGACTCTATGGTATACAATGCCCTTCACACCGCTAGAGACAGAAACAAATGAAGGAATATCATAAGGAGGTCACGACTCAGCATTGAGGAAAACGATGCAAGGAGGGGACGCTACTGGTAATTCATTATTACATACAAATTAAGCGAAATTAAGATTTGATATTATATTCATATTATCGAAACCAACAACCCCGCACTTTACCCTCGTGGTGGATTACAGCTCAATCCCTCTCCTAGATAGGAGGGATGAAGAACATTATAAGACTGATTATAATTTCTTACTGTTGTGATTGGATTCGATTTGGTTGGCTTGGATTGGATTCGATTTGATTTGATTTGATTTATAGACAGGAGACGAATCAAACGTCGCAAGGAAATCCCCGGGCACCGTAGACACAGGTTTGTAGACGATGAGCAATAGATAGCCCGCCGTCTGGTCGTCCGTTAAGGACAGAGCTCTAGACGTCGACGATGCTTAAGGTTTCACGCGTGCTTCAACGTTATGGGAGCACATTCATTGTGTGTACAGCTAAGGAGAGGAATTACTTGCCGGAGTCTGTGTTTCTTGATAGCTACAACCCGGGGATTTTAAAGTCAAGAGTGAATAGGTTTCTTCTAGATAAGCACGCTCCGTCATCGACCCCATCTTCGCTTTCCATCACGTGAAATAGCAGTCAAGCGCGAACTTATCAACAATCATCATCATCATCATTTCAGCCGAAAGACGTCCACTGTTGGATATAGGCCTCCCCCAAATGTCGCCACAATGACCGGTCCTGTGCGTCTCGCATCCATCTGATTCCCGCGACCCTCACCAGGTTATCGGTCCACCTTGTGGGAGGCCTTCCAACGCTGCGTCTTCCGGTACGTGGTCGCCATTCCAGAACTTCCAGTTCTCCTGCGGATATCCTCATTTCTGACGCGATCCCGCAAGAAAACGCCGAGCATAGCCCAATATCAACAATAAAAAAGAAAAAACTGAAATTAGCTTTCTTTTTCCGAAGCCCTGAAACGCTCAATAATAGTCGTACAAATAGAAAGTTACAAAACTAAAAGAAGTGTACAGTCTTAAACTGTACGTTTTTCTGACGTCGTGTCTTGTACCCGACGTGCGTCATTATATTACTATAAATAAACATAATCTTCGCTATAATATTATAAAGAGGGTTATTTTTTAGGTGGGAAAATCATCTAATGACAAATCGCGCTCTTGGGTGGAGAGAGAGATAATGTCAGACTTTTACTGACTAAAAATCCACTCCTGTTCCTTCTTTGCCTTCATCCCGGGACCCCGGGCTTCGCTTTCACACTACTCGTGGCCCCAGTAGGCTTCGACGTTGCTGGGCCCCTACAATTATAAAGAGGTAATGTTTGTTTTTTTGTTTGTAGGAGATAATCTCTGAAAGTACTAGTCCGATTGCTAAATTTTTTTTACCGATAGAAAGTTACTTTATTCTTGATTCACATAGGCTATATTTTATGTACGCGGATGAAGCCGCTAGCTAGTTTACAATAAATCGATGAGTGAAATTACTGCTACGGGCTGACTATAATTAGAGAAAGGAATCGTCAACAGTTTTCGTCGTAAACAGTTCAATTCCTACGTAATATTTTTTACTGGAACTAAGTGATATTTTAGTTTTAGTAGATGGGGACGAAAGGTTCTGGAATGGCGACCACGTACCGGAAGACGCAGCGTTGGAAGGCCTCCCACAAGGTGGACCGATGATCCGAATGAACTGGTGAGGGTCGTGGGAATCCGATGGATGCGAGACGCACAGGACCGGTCATTGTAGCGGCATTTGGGGGAGGCCTATGTCCAACAGTGGACGTCTTTCGGCTGAAATGATGATGATGATGATGATGAAGTGATATTTTCTCTACGTGCTTCAATCTCAACGACAACAAATCTGCAAGTTTACGAACCGTACAAAGATATAGTTTGATAAGGCATGAAACTGCAGCCCTGAGATCTGCAACAGGACGAGGACATCTATTTTAGTACAAAATTAATGATCGGCTTCACTACCTTCGCAAACTTCACAAAAAACTTTCAAAACAAACTTTAGAAAATCAACCTTACCTTCCTAAATACAAAGTTCAACTTCATCTGTAGTTTTGATATTCTATAGACAGACATTCTGAAATAGACTTTATAAGTTGACAAATAAAGTTGATATTTGTTTGAGGAGGTAAAAGGCTTTATTCCGCCTACGTATGACCTGAGGTTGATTATTCCCGGCAGTCTAGCTCTACCCGTCAAACGATATGAGTGATTTTTATGTAGATATATAAAATTAAATAAAAAAATAGAGTGATTTCAAAGAAATATTCCTGAATTCTGTTCGAGTGTCGTTACGAATATATTTTTCGTAAGTATTTCGTGTTTTTTCCGGGTTCCTGTATATCTATGTATTGTGATTGAGCTTGTAAACAAAATGGCAACAGTTGTGTACAACAATACTCTTGTAGATATCCCACAAATAACACTTACACTATATGACACACACAGCACTTCTTCTACAAAACAAACGCTTTGACGTTTGTGATTGTTTGCGTTTTTAATTTTGTTTTGTTAATTTATGTGCCTAATTTTGCAATTTTATTGTGTTTTTGCGTATTGTCTGTTCATTTTTTTGTGTGCATCAAATAAATGTTCTATCTATCTATCTTATCCCCAAATATTTTGAATTGTTAATATTTACTACCTATCCATATAATATAAATCACATAATATAAAAATCACGGTTAAAACGGCATCGTTCGGTTGAAAATAAGTTTCTCCGTACAAACTTTGGAGCCCCGTTTTATTCCCTTAGAGGGAAAATTTTAAAAATGCCCTCTTAGTGCTCGGCTACATCATAAAAGGAAACCTTTATGATGTAATAAAACGAAACCTTGTGCAAATTTTTACGCTCATAGTCCGTGTAGTTTTGGCTGTGCGTTGATATGTCAGTTAGTCAGTTTCTCCTTTTATGTATGTAGATGTAAGAATATGTTTTTAAAGAAGCAAAATTATAGTAGTGAGCGTTATAATATCTACGCCTTTATCATTGTAGTGAGCGCTATCTACGCCTTTATTATTGTAGTGAGCTCTATCTACGCCTTCTTTATTGTAGTTTGCGCGTTCTACGCCTTTGTTATTATAGTGAGCGCTATCAACACTTTTATTATTGCAATTAGCGCTATCTACGCCTTTATTATTATAGTTAGCACTATCTACGCTTTTATTATTATAGTTAGCGCTATCTACGCCTTTATTATTGTAGTGAGCGCTAGCTACGCCTTTATTATTGTAGTGAGCGCTATCTAGCCTTTATTATTGTATTGAGCGCTATGTATGCCTTAATTGTCATGAGCATTAGTCCTTTTATTTTAACATCGTTCAGCGGATGTGAAATGTATGTGATGTGGCTGTACTTAGTTTAAATAAATAAATAAAAGAGTATTGCTATTAAAATAAACAGGCGCCAGCAGGGAATTTCAATCCTTGTCGCTTCACACAGTACTGAAATGAGCTCGTGGCTAAGTAATAACAGCCAAACGGGTCAAGCTCCAAGGTTAATCAACGCTTGCCAAGGTCGTTCTGTAGATGGGTGACCATCTTAACACATCGAAATTCATCCGTGTCTTGGAAAGTAAGTTAAGCCGTCGTAACCATTAATTAAAAATGCAGGATCATTGATGAAAATAATCGGGATTTTGGACTTCGAATCGGGACAGCGAAAATTGACACAAAAAAACACACAATAAATGGAGTAAGCCTGTAAAAGGCATCGCCTCTTTAAAATTTAAAGATTTTAGTACTTCACCTATGGCTTTTTTGTTTCGTTGGAAAATCATCTTATGACATCCCCCGCTATTGGGAGCGGGAGATAGTGTCGGACTTTTACTGACTAAAAACCCATTCCTGTTCCTTCGTTGCTTTTCGTACCAGGGCCGAGTCTTGCTTTCAGAATCAAACCCTTGGCCCCAGTAGGCTTGGACCCTGCTGGGCCCCTACGATTTGCTGATATCTCCTTAAGGCGCACGTGGAACAGTACGCGCCGTCGACGACATGGGCTCAGTCCGGACGATTACCGGAGGGCAGATCGCCGCCACAGATCGCCCCCACGAGGAAACAGCGTTGCTCTGCCAAACCAGGGCAAACCTCCACCATGTGCTCCACCGTGTACCAATGAATGGCTAAAATTTTTTCAACATTTATACAAAAATACGAGACTTACAAACATAACAGTTTGATAGACAAAAGTGGTTAAACGTGAAAGGAAAAAGACGTCTTACCCGCTAATAATTAGCGCTCTAAACGACTGAGTAGGTTAGTGAAAAGTCGGATCATTTGGCGTCCCGACTAAGGGTTTATCGGGATGTGTCATCAGACCCCTCAGAATTTATTTAAAATCGGGATTTCCCGCGCAAATCGGAACACCTGGCGACACTCGTCCCGGCTGTCATTTGCAGATCTTTGATTTTGTCTTTACGCATGGTCAGAAGTTGAGAAATCTTCCACCAAAAATGATCCAATTTGCATATCAGACATGGTCTACTCGTGTGCCAAATTTTGTCCAAATTCGTTTAGACACTCTAGTGTGAAGAAGTAAGAAACGCCTTTAGGTGCTTGACTGTGGTACCTGATGGTAAGCAGTGATGCAATCGTTGATATTCACTCTAGCCTTCAAGACAACTAAATTTCAATCGAATGGGAAGACCACAGTCAGCAAATTGTTCCAGTCCTTCGAAGTACGCGGTATAAACTTATAAAGGACGAGGCAAAACGCTTAGTTCGGACAGTAGAGGTGTCAACAAGGTTAGGATGGATACCAAATGAGTCTGATATATCTACCACTGATGAAGTATGGACGTTGTAAATGGTAAAATCATCATCATCATCTTCCTGCCCTTGTCCCGTGTTATTTGGGGTCGGCGCAACACGTTTTTTTCTTCCACTCTGCCCTGTCACTCGTCTGTAAGTGGCGAAAAATAAGCGTTTTTGTATCTCTGTTTACCTCTCGGAGGATACAAGCGTGATCCTATGTTAATTGAAACAAATAAACAAAGTCGGACACCACGTTGTAGAAAGCCGCGGGACGCATGCGCGTGTTCTCGATTATTGATTGAATGCATTACGTTATGCAATACGTGTAGGCGTTTAGGTATCGGTATACCTGAAGCATTGAGAGGTATTTTACCTGTATTGGATAGCAAGGTATTCCCGTACCTTACTGTCTTGTCTTGTCTTGCTTAAGACCCTAACTACCAAACAGTATTATAAATCAGTTTTTTTTTTCTAAAAATTAACTGTTTTATAGTTAAGGGAGTTAATGACTTTCTGTTTTAAAAAAAACATGACTTTTTCGTAAGACTAATACTTATGCCAAAAATCAACAACATGATATTTTTTTGCTTGTTTTTCCTACTCCTTTTGAACGGCTTTGATCTTTAGAAAATATGTTTACACAAAAAAAATTGCTGGTTAAGTGTTCTTCAGAATGTACAAAGCACATGTAAATAATAATATAAACATAAATATAATATTCCACAACTTTCACACAATGCAAATATTCAATCCTGGGCAAGTAGTACCCGCAAAATCGATAGATGGCGTTGGCGTCGAATTAGAAGTCGCTATGCGCGCGTAGTATAGGGTAGGTCTAAGAATTTTGTTTTTTGAGAGTCAGTACATACTCAACACTGTGATTCGGTTGCGGTACAAGTTTCATTATACGCGATTAATTACCAGTCCAGTGTTTTGATTTTGCTTCCCTCTCCAAGTCGACCCTCGGGTGTCGAACAAACCAAGCAGAGCTTGTGCTATGAATACTTTACAACTGATAAACACACTTATATATTTCTAACTACATACATATTATAAATAAATAACACCCAGACACAGAACAAATGATTGTGCTCATCATACAAACATTTATTCAATATGTGCATTTAATTCCGGCCAGATGTTCAAGGGACTATACACCTTAATAGCGAGATGAAGAGTACATCATTCACCTTCGGTTTGCCGACGATATAGTAGTCATTGATAACCTTAGCAGAGCTTCCGAAAGAGTGGGTCTTACTTAATATCGGAGACTCTACATTCGAAGTTGTAAACGATTACGTTAACCTGGGACATACAATCCAGTTGGGTAGGTCTAACTTTGAGAAAGAGGTTAATCGTCGCATCCGACTCGGCTGGGTAGCGTTCGGGAAGCAGCGCGGTATCTTCTCGTTCAACATACCACAGTGTCTTAAGACGAAAGTATGACCATTGCGAGTTGCCAGTGATGACATATGACACTGAAACATGGTCGCTTACAATGGACCTCATCAGAAGGCTTACAGTCACCCAAATGTCAAAAGAAAGGGCTACGCTCGGAATTTCTTTACGTGATCGTATCAGGAATGAAGATATCTGCAGGAGAACCAAGGTCGCCGACATAGCCTGAAGAATCGCCTAGCTTGTATAGCTCCATCCCTCTTTCTCGTTTAATAGCATGTATTTCTAATTGTTTCAGGAAAACCATCGCCTAAATCAGTCTGATCAACAGATCAAATCAAAGACCATGGTACGGCTAAGAGAAGAAGCTTCACCATCACCAGAGGTGATAGAATACATCCCTGTCCTACTTCAAGGCCGAGTATCGAACCGCGAAATCTACAAGTTATTTCTAAAACAACTGCTGGAAGATTTCCTTCCCCCGCACGACAGAGCTCAAGATGAACTGGTTCAGAAACTGCCAAGGTTTATATTCCTACCAGAAGGTGCTTCTCATGATCAGGTGTTGATCTATGAGAAGCTGTGTCTGAAGAAAGAGAAGCTGTTGAAACTGCAGCAAGAAAGAGATGAGATTACTACGTGGCTATGGGCTTTTTACAATGAGGAGTTTCCAGGTAAGGGATTTTTTTGGTTAAGATCAAATCAAATCATTTATTTACTTAGAATGTATTGTATTGTACGATAAAGTTAAAATATAAATATAGTGAGCCGGTAGCTACTTCCTGCCTTAGTTTTGGGATAATATGTGAGGTGATGAGTTTTTATTTTTATGGATATATAAACTAGTGCTTGACTGCGATCCCACTAGATGGTACCTAAGTAGTGACGCAATCGTCGTTAGTGAGGTGCACTAGTTTATTTAGAGCCTATTCACTCTGGCCTTGAAGACACCCAAATTATAATCGGACGGGAAGACCGCAGCAGGCAAATTGTTCGAGTCCTTTGATGTACGCGGTACGACGAGGCGCAACGCTTAGTACGAATCGTAGAGGTTTCAACATCGTAAGGGTGGATACTCGCCGTAAGTCAGGTTGTCCGATAGTAGAAATGAGATGGCGGAATTAAGTCATGCAATTCCCGCTCACACTCTCCAAAATGCATCCTGTAAAATACCGAAAGGCTGGCTACCCTACGCCTGGCTTTGTAGATTGGACTTAACCAAATTTGGATCACCAATTAGCCACCGCCACGCCTTTCCACCGAGTCCAAAGCTGCTAGGTGGTATTTTGCAGCACCAGCTCGTATGTGGCTGCAGTACTCCACACATGATCGGACCTGTGCTTTAACATTAAAAGCTGCCTCGGTGTAAATTTCTAGTCCCAAGAGCTGAAGGCAGTCGGTGTACTCCAGGGATATATTCTGAAAAGCAGGAGCCAAGGTGAACGGGTTCCTTTTGGCGGTGAACAGACACGCTTGTGTTCTGGCGGCGTTGAATCCCACCAGTTTGGCTTCACCCCACTTGGAGATTGCCTGAAGTGAGACATTCGTACGCTCTACCATAGTCTATCTTTCGGACCAGATTAGCTCCTTACTAGCCCGAGCACCTGGCAGGTATCTCTCTACAACTGTGCTATCGTCTGCATACTCGTAGATACCGGGCATCAGCAGACGTTGATCTGCAGCAGGAAGAGAGTTGCAGAGAGAAGAAACCCCTGAGGAACTCCGGCATTAGTCATCATGCTGCATGCATGGCTCTGATGAGCATCCGTCGACAACAGCTTGGAGAGACCGTTCACTCGGGAAGTCTTTTACCCAGTTAATAAAACCAGTGGAAATGCCTTAAGCTGGAAGCTTACCCAAAAAAGCTAGCGTGTCACACCCTGTCGAAGGCTTTCGAGACGTCTAAGGAAACGGCAATCGGTTCCCCATTCTTCTCGAGGGCTTCTCCCCACAACTGGGTTGCATAAACTAGTAGGTCACCAGTAGACCGATTGCGGCGAAATCCGTACTGTCGGTCACTGAGGAGATCGTTACTTTCCAGGTATGCCATGCGGATTCAGTAAAATATGAAAATCAATAATAAAGACTATAAACTATAACACCTACAAACTTAAAATTTGGCATGTAGGTTCCTTATAGGGTGTAGACATCCGCTACGAATTTTCCAAAATTCGCCCCCTAAGGAGATGAAACGGAGGTCCAAAGTTTGTACAGAGAAAAAGACTTTCACGCGGGCGAAGCCGCTGGCTGGAAGCTAGTAAAAAATATCAGCAATATTATTCTATTCTGTTTTACTTTTTGATACAGAAATGTTATTTTTCGTTAAGTGATTTTGTTTTTTAATATTTGTTTTCCTAAAAAAAAGTGAGGTTACTATAATAACCGTTCGGGGTTGAAACACTGGGGCCATGGGGTCCGAGCGTTCATCGAGTTGTTCGGGATATCAGAAAACAGCTGGTCGACTCTTCGCGTGACCAGAGGGCTGGGCTTTTCTTCGGTCAACGAATTAGCATTGCCATCCAGCGTGGCAATGCCGCCAGCATTCTGGGCACTTTTCCCATCGACATCGATGTGGACGAAATTTTTGATGCCCTATGAGTTCTTTTTCTACCAGTTTGTACATAATATTATTTTCAGTTTGTTTAAATATTTATTAAGTTATAATATTTATTAGTTAAGATGTATATATAATATATTATAATAAATCAATGATTAATATAATTACTATAATAATATACAGAAACTTAACTTCTCTTGCAGCTGTGAGCTATAAGGAGTGCCAAGAGCAAGAGATGAAGCTAGTTGCCGGTAAACAGAGGTTTTATCGTGTCGGGAAACAGATCAAGAAGTGGCTGTTTAGACTGCACTCGATACATCAATAAATTATTTAAGTATTAAGAAAAATACATTACCCCAATCATTAGAACTCATAAATGAGACACCCAGAACCAGATCAAAATCAAAATAGCATTTATTCCAAATAAACCATTTACAGGCACTTTTGAAACGTCAAGAAGTCAGTCAGTCAGAAAAATAAAAATAAATGATGCTAATTGCACATTCCAAAGCGTAGATCTCTATGGAGAAGAATGTGCAAGAAACTCCATGGACACTCTTTTCAATCGTATTTTGTAATTACAAATATCTCTGTTACATGTTTCTTGTCGCTATCATGTGAGAACAACTGTTTGCAGGCCAAAATATATATATATATATATATTTTTTAATTGATATAAACCAGTGCTTGACTGCGATCCCACCTGTCCATTACCGTCAATCATTTTTCCGATCAGAAATAGAACTGGTGACATACAGTGTAGCAATCAGTCTATAATACGTATAGCCTGGCCTGTTGGTTTAGTGGTTAGTGGCCCTGACTGCTATGCCGGAGGTCGTGGTTTGATTCCCGCCCAGGGGGGGAAGGGGGGCGTGGTTTCATCGTGTTTGTGTGATGAGCACGATCATTTGTTCTGTGTCTGGGTTTAATTTATCTATAATATGTATGTATTTAGAAATAAATAAGTACTTATGTTTATCAGTTGTCTAGTGCTCTTAACACAAGCTCTGCTTACCACAGGACTAGACGGCGTTGTGTGATAGTAAAAAAAACCGTATATAAATTACTTTACACCTTTTTTATGCTATCCTTGGGCTTTCACCTCAAAAATTTTTCTTTTCCATTACACTTAGTATATCTACACAATATTTTTTAATACTTATACTCAGAAAGTAGGTCTGAAATTGCCTGAGGAGTGAGTTGTAAGTAATACTTTTCAGCCTTGAAGAGAATCTTTTTCAACTGACAGCTGTCAAGTTATTAAAAAAAAAGTAGTTCAATTTTCACATTTCTATTGAACAATGTTCCAATTTTCTATACAGCCACTTACAGTGCGATGTAAAATTAATACACCCCTAGTTTTTAATTAGTACAAAAAAAAATGGGGCTCTATCCGTACCCGTTACTGATCATATTTTTGTAGCCAAATTAAAAAAAAAAACGAAATCCCAAAATTGTTCACGAAATTTTTCATAATTGGTAAATTTATAATAGAATCAATCATTCATACTAATTGCTGCTAGAAAATATTACGCGCAGTGTTTTTCATTTTGATCGTCATTTATTCATTAAGTTTAATGAACAGCCTGTACAAATTTCCATAAATTGAGTGACATTTTGGGATGTAAAACAACGCTAATAACTTTGCTGTTTATGAATATTATTTATTGAAACTTTACTGAAATAATAACAAGACCTTTTCTAATAAGCCATAATTATAAGTATTTATACTAATTAAAAATTAGTGGTGTATAACTTGAAGATAAGAATTAACTAAGGAATATATTTTTTAAATGACTTAATTACAAGTTACTTAAAACTATTTCTTTATAATGACATAGATTTGTGCAAAATATTTACCATTTTTACAATGATGAAAATTGGGCGTTACAGCGGAAATCCGATTTTTTTTTCGAGTTGTAGAGTTTTTTCTTAAAATTTCCGTATAGAAGAGATTTGTATTAAAACGAGGAGTTTATCAAATTCAGATATGGATTTAACGCTGATTTCATAGGAGGAGAGGCTAAAGCAGTAGTGGAAAACCTTTTACCGCCTAAATCAAAAGATACGTACCTTAAATCGTACGACGATTCATGTTTTTATTTTTACTTTCCTTATATTCGTAATGAAAAGCAGTATTTACCTCGGGTTAAAGAGGTTATTAGGCCGTCTAACTATTGGCAACTTCACTGGGTTCGGGCATCAAACCCCTTCTCGGGACTAAATACTAGTTACTTTCATCACTGAATAACATTGTACCTACTATTTATTTCTGCGGTACTCCCGGGATTCCCGCAACCATTATACTACCGATTTCTTTGTAATTATTCATTACATAAGTATCAAAGTATTGTCCTACCTATACTATATTGTACTGATAATAAATGTCTATGATATACTTAGTATATAATAGTTAGTTTAAAGAAGTTAATGAGATTGTTTCAATGAAAAGCCTAAGTGGTTGAATGGATTTGATTGAGGTTACAATACGCCTCATCGGAAATATCAAAGTCACCTAAAGGTAGAAGTTTCTTTGTGTGATCTAAAATGTCCGCAGAAGATCCAAGGTTACCGACATTGCCTGAAGAATACTCAAACTTAAGTGGCAGTGGGCAATGACATCGCAGAACAGATGGCCAATGGGGCTAGAAGGTTCTAGAGTGGCGACTGCGTACCGGAAGACGCAGCGTTGGCAGGTCTCCCATAAGGTGGGACTGAGAACCCGGTGAGCATCGTGGGAATATGATGACACATGGAAAGAATCCTGAGCCCGACAGTGGACGTCTTTCGACTAAAATAATGATGATGATGAATGATGAGGTTGCAACAGTATTGAACCTAATTGTCCTGTATTCCGATATACAGTGTAAGTTAGCTAAAAATTTGTATATTTGATCCCGGAAATTCACGGTAAAATAATATGCGGGTTTGAAAACATTTATTGTGCGTCCAGCTAAAAAAACTGACTCCAACAGACGAAGTTGCAGGCACCAGCCAGCTGTAAATATAAAAAAAATATATAGACGAATTGGTCAGTTGGTTGGTTGATTTTGAGTTTTTTAGTAAGCAATGGTACCCATAATACAAATTTAATCTTAGCCAAGTGCCAGAGGTTGATAATCTGTGTAAATTGTAATTTTTAATTCAATCCATGTTTCCTCATGTTAAATATGTGTATTTGGAAAATATAAAAAAGATATATATATGTATTTAGATTTGTTTTTATTATATTTTTTTGAGGGGTGCGGTTTGTCGTCAGTCTATCTAAGGAGTAATTTCCCAGTAGCATGGTTATGGAGGTCTGATAGGCAGTCACTCCATGTAAAATATGGGTACCTAGTACCTATCTGTAAATGTTTTTGCGAACTATTCGTTGGAGTGCCGTAAAAAATAGAAAAATAAAATAAAAATCTATCTTGGGGTCGGCTTGGGACTTGAATGGTTAATTTTACATTTACAGAAGAATAATAATCTTATCAATATGTCGTGTCCAGATCTTAGAATTAATCACTTCATGATGTGACCAGCCATATCATGAAATGGTCGCATTTCATGATATGGGCAACTAAAACTGGCCAGATCGTTTAAACGTTTGATGATATTTCAATCCACGTTTGGCCATATCATTAATGTAAGATTTATGGACTTTTTTTTAACTACCCAGATAATTAGATATATGTTAGAGCAAAATTACTGTGTGTGTTAGCGTGTTCCTCTGCGTTTAACGATATGAACAAAAAAAAAAAACTAAATAAAAATTGATTTGGCTTGCCCGTCTAACATGATGTGGCCAGCGGGCAAGGTTCGATATCATGAAATGCTATGAAATGTTTAGCTATTTCATGAAATGATCAATTCTAAGATCTGGCCAAGACAAATATACAATTATCACAGCGAATTCTTCACTTAAAGGTGTGCACAGCACTTACAGAATTTAGTTAATTATAGGCAAGGGAGATGGAGGTATGCGGTAACAGGGTGTAAAATCCCACAAAATTCTTTTGAAAAGGGTGGATCCTCCGACCAGGCGGGTGTTATTTCTGGTCCGTCCAACTGCCCGATGGTTGATTTCGGACTGTTATGTAATATATGTTCAAATCGCGTGGACAACTTACCGCTATGCAGGATTTTGTTTTAGTTCCTAAGTGACGTCATAGATGTCACTACGTATTGTTATGTAATATATGTTCAAATTGAGCAGAAGTGCTCAGCCACACTGGAAGTGCGGGTGCGGGGCGGGCGCGGCGTGGCAATCTTAAACATAAGAACTTCATTTGAGTGCTCATAGTGGGCACGTGGGCGTGGGGAGCGGCGCGGGCTGCTCAACGTGGGACGCGCGCGGGCAAGTCATGCCATAGCTCGTTCATACAAGTGGTCACAGTCGCCGCACACCCAGTGCGGGCAGCGAGCGACAACTCTATTCCTGCACCCGCGTCGCTACCTGCACCGCGCTGCCAGTCTGGCCAAGCAAATCGCCCGCGTTGCCGCACCCACGCTGCTCCCCGCACCGCGCTGCCAGTGTGGCCGATGCAGGATTTTGTGTTTTAGTTCCTAAGTGGCGTCATAGATGTCACTACGTATTATTAAATTTTACTTAGGTCTATACTCCATTCGAAATAAGTTTACACTTTTAAACAAACCGTTTTTACTGTCCGTTAAACCGATTTTGACTTTTATTGCTTTAGTGGTATAATAAATGTAACCACTTTTTGCTTTTAATGCCGTCCTTATGCTTACGGAATAGAAGTCAAAATCAGTTGAACGGACAGTAAAAAAAAAATTGTTCATATTAACCAGAATGGAGTATTGAGCAAGGCCATCCCGAAAAAAATCTCAATATTAAACAAGGTACTTAATTTAACACTAGGTGCCAAGAACTTAAGCACCTATTACACCACTCGATATTCAAACAATCTTAGTCTATGTTTATCTATTCTCTTAGTCTATGTTTATCTCATCGTTCTGTTTCATTCCTTTACACGACATTGACGTAAGTTGCTCTCTTTCTTGTGTGACGCTACATAGACTAAGACTGTCTGGATATCGAGTAGTGTAATAGGCGCTATACAATAATTTGTTCGTGTGCCGACCATCCGCTTCCCGATTCGTTGTTAAAGGTAACTGTTGACTTGTGTTTCATACCACGATGTGTTTCTTGTGTTTCATAACGCGATCCATTTCACAGCTTAAACTGTGTGCGAGTGAGAAAGAGAGATGGAGCTATAAAGTGTGTAGCTCCATCTCTCTTTCTTACTCGCACACCTAACATTTTAGTACATCATGGTACGGCCCTGAGGCCATACCACGAGCTCTTAAAACGCGATCCATTTGTCGACCTAAACTGAACTGTTAAAGGGATGGAGCTATACAGGGTGTATTCTTTCTCGCTCACACGCCTAACATTTTAACTCGTCATGCGTCATAGTAAAGCCCCAGGATCTACTTTTCAATGTTTATATGACCCCATAGGGTTTAAGTACATTAGTATTACTATATGCGAAACCCAAAACACGCAGTATTTTTATGTAAAGAATCTATGTATAAAATTTCATAACTGTATCATGAAAAATCACAAAGTTATAAGCTTGTTATGTTTGTGTTGCCTTGTTGCGCGCACAAATACATGGTCACTGTGTCATTCGGGCGACTGAGGGGCTGTTTTACTCTCGCACCCAGTTGTGTGCTTGCACCTAATGCCCGCTATGAACTGCCGTGACTTGTATTGTAGTGGTGTAATTATATTTACTGAATGATCTCTTAGATTCAAATCCAACAAACAATCTGTTTGTTTTGAATGGAAAATGATTCGGTTAAGTGAGAGAGATTGATGTACCTACATATTGTATCTATGTAATTTTTAATTTATTTTACTTTAGTTACTGTTAATGGTGTTTCATAATAAACTAGCTATTTAATAATAAAATGATTTACATATATCGACTGTCCCTAGGTAAACTCTCGAATTTGAAAATTTGTTTTTTTTTTATTCCGGTTTTAAGCTTTGCTTAGAGGTATTTTTTAATGTGCGTACTAAAAAAAACGTTAATTATCTGTATTTATTACTTTTTGCATACGCGGTAGTGGCAAGTGGCCTGAATGCGATGAAACTACTGGTTTCGCGATTGTTCGCTGCACGCCGCTGCAGTCTGATCGCAGCTTTATTGAAATTGTACAATAAGTTATAGCATTACAAACATTGTTTCGATCTTTTCTCAAAGTGTTTCCTAAGTTATATTTCAGATCTGGTAGTTTCGATATTTTTCGGCGCGGTACGTCTTCAAAATAATATTGAAAATGCCGTTTCCAATTATGTAAGTGGAATTTTAAGTGACGTAAAGTATCGATCTTGGTAGTTTCGATATGTTTTGGAAAGTGCGTTTTTTTTGTAAATAATCGAACGCCAGTTTCGATCGATAATTTAAGTGCAGTTACATAGCATATTATAGTAACTCATTTTTCTCAAAAAATATTTATAATTCATAAAATAACAGTTTTGACTAATGATTCTTAAACCCAATCTAAATATAAAATCAAATTACTTACAAATTAAATACATACATAACAAAGTTATCCATAAAATAAACTTCAAATCGCTTTCCTGTAAAGTAAGCTTTTTCAATTCCGATAGTTTACCTAGGGACAGTAACCATATGTATTTCAAATATACTAGTCAGTCATTGATGTCACAGGCATATTGTCTTGCCATTTCTGATGTCTAAAGGGTCGCCGAAACGGTCATTTGCGACGATTGACAATATTTATGTGATGGACGCTAATTGCTGCAAAAATAGGGAATTTAAAAAAAAAACATTTGTTAACTAATCAGTTTATCAATAAATATATACAGAAATAGAATAGAATAATAATTGTGAAAACAATATCAAAACTTGGTTAAAAGCAAACGAGATAATTATAACAATTTAAAAAATATATATATCTGTCTCGTCAAGACACCGCCGTGCCGTTGAGTTTTCTATCGTGGCCATGGCCTTTGACGTCATTGTATATCATAATATCGGACTTTTCTTTCTTATTGACAGATTTGAAGCATAATTAATAAAAAACTTCCTTGTTGATGAAGATGTTTACAAAAGCTAAAAATTATTTAACTTAGCGAATAAAAAAATTGCATGCGTTTTCTCTATTGAAGCAAAAAATTGTATGCATTTTCGCTATTGATGCAAAAAATTGCATGCATTTTCTCTATTGATGCAAAAAATTGCATGCATTTTCTCTATTGAAGCAAAAAAAATGCATGCGTTTTCTCTATTGATGCAAAAAATAACATGCATTTTCTCTATTGATGCATAAATTGGTCGTTTACTTTAAACGATTGAATAATTTTCAATATATTGTCATTTTCATTCATGTAAACATAATCAATTACAATTGACCTTTTCGGGAATTCTTTAGGATCTACAAATTTTGAAATGATATTTGTGTGTTTAGAAGATAAGGCGCCCGAAATGGTATTATACTTATTATGTGTAATAATAATTTCGTTTTATTTCAAACGCGTTTTTTTCGTTTTATATCATGTAACTTTACTTCTAGGTAAGCGCGTTCCATCGTCAACCGCATCGTCGCTCTCCATCAGGTGAGATAGCGGTCAAGCGCGAACCTATCAAGAATAAAAAGAAAAAAAAGATGTAAATTCCTCACTCCTGAAAATGGGTTAATCCAGTTTCGATTTTATACAGCTATTATTATTATTTGGTCTTCAATACATCGACCTTCTGTAAAAAGAACTTATGATATGTAGTAAACGACAGTTTAGTACCTATTTGTGCTAATATCATTCTAAAAATAAAAATAAAAATATTATTCATGTTACATGTAAGTACCTGATTTGATAGAATAGTTAATAATAAGATATTTTCATAAATACTTTTTCATAATGGAAAAGACAACCCATTCCTGTAAAAAATGCAAATGATTGTTTATGATTTACATCCTAAAAATGCTCGGCATATTAATAGGTACATCCGCTCTCTTCAGTGAACAATTTGAACGCATAATATTTTATAATTTGTTTTTTTTTATTATTATTCACTTTATTGGTTTAATATACATATAAATTATATTTTTAAATATTTTTTAACAAGATCATATAAAAAAAACATTTAAAAATATAAAAATTTGTGGTCCGCCGGTGTCGGGAGCAGGGTCTAAGCTACCGGTACCTCATAATCTACTAGATAGATTGTACTTCAAAGCAAGTTATTATTATTATTATTGATAGGCTAAGGTTAAGGCTGGTGCTCTGCTATTTTTGTGGCCATTACGTAAACTTTTCCTTAAATATGACCACTGATATACACTAAACACTATTGGAGTCTATTTCACTATACACACTAAAAAAAATATTCTAAAAATATAAAAACTGACTCGAGTCGACTCTTAGACACAGACAGACAGTAACAGGCCTTTGTTTGGCTAACTTTTCAAACTACGCCAAGCAAAAACCGGCACGTCGTATGAGACAGAGCATATTATTTTTTGTCTCAATTTTCTTAGTTATTTCGTATATATGCTTCTCACTTCCACACTTCCCTATAGTCTCATGGCTAAATCTAGAGTTAGGTATATAATCTAAGCTACTGCGCAATCGCAGTGCGTGCGGAAACCGTCTTCCCCTTGGGGATCTAGAGAAGAGATACACGCTGAAATTAAGCTGAAAAGTTGGTTGTGTCTGTAATTAATCGGCATCCATAATACCTATTATTCTTCAGCAGGGTTATCTACTAGGCTCCGACTTGTGAAGATCGTGGAACCCAAGCAGGTTCTTTTAGAAAAGCGTTAGGAAAATCCGCGAAATATTCCATTTGGTGTCAATTACAAGTAGTATGTATTATATCTAAAGTAAAATATGGGGGTGGGCAATCATTACAAGTAGGTTGTATATATTATTAATACTTGTAATCGTTGGCCCCCGGATTTGTTGAATAGGTAAGTAGACACTACGTACGTAAGTACGAATCTACGTATCCAATGGAGAGAAAAGTAAGCCGATCAGCGCCATCTAAGTTCCTACTTATTTTACTTCCATTCACCATCTTTTGGTCCTTCAGTACAGCAGTACTAATACACTATTGTCACGGCTACAAACATAAACAGCGCCATCTAGATATAATCGCACAGAACCATGTGAATAGAGCTCATGATCGTTGGGTACATAATATTTGAAAGGTTCACTTTCAATCAGCGCCATCTAGTAATACTTTACTAAACTGTTTTGTATCGCATCATTGGTTTATACAGCGCTATCTATAGGTTTATGGAATTACAGAGGAACGACACTGGTCAGCAAGTATCACTAGTAAGTAAGCTGTTTCAGTAATTTAAGCTAGATGGCGTTGATCTCAACTATGAAAATCGTATGCATTACCCTATCTATATCGTAGGTCAAACTAAAATCTTATTTAATGGAGAGTTTTTAGCGGGATTTCTTCGAGTGGCTGTTTTAATTATTCGCAAATTGATTACTAGTGGATATTGTAATGAAAATTGGTGTAGTTTTGTATCATAAGTGTCTGCAAACTGGACAATATGTGGAATCATTGAAATATGCGCGATCTCGGTAAAACGGAGCTGGGAATTTTATTGTAGTTTTGGCTACCTCAGCGAAGTTTGCTGAGAAGGCTGAATCGATACATTTGCTGTCGAATACTACAAAAATATTAGAATGTGTTCCACTCGCATTCTAATGGTATTATGTGAAGTGAAGACTTGAATTAAAGGTGCAAGTGACCAGGACACTAAAATCCAAAAATATATTTTAAAATCTTATTTATTGTCACTCATCACTGTATCACCTAGTAATAAGCGATGATGCGATCAACGGCGGATCACGCTTGCCTAATAGTAAATTAAGGCCTATGCAGACCGGGACGGTATGGCAAAGGATTTTGCCACCAGTCAGTGCACACTAGTCACTTAGATATTGCAGCATTCCAGCGTCATGCATGGCGAAATTTGCTTCGATGTATTGCTCAAAGTTGAGAATTGATGTCAACGTAACACGACACGTAAGAAGATGGTCCGTTACTATAACTTCCTCCGCTTTGAGTGGTGCGAGAGGGAATGTCAGACTTTTACTGACTAAAACTCTCGTGTGTCCTTCAGCTGCCATTTTCGTTCCATTGCCCGCTTTAAGGAAAATGGGGAAAAAAAGACCAATAAAGGAAAAAGGACCAAAAAACTAGGTTTAAATACGTATTCAATATTTTTATTAATATTATGCTCACAATCTAAGTACAGTGTAATTAGCTACCGAATAAATTAACTTTCTGGTAATTTCTATCGATTTAGAACAATTAAAATCCATTTTTTTTACAATGATAAAATGTTTATACAATTCTCTAGAATATGCGTTACAAAAATGAATAAAAAAAAATTGTTTAAATTGTTTTGACAGATAAATTATTGTAAATGACAATATTAATACGTAAAATAATAATAGTATAAAAGTGACTATTTTTTTTACATCAATAAGAAGGCCTTAGATATACACGCTTATATTTATTAGTAGGTAAATATAATTACATATACATAATTTATACAGTTATATTTACATTGAAACCTATGTACATCGAAAACACTAACAGATCATTTATAATAAAAATTATAAAAAACATACCCAGAGGTAAGAATTAAAACTATAAGTACATTTTTTTATTATAATACAAACTAATGGTAAACATCACAATATAATAGTTATAAGATAGTTTTTTATACGTTTTATTCTTCTTTTTGGGCAGTAATAACTTAAAAAAAAAACAGAAAAAAGTACGACGATTTTTTTTTGTTTTTATTAATAATAATAATAAATCTTTATTGTAGACAATATCATCCATATTTGTTATAAATTATATCGTCGGTTGAAAGGCTAATTGATCTAAACGACATTTATTAAAATGTCGTTTAGATCAATTAGCCTACATCGACATTTAAACCCGACTCAAACGACGGAGAAAAATTTGCTGATTCCGAATATGTATATAACTCAATATTGGAAAAAATGTCGTTTAGATCAATTAGCCTTTCAACCGTCGATATGCATATTAACTAAACAATTTGGGCACGAATAAATGTTTTGTGAATGTTTGAGTCCTGTTTATTTGCAATGACCTGTAGGATGCTGTTACTGCTACTCCAGGCTCCGCATTGTTATATTGGACACGTAGCATTAGGAACAATGTTTTGATCTTTTAAAAAAATTAAATTTTTGAAATTAAAAAAAAATCGTAAGTTCTTATGTAAATATTATTATTACTGCTCAAAATCATTTTTTGATACGATATTTTGAACTACCTAGTAATTAAGGTATAGATGCTGCTAGGTCTCGGCAAATTATTTAAAAAAAAACTGGGCAAGTGCGAGTCGGACTCGCGCACTGAGGATTCCGTACAAACTTACCTATGAAAACAGTTCAATTTCTGAATCGAGTCTCAAAGATTTTTACGAATCGCATTTTTTTTTGTGACATAACTACAAATTTACAGTTTTCTGATTTTTCCTACTTGCTTCATGCCAAATTTCAAGATTCTAGGACTACGGGAAGTACCCTATGGATTTTGATTTCCTTAAGAGTGTCAAAATGTACGTTTTTTGCAACAAAAACGGTCGTATCTGTTTTTTTTTGTTAACTTACAAGTTTTTTTTACAGCTTCAAGGGATCGCAGCCTTGAGTATATGGTTTTAATTTCTACTCGATACCTACACGCGTTTCCGCGATAAAGGGTCTTGACAGGGGTTCCGATTTTTCCTTTTGAGGTACGGAACCCTAAAAACAACAAATGCTTGCACCGCCCCAAGCTATTAGGTAAGTAAAAATTTATTATTGAATCTCTTTAATACGCTTTGTAATTTTCGTTTTTAGATATCTAAAAATAAACGGATTCATTATGGAACCGTTTATTTCCATTAAGGAACCGTTTATTTCTACTACAGAACCGTTTATTCCATAAAAACTAAAAAAAAATAATCTTTGTTTCTTTTATATAACTGGCCAATTATTTCTTAAAATAAAACTCTTGGTACAAGTTATTTGTTAAAAATTTCTGATAAACACTTTGTTGTAGCTCACCATTTCGATTCACGTAAGTAAACGTATGATTTCTTTATTTTACATATAATAAGTACGGGTTTTGCTTGAAGCCACTTAGACTCTGGCGAAACGCTTTGCAAGTTCACAGTAATGTCACTCTTATGTTTTTCCACAGAAATTACATGTATTACAGGAAACTTCACATCAACAAGTCAAAAAAACAGAGCTTACCAAACCTGTGCGACAAACATTTATTGTGGTCTATTTTCTCTTTACAATTCTCCCGAACTTCCTCTAGCAACAACTCAAGTCAGACACAAAAGTCCACACTGTTATAGTCTTTATGTCACACGACACTAGGGCGAAGGTGGCAGGGAGTCGTCGCTCTCTAGGTAGGTCACGTAGTTATCTTCGCCGTGGGGCGCTCGTGGTGGAGGCAGGTTGGGGATATCATAGCCGTGCATCTGGAAGTAATCGCAATACTTTGTTACACATAATTCTGCTGTTAGGTACCGGGTTTGGGGGGAGTAGTCTTATGGTCCTTAGAAACGGGAGGGGTTCTTAGGACCAATGTGTTTTTAGGAAGGATTGGTAATGCTAAAATTAATGGAGCCTTAGGACTATTAACTATACATTTTGTATAGATAAATAACACTGTAGTAGATAGACGAGACGCGATTATGCGACTGTCATGCGACAACCATTTAACATGTTTTAATAAAAATGTTTACGCATTACTTTGTCGTATCGCTGTCTCTAGGACCTTTGAAGCAGAATTTTTACTGAGAGATGACTTCGCCACAATTATGGGTTACTTTACGTTAATGGGTTGCCATCAAAGAATTTAAGATTCAATTGCTGTTAACAAATCTAGGCTTCCGTTGAGGAAAAATTGCCATGAATATAAATAGAATAGAATCATGATACTGAACGAATAGCAGAAACAGCAACCAAGTTAGACGAAAAGTGTTCAAATCAAGAAACAATTGATTGATTGATTAATATTTCCTAGCAGTACAACGCAGACTACCCTCTTTTTTAGTTTATTTTTACCTATTTTGAAAAATTCGGTCAAAGAATAAAAACTTTGTGAGATGAGCCACTTTTTTTAAAAGGAAATTTTGTATTACATTTTGTAGAGTTTTGCTTTCTATGAACACCTCATATCTGTGTCTTTGCACTGATAAATTATATATTACCATCTCTTGTACCGCATTTAATGCAAATAAATGGTTTTGACTTTGACTTTGAAAAATAATAAACTTTCTGAACTCAGTCGATCCCAAGGTTGTCTGGTAGATATCGCTGTCAGTTGCCATTGTAACCATATATTTAATTTTCTGTAAAATTGTTACTATTTTGGTGTACAATAAATTTTATTCCATTCTGTTCTATTCTGTCAAGATGGTTTTCAACAAGCACACTGAAACGGAACACAAATTCACAATATAAAACTAACCTGATTAACCAGCTGCTGAAACGCAGCACTGTGTTGAGGCGCCCTATCCAAATCAGCATGGAGGGCGAAGTCCGACAAAGCCTTCCACGGCGGCTGGTACGCCGTCACCTCCAGCGCGAGCGACCCCGCCGCCTCGTGGCGCACCGGCGACCCCGCCACCAGGGGCACGCCCATCGACATGTAGCCCAGACGACGGCCTTCCTGTGGCAAAGGATAAGTTGGGACCTTCGACAATAGAGAGTTTCTTTTGTTACAATGAGGAAGATTTTATATTATCTATAATTGGAGATGTCTAAGATGGAATGTGGAAAAAGATTCAGATTCTGATCGTTAATATGGAGGAACGGCTAAGATGGTGAGATACTTGGAGAAAGATGAGACCTCTGAAAGAAGCAAGTTGTACTTTCAGGGTTGACGGCAGATAGTTTGCGTGCCTAAAGCATGGATCTACATTGAGACATTGTTTAAAGCGGGTTTGGGCTAATATATGGTGTGAAAAGCAAAGAATACCTTGTCTTCTACTTATTTTGTTTCCATGGTCTGCGGATACAGACACTGTCTCAAATGAAAAAGGCTGAAATGACGTGATTCCTGAAGCAAAGGGTAAGTCAGGATCGTCGATAGACAAAGTGGCATAGGGCTAACCATCAGAAGATTTAAGCTCTAACGTTATATGTCAGACCTTGCCTTCTAGTCTAGCTCTTAGCCCTATTCACCTTTATTTGCTGATATTTTTTCCCCAGACTGAAACTAAAGGCTTGAAAGTGAATATTTTAGAAGTTGCTTTATCTGAAAGAGTGATGATTTCAGCTTAATTTAATTTTTGTTCAGCTTCTATATCAGAAACAAATGTCAGAATTTTGTGACCTGTTCATGACACAACTACTAACGTTTTTAGGCAGCATCAGGAGCCAGTTCTCCCAAGTATATGCGACAGGCGATTATCAGAGGCATGTCAATGGGGGTACCACTGGTAGGCTGTCACCATCGCGGGCTCGTACTCATGGAGGTAACTTGGGACCTTCGACAAATAGAGAGTTTGTTTAGTTAGGTACTCTTGGGACTGCATCTGGTTAGGCTGGAGGTTGGGGAAAGGCGAGGCAGATGATGTACTAGAAGTGATTTGAGCTATCGTGTTCAGCACCTATGAAAGATCCTGGCAACAACGTACACTGTAGATAGTGTCTACAATGGGGGTAAGCATTAACATAAATATACTTCTTTTGACACGATGATAGTTCTTAAAATAGTCAGTGAATGAACTATTTAATTTAAATATACCAACGACCTTACAGCCACTAGACGTCTAATAACAGGCGACGCATGTCTGTCAACACATGATTATAAATCTGATGTCTCGACCAATCAGAATGCAGTACCCCGCTCCAATCAGAATCAATCAGAACGTACTACCCTGCTCCCCGTACCTCGGCTAGTTGACAGAATTGTTTTGGTGAGTTAGTTCAAGCATGAGGCGTCTAGTGGTTATAAGGTCGTTGAAATATAAGTTGAACGTGTCGCCATAAGCAAATAAACTACAGGGGCCGTACCGTGACATGTTAATATGATAGGTGTGCGAGCGAGAAATAGGGATAAAGCCCTATATAGCCCATGTGTACAAATAAACTCTCGAGGAGTGTTCCCATTGCTTTGACTCAGGCAAGGCAAGTCAGTTCAGGATGGTCAACAGAACCAGCTATTTACTGTGCTAGGTCATGGTGGTCAGTCTAATAGTGGTCGTGTTATGAGTGGTTTTCCTGGTCGTTACCACTGTGCAGATGAGGATAGTATACCTATGAAGCATAATCAACCTTATAATGTTCCCACTGCTAGGACTCCGCCTCCTCTCTACGAGATGGAATAGACTGTAATCCACTACAGGGCCCATACTCAAAGCACAAGCTCTCAGTTTGAGACTAGATTAGGCGTTGTGAAAAAAAGCACCGTGTCACTGACAAAAAAATATCAACCTTGCAAAATTTAAAATTAAATTAAAAATAATAATAATAATTAAACTTCCATTCCAATAGTGATTTTTTATTTACAACTTTATTTTATAAGACGGAAAGTTGATAATTGCTTGGCAGTGAACTCTACGCTATACTCCTTTCGCAATAAGATGAGACATTTAAACAAACTGTTTTTTATTGTCCGTTCAACTGATTTTGACTTCTATTCCGTAGACAGAAGGATGTTATTACAAGCAAAAAATTGGTTACAATACCAAATATTTACTGCAGCCATTTGTCATGACACCAACCTAATAAAAGTGAAAATCGGTTGAACGGACAGTAAAAGAAGTTTGTTTAAATGGCTCATCTTATTGCGATAGGAGTATAGATCTTCTCTTCACAAACTCTCACCTTCTCTTGCTGCATTTGCATTTTCAGCTGGATGGTCTTCTTCTTATCCTTGCAGCGCTTGTTTTGGAACCAGACCCTGATGACCCTGGGGCTCAGGCCGGTCATCTCCACCAGTTGTTCCTTCATCAAAGCGTCGGGACGAGGGTTCGCGGCGTAGCAGGTTCTGTAGAAATAATAATAATATAATTTTCTTTATTGGAATTAATATGCTCAGGTCTGCGGTCCCTTGAAGCTGTAAAAAAATCAAACTTCTAAGTTTACAACAAAAAAATATGGCCGTTTATAGACAATCATATAGGAATCAAAATTCATAGGGTACTTCCCGTTGACCCAGAATCCTGAAATTTGGCATAAAGCAAGTTCGTAAAGCACAGACACGTCACAAAAAAAATTTGCTATTTGGAAATCTTCGTGACTTCATTCGGGAATTAAAATATTAAGTTTGCATGGAACCCTCAGTGCGCGAGTCCGACTCGCACTTGCCCAGTTTTTTTATTATTTTTGTTAGGCTCGCGCTTGACCACTATCTCAGCTGATGGAAAGCAATGATGTGGCCGACGATGGAGCTCGGTTGTCTAGAAGTAACCTATTCACTCTTGACTCACTTGACTTAAAGACGTTGCCCCAAGCCGACATACTATAATTCTCACCTCAAGGTATGAAGCTGCTTTTCATTGAGCACGGTGCGCACGCGCGTCGGCTTGCCGTCGGCTGCAGCAGTCGTGCGCGCGCGCCCGCTCTTGTGCGACCCTGATTCACTGCCCGAGTCTGTGAGAGAGGGAAATTCACATTAAGTCTAGCTGTTTAGACTTTTTTTTTTAGTTTGTTCAGTACCACTTTAAGGCAAGGGCCTCCCTCCACTCTTTCTGTCTTTCACAGGGCCCGCGCTTCTTTCTTCCATTTCTGGTGAAATCTGTCTAGATTCACAACGTAAATAAAAGTACTTTTTTCGATCAGAAATATAACCATATAATACAATATTTACGATGTTCAAAATTTCATTGTTGACTTGATTGCCTTAAAAATACCTACATTGAGTTACTAAAGTGACTAAAAATATTATTATTATGTATGTATTTATATTAATCAGGATCCTGAGGTCCTGGATCATTGGAAGGCGTACGGGGGGCCGAGTCCGACTCGCACTTGCCCGGTCTTTTTTAAATTTTGGAATCGTTATGGCTGTTATTACTAAAGTCACAAAAATTATGCACACACACGGATCTGCAAACAAACAATATTATAATAACATAATCTCTTGTCAACCATCTTCATATGCAACAGAGGGTTACTAATCACTAGGATTAGATCCCCTGTCCACTCGATCCCCATTTGACACCTTCATAATCCTCAAACTGATCCAATGACACCTTTGTACATTCCTAATTAGAGATAATTATTTTAGCGTTTCGACTGGACATTGGATAAGGGTTTTAAAAATGTATAGGAGGTCAGTTTTCCCGAGGAATGGGTAGACGTAAACGTTTGTGATTTTGGAGTGGAAAGAACGTAACCTATGACCATTGAATCAAGAAGCTTTTTTTTTGAGTTCCGAGACAGCCAAATACATGTATTGACGGTGAAGTGCCAATAACTCTTGTCGAACTCGAACTCGAGTTGACAAAGACTGAAAAAGTGTTTAATTGCTTGTGCAATTGATAATTAATTTATTTATTGAATAATATTTTTTAGTTAGAAAGAAGAAATTTCTGAAACGGAACTAATGTGTTTCGGATATTTCACTAAAGTACGAGTATGCAAAAAAATTCACGAAAAATATTAGTTCGGTGGCTCTTCACTGTCGATATAACACTAGCTTCTGCCAGTTGCTTTGCCCGCGTGAAACTAAGTTTCTCCATACCAATTTTGGTCCTCCGTTTCCTCCCCTTGAGGGTGGTTTTTGGAAAATCTCTTATAATCAAACAGCGCAATCCGTTCCATAGTTTGAGCTGTGTATTGATGGATGAGTCACAGTTGCTTTTTATAAATTACTAGCTTTTGCCCGCGGCTTTGCTCGCATACATAAAATATAGTCTATGCCACTCAGAATTAAAGCAACTGTCTATCGGTGAAAAAAATTTTGCAATCGGATCAGGACTTGCAGAGATTACCTCTTACAAATAAAAAAACAAACTTTACCTCTTTATAATATTAGTGTAGAAGTGTAGATTGGAACCGTGGTCATTTCCGGGACAAATAGCCGTTTTTAAGTGTGTGTATATATAACACAAGAGGCGTAAAAGATCATGTAGATATGAACACAGCCAATCGGAAAGTCGAAATAGAAAGGGTTATTCTTGATAAACAGGACGAGGTCCCATCTGGTCGACAGAAGACACCTGTTTAATGGGAACTGTAATTTCTTAAATAATGTTACCAGTGACATTTGTACCGATAAACGACAATGCTATGTGACAGCTGAGTTATATATTATATCTTCAAATCAAGAATACTTTTTTTATGGTGGGAAATCATTCTGACTTCACCCACTCTAGTTCGGAGTGCGAGGGCGTGTCCGCTTTTACGTACTAAATTGAAATTGAAAATATTTATTTCAGGCACTGTAATGACACAAGTCCATATTATGTTAGGACAAACTTATAACTTATTTATTTATTTATTATTATTATTTAAATTATGTTAGTAAAATTTAAAACTATTATTATTTTGGACGTGCATGAGCGACCACTGCTTCAGGATTTGGCTGTCCACTCCGACTTCCGTACCGGGTACCCGACCCCAGTAGTCTTCAGCCTTGCTCGGCCCCTATGGTTTTGTTGACATCTCTTTGAGGCGCGCTTAGAACGCTACGCACCGTCGACGACTCGGGCTCGGTCTGGACTGACGGATCAGATGTCCGGACGGCGAGCTACCCATCGCTCGACGTCCGTAAGCCCAAGAAATCAAGATTACTTATGATTCTTTCGAATGTTGGGTTCTAGAACATGTCGGTTAATGCCTACATATATTAATATAAGCGACTAAAAATGTTAACAGAACAATTGGCGCAGTGGTTCCGCGATTGACTGCTACGCTGCGTGTCGCGGGTTCTATTCCTGTACCGAACAAATACTTGTATGGCCTACAGATAGATGTTTTGGTTCTGGGTGTCTCGTGTATGTGAGTTTATGTTGGTCAACGCATCCATGATACAGAAGTAATTTATAGTGAGGAGCAACGCAAGTTTAAAAAAAAGGATTTGGTCCTTCGACCCGGATCACACAATTGAAAACTGGTCCTATGTGATTTGGTACATGTTTTTTGCAAGAAACTACAACATATCGATATGTTAGAGTTCTACGGAACCGTAGAACTAAGTATTTGATAGTAATTTTTATACTGACTGCTATGTCGGAGGTCATGGATTCGATTTCCACCCAGGACAAATGTTTGTGTGATGAGCATGATCATTTGTTCTGTGTCTGGGTGTAATTTATCTATATATGTATGTATTTAGAAATATATAAGTATGTTTATCAGTTGTCTAATACTCATAACACAAGCTCTGCTTAGCTTGGGACTAGACGGCGTTGTGTGATAATTGTGGAATATAATTATTATTATTATCTACGAGTTTCTGAGATAGTTTTACAGATACATTAATACTGAAAACTGCTTAATCCTTTTGCTAAAATAGCCATCATCATCATCATCATCATCATTTCAGCCGAAAGACGTTCACTGTTGGACATAGGCCCCCCATAAGTGTCGCCATAACGACCGGTACTGTGCGTCTCGCATCCATCGGATTCCCGCGTCCCTATTACCAGGTCATCGGTCCACCTTGTGGGAGGCCTTCCAAAGCTGGGTCTTCCGGTACGTGGTCGCCACCCCAGAGCCTTTCTACTTGTAAAATAGCAGGTATCTAGTAGAAATACCAAAAAAAAAAACAGAGAAAAAGAAATCTTATCAATTCTAGAACTTCAAACCATTATCTGTCTCAAAACCTGAACTAGATTTAACACAATTTTTAATTACCCGATAAATACTACAAGCGACTAACTCTGTTCGGCACTATCAAACGCGTCGGCACCTTTGTCGGCGCACTTCAAAGGCGCTATCGACAAATCACGGCATGATCGCGAAACGATTATGGATATTCGAATTTGTAGCGATAATAGCGATAAGGAAGGTAATCGCATGTACCTATGATACGGCAGATCTAATATTGGTTGATGTTAAGATTATAGACTAGTGTTTTGCGGCGGTTTTCGTGCGCTATCGCTGTTTGAATGTTTACATGTGATGTATGTATGATCTTTAGTGTTTCTTTTTTCGGATTTTTAAGCAATAGGTGTGTCTTTGTAAGATTCTTTTTTTTTGTAGTTTCCCGTCTTATAGAAGGACGAAAACTTTAAAAGGGATGTTTTTAAAGGGTCAATGGAAAATTATGACACATCATGAACAATACTGCATTTGTATTATTATCTATATACATATAATAAAACAGTAAAATTATTTTGCTATGGTATTAATTGGCGCAAAAACTACTAAACCGATCCTGTTCAAATTTTGCATACATAATCCTTATAGGTCAGGGCAACTTATAGGCTATAAATTATCACGCTATTTGCTATGGGGGGTGAGCAATAATCAAAAATGTAGGTATTGAACGACATTTGCCGCGAGTTCGATCCCCAGTTACAGTTAAAAATTTTGACATTATTTTATCCATTTTTTTGTAATAAAACTAACTTTTACCATTTTTTCGAAACAAAATTGACATTTCTATTCGATATCTTCTTAATATTTTGTAAAAACTAATCAAAACACATAATAAAATCAAAGCGGCGAGTAAAATCACGTACAATAATATTACATTATTCCATTTAGCTGCAAATATTACTTCTGAAAAGAAAATCATCACGCTATCATCGATAAGGAGCCTACCAGTCAATTCTGACGTTTATATAAGAACGTCTATTTTGAATTTTGATCATCGAAGACCGTAGCGCAATGGTTTCGTATCTAGACTTGCGTATAATTTATAGATTGTTCGAATCCCATGTGGCCCTCTTGAGAAGTTTTTGGTTTTATTTTTTCACCGTAAATAAGATTTTTTTATATATTTTTGCGTGTTTACATTTTTTTTATATATCTATACATAATATATCTGTAGAAGTTTTTAGTTGTGTGCGTATCACGCAAAATGTTAGAAATCGATGTAGATAGCTTTTATACATTAAAATTCTGTATAACTTGATATATTACTTAGGTTTTGTTTCATCGCAATGAAACGAAGCATATGAAATACAAACGGTATGAATTTAAAGTTTTCAAGAAGTTAAATATGACACCATACGCAACTCGCAACTCCATCTAAAGACTCAAAGTAGAAAAAAATATGACAGTGAAAGTTGAACTTCATATTAAATTTGATAGATGGCATTGTGTATTTTAAAACTACTGGTGTTAGAAGGAGGCATTTTTAACAACTTTTACTGTAACCAAAGGCGATAAAAGTAAATACCTATGTGTATTTAATTATTGACTTTAAAATAACACGGCCAAATTTTCGGAAGCTGTTACATGGTACCTTGCGTTGGAAGGCCCTCAGGAGGACCGATAACCTGGTGAGGGTCGCGTAATCCGATGGATGGACCGGTCATTATGGCGACAATTGGGGAGACCTATGCCCAACAGTGGACATCTTTCGGCTGAAATGATAATGATTATGATGGCACCTTTTTCTTTTTTTTAAGGTTGGAAATCATCCAATGACTTTTTCCGCTCTGGAAGAGCGCGAGGGCGTGTCAATCTTTTACTGACTAAAACCACACCTGTGTCCTTCAGTTGCTCTTTGCAACATCTCTTTGAGGAGCGCGTGGATCACGCGTTGTTGGCGACTGAGCTCAGTCCGGTCAACTATCGGACGGCCGGACAACTAGCTACCCATCGCTTGACGTCCGCAAGCTCGCGTCTACCGTGGCTGGTAGTCGGGGTCGGAATCTCGGATTGGCGTGAGGACGTTTGTTCCCTTACGCTTGCGACCTCCTCCTTCGCTAGCATTACGGCTTTGCAGAAGGAGGCGACCGCCTGCCATTACTCCTTGCTCTGAACCTCGCCCAAACCAGAGCCCGGCGCAAGAGGTCACTGACGCCGATTGCCTCCACGAGGACACGGAGGTGCTCCGCCCTTGCGGGGCACACCTCCACTGTATGCTCCACTGTGTCCTCCGGGATGATGGCACCTTGCGGCGTAATAATGGCGTGTTTTATTATTTGCAGTCACTGCTTCATATAAAACGGAATCGAATGTGTTTTTCTAATCATAGTTCGACAACATAATTGATGTATCTCAGATTCCTTGCAGCCTTACGTCGACATCTGGACGTTACCTTTTTGCAGTGAATGGTGACCAACACTGGAACAACCCCCTGAGGGAGGCCAATCTCAGGGATAATATCTACTAATCGGCTGCTACATTTGTTTACCGTAATTTCATTGTTTTATGGATGCACAAGCTCAGGACTGTTGTGGGTGTTTCAGACGGTTGCTTTTCCGGATTCGGTTGGAAGTACCCTGATATTACAATGTTGCGAATCGCCCGGAGGACCCGGTGTAGTATGCGGTGGAGGTCTATCCAGCTTGGGTGAACCGCCGTGACCTCACAGAGGCAATCGGCGTCAGTAATTTCTCGGTTTGGCCATCAATATGCGAGTTCGATTGGATGGAGATACACCCGCACAAGATGTCGCCAAAATTCATTCAAAAGTTGAAGAAAATCTTCATAGGGTAGTTCCCACTATCGAAAAAACATTTGTGTGATATATGTGGACGTCAGTTAAATACACGCCAAAAAAATCATAGGTAAATGAACAAGTAACTCCCAAAATGATCAAACTGCAACAATCAATGCAAGAATTTTCTCCCAAATTCTTCATAAGTACTGTTGTGGATAAAGATAGTTGATTATGATGGTAGTTTTTGGACTCACTTAAGGCTTTGCACTATCAGTGCACGTTATCCAGCTGAAGGTTGGTGTCCCGATTATGCTCCTTCGTTTGTTATGGGAGGTAACTCTTTCGAATGATCTCGCAGTCCTAGCAGACATCAGCCCTAGAGGGCCCTATCCATTTACTGACATCTCTTTGAGTCGCACGTAGAATACTACGCGCCGTCGATTCAGGATTGTTTTGACCAGACGGCCGGACGGCACCATCGCAATCCCGTGTTTGCGGTGGCTGGGAACCCACCTTCTTTGATCGTAGTGCTTCACTGAAGGTGGCTACTGATTGTCATTTTCTCCACCAATCGCCCCCACGAGTACATGGCGGCGCCGGCGTTCCGACCACGCGAGAGTGACTTCCACCGTATACTCCATCGTATTCTCCGGGCGATTAGCACAATGGTGAGACCCGAGTGTTTCTTCCCGCAGAATTCAATACAGATACCTTCCGGAACAGGTGTTCCGCATCAGGTGAGTCCTACATAAAGAGAGGATACCGTGACGCCTCTGTAGTCACTCCTCTAAGGCAGGCATTACCGCTTCGATTGTGGCGTGCTCTCTGTGGCGAGGGTTTAAAATCATACAATGTGGTTTTACCAGAACATAAATCAGAAACATACATAAACTAATGCAAAAGGCATTAGTTTATGTATGTTTGTTCCTTGCAGTAGGCAGAAATGCCAACTGCTATGACCCATACATACTCTTTCTATTCATTGACTTTCATACATCTGGACCTGGACGAGTACATAACATGTTTCCTGAAGGTAATTTGCGTTTTTACCTTTAACCGTTTTATGTTAAAATGCAATCAATAATTGCGATGTTTTCGGAGTGAATTGCAAACACAGAATGATTGTAGAGTTTTACGAAGTTAACGCGGACGAAGTCGCGGGCAACAGCTAGTATATATTGTAATACTGCATTGATAGATCAAAGGCCCTAACTACGAGCTCTTCACGCGATTCATTTTTAGGGTTCCGTACCTCAAAAGGAAAAAATGGAACCCAATTTGCCTGCTGCGGTCTTCCCGTCCAACTATTATTTAGGTGTCTTCAAGGCTAGAGGAATAGGCTCTTAATAAACTACCTGACCATCAATGATTGCATCTCCGCTTACCATCAGATGGGATCGCAGTCAAGCACTGGTTTATATCAATTAAAAAAAAAAACATTTTGTTGACCGTCCGTCTGTCTGTCTGTCGGTCAAGACCCTTTATCTCTGGAACCATCTCTAATTAAAATATAATTTTAAAATGAATTATGCTGTTCTGGTAACGACTGTAGATGGCGTTATCATGATGAACTATCTAATATCCCACCCATTCACCCCATTTTACCCCATTTTGTGTCCAGGCAGTCTCTATCCATTCTGGGTTGCCTGAAAGAAATCGCCGAGTGCGATAAGGCCGCCAATTGTATGTTTTTTTGTTGTATTACAATTTCAGTTTGTAAAATTGTAATCTTGGTATGCAATAAAGTATATATAAATAAATAAATAATAGTAAACTATTAGGCGGTACGAAGTTCAGGTACGAAGGTCAGCTAGTAAAGATATAATTGTGTTAAAAACTGGAAGTTTAAATCTAGATCAGAATTTTAGTTACATAAGTAATGATCTAGAACTTCTGCTGAGTTCAGAAACTATTTACACCTCTGAATCCCATTTTTTTTTTCTAGGTTCCGCACCTTCTTTCTAGTTTATTAAGAGCCTATTCACTCACGCCTTGAAGACACTCAAATTATAATCGGACGGGAAGACCGCAGCAGGCAAATTGTTCCAGTCACTAGATGTTCGCGGTGCAAACGACGAAGCGAACCGCTTGGTCCGGACCGTAGAGATTTCCATTTCTACTCTAACTTCACAGATAGCTTGATTTTTACTTACTTTATCTCGTCTCCGGGAGTGTTCAAAGAGTTATCGTATTCCTGGAACGCATAGAGCAACTGTAGAAACACGGGGTCTGTCGTTCCCTCTCGCTCTACCCAGAGCAGGGCAATGACGTGTTAAAATATCAGTCACGCGAGCGAGAAAGAGGGATGGGGCTATACAGTCTATATAGCTCCATCCCTTTAACATTTCAGTTTAGGTCGTAAAATGGATCGCGTGTTAGGGGCTCAAGAGGAGTTATGTGATGACTTCCGACCAAAATAAAAAATGGCGTTATATTCTAAGTTTTTTTTTTTGTTCAATCAGAGTTAGCTTTGCAATGTACGTTACAGACTATTTATACAACTGTGTTTGTATTGTTTGAAGTATATTTGACAGGTGGCGTTTACTGGCGCCGCCATAGAGATTGTGTTTATCATGGATTTGCTGATCTCCTTGAGGTTTTTTACTTCATAGCTTAGGGTCGCCGCACACGCGCCACGGGCCACAACCACAAAACGCCGCCACCGGCGTATTTCCTGTAGGATTCATACATTTTATATGGATTCGCCGCACACGGTTGACGCCGGTGGCCGCCACACACTTCAAATCGTCGCTGCTCACTTTTTGTGGCCCGCACTGGCCACTAAAAGCCGATACAAAACACCGTCACACGCCTCTCGCACATTTAAACCTTCGTCAGAGACCATTATGATACTGCGCGTATGAGTTAAAAAAAGTAGCAGCCACCGGCTACAACTGGCTTGTGGCCGCTTCTAGCTTCTCGTGGCGGCGTTTGTGGCTGTGACATGTGGCTCATGTGCGGCGACACCTAAAGTAAATTTGTAAAACAAAAACTCTTTGTGTGAATTTACGGCGGGTTTCTGAATTGAGTATTTTGAGTTAAGCACGTCTCAAACCCTACCTAAATGCCAAAATTATGACAGATTTTTTAGCAACGCTCAATTTCAAATGCTTAAATCAGAACTCGAGGGACACATACATTTTGACGATTTATGCGAACATAAATGTAGGGAACAGCTGATTTTTTTTTTGCGATTTCAGGTTTGGTCCCATAGTAAAAGTTATTCATAATGAGGAGTACAATGTCCCCTCGAAATTCTTAAAGTTAATTTTTTAACACCTTATATAGTGAAAGCTGCTTATATAAAGAGTTATGAGTTTACATGTGGATGGGTGGAGAGGGAGAGGGAGACCAAAGAAAAGATGGATGGATTGTGTGAAGAGTGATATGAAAGAAAAGGAAGTTAGTGATAGCATGACGAGTAACAGGGCAGAGTGGAAGAAAAAAACGTTGCGCCGATCCCAAATAACACGGGATAAGGGCAGGAAGATGATGATGATATAGTGAAAGCTGCTTACCAGACATGGAGCCCAGTTCATGTGGATGGTGCGAGTTGTTATTGCTCAGCGTCGTGTTGTTGTTGCTCTCCGCGTTGCCGCTCGTGGCGCTGCTCGCCGACGCGCTCTGCACAAACGAGTTTCACTGTTTTTAGACTAATTCATAGCATGTTCGCTGGTAACTAACGAGTGAAATGAAAATGGGATGATCTCCTAAAATAATGAATATTGCAAGAATTAACCTTCAGTAAGGAAAAGACATGTGACATCCACCAACCCGAACTGGGCCCGCGTGGTGGATTAAGGCCCATTCCTTCTCCTAGAGAGGAGGCCAGAGCCCCAACAGTGGGAACATTATAAGGCCAACTATGCTATGCTATGCTAAGGAAAAGATATCATTTAGTTATGCACAAATGTTGTTGGGGCATTGGTTAAGTGATTGACTGCTGTGGTGCGTGTCGCGGGTTCGATTCCCGCACGGAACAAATATTTGTATGGGCTACAGATATGTGTTCTAGGTCTGTGTGTCTTATGTGTGCGAGTTTACATGATAGTGGACGCACCCACGGTACAGTCCGAGTAGTTCCTAGTGTAGGGCACGTTTTTCTTTTTTTTTATAAAAGCATGATGAGAAATTGTAAGTCAAGCCACACATTTCTTTATTGGCCACTTGATCAAACTTCTCATTTTATTACTAAGATAGATAGATATTCTTTATTGTACACCAAAAATACAAATTACATTAGGAAATTAAAATTCATAGGGTGTCACAATGGGCGGTCTTATCACTAAATGCGATTTTTTACAGACAACCTTTGGATGGATTTGGCAGAGAAGGAGAAAAAAGGTAAGCAACGGGAAAATGAGATAACCTCTAAAGTAATTCGTCTTTTTTACAACACCAAGTAAATATTCATAGTCTATGAGCGAGTGAAGCGAGCTCGAAAATTTTAAAGCACTTCGACACGGCGACGATTTTTTAATATCTACCCAGACACTGGCTTACACAGAAGATGAACTAGTGGCTGAAATATCAATCAGACGCTCGTTTAATGTAAATTTAAAGGTAAATAATACTATTAAAAAAAGTCTGTTTAATTAGCACCCAAACATAATTTATCTATCATATTTATATGCCGAGATAGGATCCTTTTTGGCCTCGCACAGGTCTTTTATTTATTGTTTTCTTTTATTAAGTATTTATAGTTAAGTATTTACTTTTATATTTAATTGTTTGTCCTATGCTAGTTGCAAATAAATGTTTTCTTTTTTTGTTTCTTTCTAATCCAAAAAGGAGCTTTAAAATAGCGCCATCTCGCGTGAATATGGTAACACTCCAGCCCGTGGTTTTCACGTTAATGTGAGGTTTTTGACATGTGTACATGTGTAGTACTCAGCAGTTTCTCCCGCGTAAAAAATAGGTCTCTCCATGCCAACCTTGGACCCCCATTTCTTCCCTTTAGGAGGTGAATTTGGGAAAATCCTCTTATAATGCTCGCTTACGTCATAAAAGGAAGCCTTGTGCAAAATTCGTGTCGACTGTGTGTTAATATGCCAGTCAGTCAGTTTCTCCTGTTATATAATTATGTATATTTCTAGAACCAACCTTTTCTAATACATCGTGGTCTTCTCTACAGTACAGGGCACCTCCTTCTCGTAACGCGAACTCGTCACCTGTAGGAAAATATATTACAATATTATTATAATGTAGTATAAATTATGAAGTTATGTTGAATTTCATGCGGGATTAATTATTCTAAGTAGGTCGCTATCAAGGGATATTTAGTTGGTATTTTTTGAGGTAAGAACTTGCATAATCACAACTGGGCTAATACTGTTCTGAATGAAAAGACTAAAAAGACCATAATTATTGTCAACTTGCACTTGACTTGCACGCTGTCACTATTATTCGAATTATGGGTTCTGATTGGCTGAAATCTATATCATGTGACCAATGGTTAGACGCGCAATGAGCAGCTCCATCTAAAGGCATTCAAATGTGAAAACAGCCAATTTTCGACTTGAGAGGTGTTGTAAGCAAGGGACGGTATACTGGCTGATGGTACTTACGGTTGAAGTAAAGATGATGATAAGAAATTCTGTTTTCCAACAAGATACAGTACTTACCTGGTATAAGTTGTCGCGCGCAGGCACAGCATCGGAAGCAGTCGATGTGGTAGATCTTCGTCTTGGCACGCATCACGAAGTCGTTCTTACTGAAGGAGGAGCCGCATTTGTCACACTTTGTGCCGAATAATCTGACAACAAAAAGATTGAGATTAATTTTGACGTCACAGTTATAAACCACTTCTCACAGAATAAAGGCCCTACCACTAGTTCTTAATTCGATACATTTAAGGACTTAGGGCCAACGCTGCGTTAAGCGGGCGCACGCGCGGGCACTCGTCGCGTGACAATGCGCGTGGCTCGTATGCGGTGGTCCCCGTAGCGGAAACTGGATTATTGCTTGCTCTGTGTCGCTAGTTCAAATTTAACGGTGTGCATGGAGTCGTGTCGATGGAGAACTTTAATATAGATTAAAGTCCGCGCGCGCCGCAACAGGGCACTTTTGTAAGGGACCGCGCGGGCGACCGCGTAACGCATCAGCGTCGGCCCTTAAACTGATCTGTTAAAGGGACGGAGCTATACAGCGTATATAGCTCCATCCCTCTTTCTCGCTCGCACATGTGTAATTTTAACATGTAAGGTTCCAGATGTTAGATGAGGCGAAAGATTCTGGAGCGGCGATCGTGTAACGGACGACGCAGCGTTGATAGGCCTTCCACAAGGTGGATCGCTGAGCCTGGTCAGAGTCGCGGGAATCCGATAGATACGAGAAGTGCAGGACCAGTCGTTGTGGCGACACTTGGGGTAGTCCTTTGTACAACAGTGGAAGTCTTTCGGTTGAAATGATGGTGATCAATCTAGCCTGTACAGAATTAGGATCTGGGAAGACGTCGTCTTAAATTATTTTAATTTGTAATGATTTGCTATTAAATATTAATTTTAAAGCAGCAGTTTTAAGTCTACGGGCTTGAATATCATCAATATTGCATACCGCTCGAGACACATCGTTTCCACGATAGAACTCATATTAGAAAATAATGCGAGTTTTCTTAAATTTCATAAAAACATAGTTATAAGTACTGCGATATTACAGAAAATACAAAAAAAAAAAACACAAAAAAACCAATAATTACCTAATTTCGAAAAAAGAATAACGTACCTTTAATATAAAGTTTATTTGAACTTATAGTTCTAAGTCAATCGAAAGATATAACACATCAAAGCAACCCGTTTTAAAAAACGGCAATATCATAGACAAAGACCTATTATTAAGACATTAAGACCTATTTTAAGACATTTTTATCTGACTGTAAATAGACTAAATGTTTCAATAAAATTGAAGAAGTCCGAATCATCAGTGAAAAAATATTGAAAATAAATTGTGTCGATTCGGACACTGTGTCCGAAAATATTGTGTTTGAATCGTTAGCAACTCGATTGAGTCACAGTAAAACCAGGAATTTCCAATGCCTACAAAGAACAAAATAGTTGAAGGTCGCTCAGGTACCTGATGCGGGACTGAGCGACCTTGAGATAAGCTACAACCACTAATTACCTATGACCTTGGGGGATTTCAGTGTTGAAGGATAATTTTTCCTCATCTCAATAGAAACCTTACCAATTTGTTAAAGTGCTTCGATAACGCCATGAAGTGATTGAGAGCAGTTTTTTTATGGGAGACTAAATGACCCGCCGTTATCAACGTGTTACAGTTTTTAGGGTACCGTTTAAAGAAATGGGACAATTGCCCCACTCTAGGAAACTTTTGCCGTAGTAGTTGGCAGTGTTGGTACTAGCTTTCAGGTTGGCACCCTTGGCGTTTAAGTTTTTTTATGTTGGCAGTATGCTCTAGTATTCTTATGGTAGTTATTGAAGGGTATCTAATAAAGTATAAAACTGGGTAAGTGCGAGTCGGACTCGTGCACAGAGGGTTCCGTACAAACTTACCTATGAAAACAGTTCAATTCCCGAATTGAGTTACGATGATTTTGTGCTATGGGAGCTTGCTTCATGCCAAATTTCAGTATTCTAGGTCCACGGAAGGTACCCTATGAATTTTGATTCCCTTGAGAGCGTCGAAATATTCGTTTTTTGTGACATGAACAGCCGTATCTTTTTTCCAGTTAACTCAGGAGTTTGATTTTTTCACAGTTCAAGGGACCGCTGATTTGAGTATATGGTTTTAATTTCAACTCTATACCTCCACGCGTTCTCGAGATAAAGGGTCTTGACAGATAGACAGACGGACGGACATCAAAGTGATCTTTTGGTTCCGTATTTTTCCTTTTAAGGTACGGAACCCTAAAAAATGGTATTCTATTACGTATCAAAGGTGCGTTCACAAAAATGTAAAGTGACATATACAAGACACTCAGACCCGGAACTATTTGCAGGCCATATAGATACTGGTTTGGAATTGAAACTGTGACACGTTGCGCAACAGTCAATCGCTTCACCACTGCGCCTACCGGATATCTATAGCGCCTACCGTGCCCTGATTTAGATTTCAGTTACTTTACATATTTTAATCAGTGTTGAAAAACTTTTGGCTTCAAGTATTATTTTCCAACACAAACTCAAATCGAAACCAATTTAAAGTAAGAAGTAGATATTTTTTCCGATAGGTTCTTAAACACCCATATTGACCTGAGTTAGTAAGCCGAAAGAGAAACAGTATCTAAAATACGATAAAAAAAAATCGATTCAAAGTAACCAAAATCATCATTTGGCCGAAAGACGTCCACTGTACGGGTGGACATAGGCCACCCTCAAGTGTCGCCACAATGAACGGTCCTGTGCGTCGCATCCATCGAATTCCCAGCAACCCTTGCCAAGTCATCGGTCCACATTGTGGGAGGCCTTGCAACTCTGCAACTAAATCTGAATACCAAAATAAAAAAAGGCTACAGAAATAAAAAAAAACACAACAAAATCGTATTTACATCGATTAAAAAACAAGCTTATGAAACTGGAATAGATTGAGGAACGATGGCACGATGTATTTTTAAAATCCACCCCGTTGGGAGGGGTCATCGACCGCACTTAGGGGTTGGTCCCACCCCCGGCAATCCCGCTAAAAGCATCGCCTATAGGTAGACAGATACCTGTAGCGATATTTACTCTGTGGGTTATATAGTTAGGTTGGTAGCCTTGTGAAAAAAGTTGGCAGTTTTGGTACTAGCTTTCACGTTGGCACCCTTGGCGTTCTAGTTTTTTGTTGGCAGTACCTACACTCTAGTATCATTATGGTAGGTATTGGAGCGTAATATGGTAATCTATTTCGTAATTGAATTGGTCTTTGTGGTATAGTAAAACGTGTAGGAATTATATTTTTATGATGGAACTTATATTTTTTTATAGTAGATTGTTGGGTTTTATATAAAAATCTACTTAGTTACCATAGTGGTACACTCTTTATTATTTATGATAGGATTATATTCTAGCTTAGATTTATTATTATTCGTTTGAGGGGAAAGTGGCGTCGGGTCTGATGAATCTTTTACATATAATAAAACAGTAAAATTATTTTGCGATGGTATTAATTGGCGCAAAAACTACTGAACCGATCCTGTTCAAATTTTGTATACATAATCCTTATAGGTCAGGGCAACTTATAGGCTATAAATTATCACGCTATTTGCTATGGGGGGTCAGCAATAATCCAAAATGTAGGTATTGAACGACATTTGCTGCGAGTTCGATCCCCACCTACAGTTATTTATAATATATTAATATTGAATAAAACCGTATTCAAAGATTACGGCCCATTTTCTTTTAGGTGCGATATCATTCAGTGACTTCTCTCGCTCTATGGTGGAGTAGGAGGGCGTGTCTGACTTTTACTGACTGTTTCAGTTGCTCTTTGCTTTCTACGACTACGGGTTATCTTTTCAAAAATTCCCTGTGGTCCTGGCGAGCATGGGCATCGGCCCTGCTGGGCCTTTACGGTTTTGCTAACATCTTCATTGACATCATCATCGACTGGCCTGTTGGTGGTTAGTGGCCCTGACTGCTGTGCCGGAGGTCATGGGTTCGATTCCCACCCAGGATAAATGTTTGTGTGATGAGTACGATCATTTGTTCTGTGTTTGGGTGTAATTTATCTATAATATGTATGTATCACTACATAGTATAAAACAAATCTTTAAAAATGCGCAACGGATTTTGATGCGGATTTTTTAATAGATAGAGCAATTCAAGAGGAAGGTTTACATGTATAATTCACGCACAATATAGAAGAGGAACACTGATGATTTTAGAGGTTTCCAGTATGATTTCGTAAATAAACACATTTTTTTTTGCGCTTACATTGCAAATGCTGGCTGAACCCTAAGAGATAGATCAAAATAAGGTACTGAAGTATTGTACACCTTAAAAAGGTCATACTATGACGTGATCAGCATTGCACCCGTGCTAAGCCGGGGCGGGTCGCTAGTATAGAAATATATAAGTATATTTATCAGTTGTCTAGTACTTATAACACAAGCTCTGCTTAGCTTGGGACTAGACGGCGTTGTGTGATAGTTGTGGAATATCATTATTTCATTTATAAAATAAATGTTGACCGAAAGAATATTTAATCTACTTGCTTAACTGATACTAATGAGTTCAAGGAACAAAACATTTTAACACGTCGTGATAATAAGGTTATCATAAGCATAAGCATAATAAGCATAATCAGCCATTCAATTTTCCCACTGTTGGGACTCAGGCTTCCTCTCTAGAAGACGGAATGGGCCGTAATCCACCACGCGGGCCCAGTGCGGGTTGGTGAATATTACATGTCTTCGATTTTTTTGTTGTAGGACATGCCGGTTTCCTCACAAAGTTTTCCTTCACCGTTTTGAGAGCAGTGGTGATGAAATAAATTACACAAAGTGATATGCCTATTTGGGTTTCAGTCCACGACCTACAACTCGTAAGTCGGGGCCGTTACCACTCGGCCACCACTCCTCAAAGCTAGAAGCTGCTCAAGGCTATCATGAAGTGTTAAAATATGTCAGGCGTGCGAGTGAGAAACAGAGATGGAGCTATATACCCTGTATAGCTCCATCCTTTTAACAGTTCAGTTTAGGTCGTCAAATGGATCGCGTTCAAAGATTGTGTGGCTTCTGATTTAAAATCCGTGTGGGCAAGGTTGTACGAAGAACAAATGGTGATCCGAGGGTTTGTTTTATTTTTTATTTTTATTGGGTGGGAAAATCATCTTATTACAAATCTCGCGCAATCTTGAGCGGAGCGGGAGATAGTGTCAGACTTTTACTGATTAAAAACCCACTCCTGTTCCTTCGTTGCCTTCGTCCCAGGGCCCCAGGTGGCTTCGACCTAACTACGTAGATAAAATTGGTAGAAAAAGCGATAGATACAGTTTTTTTCGTAATTTATTTAATCACCCCTTTTTTTATTAAATTGGAAGTCGGAAGAATACAAGCATATCCGCGAACTAAATATTCGAAGACATGTGACTAATCGCACTGGGCCCCTATACCTGGGCACGGGTAGTGTGAAAGCGAAGCCCGGGGCCCTGGGATGAAGGCAAAGAAGGAACAGGAGTGTGTTTTTAGTCAGTAAAAAGTAGTCTGGCACTATTTCTCGCTCCGCTCAAGAGCGGGATTTATCATTAGATGGCAATCCCACAAAAAACAACTGGGTCTCATGATGGATTACAGACCATTCCCTCTCCTAGAGACTCGCCCCCCAAAATTTTACAACGCAACCACGTTGCGCATCATGTTATGGGATTTTGTCCTCTAGTATATCTAAGGCTTAAAAAAAACAATATCTGTTTACAAACATTGCTGAAATAAAACTTTTTGTTGCATTCGTGAGGCACACGTAATGTTATTGCATTTTTAAAATAGTTTGTTTTATTAGTCGTCAAATGTTTTTTTTTCTTCTTTTCTTTCAAATTAAAGAGGCACATATCGATGGCTTATAGTGAATACCTCGTAACTGCGAATTATGTAACTTTTCAGGAGGCACAAAAAAGCAAACTAGACCTTTATTATCATGTAATTGTAATGGGCTTCTACGTGTTTTTAACCGATTTCTAAAAAAGGAGGAGGTTCTCAATTCGGATGTTTGTATTTTTTTTTTATGTTTGTTCGCGCATAACTTCGTCGCTTGCCAACCGATTTGAAAAATTATTTTTTTGTTAGAAAGGGTATACTTCCCAAATGGTCCCATAGTCACCAAATCAGGATCTGATGATGGAATCTTGGTGAAACTGAGGGAAGTCCTCAAATATTATAGGCAACTGTATAGTGATTTTGGTATTTTCATCGAGAACTAAATCAAAATAACTTTAATTTCGGAAGTCGGTGTTAAATAAGATACAAATAATACCGAGAAACACCAAATTTCGAAATTAAAGTTATTTTGATCCTTTTAGTGTTTTTTTTAGTGAAGTCGGTTATCTTTTATGTAAAAAGTTTTTTTATACAAATATTTAAAACTATAATATTGATTTATTTCAAACGCTTGTTTCTCTTGTTTTCCTTTTTTCTTTATTCACAAGTTTTGACGCGCCATTGAAAAGTTATCACACCAAACTGACTCGAGCAAAGTATGCATTCAACATCGTAGATGGCGCTACGAGTATTAAATCAAAATTTTGCGTGATACAAGATTATGCGTTACGAGCTTTTCTTTTCAGAAATACAATAAAACAAAAATTACATAAAATTGCATATCCGAGGTTTTCACTCTAAGCCATCGGTATAGATTTTGACTGGCCTATTGGTCTAGTGGTCTGACTGCTATGCCGGAGATCGTGGGTTCGATTCCCACCCAGGACAAATGTTTGCGTGATGAGCACAATCATTTGATCTGTGTCTGGGTGTAATTTATCTATAATATGTGTATGTATTTAGAAATATATAAGTATGTTTATCCGTTGTCTAGTACTCATAACACAAGCTCTGCTTAGCTTGGGACTAGACGGCGTTGTGTGATAGTTGTAGAATATTATTATAGATAATATGATTGTCTGTTTTCTTTATTAATGATTGTTATTTTTTTTATTTTTAATATGTGGTTTCGTCACTGTCGCCAAATATTATTAACTGTCTTTTCTTTCAAGTTTTTAAAACAAACAGACAGTCATCACTTTCACCATATAAATCTACAAAAAATATCATGCCATATCTTTATAACGGTTATTGATATATGTTTGAGTGTAGACGATGATGAATTAGGCACATCGCTATCACTTCTTATCATTATATCTGCGTACACAATGATTATCTTGGGCTGATAGCACAGAAACACACTTGTGATAGAAATCTCTTTTGAAGGATCCTTAAGTCGATAGTAGGTACTTATTCGTAATTAGGACATTCTATATTTTGAACTTTTCCTTGACCGCAGTTGTTATTGTGATGGTGCGGGGATACCGTATGGTCTGCCGTGAAGCGGCGAGCCTCTATCAGCCTGCCGCTGTGGGATCTGTAGGCAACAGTCCTTGCACGCGTGGAGATGGCATGCGCAAGTCGCGGCATGGCGGACAGAGTTCCGGCGGGATCTCATGGCGAGATGGCAGTAACAGTGATTGTCGCAACCCAGTGTTGGGCACGCCATAATAATAGTCGGTAAGTCCCTTCTTTGAGGAGTGGCTGGAGAGGCATCAGACGTAGGTCCTCACCGGACATCCTCACGCCCCAGTTGCCGGGACCCTGATCCGGATTTTCAATCACCATAGGCGTGGGTTTGCGAACGACGAGCAATGTGTAGCTCGCCGTCCAGTCCGGTAACAGCCCGGACCGAGCCCAGGTCGTCGACGGCGCGTAGTGTTCCACGCGCGCCTTAAGGAGAGGTCAGTAAAACCGTAGGGGCCGAGCAGAGTCGAAGCCTACTGGGGTTACGGGTAGTGTAAAAGTGAAACTACGTCCACCCAAGAGCGCGATTTGTCATAAGATGATTTCCCCACGCAAAAAAAGGGGCAAAGGGGAAAAGGGAATCTCGGGAACTCTCCTCTGGAACGCTAAGGCAAAGAAGGAACATTTGGTGTGGTTTTTATCAGTTAAAGTGTGACACGCCCGCACTCACGCTCCGTCCTAGAGCGAGAGAAGTCATTAGATGATTTTCCACCTTAAAAAAAAGTTAGACCGACCACTGAAATATTTCTAAGGCTCTGAACCACGTGTATTTGGAAGATCAATAAAAACCGATTGGCAAAATATTGATTTATTTATTTATTTAAACTTCATGTACAGTAGTGGTACATAGGCGGACTTAATGCAACAAGGCATTCTCTACCAGGCAACCTTTAAAATATGGCAATGAGCAACCAAGACCACACAGCCTGGTCTTCAATCCGTCACAGAAGATGTCAGTTTCCATAAATAACGTGTAAACAGAAACATGACACTCGTGCGCAGGATTACGTTACGCTAATTGACGCATGCGCAGTAGCTGCTAACTTCAGCTGACTTATTTGATTTATTTGTTTTCTGATGTGATTTTTGTTTATTTATTTATATAGGCATACCAACAACTTATTTACAACACATTTACGAGGGTATCCTGTGAAAAAAAGTCACTCAAAGGTATGCACAGCATTTACATTAGGTCTTATTAATTAATGATTATAATTAGGTTAAAACTGGAAATGGTCATTACAATATAAGAACTAAAATTAAAAACTAATATACTAGGAATAAATTAAAAATAAATTAAATTAAAATAACATTAGTTTATGTTTTAATTGAGATTTAAATTAGTGACTGTTGAGTCTCAGTGGAAGTTAACGGATCAGTTATTATCAATCTGCCTCAATCCCTGTTACTTAAGCAGATGTCAGCAAATCGTAGGGATCCAGCAGGGTCCAACAGGGTTCAGGGCAAGCCTAGTGGGGCTATGGGTTAAGTGAAAGTGAACCCGAGGCAAAGAAGGAACAGGAGTGAATTTTATTCAGTAAACATCTGACACACTGACACAAAGTCTCGCTCCGCTCAAGAGCGAGAGAAGTCATTAGGTGATTTCCCACCATAAAAAATCCTTGATACTTGGGATCAGCGCAATACGACCTTTCTTCAATTCTGTCGTGACACGGACGGATAAATTGAATAATAACAGGTAATAAAAATAAAAATGGTGGTTGTAATTAAATTATTATTTGGTATTTGTTAGGTAATTATTACGAGTATAATAATATAAGTATTCTCAGATAAAGTAACCGTTAAATATTTTCCAATATTTGTTTAGTGTGACACAGAAGGAAAAATTTAAAAAGCGCTGTAGAAAAGGTATTTTATATGATCGACACATTAAGTGTGACCATAATACCTATAGTTTCCGTTGCTCATTTGACAAATACCGTAAAACGGGGTGAATAGTAACAAAACCTTGATTAGGACTTCCATAAGTCAAATGGGGTGAATAGAAACTCAGGGGTGAATAGAAACAAAACTTCAAAGAGTATTTACACATATTTTTGCAGCATTTAATTATATCAATTTATTAATGGATTCTAAAAAGTCTATGCTTTGTTAAAAACCGATAATTTGGTATCGAAGTGAAAAATCAAACCAAAGTTTTGTTTCTATTCACCTCTGCGTTTCTATTCATTCCGTTTTACGGTAACATGAAAAATCCCTTTAAAGTTTTGTTCCTATTCACCCCTGCGTTCCTATACACCCCGTTTGATTGTACTGCCGTAAATGCGTTCTTAACGAATGGATATATAGTGCTCAGTAACCTTACTGGTGGTGGAATATTAGTTAGTAAAAGTCTGACACTCACTCCACCCAGATAGGATTGCCAGGTCTTGAAACCAAAAAGCCAGACAGACCAGCCAATTTAGCCGGACATCAGAGTAAAATAGCCGACAATTTTTTAAAAATTCAAATTCGACTTTTTTATTATTGACCATAACAGGTTTAAACTATATTTTTAATTCTAATGAAACAACTATAAAATTGACTGCTATACAAGATAAAGTAGAAGACTTGACAGATCTAAAAAAATAATTGAAATAGGACTCCACCTAATTTGGCCGGACACGTAACTTAAAAGCCTGACCCTGTCCGGCTTTACCCGGACCTGGCAACGCTACACCCAGAGCAGGAGAAGTTCTTTGATGATGTTCCACATCATAAATTTTATAATTATAAATGTGGGTACTATGTGGATTAAGCTAGAACTATGTTAGACTGATGCACACGTGGGCCACGCCTGATTTGTACGTAGAACGACATCGCGTGGCGTGGATCTAGTGTAGCTCTACAAGTCTTGAGACAGACGCGCCCAGATCGGCGTACATGGCATACGTGTAAGCAGTGGTAGTCATCTAGGATAAACTGGCCTCATCTAGATTAAATTGACGAAAAACGACGCGAAAAAAGCGTTTTTTAAAAACTTATTTTCATAATAAATATCATTTATATTTACCAAAAAAATTCATCTTAAATAATCTCGAGAATAATGCTTATAAAATTGTTTCTCATTTCTGATTGAAACCCCAAATAACTAAGACAATAAACCCACAAATGTTTACCGCCCAACTTCCTATGGGAAATCCTCTAAATCTAACAAAAACACTTCAATTCTCTATTTCCTCAACAATGATGGATCACTACACTACACTCGGTGCTTCAAACATTGAGATTTTAACTTAAACAGTGTATTATCAGTACATTTCCTATATTTACAGCTTGTTGATTGACGCGGTCGCTTCGACCGATGAAGTAAACATTGTGTTTCCGTCCCGTACGCGTTGGAAAGGGTTAATTATACAGTTTGATTTGCTATTTTTGTCTTATTGTGTTCTGTTTTCGTTTTTCAAATTTATGCTTTGAATATTTTTGCGTTTTTTGAAGAGAGAATGAATTAAAGAAATATGGAAAGACAGAATGAATTTTTTTTGTACACACAAAGATACAGCGTAAAATGAGTTTGATTAAAAAAGTACACGTTATGGTTTTTTTTTTATTGGGTGGGAAAATCATCTTATGACAAATCCCGCACTTGGGCGGAGCGGGAGATAGTGTCAGACTTTTACTGACTAAAAATCCAGTCCTGTTCCTTCTTTGCCTTCTTCCCAGGGCCCCGGGTTTCGCTTTCACACTACCCGTGGCCCCAGTAGACACGTTATGGTGTAAATAAATGGTTCAGTAAAAATTGCCAGACAACTACGTAGTAATTGCCTGACGCTGGTTTTCAACTGAACCTTACTGTGAGTGTACAGATGCAAATCTGTATGTTTGTTAGGTGTGAGGTAATCTTTTTTTTGTACTTAGGGAATCATCAATGACTTCTCTTGCGGGTGGAGCAGAAGTGTCGGAGTGCCAAATTTTTTGTGACTAAATCCTACAGTGTTCCTTCGGAGATGCGCGGCTTACACAACGCGTCTTTGACTCAGGTTTGGCCCTTATCGGACGACTGGATGCCGAGCTAAGCATTGCTGGCCGTCTGCAAGCCGTCGGGAAATCGTCCTGTGATTACCGACGTCAGGGCATTTTCTCACGATCATGGCAGAGGTTCTGGCCAGCTTCTGGGGTCTGGTTGAGGGCATCTGGCTTAGCCTACTTTATCTAGTAAAACAGCGGTCAGGGTTTTTTTAAGGTGGAAAGTCATCCAATCCAAACTTCTTGTCAAACTTTTACTGGCTAAAACTACACCTATTTTTCTTTGCCTTTGCGTTCCAGGACCACGGATTTTTCTTACTGAAGTGAACCCATGGCCCCAGTAGGCTTCGACCCAGATCGGCCAAAATTTCACGCTCCTAGTCCCAGTAGTTTCGGCTGTGCGTTGATAAGTCAGTCAGTCAGTTTCTCCTTTTATATATAGACATATTCGTATATATATTAGTATAACTAGTCATGCATACTACATAAACTCTTCTCGTTTATTTATCATTCTGGCTGTTGACTGGCCTGTTGGTCTAGTGGTTAGTGGCCCTAGCTGCTATGCCGGAGGTCGTGGGTTCGATTCGATTGAAAAGAGTGTCCATGGAGTTTCTTGCAAATTCTTCTCCATAGAGATCTACGCTTTGGAATGTGCAATTAGCATCATTTATTTTTATTTTTCTGACTGACTGACTTCTTGACATTTCAAAAGTGCCTGTAAATGGTTTATTTGGAATAAAAATAAATGCTTTTTGTTTTTTTTTTTTTTTTTTGATTCCCACCCAGGACAAATGTTTGTGTGATGAGCACGAACATTTGTTCTGTGTCTGGGTGTAATTTATCTATAATATGTATGTATTTAAAAATATATATGTATTTTTATCAGTTGTCTAGTACTCATAATACAAGCTCTGCTTAGCTTGGTACTAGACGGCGTTGTGTGATACTTAGTCGTGAAATATTATTAATATTATTCTCTTTCTGAAAACCGCATCAAAATCTGTTGTGTAGTTTAAAAGAAATATAGAGCGCTAAAACAGACAAATGCTGAAAGCGACTTTGTTTTATAATATATTGAATGTCTTTGGTTTTATACTGTGTAAAAAACCTTTACACTCAAACAATTGCCGATTCTCAGCCTAATTTGAATACCAAATGTGTTTATGATTAATTACTGAAGCGGCGTGTATTAGAAGAACTATGGCGGCCAGATATGATAAATTATATCAATCAGAGGCGTAGCGTGGACTAATTTAAACATAGGCGAAGTAACATCAGCGAGGCCTTTTTGTTTTTTTTATTTTTATTCTTGATAGGTTTTTTTTTTATTGGGTGGGAAAATCATCCTAATGACATCCCCGCTCTTGGGCGGAACGGGAGATAGTGTCAGACTCTTACTGACTAAAACCCACTCCTGTTCCTTCGTTGCCTTCGTCCCAGGGCCCCGGGTTCCGCTTTCACACTACCCGTGGCCCCAGTAGGCTTCGACCCTGCTGGGCCTACGATTTGCTGACATCTGATAGGTTCGCGCTTGACCGCTATCTCACCTGATGGAAAGCGACGATGCAATTGACGATGGAACGCGCTTACCTAGAAGTAACCTATTCACTCTTGACTTAAAGATTCCCGGATTGTAGCCATCAGGAAAATCAGATTCCGGCAAGGAATTCCACTCCTTAGCTGTACGCATAATGAATGTGTTCTCAAAACGTTTTGTGCTTATAGGTGGTGGGATGCCACCATGTACCAAAAAATTCGAAAACGAAACAGCGACTTTCGCAAACCAATGTTCGATCACATCGTCACTTACCATCAGGGGAAATACTGGTCAAACGGGAGCCTAACAATTACAAAAAAAAACCCTCGCGCTTGTGCGAGGCCCCTTTGCGTGCGAGACTGTGGCTGAGGGCCCACTTCGCCCACGCCTAGCTACGCTACTGATATCAATCCTAGTTATCTTTACGAACAGACAGACTGTCGGCATCTTTTGAAATTTTGTAGATATTGGTGATAAATATTGGTAGGAATTCTAAGAAATGAGTTTTAAAGAGTAGCTTTGTTCAGAGGTCTTATCAGGTTCAAGTAAATAGTTAACATCTACATATTTAGGTTTAGTTTATCTGTTGTTTCCCTAGATTATTCTTTTAATCCTTGAGGTTCACGCAACTACGTATTTTGCAATCGTATTATCACAATCATAATATGTATATTTTTTAATTATATAAACCAGTTTTTGACTGTGATCCTAGCGGATGGTAAGCAGTGGTGCCTATTGACTCTAGTCTTGAAGACACCTACATTATAATCGGACGGTAAGACCCTAGCAGGCAAATTGTTCGAATCCTTCGATGTAGGAACGCGGTGTAAAGGACGCAACGCAGTCCGGACCTTAACAACGTAAGGATGGACACTCGCCGTACATCGGGTTGTCCGATGGTAGAAAGGTGATGGCGGAATCAAGTCATGAAATTCTTGCTCACACTCTCCAAAATGCATGCATACATAATTTGTCAGAACACTGTCCGCCTTATTCCAAAACGCGAAATTAAATAGAGTGTAGTAATTTTGAAAACGTCTCAGTTCCCATTGCTGAGACTCAGGCCTCCTCTCTAGGAGAGGGAATGCGCCGTAATCGCGTGGTGGACGTGGCGCGCGTGGGCCCAGTGCGGATTGATGAATGTCACATGTCTTCAAATTTTTAGTTCTAGAACATGCCGGTTTGTTTCCTCACGATGTTTTCCTTCACCGTTTTGAGAGCAGTGGTGATGAAATAAATTACACAAAGTAATGCGCCTGGCTGGGTTTGAACCCGCGACCTACAACTCGTAAGTCGGGGCCGTTACCACTCGGCCACCACTATCATAGTAATTCGTTTGAATTGAGTAACAAAGATTTTGCATATAAGTATCTATAGGTTCAAGAAACGTTTTGAAGAAAAAACTGTGGTTCTTTTACAAAGCACTTTTAATCAATCAATATTATTTTTTTAAAATCTGCTCTATAGAAGGAATTTCATCACTAACACTATCGTAGTCAATAATATTTTTCATTTGTTTATTTATTTATTTATTGTATCCTTTATTGTACACCAAATATAGATTTAAAAAAAAAACTAAAAACTAAAACACATACGTACATACAATGGGCGGCCTTATCGCATTCCGCGATCTCTTCCAGGCAACCTGGAATGGACAGTAATTGCCTGGACAAGAAATGGGGCTGTCATTGGTGTAACAAAACCAGCATTAAAAAAAAAGAAATATATTATATTAGATACACAGACAGATTTGTTGTTTCACTTTTTACTGAAGCTCACAATTAAGTACAGAACAACAACACAACAGACACAATATAAACAAACCAACATGTAACATTTAAGTCACAGTAATAAGAGCAATGAATAAATTATTAATTAAAAATCCGTCTAAATGAGCCTTTACACTAGCCTAGAATTTTTACTCAAAAAAACAAAAAATGCGTTAGTAAGTACCTACTGCAGTAGGTACTTACTAAAGCATTTTTTTGTAATAGGACGGTGTACGTTTGTAATACATTTGATGGTCTTAAATTTAAATAAATTTAATTGAAACATGAAAGAAAATGCTGAGGTATTACTCCACATTCCTGCTTGCCATTAGCGAAGTATAAAATTAAACGTAAATTCTCCCGTTAATCAACAATCAGTTTACAAAATGCCTAAAACTCTAGTTTAAAAAAAGAATACCATAACGTCAATCATAATGTCGGGCGCCACTTTATACACAGACTCCAAAGATGAAATTCACTAAAATAACCTCTATGTTTATCTTTTCACCCTTCCATTTCTCGCTGCTAAAATATAGTATTACACTAATACAAACAAACTAAAACTATTGGTAAACTAGTATTATAACCTCAAAAGTTCCTAACCACAAAGAAATAAAGACTAGAATTGAGCTTGAAGTTGGTTTTCGAACAGCAAAACGAGTTGGTAAAATCTCACTGTGATGTGCCGAAGTGAAAACAAACGCAGCTCAACTCAGCATTATGTATTTTGGCGCCAAAACAAACGTCAGTTTGACAGCGCGGCGGGCGGCGGGAACACGATATCTGTTTGTTCCCGTTTACACCGGCCGGATAAGCGGGTTTTCGATTACCAATGTTTTGTTTTTTTTTTCTTTTTTTCTCGATATTTTTTTTAGAATGTGAAATTAGTGATGGCTGTTAGATTTGTAATGAGAACGGATTTTGTCGTGTTCTGTAGTTTGATTGTTATGTTTTAGTGAGATTTACCGTGTCTTCATTTGACTAGGTGTGGAATATCAATATTTGATCAGTCAAATTCCAATTTACGTGTTGGAAATTGAATATGAATACGAACCTATGTTCGTGAACATTTAGACGGACATTTTAAAGCGAGCTTGGGGTGATAAACTTCATATCTACATACATAAATAAAGTATCAAACAATATACAGGTAATTTTAACGGCGAAATAATCATCATCGTCATCATTTCAGCCGAAAGACCTCCAATGTTGGACATAGGCTTTCGTCACGTGTCGGCATAACGAACAGTCCTGTGCGTCTCCCATCCATCGGATTCCCACGGCCCTCACCAAGTCACCGATTCACCTTGGGGGAGGCCTTCCTACGCTGCGCCTTCCGGTGCGTAATTGCCACACCAGAACCTTTTGTCTTCATCTATTGTACGAGCTATGTGCCCACTGCCACTTATATATGGCGATTCGCCAGGCTGTATTGCTACTTTGGTTCTCCTGCGGATATCTTCATTCCTGATGCGATCTTGCAAGGAAAATCCGAGTATAATCTTTCCCATTGCCCTTTGGGAGACTTTAAAGCCTTCTGTGAGGCCCATTGTGAGCCACGTTTCAGAGCGAGATGTCATCACTGGGAACACGTAAGTACAGGGGCCCAAGTCTGCTATTTTTATAAATTCGTCATTCCAACACGATCCCATCGTCATTTTGCTAAAAGTTCGAAATCTGATAATTCATAATGGTCGATCATTGATCGGTCAATGATCTTGTGGTAGAATGACAATATCGAGTTGTCTCGAAACAAATTAAAAGCAATGACTGTATAATGACGTTCCAATGGTAGGTCACTGATCAAAGGAACTGTAAAAATTTTGGCAATTATCCGCATACGTCTAATATTCATTTGTCATTATGTACAAGATTACCAGTCTATGCCATTTCTTTCAATGGAGTGTCAGTGGTTGACCATTGGAAAGTCATAATGAGGAGGATTGGTCAAAATCAACAATTATGATCTCAATGATAGATCATTCTGACACTATTGTAATAGCAGACTTGAGGCCCTGGTTTCTTGAGACTTTCGTCTTGAGACACAGTGTCGCAGGTGAAATACTGTCTTCCAAATATCCTTGTTTTATCACTAAAGTAAAGCCGATAACCGATACGATAAACCTGTAACGAAATATTTAGTTACCCCTCTCACATCTATTACATTTGAGTAGCTGAGTTTTGACTTCGGTACTTTTTCGTGTTTGCCTTGATAACCAAAGACAGATTTTGTTTTGCTAGGCCCTAGATCAGGTTCAGCGTTGTTGAGCTCCTTAGTAGTCCTGAGTTGAGCTACACGAATACTAACAAATGCGTACACTGACTGGACAGGTCCGCTCAAATCTGTGTGGTTGTTTTCTAAAAAGACTGTAGCGACATCTATGGCGTCACATAAGAACTGATCCCTTACCATTGCCATTGTACCCACAGATTTAAGTTTATGTATAAGTTGTGTTACTTTTTTGGTGTACAATAAAGTTTATTCTATTCTATTCTAATCCTACATCGCGCAATTAAAGTTCTCCACGCGATTTGAACATAAAGAACAGTCCAAAATCATCTACCGGGCAGTTACCTACCAGACATAACACCCGTCTGGTCGGAGGATACTCTCTTTTCAACGGAGATTTGCGGGACTTTATTTATTTATTTATTAAAACTTTATACACTAGTAAGAAACACTGTGTGTGTGTGTGTGTTACTCTTTGTTCCGCAAAATTTGTACCTCCAAAAGACCATCTCAGACACTAATCTGCATGGTTCTTATATGATTTGACCATTATATGTTTACTGTGTGGACTTTAGAAGACACTTTGACCCTTGAGTTTGTTTCGGTTTTTCTTCTCAGGGCAGCTAGGAAACATCGGCTTCATCTAGTTTAAATTGACGAAAAAATCGACATGTGAAAGTGTCTTTAAAACCCATTTGCAAAATAATAATAACGGCCAATGGCTTAACAGCCAAGAGCCTCGAATAACATCTGAGGAGGAACTTGTTAAGCAGCTGGATCAAGGTCCTGATCCAAAAAGCAATACTCCTGGACACGGCGCGCATCATTAGTAGATTCCTCTCTCAGAAGCCCTGACTGTTCTCGATGCCGGTGGGCCATTATTTTTACATGTTTTTTTTTAAAGAAATATTTTAAAATGTAATGAGTATGTATATATCATAAATAAATGGAATAATAATAATAAATAATTAATTTTCTAAGTAGACATTTTTCAGCAGCATCTTGGGGCCTTACCATGACGTTTTAAAATGTCAAGCGCGCGAGAAAGACGGATGGAGCTATACACTCTTTATAGCTCTACCTCTTTAACAGTTCAGTTTAGGTCGTCAAATGAATCGCGTTAAGAGCTCGTGGTATCTCTGGGCCACTAGACCAACAAGCCAATCAAAATATTATATATCCTCTCTTACCTAGTATAATCTCTCTTGCAGTACGTCTTCCCATCTCTCACGAAGCAGGTACAGGACTCGTCGAGGAACTGGCGGCACTCCTGGCATTTGAGGCAGGCGGCGTGCCACTCCAGGTCGGGAGCCACCCTCAGGATGTACTGGTCATGGATCTGTCCGCCACAACCCACACACAAGGAGAGACGTAGCTTTTCTGTGGAAGATTGAGAAATTGGTTAGTGTTAGTAGCATCATCATTTCAGACGTTCACTGCTGCCAGTGGCGGGATAAGATCTAAATCTGATGTGAGCAAGGTACATTTTGCGAGGCCTTCTGGTGGCGTAAGAAGACTGATTTTTTCAAATATATCACAATCGAACAGTGCGAGCATGACGTAAACTTAAAACATCCACTGTTGGGTATAGGCCTCCCCAAGTATCGCCAAAATGAATGGTCCTGTGTATACAATTGGTGAGACATCATCGGTCCGCCTTGTAGGAGGCCTTCCAACGCTGCTTAAGTGGCAATGGGCAGGGGTACATTGCTCGAAAACAGATGGCAGTTGGGGCCGAAAGGACCTAGAGTGACGACCGCGTACCGGAAGACGCAGCGTGGATAGGTTAACTTGTTTTAATTACCATTTCTACACTAAGTAATAACAGTACCTTTGTTGTCTCACGCAAAAATGTTTAAAAACCAAGAATACCCAGGCTGTAATAGAGAATGACTAGAGACAAGACCGTACCGAGACCGTAGTCGGTGGCCCACGTCACCCACGCCTTGCTCCGCCTCTGACTGCTGCATGTAGGTCTCCGACAGGAGGGGATGGAGGGCTGGTATGATCGCCACACTTGGCAGGTGGGTTGATGATCGAAGTATAATAATAATAATACTTTATTGATACAAATCCTTACAACATGCATAATATCAGTTAAGTTGTAATAATTAAAGGCGCACAAAAGTTGACACCCTGACTCCTAAACTAGGAATTCCTGTGTCGTAGGAGTCAGTGTTCTACTGCTAATTGGACACTATAAATCCATATAAAAGAACTAGCTTCTGCCAGCGGCTTCGCCCGCGTAAAAGCAGATTTTCATCATACAAACTTGTGAGCAGTGGTGGCCGAGTGGGAGAGCAGTGGTGGCCGAGTTGTAACGGCCCCGACTTACGAGTGGTAGGTCGCGGGTTCAAACCCCGCCAGGCGCATTACTTTGTGTAATTTATTTCATCACTACTGCTCTCAAAACGGTGAAGGAAAACATCGTGAGGAAACCGGCATGTCCTAGAACCAAAAATTCGAAGACATGTGACATCTACCAACCCGCACTGGGCCCTAATGGTGGATTACGGCCCATTCCCTTTCCTATGGAGGAGGCCTGATTCCCAGCAGTGGGAACATAAAAAGGCTGATTATGATCATACAAACTTTGGACCCCCGTTTCATCCCCTTAGGGTATGAATATTAAAAAATCCTCTCTTAGTGCTCGCCTACGTCATAAAAGGAAGCCTTGTGCAAAATTTCTGGGTTAATTGGAATTTTCATGAGAAATAGATACGCTGGCTATAAGTGTATCGCAACTAATAAGAGTGTCAGCAACTGTAGGGGCCCAGCAGGGTCGAAGCCTACTGGGGCCACGGGTAGTGTGAAAGCGAAGCCCGGGGCCCCGGGATGAAGACAAAGAAGGAACAGGAGTGGGTTTTTAGTCAGTAAAAGTCTGACACTACCTCCCGCTCCGCCCAAGAGCGGGATTTGTCATAAGATGATTTTTCCACCTAAAAAAAAAGAGTGAAAAAAAAACACTAAAACGATCAAAATAACTTTTTATTTTCTGAAGTCGGCGTTTCTCCGTATTGTTTGTTTCTTATTATTATATATATATTATTAAGAGGCCTGGGCATCCCTCTAGGATGGCAGACACCTAAATATAATATAATATTCCACAACTACCACACAATGCCGTCTAGTCCCAAGCTAAGCAGAGCTTGCGTTATGAGTACTAGACAACTGATAAACATACTTATATATTTCTAAATACATACATATTATAGATAAATTACACCCAGACACAGAACAAATGATCGTGATCATCACACAAACATTGGTCCTGGGTGGGAATCGAACCCACGACCTCTGGCATAGCAGTCAGGGCCACTAACCACGAGACCAGTCATATTAAATTTACTTACTTAAAAAAGGAAATAAACGGACAAGGCAGACCAATTAATTGGCCATTAGTCCATTGTTATCAAATAAAAATCAAACCACATCCAGGTACATTAGTTTTTCATAGTATAGGACCGATTAACCCTCCGCGCGCCGCGCCTTATGCTTTTATTCGAAATAGGACATAATAACAGACATCTATACATACATATCTACGTAATATGTAGGTATGTATGTACTTAGGTATAGACGTCTGTTATGTGTATTTATATTATACTGCGAATTGAGATTTTTGACATTTTTGTCTGTCTGTATGTTTGTTGGTCTGTTTGTTCCAGTTAATCTCCGAAATGGCAAGATCCATTTTGACGGGACTGATAGCTTAGATAGCTGATGTTATAAGGAGTAACTTAAGCTACACTTGTTTTAGAAAAATATTAGGGTTCTGCGCAAAAAAAAACACCTTCAGATTGTTACCAAATGGCATTGTGCCATGGATAGCGTGAAAAAGAAACCCGGGGACGAAGGCAACGAAGGAACAGGAGTGGTTTTTTAGTCAGTAAAAGTCTGACATTATGTCCCGACCCGCCCAAGAGCGCGATTTGTCATTAGATGATTTTCCTACTTAAAAAAAAATGGCATTGTACTGTTTTATGAATCTGACGCAGACGAAGTCGCAGGTATCAGCTAGTTATCAAATAAAAATCAAACCATATCCAGGTACATTAGTTTTTCATAGAACAAGATTGATTAACCCTACGCACGCCGCACCGAACCATATTATTCGAAATAGGACATAATAACAGAAATAAATATATATCTTCATAACATGAAACTAAAATTGAAGTGCCTGTTTGTTATATGTATCAAAATAGTATTTTTTAACTAAATGCATATAAAATTAAATTCGATACCTATAGCAAAAATGCATTTTTTTTACATTTTTGTCTTTTGGTCTGTCTGTTTGTTCCGGCTAATCTCCGAAACGGCTAGACCCATATGACGGAACTGATAAGTAAGATAGCCGATGTTATAAGGGGTAACTTAGGCAAAATTTACTTTAGAAAAAGTATTAGGGTTCCAAGCAAAAAAAATCTTCTTGAAATTGTAACCGTTTTTTTAACAGTTAAAGGGTACTGTTTTACGAATCTGACGCAAACGAAGTCACGGGTATCAGCTAGTTATCAAATAAAAATCAAACCATATCCAGGTACATTAGTTTTTCAAGGAACAAGACCGATTAACCCTCCGCACGCCGCACCGAACCATATTATTCGAAATAGGACATAATAACAGAAAATTATGAATAAATTATACCTCGTGCGGATCGATATATGTGGGCGTGGCATTAGGCTCCGCCCCTCGCCTAAGCAAAGCGATATAATCTATCCGTCTCTGTCTTACTTGGCCTCTCTCTCGCACTTAGATACGAGAAATTGTAGTCAACATTGTAAGTTGTCACATTGAAATTGATAGGTGTATGTTATTATATGTCGTTTAAATTGAACGTAAATAGAGCAGGTTCGGTTTGAATTAGACCACACAAGTTCTGTATCTTAAAATGTATGTTAATCTTTGTTTCCATGTCCGAAACTGGAACGTTTTGCGTCAAATTCAGCCGAGAAATTCACTGACACGTAAGCTTGGGAGGGTGAATGTCTAAAGCAACGGGATTTATGATGCATTGCCAATGATGAAAGGGTTTTAATTTTGTTTAATTAGGGTGGTTTTCATGTTGCTGTCTGTTATTGGGAAGTTTATAAATGAATACGGTCAGGATATTAGACAAAATGATTCTTTTACAAGTGAATAGACAAGTTCTATTAAATATAAAAATGTTGAACAAAAGTGACTTGATTTATTTTTTATTTTTAACAATAACAATTAATGTACACACATATTACATAGAGAAAGGAATAAATAAATAGAAAAATAAATACAAAGGTATTGCTTCAATTCTTGAAGAAATCTCTTCCAGCGTAACTGCAAAAGGAGAGTTGGATAAGAGTGGTAGAAAAAATTAATACAAAAAAGAAACCGTAAACTTTTAAATTATAGATAACCTACAGCGCAGTGGTTGAGTGATAAGCTGGTGCGCTGCTTGTCGCGAGTTCGATTCCCACACGGAACAAAATATAGGTATTTGAATTTGGAGGAGGAGTAGTTCTTAGTGTGGCAAAAGACATTTTTTTTTTAATACAAAGCAAAGTTATTATATTTTAGCCAGTAGGTAAATAGCTACACACCTACTGTATAATACCGTGTAATATTGTATTGTACTTAATTTAATCATTTATGCGTACTACCGAATTTCAGCAATATTGGGTAAAGAGCAATAAAACAATGCATGAAATAATCAATAAAAAATATTTGTTAAATGAAACACTGCAACCGTTTTAAAACTTGAATAATAAAAAAAAAGCATCGCATAAAAATAAAATGACAATATTTTTTTTATTATGCGAATGCAGTTATAGTGTTAAGTTTTAAGACTTAAGGGAGCTTATTATTCAAAAAGGAACCAACATCGTTGGAGTAACAACTGGTTTGCAGTTAATCAATTATTAATGTATTAATTGAATTGAATTGATTCAAAGATTGATTGGTGACTTTCTTTTGTAAAATACCGTTAATACTTTCACGGATTTTATTGTTTTATAAAAGTGATACTTATATTTGTTACTTAGTCACGTATTTGGTTGTTTTGCATTGCATGTAGTGGAGATGAGAATGTTGAGATGGATGTGTGGTGTGACGAGAATGTATAAAGTGAGAAATGAATATATTAGGGGAAGTTTGAAAGTGGCGCCAGTGACTGAAAAGTTGAAAGGGAATCGTTTGTCTTGGTATGGTCATGTAAAGAGGAGGGATGAGAAGCATAGTTACTAAAAGAGTTATGAGTTTACATGTGGATGGAGAGGGAGAGGGAGACCAAAAAAAAGATGGATGGATTGTGTGAAGAGTGATATGAAAGAAAAGGAAGTTAGTGATAGCATGATGAGTGACAGGGCAGAGTGGAAGAAAAAAACGTGTTGCGCCGACCCCAAATAACACGAGACAAGGGCAGGAAGATGATGAGTGACGTATTTGGTTCATCGATTAATGAGCTATAGAAAAGAAAAAAAAAACATGACAATAGTTTGTATTGGCCTTTAAAATCATGCAAAATTATTATTATATTATTATAGCTGGCATAGTTCTACTGTTGAGCAAAGGCCTCCCTCCATTCTTTTAGAGGATCACGGTTCCTCATTTTCACTTTCCAATTCTCAAAGAAGACATCCAGGTCATCTTGCCATATCTTTTGTGGTATACCGCGGTCTCGCGTCACTTCATCCGGTTACCAGTTCTATGTTTTACGGGCCCACAGCTCATTTGACATGCAACAGACATGTCCTGCCAAGTACCATTTAAGTTAGGCCGTTTTTAGATCCAGTGATAAATTAGTAAAGTTAAAATCAGAATTTATTATTATTATTTATTTATTTGCACTTCATGTACAGTAGTGGCACATGGGCAGACTTAATGCAAAAAGGTATTCTCTACCTTTGGGTTAAAAAAGACAACACTCTGGTAGGTGTGCACAATAAATAAATAACAGATATTTAAAATAGAAAAAAAAAGATCAATCAGTATCAATTTTATTTGATACAGTAAGTTTAGGTTCATTACAATTTATTATATCAGTTATTCAATTATACACTGTCCACCTGTGTTTATTTGAGCCCATAAAAATCTAGCCATATGCTAATAAAAATTAATAATTAATTTATGCAAATCAGAAGACAGTACTCTTTAATCTATGGTCATGATAAGTGAACAATCTGTCTTATCGTCTGTCATAATGACTACACAATAGAATAAATCTATTTTTAATGTACTTTAAAATAAGAATTGCTGTTATAAAAATGAAGTGGGAACTACATAAGACCGACGCTCACATGGGCCACGCCTGATTTGTACGTAGAGTCGCGTCACGTGGCGTGGATCTAATGTAGCTCTACAAGTCTAGTTGCCATATAAAATGTATGGAGACCGACGCAGCCAGATCGGCGTACGTGGTTCATGTTTGCCCAATGTATTTCTACCTTACGGTCAGAACTAAGCATTTCGCCTCAACGTTTATGAAAAAAAATAAATCAAAGTTTATTGCAAGCATGTTGTACAGTGGTTGGAATAAAAATTAAAAGTTTCAAACATGCACCCTGTAAGGGCACTGCAAAAAAAAAACAAATAAATCCGCGATAATGCCGCGTACATTGAAAGTCTGGAACAATTTGCCTGCTGGGGTGTTCCCGTCCGATTATAATTAAGGTGTTTCAGGGCTCTTAATAAACTAGTGCGCTTCACCATCAACGATTGTATCACTGCTTACCATCAGATGGGATCGCAGTCAAGCAAAGTTTATATTAAGACAAAGTCGCAGATTTTTAAATAATCGCACCAGGTGTAATTTAGGTTGGAAATTATCAAGTAATTCCTTCCGTTTAGAGTAGTAGAGAAGAGGAAGTACCACAGTTTTACTGACTAAAACCCACGAATGCACCCAGACATGTGAGCGAAGATTGTCTCTCATTGGATATCTGAAGAAGGATGACGCCGTCGAGGTCGTCCGAAGTGGAGATGGTGTGACTATCCGCCCCTCTAGCTAAGTTTCGTATCGTTACGATTCTCTTTTCGTTTATCACCTCGAGTCGGCACGCCTCCTATTCCTTTGTTCTGACCACGTGACTGAGCGTTGAGATGACGTCAAAACAAAAGAAAAATTTAAAAGGAAGAGGAACAAGGTTTTATTTTAAAAGAAATCGGAGGCATGGCCGACTCGAGGCGATCTACGAAAAGAGAAACGAAACGGTTGTAATTTGTCTAAGGAGGCTGATCATGTTCGCGAGACAAACTTGGCCAGAGAACACCTTTTGCCCAGCAGAGAAAACAGTATAGGCTAATAATAAAAAAACCCGCTTGTATTCCTTCATGACAAGCACAAGTATTTGTTTTGTGTCTGGGTGTAACTTATTTATTATATTATAATATGTATGTATTAAGAAATATAGAAGTATGTTTATCAGTTCTCTAGTACTCATAGCACAAGCTCTGCTTAGTTTGGGACTAGATGGCGTTATGTGACGCATTAACTGTTTCGAACAGAACACTGACAACCAGCAATAATGTATGCGTAATTAATAATCTATGTAGACAGTAAGATTGCAATTTGCAACCTATCGCATAGCGCCGTCCGTCACGGGGTCTGCCCGTCGCACAATGCAAGCAGATCTGACCGATATGCAATACCGCGCATACTCCTTTATTTTGAGCAGAGGTTATGCACTTTGGGCAGTCAGACGCGAAGTGTGTTTGTTAAGATATGAAGTGTGATTGGCGAAGAGTTATGATTGATTTTTTTATTATTTTAGTTTCTTAGTGTACTTCAAACATGTCGTAATGATCCAGTGTTTAAGGCACCCGCCTCTCATGCATGAGGTTGCGAGTTTGAAACCGAGAAACCAATGTGAATTTCAATTTATAGATAATTATGGATACGATGGGTGCGAGACACCCAGGACCGTTAATTGTGGTGACATTTGGCCAGGCCTGGACATAGGCTGTGGAGGAGTATGTCCAGCAGTGGACGTCTATCGGCTGAAATGATGATGATGATGTATTTTCATGAGCTTGCGGACGGCGAGCAATGGGTAGCCGTCCGGTAATCGTACGGACCAAGTTCAAGTCGTCGACGGCGCAGTGTTCCATGCGCACCTCAAGGAGATGTCAGCAAAACCGTAGGGGCCCAGCAGGGTCGAAGCCTACTGGGGCCATGGGTTCGCTTCGGAAAGAAAAATCCATGGTCCTGGAACGCAAAGCAAAGAAGGAACATAAGAGTGGTTTTTAGTCAATAAAAGTCTGACACACCCTCTCTTTCCGCCCTAGAGTGTAAGTATTTTCTAATTCACCACTCCAGAACCTTCCGGCCCCATCCACCATTTATTCTACGAGTCATTATTAGTAAATTTGATAATCAAGGATATCTAGCACACCCCTGGACTTACGCAACCTCTTCACAAAAAAACGTTCCGGCTACTTCATTTACCTAAATACGTTAAATAAATTAAAAGAGGCATAAAATTTTAATGAAACCATTAATTTAATTACTAATTAACAGTACGTTGTAAGCTTTGGCGGGGAAATAACGATCACTTTTACTGTGGTTAGTCTTATCTTGCCATCGGGAGACACAAGAGTAAGTAATGCTACAGAGGCCGAACTTCAAGAGCACAAAATTGAATTCAGAATAGAATACAATGCGTTCCAAATAAGAATAGGATCGATTGCCATGTTGTGACGTCACTTCATACTGTCAAATCGAAGAAATTAAGTAGGGTGAGCAAAACAAGAAATGTTAAAAAAATTAATTTATTTACGAATCGTGAACGAAAAAAGTTTAATCAGAATCCAGTTCTTCAACTTTGCTAATCTCTGCGTCAATGTGTGAAGTGTCTGAGTAGTGGCAAATGGAAAAAAGGTCAATTGTTCCTAATAATATCTTGCCATCGGGAAGTACAAGAGTAAGTAATGCTACAGAGGCCGAACTTCAACAGTACTAAATTTGAATTGAGAATAGAATACAATGCGTTCCAAATGAGAATAGGAGCAGCCGACTCCTGTCTTTTCTTGGTACATAATCAATTTCACCTACTCTATTTCAAATCAGAATCGTGGATAAGTTTTCAAGTTATAGAAACTCAAACTCTATATTATATATGAATAAATCTAAAGTTCATTGCTAATTATTAGAATTTTTTGTAATAAATAGTACGCTGGTAGCACTTAGTATTGTATAAGACAAAGTCTGAAGTCCTTTGTAAATTGTGTTAATATAAATTCTTTTTATAATAACAATCTGTTTTATTTTTTTTAGAATTAAAGTCTTTAATTCTATTATTTTTTTTCCTATTTTATTAGTCATTTTTTTGTTTGTATGTACGTATGTGTTTTAGTTTCCTTTAATGTTTGTATTGGTGTACAATAAAGCATATAATAAATAAATAAATAAATAAATAATTATACAAGTTTATTAGTATCATACTATCTTACACAGGTAACAGAAATGCATATTTTATATTTGATGTTCAATATGGTGTGCATCTAGCTTAAGATTACAAATTAATGTTTGTAACAAATTTTTTTGATAATACACTTATTATAATTATGATATTAAATTTAATTATCAATTATATTAACAATTAAAAATATTATCTAACAGTTGAATTATGTCAGACCTAAATAAGGAGTTATTTTTTATAAATCTTTAGTTATAAATTTCCAAAAATCTAAGGTACCTAAGTCCGGGCACGCCACAATTATGGCGGCAAGTCCCCTCGTTGAGGCGTGGTTGGAAAGACCTCACGGCGTCCTCACATTCCGCATGACGCAGGTCCTCACCGGACACGGTAAGTTCGGGAGGTTCCTGCACCGGATTCGTGCGGAAACGACGCCCGGGTGTCGCCACTGTGTGGCCCACCCGGAGGACACGGTGGAGCACACGGTGGAGGTGTGCCCCGCTTGGGCAGAGCAACGCCGTGACCTCGTGAGGGCAATCGGCGGCGGTGATCTCTCGCGCCGGGCCTTGGTTCAGGCCATGCTCCGGAGCGAGGAGGAGTGGCAGGCGGTCGCCTCCTTCTGCGAAGCAGTAATGCTAGCTAAGGAGGCGGCCGATCGCGTGAGGCAACGGTCCTTACGCTCCTACCGCCGCCGGGATTCCGATCCCGATTTCCGGCCACCGTAGGCGCGGGCTTGCAGACGGCGAGCAATGGGTGGCTCGCCGTCTGACCGTCCGGTAACCGTCCGGACCGAGCCCAAGTCGTCGACGGCGCGTTTTGTTCCACGCGCGCCTCAAGGAGATGTCAGCAAATCGTAGGGGCCCAGCAGGGTCGAAGCCTACTGGGGCCACGGGTAGTGTGAAAGCGGACCCCGGGGCCCTGGGACGAAGGCAACGAAGGAACAGGAGTGGGTTTTTAGTCAGTAAGAGTCTGACACTATCTCCCGCTCCGCCCAAGAGCGGGGATGTCATTAGGATGATTTTCCCACCCAATAAAAAAAAAAAAAAAAAAGGTACCTAAGTCCAAACAATTGAAAATGTCAAAAATGATTAAATCATCATCATCATCTTCCTGCCCTTGTCCCTCGTTATTTGGGGTCGGCGCAACATGTTTTTTTCTTCCACTCTGCCCTGTCACTCGTCATGCTATCACTAACTTTCTTTTCTTTCATATCACTCTTCACACAATCCATCCATCTTTTCTTTGGTCTCCCTCTCCCTCTCCTTATTAAATATCAATTATAAAACTTTGTTAGTAAACAAATACATAGATGTTAGTAACACAATAACTTAACAACTATTATTATTATTCTTTATTGTACACCACATGAACAAAAACTAAAACTATTAAAAAACTAAAAAAAACTATGTTTGTAGACAGTTTTTTACAAAAACAAGTAGCTGGTTTAAGAACCAGATTATAAGACAATCCAACTTATTGACAATGTCACTAAGGTGACAATATTTTATAATAAACAGTCATTCAAAAAGCAATTTTGATTATATTAAGATAAAATAGATAGTTGAGTGGCATCATAACATCATGATGATCATGTTAGGTGCCTTATACGTTCTTTTACATTAGTCTATTAGTCATCATCTGAATAATCATTTTCCTCATCATATTAGTAGAGAGTGAAAATAAATCCAAATTATTCTACTATTATTATATTTTATTATTTATATATATTGTATTCGCTCCTATAGTCTCAGCAATAAAGTTGAAAGTCGAGTAGTAGTAATCACAGGTAGGTATACAGAAGTACGAATGCGTGACGTTTAGGACATTGTCCACTCACTGAGCCGGTTTGTTCCTTTCCTGGCACGTACGGGAACAAGTCAGTGAGATGTCACGCAGAATGTGGTAGTCTACTGTTGACAAAAGGGATTAGTACTGTCCAGTGCCGTAACTGTCCTTTTATACGCCGGGTGCGAGATTCTATAACTGTTTCCCATGAAAACAAGTGTTTTTTTTATTAAACAAGGATGTAAGCACGAAAAAAGCGGGCTCGAAAATATCTGCCTACTCTGCCTGGTTCGCCTAATCATCATCATCATCATTTCAGCTGAAAGAAATCCACTACTGGACATAGGCCTCCCCCAAGCGACGCCACAACGACCGATCCTGTGCGTCTCGCATCCACCGCACTCCCGCGACTCTCACCAGGTCGTCGGTCCACCTTGTGGGAGGCCTTCCAACGCTGCGTTTTCCGGTGCGCGGTCGCCATTCTAGAACCTTTCGGCCCCATCGACCGTCCGTTCTACGAGCAATGTGCCCTGCCCACTGCTACTTTAGTTTGGCGATTCTTCGGGCTATGTCGGCGACCTTGGTTCTCCTGCGGATATCTTCATTCTTTATGCGATCACGCAAGGAAACTCCGAGCATAGCCCTTTCCATTGCCCTTGGGGTGACTGTAAGCCCGTAAGGTTCGCCTAATATAGATTCAATTTTGTCGTGATAGATATTAAGTTTCAGGGCGGCTTCCCACCTTCGATCCTGCATCACGTGCCCTGTTCCTGTTCACGTAGGGACTTATTGACAGCATCAGCGGACGGCCCTGACGTGGCCGAATACTGGACCAAGCAAAGAATTTAACTAGTTTTGCCATCGATACGCTAAGAAGAAGAAGGGCGGCTAGCTAGAGGACAACTGATGGTCATCATGGCCTATTCACATCATGTGAATGCTGGAGTTCCCGAGCACTCACGTAGTTGGCCCTGATTTGATTATTTTTGCGCCCCTCCAGGGTCGGTGACTTGTGCCCGGGCACAGCTAGTTACGACACTGGTAATGTTGCTAGCATATAATAGTCAACTGCTGGATAATAATAATAATAGACCTAGACTGATATACACGTCATTGAGTTCATTCACGGTGTTTTCAAGGCTAGAGTGAATAGGTTCTTAATAAACTAGTGCGCCTCACCATCAACGATTGCATCACTGCTTACCATCAGGTGGGATCGCAGTCAAGCACTAGTTTATATCAAATAAAAAAAAAACTTTGGAATAACTAATCACAAAATTTATTACTATAAATTTCTCAGTAAGCCCTTCTCATGATTTATACTTATCAAAGTTAAATAAGAAAACTAAACAAGAAAACTAAACAAGTTAGTTGCCTTTTGCGTTTTAGGATCACGAGTATCCTTTTCAAATTCTTCCCTATGGCTCCAGTAGGCTTCGGCCCTGCTTGTCCCTTACGATTTTACGGACAACTCTTGGAACACTACGCGCCGTTGACGGCTCGAGCTCAGTCCGGACAGATACCGGACGGCCGGACGGTGAGCTACCCATTGCTCGTCGTCCGCAATTCACATATACGGTGGGCTTCTAGTCCACACACACACAACACATACACACACCACACACGCACAGACACACACACACATTTAAAACTTTCTCCATGACATGTTCAAAGCAAGGCCTCTGTGGGAAGTTTCTACTCTGTGTCTACGACATTATTGCTATTGGGCGATAGCTCTCTGATACGAATCTACACATTACAGGTCATTTTGAGCTAATTCCTTTTTAATTAAGAATTAAAATCAATCGACTACGTGGCCAAGAAATTACCACCTTTTCTCTTTCAATTGTTGTAACAAGACCATTGGTGACCTAGAAGTAACGGGCCCGACTTAAAATTCGTAAGTCGTGGGTTCAAACCCAAGTAGGCGTTTTACTTTGTGTAATTTGCAAATCGGTGAAGGAAAACTGGCCTGTTGGTCTAGTGGTTAGTAGTAGTGGCCCTGACTGCTTTGCCGGAGATCGTGGGTTCGATTCCCACCCAGGACAAATGTTTGTGTGATGACCACGATCATTTGTTCTATGTCTGGATGTAATTTATCTATAATATGTTTGTATATAGAAATATATAATTATGTTTATCAGTTGTCTAGTACTCATAACACAAGCTCTGCTTAGCTTGAGGCTAGACGGCGTTGTGTGATAGTTGTGGAATATTATTATTTTATTATAAAATATTATATTAATGTTGACCTCACAGAATTCAAGCTATCGTTATTTAAAAGATATTATGCCGCTAAGGACTATTTAGGAGACAAGTCAATAGAATCTGTAATTTTTAAGTAAAATAATAGACATCACTGATTGTGAATATTCTAGCAAATAAAGATAGCAGGCTAGCAAGGTTACAGACATAGCCCGAAGAATCGCCAAGCTTAAGTGGCAGTAGGCAGGGTACATTGCTCGCAGAACAGATGGTCGATGGGGACGAAAAGTTCTGGAATGGCGACGCAGCGTTGGTAGGCCTCCCACAAGGTGGACCGATGACCTGGTGAGGGTCGCAGGAATCCGATGGATGCGAGACGCACAGGACCGGTCATTATGGTGCCATTTGGGGGAGACTTATGTCCAACAGTGGATGATGATTGATTGAAATAAAGCCGCAATTTATTGTGTATCTAGTAATGTCACCGGCACACAGATTTCTATCGCATTTCTATCCCGGATCAACCTTTTTCTCAGGTAGTTTAACAGCTAATCAAACATCTACAAATAAATTCATCGATTACCACCATTGATCAAATGATCACATCCGGATGTCATTACGTCAGTAAAAAGACGTCATCGTGTCATTTAGGCAGGTTTACTAATGTCATTTATGTTGATGTGTGCGTGTAATGACGATAGACTATCAATAAATAATTTTGTCTGTGTATCTTAAAAAAAGGTGTCAATTTTAGAGTTACATACTCAAAGGGTAAAAACGGGACCCTATTGCTAAGTTACTGTCCGTCTGTCTGTCACCAGGCTGTATATTTAAGTGGGGCTTACAACAAACGTGATTTTTTTGCCTTTTTTTGCTCGATATTAATAACGGCTAAGGTAGAGACTTGGAAATTTACAGAATACTTAGTTGCATATTCACTTAAAACATAAATAATTAAATGAAAATAAAATCAATATTTAAGGGAACCCCCCCTTATACATATATGATTTTGCAACCATAAACAAATGTATTTTTTTTTGCTGTTTTATGCTCGATATTAGTATTGTAGTACGGAACCTTTCATGTCGAGTCTGACACGCAATTGGCTAGTGTTTTTAAAGTTCCGTACCTCAAAAGAAAAAAACGGAACCCTTATAGGGTCACTTTGTTGTCCGTTTTTCTGTCTGTCAAGACCCTTTATCTCAGGAACGCGTGGACAGATATCGAATTGAAATTAAAACCATATATTCAGGTCTACGGTCCCTTGAAGCTGTGAAATCTTCGAAATTCAATTCGGGAATTAAACTGTTTTCTGAATTCCACTTAGCTGTATGCACAATTAATGTGTTCCCAAAACGCCTTTTATAAAGGGATTTTTAAAAGAACTATGAACTATATAATTGCTGTAGCGGCTATAGAAATACATATTCTGTGAAAATTTCAACTCTCTAGGTACCTATCGCGGTTTTTGAGATACAGCCCGCTAACACACAGACAGATGGACGTCTGCAGAAGAAGACGGAAGAACAGCGACAGCGACGGATAGACAGCAGAAGCTTAGTAATGCGGGTATCAATGAAACCCTAAAAAACTAGTACAACTTCCACCATTTTAAAAGAATCTTCACAAAAATAAATGCAACTCAAACACATTTTGCACAGCCACCACTAATGAATGTACAATATCCATACTTATGATTCGATTCTTTACGCTAGTGTGTGTGTAATCACACCTGATCTCATTGTGCGTGTGTGTGTGGGAGGCTGGTTTTTAAAACGCGTGCGTTAGAATTTATAGTGTCAATAATATGGTCGACGTCGCGTGCGGTAGGGTTGGCACCACGGTACAAGGATTGATTTTTAAATAATGATTATTATTTGGTTGTTTTATTGATAAGCATTGAAGATCATAGAGGTAAAGAAAACATTAGAGTCCAGTAGTTATTTCATTAATTAAACCCTGAGCGAACGCCGGCGTTCGCTCGGTCATTGTCTTTCTATTGTGTCTCTAATTACGCTACTCAAAAGGTTAAAGAGGTATAGTCAACGAAAAAGATTATTAATAATGTAAACTATATAATAATAAAAATAATTGATTCAGAAAGTGGTACTCCTGGACACGGCTCGTATTGTTAGGAGGTTCCTTTCTCTGGAGCCCTGACCGCTGGCAGCTTGAACCCTGTTCCCGATACCGGTGGGATACAATTTTTTATATTTTTTAATGTTTTTTTTTGTGTGATTAGGTTTAAAAAATATTTAAAAATGTAATTTTATATGTATTTACAATTAATAAAGGAGATAATAATAAAAAAAATTTAAATTATAAAGTAAAAAATTTTGAAATTATAAAGTCATCATCATCTTCCTGCCCTTGTCCCATTTTATTTGGGGTCGTGAGATTTCTAATATAATTTTTTTCAAAACTGAATAGTTTGCGCGAGAGACACTTCCAAAGTGGTAAAATGTGTGTCCTCTATAACTTCTAAAATAAGAGAATGATAAAACTAAAAAATATATATGATGTACATTACCATGCAAACTTCCACCGAAAATTGGTTTGAACGAGATCTAATAGTAGTTTTTTTTTATTACGTCATAAATTGTAGGTAAACCGCAATTTACCTTTCAATTTTGTACGGAACCCTCAGTGCGCCAGTCCGACTCGCACTTGCCCAGTTTTTTTTTCTCGTAACCTTTGTCCTCTGTTTTTCGTTTTGTGTCACAATTGTACAAAAAACTTCAGTTAAAGCGGTAAACTGGCATGTGTACTGTAAATGTTGTGTTAACCCGTAATCGGCATGTATATTAGAAAACCTAAACTCTTTTTCAGAAAACTGAAAAAAAATTAAAACCAAACTTCGATCCCCACAATTTAATAAAGAATTCCCTAACATGGCAACCCTACATCCAATAACAGAATGGGAGGCGGCTCGGCAAAGCGGCGGCAACTCAAAGACGAAGCGAACACGCACCGCGATATCTTCACGACATGGACACAGGGAGCGGCGCAGGATCCAGGGATACTGCAGGAAATTATCGAGGAAGAGGTGCCTGACTTCTGAGGTATTAGGGTAGGTACGAGAGTATATTGGCTTTGGAGGGCAATAAGTTGGGTCGTGGGGGTCCCAACGTCCACCTATATTTTTTTTTGTAGTATTTTGGGACCACAAATAAAATAAATACAGTTTTTTTGGTAACTGTACTTTGCCTTTTTCCATGTGGTCCCAAAATACTACCGGTGGAAGCTGGGACCGTGACCCCGGTCCCAAGATCCCCACGAACCAATAAGTTTTCCGACATTGGTAAAGAAATCGATAACCTACCTATTTTTAGATATATAATTCTTCTGTACTTGTGTTTGTCACCTAATTCATCCTACAATGCGTTCCAAATAAGAATAGGATTAATTTCCATGTTGTGACGTCACGTCGTACTGTCAAATCGAAGAATTATTATGGTGAACAAAACAAGAAACTTTTAAAATTCTATTTATTTAAGAACTGTCAACGAAAAAAGTTTAATCAGAATCCAGTTCTTCAATTTTGCTCATCTTTGAGTTCTTCAAATTTGCCCAATTTCGTGCGATTTGACAGTATGACGTGACGTCACAACATGGCAATCGATCCTATTCTTATTTGGAACGCATTGTAAACGTCTTGACTGATTGAAGACGATTTACGGTGTGTAAAAAATTGTATGTACGATTCTTATTTTTAGAATCAATGAACTTGAAACTTGACCCAAATTCTAACTTGAATGAATAATAAAGGCTGTCATGATAAGTTTTCCAAAACTACCCTCGAAAGACGTTTTAAAGTTTTTAAGAAAATATTCTTGTGAATGAAGTCACGAGCCAAGTACTAGTCTTAAACATTTTTGGCTAATTCTCTTTAAGCTTTGAGTTCTTTATAATTTTAATGGGCTGACAAATCATCACTTACGTAACATCTCCAGCTTGACTGGCCTGTTGGTCTAGTGGTCAATGGCCTTAACTACTATGCCGGAGGTCGTGGGCTCGATTCCCACCCAGGACAATTTTTTTTGTGATGAACACGATCATTTGTTCTGTGTCAGGGTGTAATTTATCTATAATATGTATGTATTTAGAAATATATAAGTATGTTTATCAGTTGTCTAGTACTCATAGCAAGCTCTGTTTAGCTTGGGTCTAGACGGCGTTGTGTGATAGTTGTGGAATATTATATTATATTACATTATGTTATATATCATTCATTGACTTATGCGGTACGAAGTTCGCCGTGTCGGCTAGTTCTAGCTAGTTAAATACCCAACTAGGGATTAGATGTAGGTATTTCATCTGTTCTGCGAGAAATGTGCCCTGCCCATTGCCACTTAAGTTTGGCGATTTCGAGCTATATCCGTCGATAGATGTCGATGGGGCCGGAAGGTACGGAAAGATGCAGCGTTGGTAGCTCACAAGGTGGACCGATGAGCTGGTGAGGGTAGCGGGAAATCCGATGGATGCGAGGTTCACAAAACCGGTCTTTGTGGCAACACTTGGGGGAGGCCTATGTCCTCTATGATGATGGGTTATTTAATGGAAAGTTACATCAATCAGTCATGTTTATCGTCGAGTTATGTTTTATGAAAATTCACACGTATCCTATTAGTATTAAGGTTCTAATTAAAACTACATTACACGTGGGCCCAGGCTCGGCCAATCGACATACTTAGCAATTGTGTAAACGGGGAAACCCCATTGAAACAATGGCGATTGGCCGAGGCTGGGCCCACGTGCAAACGAGGCATTTGCAGTACACCGCAGGCTGCCCCTTGTATTATTTTAGTCTTTTCGATCCATCCTATGGTTGTCTGGCAGATTTCGCTGTCAGCGATAAGACCGCCATTGTACATATAGATTTAAGTTTATGTATTCACTTTTTTGGTGTACAATAAAGTTTATTTTATTAAATTCTACCCTCTTTTCGAAAGTATTTTAATGTAGCATAATTCACTAGCACTGGCAGGCCGAGGTTCTTGCCGAACTAAATATTAAAATTAATGTCTTTGGGTGAGTAATCATCGAATATCTTCTCCAACTCTGGGTAGACGAGAGGGAATGTCAGACCTTTACCGACTACCCACCTTTGTTCCCTCAGTTGCCCTTTGCGTTCCATGTACGCGGGTTTATTCCCAACCTTAAAGGCTATTTGTATGATCCTTGACCTTTTGACCCTTAAAAGAAGTAGTGCCAAGTACTGTTTTAATCTTAATAATGTTAAATTAATGCAAGCAATCATTTGATGATCCCGTCTAAATAAACCGGCCAAGTGCGAGTCGGATTTGCGCACGAAGGGTTTCGTACCGTTTGAAACAAAAAACGGCAAAAAAACATCAAGTTTGTTTTATGGGATCCCCATTTAAATAATTATTTTATTCTGTTTTCAAGAAAAATACATCATCTGTGAAAATTTTAACTGACTGACAGACTGACTGACAGTGGAGTCTTAGTAATAGGGTCCCTTTTTTATCCTTTGGGTACAGAACCCTAAAAAAAAATTGATAATCTATCCATACCAACTTAATACATTTTACCGCAGCCCGCAGCTTGAATAATCTGATAGATTGTGTGAATACAAAGAAATGTACTAGAAGCTCCATCACAGACGCTGAAGAATCAAACCATTCGTTCCCACCAACACATTTCAATATTTAATCTCACTAACTAGTGTCAACCACCATGAAGGCGCCACAAACCTAATAGCCTAACCCGTTAACTGCTCACATTAACCCCAGCTACCACGACAATGGTCCTTTAGGCCCGTCCATATTAGGACCAGATATTTGACCAACACATTACTGAGAGAAGTCTTTAAATTTTACCGCGGTAGAACTTGCTAATTTTGACCTCCGTCCTTTACAAATACTTGTAAAATCAACAAGATGTTACATACGGGTCATTTTACTATGCATCTACAACAAATTATTCACTCAAAATCTTTATGTTAAAGAAGGTTTTTCAAAGGATTTCGGTTCTTAAAGCTGTTTGGAGGTAAAGATATGAGATGTTTACTAAGTTATTAGAGTCGGGATTTCAATGTTTTTATTCCCTTTGGTTAGGTTTTGCTGTGATGTTAATTTTACAGTTTGTTGCCAGAGTAATATTGTTTATTTTTAATGTTGCACTAGCAACTAGGTGGAGGTAGTGACGGGGTCCGCATGTTAGCTCCGGTTGGAGGAGTGCGGGATTTATGAATATATTTTTTAAAAATTTTCTCTTTCTTTTTCAGACTAGGTAGTGCGTAATTTGTTTTCTTATCATTAGCTAGGACGGCACGCAATGAGTAGCTCGCCGTCCGGCCGTCTGGTAACCGTTCGGACCGAGCCCAAGTTGTCGACAGCGTGTAGTGTTCCACGCGCGCCTCAAGGAGATGTCAGCCCAGCAAGGTCGAAGCCTACTGGGGCCATGGGTTCGCTTCTAAAAGGAAAATCAGGGGTCCACAAAGCAAAGTCATCATTTTAGTCAGTAAAAATCTTTCATGTCCTCTCGCTCCGCCCTAAAGCGAGAGAAGTCATCGGATGACTTCCCACAATAAAACTCTCATACACAGACTATCAAAAACACAGCTTTTACCAAAGCCAGCATCTCTGCTTACCCAATAACCGTGACTCAAGTACCCAATATTTATTCCCTTCGTATAAGGTTTTTTACCGCGCCTTACCGCCAAAGAACCGCCTCAGAGACTGTTTACCGAACGCGGTAAAAAAGGCATCTTGTACAAAAAATCTAATGGATTGAGTATTTATTCGGTTCGTACAGAGAACGAAGGTAGTGCTTGTTGAAATTACAAGTGTTGGGCAGCAAAGAAACTTGTTTAAAAGTGGTATTAGGAATTGAGCTTGAATGAAGGCTTTGTTAATTTGTCGGTGTCAAACTAGAAATGGAATTTTGACTTGAACAGGTACGTTTTTTAGGGTTTCGTACCTCAAAAGGAAAAACGGAACTCTTATAGGATCAATTTGTTGTCCGTCTGTCTGTTCAGACCCTTTATCTCGGGAACTCGTGGAGGTATAGGTTGAAATTAATGGAATGTAGTCTCGAAGATTTTTCCGAATCGCAAAAAAAGTTTTTTTTTTGTCTCGTAACAAAAAGTTTGCTGTTTTCAGATTTATTCCTATACCTGTGCTACAAGACCTTGCTTTGTGCCAAATTTCAGTATTCTGGGTCAACGGAAAAATCTTTATGAATTTCGATTTCCTTGAGAGTGTCGAAATATACGTTTTTTGTGACATAAAAGGTCGTATCTTTTTTTTTCGTTAACTTACAACTCTGATTTTTACACAGCATCAAGGGATCGCAGATCTGAGTAAATGGTCTTAATTTTAATTCGATATCTCTACGCGTTTCCGAAATAAAGATTCTTGACAAACAGACAGATAGACGGATAACAAAATCCTATAAGGGTTCCGTTATTCCTTTTGAGGTATGGAACCCTACAAAATATCACTCCGCTGTCCGTTTGTCACCAGGCTGTATACCATGAAACGTGATAGCTGACAGTTGAAATTTCCAGAGATGATGTATTTCTGTTGCCGCTTTATCAACAAATACAACAAACAGAATGAAATAAATATTTAAGTGGGGCTCCCATACAACAGACGTGATTTTTTTTGCCGGTATTTGCTACGGACGGTACGGAACCTTTCGTGCGCAAGTCCAACACTCACTTGGCGGGTTTTTTAATGATATAAACTAGCGCTTGACTGCGATCCCACCTAATGGTAAGCAGTGATGCAATCGTTAATGGTGAGGTACACTAGGTTATTAAGAACCTATTCACTCTAGCCTTGAAGATACCTAAATTATAATATAGTATTCTACATATAGTATTCCACAACTATCACACAACGCCGTCTAGTCCCAAGCTAAGCAGAGCTTGTGTTATGGGTACTAGACAACTGATAAACATACTTATATATTTCTAAATACATACATATTTTAGATAAATTACACCCAGACACAGAACAAATGATCGTGCATATCACACAAATCGAACGAGAAGACCACAGCAGGCCAATTTTTGTATACATGTTGTTTACTTTCTAAAAGTCAAAATTGAATTGGATTTTTTTTTTTTGTAACAAGAAATTTTAACCTAACCCGGAGATTGAAATGAAAACTCTAATCTCAGCAGTCGTCCTAGCGAACACTGAACTCAAGAACACAATCGCTTGCAAATCTAAAATCACCATCTAATTACAGACAAGGCTAGCTCAGTCGTATCTGTCAATCATCCGCTGATTGACTGCTCATTTATAAGCGAGAGAAACCGTGTAATTTAATTAGTTTCATCGTGGGAACCAATTGGTATGTCATTACAGCGTGTAAGCTTACTTGTAGTGTGGTGGGAGACAGCTACTGTGCTGTGGTGGGCTTTGAAAACAGCGGGTTGAGGTGGGGTTGGCGGAAGGTGTAATGGTGCGTTTACACGTGGGCCCAATCGAGACTGGGCCCACGTGTGCCGGAGAAACTCCGTTTACACAATGAATTAATTTAAGTCAAGAGTGAATAGGTTACTTCTAGATAAGCGCGCTCCATCGTCGACCGCATCGTCGCTTTCCATCAGCCCCCCTAACCAAGTTACAATCGTATCGTTCGTGTCGAAAGCCTTGAGTAGGCCACGCCTCCGATTCCTTTTGTTCTGACGTCATCTCAACGCTCAGTCACGTGGTCAGAACAAAGGAATCGGAGGCGTCGCCTACTCAAGGCTTTCGGCGCGAACGAAACGATTGTAACTTGGCTAGGGGGGCTGGTGAGATAGCGGTCAAGCACGAACCTATCAAAAATAAAAAAATAAAAAGCTATGGCTAGAAATGACGATAGGCCGAGGATGGGCCCATGTGTAAACGGGGCATAAGAAGTAGCTATACTTTTTTTTTATGCACCTGCCAGGTTTTCTCTTCACTACCTTGGTTGACTGGTAGAGAATGCCTAAGTCATTAAGTCCGACTTTGTACCTTTGTGTTGCCTAAAGTTTTATTAAATAATATATATAGTTTTCCTAGTTAGACTAGAACAATAAGTCATTCGAAATAAAAAAAAAAAATCTAATTCAAATTTATTATATCACGCGAAGTGTCAGCGAAGCGTTTGGATAATTCTTTAAAAATCCTATGAGCACTCGGACCCCACGGCCCAATAGTTTCAACCCCAAATGACTTAACTGCCGACGAGGTTGTTATATTCCTTTTCGTGTGACCCAAGGGCTGACTTTTACCTCGGTCAGAGATTAAGCATTGCCATACAACGTGGCAATGCCGCCAGCATTTTGGGCACACTTCCAGTCGACAGCGATGCGGAGAAGTTTTTTGACGCCATGTTTTAGCTAGTAGTTTTTGCCTTTAGTGTATATATAGTTTTGATTAGTTAAGTGTTTTTACTGAATTGAATAGACAACAAGAAATACAAGAAAGAAGAACGTATATCTAAAACAAATACAATGGGCGGCCTTATCACATTCCGCGATCTCTTGCAGGCAACCTGGAATGGACAGTACATTGTAATTTTTGGAAGAATTCTTTTACCCTGAAGTGGAAGATGCGTTTAAAATAAATATATAGGGGTTAGATACTAACTTATATAAATCGTAATACTAAAACGCACAAAATGAATGTAACTGTCAAACATAACCTAAAACGTCATACATAACAGGGAGATAAAACCCTAACTGGCCCTTAGAGTAGCAGATAACTATATTCCTCCGTTAGGGACTTTTTTCGACAGTTAACTACTATCTGATTATTGAAAAACTCAAAATCTTACTATCCATCGAATAAAGGCTATCTGGCTGTTCATTTGAGGATTGAAAAATCGGCCCTTAGTATGATTATATTTGTATCCTACATTTTCAAAGCACGTAAGTAAATAAACTGAGAGTAATAAGTTAGAAGTAAAAAAAAAAAAAACCTTGGAATTAGTTGAATCTACAAAAAAGACATCTTTGTTATATCTACCAAAAACCTTTATAAGTTCTTGTATTTTCTTTATAAAACAACCACTTAAAAACATTACCGTTTCCAGATCACACTTGCGGCGCGTATTTCGTGGCCACAAAATTAAGACCACAGATAATATCAGTATGTTCGCCTGACGTCTATATTCACATATCGAGACGCCATCTTAAATTTGAAAAAAAGTAAAAATCTTGCCTTTATTAGTACCAAATGATTTAAGATTAATTCTTATCATGCATTCTTTGAGGATGAATCTTCGAAATGTATTGTGGCTAGCATGACATTTGGAAGTAGCGGCGAAATGAGTTGGCTGTTCCCATAGGTAGCCAACTCATTCAGTTATTTGGATTGTTTGCTTAATTTAATTTGAAGTTTCAATCGTCGAATCCGACTGGGCTGAGCAGCGTTCGGGAACCTGCGCGATATCTTCTCGTCCAACATACCACAGTGTCTCAAGACGAAAGTCTATGACCAGTGCATGTTGCCAGTGATCACATATGGTACTGAAACATGGTCGCTTACAATGGGCCTCATCAGAAGGCTTACAGTCACCCAAAGAGCAATGGAAAGGGCAATGCTCGGAGTTTCCGTGTGTGATCGCATAAAGAATAAAGATATCCAGGCAGGAGAACCAAGGTCGCCGACATAGCCCGAAGAATCGCCAAACTAAAGTGGCAGTGGGCAGAGCACATTGCTCGTAGAACGGATGGTCGATGGGGCCGAAAGGTTCTAGAGTAGCGACCGCGCACCGGAAAATGCAGCGTTGGAAGGCCTCCCACAAGATGGACCGACGACCTGGTGAGAGTCGCGGGAGTGTGGTGGATGCGAGACGCACAGGATCGGTCGTTGTGGCGTCCCTTGGGGGAGGCCTATGTCCAACAGTGGACTTCTTTCGGCTGAAATGATGATGAAGAGTGGCGTCCGTGACTGAAAAGTTTAAAAGGGATCGTTTGTCTTGGTATGGTCATGTCAAGACGAGAGATGAAACGCATGTTACTAAAAGAGTCATGACTATACACATGGACGGAGGTAGAGGCACAGGGAGACTAAAGAAAAGATGGGTGGATTGTGATAATAGTAGTAATACTATTCTCCTTGACATATTGAAATCTGATTTACTAACACAAGAGGCGCCCCGGCTGCGCCCGGTCCAGTCATCCACTACACTTGTCACTGACGTCACCAGAACAAAAAGTTCTTAATAACGTCATAAGTCGGATTATGAGCAGGCTGAGTATTTAGTAAGGGAGGAGACACACTGATTTGTGTTGCCAGTGGCTTATTTTAATTTCTATATTTGGAATTGCTTTTTATTTATTTCGTTTATTTATATTACTTTCATCAAGAAGTATGTAGCCGAGATATATTTAATAGGTATACCTATAATATGATTCAAAAGAGTGTCCAATTTTCCATAGAGTTTCTTGCAAATTATTCTCCATAGAGATCTACGCTTTGGAACGTGTAATTTAGCTTCACTTTTTAGAGGTCGGGGTAGAAGAGGCCACTCAGATCAGACCACATCCCCCGAACCCCGAACGCAAAGGGCAACTGAAGGACACAGGTGTGGGTTCAGTCAGTAAAAGTCTGACACGCCCTCCCGCTCCGCCTAAAGCGCGAGAAGTAATTAGATGATTTCCACACTTAAAAAAAATACCACATCAATTAGTTTTGTCTTCTTCCGTATGAATTCGATTGTTATTTTTTGTATTTTGCTTCTTTTTAAAAGGCTTTTTTCTATGTTTTTCTGGTAATTCACTAGCTTTGTTTTATATTTAACAAAAGATTAATTAAATACTCTCACATTAATTGTTGTTATTCTTTAACATGGCTTTGTTCCTTGTGTTGCTTGCAAACAATGTTCAGTTCAATAACAGCGATGTAAGTACATGAATAACCCTACCTAATTCCGACCTTTGCTCATTACCTACAATTCACCGTGCGACGTGCTAATAAAAGGCTCATAACACTGAGAATCAGGTATATTAAGAGCATCATACCTTTTTAACTTAAATCCAAAATGAAAGCTCTAAAGTAATTAGGTAAAAAAAAAACACCATTTAAGTATATGAAAGTAATTATGTTAACAATAGACACTAAACTAAAACTATAATAACACTAACAACAAAATACTCAGTGTGCCTCCGACCGAGTCATAAAAGAAAAAGTTTTGACAGCCCCCGAGCTACCGTAAAGGGTTTATGACAATGGAGGCAGACACACAAAAAACATACCAAAATCTGACCCGATTTACATTTGGTAAGGATTTATTATTATCATTATACTTAACATACTTATATACTCATAAAATTGAGATATTATACGTGACTTGGAGAACTGAGTTTCAATTAGAGCCAAAAAAACGAAGTGTCAATGATTTTTTTTATATTTAGCATTATACATTACATGTGGCCCGTTTTGCCTAAAATGGTCGTGTAATACAATACAGTCAATATATGTTATTCAATCTGAAGTTAGGCGTTCCGAACTACTACTACTACGCAAAAAATACACAACACGCATTTGCCTAAATGATTCTTATAAATAAAAAGAATTACTGCGCAGGCAATTGTTCGAAGTTCGGAGCTGTCGACATGTTTCTTTCGGCCAGACTGTACGTTGTTAAAAATATTTTGCATCTGATAACTCAGTAACATAATTGATTAATTCCTCTACTCGATGAAGACTAATCCTATGCGATTTGCATACTAGATTTTGTAAAATCAACGCCTATTTATTATTTATTTAGATGGCCATTCAAACTGCTGCTTCCGCGTTTTATAAAACCTCTTGTAATTTTTTAAACTCAAACCTTTTTATGTCGCCATTTTTAACCATTAATGAGTCATAAAGTTATCTTTTTAAAGTTTTCTTGTCTGTCTAAAAGGAGAAACTGACTGACTGACACATCAAGCCACAACCGAAACTACTGGGATTAGAATTGTGAAATTTTGGATAAGGTTTCCTTTTATGACGTAGGCGAGCCGTAGACACCATACAAACTTTGGACTCCCGTTTCATCCCCTTAGAGGGTGAATTTTGTAAAATCCTCTGTTAGGGCTTACCTACATCATAAAAGGAAACTTTGTATCAAATTTCGCGTTCCGTGATATTTCTTTTATATATATAAGGCAGAACAACGTTTGCCGAGTCAGCTCTTCTAAGTAATAATTAATTATTATTTTAATATTTAAAAAAAAAAACTCAACTGATATTGAAATAAAACGTCATTTTGACAGTTCCTAAATTCCAAAGCGCCATATTAGATTGCTAGTTTAGGATTGGCCTTTATAAAATCTGGGACATAACGACAATCAAACCTCGCAACCACACTAATTAGTCTGAAAAAACACCTGCCCACCGATTAAGACGGCTACAAAAACAATCAAGAAAGCTGATATTGACTATGACACCATCCGACGTCGCTTGCAAATATGTGAAGCTATTAATTCATGTTATTTTATTTGTTTTAAACAAATTCCTTCACGCTTTCCGCAGACGTGTTTGGAGGTACAAGTTCGGACAAATAGATTAAATTTCTCTATCAATACAGGCAGGGGCCATAGTCTTAACATAGCATAGCATAGCCGGCCTTATAACGTTCCCACTGCTGGGACTCAGGCCTCCTCTCAATGAGAGGGAACGGGCCGTAATCCAACACGCGGGCCCAGTGCGGGTTGGTGGATGTCACATGTCTTCGAACTTTAGGTTTTAGGACATGCCGGTTTCCTCACGATGTTTTCCTACACCGTTTTGAGAGCAGTGGTGATGAAATAAATTGCACAAATTGGCTGGGTTGGAACCCGCGACCTACAACCGCCGCGAACTCATAAGTCGGGGCCGTTACCACTCGGCCACCACTGCTCACGTAGTCTTAACATAGTTCTTGGTAATCAGTACACTTAAGACTCCAAAAACCATAGCAATATATCTTAGTTTTCCATATGTCGCAATAGTTTCTCACCAACTGAGGTTGTCCTTGAATGCACTAGCACAACGCGTACAGGAATAATCGCCGGTTGATACATCGTTCCAATAAAAGCATCAAAGGGTCTCTGCGAGGTGGTTTCGACTCCTCGTACGCCTTTCAAAGGTCCAGGACCCCAGAATTCCGAGATATACCGCAATGGGGTCCAGAAAAAACCAGTTAGAGGTTCAATGTCATTAAAAAATAAATTCTTTTCACTTAGCACGTGCAAACTATGCTAGATGTAGGCGCCAACAAAACGCCCAGAACTCGGAACTTCCGAATAAAAAAAAATACAAAAAAAAAACATTCACGGCAGTCCTTAATAAATCATTAGGGTCCCGTACGGGTATATTTCAGTTTAGACCTTTGGTCAGTGCCCTACCGAATGTGGCGACTGGCGAGAAAAAAAAAAACAAAAAATAAGTTTTTTTCCTTTTTTTTTTTAAATCTCACCGGATATCATCGTCGCGACATTACGTTGGCGACAAAACCGTGGCGCCTTGTACCTTTTTTTTTATTTTTTGTCGCAACAATTTGAGTTTTATTACATTAAGTTTAAAGTTGAGATTTGAGTTTCACGACAAGTGTCGTAGTAAAATAGTATCGAATTACTGATGACAATGGCATTAGTTTTTGACTATTGTATTCATGTGAATGCTAGTGAATTTGAACTCTATGTTTAATAAGATAAGTTTGGAAATAAAAGTCGGAGGTTTTCAAAAATCTCTTCGTATGGGTGTAAAGTTCTTATATTATTTTATCTCTGTCTGAGAAAGGGTCAGTTTTGTTTTTCATTTACCAAGCCCCAATGTTTGTGTTGCTAAATTTCTTCGAGGTAGATTTTTGCTAAGTTTTTAAGTAAATATTAAAAACATTTCAGTTTGTGATTAAATTGTCGTTAAATTTAGCTTGAATTTTTTTTATTGGTTAATATTTTGATAATTTAAAAGTGCCTGTAAAGGATATATTTGAAATAAACGTTTCTGATTTCTGAAGCTAAACCCTTAATGTAAAAAACAAATGCGAATCGCTCATAAATAAGCAGATGAACATATTTATTTATTTATTTAACAATTTATTTACACACAATAATAAAAGAAAAGAAGAAGGAAACAGAAGAATAGTAAAAAGGTGATGCAAGGTGCCGGTGGTGGTGAAGGTGATAAATGATAAATGATATTTATTTTGTAAGTAGGTTTAAAAAAACACTTTAACACGTCAATTTTTTTTGTCATTTTAAACTAGATGAGGCCGGTGTTTCCTAGCTGACTACCCTGAGAAGAAACACCGAAACAAACTCAGGGGTCAAAGTCTCTTTTAAAGTCCATACAGTTAATATGAATTGCATACAGTTAATATGATATTTAAACTTCTTCCAAGTAGCATTTAGCATAACTGATATTTTTTTAATTAAATTTACTTTTAATATAAAAAAATACCCAAAGCTTTCACAGAAACCAAAAAACTCAACTTCAACTCGTCATTAATTAAATGATAATTGATGATATATTTATTTTTCCAAATAAGCTTTATAAAACACTTTTACACGTAAATTTTTTCGTCAATTTAAACTAGATGAGGCCAGTGTTTCCTAGCTGACTACCGTGAGAAGAAACACCGAAACAATATCGGAGATCAAAGTCTCTTTTAAAGTCCATACAGCAAAATTTACATGTTATGGTCAAATTATATGAAAACCATGGTCTTTTGAGGAAAGAACCACAGAGATTTGAGCGGACCCGTCCAGTTATAACATATGTGGAAAAGACACTATATGTTTAGCCCCTCACTTTCAATACATTTTCGCCAAACACAATAGAAATCTGCGCTCATCTCATAACCACCTCCTTCAATGTCCCACTCATCGTACTGACTTTCTTCACTGTTCTTTCTTTGTTTAAGCTATTTCTTTGTGGAATGTGCTCCCCCAGGAGATTAGGATGGCAACAAATCGATTAACATTCAAAATCAAAGTTCGCGAGCTAATTCTTAAGAAGTTGGCAGTAGTGTCATCACAGCGCTAATGTTTTCAAATTGTCGATTTGAACCAATTGTTTTACTTTATTACTGTAGATATATATGTAGATAGTTTATTAATTTCTGTATGTATTGAATAATTGTATGATATTTATGGTTTATTAGTTTTTTATTTATTTTTTAATTTTTTTAATTGATATAAACCAGTGCTTGACTGCGATCCCACCTGATGGTAAGCGGAGATGCAATCATTGATGGTCAGGCGCACTAGTTTATTAAGAGCCTATTCATTCCTATTCCTAGTATATCTGTTCTTGTACCTATTCGCCTTTTCTCTCTCTTTTATTGCACCTACCACTATTTCTGCCCACCCATCACCCTAAATTTGACTGGTAGAAAATGTCTAAGGCGTTAAGTCTGTCGCTGTACGTTTGTGCATAAAGTATTTAATAAATAAATAATAAATTTACGTTGTTAATGACACGCGCGAACTATTAATAGACCACTAAACGCTGTGCAGGAGAATATTTAGCGAGTATTATTAAAAAATATAAACAAAACGAATATCGATTCGAACAGTTACTTCAGCTAACTCATAAACCTTAAACAGTTCTTAACCATTGTTGTCATCTTAAACCATCGATATTCAAAAAAAAAAAAAAAAAATTGAAAGTCAAAATAAATATCCGAGATCGCCAGAAGGCGCCAACACTACCCGTTACCAAAGATAACAGCAAATATTTTGCCGATACGTCATCTGTAACTAAGAATTTGGCAAAAAAAAAATTCTTTGTCACCTTGTAGAAAAAAAAAGTTTGAAAAAAAAAAAGAACCAAGTGAGAGTTCTTGTGTTAGAATTCAGATATGTGAAATTAGAAGTATAGTTTCTTATTACTTTTTTGATTGGATTTTCGTCCTGTATATTTTTTTTTAACTAACAGGAGTCTTATCTTTTTTTAATGTTGAAAATCATCCAACGACTTCTCTTGCTCTAGGGTGGAGCGGTGTCAGACTTTTACTGACTAAAACCACACCTATATTCCTTCTGGCCACCGTAGGCATGAGCTTGCGGACGGCGAGCAATGCGCAGCCCGCCGTCCGACCGTCCTGTAACCGTCCGGACCGAGTCCAAGTCGTCCACGGTGCGTATTGTTCCACGTGCGCCTCAGGGAGATGTCAGCAAATCGTAGGGGTAGCAAATCGTAGGGGCCCAGCAGGGTCGAAGCCTACTGGGGCCATGGGTACTGTGAAAACGAAACCCGGGGCTCTGGGACGAAGGCAACGAAGGAACAGGAGTGGGTTTTTAGTAAGTAAAAATCTGACAAAATCTCCTGCTCCGCCCAAGAGCAAGATATGTCATTAGATGATTTTTTTCTACCTAAAAAAAAACCTTGGTTTCTTTCAGTTGCTCTTTGCGTTCAAGGCGGTAACTCTTTCGACCAATTTCGCTCTGGCAACCCTAAGATATTGCGACCAATGTCCTTAGAACAGGTTCAATCAAAGCGTAAAAGCCTTTAAATACATGTTAAAATCATAAAATTAGCTACAAAGTCTATGGAGAGCACTTTATCTAGATTCTAGATAATAAACTGAACTAGACTGGTGTCATCAAGGGTGACTGGGCCAGTCTTTTCTAAGAAAATACGGTAATTTGGACCACACACAGTGGCGTAGCTAGGAGATCAACGAACCTAAGGGAAAAAACTGGGGCCCCTTTTTACCTGGGAAATAACCTCTTCTGCTCTGGATGAATCGGGAGGGAGTGTCAAATTTTTACTGACTAAAACGACTTGCCATGATTAAAGTAGTGTTGCAACCATATTTTATTTAGAATTCCAGGGTGGGAGAATTTGTCTGTAATTAAATATGAGGTTTGCTAATTCGGTTTTAGGGGGCCCCCGAGCTTGGAGGCTCCGTTGCAATGCCCGCTATTTACGTCATATCCGTGAACGGGCGCTGTCAGTTGAGACTGGTCACATCTTAGTTGCCAGTTGCTATTTTAATATCTATAATTAGTTTTTATTTTTACTTTATTTACATTGTTCTCATATGATAGCGACAAGAAACATGTAACAGAGATATTTTTAATTACAAAACATAATTGAAAAGAGTGTCCATGGAGTTTCTTGCACATTCTTCTCCATAGAGATCGACTGACTGACTTCATGACATTTCAAAAGTGCCTGTAAATGGTTTATTTGAATTAAAATGCTTGGTCTTTGGTCTTCGCACTAGGTTGTAATAGCCGAATTGAGAGGATTGTAAAATGCAAAAAAACTTAAGTACACTTAAATTTTGAGGACTATTTTGTTATTTTCCAATGTTTTATCGAGTTATGCATAAGTCCTGTCTTTAATGGTTATTTTATCTTAATGGGTACCTTAACGATAGAATAATTAAAAACCATGCTGTATTATTTATCGAAACCAATCTAATTCTGTTGTGGTCTGAGTGAATTCATTCTCAAATGCATTGTTTATATGATTATTATTAGTTATTATATATGTAAGTAGCGACTAATAAGAAAGACGTAATAAATTAATGTTATTTAAGAAAGAATTCCACTTTTTTGTGTATCTAGGTATGTATATATTTTTTGTGTTTTTATTATGTTTTTCTCATCATTATACTCTCTTTTTCCTAATCCTAAGTCTCCTTGTGTTGATTGGATAGATAACTACATACAGTAAGTATTATTCATCTTTAAGTATTTAAAATTAATTCTATTTTTTTTTAACATCGCATTATCGCAGCATTGTACTGAAATAGGAGCCTTTTTGGCCTTGCACAATTCTTTTTTTTTCCGTTATTTTAGTTCGTTACATAAAATTAGCTTTTATTATATTTATAATGTCATGATTAGCTTACAATTTATTTTATTTTATAGTTTGTTCAGTGTGAGTCACAAACTTTTTTCTTTCTTTCGTTCGTTCCTACAGAAGCCAACTTACAAAGAAGCATTAATCATAATTAACAGTGGACACCAACCAGATCTTAGTGACGTCTCAATAAACGTACCTACATAAAAAAAAAGTACGGAACCTTCACAAAAAAAAAAACCAAGATGCGGCAACATAGCTGTCAACTTAATACGACAGCTGTCAAACGGGCGGGTGTTGTCAAATTGAGATTGACATAAGAGATTAGTTTTCGAAAATATTTTGAAATTTTTGCGATGTCTGTGGTTATCATTGTGTCGTTACCTGAGGGAGGGGTTTATTTATGGTAAATGATTTGTGTGTTACTTGTAATTATGGTGTAGGTAATTACAGAACCATCACCATGTACCATAACATTCCTAACAAACAAATAAATTAGATTTTTTTGACTTTTGAGATGTCAATATTTTTTTTTTTAAACTCATAGCTGATATCTCATTAACAGTAAAAATGCGAAAATTTGTGAGTGTGTTTATGTAAGTTGGTTAGGTACTTGTTCACGCTCAAACGGCTGAACGGATTCCGATGTAACTTGGTACTTACACGGGTAGATCACAGAATTATTAGTGTACACACTATAACACACATACACATACAAAAATATGCCTTTTATGATAGGTATGATTCGGTACTTCCACTCCGATCAATTGAACCGACCAACTGATTGTGCGGAATGGAACTTGGTAAAGGATTTTTTCCAATCTAATCAACTTTAAACGGATCAACTGTTTTCTTTCTTAACGGTACAACTTTTGAGTTGGCCCGATAGGAATATTTTCCTTCGTTTTATTTTTTTTCTATCTATACAACTTTACTACTAGACCTTTTAATTTATGTAAACTAATGAACTGGTTACTTATAATAGACAATGAATAAATTGTCTCTGTCTAATAGAGTGAGAGCTCGTGGCTACTAGACTTTTGTCATGGACTGTATGGTGGTTTGTTATCACTACAAGTAATGTTGAATTTTGTTATCACTAGTTCAACTTTATTATTTTAGGCATGCCACGGCTTCGCCTTTGCGAAATTCCTTCCCACCTTTCAATCAGTTTTAAATTTTCAACTTTCGATAGTGCTTTTTAATGGCTCTATTTATTTATTTAAACTTCATGTACAGTGGTGGTACATAGGCGGACTTAATGCCACAAAGCATTCGCTCTATTGCTCGTTAAAATCGCGGAATTACCGGTGACTCCAACCCATGCAAAGAGAAGAGGCAATAAAAAAAGACCAAAAAGAAAAACAACCAAATAAAGGAGCTGAAAAGATCCTGAAAATACACAAACAAAAATAGACAAAAATAGTAAAGGCTTTCTCAAGAAAATCGAGAAAAAAAGAGACTGAATGCTTCATAAGCGCAGAAACTTTTGATGATTAATTGAATTGGACTGACCAGACAATCAAGCGCAATGAATGCAAAGACGGGGAGTGTGACGACGAATCAGATATTAGTTTAGTTTTAATTTTAATGTTTTTTAGGCTAATAAACCGTTGGATCATTACTGATTACTCTGTCCGGGGCTAGCCGCCACTTTTTTGATCCCCATAAAATCAAGCCCAATTTGTGCTTAGTATATTTCCTGACCTTAGAAGACGTGATAAAATTACTAATGTGTAATTTATACACTCCTAATTTTATATAGTACAAAAAAATGGGGCTCTATGCGTACCCATTACTGATTAAATTTTTGTAATCAAAAGTAAAAAAAAGGAAATCCCAAAATTGTCCATGATAATTTGTCATAATTGACAAATTCATAATTGAATAAATAATTCCCCATATGATCCCATCATTAGAAATGGATTTTGAAAAAAGGGGACCAATCTGGAAGCATTTCCTTTTAGGGAAAAAAAAAATTGCAAATTGGGCCATTAATGATGGAGTTCTGAGGTAACAAACCTAAAAAAAATTTCTGTACAATAATTTTGAACTTGGAACAAAACATACGCAAAATTCCTCCTACATTTACCTTCTCCAACTACACATAAAATAATATAATAGCATCTAAATACCTATTACCTCCTCCGTAGGATCTGACCACACATTCCACGGCCCATGTATCCAGCCCGAAGTCCAAGCCCTTATCTCCTGCGTAAATTCTGTCAATTACGAAAGGAGTCTTTCGAAAAAAAGTCCAAATTTCGTGCCACCGGCGCCAACCTTAGATAAGGCGGTTCGAAATAAAACCCTTTTTTTTTTTGTTTCTTTTTAAAACCAGAGTCACTTTTATGGGGACACTCGATAAGAGGACGTTCCTTTTAGAATCGTATCGGCTCGGTCCGTTGTAATTATTTTCTGTTCGGATTTGGAAGGGTTAGTGACGGTTATTATTTTTGTAGGTTGATGAAGAACTGGTTTGATGAGAAGTGGATGTGGTGAGAACTTTAAATGTAAATTTTGATACAAGTGCAGAAAGTTTGTCACTGCAGCCCTCGGCTTCATAACACCCTCGCCTAAGGCTCGTGCGAATTCCGCCTCGGTCGAACGACTTTTTTCAATACACTTACGAAATGAATAAACAGGGGTTGACCGGCGACTCGTGAGGGTCAACGCGCGCCCAGCCCGATACGATACATGTAATCATATTGTGGCGGGAGAAAGCACTTGCACTTTTCTGCACTAGTGCGGAAAACAGTCTATTGCGTGCCTAAAAGCGTTGGGATAAGAGCGGGTTATCGACACGCCCCGGGACCGCAAGGAAAATATTATACGCAAATCGTTTTTGTTTATCGCGATCTGTAATAGTGAAAACCGCATTAAAATTTGTTGCGTGATTTACAAAGTGTTATGAGGATATACGGACAGACGTGAAAAGCGACTTTGTATAGAGATTGCGAAGAAATGTTCGAATTTTGTATATTTTTGTATAGGCTCGCGTTTGACCGCTATCTTACCTGATGGAGGATGGTAAGTGATAATTTGGCCGACGCCATCGACGAGCAGGGGCGCTTCAGGACATGGCCGACGCCTGCCAGGGCTGCGAATTGTCTAAAGGAGTTCTCATAAAAAAGGGCAACTACAGGAACGCTGTGAGTTTTAGTCACTAAAAGGCAGACACTCCCCTCTCGCTCTAACCAGATTGGGAGAACTTGTTTGATAATTTCCCACCACAAAAAAAAATGGTAGGATGATTGTATCTACTTAATCAACAATATACCTAACCCAAATAAAAAAAAACCCAATGCTCAATGGCTCAATGTCTCCTTTATCCACATAATAATATTCAGAGTTTTGACGGGATTGTTCTAGTGAAGTTCAGTGCCTGTAATAATTATTCGCAAATTGATTCCAAGTGGATATTGTGATGTAAAATTTGTGTAGTTTTGAAACTCAGTGTCTGCAAAATTGAACAATATGTGTATTAATGGCCAATACTCGCTAGGGCCGCGGGGATTTTTCTGAAAAGAAAACCCAACTGAACGATCATTGTTGATTTATCACTAAAAGTCGGACACTCCCTCCCACTCCACTCTAGAGTAGGAGAAATCATTGAATGATTTCCCACCTTAAAAAAATGGTTAAATAAAAAACGTACAAAAACATTCGCTTCTTATTCGAACCGGATTCATCGTCCGGTAACCGTCCGGGACCGGGCCCAAGTCGTCGACGGCGCGTACTGTACCACGCGTGCCTCAAAGAGATGTCAGCAACCGTAGGGGCCTAGCAGGGTCGAAGCCTACTGGGGTCATGGGTGATGCGAAAGAGATCCCCGGGGCCCTGGAAATAAAATGGCAGAGAAGGAACAGGAGTGGGTTTTTAGTCAGTAAAAGTCTGACACTATCCCCCGCTCCGCCCAAGAGCGGAGATGTCATTAGATGATTTTCCCACACGGAAAAACAAAAACCTTAAAAAAAATGGTTAAATAAAAAACGTACAAAAACATTTGCTCCTTATTCAAACCGGATTCAATCCCCTATTACTTGAATAGAACTAATCAATCTACTAAAACCATCCAAAAATTTGCCCAAAGTCAACTCCAAAAATACGAGCGATGCTGTGACTAGTCCAACACTTGATCTCTCTCGATAATATCGGCTGAGATCAAACGCGCCGCTGTCCCAAGCGCTGTCTCAATGACTAGCCGATAGTTCTCGCGGTGTGTATGAAGCTTGGCCTTGTGTGAGGGTAACACTTATCTGATCCTCTGTGTGACTTCCGAAATTCTAAAGTTCAAAGTGCCTCTTGAACTTGGTTATTGATTTTTTTGTGAATGTTTTTTTTTTACATCTACTCTTGGTATTGGTTCGTCTTTACTGATTCTTCTGTTTGCCTCAGCTGCTAAGGGTGATTTGTGTGATGTATTTAATACCACACGTTGTACCATCCACCCTTCAGCTTACCTGTTTACCTTCCTCAGGAATGGCTAATGAAAAGTATTTTTCAAAACATTTAATAAAACTTCATTTACTCCTTCACTACGCACGCCGTATGGTTGTGGAACTCCCTACCGCCTGACTTTAGGGTCTGCCAAACTCTTGCAGTTTTCCAAAAAGAAGTGAAAGAAAACTATCTTTCTATTTCGTCGTAGTTGCTTATAATTATATATTTTTTATTTATGTATATGTATATATTTATGTTAGTATATTTTTATTTTATGTATTTTATTGATTATTGTTTAATTTTTACTTTTCGTTTATTTTTTTTCCTTTTACTTTTGCACACGGTGTCTACATCTCTTTTTTTCAAATTTTCCTTTCGCAGGTATGTTGGATGAGATTTCCGTAGAAATAAGCCTACCTATTTTTTTGTTTCCGTCTTTTTTTCTTTTATTATATAAGTGTGTACATACATTGTAAATAAATAAAAAATAAAAACCCACTTCTATCCCTATCACTTAATTCGTGTATTTCGGTCTAGTCTCACTAGTGCAGAAAAGTGGCGGAGGCCTCCCGTTACAATTTGCCCCTGCTGATTCGAACGGGAGTCTACCTGGTGATCAGAAGGGGCAAAATCTTGTAGGAACAAGGCCTGTGAAAAAAACTTCTTGATCTAGTCCTCAAAACTTATTGCTACACACCTAGACATTTTTAGACCTGTTAAATTAAATCGTTTGGGGTAGGCCATATTATGACATTGGAGTTTCTCGACTCGACTTAATCTACGGCTCAAAAAGTATATTTATGACAATAATATGTTAATAGAAACTATTCTAATAGACCAGTAGTTGTACAATCTACTTCCTCTAATCATCTCTAGTCACCTCTTCCTGCAAAAAAACACCAACTGCCACTTACGTTGGTCTTCCTAAAAATGATTGATATAATATATTATTATGTACTTATAGGTATAGATTTAATAAAAATTGTATATGCTACAACACTCACTAACACTAATTTGTTATGCAAAATTATTGTTGCATAAAAAATTATTGAAGTCAAATCGTTACTTCCAGACTCAATCAATCTGCCTTGACTTTCTTCGACTTACTTAAACCAGCCGGATGCAGTTGAATCATTACTTCCAGAGCGAACGTATTTTTTTTTTACCATTCTACAAGTAACATTATCATCTTCCTGCCCTTGTCTCGTATATTAGGGGTCAGTGCAACATGTTTTGTTCTTCAATTCCGTTATGTCAATTGTCACGCTATCACTGACTCCTTTTCTTTCATATCCTCACACAATACATTCATATTTATCTTATGATTATCTGTCTTATGATTATACCGAATTATTACTAACAATCATCGCATAAATATTCCCCTATATTGTTACACGTCTATATAAAGGCTATCTTAATTGTACATCATTTATTTTTGATCATCTCTACGGAGGAACTGGATCCTGAGATACAAGGATTTATTTTACTTAGTTTAGGAGTCAAATGTTCATTTTATTTTCACTGATCAGTGTTTGTACAACTATTATATCTGTTCATGTAATTATATACTATTACTGTGTGTGTTAAACGTGCAAAATAAAAGATTATTATTCTTATTATTTTATTTGGCCTCTCTCTCCCTCTTCGTCTTCACATAACAAACGATTCTCTTTCAACATTTCAGTCACTGGCGCTACTTTCAAATTTCCTCTTATATACTGATTTCTCACTATGAAGCATAACTAAATTATTCTAGTAATTTTCATTGATAACATTCAACATAAAGAACTTTATAACGCCAGTCACAATGATTCTTTGATGGGCCAGTAAGTTGAAGTTCATGGGAAGAATATTACTTTACAATGTAACGAGTATAAATCTAAGAAACAATGAAGTATCTGAAGGAAATGTAATAAATTATCTAGTTCCACGTTTTTATAGAGATAAATGCAATGGCAGGTTGGAAGTTGATACTGACATATTACATGAACTATAGTTATGACATTGTTTCTCGTAATTAGTACATGCAATATCTGAAGTTCAACTCTTTAGACATTGCATAGGAAACAGAATATTGATACTGAACAACAGAATTAGATACTACTGGTAATAATGTAATAATAGGAAATATAATTTTTCCAAACAACTAAAAGAAATGGGAGAAAATACAATATTTTTTTGAGGTACGAAATCAACTAATGATTTCTACCAATTTAGGGTGGAACGAGAGAGTCAGTATTAACAACGCAAGGCTGATTGATGCTATTGAAAATCAATATTTAAAGAAAAAATTTAAAGCCTCATAAGACATGTTTACTAAAAACAAAGCCTTAAATCCAACCCACACTAACGCATTGAACACACCAAAATTCAAATCAGAGCAGACAAAAAAAAAGAAGTTAATTTAAGACCACTTGAACCTAATACATTAACCGTTCGGCGTCGATTGGGTACTTTTGATCATTATCAGAACATTTTTGGACTTCCGAAATGTGGTCATTTGAATGTGGTCATTTCAGAGGCGCTTAGCGGTATCTTTTGATCAGAATCACCGGATATTGTACGGTGATTAAAATTGTTAAACGCTGGTGATACAGGGTTGGTTAAATTAAATTTAAAGACAGTTTTAATGAAATTAAAATTCTTGATGATGGTAATGAGTTTTTAGCACCTGTTGTGTATAGATAAAAAAACTTTACAGAATCATGGGTGTAATGAGAATCTTGGTCGATACTTAGTTATTCATAAAAAATAAAACCGAGCCTATGAGATATTATTATAAATTTACTGAAAAAATAATAGAATTTCAGAATTTTAACAGGTTTAAATTTAAACAACCAACATATAGCTGCAAATTGATACAATATAAATTGCACAACCTTCTTTTGGACATTCAAAATTAAGTTTCCAGTCTCGAAAGTCCCTTTAAAGATTCTGCAAACTGTAGCATTGCTAATCGATAACTTTCTTCTTATTTAAACACAGTCCTTAACCAACCAAACATTTCCTCCTACAGCATATTTACTTTCCTCAAGAAACTGCAATACTACTTATTTATTTGCACACTCTCTGAAACTCCTTTTTAAATCGACTGCGGATCCTAATCTTTCAGATAACAAACTGGAATCAATAATGATTCTACTACTATACATATGTAAACGTCACTTCATATATTGTAATGGTAATATATTCCACTTACCTACCCCCAGATGGATAAGAACGCATATAAGTGACTAGGATAAGATAAGCATTAAGGTTCTAGCAGATATGTCTGCAGTTAGTATTGAATTTACATTTTTACGCATCATAAACATATATTTGTTTAACATCGAGAATTGCTAGAAGTACATGGAGTTGTCGGTGTTCAAGACGACATATCTTTGAACCTTGTGGTTTTAAGGTGAAGTCCTCTAGATCAAGGAATCTAGATTTTCGTAGGTACAGCAAATTCAAATTACCATCATCAGCATAATTTCAGGACGTCTACTGTTGGACATAGGCTTCTCCCGAGTATAGCCATAACGACCGGTCCTGTGGGTTTCGCATCCATCAAATTCCCGCAATCCTCACCAAGTCATCGATCCACCTTGTGGGAGGCCTTCCAACGCTTATCGTCAGTTGAGGCAGGGGTCAAATGTGAGCCTATCAAATTATTGTTATTAAGCTATATATAGAAGGAATATTGTAAAGAGATGACTTTTTCTAGAGGTACCTTATTTATTTTCGTGGGGAAATCTTCAAAATGCTAAGAAGAAGTCTTGGAATTGTGGTGTTTTTACCTCACCTAAATCATCCCGATAATCATCATTAGCTCATGGAACACCGTTACATCTTAGAAGCATAGCATAGTCAGCCTTATAATGTTCCCACTGCTGGGACGCAGGCCTCCTCTCAAGGAGAGGGTATGGGCCGTAATCCACCACGCGGACCCAGTGCGGTTGGTGGATGTCACATGTCTTCGAATTTTCGGTTCTAGGCCATGCCGGTTTCCTCGCGATGTTTTCCTTCACCGTTTTAAGAGCAGTGGTGATGAAATAAATTACACAAAGTAATGCGCTTGGCTAGGTTTGAACCCGCAACCTACAACTCGTAAGAATGCATCTTAGAAGACCTCTCCGGAACTCCCTATGTGCAGCGCCTGTTAGGGCGCATATGCCTGGGTCTCTCTTGAGCCTCGCTGTGCGCGGTAGTATCTACAATATCACTGTGCCACCGTCCGTTCCATCTTTAGAATACCAGTTGATTAGATTCCACATATTCTTAACTGATACAATGATACGTAGAATTTCGTAGGTTTTTTTTATCCCAGAAAAATTCATGATAAAATTCAAATAGGCCTACATAGGCAATTATAAAACATCAGAAGTTCCAATGTCACAGTTCCAATTGGTCGTTTCTTATGGAGAAGAAACGTTAAAAAATATAGCCAGCAGGTCATAGATGTACTTCACTATATAAACTATAACATCATATTTTTACTTTTGCACCACAATTATCAAATTTAAATTTTAAATTTGAAGAGCTACTACATTATATGTTAAATTCACCAAAAAACTTCTAACATTTTATACCAATACCTACAGTTCAAGTCTTTTAAATATAATAATACCATTCGCATGTGTTCTCCTAATAACCAAACAGACAAACAAACACATCCTACACATGTTAACTGTATTACCGCAGATAACAGTTATTTGCATGAGTTAAACTTTAACTACTGGTTATTTGTTTGTGATAACGTACCGTGCTACCTAACATATGTTGTGTTGCACCCTTTAAGTGGGTAGCTTCATGGTTCGGTTGTTCAAGGGTAGGTAGAACCGAGAGTGATGGGTGATAAGCTTCTTTATTAACGTTTTAAAACTCCTAGTTAAGCCGTCCTGAATCTTCCTGTCCTGAAAATTCAAATCCAACAGTATGTGCTGTCAGAGCTGTCGGACAGTTACCGTGGCCTTGGGACGCAAAGGTCAACTGAAAGAACACAGCTGGATTTTAATTAGTAAAAGTCGGATACTCCCACTTACTCCACCCAATGCCGTCAGTCTTCAAACTTCAGTTTCCACGAGAATCAAGAAGTTATTTACTATTTCATACCTATTTGATATTCTAACACCGACAGTAGCTACTAATCCGTAGGTTTCCTAAGTGGAATAAAATTTTAGATAATAAAGTATTCCACTTTGGGCACCTGCGAAAAATATCAATGGGTGCCCAAAATGGAATACCTCAGGTGCCATTCACTCGGGTGCGTTTTAAGCGGGTGCTCAAAGTGGAATACCTCGATAAATTTTGTATAAAAATATATAATTTGACATGAAAAACTGGCTTACTGTTCTGTTTTATCTGGTAACTGGACCTTAATAACTCTTTTTTGTTATAACTATAGGTATCCATGAAAACAAAGCCAGGATACTAATGGCCAAAATTACAAAGATTTTGGCACCAACCAATATAAGCTCAAGAATTGTACCGGCATTCCCAAACAAGAGAGGGCCCAAGGCACTTCCTTTCGGCATCCCTCTACTAAGCCCCCATATTAACACCGTACAGTCACATATAAAAGTGTAATACGATGATCACAAAGGCCGACACGCGCGCGATTGTCCATTATTTCGACACGTAGAGGTCACAACATAGTAAAATTCAAATTGATTTTTTATACTAAAATGGTAATGTTAATGATATGAACGCTTATGTCATAATAGCTTTATAGTAGGCACTAGATGAGAAGAAGAACCCAAATAAATTGGGTAACGGCAAACATGATGAAGATAATAATGATGGTCATATGCTACGAAAGCACAAGACTTCAAAAACCTTATTGCTGACATATAAGCAAGCTAGCTTCTTTCAGCGGTTCTAAATAATAAAACACTGCGTGAAATTATGAATAATACTTAGGTATATGTTACTTAAGGATTATTTCACCAAAATATAGCCTTTGTCACTCAGGAATAAGGCAGCTTTCTGTTGGTGAAAAAAAATTGGTAATCAGATCAGTATTTTCAGAGATTACCTCCTACAAACAAAAAAACAAACTTTCCTTTTTATAATATTATAAGTATAGATAGGTAGACAAAAAGTAGATACCCTATCAGCTATTCCAAGATAAAACCTACCCGTGTACTCCAAATCGATTCAACCGTTTAAGCGAATATATTTAATAAACAATTTCGAAGCCATCTTCATAAAAATATTTATATTTAGTGTTATTTGTTATTTCTTATAAAATATTGTACAAAAATAAACACAAGACATTATCCTATTACAAATATCTAACGCTAAAAACGCATTCATTCCCATATCTGTAGGCACAGTAAGATTACCATTTATAAAGCAAAATGCATGACTGTTAGTCTCAAATGTGAATACATAAAATGCTTTATCTTTAATGATAGTATCAGCATTTAAATCATCTGCACCTATTGCTAGTATATTAGTATTATAGTATATCTCATGTATTTTTATGTAGTTGTTTGTTTTACATGGCCAATTACAATATTAGAATGTAAATTATTATTGAAATTTGTCGGATTAATATTCATATTTTATTCATGACTTACAAATGCATTTGAAATATAAATGTTACTTGTGCATTAAATCGTCTATGTTTATTGATTTTAACAATATATTTAATAAAACTCTCTAGTAACTAGTAACATCAACTATCTTGACTTGGCTCGCAAGGTTATCGACAGGTGGGATATGGACTCAACGATCATTTTATTTTACCAATAGTCATGTCAGTCACGACTAGACTAACACCTCGGAAGGTTTTAGGCGCCTGGATCAAGGGCTTAATTCAGAAAGCGATACTTCTGAACACGGCTCGTTTTGTTAGTAGGTTTCTTTCTCTGGAACCCTAACCGCCGCGTCGCTAGCTTTGATCGTTCCCGATTTCGACGTGATACTTTTTTCTATATATTTTTTTTAAATTTAATTTGCTACAAAAATATTAAAAACTATCATCATCTTCATTTCAGCCGAAAGACGTCCACTGTTAGACATAGGCCTGCCCCAAGTGTCTCCACAACGACCGATCCTGTGCATCTCGCATCCACCGCATTCCCGCGACTCTCACCAGGTCGTCGGTCCACCTTGTCGGTCAAATGGTCGGCCCTTCCAACGCTGCGTTTTCCGGTGCGCGGTTGCCACTCTAGAATTTTTCGGCCTCATCACCATCCGTTCTATGAGCAATGTGCTCTGCCCATTGCCACTTTAGTTTGGTGATTCTTCGGGCTATGTCGGCGACCTTGATTCTCCTGCGGATATCTTCATTTTTTATGCGATTTCGCAAGGAAACTTCGAGCATAGCCTTTTCCATTGCCCTTTGGATGACTGTAAGCCTCCTGACCATGTTTCAGTACCATATGTCATCACTGGCAACACGCACTGGTCATAGACTTTCGTCTTAAGACACTGTGGTATGTTGGACGAAAAGATATCTACCACGCAGGTTTTTAAAACTATAATTAGTGTATATTTATAAATCAATAAACAAATTTAGTAATATTGATAAATATTTTAAAATAAATATTTTTTTATAAGAAATGTGGTGATGGACTGTTTGTAAAATTGTGTGACTATAGTTGACAAAAACAAAAGGCCGGTTTTGACATTTATATTTTGACTACCTAGCGGCTTGTCCGGTGTAGTGTAGCTACTACTAAAATAGTTATATTAGCTACTACTACACCGGACTCCTAATTATTATTTTATTTTTTCTTTCAGTTTCGTTCCAAGTTACGTTCTAGGGTCTTTCTCAAATGTCAAAATGGGTCTTTTATTTTTTAACGAGTTTAGGAAGGCCATGGTATTTGAAACAACGACAAATAGAGAAATATGGATGAGGAGGAGCGCGTGGAAACGTAAAAATAGCTGCACAGCCCATCCCCAAAGTTAAGCAATATTTACCAGGGTCTTTTAGTGAATAGATGACCATATTAACTTATCGAGATGTTTCACGCCTTGGAAAGCACGTTAAGCTATTGACATCTATGATCTATGACATTTGTTACAGATATTTAGAAGCCAGAGAATCTACTACGAAACTTATCGTGAGTATGCCCCAGGACCAGATCAAAACTAAATTCTGCATTATAATTATTTCAGCCGAATTTATTAAAATACCTACGACTTTAAAATCGTAATTAAGAAAATTTAAGAAATAGCGCTCTTATTTGTATGAATGAATGAATGATATATTTATTTGCAAGAATATAGGTAACTAACAAGTTCTTAACATTTGGTGGGGTCTCACTATATTTGGCATTTTAGCCGTACAAATATTTAGATTTTACATGTTTAGCATGCATTAAGTACACAGTAGTCATTAACAATCTCATATTATAATTTCATCATTTAAATTTAAATATCTATTCAACCAATAAATTAAAATTAAAGACTAAATAATTGAATACAAGTTGAAAGTAGCGCCAGTGACTGAAAAGTTGAAGGGGAATCGTTTGTCTTGGTATGGTCATGTAAAGAGGAGAGATGAAACGCAAGTTACTAAAAGAGTTATGAGTATACATGTGGATGGGTGAAGAGGGAGAGGGAGGCCAAAGAAGAGATGGATGGATTGTGTGAACAGTGATATGAAAGAAAAGGAAGTTAGTGATAGTATGACGGTTGACAGGATAGAATGGAAGAAAAAAACGTGTTGCGCTGACCCCAAATAAGAAGGCACAAGGGTAGGAAGATGATGATGATGATGACTAAATAATTGAATACAAATAATTTATAATAAAATGTAAGTTGGTAATTCAAATAAATGAATATCAATACAAGTAAGTAGGTACCTAATTATAATATAAAACATCAAAGTAAGTGACATTACGAATGACAATGAAACTAGAATTATAATGGCTTTTATAAATAAATAAATAACTACTTATTACATAATTTAAAACTTGACATTTTATTCACAGAATATAAAATGTAGATAATAATAATTTATTACATAGTTTATGTCCTCCAAATATGTGGATTAGTATTATTTTGTAGACTAATCGTTTTAAATTTATGCAGAATGCTGTCTTTGTGAACGACCTATTTATTAAGATTAAATAAAATATTTATCTGCATCTATAATCCTTGACAAAAAAAAAACCAGCAAGCTCAATAATCAAAACATATACCTACCTTAAAATAAAATTGAATTGTCTGTTTTTAATATCAAAATAACATTGCTCGAAAGTATTTTCGACATCCATAAAATTTTTTTTTTCTACTATCTGTCTTTCTTTTTTTTTATTCTTGATAGGTTAGCGCTTGACCGCTATCTCACCTGATGGAAAGCAACGATGCGGTCGATGATGGAGCGCGCTTGCTTAGAAGTAACCTATTCACTCTTGAATTAAAAGATTCCCGGATTGTAGCCGTCAGGAAACACAGGTTCCGGCAAGGAATTCCACTCCTTAGCTGTACGCACAATGAACGTGTTTCCAAAACGTTTTGTGCATATAGGTGGGATGTCCACCATGTACCGGTGGCGCATTGCCGTACGCCTGGTGGTCCGATGTCTGTTTGCTAATATCCGAAATGGCTGAACCGATTTTGACAGGACTTTCATTCAGCTGATATTATAAGAAGTACAAAAAGAATTCCGGTTCCATAGGGTACCTACCACACAAAAAAAAACCTTTAAATTGAGACCGAAAAAAAGCACAAACAAAAATATATATTCACTCAAACGCCGCTTCCTTTTCCGTAGCCGGATAAAACGAATGGTCGAATAAAAAAAAAACTGTTTTTTTTCTAGTCGACAACATTGGAAAACGGGTTGGAGAACCCGAGAACAAACATCCCATAGGTGCGAGGCTACCGACTTCGCACTCTCATAAAACGTACTGGTGGTCTACCGTAGGCGATGCCATGAGGTTCTAAATTCATAAAAAAAAACTACCATTTGACGGTACTTTTATGCCACCGAATTGGAGAGTCTTAATCGTTATATTTTGGGTGAACCTTTTTTTAGTAGTTGGATTTCTATTTTACGTAGTTTTAGTACAATTTAATGATTATGTATAAGTACAATTACAATAATACAATACAATATACAATTAATGTATAAGTACAATTTTATGATTATGTATTAATTTATTATTTTTTAAATTGTTATTTATGTATAGTATCTATGAGCCCTGAAAATAAAGAGTTAATATTATTCACTTTATTCATTTAATATACATAAAAAATTACATATAAAAAAGCATTTAAAAATATAAAAAATAGTAGTTCGCTCATGTTGGGAACAGGGTCCAAGCTACCGGTGGGCTTCAGATACAGGAACCTCCTCACAATGCGAGTCAAGGAGCTTGAGCTCGAGAAGTACTGTCTTCTGTATCAGGCCCTTGATCCAACCGCACAATGACACCTTCGACAGATGGTCGTCGAAGCTTTTGGCTATTATTGTTATTATAAATTACGCGTAATTTAAAAATCGCCATACTTAAGTGGCAATGGGCAGGGCACATTGCTCGCAGAACGGATGGCCGTTGTGGCCGAAAGGTTCAGGAATGGCGACCACGTACCGGAAGCCGTAGCGTTGGAAGGCCTCCTTTAAGGTGGACCGATGACCTGGTAACGGTTGCGGGAGTCCGATGGATGCGAGACGCACAGGACTGTTCATTGTGGTGGCAATTGGGGGAGGCCTATGTCTAGCAGTGGACGTCTTTCCGCTGAAATGATGATGATGACAAATAGTAACGGGAAAAAATAAAAACGGACCAAGTGTGAGTTGGACTCACGCACGAAGGGTTCCGTATCGTCCGTAGCAAAAAAAAAATACAAAAAGAATTACGTTTGTTGTATGGGAACCCCATAATATTATTTATATCGGTTTCAATATTTGTTGTTATAGCGGTAACACAAATATAACATCTGTGAAAATTTCAATTCTCTAGATATCACGGTTCATGAGATTACAGCCTGGTGACAGACGTACAGCGGAGTTTTAGCAATAGTCTCCCGTTTTTACTCTCGGACCACGGAACCCTAAAAAAAAACTTTTGCATTATAGTCATTTCACGTTAAGTAGGTTATTTTTACATCGAAATCAGTTAAACACACACCAAACTTGTGATAATTTATGTTTATTCAAAAATATGCGTGGTTTAGGCATATATTGTCACGACCGGTGACGATATTCCCTCAGATCGTGACGTAAAACGCAAATCCACGTCACGAATTCATTAACAGAAGCAGCTAATATTAGAATTAATGTACATGAAGTAGAAGACCAGTTTCTAAAATTTAACACAACATATAGCGTACCTTAGCTAACAATACCGCATAAGTCATTTTTACCAACTTTACAGGAAACGAAAAAAACTGTGCGGTGTTGAGAGGCCAGCCGACTTGCATGCTTCCACTACTTTTCGAATTATGGCTTCTGATTGGTTGAAATCTATTTCATGTGACCAATGGTTAGACGCGCAATGAGCAACTCCATCTAAAGGCACAATAAGTCATTTTTACCAAATTTACAGGAAACGAAAAAAACTATTCGGTGTTGTGAGGCCAGCCGACTTGCACGCTGTCACTACTTTTCGAATTATGACTTCTGATTTTTTGAAATCCATGTGACCAATGGTTTAGACGCGCAATGATCAGCTCCATCTAAAGGCATTCAAATGTGAAAACCGCCAATTTTCGACTTGAGCGGTTTTGTAAGCTAAGGGACGATAGAAACCTAGAAACATATAGGAATTTAGTAGATAAGAACTTTCTAAATAGACAAACTCTTTATACTTTATCTAACACTAATGATCCCCTAAATATCTTATATGCATTAAATAGTACATTTAGATAAAAGTGGAGAAGTACCGAGGCGTTATTCGCCCGAGCAGTAGGCGAGGGTGTTATGGAGCCGAGTGCAGCAGTAACAAAACACGTGTATCGAACGACATTTTTCAATAACTCACAAATATATAAAGCTAATGGGGAACCTGCGACTCGTGTGGGTTTCTTGGCGCCCAGACTGATACGACACATATAATCATTTGTGGCGGGGGCAAACTCGTGCTTTTTTCCAAACTAGAGCGAAAAACAAAAAAACGCGCTCCCAGCCTGATACAATACATATTATGTGTCTTATGTTGTCTTCCTACCAAACTTTGTATATCTCAATTACTTCTTTAACTTGTAACTTTCAACAATACTCTCATATTATATGTGGAGGCTTCTAAATCATCAATCAAGGCACATCGTGATCTACTTTGTCATTATATTTTGTATTGTTGCTGTAAATAAAATAAAATATAATCATTTGTGGCGGGGCACACTCGTACACTTTTACGAACTAGAGTGAAAAACAGCAAATTGCGTGCCTAGAAGCGGGTTTTAGTTCGAGTAAGTGTATTGAAAAAAAAATATGTTTTGAAAATACAAAAAAAAAACCACATGAAAACAATATCAAAATTGGTTGAAAAGCAAAGGAAACATAACAATTTTTAATAAATATATCTAACTTCCTGCGTAATGGACTTTGACGTCGAAGACCACGTCGGACTTCTCATTGTTATTAGCAACTTTGAAGCTTCATAACTTCATTGATGACGTTATTTTAAAAATTCTTTCATATATGTTTATGAAAGCTAAAAATTATTTAACTTAGCAACTAGTTAATAATAAAAAAAACGGCCAAGTGCGATTCGGACTCGCGCACGAAGGGTTCCATACCGTCCGTATCAAAATAACCGCCAAAAAAATACGTTTGTTGTATGGGAGCTCCATTTAAATATGTAATTTACTCTGTTTTTAGTATTTGTTGTTATAGCGGCAACAGAAATATATCATCTGTGAAAATTTCAATTGTCTACCTAGTATAGTTCATGAGATAGGTACAGCCTAGTGACAGACGGACGGACGGACAGTGGAGTCGTAGTAACAGGGCCTTGTCTTGCCCTATGAGTACGGAACCCTAAAAAAAACAACTAGAAAAGTGTGACGTATATTATTGGTGAATAATAATGAATATATCTATCTGAAACAAAGAAATAGACTAAAAGCCAAGACCGACTAGCTTGAACTTAATTCTGTTGCGTTCAGCTCAGTCAATCTTTCCCAGAATTGAAACCACTATTCATATGAAACCAGATACTTGCCTTGCCTTGTTAAAACAGACGTTTCAACGCGGCAGCTACTTTCTTTAATTTGTTTACTGTTTAGCGTGTGTGAGGTTTAATAGCTCCAGCCTTCGAACCAGCCTGCTAACTAACTGTGTACATTTTGTATTGCATTCGTGCTAAATCCTTGCTGGAGATTGCAGTTAGGTATAAGTAGGTAAGACATGCGTGGATCCAGACCTTAAAAAAGATTGTAGTCTTAGCTGACTTGAGCTGATCAAATCATCATTTCAGCCGTAAGAATGTTGGACATAGGCCCTAAGTCGCCTCAATCGCGTTTCGCATCCATCGGATTCCAGATGAGCTGATTTCCACCTGTAAAGCGGCCAAGAAGTATGAACTTGCTTATGATCGATATAGGTCGCACTTCATGACGCTAAGAACCCTCATAGATGGCGAAATACCATTAGCAAAAAACTAATCCAGTGGAAACTCTTCACGACCCTCAGTAATGAGGAATACCACTCGAGGAGGTGGATGATCGATATAGTGCATTCCTACAAAGGTTACTCTTTCGAACAATCATGCAGCCCAGTGGTATCAGCCTCCCTTCTTAAATCTGTGGGTATCAGCACTAAATTCAGCTATTGACATTACATTTAACATTTTTTAGAAATTTATTGACGTTACTTACATTTTATTGACATTAACATTTGGTTTTTATTTATTAATATTTTTAATATATGATTGTATTGTTTTAATTTTTATATATTTACCTGGCAACTTACTACACCAGCATTTTTACATATTAGATTGTATAGTTTTTTTTTTTTTAGATTTACATACCTACTGTTCAATTTTAAACTGTTCGAGACAAATGAATATTTTTGCTTATAACCGAATCTTCACTGTAAATTGGTCGAACCATATACAAACAATATTAACATAGCAGACAACTGCAATTTTAAACTTTGTGTTTTATTTAATAGTTATGTCGCGAACACATTTTGGTGTTCTTTTAAAGAAATTACACGAAAAAAGGATAACATTTATCTTGTACTAATAGGGATTAGCCACGCAAGCTACAAACTAAAGACAAAATGTAATTGAACTTAACAAAATTTAATGACACTATTAGTTTACGTTGAAAGTTAAAATTAAACCCATTAATTTTGGTTTAAAAATTTACAACGATATTTTTTACAAATAAAACACATTTTAACTTTAATTACGCTAATTGCAATAATTTTATTGAACTTTTTTTTATGTTCGTTTGACATTTAATAAAAATTCACTAAAACACGCAAATAATTTACTAGAACAAATTAATATCAATTAAAAGAAAAATTTCTGCTATAAAATTTCAAGTGTTTTGGTCTCATCGTTATATTGACCAACTAAAGTTTTTCGTAATAGTTTTGAATAGTAATATATAAATCCATATTTAAAAACATTAAATCCGACAATCGATTAGAAAAAAAAGTGTGTGGAGGTGTATTTAGACCACTTTATCACGCATATTAAAAAAAGTATAAAGTATAAAATATTGTTATTATATTTAAAAAAAACCTAGAATGTATAGCATACATATATATACTAAAAAAAAAGTACCTCTTATTAAATTAGCAAAAATAATGACAAATATTTTAACAAAATGCATTAATATATAAAAATCTTGTGTCACAGTGTCCAAAACGGCTTGACCGATTCTTACAATTTTTTTTCTATGTATTTGGTACGTCTGAGAATAGTTTGTGGCGTTTTTTTTTTACTTTCCTTGGTCAATCTCACCCTTTTCTAGGTCAACATAATTCTTGAAAATATTAAAACTTTCAAGTTAAAATGGTGTAACACTAGATTCAAAGCAGAACACAGCTTCCCCAAAACGCGAGTTAATTTATTGCTTTAATTATTATTAATATTGACATTGAATTATTATGACATGGATTTTTTGACATTTTAATAATTCTTCATTTAGGTTTAACATAAGACTATTAAATAATAATTGTTCTAATTTAATAACAGCATGATTTTCATATACTTATTGTAATTCCTCAACTAGATTTTGACATCATACTAGTACGCCATCTCGCATAATATAGCGCTCTGCTCATCAAACATAAGGCCTGCATTCCTAGCTATGTTAACAAATAAATAAATACAATAGAAAAGAAAAATCGTCTAAAACTCAATCCAACCCGCACGCCAAACTAGTACTCAATAAATTATTTCTTTCGCATAAATTTTGTGCGTAACCCTCTAATGGGCAGTTACGCTTGCTCTGCCAAAAATAATGCGTGGGTCTCGGAGACCCCGCGATTTATAAATCTTCCCCCTTTTTGGTTGCAACTAGCGAGATTGGATGGATTCCCTGTTATTTGATTAACTGTGTACACATTGCAAGCTAATAGTAAAAATGTAGCATACAAAAATATTACACAGTACACAGTAATTTGACAATTCAGGTACAAAGGCGAGCTTAACTCAACAATGAGTTTTCTCCCAGCAAACCTTTGAGTTATAGAGAACATATTCGAGGGTAGGATCCAGTGCATAATATAAACCTTACAAAAATATGTTTAATATACATATATAATGTCAATAATGAAAGGAAATGCTCTTTAATTCATTAAACCCTAAGCGTTCGCTCTCTCATTATCTTTCTATTATGTTTTAGTGCGCAGTACTTAACGTGGTTTAATTTAGTCTTATTTGCTTTTTAATTTCATTGTAGGCATACAGCTAAGGAGTAGAATTCCCTGCCGGAGTCAGTGCTTCCTAACAGTTATAACCTAGAGCCGTATTCTGCAAAGTGTATGCCGCGGCACACTAGTGTACCGTGTTGAATAGACGGTGTGCCTCGGAAATATACAGTTGTCTCATAAAAACATAGACCTATCTACCTATAAACTGGGCTCCCCAGTATTCGGCCACGGCAGTGCCGTCCGCTGATGCTGTCATTAGGTCCCTACGTGAACAGGTCACGTGATGCAGGATCGAACGTGGGACATGGTCTGCGGAGAGACGCCGCACAAACACTGAAGATCGGAACCGTCCGAGAACACCCATCTGTGGAATACTGCCGTGCCCGAATGCTGGGCCAAGCAAGGAATTTAACTAGTTTTGCCATCGATACGCTAAGAAGAAGAACTGAGTTCCAAATTCATTCTCCGAGGGCATTCCTTTTTGCCACTCTCGGATTTTTAACGAGCAGATAGAACTATTTGCAAATGCAAACGGAGCACACATTCATATTAAAATTTTGTTTGCCGAAAACCATTTTTGTTTCCTTCATAATAATCTCCAAAAAAAAAAAAAATATTTATAGTGTAGTATCTTGAACACTAAAAGTTTGAGGAACACTGACTTAGTGGTCTTTAAGTCTAGAGTGAATAGGTTACTTCTAGGTAAGCGACCGTGCTCCATCGTCGGCCACATTATCGCTTATCATCAGGTGAGACAGTGGTCAAACTTGAGATTTACAATAGTAAACAAAAAAACTTCAATCTTAGCGTGGGTACAGGATGCAGGCTATTATATTTTGAAAGAGTTATCGTAGCCAGTGGCGTAACTATAGGGTGGCAAGGCTGGCCCCCGGTCCAAAGGGGCCCCCGTTCTGAGAGGCCACGAGTTCAGAACAAGTAAACCAACCTATTTTTCAAAATTTATTAGAATTAAATCACAACGTGACGATTTTTCTGGGGCCCAGGCCTCAAGTAATGTAGTTACGCCACTGATCGTAGCCAGGATGGAGTCTAACTCTTGTAGCATAGTATAGCATAGTCGGCCTTATAATGTTCCCACTGTTGGGACTCAGGCCTCCTCTCTAGGAGAAGGTATGGGCCGTAATCCACCACGAGGACCCAGTGCGGGTTGGTGAATGTCACATGTCTTCGAATTTTTGGTTCTAGGACATGCCGGTTTCCTCAATATGTTCTCCTTTACCGTTTTGAGAACAGTGGTGATGAAATAAATTGCACAAAGTAATGCGCCTGGCTGGGTTTGAACCCGCAACCTACAACTTGTAAGTCGGGGCCGTTACCACTCGGCCACCACTGCTCTTTAACTCTCTTTCTAACTCTAGTATTTATGTATAATTTGTTTATCATAGCTACATAGAATTAATAAATAATAGAGAAAAATGAAATTTGTAACCTGGATTAAATAAAGGACATCGGGCACTTTTGCTTAGACTCAATACTGCCTTTGTCCAAAACGCCTATTCTCTTTTTTACTATTTACTTAGTTAAACTAAAATATGATATTACGTTTTATTTTATTTTTCTAAAAAGGAACAGCAAACAACTACAATAAAAAACTTAAGTACTACGGATATGCAAAACATATAAACAATATTGTAGCCCACAGCGCTGCTCACAGATTAACTGTGAGATATTTAAATAAAATCACTAGGCTGACTAATGTCGCGGGCTTGCGTACGGCGAACAATGGGTGGCTCGCCGTCCGACCGTCCGATAACCGTCCGGACCGAGCCCAAGTCGTCAACGGCGCGTACTGTTCCACGCGCGCCTCAGGGAGATATTAGCAAAGCGTTGGGGCCCAGTAGGGTCGAAGCCTACTGGGGCCACGGGTAAAAAAAGGCTGACTAATGTAAATTAACTTAACTATCGGGAATGATTAAAAACAAATACAAAAGAAAAGTAATAAAACAAACTTAAATAAGTAAGTGAAGAGAGAGAAAAAGAAAAAATACAAAATAAAAACATTTATGAAAGCTACTTAAGAATGAGACTTTTGAACTTACACGGTGAACTTGCAAAAATATCTATATCTTCAAAAGTCTCATTGTAGGCATCAACTATTCTGCGAACAGGCGAACACAAACCAGAATTGGACTTGCAAGGGCCCATTGAAAATAATTTCACATCGCGCACCTTTCGCTTATGGACTGTCCTAAGAATTTATCTTTTATTTTTCAGTATATCCTTTTGTCTTATTTTATTGCTGGTTTTTAAATACTGGTGATCTCTTGTTTTTTTTTACGATTAAAATAACAAAATGTAATTTGAGTTTCTTAAAATTTTATTTGTTGAATTATTTATAGACACACATGGAAGTAATAATAGATAATACATAATTATGAGTACAAAGGATTTTTTTCCAGCAGACCTGTGAAAGGAGAGAATAAAATAAATTCACTTATTTATTTAGGCACTTTTTATCCAACGTGTTTCTTAATATAATATAATCACTCACAGGATTTATATATTTTATTTCAAAATACAATCAATTAACATTGTTTTTGCAACGCTGTAGTTTGTCCAACTTAGTCCATTATGACTTAACCTCAAAAATATGAAATTAAAAAAGTATTTCACGGCCACAATCTATAAAATAAATTTGAATTATTTTTCACTTGATTGAAAGCTTGCAAAACGTTTTGCTTTCAATTATAAAGTTCCAACCTTGAAGCCAACGAGAAGAGAATGATCACAGTGCAAAATCTTGCAAAACCTACAAAAAAACCTTGAGTCGTAAAATATTGATTTACTGGAACACGCATGCTAACGCAAAGTTTTAAGCTTATTTGTCAAAAAATATTACCAGTAAATTATTATATTTGAAGATTATGATAAAGTTTTTTAGTTTATTCTATTCTACTGTTTTTTTTATCATCAAATGACTATTCCCGGTCCGAGATCATCGGTCGAGTCCGGATTTCTTCAGTTACTCTTTGCGGTCTATGAATGAGGTGATTTTTGAAAAATTCCGCAATCCTATGTTCCGATCAGAGAAACAGCCTCTCCCACTGGCAGAAGTGATATAAATATATTTCTAAAAGATAACAAAAGTCATTAAGCAAATTATTAATTGCGAGTATTTACTCAAGTTACTCCACTGGTCAAAATAAAACAGGGCAATTTAAGTACCGTTTTGTTACTGTTTTTACAAATAATCAGTAATTGGATCTTCACTCTTCTAGGCTACTAATTGGTCTCCATTTCAGTTATACAATCTGTTTTGTTCCTAATTATGTAAATAAACTTGGTATTATGATTAAGTATTTTATTTCCTGTTATATTTAAAATACCTAGTACCTATTAAACCGCCCATTTCATTTTAATCTCCTACTGTTTTTTTTTTTTTATGATGTGCAATAAAGAGTATATATCTTTAAATTGTTTGTAGTATATCTTAATTTTTATTTTTTTATTTCGCATATTTTAAAAGATTTCCTGTTTTTTCTAGGATTGTACGAAATTTTACTACTAGGTTTTTTTTTATGAATAAATTTTAAAATGCCAACTTTGAAATCACCTCTTTAATTACACTGAGAAAAAAATTAAAACGTATAATTTTAAATAAATTCGTCGTATCTCTTTTGTTTCCTATCCCATTTGGCAGGACAAAATCTTTTCCAGAAATATGGTCATACAAATTTTTGCCAGCGTCTTCGCCAGTGTTAAACTAGTAATATCAAATTCCAAGGGAATCTATGTCCTATTCCAGGACATAGTCTATCTGAGTGCTAAGTTTAATTCAAACACTTTAGCCGATTTAACGTTCAAATTGATACTTACAAATGTCCGCCTTTATAATATTAGTGTGAATATTTCATGGTCAAAATCAAACCCGGAGACAAAGTCAGTACTCATGGGCCGCGCTCGCGCAACGTTGATAATGTGAATAATTGTCACCTTTCTCTTATAGCCCGATCAGTACCGAACCGGTATGGGCTCGTGTGATATAGGAATGCCACATACGGTGACTAATAATTGCATTAACACTTGCTGTACTAACAATGTGCTGCGTTTCAATACTGGCAGGTTAGACTGCATGGCGGTTGGTGAAGTTTTAAATTTTGTTTTGACAGGTTCTAAATTTGAAATTTTTTGGTTCTTTTATTTTTTTTTGGTTTTCGTTTTAGGTTGGCTAACTTTTCGCACCTTTAGAATTATTTCGACTTTATGTCATAGAATGACTTAAAATGAACATGCCTGTGGACTTCTAATAAAACAAAAAGACTGAATTATACGCGTCACGCAAAAATATGCCTATTTTTTATTAGAAGTCATGTTTCTTTTGGAACAGTCTAAGAGTTAAAATTGACACATTAAAATTTTGGTTTAAGTTTTTATAATTTTATAGGTTGGTTTTATAAGACAAGTTTTTGTAACATCTGTAGTTATACGAACCAATAGTAATGGGTGTAATTTATTTATAATATGTATATATTTAGAAATATATAAGTATGTTTATCAGTTGTCTAGTACTCATAACACAAGCTTGGGACTAGACGGGGCATTGTGTGATAGTTGTGGAGTATTATTATACTATTATTATTATTATAGTTAAAAAGATTACCTAACCAATTTACTAAATAAATATTATTTCAGCATTGTTTTTTTCTTTAAGAACGTTTCTAGAAAAAAATATAACTGATTTATTTCCTTTTTATTGTTTTTCTTTCTATCCAGGATGTAGACTTATAAAATAATAAAAAACAAAGTCTAGTATTTAACACCGATTCTGGCTACTTGCAATAAATTTTTTTACAGATCTAATTTAGTATGCTTAATATCTATCTCCTGGAAATTTACGAGCTACCGGTCTGTAATTAAATTCTGGTGTAATAAATAGGCATAATTATAGAGATTCTTTTAAGGCCTAGATTAACATAAAAAAGACTCATTTATTTGTTTTTTAGGAAATTGTTGCCGTCGTTTATTTGAATAGTGTAGAGGTATATTTTTAATTTAAATACCTACCTATTTGAATAATTTTAAGCGCTTTTACTATGTTATTTTGATATTCATTTGTCTCTTGCCAATGATTATGCCGTTTTGTTTTCTCATTTTCTCTACCGATTTTGTTTTTTTTTTTTTGTAAGAAACTACCTATGTTAGAAAATTTCCATGTCTAACATGGAAATTTTCTAACATAGGTAGTTTCTTTTTATTCACAAATATTTTCTGTAAAATTGTTTACATTGATCTCGGCGCCGTTGCAGGATGCACTTTTTAAGGCTATCATCATTTTTTGTTTACTTATAAATTAAGAAAAGGCCGGATTCATCAACTATTAATTTGTTAGTTTTGGCATTATTTTCTTTACATGTAAAGAGTAAATTTCCTTGCCGGAGTCTGTTTCCTAAAAGCTACAACCTAGCGTGCTCCATTGTCGACCACATCACCACCTGCCATCAGGTAAGACAGTGGTCAAAAGGGAGTCTTACAATTATATAAAAAAATATGATTGAGCTGAAACTTCCAGTGCTTCGACCAAAAAACCAGGATATTAACTACGAATTTAGGTATCGGCGCCATTATCATTGTGACCAATAAATTATGGCCTAGGCGTTTATAATAATAATAAACATTTATTTAAGGTCAAATATTTCCATTACAATTCCCATATACAAATGTACCATACAATTGTGTAATTGTGTACAATTGTATGGTACATTTGTACATATTTATGAGTTTATTCAGAAATTGTTTGTTGATATCCAAAGGTAGATTAAAATCACTGAAAGCTTATTCTCATACTAAAAAAGGTTTAAATTGAAGGTTCGGTCTTATCTCGGCAACAAGAAATACCAAAAACTTGTCAAAATTGAAGAAAATTTGAAGTGTTCTTTAAAGATTTAAATTGGTAGATATGTATAGTTCCAAACGTTCTGTCAGTGTAGATTATTACGTATGTAATTAACGTTTAAATAATTATAATATTTATATACTTTTATTTTTTATGGATTAAGTTGTTTTTTTATTTTTAAATGATTAACAATAGCTCTGAGAAAATACAATATTTATGCTTCAGTTAAAAGTACAAATTAAGCCTATTGGCGTAGTGGGTTAGTACAGAATATGACAAATCAGTAGCAGTAGAAATATTGGGTAGTTACAGAAAAATAGTTTACAAAATAATTTTGTTTATTTCAGTCCAAGTTCATCAATCGAAGAATTTTACGTCTACAGTTACTGTCCTTTTTCATTTTCTGTATTAATAATACCTACATAAATTTTTACTTTTCCAATTTACTTTAGACATTCGTTGAATAGTCAACATTGGATCTACCTGCCATTATAAAAAATACAATAGAATTGAGATTATATTCAAACATATCTTTTAAAACTAGAAGTTGCTGCTCGGTTCTTTTCGAATTTGTGTATTTAACCAGTTAAAAAAAACAAAATTGGTACTCACTGGGCATCATTTCGACGTGTGATGAGGTGTCCATGATGTTGTGGTGATGCATCATTTCGGGTGGGGACTGCACCAGTCCACCACCACCGCCGCTAGCCATCACCATCACTGACGCAGTTAGATCTTCACCGGTGATCACCTTTAAAACTTTAACCCGAATGTCCAAAAAAACCGAACACAATCCGGTTTGTTTTTCGGTTTTTAACCAATTTTTTACAATTTTTTTTTCGGCAGGTTGCTCTGTTTGGTTAAAAAACTGGTTCCAGTTGTTTATTTATTGCAATGACATCACACTTTACGAATATAAATGTAGTTTTTTTTACTAAAAGTCTACGTTCGCATTAAACACGCAAAAAAAGTTTTATTTTTTAACACTATGTTCTATCACAAACGGAATACACCAAAAATATTGTTTAGGCTCAAATAAAAATTCCACTAATTACGGTTAGGCACTTCGACATATTTATTTCTACAAAAAAAAAATGTTCGTGTATCACGTACGTCCTGTCCCCGCGCCGGCCAAGCCCACACTGCCGTGTTATATCTATAATTCTATGGATCGACTCCAAAGCGCATGATCAGACCGTCCTCGCCTCCCATTGGTGGTTTTCTAAAACGCCTATTGGGTACGGCCGTTCTGATTGGCTGATAGCTTCTCATTTTCCCGCCCAAATCAACAGTGCCCTTACAAAATGGCGCTCCCTACAGCCTTTTGATGCTTTTTTGAACATTTTATTCGGTAAAAAATAATCCGGTTCGGATATAATGAGCATGATTTATGGTTTTGATCCGTGGACTGGGTTTTATTTTTTTTTTGCTTTTTTATAATCTTGCCATGTTAATCTTTGGTGTTTCGTGTTTTGTTTTTGATTAATCGCGAGCCAATTTTTATTTGATCCTGGCCGTGTATAAAAAAGGTATTATTTTTGTTTCAGTTTGGTTGTTCGGTGAATTTTAAGTTAGTGTCGTTACGTTTATTTTGTTCTGTGGGGAAAGAAAGGACGTAAAGACTTTGTAATGCGATTTGATGGGAGGTGCGTCATATTGATCGTATTTTGTGCCTCTGCCGGACGGGGATGAGGCAAGGGTGGATAACAGCTGTTTCTTAGTTTGAATTTATTAAAAATAGGTCACAAATGACTCAGACTTTTCTTGTCTCTTTAATCGTTTTAAATAAATGATCCATATGGATGCTTATTTTTGTATGTAAGTACTATTAATAGGTTTTGTATATGTGAATTTTCTCACTAACCTGTCATTATCAATCACACTTATTATATAATTAAGGCAAAAGTTTTGTATGAGTGTGTGCGGTTATGTTTGTTTACGACTTTACGCTGAAATGTCTGAACGAATTTAGTTAAAATTTAGCACACGTGTAGACCATGTCCTGGAATAATATAGGATATTTTTATCTCGCGAATATGTTCCTTCGGTATATTTTTTACAATTACGCAATATTCTCCGCTTTTGTAGATTGTTGTTTTTTTTTCTTCTGAAACTGAAACTCAGATATATGAATTTACTTGAAAACTGTAATTTTTAATAATTTTTAAAATTTGATTGTTCATTTGATTTGATCCAAACCCAAAACCGGTTTTAACAGTTAAAAAAAAAACCTGAGTTTGTTTTTGATATTTCTTCTTGGTACACATATACTGTCAATTCTTCTTCGGGTGCTAATCACTCATATAAATAATTTTATAACTGGTCATATTTATATTAAAACTTAGGCTAGATACTAATTTATCACGATATATTTATAATTGTCCAATCTAGTATTTTTCAACTAAATATTCACCCAAATAGGTATAAAACAAACGGATATAGGACAAAAACGTATAATAATATTTTAGTGAATAAAAAAAAAGAATAAAAGAAGAATTATATTGAGTTTGAACCAAAATGGAATGCCCAAAGTCCTTTATTTGATCCAGGTTACAATTTCATTTTTCTCTATTAAGTACTTATTGTTAATTTTAGCGAAAACTTATAGTAACCAGTTTGTAAAAGACTATGTTGAGGACATAAAAGCTTGGATTTGCTTACCTCCAGTTCACACTATAATATTGTTGTAATTTTTATTTACCTTTATATTGTAATGATTTAATACCTACTTAATTAATAACTTGTTTAAAAAAATTACACAAAAAATACAATTTGTAATTTTTTTAAGTTCCTCATAATAATATTTATTTTATAAATTACTAGTTTTTGCCCGCAGCCTCGCCCGCATAGAAATCGGAAAACGACATAATTTCTTTTTTTTTTAAATAAAGTACGTAGATTAGACGCACATTACGATACTACTTTATTTACTTTGACTTAGAAGTCGAAGTTATTTTGTGTTACTTTTTTTACCTATAACCTACTAGATGCCGCCCGCAGCTCCACCCCCATGGATATAATAGTTCCCACCTTTAATAGCGATTCCCGTTCAAAATTACATGTTTTAAATTTTTAAATTTGAGAGAACCATTTCAATTTCTTCAAGAGTTTTCAATACCTTCACAGTTCTGGTAATTTGAATTTTCACCTGCTCATTGTCGATATCTCCTAAAAAGTATAATACAAAGTGAGTGCTCAAGTCGTCGACGGCGCGTACTGTTCCACACGCGCCTCAGGGAGATATCAGCAGGGTCGAAGCCTACTGGGGCCACGGGTAGCGTGAAAGTGAAACCCGGGGCCCTGGGACGAAGGCAGAGAAGGAACAGGAGTGGATTTTTATTTAGTAAAAGTCTGACACTATCTCCCGCACCGCCCAAGAGCGGGATTTGTCATAAGATGATTTTTCAACCTAAAAAAAAATATTGCAATTTGTTATAAATAATCGAAAAGGATCAAGCTGTTTTACTAGATATTCAAAACACTTACCTATAAATGAAGTTATTGTATCCAGCCGTCGCATTTTCTCTGAAAATTTCTGATTAATCACACTTTTACAATCAAAAACAATTAAAATGTCGGATACAATCTACCAATACACACACATACGTAATAATATACATCTATTAGATCTACCTACAATAATTAATTCCATGAATTGTTACTTTGCCGCCATCCTCTCTCCTACATTTGCTGTGCCCGACAGGGTCCATATTGATCTTGACTATATTTCATACCACCTATGTACATAATATGGAATGCAATAAAGTATTGAGTATTGAGTATATTTGGTCTTTAAATTTATCAGTCATCTTGAAGAGAAACCTCATCGTCGAATTATTTACGATTCACGTAAACACAAGATGAATGAAGTATAAAACGTCAATGACACAATTTCGACCAGTTTTTTATACAAAAGAATGGCCACTAGAAAGATCCATTTCCAGCGGCCATTTCACTAACAAGCTTGTCACCTTGCAAAAATGCAACAGTCCAAAAACCCAGTCCCATGAACAAAAAATGATCATTTTTTTCTTAATTACTTCATCAACGATGTGTGAGGTGACGTAAAAAAATGGCGCCAATACTTCGCGCCAAAAGTCGTTAAGCACAGCTAAAATAGCGCCACAGATAAGCTTATCTTGAAGCAGATGTTAGGCTGAATGGATTTTTAAGATGTTATTTTTGGTATTTCCTTTTCCTATTCTTATTTTTTTTGCTTGTGTATCTTTTTATATGTAGATTGAACGGTGGATAGAATGTATTTTTGCACAATTTAATGTATATTATATATATTTTGAAAATCATTTAATAAAAATAAGATTAACAATTTTTTTTCTTTTTTTTGGTATATATATATATTTTTTTAATTCATATAAACCAGTGCTTGACTGCAATCCCACCTGATGGTAAGCGGAGATGCAATCATTGATGGTCAGGCGCACTAGTTTATTAAGAGCCTATTCACTCTAGCCTTGAAAACACCTAAATTATAGTTGGACGGGAAGACCGCAGCAGGCAAATTGTTCCAGTCATTCGATGTACCCCAATTAGCACGCCTTTCCACTGAGTCCAAAGCTGCTAGATGGCATTTTCAGCATTATCAGGGCTTCAGAGAAAGGAACCTCCTAACAATACGAGCCGTGTCCAAGAGTACCGCTTTCTAAATCAAGCCCTTGATCCAGCCAAATTTTATTATTATGATTTTACTTTTTCTAACTAATAAACAAAATTCTCGTGTCACAGTGTCTGTCATCGAACTCGTCTGAAACGGCTTGACCGATTTTTAAAAAATTTAGTATATTAGCATCATAGGCTATTTTTCACCCTCCTACCCTCTCTCTTCATTTTTTCCTTGATAATTTATATCACAGAACAACGTTTGCCAAGTCAGCTAGTTAAATTATTGTATTTGCATGAATAAAATGAATTAAACTAATTATTTATATGACTTTTTTACATATTTATCTATGTACCTTATCTATCTACACACAAAAAACGAAAAGAACAAATAATAATAATATTATTCTGCAACTGATAAACATACTATGTATTCCTAAATACATATATTAATTAAATAACACCCAGACACAGAACAAATGATCGTGCTCATCACATAAACATTTGTCCTGGGTGGGAATCGAACCCACGACTGCATAGCAGTCAGGGCCACTAACCACTAGACCAACAGGCCAGTCGAAATACAGATAGAAGAAAGAGCACTAAGATAAAAAAAGGCAAAGGCATATTTAAAAAAAAACTTCTTCCAGCAGACCTGCGGCCGACGAGCAATGGGTGGGAAGTCTTCCACCCATCTGGTAAGGACCACGCCTGTTGACGACCGTAGTGTTCCACGCGCACCTCAAAGAGATGTCCGCGAAACTGAAGGGGCCCAGTAGGGCCGATTCCTGCCTAGCTGAGGGATTCTTTTAAAGAGTCACCGCGAACCTGGAATGCAGAGGGCAACTGAAGGAACATAGGTGGATTTTTTATCAGTAAAAGTTTATCACGCCCTATCTGGAAAAGCAGTGGCGTAGCTAAGTGACCAACGGCCCTGGAGCGAAATTAAACTATGACCTTTTTTTTTCATTGGAAATCGTCAAATAACCTCTCCTGCCCTAGGTGGAGTGAGAGGGAGAGGCAACCTATTTTATTTAAATTTCGAAGATGGGAGAATTTTTCGGCAGTTCAATAAATTGCTAATCAGGTTTTGAGAGCCCCCGAGCATGGTGGCCCCGGGGCACTGCCCCACCTAGCCCGTCAGTAGCTTCGCCAGTGGGAGAAGTTATCCAGTAGCGAAGCTAGGCGTGAGCGAAGTGGCGGCTAGCTACACAGCTTCGCACCCAAAGGAGCCTCGCGTGTGCGAGAGCTCTTTAACAACAAGGGTTTTGTTTTATAATTCAAAAGCTAGCAACGATGTGGTTGAACACTGGATTGCGACAGTCGCCTTCTCGATTCGGAATTTATAAAAAAAGGCCTCGCTGATGCGCCTTCACCCCCGTCGAAATTTCTCCACGCAACGCCTCTGAAGTTATCTAATGTTTTCCTACCTCCAAGGTTTTCACAAATACAAAAGCTCAAAACTCAAAGCTTACTTTAAACGAACTCGAAACAGCACATTCACTTCAACAAAATCACCCTAAAATCCAAAATCTCACTTACGAAAATCGATATTGCCATTCCCGAGATGAGTTCACAATACAAACACATTAACATCCTTACACAAAGAGAATTAATATTCCCATTCTCGATACTTTTCCCCCGGAACCGGATACAGGGAGGAAGCCGGAAACGGCCCGGAAGCGGCTGACCGGCCGGAAGTGATGGAGACGTCTTATTGATTGCGGCTAATCTATTTTATTGTCTGGAGATGGTTATGATGAAGAGATTTTTTGAATTCTCTACTACAGCCTAACACCCATCATTATCATCATCATCATTTCAGCCGAAAGACGTCCACTGTTGGACATAGGCCTCCCCCAAATGCCGCCACAATGACCGGTCCTGTGCGTCTCGCATCCAGGTTTTAGGGGGGAATTCGTCCCCCCTAACACCCATATTCTGTGACCTTTAGAAAGAAATTTATTCAGAAGTCCTAAAGGTCAACCAAGGTAAGGTTGACTGGTAGAAACTGCCTAAGGCATTAAGTCCGTCGCTGTACGTTTGTGCATAAAGTATTAAATAAATAAGTCCTAAGTTAAAAACTATTTCTTTTTTCTAGGGTTCCGGTATCCAAAAGGTACAAACGAGACCCCTATTACTAAGAATCCGCTGTCCGTCGGTCTGTCACCAGGCTATATCTCATGAACCGTGATAGCTAGTCAGTTTTTTCACAGATGACGTTATAACAACAAATACTAAAAACAGAATAAAATAAATTGTTTAAAAAAAAGTTATGTAGGTAAGGTATGGGAACCTTTGTGCGAGAGTCCCACTTGCACTTGGCCAGGTTTTTCTAAATTGGGTAGTCATGAAATGACTTCTCCCGCTCTAGGGTAAAGCGAGACGGCGTGTCAGACTTTTACTGACTAAACTGCTTGGTCACAAAATTAGGGATGTCCCTCACACACACTACACCGGACAAGCCGCTACGTAGTCAAAATAATAATACTACATTCTATTTCAAAAATATCTGTTATTTATTTATTGTGCACACCTACCACAGTGTTGTCTTTTTTACCCAATGGTTGACTGGTAGAGAATGCTTTGTGGCATTAAGTCCGCCTATGTACCACCACTGTACATGAAGTTTAAATAAATAAATAAACAAATAAATAAATAATAATCAATGGTCCGGTGTAGTAGTAGCTACTTTAGTAGTAACTACCCTACACCGGACAAGCCGCTAGGTAGTCAAAATACAAATGTCAAAACTGGCCTTTTATTTTTTGACAACTATAGTCCCAGTAGTTTCGGGTGTGAGTTGATATATTATGTCATTCAATCAGTTTCTCCTTTTATATATATAAATTAAGCCATTATACTCAAAGCCCTTACTATTTTTAAAATTCCCCGTCTTTCCAAACATCACGCTACACTATTTCGGTGATAGATTCGTGTCACCAGGCGCCACTCGTGTGCGGTCGCCCTTTGTTTTTTTGCTCGTAAATGCTTCACATTCCGATGTAGTGATAATGCTAATTGGGAGATGACATCTTTGTTCGGATGCTGCGAATTTTTGGAGGTCTATTAGCTGAAAATGTGCTTTATAAAATTTAATAGGTAGAATAAAAAAAAAAGTTAATTTTAATTATTTTCGTAGTGCAGTGGTGGCCGAGTGGTAACGGCCCCGACTTACGAGTTGTAGGTCGCAGGTTCAAACCCAGTCAGGCGCATTACTTTGTATTCCTAATTTATTTCATCACCACTCTCCTCAAAACGGTGAAGGAAAACATCGTGAGGGTACCGGCATGTCCTAGAACCAAAAAATTCGAAGATATGTGACATTCACCAACCCGCACTGGGCCCGCGTGGTGGATTACGGACCATTCCCTCTCCTAGAGTGGTGGCCTGAGTCCCAGCAGTGGGAACATTAAAAGGCTGATTACGCTATGCTTTATTTTCGACTGGCCTATGGGTCTAGTAATTCTGTATAGTATAGTAATAGTAATAGTCATCGGGGTAGATAAAATCGTTACTCTAATTAATTCCGATGACATTTTTAATTTTAAAAGAAATTTATTCTTTTTTTTTAAATAAAAATGTTAGAATAACGATTTTATACAGTTTAAATTAAAAAACCTAATATTAAATAAAATAGGAAAATTCCGATGAAAAATTCCACCACCAGTCCAAAATCATGTACTGGATCCATGGTATTCGTTTGTGCGTCGATATCAGACACCCTGTATGAAGAGTGACTATGAGTTCATTGGCAATTTTTCAGGAAGTTTTTTTTATATTACATAGTCAGATTCATATAATCTAACTGACACATGCTTCGGTAACTATTTGAGAAGTATAAACACACGTGTGGTAGCTTTATGAGCGTTTGTATGTGTGTGTATGATGTTAATTGACTGTAGTAGGAACTAATGTAATTAGTACAATTTGACGCGCCAGTTTGTGAGAGAGATGTTGAACAATTCGAAGTACCATGATCAGTAGAGAAAACCATTTTTAGGGTTCCGTACCTCAAAAGGAAAAAACGGAACGATTATAGGATCACTTTGTTGTCCGTCTGCCTGTCAAGACCCTTTATCTCGAGAACGCATGAAGGTATCGAGTTGAAATTAAAACCATATAATCAAGTCAGCGGTCCCTTGAATCTGTGAAAAAGATCAAACTTTTGATTTAATAAAGAGGTATGGTTTATATGTCGCAAAAAATGTATAATACGACACTCTCAAGTGAATTCATAGAGTACTCCCGTTGACCTAGAATCATAGAATTTGGCATGGAGCCAGGTCTTATAGCACAAGTATAGGAAAAAATCTGAAAACTGTAAATTTGTAGGTAAGAAACAAAAAAAACTTATTATGCGAATCGGAAAAAACCTTTGTAACTCAATTCGGAAAATGAACTGTTTTCATAGGTATGTTTGTACGGAACCGTCAGTGCGCGAGGCCGTCTTGCTCTTGCCTGGTTTTTTTTTAAATTATCTTTCTTGGTAAATGATACCTATGCATGTAAAAACGTGCATTTTAACTATTGTCATTCCCTAGAAAAGGTTAAATCGGTAACTTATTAGTACCATAGGATAATATAGGCTTTTGCATATGCAAAGCCGATTTGAACAATAGCCCATTTATCAACCATTGGCTGTGCCCTGCATTTTTAACTGCGTCCCATGCCCGTACGGGCTATTCAACACTAATAGAATTTTTCAATTTACACCTGTAGTTCCTGAAATTAGCGCGTTTAAACAAACAAACTCTTCAACTTTATAATATGTATTAATAAAAAATATATTTTTACCAGACTGGACCTTTATTTGGTTTAAGTCTTCAAACCTGAACAGTTCTGAGTTTTTCGCAGTATCTTTGTGTAGTTTATCAACCGAAAAGTTAATTTGAATAGGTACGGAACCTCTCATTCTCACACCGCTCCACTTGGCCAATCTTTTCCAATTTGATACGCTAACAAGACATACATTGTGCGGTCTGTTTTAAACGATTTGGTTAACAACATAGGCCAATAGGTGCCCGGGACGACTGAATCTGTCAAAACATATAGAAAGAAAGAAAGAAAATCACGTTTGTTGTATGGGAACCCCCTTAAATGTTTATTTTATTGTTTTTTAGTATTTGTTGTTATAGCGGCAACAGAAATACATCATCTGTGAAAATGTCTGCTATCTATCATCCCGTTTTACCCTTTGGGTACGGAACCCTAAAAATGAAGAAAGATAAAAAAAGAAAGAAAATTTTATGCTAGTTTATTAAACTACTATTACCTATAGTATTATATACGACTATAGTATATAGTCATTTTTCTATGTCATGTCATGTCATGTCGGCCTTATAATGTTCCCACTGTTGGGACTCAGGCCTCCTCTCTAGGAGAGGGATTTTTTTTTCTCCATTTTTCTATAATTATACGTTTTTTTTAATATACTCGCATGATGTATATTATGAGTTTGTGTTGTGGTACTTTCGTGGAATACTGTCGGCATTGCCCCCCTTTGTGGTCGTGCTTATCCTTTACCCAAGGTACAACTTACAAAATTAGAATACAGTAAAAGTAGTAGGTAGCTACTTGGCGGCCAAAATAAGTTCTACAGCACTTCTGAAAATAACGAGAAGACGAGAAGTGAGATAAAATGACACAACCTTTCACAAAAGCGAAAATCATACACCAAAATTCAACAATATTTCTATCTAAAATCTAAATTATAATCTGAAACATCTCACTCAAGATCAAAATGGCGCCAACGAAGTGTTAAACGCGCCCATATTTTGACAAAAGAGGTTTTAAAGTTTTTTTTTTCGATGACAAAGGTATCTCGGCATTCAGCTTTGTCGGTGACACGTTATTGTGTCATTTATATATTTTTTTCACCTTTTTTTTCTAATATCGATGTAATTTGTAATATGTAGTTTTATTGAAAAGGTCTTAGTGATTTGCGCTTTTCGGGAGTGGTTTGGGCTTTTTGGCAGTTGTTGATGTCGGTTGAATAATTTTTAAAGGCCTTCGCTTCTATCTTCATCAAATGGAGGTGAGCTTCGCAATATGGCTGTTACAGAATTTTTTTTTTCAGTAGATATATGAAGTGTGATTATGAGTTCATTGGCAATTTTTTAGAAAGTGTTTTTCTTTTTTTGCTTCGCACTGTTTGTGCGTTTAGCCAGTGTAAAGTTTGGAAAGTATAGCATAGCATAGTCGGCCTTATAATGTTCTCACTGTTGGGACTCAGGCCTCCTCTCTAGGAGAGGGAAAGGGCCGTAATCCACCACGCGGGCCCAGTACGGGTTGGTAGATATCACATGTCTTCGAATTTTTGGTTCTAGGACATGCCAGTTTCCTCACGATGTTTTCCTTCACCGTTTTGAGAGCAGTGGTGATGAAATAAATTACAAAAAGTAATGCGCCTGGCTGGGTTTGAACCCGCGATCTACAATTTGTAAGTCGCGGGTTCTAATATTTTTACAGGATTTGACAGCAAACGTATCGGGTCAGCCTTCTCGGTAAGCTTCAAAGATACAGCTTCGCTGTGGTAGTCAATACAACAAACATTTTAGATCCATTTTACCGAAATCGCGCCTATTTCAATGATATCACATATTGTCCAGTTGCGCTGACACTTGAGATACAAAACTACACCAATTTTACTTTTTTTTTTCGTTGGGAAAATCATCTTATGACATCCCGCGCTCCTCCCAAGAGCGGGGGATAGCAGGAGATAAAGTCAGACTTTTATTGACTAAAAACTCACTCCTGTTCCTTACAGAATCAGACCCTTGGCCCCAATAGACTTCGACCCTGCTGGGCCCCTACGGTTTGCTGACATTTCTTTGAGGCGTGCCTGGAACAGTACACGCTGTTGACGACTTGGGTTCGATCCGGACGGTTACCGGACGGTCGGACGGCAAGCTTTTCATTGCTCGCCGTCCGCAAACCCGCGCCCTACGGTGGCAGGAAATCGGGATCGGAATCCCGGCGGCGATTGGGGCGTGAGGACCATTGGCTCACGCGTGCGGCCTCCTCCTTTGCTAGCATTACAGCTTCGCAGAACGAGGCGACCGCCTGCCACTTCTCCTCGCTCCGGACCATGGCCTGTACCAATGCCCGGCGCGAGAGATCACTGCCGCCGATCGCCCCCATGAGGACACGGCGTTGCTAACGGTGGAGCAAACAGTGGAGGTTTGCCCCAACTGGGCTGAGTTGAGGCAAACCTCCACCGTTTGCTCCACCGTGTCCTCCGGGCACGCCAATTTTACATCACAATATCCACTAGGAATCAATTTGCGAATAATGAAAACAGCCACTGAACTCCACTCGAAGAACTCCCACCAAAAACCAGGAATTTATTCAACTGGCTACTACTTTTAAAATTTTGTTCCGGTTTGTAGATGGACAGGGAGAGGGAGGCCAAAGAAAAGATGGATAGATTGTGTGAGGAGAGATATGAAAGAAAAGGGAGTTAGTGATAGTGTGACGGGTGACAGGATAGAATGGAAGAAAACAACGTGTTGCGCCGTCTCAATTAATATGGGATAAGGGCAGGAAGAAGAAGTACTGGTTACCACATTGGTCTAGTGTTCACAAACGCTACAGTTTAGCACGAAGCCCGGGTCGGGTAAGGTTTTTGTGGGTTTTTTTCAACTGGATATTCTCAATATTTTTGAAGGGGGCAATCATCAAACAATTTCTCGCGCATTAGCGTGGAATGAAAAGGTGTATAGGACTTTTACGGACTAAAACCCACCTGTGTCCTTCAGTTGCCCTTTGCGTTCTAGATCACGGTCAGTCTTTCAAACGCTCTACTGGGTCCCTTAAGTTTTGCTGACATTTCTTTAAGGCGCGCGTGGAACAATACATGCTGTCGTCGGCTCGGTCGCGGTCCTTACTGGACTCGGACGGCAAGGTACCCATTGCTCGTCGTTAGCAAGCCCGCGCCTACGATGGCTGCAAATTGCCCTGCGACTCCTGACAACTTAGTAATAACCTGAAGTCTGTACTATTGTACGGATGGTGCCAATATTTTAGAACCCTACCACAAGCTTTTATGCGATCCATTTGACAACCTAAACTGAGCTGTTAAAGGGATGGAGCGCATAGGGTGCATAGCTCCATCTATCTTTCTCGCTCATTTTAACGACATTTTAACACGTCGTGTTAAGGTCCCAGCCCCCTTAGTCAAGTTACAACTGTTTCGTTTCGATTCTCTTTTCGTCGATCGCCTCGAGTAGGCCACGCCTCCGATTCTTTTATTCTGACGTCATTATAATGCTCAGTCACGCGGTCAGAACAAAGGAATAGGAGACGTGGCCGACTCGAGGCGATCAACGAAAAGAGAATCGAAACGAAACGGTTGTAACTTGGCAAGGGCGGCAGGTCCCATAAAATTTCTAACATATTCATGAATGAAAGTATTTTTACCCCCTAAAAGAACTGTGACTTAATTCAAACTTATTCGTCAATCTTCGTAAATCTCCGTCGTCTTTCGGCTCTACCGACTGTCCTCGAAGCACCCCGAAGGCATTAAGTTGGAAGTCGCATCACGCATTAGGCGGCGTACAAAGGTACGGATTTTACGCTCGCCGCTGATGCGATTAGTGGCAAATCTGATGCCGCCCTTACAGTGTTACAGTTGTTGCGATGCTTACAAAAAATATTGTTTATTGTTGCGCACATTTGTTGCTCATTTTGTTGTTGTTTGGTTTCTGTTGTCGGCAGCGTGACAAGTTTTAAGTAGGTTTTAAATAAAATGTGTAATGTTCAAAAAAAAATATCTACACAGCTTATTTTTTGTTAAGTAATTTGTTTGTTCTTTTCTATGGTTTGTTTGTATGAGACATCTAATACTAAGAAGGTAACAGATATCTAAAGATGTTTAAAATGCTTTTTTTTTTAAATTGGTATAAACCAGTGCTTGACTGCGATCCCACCTGATGGTAAGCAGAGATGCAATCATTGATGGTCAGGCTCACTAGTTTATTAAGAGCCTATTCGCTTGAAGAAGAAATGAGAGATGAGATGTTTAAAATGTTTGAGAGATATGTTCTCTCTCTATAATTCAAAGGTTTGCTGGGAGAAAACTCATTGCTGAGTTAAGCTCGCCTTTGTACATGAACTGTCTGTATCTCAATATATGATGTTATGGGGCCACGGGTAGTGTGAAAGCGGAACCCGGGGCCCTGGGACGAAGGCAACGAAGGAACAGAAGTGGGTTTTTAGTCAGTAAGAGTCTGACACTATCTCCCGCTCCGCCCAAGAGCGGGGATGTCATTAGGATGATTTTCCCACCCAATAAAAAAAAAAATATATGATGTTATGTTTTTGTGTACAATAAAGAATTAAGAATCATTTTCTGTGAACATAACCAACCCATAATAAATATATGAAGATGATAGTATTTATAGGATGTTGACGATTACGTTATCCTGGGACAAACGGTCTAGTTAGATACATAGGTCTAATTTCGAGAAAGAGGTCAATTGTCAAAGACAACTCGGTTGGGCAGCGTTCGGGAAGCTGCGCGGTATCTTCTCATCCGACTTACCACAGTGTCTCAAGACAAAAGTCTATAACCAGTGCGTGTTGCCAGTGATGTCATACGGCTCTGAAACGTGGTCGCCCACAATAGGCTTTATCAGAAGGCTTAAAGGCACCCAAAGGGTAATAGAGAGTGCTATGCTCAGAATTTCCAAGGTTACCGACATAATCCGAAGAATTGTCAAACTTAAGTGGCAGTGGGCAGGGCACGTGGCTCGCAGAACAGATGGTCGATTGGGACGAAAGGTTCTGGAGTGGCGACCGTGCACCAGAAGACACTGCGTTGGAAGGCCTCCCACAAGGTTGACCAACGACCTGGTGAAGGTCACGGCAAATCGATGGATGCGAGACACGCAGGACCGGTCATTGTGGCGAAACTTGGGGGAGGTCTATTTCTAGCCGTGGACGTATTTGTGATAATGATGATGATGATTTGTTTACATGACTTGTTGACGTCATAATCAAAGAAAAACGTGGCATCCAGCGTTTTCGTGAAATTACGCGTGAAAATGTAAAATTTCAATGCGTTTTCATGGCATAAGTTTTTAGAGTTCCGTACCTCAAAAGGAGAAACGGAACCCTTATAGGTCTGTCTGTCTGTCAAGACCCTTTATATCGAGAACGCGTGGTCGTATTGAGTTGGAAATTAAAACCATATAATCAAGTTTGCGGTCTCTTGAAACTGAGAAAAAACATCAAATTTCTAAGTTAACAAAAAAAAGAGGTACGGCCGTTTATGTCGCAAAAAACGTATATTTCGACACTCTCAAGGAAATCAAAATTCATAGGGTACTTCCCGTTGACCCAGAATCCTGAAATTTTGCATAAAGCAAGATCTTATAGCACAGGTATAGCAATAAAACTGAAAACTGTAAATTTGTTGTTACGTCAAAACAAAAAAAATAACTGCGATTTGGAAAAATCTTCGAGACTCCATTCGGGAACTGAACTGTTTACATAGGTAAGTTTGTACGAAACCCTGAGAACACGAGTTCGACTCGCACTTGCCCAGTTTTTAAATAGTTTATTAGCCTCTTAAGATCAAATCGAGACACTTTTCAAAAATAGGTATCCCTATCTATATAAATATAAAAAGAGAAACTGACTGACTGACATATCAACGCACACCCGAAACTACTAGGACTAGCTGCGTGAAATTTTGCACAAGGTTTCCTTTTATGACGTAGGCGAGCACTAAGAGAGGATTTCCCGAAATTCCAGCTTATGGGGAAGAAATTTATTTATTTAGTACATGGAGGACTTACAGCTAATAAAACCAGACAAAAATAGAAAACAATAATCATTGGAAAGCCAATTACAAGTCCTCACGTATAGACATTAGAATAAATTAAAATATAGTGTGAGCACAAAAAAAAACCTTCGCTTTTTAGTTAAGTAGGATACAGCATAAATAAATGGGGTCTAAAGCTTGTATGAAGAAACCTATCTTCACGCGAGCGAAGCCGCTGATAGAAACATCCCGTTTGTTCACAAAATGACATAATTTTCTACACAATGACGCAACTTTTTGTTAAAAAAAGACATTCTCCATCTTCCAGTGAGTTTTACAAACAAAACCAGTGCCGTGTAACATGACAGCTGACTGTCATAGAGCCACATCTGACTAACACGAGCTCTTAACGCGATCCATTTGACGACCTAAACTGAACAGTTAAAGGGATGGAGCTATACAGAGTGTAAAGCTCCATCCCTCTTTCTCGCTCGCACGACTGACGTTTTATCATTTCATGTTAAGGCCCCTCGTCATGGAACAGCTCAACAGCTTCTGTCGGCTGTCGCGTCGCACGCAGCAGTGCGTAAGCTCTCTCTTTAGTAAGTATGTAAGTACGGTAGTCGCTTTTGTACGCACTGGGACGTTTGGATGCGGTGTTTTTCTGGTCAAGCTCGTTTTTAAAACGCCAGTATAGATTTCTCATATGTTTCTGTTTATTTTAACGTTTCGAATACCGTAATTAGAGACACAATAGAAAGACAATGAGAGAGCGAACGCCAGAATTCAGTTAGGGTTTAATGAATTAAGGACAACCAGCAAAGCATACACCATTATATATGTTAAAGATTCAGTATTTTATACATTTTATAGTGTATCCTTAATTAAAGGCTGCATCAGACACAGGAGTTAAGAACTAACGTAATGTATCGAGCTTGCCTTCTTATTAAGCTCCACTGAGTTAGTCAATACTACGATAAAATTCTCAGCTCTATATTACCGAAATCGTGCCTCTTTGACTGCACATATTATCCATTTATTAATATAGTTTTGTGCCTTGTGCTGTACCAAATAAATTATTTTTCTTTCTTTCTTTCTTTCAGTTATATAAACACATAAGATGCAAAACTACACCAATTTAAATCACAATATCCACTAGAAATCAATTTGTGAATAGGTAATTGAAACAGCCACCGAACTTCACTCAAAAAATTCCGTTAAAATTCAAAATCTGCAGCGTTTCATCAGCCGCAGTGCGTACAAAAGAGGATTACGCACCCGACCCGCCGTAGTGGCTGTAAGTGATAATCGCCTTTGCCTCATTTTTTTTATTGTTAATTCGTGTGTGGAATTCCTATGCGCGTTTGAATTCAGTCGACCGGAAAATGATAATGGCCTCTACGTTGATACGAACACTGAAGTATTTTTTGCTATTCATTGAAGGTTTTTTTATACCGTTGAAGAAGAATTTTCTTATAAAAGGAGCAATGTATATTGTGCAGTGGTTGTGTATGTTATGTAATCTTTATTTATTTGGACAGCAATGGCTGGATTTTCTTGAGATTAAAGCGACTATGTGTTTGGGTCAGTTTGGCCTTTTAGTTCGGGGGCTGGGTGGAATATTTAGTAGGTATAGATATCAGCACGGATCTTGAGCGCTGACTTCTACAGTTCTACTTGCGCAGAAGCACGCAGAAGTGAAATATCGGGTCTCTTTAGTGGTATGAAGAGAGATGCGGGGGCGGGGAGTGAAATCCTTGTACGGTGATTGGCTCGCCGATATTGTACGATGCGCAAAACGATCCCCGCTCTTTCACCGAGCGCTCAAGATTCGTGCCGCTATCTATAACAGGATTTTTTTCAGATCAGTTGTGGCCGAGTAGAGCAACGGTAGCCGAGTGATAACGGCCCCGATTTACGAGTTCTAGGTCACCGGTTCAAACCCAACCAGGCGCCTCCAATTCCTTTATTCTGACGCCATCTCAACGCTTAGTCACGTGGTCAGAACAAAGGAATCGGAGACGTGGTCAACTCGAGGCAATCGACGAAAGAAAATCGAAACGAAACAGTCGTAACTTGGCTAGGCCTGCAGCTCTATGGTATTATAGTAATGCATTGTCAATATAGTATACCTATGTATACCAAGTCCGATCGGTTAAGGGAGTTACATACATGCATACGTAATTAGCCTTATAATGTTCCCACTGCTGGGACTCAGGCCTTCTCTCTAGGAGAGGCCGCTGGGCCATCCCGCACTGGGCCGCTCCACCACGCGGGCCCAGTGCGGGATGGTCGATGTCACATGTCTTCGAATTTTTCGTTCTAGGACATACCGGTTTCCTTACGATATTTTTCTTCACCGTTTTGAGTCACTTGAACAATTCCATTAATTGTAGCAAACGTTTTGGTAACACATTCATAGTGCGTACAGCTAAGGACTGGAATTACTTGCCGGAATCTGTGTTTCCTGATGGCTACAACTCTGGAATCTTTAAGTCAAGAGTAAACAGGTTACTTCTAGGTGAGCGCGCTCCATCGTCGACCGCATCATCGCTTTCCATCAGGTGAGATAGCGGTAAAGCGCGAACCTATCAAGAATTTAAAAAAATTGTTTGATTTTTTCAAAAACAAAACATGTCATCATCACTCCCATGGAACTCCAGTATTACAAATAATCTTGTAATTAAAGAAACCACAGTACAAAGCCTCAACCTCAGAAATAACAATAAAACTAAATCACGGGACAGACGGACGGACGACATTCCTGCGTGGCGACGCACTTATCTGCCAAATAAATTTAACTGGCCCTTACCCGCCGGTATCTATGTAGGCATAATAAAACTAAAGCATTGGCTGTATGCCTTCAGAGTTACAAATCGTGGTTGAGGAATAGGTTGGTGCATAAAGCATAAGCATAATCAGCCTTTTTTTTAATTTTCCCACTGCTGGGACTCAGACCTCCTCTCTAGGAGAGGGTTTGGGCCGTAATCCACCACACGGGCCCAGTGCAAGTTGGTGAATGTCACATGTCTTTGAATTTTTGGTTCTAGGATATGCCTGTTTCCTCACGATGTTTTCCTTCCCGTTTTGAGAGTAGTGGTGATGAAATAAATTACACAAAATAATGCGCCCGGCTGGGTTTGAACCCGTGACCTACAACTCGTATGTCGGGGCCGTTACCACGCGGCCACCATGCTCTCCAAAGTAGAAAATGCCTAAGTATTATTAAAGGCATTAAATCCGCCTCTGTATTTTTGTGTGCTTAAAGAACTAAATAAATAAATAAATGTAGTTTTATTTTTTAATTTATTTCTTTAATAATATTTACATTGTATCGGAATCCTATAGGCACATACAATAAAACAAAGGTTATATTTTAGTCAGGAGTAGCCTTTAGTGTATATATATAGTTTTAATTAGTTAAGTGTTTATGTATATAATTTAGTATATGGATCGGTTTAGTAGTTTTTGCGCCAATTAATACCATCGCAAAATAAAAAAGGTAGTTAGAATTTCAATTTGAAACCTTTACTTTTGGCTCGCAATTAATTGTTTTCTACACTAGTGCGGAAAAGTGTGGGAGCTCGTCCCCGCCACAATTTATTATATTTATCGTATCAGGACGGGCGCTAAACGACCTCCACGAGTAGCCGATCAAACCCTTTATTCTTCTTCTTCTTCTTTTCGTGTCGATGTACTCCAACTAAATTTTTTCTGACCAGTATTTGGCAACCTCTACGGCTCTGTTATTGGCCTCGTATAGATCCTGAAAACTGCAGGTGGTTGTGCAGGATGGACAGCATAGCAAATGACGCATGTCCTGTGCAGCGGCTCCACACTGGCACTGTGTTAGAGATGGGTCGAGGAAGCCCCATTTGGCCAAATTGTTTTTACAACGGCCAACCTGGGTCCGCAGTCGGTTAAGAGATTTCCAGATTGGCCACTGCAATTCGTATCCAGGGGGGAGATGTTCTGACACCAAACCCTTTATTTATTTCTAGGTAAGTCTTTTGAAAAACGTCGTTTGATACACATGGAAGTTTTTCACTGCAGCAGACGATTCTCTTTGAGCAGACGGCTCCCTCCCATAATACCTCGCCTGCGACTCGGTCGAATTCCTCCTCGGTCGCAATGACAAACTTTCTCCACTTGTATCAAAAATTACTTGTATCATAATCAGTTCAATGGACTGATAAATCTGCAGCATGACTAACAACAACTTCTTGAACCAGCCTTGAACCCAACTACACAGTTTACGTTTACTTTACATTACTTTACATCGAATAAATACTATTCTATTCTATTCTATTCTATTACTGTATTCAAATTACAAATCATAACCTCGCTCCGCGCCACCGGACAAGCACTATCAAAACATAAAGATAAAAGTGTGTTTACAAAACGGCCGACTAAGTGTGCGCCTAGCGTTATCAAGGATCGTGTAGTGTGCGGCCTTCCTTATCAAACTGATATATTAAACCAACTTACACATCAACTTGCCAAACAAAATTGGTCTTTATAGCAAGTGCTGTAGGGTGCTACGAAAATGCAAAGTGAGTTGGTCATTCTTTAATATTATGCGTTGTGTACGTATGTTGTTCAGATGCATGTTTTCGAGATATGTGGAGTTTATGTGATTTGGTGTGTATGGAGTTTGATTCCTGTGTTGGGGATAAATATACTAATATATATTTACGCGGGCAAAACCACTGGTAGCAAGTAGTTCATAAATCCATATAATTATAAACAAGTGCGAGTTGGACTCGCGCTCTGAAGATTCCGTATAAAATTACCCATGAAAAAAAGGTTTTTTTATGATGTTACCACAAATTTACAGTTTTCCGATTTTTTCCTATACTTTTGCTATGAGACCTTGCTTCATACCAAAATTCAGGACTCTATATCAATGGGAAGTACGCTATGAATTTTGATTCCCTTGAGAGTGTCGAAATATATGTTTTTTGAGACTTAAACGGCCGTATCTTTTTTTTTGTAAATTTAGAAATTTTATTTTTTCACAATTTCAAGAAACCGCAGACTTCAGTATATGGATTTAATTTCAACTCGATATCTCCACGTTTTCCCGAGATAAAGAGTGTTAACAGACAGACAGACGGACAATAAGGTGATCCTATAAGGGTTCCATTTTTGGAACTAATGAGAGTAAGAATATGATATTTTGTACAAGGCTTCCCTATTGTGACGTAATCAAGCATTGAGAAGATGGCCCAAAATACTTGAAACTTAATAGTAAACCTAGATGATATAGGTTGTCATTAATAGTTCAAAACTTAGAATAGAATAGAATAGAATAGAATAGAATAGAATAGAATAGAATAGAATAGAATAGAATAGAATAGAATAGAATAGAATAGAATAGAATAGATTAGAAATACTTTTATTCGAGACAGACACAGCACAACGTAAAAAAGTAAAAAAGAACAAAAGTACTGAGTGCGCCGAGCGTGCCCGCACCGAAAGGGTGACCAGCTCAGCATTTGCTGGGCGTTAGACACCCAGCGCTGGTTTTCAGTTGGCACCCCACAGTGACGCACGGACGACGGTAAACTTACTTCCCTCAAAAGATGGTTCAGGAGCTGATATAGTTTTATGAAAACACTCTCGGGCATGTCCTAATTAGTAATCACTACGGATTATGAGATTTATTCCGTTAAGGTGGAATAAAAAAAATAAATTTTTATATGAACTACATAATCAACAGAGTTCCTGCGTAATTAGCAGACTAACGGTCAAGCATACGGTTAAGTTATACTTAAAACTGGTACTTTTTTTTCTGTATGTGGTTAAATGGTGTAATTGGCTTCGGCCGTTCTGTTTATATTGAATAAATAAATAAATAAAAAAAATTGTTTGATTAAAACAAGCGAATTCATTGTAATGAACCTAATAAAATAATAATCTAAAGTTTGATGGCATATTTATTTTAGAGCACCCCGACACTGACAGGTTAGGTTAGAAGGCTAAAGCGAAGCGAAGCAGAGCTCTCGCTTTGGCCTTCGTGCTTATTTTTTTTAAAACCATCACACTTAATAATTGAAGGTAATTTTCAGATTACCAAGTTAATGTGCGTATTAACTTAATCCACATTCTCTAAGATTCAAGCATTTTATTTCAAATAAACCATTTACAGGCACTTTTGAAATGTCAAGAAACCCCATGGATACTCGTTTCAATCATGTTGTGGATTACAAATATCTCGGTTAAATGTTTCTTGTCGCTACTATCATTTATTTATTTACAAGCACTTGTACAATGTTACAGAGGATGTCCAAGGCGTTGTACAGTAGAAACTTACAAACTAAAAAAATACATTTAATAAAAACAATAATACCCTAATAACAAATCCATACACATTGAAGAAAAAAAAAAACTAACTAACTAACGTATAATTTAGGAATAAAAAGAAAATAAATATACTTTATCAATCAGAACAAATGATCAATGTTAACTTATTTTTCATCCATCTTCTCACAAAACCTTAGACATTCACGACACACATCTATCCATCTCCCAGCAAACAAGTCACACTCCGGTGTTAGAGTCAGAAGCACAGTAGGCGCACGAAAAAGCGGCGAGTTAGCTCGTGACACTTCACGTCTGTGAGAAAGGATAAGCTAACAAGCGGTGTGTTCGCGGCCTTATCATGTGAGAGCAATGTAAAAAAAATAAAAATACAGACTAAATAGCAACTTCAAACGGTAACATATATATAATATGATCCATTATAATCACACCACGCAACTGCAGTAGTGCAGTAGCTCGATATAATGCAAGCGCCGCCGCGTCGTCGGCCGCCATCTTCAAGCACTTGACAAAATGTATAGAAGCTTTGTTCTCTACAACAACATATGCCTCCATGATTAAGTTTAAATCAGATACACTGAATATGTATGTCGTGAGAAAATATGAAATCTGGTTTGAGTATTGTCGTTCACTGAGCTTAGTGTTCTTGAACATTTGACATTATTTATTTATTAAAACTTTATGCACAAGTAGTAAACACTGTACAAAGGCGGACTTAATGCCTTAGGCATTTTCTACTAGTCGACCTTAGGGTGGTGCAGAAACAAAACATGGTAGGTGCAGCTTAATGGTGAAGAAATAGAAAAGAAATACAATAATAAATATATACTTAGATACATACACACAAATTAACAATTATTATTTAACGAATGACATTTTTATTTCAATTCTTCAAGTGACATTTATCAACTTTAGTATTTTTCTTATGTTATTTGATATGGTGAAATAAATAAAACTTAATTGTAGTACTAATTATAAATAAATTTCGAAAAGCTAAGCTTGTGATTTGCATGCATCAAGGTATAATATGGTTGGACTGTGATATAATTTCAATAACTTTATGTAATTACCCATATTAGCAATTAAATGATCACGAATTATGAATTATGAATTATGAGTTATGAATTATGAATTGGAATTATGAATTATGGATTACGAATTACGAATTATGAATTTTGAATTAGGAATTATGAATTGAATACTTTGGTTGATTTTAAATCTTTGGAGTATGTCACCAATGTTATTTGGCGTTGAAAAGGGATTGTTTCAAAAGCAGGTCGTCAGGTCACATTAGTAATTATTTTTGTGTAGTTATTGACTTAGTGATAGCGTGACGAATGACAGGACAGAATGGAAGAAAAAAACGTGTTGCGCCGACCCCAAATAAAACGGGACAAGGGCAGGAAGATGATGATTTATCTGAGGACCCTGAGGTCCTGGACTTTAAGAAGGCGAACGACAGCCGGAGCCAACTCACAGAGGCCCCTTAGACACTTCTTATGGAACGTGGTGCTCCATGGGTACTTATAAAATGTCAGAAGTTAGTGCACGGTTCCAATAGGTCGTTTCCTATGAAGAAAAACCGGCACAAAACACCATGGTTACTCTTTAAAATGTTTTTATTGATTTTACAATATTTCTATATTACAATACTAACTACTAACTAATACTTTTTAACACTTACACTCCCTCACACTCCACACAGATCGTGAGGAGATATTTGATGTTTTTTTTTTTTCAATTAATATGAAGTAATACATGACTGCAATCCCACCTGATGGTAAGCAGTGATGCAATCGTTGATGGTGAGGCGCACTAGTTTATTAAGAGCCTATTCACTCTAATCTTGAAGACACCTAAATTATAATCGGATGAGAAGACCGCAGCAGGCAAATTGTTCCAGTCCTTCGATGTACACCGTATAAACGTCGAGAAGAAATGATTTCGTCAGTAAAAAAGAAATGCGTTTAACAAAAAAAAAAACCTTAAAAATATCCACATTTTGCCATATGGCACTTGGTAGCTATCGTTAATGTAGTTGCTTTACCAATATTTACTTTATTTAGATAACTGGCCCACAATTACGTGATACGATAAACTTGTTTGCTGTATTTGTACACTCATCTATAAAACTGCGTTATCTCCGTGTATGGCCTTCCATTATGATAAGCCGTGAGGAGGAAAAAGCTTTGTTTTTCTAGAAAAAATGAATGATATTGTTTTTGTTCAAAATAATGGTTTTAGAATTAAGGTGAGTTAGTGTAGTCAGGTATCAAATCTGAGCTCTACCACTGATACTGGGGCCACGGTTAGTGTGAAAGCGAAACCCGGGGCCCTGGGACGAAGGCAACGAAGGAACAGGAGTGGGTTTTTAGTCAGTAAGTCTGACACTATCTCCCGTTCCGCTCAAGAGCGGGGGATGTCATAAGATGATTTTCCCTCCCAATAACAAAAAAAAAACTCTACCACTGAAGAAAATCGTGAAGGGTATCTAAGTTGAGTATTTTAAGTTAAAAATATCTCAAACCATACTTAAATTCCAAACTGTATCAGGCTTTCAGGCAACAGTAGAGATTGAGGAATAGCATAGTCGGCCTTATAATGTTCCCACTGTTGGGACTCGAGCCTCCTCTCTAGGAGAGTTAATGGGCCGTAATCCAGCTCGCGGACCCAGTGCGGGTTGGTGGGTGTCACATGTCTTCGGATTTTTGGTTCTAGGACAAGCCGCTTTCCTCACGATGTTTTCCTTCACCGTTTTGAGAGCAGTGGTGATGAAATAAATTACACAAAGTAATGCGTCTGGCTGGGTTTGAACCCGTGACCTACAACTCGTAAGTCGCGGCCATTACCACTCGGCCACCACTGCTCAGATTGAGGAATATTCAACTTCAAATCCTTAGATCAATAATCGGGGATAATCTAAAAATCATAGGAATTCCATCAATTCCTGCTGAATCTGTGTTTCCTGATAGCTACAACCTAGGGGTCTTTAAGTCAAGAGTAAATAGGTTACTTCTAGGCAAGCGTGCTCCATCGTCGGCCACATCATCGCTTACCATCGGGTGAGGTAGTCGTCAAACGCGAGCCTATAAATAATAATAATATAAAAAATGACATCGCGTGTCAAAAATTCCTCAGACATACACTTCTCTATCAAAATTAATGAAGTCGCCAACTTCCTGACGCCACATGGTCAACAAGTCAAAATATCCCAAGATGGTCCCTTCAGACAATTCTAAACCAAAAGTAATAAATCTTGAAGACACGCGCGACAAGTTTTTTTTCGTCTGCCATTTTGCCGACATACTTAAGACAAGAGATGAGAGAAAAAACATCGCAACTTGATGTTTCGAACCGGAAACTTAAAGATTTTTAAGTATTTAAGTGTTCTCTTAAAATAGAAGATGAGTTCTAGATCCTGTTGCTGATTTTTATGTATATTTCATCGGGAAATTGTAAATAACGTAAACTTTTAAAATATCACGAAAAATTGTAAACTATTTTTCTAAAAAGACAGGCCCTCTTGCCAAGTTTCCAACATAACTATGACCTCCTAGCCATGTTACAACCGTTTCGTTTCGATTCTCTTTTCGTTGATCGCCTCGAGTCGCCCACCTATTCCTTTGTTCTGATGTCATTTCAACGCTCAGTCACGTGGTTAGAACAAAGGAATAGGAGGCGTGGCCTACTCGAGGATCAACGAAATGAGAATCGAATCGAAACGGTTGTAACTTGGCTAGGAGGTCATAGTTATGTTGGAAACTAATGAATTTGGACACACAAAACGATTTTTTGATACTTTATCGAGAAAATATCATCTAATAAAGATTTATTAAAATCATACGGAGTCTACAATTTTCTGGTGACACACTCGTATACATTGCGAAAGAATAAAAAAAGAACCGGGCAAGCGCGAGTCGGACTCGTGCATTGAGGGTTCCGCACAAACTTATCTATGAAAACAGTTCAATTCCCGAATTGAGTTACTATAATTTTACAGTTTTCAGATTTTGCGGTCTTTCCGTCCAACTATAATTTAGATCGCCGCCGCCGATCGCCCCCACAAGGACAGGACGTTGCTCTGCTAGTAGATACATTACGATTCTACATTATTCTTCATTAAAAATGACACATCAACATTGCTGGAACCTACGTAATATCATTTAAAATTACAGACTATAGAAAATTCAATACCAATAAAGCACCGCACAACATTATAAAACACCAACCCTCCCTGTTAAAAATTGCAGCATCATCGCATATGCGCATATAGATTGCTAAAAAGCGATACATTTCAACTATATATTGATATTAATGATTGCTGATCTAGTTATGAATGTGGGCTAGTCATTGTGTTGGTGTATCAGCATTAACTATCTTTACTTCTTCTCGCTTCATCTTTAATTATAATATTTTTTTTTTTTTTTTTTGTATTTATTTTTGAATTATAATCAATAAAATTTATTGAATATTGAGATTTTAATTTTTTTGATTGCATATAATGATTTTAATTTCGATGAAGCCTGATAAAAGGATAAACCATGTCCTTCAATAGTAATACTATATTTTTTATCCCTTAAATATGTTCGCTTTCATTTGGTTCACCAGGGACAATTAACTACTTAATAAGTGATGAAATGAAGTTGTTGGGAACAGCTAGTATAATATAAATCTGATATTAAAGTACCAAGCATATCCGAGGCAAGGTGCTAAAATATTCCAACTCCTTTCGCTAGCTTTTGCATTAGCCTTCTTCAGTTTCCGAGCTTTTTCTTATAAGTCAACTAAGCTTAATCTATCTCTGTATGAATGGGCAAATGAAATTATGAAATAGTGCTGTTGGTGCCCACGAATATCTTTAGTAAGTGCATAGAACAGCCAAATCTAATGAAAATCGTAGTTCAATTCAATACTGATCTAAGTATACACTGACGTCACTGACCCTAATAATCTAGTCCGGGGATAGCAAACCCTTATATGAGACCGTGCAACTAAAAATATAAAAAAAAAATGTAGTCATTGCGCGCCGCCGACGAATCTTGGCTTTGTGATTTAATGAACTAATATTTAAATTAAATGCAATTAAGTTTTAATTAGCATCTCAAAATTCTTATATCGTAATGTTCACAGTAATTTGTTTGTTTAATTATATGTATAAAAACGACAATTGGAGCGATTACCAGTGTTTCAAATCTCCTATAAATCAATCACAACCTCTTTCACTGGCATGCCCTAATTAATTTGCCACGTGCTACCAGTCTACCACAGGCACGCGTGCTATAGGTTCGCCATCCCTGATCTAGTCTGTATTTTAAACAGCTCTACCAACTACACAATAGCCAATAACAAATAAGATTATTTATAATTTGCTTTTAGTAGATAATAGTTTTACAACAAAGCACTTGTTTTCGCTCTACCACCTTTTCAATAAACAATTGAATGGATATCAAAATGCACAACATTTTGCACAATGGTGCATATTACACGAATTACGGCGATATGTTTTGAATAGATTATAATATAATTAATATTTAAATGTGTTAAAAAATATTCATTTAGTTGTCAGTCAAATGCACCCCTTCATTGAAGCACCCCGTGTGTAGTGTGAGATACGTTTTGATCCATTGATTCTTTAATGGTCCTCTTATACGCATAAACTGTGATTTACTAACTTAAAAGGCTTCAAACGTTTTCTTTTTATTGAAAAAATATTGTTTTCATGGTTATGGTTATACAGAAAAATGAATGGTTAAATCTGGCCTACCGTCCAGATTTAACCATTCATTTTTCTGTGTAAAAGTACACTATGACAATCGTGCATTATTGTTATATTCTTACCGGTACTTCTATAAATTATTATATTTTATCAAATTAAATACTTAGTTTCAACACTTTTAATATTTAAACATAAGCAGTATCTCAGCGATAAAATTTCACATTGTACAACTGTGACTACAAAATATTTTCATTGCACTCTCCAAATATCAAGACTCGTCCCTCAGTAATAAAGCAATACTAGCCATGTGCACGGTCGGTCGCAGCGCGGCTCATTGCGCGCATTGTGATCACCCGTCATTATATTACGATTCATTCGGTTTCATTATTCAAATTATTTGAAAGTTTTCATTGAATTTGATCTTTTTAGGAGACCGTTAATTGTGAAACATATAGATTTTCTATTCATCATAGGTTTTACCAGAGGAAGTTAATTTTTATGGTTGGTTAAGTTGTAGATATTTGTTATATTTACTATTAGCACCTCATAATCACAATTATGCTGCCCTTCCACGGGCAGTGTGAAAGCGAAGCCCGGAGCCCCGGGATGAAGGCAAGGAGGGAACAGGAGTGGGTTTTTAGTCAATAAAAGTCTGACACTATCCAATGACAAATCCCGCTCCGCCCAAGAGCGGGATTTGTCATAAGATGATTTTCCCAGCTAAAAAAAATAAAAAAAATATGCTGCCCTTCTAACATTTTTTTTTGTCATCATACTCATCACAACATCTGTTTCCATAATTCTCGATTACAAATTTACTTTTAACACTTGTTGTGATATAAACAGCTATTGCAGAAGCCTAAATTCTGTCTACCACATTGAATTCGGCTCAAGTGTAACCAGGTACAGTTGCGGCTAAATATCAGTATTATCCTCAGATACCTTGAAAACAAGTTTCTGGACACTACGAAATATGTTGATAGATTTTTAAATGGTCAAATGCTGAATGAATGACAAAAACCCAGTGGAAAATTCACTTAGGTATTTTATGACATTAAATAGAAAAAAAAATCATAACTTAGGTAAAGGCAATGGTTTTATATACATTTCACACACGACAGGATATTACCACAACAAACCGACGACGCACCCCTAAAATAATTATCTAAAGTCATCATAAAAATCACCGCGACAATCACAGTAATTGTTTGCGTAAACTATTTCCTGATCAGCGTTTGATTAACTCACACACGTTAAATATACAAAAAAAGTCGTGTTTTTTTGTTATATTTCCCCGTTGTTTTCATTATCGTTATGGGAAAGTATTCCCCTGTTTATTTGGGCTTCACACCCATAGGTTTTTTGATTAAAATGTACTGTAATGGCGGGGAGTCCCACAGGGGTGAATCTTAGGTCGTTTCCGTTTCATTGTTCAGGTTTAGTTTCGTTTATCACTAAAATCTGGGCGCTGATTGCTTTTTGCATTTATAGTATTAATGTTAGTCCTAACTGACATCACCTGTTTGCTGCGTCACGCACGTCCGTATTAGACATAATTAAGAGAAGAAATTAAATCGTATGAACGAATGTAAGATTAGAGTGATCATAGAGATCTATCTGCTTATACTAGAAGCTTAGGTAGACAGATATAATTAGAAAAGAGCTTTGTTTAGTCAGGGGCTAACAATGAGCAAAAACTATCCTATAAGAATATGTTCGTATTCAACGTAAACGTTTAATGTTATCGACTATATTATTTATTTTGTTCTTTGAACTTTTTTTTTTCTCTGGACGCTTTTAACTGGCCCGCTTTCTTCATCATACTTTTATGTGTATAATTTCAATAAAATAAGAAATAAAATAAAATACATTAGTAACAAGTGAAGAGTGATATGAAAGAAAAGAAAGTTAGCTTATAGCGTATAGCTTGACGAGTGACAGTGCAAAATGGAAGAAAAAAACGTATTGCGCCGAACCCAAATAAAACGGGACAAGAGCAGGAAGATGATGATGACATTGGTAACAGTGTCTTAAAAAATATGTTAGTATTGCAGTATTCATAGTAACATTCAATAAAATAACAACATTATCAATAACAGCAATGTCATAAATTAAAATAAACAAAACAGAAATAAGAAAAAAAAATCTTACATGCAGTTGAACAAGCCTCTCCAGCACTGCAGAATCAATATTAACATTGTAATTAAAACTTTTTATTGATTTAAAAGAGTTTCTTGCCCATTCTTCTCAATAGAGATCTACGCTTCAGGCCGTCCGACCTTGACAATTCAAAAGTGCATGTAGTTTTTAGAGATTAGCATAACCCCAAACTACAATCACAAAAATTAACCCTACAGCCGTCATCAACGACACAAACATTTATAATAATATCGTCCTCATAAAAAACAAAATCCATACAATTAGCCAACGCCAGCTCATCCGTGACGGAAACATTACGGACGCGTGCAGCCACATATTGTCATCAGAAAATAAAATAAAATAACTTTTGGAACACCCCAACACTTCCGATGGCAGCTTTAGGGTTTGAAAGCGAGGGTTATTTGGAGTTTGATATGGAATTAGTGGTTCTGATATTGATATTGGTCTTTTGGGTGTAGAATTTTGGGATGGTGGAAGATGTCTTAGAAGCTTGGTAGATTTTGATTTTAATTTTGCATAATTCTCGAATGTATAAAAATACATACATAGTTCTATGAATACGAAGTTAGCATGAGAACGATGTACCTATTAAAAGAAGTTAGAAATCTGAAATACAGCGCAGGTCCGTAGGCGCGGGCTTGCGGACGGCGAGCAATAGGTAGATCGCCGTCCGACCGTCCGGTACCCGTCCGGACCAAGCCCAAGTCGTCGACGGAGCGTACTGTTCCACGCGCGACTCAAGGATATGTCAGCAAAACGTGGGGCCCCGCAGGGTCGAAGCCTACTGGGGCCAAGGGTCTGCTTCTGAAAGGAAGAATCGGCCCTAGTACGAAAGGCAACGAAGGAATAGGACTGGGTTTTTAATCAGTCAAAGTCTGACACTATCTCTTGCTCCGCCCAAGAGATGATGTCATTGGATGGTTTTAAAACCGAAAAAAGAAACAGCGCAGGTATTACAGTCTCTTCAATAGGTTCCAACTGTATAATATTTTTGTGCTCACTGCAATAAGAATTTCGATAAATGCTATTCTATTTTTAAAATTGATATCGTCGGTCATTACGAAAGCAAGCAACAAATTAACCTTGACTGTCTATGAACTTTATTGATTACTAACTTCTGCCAGCGCGTTTTTCGCCCACGTGTAGGTAGGTTTTTCCACACAAACTGGACCCTATCGTTTCATCTCATTGGGGGATGAATTTCGAAAAGTCCTTTCTTATTCTTTGCATAGTAGTGTGAAAGCGAAGCCCGGGGCCCCGAGATGTGGGCAAAGAAGGAAGGAGTGGGTAGACGCCCAAGAGCGGGATACGTTAGATGATTTTCCCACCTAAACAAAAAAAAAACTACCAACCACCATGCAAAGCCACAAGACCACTCAAGCTCACTCGTAAAAATAACAAGCTTTAAGCTCAAGAAATCATCCACCATTCTGACCCTATCATTTTCTATAACATTATTTATTACCTTGACAGCATTTTTTTCTTCACCATCACATACTTTAAATTCTTGCCTTGCCTATCTACCCTAAAAGCCCGTCGGGACATTAATCTAATCAACACAAAACTCTGTAATGAGTGGACGTGCGCCACGCGGCACGACGCGACGCGGTGCGAGCGGCGCGGCGCGTGCACCGTAATGTGGCTATTGTTGGTGTCACGGATGGGTGGGAGAGCGGTTTCTGTTTGGGTGGATTTTAGATATCGTTGGTGATAGTTTGAGGAGCTTTGGTAAGTGGTAGAAGGAAGTTGGAAAAGCAGAAAAGACTAAATAAACTTCTAGTCAGGCCTGTTGGTTTAGTGGTCAGTGGCTGCTATTCTGGTGACTACTATGCCGGAGGTCGTGGCTTCGAATCCCACTCAGATCAAATGTTTGTCATCATATCATTTGTTTTGTGTCTGGGTGTAATTTATCTATAATATGTATGTATTTAGAAATATATTAGAATTTGTATACCCGTACGAAGCCTTTTATAAAATGTGATATTCATCTACTAGGTATATTTATAAGAACCGAGCTGAGCAGGGTCCATGCCTGCTGGGGCCATGGGAAAAGGTCATAAGTGTGATTTTTGTCAGTAAAAGTTTGACACGCCCGCTCGCTCCATCCTAGAGTGAGAAGTCATTAGACGATTTCCCACCTAAAAGAAAATCAATTTCTATGTATCACGTACAGAAAACTTAAAAAAAATACTTCAAAAGAACTAGTTTTTTTTTTTCATTAATGATAGGCTCGCGTTTGACCACCATCTCACCTGATGGTAAGCAATGATGTGGACGACGATGGAGCACGAAAAGAAAAAAGAAAAAAACCAGATGAAAAAATATAACCAATATAAAAAGCCACAACATTTCGCATTATGAAAATCTGTATAATCAAGCTTTGTTAAACCAAAACAATTTTGCCAAAATACCCATAAATAACACAAAAATTTTCTCTCTCCCCTGGCGCCATATTGAATTAAAATTGGCGGGAGTATCCGCCATTACGAAAAATGGCGGTTATACTTGACAAGCGTATTTTTTCTGGATGATAAATCTATCCGGGAATGCTTCCGTTTCCGGGATGGCTATGATCGATGTTCCGGATCAAATCTTTGTTTAAAAGGGACGTTTTAGGGGGTAACCTTTTAGGGTAAATGGGGGATGATCTTTTCGTGTTGCTTTCTTTAAGGAAGTGTTGTGATTAGATTAAGTTTTTTGGACAGCAGAAAGTAATACAGTAAAACCTGATGAATTGGATGTGTGAGAAGGCCCTGCTGACTAGCTTTTGCCCGCGACTTTGTCCGCGTAGAAGTCGAAAGTGGTTTTATTAGGTTTTTTGAAATACGAAAATATGAAATATTATTTATTATCTTCGTCGTGTGTGATAGTCCATTGAATTGCATGGCGAGCGATATTGTATCTAAAGATAAAATATTATAGTATCTTAGTCGTGTGCAGGTGCATTATTTGCGGTTGGTACAGTAATCGGGTCTAGGGATCGAACCGCAAAATTAAGTTTGTTTTTTATTTTATATACTTTTCCGGGATAAAAAGTACCCAGTGTGGTGCCCAGGATATTAAAGAATAATTATACCAAGTTTCATCGTAATCGAACCGCTAGTTTTTGCGTGATGCCTGAACAAACAGACAGACAAACAGACAGACAAAACATTTTTGTGTTCGGTGTCGGTCTAGTAACACCCCCTGCCATTTATTTTTTAAATATTTTCCGTGTACAGAATTTTCACTTCTACAGATTTATTATAAGTATAGATGATGCTAGAATGCTTTATCGTATTATTATTATTGGTATATGGTTGCGGGTAAACTACTAAATATATATTAAAAATATTTGAAGTAAATCATCGGTTCTGTGTAGAAACAACCCCGCAAATAAAATGAGATTAAGAAAAAAAGGTAATTTATTTTTTTGCAAATAAGCTTTATAAACATTTGTATGTAACAATTTTTCATCAGTTTAAACTAGATGAGGCCGGTGCTTGCTAGCGGATAAACCTGAAAAGAAACACCGAAACAAGCTCAAAGGTCGATGTCTTTTAAAGTCCATACAACAGACACGTAACGATTAAATCATATGAGATTCATGCAGATTACCGAGATGGTCTTTGAGGAAAGAACCACACCGATTTAAGTGAACCGGTCCAGTCATTGCAAGCATTTGTCAGTATTCGTCTAGCTTAACTCAGAACTATTATGGAGAAGAGCACCACTAGAGTTGATAATCTGCAATCGTTAACGTTAGCCTAAAAATGTACGGGAATGACATCATCTCAACGTTAAGTCACGTGGTCAGAATAAACGAATAGAAAATTCGTATTCAAGTTCACAATGCACACACTCAAAATGATAGAATAAATTGTTATCGTTTCTACAATGTTCAACACTACATCCTTTGCTATTGTAGAACGAGTGGCTGAGTCAGCCCCCCTAGCCAAGTTACGATCGTTTCATTCGCGCCGAACGCCTCGAGTAGGCCACGCCTCCGATTCCTTTGTTTTGACCACGTGATTAAGCGTTGAGATGACGTCAGAACAAAGGAATCGAAGGCGTGGCCTATTTAAGGCGTTCGGCGCGAACGATACGGTTGTAACTTGGCTAGGAGGGCTGGTGCGTCAACATGGCTACCAACTCATCGTTTTCTACAATTGCTGACACCGAGGCGTTACCGATTGAAGAACGGAATTCGACACGAAACGGTTGTAACTTGGCTAGGGGGGCTGTAATCGGTAACTTTATGAGCATGTTTAAAAGTATCAATTTAAGCCTAAATGCAAGCAATTTTATTTATTTAACAGTATTAATTTAACCATATTGCCTGTAATGCTACTTATGGAAATTGATAAATATGTATGACTATTGGTTATGACCGCGGTGGAATCGAACCCCCTGCATGCGGATTAGCTGCCGATCTGTCAGCGGTCTGAGCCGGCTTATTATTATGTGTGTGGTGGAACTAGAAAAGTTATTGTAGTGTTATATGAGAGGGAAGCAAGAATCTAACTGGAATATTATTAGTATTTTTCTTGTTTGATTTCATTTTAGAACAAATCTTATTTCTGCTTATTTTTAGGGTTCCTTACCTCGGAAGGAAAAAACGGCGGACTTAATGCAATATGGCATTCTCTACCAGTCAACCTTTGGAAAATATAAAAAGATATAAAAAAAAATTGTAAGGTTTTTTTTTCGGTGAGGAAAATCATCCAATGACATACCCGGCTTCTGGGCGGAGCGTGAGACAGTGTCAAATATTTCTAACTAAAAACCCACTCCTGTTCCTTCGTTGCCTTTCATACCAGGGCCAAGTCTTCCTTTCAGAATCAGACCCTTGGCTCCAGTAGGCTTCGACTCTGATGACATCTCCTTGAGGCGCGCGTGGAACACTATACGCCGTCGACGACTTGGGCTCGGTCCAGACGGTTACCGGACGGTCGGACGGCGAGCTAAAGACCAAACTATGGTTGAGAGGACTTCAAGCAGTTGTTCCGAATTTTACGCTAGCTCTGTCCTAATCCTACCTTATATGTATTAAATTGTTGACTATAGTATTAAAGGTTATTAAATTATTAACTATTATATCAAATATGATTAACGAAACTAATTTTTTTTGACATCCATAATATTGACATCTGTATTAAATAATTATTTACTATCAAATTATTGACTAGCAATTGTTATTAAACTACTAACTTAAATAATTGATCACTGCTATAATGTTGCAGCAGTCTTATAAATAATTGTATGCCAAAAGGCGGGTCATAGATGTACTTCACTATATAAACTATTACATCATATTTTTACCTGTGTACCACAATAAACAATTTTGAATTTTGAACCTTTCTCTTCCTGTTCCCCTCTTCAACATTACCATCCCTCCCACTAATACATTCCACCATTGAGTCTCCTCTCACAAAGCCGCTGCTCCGTGATCTGTGGTCCAGGCGCGGTGGCGCAGAAAATGTGCAATACTCTGCTTAGTGCAGCGTGCATTAAGGAAATTGATTGTGAACTCGCATTAGGAGGCAGGGGTGGAGTTAGACCCGATGTTTAGGTAAGGGTGTTTGAAAAAATAATAAACAAATACGATCTCCTTTTTTTTTTTTTATTCTCGATAGGTTCGCGCTTGACCCGCCATCTCACCTGATGGAAAGCGATGATGCGGTCGACGATGGAACGCGCTTACCTCCTACAGTACATTTAATTTTTGCAAATGTTTATCATTTATTTATTTATTTACAAGTACTTGTACAACGTTACAGAGGATGTCCAAGGAATTGTACAGTAGAAACTTATAAAACTAAAACAAAAAAAAAAAAAAAAACAATAATAATACCCTAATAACTAATCCATACACATTGAAGAAGAAAAAAAAAACTAACTAATTAACATATAATTTAGAAATAAAAGTATGTAGAATCTATGATTTTTTTTAGGTGGGATGTCATCTAACGACATCTCACGCCCTTGGGCGGAGCGGCATTTAACTTTTACTGACTAAAACCTACTCGTTTGTTCCTTCTTTGCCTTTGGTTCAAGGGCCCCGTGGTTCATTTTCACTTAACACATGGCCCCAGTAGGCTTCGACCCTGCTGCGCCCCTACGATTTGTTGACATCTTCTTCAGGCGCGCGTGGAACTCTACGAGCCGTCGACGACTTGGTTCGGTCCGGACGGTTAATGGATAGTCGGACGGCAAGCAATGGGTAGCTCGCCATCAGGTGAGGTAGTACTCGAGTGCGTGTCGATCAATAATAATACATAAAGTCGGTAAAAGTCTGACACGCCCTCTCGCTCCACCCAGAACGGGAGAAGTTATTTCATGATGGGAACCTCAAAAAAAGAAAAACGCCTTGTCCAAAGTCAGAAGCTCTTCAAGAAATAACCTCACCATCCAAGTCCGTACGCCCGCGGGGGTCTCCACACACAAATAAACGCAAGATTATAATACACCTTATCATTATAGTCACCATACCGCGGTCACCCCTCACTAGCTGGACTTCTGAACACCCCATACAGACAGCCTGCCAATACATACTAATACAGAAATCCTGTTTTCTCTGCGTATTTACATTAATCATGTTTGTTCGTCTTGCAGTTTTCAATTTAGGGATTATCATTTAAAAGAGGGATTACAGAAAAAACTGGGCAAGTGCGAGTCGGACTCGTGCACTGTGGGTTCCGTACAAACTTACATATGTACTTAAATTGTAATTCAATTCCCGAAGACTGCTGATTTTTCACAGTTTCAAGTCTGTCTGTCTGTCAAGACCTTTTATGGTATCGAGTTAAAATTAAAACCATATACTTACTTAAGTCTGCGGTCCCTTGAAGCTGTGAAAAAATCAAATTTTTGGAAAAAAAAAAGATACGGTCGTTTATGTCGCAAAAAACGTATATTTCGACACTCTCAACTGAATCAAAATTCATAGGGTTGACTACTACTTTCCGTTGACTCAGAATCCTGTAATTTCGTATAAAGCAAAGTCTTATAGCACAGGGCAAGCAATTGTTTAGTAGATATAGGAATAAATCTAAAAACTGTAAAATTTTTTGATACGTCACAAAAACAAATACTTTTTTGCGATTCGGAAAAAACTTCAAGACTCCATTCTCATTTGGGAATTGAACTATTTACATAAGTTTGTACGGAACCCACAGTGTGCGCGCGTCGCACTTGCACAGCTTTTCCTTTTGAGGTACGGAACCCAAAAAACTTGGTTGTTTACGTAAATTGGAAGAAATAATGTGGAACTAACATGACATAACATCAGGCAAACTTCCTTATATATTTAGGACTAGTTTCTGTTAGCGATTTCACCCGCGTTATTATTTATGTCGTGGCCAGATCTTAGAAATTGATCACTTCATGATATAGCCAAGTAAAACTGACCAGATCGTTTTAAACGTTAAAGTTTGATGTTATGTCAATCCTCGTTTGGCCTACATTTTTTTTTTTTTTATTGAAATAAACCAGTGCTTGACTGCGATCCCACCTGATGGTAAGCAGAGATGCAATCATTGATGATGAGGCGCACTAGTTTATTAAGAGCCTATTCACTCTAGCCTTGAAGATACCTAAGTTATAGTTGGAAGGGAAGACCGCAGCAGGCAAACAGTTCCAGTCCTTCGATGTACGCATTATAAACGACGAATCGAAACGCTTAGACACATTCTTTAGACCTTTTATTATCATAGAAATCCTACATCAATGATATGGCTTAAATGAGCTGGGAGTAGGTCGTAGGCACTATGTGAAATCCTCCAATTTATAGGCCCGCGTAGTGGATTACGGCCCATTCCCTCTGCTAGAGAGGAGGCCTGAGGATGTTTTTAATACTGTGCGGTTTTGATCACGCATGCGGGATTGTCCTGTAGGCGTAACCCCTACAAATGTCCATTTCATAGAAGTATTATTTGTAATGCGTGGAATACGCACGCGGGACGCTTTCTTTGCATTTTGATTTTTTCAGCATGCATGATGAAATCCGTATGATATTAAAAACACCCTTAGTGCCTAGCATTAGGAACATTACAAGGCCGACTATGCTTGTAATTAAACTTGTAAAAAGATCATCACAAACACAACCTACCATACAATTAAAAAGAAACTAAAAACCATTACAAGTCGGGACACGAAGCTTACGTCACAGTTTCAAAATAGCAGAACTAAACGTAACAATACATCAAACTACATAGTTATTATTCAATTTATTACACTAGCGCTTCGCCCTGACGGCGCCCGCGAAGCTTTTAGGGAAATTGGAGGTGCGCCCCTTCCGTACACTGGCGTGCAACGATATTGGTACACTGCGGTGAATTGTTTTGTTAGTGAGAATTGTGGGTCAATTTATTGATTGAATGTGTAATTGTTCTGTGGATGTCTATGTGCGGTTGAATTTTAGGAGCGTCAATCATATTAGTTAGTTAAAAAAAAACATGAATTTAAAAAGTCCTACTAATTTATACATGTATTAAAATGAATAAAGAAATAATATTTTTTGTTGACATAAATCGTAAATGTTTTTTTATGAATTCCCTAGCTTTGTTCTGACGTCATCTCAACGCTCAGTCACTTGGTCAGAACAAAGGAAACGGAGGCGTGGCCTACTCGAGGAGTTCGACGCAAACGAAACGATCGTAACTTGGCTAGGGGGTAGTGGTAACGGCCTTGACTTACGAATTGTACGTCGTGAGTTTAAACCCAGACAGGCACTGTGCCTTGAGTAATTTATTTCTAAACATGAAACATAAAAATATTTATTTTGAAACATAAAACAGTTGACAATAATGACATGGATAACGATGACAGCTGCTAAACTTATAAATTGTGTCGCAACTATCAATGCCCATCTTAATGTTAAGAAAAACAATCTCCCAGACATAACAATAAGTGTGTAGTATGTATTGTGTAGTGTGTGTATATGTGTTGTGTGTGTATGTATTAATACTTTCTAAGGTTCCACAATTTTCTCAGTATCACTATACGAAAGTGCTTTTAACCAATCTGTCAAATTATTTTTAAGGTCATTTCGTTTTAGGTGGTAAATAAATGATATAAATATAAATTTTATCACCACACTTCTAAAATTGGTGCTGGAAAACATTTACATGTCCTAGAACCAATACTTCGAAGACATGTGACATCCATCAAACCGCGCTGGACCCGCGTTGTATATTACGGCCCATTAACTTTAGGCCTGATTCCCAGCAGGTGATGGTGATGATGATGGCAACGAACACCAAGACGCCTATGTTTTCAAAAGAAATATCCGATTTTCGAACAGGGTAAGTACACCTATATTTTACCAAGTAGTAGAAATCAAAGCAGGGTGTCGGAGCAGTTTATAATCCTCCATTTTGCCAGGCTGTGTTTGCAAAGGCCTACTTGGGTGCGCAGTTTATTGATCGCTTTCCGTATAGGTCACTGCAGATCGCGTGCGAATGGCAGATTTTTCTGGAGTTGAACAAAGTCGGGCGGTGGTAAGTGGAGTTCCTCCCACAACTTACACTTCACCGTGGACCGTCCCGAACGGCCTGTGTGCCAATGTGTCCTGTCCATAAAACTTTCATCATTATCATCTGTACGGTTCACGTACAGTCAAATCGCTAACGCCGCGACCTACTTTTTACTACTCGTTTATTTTCTTTTTTACTTGCTAATTGCAAGTAAAAAAGTAGTAGTAAATAAAACGAGTAGTAATAAATTTAGTTGACCAACAGCTGCCGTAGCGCTATTACCGTAAATTAGCACCTCACATCTCACATCAACTCACATCCAATAACTGAACTGCTACCTCTGAGCCATACATCATTCCAGCCGACAGACGTCCACTGTTGGACATAGGCCTCCCTAAATGTCGCCACTATGAGCGGTCCTGTGCGTCTCGCAACCATCGGATTCCCGCAACCTTCACCAGGTCATCGCTCCACCTTGTAGAAAGCTTTGCAGATTTCCATAACATTTTACAGTTAAATATTAAATTGAAATTTCTAAAGCGACTCCCTTAATTTGTCCGCCACTGTAGAGATATTCTCTGAAGGTGGGGCTCACAACTAAGTTAGTACAACCTCTGTAGTCTGCGCTCTACTACTGAGCATGCCATGACTTGTCATTATATCTGATGGTACATTGGATACGGTAGAGACTCTTTGATCACGAGCTATTTAGAGGAAGTTTAGAATTTATGGTACATACATTATCAAATCTCTGTCCAATCCATGTTCCAGGAGATTGCGGAATGCGATACAAAACGAAACGAAAAAAAAACATATAAAATACCTATTGTATGTTTTTTTTTTAATTTAAGGTTCAAATTATGTAATTTATTGTCTTAGTGTACGTTCTCATCCTTCTTTTCCGTCAGGGGTTAAAAATACATTCAGCCGAACTTAGAACCTCCTCCTTTTGAAGTCGGTTAAAAATAAATAAAATAATTATAATAAAAGTGACGGCCAATGGCTTAATTGCCAAGAGCCTCGACCAACATCTGAGGAGGCTCTCGTTAGGCAGTTGGATCAAGGGCTTGATTCAGAAGGCAGTACTCCTGGACACGGCGCGTATTGTTCGGAGATTCCTCTCTCAGGAGCCCTGACCACCGGTAACTTGGACCCTGTTCCCGATGCCGGTGGGCTATTATTTTTTTATATTTTTAAATGTTTTTTTTATATATTTTTTTTTCAAGAAATATTTAAAAATGTAATCAATATGTATATAAATTTAATAAATGGAATAAAATAATAACTCCATCGCTGTATCTCTACGTTGACGTCGTGGTGAGGCTTGCGCGTTCTAATTTCTTTGCTTTGAGATGTGACGTCATGAAAGTGTTGTACCTACCTAGTCATTTTAAACAAAGTTGTAATAGTACATTTTGATACAAGTGGAGAAAATTTGTTATTGCGACCGAGCCGGAATGCGCCAGAGCCATAAGCGAGGATGTTATGAAGCTGAGTGCTGTAGTGACAAATTTGCACGTCTATCAAATAACGTTTTTCAATATACTTACGAAGAAATTAATCAATAGGGGTTGACACGCGGCTCGTGGGGGTCGCTTCGCGCCAGCCTAATACGATAAAAATGTAATAATAATATAATATAATATTCCACAACTATCACACAACGCCGTCTAGTCCCAATCTTAGCAGAGCTTGTGTTATGAGTACTAGACAACTGATAAACATTCTTGTATATTTCTAAATACATGACATATTATATATAGATAAATTACGCCCAGACACAGAACAAATGATCGTGCTCATCACACAAACATTTGTCCTGCCACTTATAATATAAGTCGTTGTTGTTATTTGTTTTTTTTTAAGGTATGCGCCATGTTTGACGTGAATAAACTCTTTTTCTTTCTTTCTTTCTACTTTCTTTCCTGGGCCAGAATCGAACTCACGACATAGCAGTCAGGGCCACTAACGACTAGACCAACAGGCTAGTCAAACAAATTATGGCGGGGACGAGCTCGCGCACTTTTCCGCACTAGTGAGACATCGCGTGCCTAAAAGCAGTAGGGATAATGGGTTTACGAGAAGTGTACACTTGTGTTCGAAAATTGACCAACCATTTTCAAATAATTTTAGCCAGTAAAACGTCTCATTAATTTAGCCTTAGCACCCGTGCTATGCCCAGCAACTTCCTTACACTGTATGTACAATACAATCATCTACTTAAGTTAAAAGTATTCACGTGTACACTGTAGTGCAACAAAAACTACCGCTCATTGTTTTGTGACGAGTGTGTGAAGAAACAGTGTTGACTACACTGTCTTGAGTAAAGAGGTCAAGGAGACCAGGAGCCGAACCACGAGCTGTTAACGCGATCCATTTTATGACCTAAACTGAACTGTTAAAGGGATGGAGATATATAGGGTGTGTGGCTCCATCCCTAAAGATTTGTATGTTTGTATTTTAGAATCTACTGGAACGATTTTCAAACATTTTTCACCAATATTTAAAAATCTTAACTACATCACAGTAAAACTAAAAAATAATAATAAAAACCCTAAACTAATTAAAATTAACTAAAAACAAACTAAAATATAGCGTCAAAAAATTCCTCCACATCGCTATCGACTGGTAATGTGCCCAAAAGACTAGCGGCATTGCTACAGTGTATGGCAATGCTTAACCTCTATCCAAAGTAAAAGCCAGCCCTTGGGTGTCGCACCGGGCCTTGGTACAGGCCATGGTCCAGAGCGAGGAGGAGTGGTAGGCGGCCGCCTCCTTCTGCGAAGCAGTAGTGCTGGCAAAGAAGACGGCCGCACGCGCGAGGGAACGCCCCTCATGCCCCAGTCGCCGGGATCCCGATCCCGATTTCCAGCCACCGTAGGCGCTGGCTTGCGGACGGCGACCGTCCGATAACCATCCGGACCGAGCCTAAGTTGTCGACGGCGCGTAGCGTTCCACGCGCGCCTCAAGGATCTCGTTCGTCAACAAAACCGTAGGGACCCAGCAGGGTCGAAGCCCACTGGGGCCATAAGTGATACGAAAGAGAACCCGAACAAAAAAAGGAACAGGAGTGGATTTTAGTCAATAAAAGTCTGACACGCCCTCACGCCTCACCCATGGACGAGAGATTTCATTAGATGATTTTCCAGCTAAAAATAAATAAATAAAAACCCTTGGGGCGCGCGCAGTGTCAACAAGACGTTTCGAAAGATCTTTATATAATTTGTGAACACTTTGACCCCACGATCTGAGGGTTTCAACCCCAAACGGTTTAGAAATATAGCCTTCAACACATAGAATGCTACTTTATCACCAAATGACATAGGCTATATATATATATATATATTTTAATTCTCGATAGGTTCGCGCTTGACCGCCATCTCACCTGATGGAAAGCGACGATGCGGTCGACGATGGAACGCGCTTACCTAGAAGTAACCTATTCACTCTTGACTTAAAGATTACCGGGTTGTAGCTATCAGGAAACACAGATTCCGGCAAGGAATTCCACTCCTTAGCTGTACGCACAATGAATGTGTTCCCAAAACGTTTTGTGCGTATAGGTGGAATGTCCACCATGTACCGGAACATATACCGGTGCATGTACCGGTGTATATATTCTATTTTCACACAGGCGAAGCCACAGGCAGTAGCTAGTTTTTAATATTTTCATTTATTGACATCCTCTATAATTAAGCACTCAATAAAGGTTCATTACTAGGTGTGCGTCGACGTGACGGTCGCGACACGTGTCCGATTCGTCACGGCGGTGCTCCGGCAGTTCCCACGTCCCGATCCGACACGGTGACGATACGATATGGGGAGTACGGAGTGGAATATGCTCTGTTTTGTACCCTTGTATATAAAAAGAATGTTATTGAGGGCGATTCTATTGCTATCTCAAATCCACAATCCAGACTGTGACAAAGAAATACCAAATAGAAAAACTCAATAACTGATAAATAGATAAACACTTTACCCGACCCGCCAGTTGAACCCAGTACTTCATGCATCAGTAGAGATTCTTGAAATAATATGTCAAAGGAGCACAGAAATTGATACAATTTACCCCTAAGAATAATTTATTGTCTCAGGAACACATAACAAACTATAAATATAGTAAAATAAATTAAAAAATAATAAAAACCCAACACTAATTACAACTAACTAAAATCAAACTAAAATATGGCGTTCAACAACTCTTTCACATCGCTGTCGACTGACATGTGCCCAAAAGACTGGCGGCATTGCCACGCTGTATGGCAATGCTTATCCTCTGTCCGACGTAAAAGCCAGCTCTTGGGTCACGCGAAGTGTCAACTAGACATTCGACAGATCTTTATACAACTTGTGAGCACTCGGACCCCACTATCCGAGAGTTTCAAAAGTTTCTATTTACCTCTACAGTTTTTTTAGGTAGGAAATCGTCCAATGATTTCTCTCGCCCTAGGGGGGAGCGGGATGATAAGTCAGACTTTTACTGACTAAAACCACACCTGTGTCCTTCAGTTGCCCTTTTCGTTTTAGAACCACGGGTTTTCTGTTCAGGAATTCCTCGTCGCCCAAGCGGGTATTGACCCTGCTGGGCCCCAGCGGTTTTGCTGATATCTCTCTGAGATTTAGTACACTACGCACTCTGTCGACGATCCGGGCTCAGTCCGGGTGGTTACCGAACAGCTGAACGGCGAGTTACCCATTGCTTGTTGTCCACAAGCACACCCACACCCACGTCGAGAAATCTTCCACAAAGTAGAGTACCTTTCTCATCGTTTCAATTCTAAAATAAGGGTAGTATTACAATATGGTTTATAATCGAGTTCTCACGATCTTCGATGATCTGCACCGAGTGTGGATAAGTTCATATTGTTCATTCAATTTCCACGGAGATTCGGCAATGAGTAATACAAACCTACCCTAAGTTTACCAAGAACCTTGCCTGAGAAGGTGGTAATTAGCTATTCACATGATATCTAGCTATTTATGTGGCGGTGGGCAGGGCACATTGCTCGCAGATGGGGACGAAGGGTTCTAGAGTGGTGACCACATACTGGAAGACACAGCGTTAGAAGTCTTCCTAAGGAAGAAATCAGATGAATACGAGCCGCACAGGACCGGTCGTTATGGCGACATTTGAGAGAGGCCTATGTCCAACGGTGGACGTTTTTCGGCTAAAATGATGATGATGATGGTATCTAATAATCCTTTTTAAAATAGAATTTGTCACATAACCCCTCCGGCTACGGGTGGAGCGAGAGGAAGTGTCAGACTTCTACAACACCCTGTTACACACGTGTTAATGCGGTTACTATTTCTGTTCCAGGGCCGCCGTGGCTCAAGAGCAATCGCCTAGATCTTATCTATCGACTGAATACTGCGTCACCGAATATCAGAAATGAAGTGACCTGCAGAAGAATCAATGTTGTCTACATAATCCGAAGAAATGCCAAACTTAAGTGACAGTGGGCAAGGCGCTCTCACAGAATGAATGGTCAATGGTGTAGAAAGGCCTCCTACAAGGTGTTTGGAGATATTCGGACCTGGTGAGAACTGCAGGGGCTGCAGGATGGATCAATACGACCAGGCATACCAGGTAGTACAATGGACGTCTTTCAGCTAAGCTTTTAAAATTAGGGTGTATGATATGAAAGGTTTGTTCAAAGTCAGGGTCCCCGTCTTGTCATGTGAAACTACAAATGTTTAGGATAAAGAAAAAAATTAAAGTGAATTTAAAAGAATTGATCACTACTATTTTCTTCCAAAGTCAAAGTCAAAGTTTTTTATTTCACATAGTACATGGCACTTATAAAACGTCAGAAGCTAGTGCACGGTTCCAAATTGGTCGTTTTCTATGGAGAAGAACCGGCAAGAAACTCCATGGTTACTCTTTTAAAAAAGAATTTGTTGTTACAATATTTTCTGGTTGTTACATATTGGATTTATTATGTAAGGACAGTGTAGACTGGTCAATATTGTAATATTGTAGTCTTTAACCATGAATACCGTGAATCCAAATTTAAATACAGAAAATTAGATACAAAGAATGAGTCAATTGAATTGATTAATATCAAAATAGCAATGACTCCGTGTAATAAGTCAATAAACTTTACTAACGTAAACAAAAACACATTTGCATCCAACTAAGTCAAACAGCATTCAAAATAGCCACAAAACACATAACATCGCCCGCTAACATAACTGCTCAATTAAAAATAGATTATTAAAAAGATACTGCCCGAAAACAATAGACAGTTGGATTCAAAAAAAGAAAACATTCTAAATTCAAAGCGAGCACCGCTATTGGCCAGTAATGCCTCAACAATGGCTGCCGAAACGTCAGATTTGACAGCTGATAAAGATTTAAATGTTTCCCGACTTTCTTGTTGTGTGAAACAGCTCGATTAAATACGCTTTTTTGTTTGTAATCTAAGTTGAATCTACATTCCCACATAGGATAGTATCGAAGATTTTCTCAGCAGTTTGATTCGCATTGACTGACAGTAGCCCGAAGGTCAAGCTGGGAACTGACAAGCGAATGGTCTTCTGTTCAATGCTTAGATTATACATTTATCTTGGCCAATATGTGATTTAAGTACGTAAGTATACACTGAATCGTGGGGGCTCACAGTGATCCTTACCAGAAGACTGAAAATTACTCAAAGGGCAATGGAGAGGACTATACTGTGAGTTATACTACTTGATCTAATAAGATTTGTCAAGATCTACAGAAGAACCAAGATAACTCACACAAGAAGAATTATTACTAGCAAAGGAAGAGGCCGCACGTGCACGCGCGAAGCAATGGCCGATTGGGATTCCGATCCCGATTTCTGGTCACCGTAGGCGCGGGCTTGCGCACGGCGTGCAATAGGTAGCTCACAGTCCGATCGTCCGGTCACCGTCCGGACCAAGCTCAAGTCGTCAACGGCGCGTAGTGTTCCACTCGCGCCTCAAGGAGATGTCAGCAACCGTAGGGGCCCAGAAAGGTCGAAGCCTGCTGCAGCCATGGGTGATGCGAAAGAGATCCCTGGGGCCCTGGAACCATGGCAAAAAAGGAACAGGAGTGGGTTTTTAGTCAGTAATATTCTAACACTATCTCCCGCTCCGCCCAAGAGCAGAGGATGTCATTAGATGATTTTTCTAACAGAAAAAAAAAGAATTATCAAACTGAATTGGAAGTAGGCATTGTTCGCCGAACTGCAGTTTTTGCAGAGACGACCGCGTAAATGAAGACGCATCGTTGGAAGGCTACAAAGGAGACCGACGACCTGGTTAAGGTCGCAAGTGCCTCCAGGTTGCAAGAAGCAAGCTATGACTCCTCCAAATGTCTTGTCACTTGGGAAAGTCATAGATTCAGCAAATTAGTCTTTTTGCAGCCGTAATAATAAATATATTTTTTAATTATAAATTTTAATGATGTACTTGTCGAGTCGAAGCTTCAGAGTCTTGAGCATCGAGCTGAGTTGCTAGCCTATCGGTTTTCTACCGGTTGCATTTTGGGGAGTGTGCGTCGGAAATCCATAGCTTAATTCCACTAAGCCCGTTCCATCATCAGACCACCAGGCGTACGAGGATGCGCTCCCGGGACATGGTGGACAAGTACGTCGGCATGCAACCTATACGCACAAAACGTTTTACCAACACATTAATTCCGGAATTCCCTGACGGAGTCGATGTTTTCTGATAGCTACAACCTAGGGATCTTTAAGTCAAGAGTGAATAGGTAGCTTCTAGGCAAGCGTGCTGCATCGTCGACCATATCGTCGCTTTCAATCAGATGAAATAGTGGTCAAGAGCGAAGTATCGACAATAAAAAAAAATATAGAAAATATCATGTCTTTATCATGTCAGAAAGAGAACCCATTACACCCACCATAAAAACCCATGTACGTCCGTAACATGACAATTCAGAACGACTAAAATATTCCATATCATGCCAAGAGCCCTAATTTAAGGGCCATTTAAACAGTCAAGGGCCAATTTCCTCTATCAGGACAAAAAATCTTGCAAGTTGTCTTATGCAAAACTGTGGTGTATATATTTTTGCCGGCGTTTCTCAAAAAAAGCTTTTAACTTTGACGCGTGGTACCCCAAAAATCGCCTGTCAAAATATTGTCGGCGCATCAAGGGTAGGATGTAAGTACAGTCAGTCCAAAATATTGGTTTGAGTTTTTGGGATTTCAAGATGAACATCATTTTGAAGAGTGTAAGTACCTAAATAAAAAATTTATTCAGAGTTTTGTTAAATTTTTAAGTAGTGTAAATCTTGGTCCCAGTGTAAGTATTCTGTCCAGTAAGTACTTAGCTGGATTTAATGTTTTAGTGAAATTGGTATCTTAAAAAAGTTATGTCCTATGAGTCCAAATATCCCATGTGTAACTTTAGCAGAATGCTTTCAAATAAGAGATTATTTGTGAAGTATAAACTATTTCTCAAATACTTAGGTTTCAAAGTTCGTTTTCTTTTGTATGAAAGTTGCCTTGGAATCTTGAGGCATTATATCAGCGATGTCAAAAGTATAGTTTGCGATTTTTTTAGCAACTGTAATCGCTTAAAGAACATCAATTGTGTTGAGAGGTCAGATGATTTATAATATATCAATCAATATATAATAGATATATCTATTCTGCTTCATTGAACCCCAAGCGAACGCCAGCGTTCGCTCTCATTGTCTTTCAATTGTGTCTCTAATTACGGTATTCGAAAGGTTAAGACTCCCCAGACTTATTGAATATGTAACGTAGATATGTATGTTTTTATGACAATAAATACCGTCATTAAATTGTTTTCAGCAACTTTTAAAAAGGTATTTTTCTCACAATAAAACAAGGAATGCCGCAGGGCAACACACTGTGCCCGACTGTACCCACGATTTAAAATTGCCCCGCATTTCCTCCGAAGGGTGAGATGGCATAAAAAGCTTTTAGTCCTCACAATACTTTTCAACTCAAAATTAGACCTATTTTTGTTCCGATGGCTAATTTTGTAACATCAAATGTGAAAAGAGGTTTTTTCATCTTTATATTTTATTTTAGTAAAAATATTGACCGATTTTTGGGGTCTAATTGTAGTTATTTTAATGAAATTGGCTTAATGGTAAAAGGTGTCTGTTCGATTCTTTGATGTTGGATAGCTCCTTAAATATGTCTTTAAATGGGATGATAAAATTGTACGAGGTTTGTAAAAGTTCTCTATAAAAATGCAGTATAATCGTAGAGCTGTATAGAAAGTACTCGCAGTGTTACTACTGAAATAATTAACATAAAAAAATGTAAATTAAATGTAATGTAAATTACTTTATTTAAAGCTTTTTGCCAATCATTCTACACTGGCTGTCTGTGGGTTAACTGTACGCAGAAGGCTCTAGATGCCCTGCTCATCCAATGTAATAATGGTTTCAGGGTGCTGTTGGGGCTGCCTAGATACTGCAGTGCATCGGGCATGTTCGCTATAGTGAGAAATAAGACTGCCTCGTTTCTAAGCAGATCTAGGACCAGCTCCAATGGCATTCTTCGAACCTTAGCCTATAAGCATGATGCGCCAGTGATCAAGCACTGGCTGCAATTACTAGTGCGGCATTAGTTTAAGTTTTTAACTAACTCATTAGTTAATAAGTTTTTTACTAACCATTGGACCCATGTAGTCTTAAAAATAAAATTATTATTATTATAAATGTTCCAGTGATCTTGTATCTAGACATTCTCACGACTTAAATATTTAAAACACATTAAAAAATAATATAAGAATACTGAAAAACGTAAACAATACGTAGCATCACCAATAAAGCTAAAACAGGTCGTTAAAAAGACACAACACGAAAATAATGGACAGTTCAAACGAAAAAGAAAACATTCTAAATTCAAAGCGAGCGCCGCTATTGGCCAGTAATGCTTCAACAATGGCCGCCAAAACGTCAGATTTGACAGATGATACAGTTTTAATCGTTTCCTTACTTTCTTTTTTTTGTGTGAAACAAGTTAACATTGTAATTACCAGTTTTTTACCATGACTTACCATTGTTAGGGTTCCCGATAAGGTTTTTACGTAAAGGTCAGAAGCTTCAAGTTGTATAGGGTGTGAGGTTCGTGTTTTAGCTAAGACATTGATATAAGAGCTTTTATGAAGGTAGTTTTGACATATTACAAACTTGTTTTACATTTAGGTACACGGAGCAGTGGCATTTTTTTTACAGTAACGCAAGGCAGTCCTCATCGTTCTGTTTTATATTGCTAATTAGGCTTATCTCCTTCATTTATAGATGCAATTAGTATTTACTTCTTTTTTATAATTCTTAATCCATGTGGTGTTACTGTTTCAGCCAAGAGCTCCTTTAAATTCAAACTCGTGAATAATTAATGCTGAAGAGAGTAAAATCATGTACATGTAGTATTTTTTTTTTCTGTGGGAAAATCATCTTATGACATTCCGCACTCCTGTTCCTTCGTTGCCTTTCGTACCAGGGCCGAGTCTTCCTTTCAGAATCAGACCCTGCTGGGCCCCTACATTTGTTGATATCTCCTTGAGGCGCGCGTGGAACAGTACGCACCTTCGACGACTTGGGCTCGGTCCGAACGGTTACCGGACGGTCGGACGGCTACCCATTGCTCGCTATCCGCAAGCCCACGCCTACGGTGGCCGGATGTACATGTCGTGGCCAAATCATAAAAATTGATCACTTCATGATATAGCCAAGTAAAACTGGCCAGATCGTTTTAAACGTTAAAGTTTAATGATTTGTCAATCCTCGTTTGGCCTACTGTCTTTAAACGTTTTATTATCATAGAAATCCTACATCAATAATATGACCAAACGAGGATTGAGATATTAACTATATTACTCAAACGTTAACGTTTAAATGATCTGACCAGTTTTAGTTGGCCATAGCATGAAGTGATCAATTCTAAGATCTGGCCACGACACATATATATATATATATATCATCATCATTATTTCAGCCGAAAAACGTCCACTGTTAGACAGGCCTCCCCCAAGAACCACCACAATGAACGGTCCTGTGCGTCTCGCATCCATCGTACCCCCGCAACCGTTAGCAGGTCATCGGTCCACCTTGAAGGAGGCCTTCCAACGTACCAACGTACGTGGTTGCCATTCCAGAACCTTTCGGCCCCAACGGCCATCATTGCCTCATTGTCATTTAAGTTTGGCGATTCTTCATGCTGCCAGTAATGACATATGGCTCTGAAACGTGGTCGCTTACAAGGGGCTCATCAGAAGACTTAAAGTCACCCAAAGGGCAATGGAAAGGACTATGCTCCGAGTTTCCTTGCGTGATCGTATCAGGAATGAGGATATCCGCACGAGAACCAAGGTCACGTACATAGTATATATATATATATATATACATATATGTATCTATCACAGACTCTCTGGATACTTGAGTACCTACTCATTCACTTATCAGCTCTGCACAATTTCATGACCTCAAATAAATTATTACTCACGATTTTCCTCCTTTCCAATCGATATGTCTCAAATGCATGACAAACCAAAGAGTTTTTTTAGACCCCTCACTTTAAAGCATAGCATATGGGGTCAATTTACAAATGGAATACAACTTTGATTTAAAAAAAAAAACGAAAACACATTCACACTGACTAATATTATAAGTGAGTAAGTCGGTCTGTCTGTTACGAATGACAATTGGCACACAGGTAGACCATGTCCTGGAATATAACATAGGATACTTTTTTTTTGCCGGAAAGGTTCCCTTAGGTTAATAATAATAAAAATACAGAAGGTTCCTCGATACGGCTCGCATTGTGAGGAGGTTCCTTTCTCTGGAGCCCTAACCGCCGGTAGCATAGACCCTGTCCCGATACCGGCGGACTACTATTTTTTATATTTTTAAATGTTTCTTATATGTTTAAAAAAAAATGTAATTTATATGTATATTAAATTAATAAAGTGAATAATAAATAATAATTTATTATCAGGCATCTTGGCCCATAGATAAATACCCTACAGGCTAACATATATAGTGTAAATACAAAATAATAATAATTTATTTCAGTGATACCTTTAGGTTAACACAAATACAAATACACAGAAACATTCTAATAACATTAATTCATTACATAAATAAATAAATAAAATAAAAATACCCGATTGTAATTAAATTAAAAACTAAATCAATTTAAAAACAAACAAATTAAGTTAGATTATGTTCATTTATTTTACGCAGGTGAACTCTTTGGTAGAAGCTAGTACCTAGTAATACAACTTATAATTTGGGAATATTACTCATAAAATAAGTAAGACTCTTTCAATAGACGTAGCAATCAATTGTAAACCTTATCCAGTTGGAATACATTTGCATTTAGATCTTTCAATAAATAAGTCATATCTATTAATATTGTAATATGAACCATTTTTTAAAAGAGTGACCATGGTTTTTCTTGCGGGTTCTTCTCCATAGAAAACGACCAATTAGAACCGTGTACTAGCTTCTAACGTTTTTTAAGTGCCTATGTAGGCCTATGTGAAATAAAACGTTTTGAATTTTTTAATTTAAATTTTATTTCATACAAGTACAGACAATATTTACGTAATTATGTAAAAAAAAAAGTTTTATTTTGAATAGTATTTAGTTATTTGGTTCTGTTGAACTGCAGAAATATTGAAAAGGCAAATTTTACACTCACACAATACGGACAACGTGTATATTAATTAATTACTTCTTCACACTCGAACGGCTGGACGGATTTCGATGAAAGTTAGTACACGGGTAGAACATGTCTTGGAATAGCACATAGGATACATTTTATCTCGGAAATATTTTGTTTATGTGTATAGTATATACATACAAAAAAAACTTTGACTTTGTATGTATAGGAACAGAATTAAACTATTCTCTTAAACTACTCCACTATCACCAAAAAACTCATAAGACTGGACAGAGGTGGCCTGCTCCTGATGACGAGGATCATCACCGGACACTGGACACTGAATAAGCACCTCCACACAATAGACATCACAGATAGTCCCCAGAGCATGTTTGGAGGGGGGAGGAGACAATTGCACATGTGCTCCTAGACTGCACAGGCGTAACTGAAATACGTACACGAACCTTAGGATCCCCGAACTCCCTTATTGATGCCCTGAAAAACCTAAGAGGCCTAATCTGTTTTTGGAGAGAGGTGGGCTGGTTGGAATGAGCCCACCTAAGGCTATGGCCGCCATGGCCCACGTACAATGGTCCACACGGGACTGGGTGCGGAAACCATACCTAAATAGATAGAACTACCCCACTATTGGTTTTAAAGTCAAATTTAAAGCTTTATTGGTGAACACAAATAATAATAATAATGTAATATAATATTCCACAACTATCACACAACGCCATCTAGTCCCAAGCTAAGCAGAGCTTGTGTTATGAGTACTAGACAACTGATAAACCTACTTATGTATTTCTAAATAAATACATATTATAGATAAATTACACCCTGACACAGAACAAATGATCGTGCTTATCACACAAACATTTGTCCTGGGTGGGAATCGAACCCATGACCTCCGGCATAGCAATCAGGGCCACTAACCACTAGACCAACAGGCCAGTCTAAATACCTTCATATAAAACCTTCCTAGGTGTTGTATTTATTTTGTTCGTTATATTGTTTAACAGCATCAATTCGATGGAACAACTCGTTTTATCGAAGACTATTCGACTTGAAATATTAACTCGAATATAACCAAATAAAACTCAGTGTCTGACAGGACCAAAATACCTTAGCTCTTCACGGAACTCTCAATATTTTGACAACAGGTTCCCAGAAAGCATGACGGTGCACCATACAATCTTATACTCGATCAGCATACCTTAGACCACGCCCCCCAACGCTTTGTAACTCCACCGCGCGTTCCCATTGGCCAGCCGAACGACGCGTGCGCAGCTAAAAAGTCCAAAAATGTTATAGTTTATAAATGATAAATTTATCGCCGCGCGTAATTTTCTGAGTAGATCTCTCGTCGGCTCACATTTAGTTTTTAACATTTGAAATATTGCTTGAAATAAATAATAGTACTCTCTTATCCTCTTGTAGAATATTTTTAGAATTTAAGTGGATTTTGATTTGTTTGTGTGGTTCCGTGTTTTCTTCAATTTGAGTTATTGTTTTATTTATATCAGTTGAGTGATTCACGTATTTGTTTTTTTTGTGTAAGTAGTAATTTCTAAAGTGCAGTCAATTTTGAGTTATGTTGAAAGATTGGCCGTTTAACTCCGTGTTTCTTTATGTTTATCGCAAAGGTGTATCTCGTCAGTTTGTAGAATTATTCTGCACTTTAACGGTTTGTCCCTTTCGCTAACAGAAATACCTAGTGTTTCGACTCTGCCCTCTTTATACATCCATCTTTGCGAATAGTAATAAAATTGTCCAGGCAGGGGCTATCATAGTCTTGACATAGTTCTTGGTAACCAGCCTCCTATAACTAAAGCTTTGTTTTACATATGTCACAATAGTTTACCACCAACCGATGGTTATCTTTGGGTACCACGTTCCATGAAAAATGTCAAAGGGGCCTCTGTGAGTTGGCTTGGGCCCTTCGTACGCTTTCCGAAGGTCCAGGATCCTAGGGTCTGGAGATAAATGAAGACATAAAAAATAATAATCACAAAAAAAAACAGAATAGTCAGAGACAAAAATTGTCGGTTTTCTATCAGTTACATTTCGGGGAGTCTGCGTCGGAACTGACCAAATACCGCCCGTGCCCTTTCCATCATCGGAACACCAGTCATGCAGCGATTTAAGTCAAGAGTGAATAGGTTACTTCTAGGAAAGCGTGCTCCATCGTTGATCACATCATCGCTATCCATCAGACGAGATAGTCGTCAAATGCGAACCCATCAAAAGTGGCTATTAGTTGACAAGAGCTCATCTTAAAAGCCTTGAGAATATATTACCTGGTCCGCTACCTGATGCCAGTACACCACACCATTGGTAAATGTATTCTGCGCGTTCCACCACACTAATAGGAAGGCGAAAGTTTGTAAATGTGTATGTTTGTTACTTCTTCACGCTCGAACGGCTGAACGGATTTGAATGAAATTTGGTACAAGAGAGGACTACTCTACTACTATATCCTGGAATAGTGCAAAGGATACTTTTTATATTCCCTTGGGACAAATTTTTACGTTCACGCGGGCGAAGCCCTCACTAAAATTGACATCACATCGGCGTTGACCAAAAATCAGTTCTTCTACCGACGTAGTTTGCTTTGAAATTCAATACCTACAATGGACAAAATAGACATCAGTTTTTTTTGTTGGTACATCATATACCCATTGGAATCATCATAATCATCACAGTATATACTGAAAACACATCTTACATTTTGAGAAAAAGCTGCTGACCAGATCAAGAATAAGATTTGAAAAAAAAAATTGCCACCTGCAAGGGATAACATTGTAACTAAATTTTAGGCAATTTGCGAGGAATAACATTGTAACTCAGTTTGAGGCAATTTGTAAGGAAAAATATTGTAACTCATTGTAAGGCAATTTACAAGGTATAACATTGTAAATAACTCAGGCTAACGCAATTTGCAACCTGCATTTTATGTACATCTATACTTAAAATAAATCTATAGAAGTGAAAATTCTGTACATTGAAAATATCAAAAAATTAAATGGCAGAGGGTGTTACTAGACTGACATCGACCCAAAAATGTGATTAAAAACATTTTTGTCCGTCTGTCTGTTTGTTCAGGCATCACGCAAAAACTACCGGATCGATTACGATGAAACTTGGTATATTTATATATTTTATTCTTTAATATCATGGGCACCACACTGGATACTTTATATCCCGGAAAAGTATATATAATAAAAAACAAACTTAATTTTGCAGTTCGATCCCTAGACCTGATTATTGTACCAACCGTAAATAATAAATTTTTCGTAAGTTACGTCACTCGCAGTGGAGTTCACTAAGGGGCCCTGCACACGGCTAAGATACTATAATATTTTATCTTAAGATACAATATCGCTCGCCATACAATTCAATGGACTATCAAACACGACGAAGATAATAAATAATATTTCATATTTTCGTATCTCAAAAACCTAATAAAACCATTTTCGACTTCTACGCGGACAAAGTCGCGGGCAAAAGCTAGTTTAGAATAAAATTGTATCTCAAAAAGGTGTAAAATTATTTTGTAATGTTAGTCCTTGCTGCTGTCGCATCCTTTACTCTTTTACCATATTATTTGTGGATAATTTCATGTTAAAGGACTTCCCTTTAACCTGAAATTACCCACAAACATACATAAATCCCATTTTCCCCACCACAGACACCCATAAATATAGCCTCTACTCCAAGCACGCCACTCAGTAGCTAAAAATACTCGAACGTATTTGTGTGCCCATCGAGATGGTGTTATCTGGCCGGCGCTGTCTTTGATGTAAGGCCGCTAGTGGCTGATACCGGCATCACGACTGACGTCTGTGCGTCGAGTGTTGTTCTGAACTTAGGTTGGCGGCAGATCTATGGATGATATGAAAGTAACTATTTCTGGTTAATAATTAATATGATTTTAATTATTAATTTACTTTTTCTTGAAATAGTCATTCAATAATTTAAGAAGAACTGAGAGGCTTATATTAATAATTTTATTGATTTATTATTATATTGAGAGCAGTGGTGGCCGAGTGGTAACGGCCCCGAGTTATCGAGTTGTAAGTCGCGGGTTCAAACCCAGCCAGGCGCATTATTTTGTGTAATTTATTTCATTACCACTGCTCTCAAAACGATGAAGGAAACCGTCATGTCCTAGAACCAAAAATTCAAAGCCATGTAACATCCACCAAACCATTCCCTCTCCTAGAGAGAGGAGGCCTGAGTCCCAGCAGTAGGAACATTAAAAGGCTGATTATGCTATGCTATGCTATTATTATATTATTATTTCTTTATTGTCAGGCAACTAAGGCCCATAGATAAAATACATTATATTACAATCTTATAAACAAAATAAACTATTACATATTAAAAATATCACAAAGAATTAACTATAATTATACACGTGACATCGGCGTCGTCGCCGATATTTCTAAATATATAAGCATACATATTATAGATAAATTACACTCAGACACAGAACAAATGATCGTGTTCATCACACAATCATTTGTCCTGGGTGGGAATTGAACCAACAACCTCCGGCATAGCAGTCAGGGCCTCTAACCACTAGACTAACAGGTCAGTCAAAGACAGAAAGATTTAAGGAGCACCTATTCGGCAGAATCCAATTCAATCCCCAATATCAAAACTTTAAGCACATAGCAAACACATTCAGATGAGGTTTAGGATCCAATATCTTTAAACTCAGCCTCCAATATTAAGTGAAGAGGTCAAACACTGCCTCCGGAAGTAATAGCATTCAAATTGCCGTTCATATCCGTGAGCTGAGGGCGCCACTGTCGTAATGTATTAGCATTTGAACTGCTCTCCAGTTTGATTGTTTTCGGAATGAGTTTTGGCGATACAAACATTATTTTGGTGATGAATTTAGTTAGAAAGGTTATTATCTGGTATGAAATACTAAGATTAAGGACTTGCACAAACATATATATGACGTCAAAATAATATATAGACGCTTGCGCTCATTAAAAACATTATCAAATTAATGTGTTTATTACCAGCATATTAGCATTGTAATTTTAAACGTATTTTTGCAACGTTTTTTTTTATTTGTTTTGTGTGAGACACACAATGTTGATGTATTTTAAAGTTTTAGTATTTAAGTTTCTATATTATAATTTTTATCTCATTGTGTGTACCTGTGTGCCAAATAAACGTGTTTTCTTTCTTTTTAAATATTATTAGACTTCCTTAACTTAATTAGTGATTTACCTATTTTTGTAAACATATCATTTATTGATAGATTTATTTTTATATAGCCTCTTTTTTATAACGTGAATGTGAGACACTGGACTTTCTATTTCGCTCCACTTATTTAATTATAATTTTTTTGTGTGTTTTTAATATTGACTAGTCTACGTACCTATTAATATTGTAATATGGAAGTTTTGTAAAATCAATCATTTTTTAGGGTTCTGTACCTCAAAAGGAAAAAACGGAACCCTCATAGGATTATTTTGTTGTCTTTTCGTCTGTCTATCTGTCTATCAAGATCTTGGAAACGCGTGAAGGTATCCAGTTGAAATTAAAACCATATACTCAGTTTTGCGATCCCTTGAGGCTGTGAAAAAATCAAACTTTTAAGTTAACGAAATAAAAAGATACAGCCGTTTATGTTACAAAAAATGTGTATATTTCGACACTCTCAAGGGAATCAAAATTCATAGGTTACTTCCCATTGTTCTAGAATCCTGAAATTTGGCATGACGCAAGGTCTCATAACATAAGTATAGGAAAAATCTGAAATTTGTAAATTTAAAGTTACGTCACAAAAAAAAACATTTTCGCCATTCGTAAAAATCTTTGAGACATGATTTGGAAATTAACTAATTTTATAGGTAAGTTTGTACGGAACCCTCAGTGTGCGAATCCTACAGGCACTTGCCCAGATTTTTTTTTAAAGAGTAACCATGGAGATATGGAAAAAAACCTCCACTAAACTTCTTGCAGGTTCTCCATAGGAAACGAACAATTGGAACCGTGCACTAGCTTCTGACATTTTATAAGTGCCCATGTAGGTCTATGTGAAATAAAAACATTTTGAATTTGATTTAATTTTACATAAAGTTTTACACTATTCTATCTCCATATCTATATTAACAGACTAGCCTCTGCCCGCGGCTTCGCCCGCGTGAATGTAGGTTTCTCCATACAAACTTTGGACCCCCGTTCAACCCCCTTAGGGGAATAATTTTGGGAAATCCTCTCTTAGTGCTCACCTACATCATAAACAGAAACCTTGTGCAAAATTTCCTGCTGCTAGTCCTAGTAGTTTCGACTGCGTTGACATGTCAGTCAGTCAGTTTCTCCTTTTATAATTTTTTATTTTTTTATTTATCTCATACATTTTTAAAAATAGTTTAACATATTTTTAGCTCGCCAAACTTTATAGTTTGATGGCGAGAAACGCTCGTTATACAGTTACTTCTATTACATCATAAAACAGTAAAAATATGAGTGGCTTTGCTGTCTCAGTACATATATATATATATTTTTTTTAAACATTTTTTTTCTCTTTGAGTAATCTATTTGTCGACAACGGCAGATCCGGCTATATCCGGATATATATTGATTAGAGTATTTTGTTCGGTTATTCCATATTAAATTCTTACCTACTATTCAAACATTCTCTCATATCCTCTCACAGTCATACAAAAGATTTCTAAATAAGAATTCCATAGCAGTAGGCAGCAATATAAAAAATATGTGAGTGGTAACAAGTAACAGTGGTAAGTGTCGCCGTCGCCGGCTAGCACCCGCGGAGCTACCGAAACAAAACATGGGGCACGCCACTTGAAGAGAACAGGGGAGGTGGTGGAGACGACTATTATGAAGAATAAAATAAAGTGGTACGATATGGCACCCGAAAATGATACTGGTAATGTGTTTTGTATCCTGAAGAACGTTTGTTTTTATTATGTATAGGTTCGCGTTTGGCCATTATCACACCTGATGGTAAGCGATGATGTGGCCGACGATGGAGCACGCTGGCCTAGAATAAACTATTCACTCTTGACTTAAAAATATATTATAGTCACGAGTGAATAGGTTAATTTTAGGTAAGCGCGCTCGCCGCATCGTCGCTTTCCATCAGATGTGACAGCGGTCAAGCGCGAACCTATTAAGAATTTTAAAAAAATATATGGGGTCTCTACAGTATTCTCTGTTCCCTTTTCAACCCCGCTTCCATTAAGAGGATTAAAAGCACTGCATCGATGCTATATAGCGCTATACGTCGCTATATACAGTGGATAAGTTGAGGAAAATGCCCCCGAAATATCTTGTTCGCTTATGTCGCAGCTTTTATATGTAAGACGTTGGTACATAAGTGTGAAAGTTGTGATATAAGTAGGTATGTGGATGATAATCAGAGATGGGAATTAGGTAGAGTTAAACATGTACTTACATCGATGTCATGCAGTGAAAAAATAAAGTGGATATGCCTCAAATCCCGAGATTAATTTTAAAGGGAAGTGTTTTTTATAACCCTGTCAGAAATATAGCAGAAAACATTTCTTCCTGCATTAATGACGAGGAGGAGAAAGTGTATCAATTTGTTAACCTTACCTCAGTTGACGTAGAGAGACTTTTTTCAATGAAAAATACAAATTAAAATTGTATGTTAACTATCTTTGTTTTATTTTATTTATCTATCTCTGAGGTTTTTATTATTATTTATTTGTAATATTGTTGGCCACGGCATTTTTCGTTAGAAATCTCGGGAAGATCATGTCACTTTTTCAATGCACGTAAGTACATGAGTAACTCTACCTAATTCCGAAACCTGATGATAATATATGCAATTCTTTGCAGTTGGTAAGGAAAAAGAATATGCCTAAAGGATTGTTCTCCATGTGTTGAAAGAAGGTTAGGGAAACTGAAAACATATTTTTTTTGAAGTGAGAAGGAGTGTCAGATTCTCCTGACTAAAATCTGTGTTTCTTTAGTCTTTTAAATAAAAATAAAAAACAGGTAAGTGCGAGCCAGACTCGCGCACTGAGGGTTCCGTACAAACTAACCAATGAAAACAGTTCAAATCCCGATTTTTTTTGTGACGTAAATACAAATTTACTGCTTTCAGATTTTTCCCTAGATACTGGATTCTAGGTCAACGGGAAGTACCCTATGAATTTTGATTCCCTTGAGAGTGTCGAAATACACGTTTTTTGTGACATAAACAGCCGTATCTTTTTTTTTGTCAACTCATAAGTTTGATTTTTACACAGCTTCAAACGACCGAAGACCAGTGTATATGGTTTTAATTTCGTTTCTATACCTCTACGCTTTCCCGAGATAAATGGTCTTGACAGCCAGATAGACAGACGGACAACAAAGTGAAAAAAACGTTTATTTAGCACACAGACATACACACAATGAAAATAGAAGTACATAGTACATAGAAACTTAAATAATAATATATATTCTACAACTTTCATACAACGCCGTTTAGTCCCAAACTAGGCAGAGCTTATTACTATGAGTATTACCAACTAGACAACTGATAAACATACATATATATTTCTAAACACATACATATCACAATATACATTTCATATCTCTGCTTACCATCAGGTGGAATCGCAGTCAAGCACTGGTTTAAATCAATAAAAAAAAAATTATAGGCAAAATACCGAACAAATGATTGTGCTCATCACACAAACATTTGTCTTGGGTGGGAATCAAACCCACGACCTCTGGCACAGTAGTCAAGGCCACTAACACACACACACAGGCCAACAGGCCAGTCAAATAAAAAATAAAACAACAACATTGTGTGTCATAAAATAAGTAACTCATCACGTAATCACCAATCGACCATCATTAACATCCTAACCTAAAAACAGCGTCACCACTACCCTTCAAACACGACTACTGACCCCCACACCATATGGTAGCGTGATAGCACGCACGCGCCATTGATTCAGCAACTGTTGCCAGTGGTAATGAGTAGCATCATGCATCTAACGCGAGGGGTACCGATGTTAATTAGGTGTCAGTTTTTTGGCAAAAAACACGATATATTTTCATGTTTTATGATTAGTTAGGCCTATATGCTATATGGACCTATTTGGCGTAGCCGTGAGACATATTCTTTTCTTTTTATTGTTAATTTTATTTCTCCTTATTTTTATTTTTTTTAATTTTTTTTTAGTTGTAAATCAATTATTTTGCTAAATAAACATATTTTCTTTCTTTCAATATGCCATATCGTCCCTTAGCTTACAACACCGCTCAAGTCGAAAATTGGCGGTTTTCACATGTGAATGCCTTTAGATGGAGCTGCTCATTGCGCGTCTAACCATTGGTCACATGATATAGATTTCAGCCAATCCGTAGCTATAATTCGAAAAGTAGTGTTAGCGTGCAAGTCGGCTGGCCTCTCAACACCGCATAGTTTTTTTCGTTTCCTGTAAAGTGGGTAAAAATGACTTATGTGGTGTTGTTAGCTAAGGGACGATATTACCATCTAACAACTTATTTTTATGTACCTACATTCTAAACAAATAAAAATATTCTATCCTACTCTACTCTGCTCTGCTCTACTCTATTCTACTCTGCTCTGCTCTACTCTACTCTACTCTACTCAATTCTATTCCATTCTATGAGCTCTTTAATAATCCTAAGTTGAGCTACATGAATGCTTACACTGACTGGATACGTCCGTTCAGAACTGTGTGGTTATTTCCTCAAAAGACCATCTCAGACTCCAATCTGCATAGTTCTTATATGATTTGACCATTACATGTTTGCAACATGTTTGACTTTAAAAGAGAATTTGACCCCTGACTTTGTTTCGGTGTTTCTTCTCAGGGTAGTCAGCTAGAAAACACCGGCCTCATCTAGTTTAAATTGACGAAAAAATTGACGTGTAAAAGTATTTTTAATAAAAACCTATTTGCAAAATAAATATAATTTATCATTTATATCTCAATCTGCCAAGATTGCGGATTATTCGAAAGAGTTACCGCGGCCCTGGAACGCAAAGGGCAACTGAAGAAACATACGTGGGTTTTAGTCAATGAAAGTCTGACCCTACCTCTCGATTTTGACTTAATTATCAATTAAGGCGATGCAATTCGACATACATTTTCACTGTTTTTCATACAACCGCTCTTACGCGATTATGGCGTAATTACACATATTTCGTTAGATATGTTGGAAACACAGTTATCTTGTGGATATTTTATAAGCTTCTATTGAAATCAATTTTTTAATTTGTGTAAAACTAATCCAGTAAACCTCTAAAATAAGTAATAGGGTCCCATTTTACCTTTTGGCTACGAACCCTAATAAATGAACTTTACAACAAACTGATATTCTGATTCAAACCCAGCCAGGCGCATTACTTTGTGTAATTTATTTCATCACCACTGCTATCAAAACGGTGAAGGAAAACATCGTGAGGAAACCGGCATGTCCTAGAACCACAAATTCGAAGACATACATCCACCAACCCGCATTGGACCCGCGTGGTGGATTATGTCCCATTCCCTCTCCTAGAGAGGAGGCCTGAGTCCCAACAGTGGGAACATTATAAGGCCGACTATGCTATATTCTGGGCAAAAATAAAACACAAATATAACCGAAGTAATTTTAAACACTACATTTTACACCATTTATCGTTTACTCATATTTCCACTAACACTAACATTCCTCTTCCTAATCTCACCCATAATCGGTGACACTAATCTTCGCTGACAAATCAAGACCCAATATTCATTGAAATCATAAAAAATATCTTAGCAATCATCTGCCATTGTCACCGCTCTGCATACGCCACGGTTCACTGGCCGCCATTGTCTCGATAGCAATCGTCTTGATTGCTGACTAGAAGACAATGGAAGCCTTGCGTTCTATTTTTGTATATTTTTTTTATTCGTGATTATTGAAGGTTGAGAAGAATGAGTCGTGTTAGGTTAATTTTGATGGTGAAGTTATTTTGTTTACTTGCCGTTACTTGTATCTGAAAACTCCCAAGCTGCCAAATACAGAGCTGCATGGCGTCGCAGAACGGATAACCGTTGGGGCCGAAAGGTTCTGGAATAGCGACCACGTACCGGAAGACGTAGAGTTGGAAGGCCTCCTACAAGGTAGACCGATGACCTGGTAACGATTGCGGGAGTACGATGGATGCGAGACGCACAGGACCGTTAATTGTGGCGGCACTTGGGGGAGGCCTATGTCCAGCAGCGGACGTCTTTCGGCTGAAATGATGAATGATGATGATGATGGCGTCGCATCGTGAGAGAGGAGATAGCGCAACACTCGCCCGAGAAATGAACACGACCACTCTGTCAAGAGTGAACGACTAAGAAAGAAGAAGAACTTATATCTGAGTCCTAGTGGTAACAACCCCTACTTAGTTACTTACGAGTTGTACATCGCGGGTTCAAACCCAGCCACATGCATTACTTTATGTAATCTATTTCATCACCACGGCTCTCAAAACAGTAGAGAAAAACATCGTGAGGAAACCGGTACGTCTAAGAATCAAAAATTCGAAGACGTGTGATATCCAGAAATCGGCATCTGACTCACGTGGTGGAACTGGCAGAATTACGGGCTATTCCCTCTCTTACAAAGGAGGCCTGAGTCAGTAGGGGGAACTTTATATGGTAGTTTTTTTATATTATTGATAGGCTCGCGTTTGACCACCATCTCACCTGATGGTAAGCGATGATGTGGCCGACAATGGAGCACGCTTGCCTAGAAGTAACATATTCACTCTTAACTTAAAGACCCCTAGGTTGTAGCTATCAGGAAACACAGACTCCGGTAGAAAATTCCACTCCTTAGCTGTACGCGTAATGAATGCTTTTCCAAAACGCAAAGATTATGCTTGTGCTATCTGTCTTATTTGATGAAATCGTAGATAAGCGAAAGAAAAGATGGATGGATGGTGTGGATGACGAATGATTTAAAAGAAAAGGGAGTCAGTGATAGGCAGCGTGTCGGTTGTCATGACAGAATGGAAAAACTGACTCGACAAGTGCATCATTACATTCATTACCGATGATATTTTTGGCTCGCTTCTCAATCGACTCCATTGCATCAAGCTGGTATTTAGTAGACCCATCCCAAACATTTTTTTTTCGGTGGGAATGTAATCCTATGACATCCCCCGCTCTTGGGCGGAGCGAGAGATACTGACTAAAAACCCACTCCTGTTCCTTCGTCGCCTTTCGTACCGGGGCCGAGTCTTCCTTTCAGAGTCAGACCCTTGGTCCCAGTAGGCTTCGACTCTGCTGGGCTCCTACAGTTGCTGACATCTCCTTGAGGCGCGCGTGAAACAGTACGCGCCGTCGACGACTCAAACCATCCAAAACCAGACCCATCCCAAAGATGAGAGCATGGTACTCTATACACGAAAATGACGCATAAAAAACAAATGAAAGTCAAAACAGCCAGCATCCACTATTCGATATTAACACAGGGTGGTATTTATATTGACACTATCACGCTTCATGCGTGCGGGGGTGAGCAGTGACGCGTGTTGGCGCACCGATTAGTTGCGAGCTGGGTACTAGTACCCATTAAGCCCCGCAGTAAGTGATTGGATGAGTCTAATAAAAAAAAACAGAATTGAAAAATAAAAAATCATATAATTGATATTGAAAACAGGTTTGTTTGACAGGTAGAATATAGATAGAAAAAAAACATGGGCCTCCCCCAAGTGTCACCACAATGAACGGTCTTAAGCGCCTCGCATCCATCGGATGCCAGCAACCCTTATCAGGTCATCGGTCCACCTTGTAGGAGGCCTTCCAACGCTACGTCTCCCGGTACGTGGTCGCCATTTCAGAACCTTTCGACCACGGCCATCCGTTCTGCGAGCAATGTGCCCATTGCCACTTAAGTTTGGCATTTCTTCGTGCTATGCAACCTTGGTTCTCCTGCTTCTATTCTCATTCCTGATTCGATCACGCAAGGAAATTCAAATCATAGCCCTTTCCATTGCCCTTTGGGTGACTTAAAGTCTTCTGATGAGGCCCATTGTAAGCGAACACTTTTCGGGGCCATATTTCATCACTAGCAACACGCACTTGTCATAGACTTCCGTCTTGAGACACTGTGGTATGTTGGACGAGAAGATACCGCGCAGCTTCTCGAACGCAGCATTAGGTATAATAATGGTTTTCAAATTACAAAGAAAAGTAATTTCCAAATTATAATATTAATCAATTACTGTGCGCCATGCTGGTAGTAGAGCTGGACAAGCATGTACCGTACCTACTTTTAATAAAAATATACCACTATAAACACGCATTTTGTATATCAAATTGTACTTTTTGTTCCATTCCCTGTAACAATTGATCATCATTCAAAACTCATCGAACTAATGCATGACAAATACATAATGACATGAGGTCACAGATCAAACAATATGGCGTATGACCCCGTACCGCACTAGTGCCGATAATGAGGCAACACCATTAATATTATGTCATTGGTTCACGATATATGATTGATTGGGTGGCACTATGTTTATGTAATTGACGTGAGTTTTTAGGTCTATGGGGCCTTTTTCTGATGACAATAGGTAATGCGTATGATTCAAATACGGATCAAATATATATCTATATAAGTAAAAGGAGAAACTGCCTGACTGACATAACAACACACAGCCGAAACTACTGGGACTAGGAGCGTGAAATTTTGCACAAGGCTTCCTTTTATGACGTAAGCGTGCACTAAGAAGGGATTTTTGGAAATTCAACATTTAAGGGGGTGAAACAGGGGTCCAAAGTTTGTATGGAGAAACCTACTTTCATGCGGGTGAAGCCGCTGGTAGAAGCTAGTATAAAAGAAAAAACTGACTGACATATCAACGCACAGCAGAAACTACCGGGACTGTGAAATTTTGCACCAGGTTTCCTTTTATGACGTAGGCGAGTACTAAGAGTGGCTATATTCAAAGTTTTGTATTTTTCAGTTAATGAGTTCTTGCAGTAAGCCGAAAGATGTCTACTGTTTGACATAAGCCTCCCCCAAGTCGCCACAACGTATGGTCCTGTGCGTCTGCATACATCTGATTCTCGCGACCCTCACCAGGTCATCGGTCCACCTTGTGGAGGCCTTACCACGCTGGGCAGATCGCTAATTTGGAACAAATGTAGTTTAGTTTTTTAGTACCTTAATAAAAGTGGCTAAAAAAGGTGCAAAACCAAACTTGCTAAACTATGAATAAAGCCACTTTTAGTTACACTAAAAGTGGCTTTATTCATAGTTTTGTATTTGTCAGTTAGTGAGTTCTTACAGTAAGCCGAAAGATGTCCACTGTTTGACAAAAACTTCCGCCAAGTCGCCACAACGTATGGTTCAGTGCGTCTCCATCCATCGGATTCTCGCGACTCTCACCAGCTCATCGGTCTACCTTGTAGAAGCCTTCCCACGCTGGGGCAGATCGCTAATTTGAAACAAATGTTTTGAATTTTCAGTTTGGTGGGTAACACCAACAAACTCTGTATCTCTTTGTCACTCAGATCACAGAAATTAACAGTCATTACCAGAGTGTAGCTCCAGGGTACAAAGGACCAATCTAAATAATTTGCGCGTTGTTTTGTCACGTTAACCCTTTACTGGAGGATTAGATCGCCATTAGCTAATTGCCTGGTTACAATAGTACCCTATATTGTTTTATGACTTTATAATAAAATACTGGATTTATTTTTGAATAGGTATTTTGAATTCATACTAATGTTAAATAATAATAACAATTATAATTTAGGTATCTTCAAGGCTAGAGTAAATAGGCTCTTAATATACTATTGCGCCTCACCATCAATGATTGCATCTCCGCTTACCATCAGGTGGGTTCGCAATCAAGCATTGGTTTATATCAAATAAAAAAACAACGAAAAAAAAACAAAATTACATGTAGTGGAATTTAGGTAAAGAATTTGTCTCCTCATTGAAGAAAATACGGGTTAAGAATTATGCTCAAAGGTAGCCTTCGAAAATCTAAGGGCCTGTGCACACCACATTTTTTAGTTGCGCCGTTGACTCGTGTTTCAGAAACGTGCGTCGACGGCGCGCTTCTATCCTATTAAAGGTCTACAGGCTGCGTCTGACTCGCGCGCGTATCTCGTCTATATCGCTACAAACGCGCGTCAACGGCGCGTTTAAAAAACGTGGTGTGCACAGGCCCTATCTTTGCAATTTGCACATTAATATCGGATAGTGCCTACGGTAATAAAAATATGTTGGCGGTACTATCCGATAATGAGCTACACAAAACTATAAAAAAATAGAATTTTGCGAGCTACCTACATTCACCTTACGAATTAGATATACTTAGTGCGGTGAGAAGGAATACAAATACAAATACAAATATAAAAGTTTATTTGTGTACACAGGTACAATTTAGTTCTTACAAATTTGTTAGTGTCTCTGTGTTCTACCACAAAGTGGCATACAAATATTATTTAAATAAAATATTAGTTACTATCTAATATTCACAAAAGATACATATTTACTTTATTTATTACATGCCCACTCATTTTCCTTTTTACTTTAGATAGGTACTATTTACATGATTATGTTATTTCTTAAAATATGGATACTTTATTTCATAACAAAAACTAAAATTAATTTACTGAATTTAAAGGAAGATGAAGAATTAACCAAGTTATTGGATGCTCGAAGGTAGACTATAAGAACTTCATGCCCAACACTTTAATACATTGTTTTAGGAGTACGAGGATTGTTAATTATAGTTAAAACATGTTCAGGAAAGAAAATATAGGGTAGAATGATTAGGCACTTAATAAACTAGTGCGCCTCACCATCAACGATTGCATCTGTGCTTACCATCAGGTGGGATCGTAGTTAAGCAGAACTAGTTAATCTGTATATATATAACCAAATCAATGCCACTTTTCGTTGTAATTTTATAACGCAAGAATGTGCTCATTTATCCAAACCAAATGTTTAGGCTTTGTTCGGACTATTTAGTAATTTATGTGAAGTTTGCACAAAATCGGTCGAGCGGTTCTTCATTTATCATATTATTAGGCGGTACGAAGTTCACCGAGTCAGCTAGTATTATATAAAAATAATTCACAACCAGCCACATTTTATCACGAACGCCAAAGCTTGTTTTCTTTTGTTTTTCGCGTTTTATTTTGTTTTACAACTCAAAAAAGTCTTTTGTTTTTTTCTTATACAACTATCTCACATCTACAAACCATGCATATTATTCTCCTTGAGTAAGTACAGTCATATTCAAACTCTCATACACTCATCCTCATACATTGCTCTCATACATTGCAGATGTAAAATGTAACCATAATGTCCCCTGTAGAAAATCTGCAGAGTGTAGCGTGCGTTAAGTGAGCCAAGTGCGGCTTATATGCGACGAATTGTTACACAGAAAATTGTTTTGCAGCTGTATTTTTTTTTAGAATTGCCAAACTTACATTGTCGTTATCATAACCATTATTTCAGCCGGAAGACGTTCTCAGTTGGTCATAGGCCTCCCCCAAGTGCCTCCACGACGACCGGTCCTGTGCGTCTCGCGTCACTCACCATCGAGGCAACATCGACCACCTACTTAAGTATCAAGCTTGCACCGTTAAAGTTGTATTTAACCAATGTAACACTCAGTTTTTAGCGCATTCTGTTAAAATACAGCCCTGTTAGAAGAAGGGCAAACTGAAACTTGTAACGCAAAAGCGAACTGTAGGATTGGTTTTTGTCAGTAAAAGTTTTTTTTTTTTTTTTAATTGATATAAACCAGTGCTTGACTGCGATCCCACCTGATGATAAGCGGAGATGCAATCATTGATGGTCAGGCGCACTAGTTTATTAAGAGCCTATTCACTCTAGCCTTGAAGACACCTATATTATAGTTGGACGGAAAGACCGCAGCAGGCAGATTGTTCCAGTCCTTCGATGTGCGCGGTATAAACGACGAAGCGAAACGCTTAGTCCGGACCGTTGAAGTTTCAACAACGTAAGGGTGGATACTCGCCGTTCGGCGGCTTGTCCGATGGTAGAAAGGAGATGGCGGAATCAAGTCATGCAGTTCCCGCGCACACTCTCCAAAATGTAACCTGTAAAATACCGATAGGCTGGCTACTCTGCGCCTGTGCTCGAGGCTTTGTAGATTGGACTTAACCAAATCTGGATCCCCAATTAGCCTCTTCGCACGCCTTTCCACTGAGTCCAAAGCTGCTAGATGGCATTTTGCAGCACCAGCCCATATGTGACTGCAGTACTCCACACACGATCGGACCTGTGCTTTTAAGTCTGACAATTCCTTTCATTCCGCCCAGAGCGGAAGGAGTTATTTAGTGAGGAGAAGTTTCAACAAGCATAAACGCATATATTTTTATGACATACTATAACAAAGTTAAACAAGTTAAGATTATAAAAAAAAGTTAATCTAAAGTAAACTGTTCGCAAATGTGTGTCACTGCGGTGTTCCAAAAACCAACGCTGGGTATCTGACGCCCAGCAAATGCTGATGTAGTTACACTTTCGGTACGGGCACGCTCGGCGCACTCTGTACTTTTTTCGCCTTTACTTTGAGTTTATAGTTACTAAACGTATGTTACTAAAAGAGTTATGAGTATACATGTGGATGTGTGAAGAGTGATATGAAAGAAAAGGAAGTTAGTGATAGTGTGACGGGTCGACGCGTACTGTTCCACGCGCGCCCCAAGGAGATGTCAGCAACTGTAGGGGCCCAGCAGGGTCGAAGCCTACTGGGGCCAAGGGTCTGATTCTGGAAGGAAGACTCGGCCCTGGCATGAAAGGCAACGAAAGAACAGGAGTGGGTTTTTAGTCAGTAAAAGTCTGACACTATCTTTCGCTTCGCCCAAAAGTGGAGATGTCATAAAATGAATTTTCCAACCAAAAAAAAAAACGTGTGACAGGAAAGAATGAAAGAAAAAAACGTATTGCGCCGACCCCAAATAAGATGAGACAACGGCAGGAGGACGATGATTATGATGTGTCTTTTCCAAAGAAAAGTAAAAAAAGACTCAATCTAGCTTATACTTACATCTTAAGTTATTTCCCATTGGCATGAGTCTACGTAAACTCCGCTTCACCATTTATTTCTTTCTTCGTTTCCTCCATTCGTCGCACCCTCCCCGCACCGGCTCTAACCAAGGGGAAGCCATCATCGTCAATCAGGAACTAACATAAATATGCTTTTACCGCCCTCTCCCTCGCAGGGAGTAGGTAGGTACCTACTGAGAGGGACCCGGCGTAACGCACTCTTGAATTGTGTGAATTTTTCGGGATTCATTATTGTGTTTTTTAATTTTCTTTTTGTGTTTGTCTTTGTTCTAAGTATTTAGGATTTCTCCAGACTGTTTTAAAAATTTTGAAGGAGTTTTTTTTTAGGTGTGAAAATCATCTTATGACAAATCCCGCTCTTAGGTGGAGCGGGACCCAATCCTGTTCCTTCTTTGCCTTCATCCCAGGGCCCCGGGCTTCACTTTCACACAACCCGTGACCCCAGTAGGCTTCGGCCCTACTGGGCCCTTACAGTTGCTGACATCTCATGAAAATTTTGAAGGTGTAGGAGTAGATTTTTTTTATTGTTAGTAGGCTCACGCTTGACTGCTATCTGACCAGATGAAAAGCGATGATGTGGTCGACGATGGAGCACGCTTGTCTAGAAGTAACCTATTCACTCCTGATTTAAGGAAGAAGGTTGTAGCCATCAGATTTTCAGTTGCAACTGTGTGTGTCTCAAGCTCTTTTGTTTTTTTTTTTTCACATTGCAAAATCATCACTCAAACAGCTTCTCCCACTCAATAATTAATGCGGCAGCGCGAGTCAGACTTTTACGAACTAAAACCACACCTACATCTCGTTGCCCTATGCGTTCTTGGACCACAGATTTTCTTTTCCCGTGGCCCTAGCAGGCTTCGGCCCTGCTGGGCCCCTACGTTTTTGCTGATATCTCTAAAAGGCTCGGTCCTTACGGGACGAGTGTACGGCGAGCTACCCATTGCTCGACGTCTGCGAGTCCGCGCCTATGGTAGCCAAAGACATTTGCGTAGGCCGCACTTAACGATTTGATTCCTTTATTTTTTCTCTCTAATTTCCTCTATCCATATCGTGACCATCGAAAAGCGACTAACTAACAAGCAGTAATCACGCCACACCTCGTCATAATGTACGTTGTTTAGTAACGAGCGGCAGAAGTTAATCTTCATATAATTGTGATTGTCCAGGAGGGCAAGGGACGCCAGGTGCGCTCGTGGCATACGGCCGCGTGGGATGGCGAGCCAAACCTGTGTGGAATTTACAAAATTGTTTACAAGTTACCTATATTCAATTGAACGCGTCATTTCCGTGAATGGACGAGTTTTTGGTTAACTAACCTATTTGAATTGAACCCGTGGGATCACTCAACCAAATGTAAGTAACAAAGATACATGTATATGTCGGAGAAGTCAATAGTACGGAAGCTTAAAAACGAATGAACGAGCTAAGTGAAAAGTGACACATGTCACCTTGACAGATTCCGCGCTGACGTTTGTACGAACCTCGGTTCCGTAAAAGATGCCGATCGCAGAGGTGCGGTGCTCTTTCTTCTGTCGGCAGAGTTCCTCGACAGAGCTTCAACGATGACTGGCATCCTGCGCCGACCTATATGTAAATCTTTGTCTGTATTTTAAAGCAAAAAAAAAAATTGAGCCAATAACTTCCCATTGAAAACCAATCTATATTAGCAAAGCGAGACTCGCAAGCAGAATGTATATTTGTTTTGCTCACAATAACTTAGCAAGCTTCTGATCATTTCTTTCTTTTTCTTTTCTTTTCTTTTATAACGCATTCAGAAAACTGATAGGGCTGCCATGGCATTGCAGCGCATCAGGTATGTTTGCGGTTGCGCATGTATACTGTTTTTAAACTACAATGCGCAAGCGAGCGGTATCACTAGTAGCACGAGTCATAGCTAGCCACAACCGGGTTCTGAGGATGATAGCTGACAGAGTAGACTGTCCATACATTGTCCATTGCAACAGCAATGTTATTCTTTAACGTTTTTTATTACCTTTCATGGTTATAAAAACTGCGATATTACAGAAAATACAAAACACAAAGAAACCAATAAAAACCTAATTTTGAAAAAAGGATAACGTACCTTTAATATAAAGTTTATTTGAACTTATAATTCCAAGTTCCAAGGGGCTATGCTCGGATTTTCCTTGCGTGATCGCGTCAGAAATGAGGATATCCGCAGGAGAACCAAGGTTACGGACATAGCCCGAAGAATCGCCAAACTTAAGTGGCAGTGGGCAGGGCACATTGCTCGCAGAACAGATGGTCGATGGGGACGAAAGGTTCTGGGATGGCGACCACGTACCGGAAAACGCAGCGTTGGAAGGCCTCCCACAAGGTGGACCGATGACCTGGTGAGGGTCGCGGGAATTCGATGGATGCGAGACGCACAGGACCGGTCATTGTGGCGGCATTTGGGGGAGGCCTATGTCCAACAGTGGACGTCCTTCGGCTGAAATGATGAATACCAAGTCAATTTTAAAAAACGGCAATTTCATACTTTAACCCCTAATAATATTAGTGTGATAATACGCCTGCCGCAGACCAAACAAATCAGCCAACAAGTCACCCATCCTACCCGACCGTAAGTCTCACCCATTACGACTGGCCAGCAAGCTACAGGGTGTTGTGTTTATCTGCACACAGCTACACTCGATACTCCGCGAAGTATACAGTTACTGTTTGCTGATGATGTTTGCTTTACTGGCATCTGCGACAACAGTGGAGTAACAGGATACGTGGCTGTCGATCTTGAGGTCTGTGTTCGATTTCAGTTAGGGAAAGAGCACGATATGAAATTACTATTTCAAGTAATGTGTTCAAGATTTTTTTCTTGTACACTCTAGTTTTTAATTAGTACAAATACTTTCTACTGTACTGTTCTGTATGGTGTCGGACGTAAAGAATAGCACCATCCCATTTCTTCCCGTGGGTGTCGTAAGAGGCGACTAAGGGATATTTAGATTCTGTGCATACTACAGCACCTTAGGTCACCCCGTGGTGTCGGGTAAACTACCAACAAAAGCATTCCCAAGGAGGGTTGGTGTCAGGCTGGCGGCCGACTTTAAAATAAAATAGCCAAATCAATTTGCAACATGTTCGGTCATAATAGAATGCGCGATAGGGCTAGGGCGTACCCCACAGGCGACGCGCAGGGGCAGCACCCGGCTCCTGTGGGAAATGGACTAGGGTTGTTGCACCATCCCGGGCGGGGGCAACGTAAGAAGCTAGCTCAGGAAATGAGATTGAGGTATGCAAGTTGGAATGTTGGGACTATGACTGGAAGGGCCAGAGAGTTAGCGGATGTATTGAAAAGAAGACGGATAAATATAGCATGCTTGCAGGAAACTAAATGGAGAGGAACAAAAGCGAGAGAAATTGGTGAGGGATATAAGTTCTACTACTGTGGAAGTGATGGAAAAAGAAATGGTGTAGGAATAGTGTTAGACAGTAAATTGAAAGAAAGCGTGATGGAAGTAAAAAGGATTAGTGATAGATTTATAGTTGTGAAAGTTATGTTAGAGAATGTGATGTTGAATGTAGTTAGTGTGTATGCACCACAAGTAGGATGTGATGAAACGGTGAAAGAGAAGTTTTGGGAGGATTTTGATACAGAGTTAATGAACATCCCTGTTCATGAAGAATTAATAGTTGGAGGTGATTTTAATGGACATGTGGGAAGAATGAAAGGTGTTTATGAAAGAGTACATGGGGGATGGGGTTTCGGTAGTCCGAACAGTGAAGGAGAGACACTGCTGCAATCCGCTACTGCATTTGACCTGGCAGTAGCCAATACGTGGTTCCAGAAAAGAGACGAACACATGATCACGTACAAAAGTGGTAATCATAAGACCCAAATAGACTACTTCCTAGTTCGGCGCAACCACTTAAAGCACGTCAAAGACTGCAAAGTACTGCCAGGAGAAGACCTAGTCTCACAACACAGACTCCTGGTTATGACATCAGTGGTCAAAGTACTGTCTACCAAATACAAAGAGCGTCCTCCCCCTAAAATAAAATGGCATATGTTAGAGAAGAATGATTGTGCGAAGAAGTTCAGGGAGCGAGTGGTGGACAAAATGATAGAGATGGGAGACATGAATGATCGAAGTATAAATGAAAGCTGGAATGAGATGGCTGGGTGTATCAGGCATGCAGCGAAAGATATTTTGGGAGAGACGAGAGGAAAGGGCATAATAGATAGGGATACATGGTGGTGGTCGACAGAAATTCAGAATGTGTTGAAAGAAAAGAAGAAAAAATTCAAAGAATGGCAATGTGTAGAGCCAGGAAACGCTAGTTTAAAAGCTGAAAAAAAGAATGAGTATGACGTTTTAAAGAAGAAAGCTAAGAAAGCCGTGGCAATAGCAAAATCAAAGGCCCAGGACAAACTATATGACACACTGGACAGTCCTGCAGGCCAAAAAGAGCTATACCGGCTTACTAGAATAAGAGAGAGAAAGGCGAGGGATGTTTGTCAGGTAAGACGTATGAGAGATGAAACTGGAATGGTTCTATCGGATGATGAAAAAATCAAAAAGAGGTGGAAGCAATATTTTGAAAGACTGATGAATGAGGAAAATAATTGGAGTGGGGTGTTAGAGAATAAACCAGTGAATGTGGGATTAGTGCGAATTGTTAATATGGATGAAGTCAGAATAGCAGTAAATGGAATGAAGAATGGTAAAGCCATTGGTCCAGATGGAATACCAGTTGAAGTGTGGAAGTTATTGCGAGTGGATGGATGGACGTGGTTAGCTTTGTTCTTCAATAAGTTGTTGTTGGAAGAAGCCATACCTGATGAGTGGTGCAATAGCTCTTTGGTGCCGATTTTTAAAAACAAAGGTGATGTGCTTGAGTGCAACAATTATAGAGGAATAAAGCTAATGTCACATACTATGAAAGCCTGGGAGAAAGTTATTGAAAGGAGGCTGAGAGAAGAGAGTGAAATTTCACAGACCCAATTCGGTTTTATGCCTGGTCGGGGTACAACGGATGCCATTTTTGCTATACGCCAGCTGTGCGAGAAATATAGAGGTGCGCATAAAAACTTGCACATGGTATTCATTGACCTCGAAAAGGCATACGACCGGGTACCTCGTGAGGTTCTGTGGTGGGCCCTTAAGGAGAAAGGTGTGCCTGGGAAGTATGTGCAGTTGATCCGAGCGATGTACAGTCGATGCAGTACCCAAGTCCGGTCTACAGTGGGCACCACTGGCAGCTTCAATGTGGCAGTTGGCTTACATCAAGGGTCGGCTCTCAGTCCTTACCTCTTCCTGATGATAATGGATGCTCTGACGTCGGACATTCAGGAAGAGGCTCCCTGGTGTATGTTGTTTGCTGATGATATTGTGTTGGTTGCCGAGAGTGGCCTAGAGGTCCAGAACAGATTGGAGGTGTGGTGGCACAGACTGGAGAGTGTTGGCTTGAAATTGAGTAGAACCAAAACGGAATACTTGTTCTGCGATTTCGGCGGTTTCTCCAATCCAGTGCCTTTAGCTCTAGCTGGAACGCCCATACCGATCTGCTCTGACTTTCGGTACCTCGGGTCACTCATCCAAGGGAATGGTGAGGTAGACCGGGACGTAACACATCGGATCAACGCAGGATGGATGAAATGGAGACAGGTCACGGGAACAACTTGTGACCCACGGATGCCCCTCAAGTTGAAGGGTAAAATCTACAAGTCCGTGATAAGGCCTGTCATACTGTATGGATCAGAATGTTGGGCTGTGAAAAAGACGGATGAAAAAAGATTGCATGTAGCGGAGATGAGAATGTTAAGATGGATGTGTGGTGTGACGAGAATGGATAAAGTGAGAAATGAATATATTAGGGGAAGTTTGAAAGTGGCGCCAGTGACTGAAAAGTTGAAAGGGAATCGTTTGTCTTGGTATGGTCATGTGAAGAGGAGGGATGAAACGCATGTTACTAAAAGAGTTATGAGTTTACATGTGGATGGATGGAGAGGAAGAGGGAGACCAAAGAAAAGATGGATGGATTGTGTGAAGAGTGATATGAAAGAAAAGGAAGTTAGTGATAGCATGACGAGTAACAGGGCAGAGTGGAAGAAAAAAACGTGTTGCGCCGACCCCAAATAACACGGGATAAGGGCAGGAAGATGAGATGATGATGACTTTAAGGGCTAATTATCGGCGATCTCTCGCTCCAGGCCTTGGTTCAGGACATGGTCCGGAGCGAGGAGGAGTGGCAGGCAGTTGCTTCCTTCTGCGAAGCAGTAATACTAGCAAAGGAGACGGCCGATTGCGTGAGGCAACGGTCCTTACGCCCTGACCGCCGCCGGGATCCCGATCCCGATTTCCGGCCACCGTAGGCGCGGGCTTGCGGACGACGAGCAATGGGTGGCTCGCCGTCCGACCGTCCGGTAACCGTCCGGACCGAGCCCAAGTCGTTGACGGCGTGTACTGTTCCACGCGCGCCTCAAGGAGTTGTCAGCAAATCGTAGGGGCCCAGCAGAGTCGAAGCCTACTAGGGCCATGGGTAGTGTGAAAGCGAAACCCGGGGTTTTTAGTCAGTAAAAGTCTGACACTATCTCTCGTAATATCATTGTGTGTACCTGTGTGCCAAATAAACGTGTTTTCTTTCTTTCTTTCTTTCTTTCTTTCTCACTCCGCCCAAGAGCGGGATTTGTCATAAGATGATTTTCCCAATCAATAAAAAAGGGCTTATTAAAAAAGGTCTTATTATTATTTAAGAAAAGTCTCAAAAAATTATATTCATAAACAGCAAAGTTATTAGCGTTTTTTTATATCCCAAAATGTCACTCAACTTATGAAAATATTGTGCAGGCTATTGATTTATGAATGAATAAATGACGATTAAAATGGAAAAACACTGCACGTAGTATTTTCTAGTAGCAATTGTTATGAATGTTGATTCTATTATGAATTTACCAGTTATGAAAAAACTCCGTGGACAAAAAAGAGAGTTGCCAGAGACTTCCATTGGCATTTGGTGATGCAGCACCATATCGCAGTTCTGTGTATTCGTGGTTTGGAGAATTTAGACGTGGACGTGATCATCTCTATGACGAGGAACGTGAAGGTCGGCCGGCGACTGCAGTTACAAACTCGAATCGATCGTACGACAACTTATTGAAACTGACAAAAAAATTACTTGCCAGCAAATTCATGCTTTGTTAGGCATTGGAATGAGCCAAGTGAATATTAAAGACAAACTTAGAGGCACACGTCTTACGAGCCCTGATCGGCGGTGAATGCGTTCCATAAAGCCATTGAAAAGGTCCCTAAAGAAGACTGGTCTTGCTTTGTGCAGTGGTTTCAGCGAAGGCAAAAATGTATTAATTTTGAGGAATATACTTTGAAAAACAATAACTTATACTTACTTATATCTAGTCTTATTTATCAGAATCCAGAAACTTTCAGTATGCCCTAAGTATAATTATGGTCAAACGTAAAGATGACATATCAAATTTTCCGTATTTTACAATTTAAATCAATTTCCTTTGAAAAACTCATCGAAAGAGCTTTAAAATTTAAGAAATGTCTTCGGTATAGGATTTGGTACATGTGGATTCCTGGAGGAACGCTGGCCTGATGCTGTGTAAGCGAGCGTACGTGACCCACCACCACACCGTCGTGCTCCTTTGATGACTACCACTCCACCGCACACATGATGTTAGAAAGTAGCAGATTCTGAACTAATTGACCTCCATTAAAGTAATTGCTGCAAGGCGTTCTGATGTGAGAATAAACAAATAAATAAATGAAAGAAGGAAGAAGAATGATGAAGGTTGAGGAAGTCGTGGAGTATTTGAAGGTGAAGACCAATTGGACTCTGAGGGTCGTAAGGTTGGAGGCGCGTCACGACGTCAATTTCAAGTCGTTCGTGGTACGAGTTCCAACCCAACAGCTACAGACCTTCTTAAAAGAGGACTTCTGGCCGAAAGGTGTCGTATACTGACGTTTCCGAGGACGGTTATGCGACACCACGCAGCGCAACACGACGCCGACAACATTACGTGTTTAATTACAGTTAAATAAGCATTGTTATTATAATATGTATTAGTTTATTATTGTTTAAGTTTATTTTATGTATTTTGTCTATGGGCCTCTGATGCCTGAAAATAAAATTATTATTATTATAAATAATTGAATAATTTTCTACTTTGACACCAATGAAGTAGCTGACAGAAGCTAATATCTTCATACAGACACAACAGTTCTATCTACATGTTTGCGACACTAGCGACTGTCAACTGTTTGCCTATATTGTTTGTACTGCAGCATCTGTGTGTATTCGTGGATGTGACATTCGGTAAACAGCGCAGTTGAGATGTATCGGGAGCAAACAGCTATGGAGATGACGTGTTATGGAGATGCTGGGTAGTGGGAAATATTTTGGTGAAGTATGACTAGGCGATAGGCCTTGGCAATAAATTGTTTAGTGTAAAAAAACTGGGTAAGTGCGACAAACATGAAAGGTAAATTGCGGTTTAGGATTTATGACGTATTAAAAAAAAAACGACTTACTAGATCTCGTTCAACCCAATTTTCAATGGAAGTTTGCATGGTAATGTACTTACACCATATATTTTTTTAGTTTTATCGTTCTCTTATTTTAGAAGTTATAAGGGGGGGAGGTCACATTTTACACTTTGGAAGTGTCTCTCGCGCAAAATATACAGTTTAGAAAAAAATTATATTAGAAACCTCAATAACATTTTTGAAGACCTATCCATAGATATGGATCCACACGTATGGATTTAATGAAAAAAAAAATTATGAGTTTCAGTTCTAAGTATGGGGAACCCCCAAAATTTATTGTTTTTTTTTTTCTATTTTAGAAGTTACAGGGCCCATTTTAAAAAAGCCTCTAAAACATCGTCCTGTAGCTTCCATTGCGCGTACATTTAGCTAATTAGCAAGGGGCGCCGGGGCCCGCGATAGTGTCCGAGCAGCACGCATAATCGTACACTAATCTATTTGACTCGGCGTGGGGTTTGAATTGAAAATTATGACTGACTCATCGCTGTCCTGACTGCTCACCTCGTAGGGGAGTAGCGTGATGGTTAGAAATTTTAATACTAATATGTATTATTATGAATATCAATATTTTTTTCTTAAGAAATCATCAAATAGCTTTTTCAATACACTAATTCGACAACACGCTCACATCCTTACCGCTTTTACGCATGCAATTTTATTTTTCAGCACTAGTGCAGAAAAGTGCGCAACCTTGCCCCATCACAATTTATTGTAATTATCGTATCAGGCTAGGTGCTAAGCAACGCCCATGAGTCACGCGACAAGCCCCGTTTAATCATTTCTTCGTAAGTGTTCGAAATTTGTCACTGTAGCACTCGGTTCCATGACACCCTCGCCTGTATCTCGATATTTCTCTGGAAATTAGCCTCGATCACAATGAACTTTCACCACTTTATGAAAATGTACTATTCTCGCTCTGGTTAAAGCGAGAGGGAGTGCCATACGCTGACTAAAACCCACCTGTGTACCTTCAGTTGCCGAGGACGGCGGCACTGTGATCACGTGCTGCCGAAAACAACGAGAACTGGTGCTGGGGGGGAGCTTAACAGTCTTCTCCGGGGTATTCTCTAACAGATGTTGCACTCTCGGACTTACAGACAACGAGCAATGCCGTCCGCTCCGGGTACGGACCTTGTCCGAGGTGTCGATGGCGCAAAGTGTACTACATAATGATTTAAAAACTGAAACTTCTTCTTTTCGATTCGATGGTAAACTCGTCAAACTGTTTGGGTGCAATTGGTGGCTTACATTAATAGCAGCATCGGTAGCACTCATCAAATCCTCCAAAGTGCAGGTATACGGACACTTGGGGCATTCCAACATGTGGCTCATGATTTGAACAGGAGCTCCGCACTCACATTGAGTATTCGATGGGTCTATAAAACCCCATTTTGCCAAGTTGTGTTTGCAGCGGCCTACCTGGGTTCGCAACCAATTAAGTGCTTTCCATATAGACCACTGCTAACCGCGTCCAGGTGGGAGATTTTCTTGGGATTTCAAGAAGTCGGATGATGGAAGGTGATGAAAACTGACTTCGTTTACGTGGAATTTTCTTGAAGTCCACGCGAACGAAGTCGCGGGTCGCGTTAGTATAATCTATATATACATATAATAAAACAGTAAAATTCTTTTGGGATGGTATTAATTGGCGCAAAAACTACTGAACCGATCCTGTTCAAATTTTGCATACATAATCCTTATAGGTCAGGGCAACTGATAGGCTATAAACTATCACGCTATTTGCTATGGGGGGTGAGCAATAATCCAAAATGTAGGTATTGAACGACATTTGCCGCGAGTTCAATTCCCAGCTACAGTTAAAAAATTTGTCATTATTTTGTCTTATTTTTTTGTATTAAAATAACTTTTACCATTTTTTCAAAATAAAATTGACATTTCTATTCGATATCTTCTAAATATTTTGTACAAACTAATCAAAACACATAATAAAATCAAAGCGACGAATAAAATCACGTACTATAATGTTACATTATTCCATTTAGCTGCAAATTTAACTTCTAAAACGAAAATCATCACGCTATCATCGTTAGGGAGCCAACCAGTCAATTATGACGTTTATATAAGAACGTCTATTTTATAGTTTATTCATCGAAGACCGCAGTGCAGTGGTTTCGCATCTAGACTTTAATGTAATGTGAAGGTGGTTCAAATCCCACACGGCTCTCTTAGGAGAAATTTTTGTTCTATTTTGTCATCGTGAATAAGATTTTTTTATATATTTTTGCATGCTTACAATTTTTTTTTATAAATCTACGTATATAATATATCTGTAGAAATTTTTAGTGAAGTGCGTATTATTAATTTTAGAAATCGATGTAGATAACTTTTATACATTTAAATTGTGTGGAACTTGATAATTATCTTACTTAGGCTTTGTTTTATCGCAATGAAACAAAGCATATGAAAGACAAACGGTATGAAATCAAAGTTTTCGAGAAGTAAAATATGACACCACACGCAACTCGCAACGCCATCTAAAGACTCAAAGTAGAAATAATGATGACAATGACGGTTGAACTTCATATTAAATTTGATAGATAGCATTGCGTATTTTATGTAATTTTCTGAGTGGCAGAAGAATGGCCATCGCCCACGATTACAGTTATGGTTAAACTGGTGTTAGACGGAGGCATTTTTAACAATCCTACAGCTTATTTTTATTATATTTTTCGCATTATAGTAACAAGCTAATTGACCGTGATTATTCAAGGGATACCATCCAAAGACGATAAAAGTAAATAGCTATATGTATTTAATTCTTCACTTTAAAATAATACGGCCACATTTTCGGAAGGGGTTACAGGGTACCTTGCGTTGGATGGTCCCCAGGTGGACCGATGACCTGGTAAGGGTCGCGGGTATCCGATGGATGAGAGACTCACAGGACCGGTTATTATAGCGACACTTGGGGAGGTCTATGTCCAGCAGTGGACATCTTTCGGCTGTGACATTTTTTTTCTTTTTTTAAGGGTGGAAATCATCCAATGACTTCTCCCGCTCTGGTTGGAGCGGGAGGACGTGTCAATCTTTTACCGACTAAAACTACACCTGTGTCTATCACTACGCGCTGTTGAGGATTGGGCTCGATCCTGTCAACTATAGGACGGCTAGCTACCCATTGCTCGACGTCCGGAAGCCCGCGTCTACCGTGATTGGTAGTCGAGGTCGGAATCTCGGCTCGGCGTGAGGCCGTTCCTTCCCTAACGCGTGCGGCCTCCGCCTTCGCTAGCATTACGGCTTTGCAGAAGGAGGCGACCGCCTGCCACTACTCCTCGCTCTGGATCAGAGCCCGGCGCGAGAGGTCACTGACGCCGATTGCCTTTACAAGGACACGGCGGTGCTCCGCCCTTGCAGGGCACATCTCCACTGTGTCCTCCGGCATGATGGCACCTTGCGGATTAATAATGGTGTGTTTTATTATTTGCAGTTACCGCTTCATATAAAACGGGATCGAATGTGTTTTTCTGACCACAGTTCGACAACGTATGATGTATCTCAGATTCCTTACAACCTTACGTCGATATCTGGACGTTACCTCTTTGCAATGAATGGTGACCAACACTGGAACAACCCTCTAAGGGAGGCCAGTCTCAGGGATAACACTTATCGGCTGCTACATTTGTTAACCATAATTTCATTGTTTTATGGATAAGCTCAGGACTGTTGTGGGTGTTTCGAACGGTTTCTGTTCTGGGTTCAGTTGAAAGTACCCTGATATTACCATTTTGTGAATCGCCTGGAGGACTCGGTTTAGCATGCGGTGGAGGTCTATCCATCTTGAGTGAACCGCCGTGTCCTCATAGAGGCAATCGGCGTCAGTAATTTCTCGGTTTGGCCATCAATATGCGAGTTCGATTGAACGGGGATACACGCGCACAAGGTTTAGCCGTAGTTTCATTCATAAGTTGGAGACTCTTCATAAGGTAGTTCCTACTATGGAAAAAACATTTGTCTTATATACGGGGATGTCAATTAAATACACACCAAAATATCCTAGGTAAATGAACAAGTAATTCTAACGCTTAAAATGATCAAACTGCAACAATCAATGCAAGCATGTTCTCGCAAATTGTTAATAAGTACTGTTGTGGAAGAAGATAGTTGATGATTTATTTATTTAATCCTTTATGCACAAATGTACAGCGACGGACTTAATGTCTGCGGAATAATGATGATGGTAGTTTTTGGATTCACTTAAGGCTTTTCACTATCAGTGCACGTTATCCAGCTGTAGGTCGGTGTCCCGATTATGCTCTTTCGTTTACCTCTACCAAAGCTGTCTAACTGCTTAAACTCTTCAGTGAAACGTTATTGAGGCGAAAATTGTTATGGGAGATAACTCTTTCGATCAATCTTGCAGCCCTAGCAGACATCGGCCCTAGAAGGCCCTATCCATTTGCTGAAATCTCTTTGAGTCGCGCGTAGAATACTACGCGCCGTCGATTCAAGACTGCTTTGACCAGACGACCGGACAGCACCGCCGCAATCCCGTGTTTGTGATAGCTGGGAATTGCCTTGCGGCTTTCAACACCCGGAGCGTCCCTTGCAGCGACCGCTGAGGAGTCAGGATGTCCTATCCCTCATAGTTTCAGCCACCTTCTTTGATCGTAGTGCTTCACTGAAGGAGGCTACTGGTTGTCATTTTCTCCACCAATCGCCCCTATAAGGACAAGGCGGCGCCGGCGCTCCGACCAAGCGGGACTGACTTCCACCGTATGCTCCATCGTATTCTCCGGGCGTTTCGCAGAATGGTGAGACCCGAGTGTTTCTTCCCGCTGAATTCGACACAGATACCTTCCGAAATATCCACAACCGGTGAGTCCTGCACAAAGAGAGGATGCCGTGACGCCTCTGTAGACACTTCTCAAAGACAGGCATTACCGCTGCGATTTGATTGTGGCGTGCTCACTGTGGCGAGGGGTTAAAATCATGCAATGATGTTTTACCAGAACATAAACCAGAAACATACATGATTGCCCATGCATACATATGCCTTTTCCCTTGGGGTAGGCAGAAATGACCACTGCTACGACCCATACATGCTCTTTCTATTCATTGACGGTCATACATCTGGATCTGGACGAGTACATAACATGTTTCCTGAAGGTAATTTGCGTGTTTAACCGACTTCTAAAAAAGGAGGAGGTTCTTAATTTGGATATTTTTACCTTTAACCGTTTTATGTTAAAGTACAATAAATTATTGCGATGCTTTCGGAATGAATTGCAAGCACAGAGGGGTTGTACAGTTTTACGAACTTAACGCGGACGAAGTCGCGGGCAACAGCTAGTAGGTACGTATATAAGTATCATGATGTTTGTGGTCGTACTACTCCGAAACAGCTCAACCAATATTAATGTTTTTTTTTTTTGTAGAGGTTCGCCGAGTAGTGGTTTCACCGAATAACCGAATATGGAATAATATTCGGTTAAGTTCTTACCAAACCGAATATACTGCCGGATGTATATATGTTTTTTTAGGTGGTAAGATCGTCTAATGACATACCCCACTCTTGGGCGGAGAGCGAGGGCGTATCAGATTTTTACTGACTGAAAATCCACTCCTGTTCCTTCTTTGCCATTGTTCCAGAGCCTCTAGTCATATAATACTAAAGTGTAAAAGTTATTTTCAACAAGTTGCTTCGACATCGTCTAGTATTGTTACAGTCCAGCGGTTACGGACGGTCACCAGTGGCTGAACCATCACCGATTGCCGCCGGTACATCATCGGTTTCGACTGTGCCACAAACATTGCAGAATTCATTTCTTACAAAGTCGGATATTAAAGACCCGAGAGCATTAATATGATTAGAGCTGCCATCCGTCCGGGATTCCCCGCATTTGTCCTAGTTTAAAGGGCGTCCGGGGTCGTTTGGCAGGGGTTTTTAAAAAGTACACTTTTGCTTTCGGGCGAAATCCATTTTTTTATGCTAGCAGTACACTTTCGACGAGACATGACGAAACCTAACGAGCGCGAGAGTGTACTTAGTGCTCGGTCCCGCTCGAGCCGTTTCGCCTCGTCTCAGGAGCGCTGCGGTTCGAGTCGGTTTTTTAACAACGATTCAAAAGTAGCAAGCGGCGAGCGTGACTGAATAAAGTATGGCGAATAGAACTGAGGCGAGTCGATCGAGAGTGTCCATAGTACACTCGCAGCTCCTCGCCTTGCAAATATCTCGCCGAGACATTTGTGGAGCGATCTCGCCGAGAGTGTACTGCTAGCATTAAAGATAAGCGATAACTTGAAATAAATCTTAGTTAAAAAAAATTGTTAACATATTACCTAACAAAGAGTGCTTAATTTGATTAAAAACTAGCATAGCTTTTGCCCGCGACTTCACCCTCGTACATAAAATATAGCCTCAAAAATAAAGTAGCTTTCCATCGGTGAAAAAATTTTAGCAATCGGACCAGTACTTCCAGAGAAAATCTCTTACAAACAAAAACAAATTATACCTCTTTATTAGTGTAGATGTTTATTCATTGTTGCGGTTACATACATACCTAATTCGATTTTAATAACAAGCTATCTAAAGAATAAAAAAAAATAAAAAGTAACGATGTTTTTATTTTTGTTGCAGAAAATACTTTTTCAGAGGTGTCCGGAGAAAAAACCATATTTCGCCCAAATATCCGGGAGTTTTTCCGTATTTACCGTTGGTAATTAAGGTGATGGCAGCCCTAAATATGATTGTTAGAATATGGGATTCCTTTAATTTATTTTGACCTAAACGCTGATTTACAAGGATCCATTAAATCGAATATATTCAGCATTTCAACCGAATGATTCGACCGAATACGAATACCTCAAAATTTGTTTTATATCCGAATTCGCTGAATACCGGATATAAAACAAATGTTCGGCGCATCTCTAATTTTTTGTACACTTTGAAAGAATGAGAATAGTTCGTAAAGTTTTTTTCGATTTATACTTACGTTCGATTTCTTTCTGAACAACATTGGCCAGACCAGCTATTCTAGTAAAATACGACCTAATTTTTGAACAAGACTCCGATTAGCAATAATAAAATGATCCCTAATTTATACCCCATTCCTTTCATACATAGGTCTATAAAATTGGACATAATACACCAATTTAACGTGACCTCTCGTTCCCTTTCACAAACTAACCATCAAAGGTCTTTACCCCTGGTTCTGTTATCACGGCCATAGATCGGGCACGCCATATGTGTGACCGATAAGAATCTACATTACATATAGGTAATTAGATGATACAGTAATAAAATCATTGGTAACATCGTGGGGAGTGTAATCTCTAAATCTTTTGATCGTATGGGTGATTATGGGGAATTTTTTTCATGGTTATGAGAAGGAATCTACTTCAAAGAAATGTTTTCAATATAATTTGTTAAGAATTCAAACGAATGAACGTGTTATTCTTATTTTGACACAAGGTTTCAATTCATCTCATCATTCTTTTCGTACAGATAGCGGCACGAATCTTGAGCGTTCGGCGAAAGAGCGGGGATCGCTCTGCGCATCGTACACATCGGCGAGCCAATCACTGTACAAGGATTGCACTCCCCGCCCCCGCGTCTCTTTTCATACCACTAAAGAGACCCAATATTTGACTTCTTCGTGCTTCTGCGCAAGTAGAACTGTAGAAGTCAGCGCTCAAGATCCGTGCCGGTATCTGTAACGAATTCCCTCCGTGCCTCGCAATGAATATACATCCTCTGGTGCCTCGGAACGCACATTAAGCAGTTGGTCATTCTGCCAGAGTTGCGAGAATTGGATACATCACTAATGTTCCCACTGTTAGGAGTTAACCCTCCTTTCTAGGAGAGGGAATAGGCACAGACAGAGGATTTCACATACTGATTTCCTCAAGATGATTTCCTTTACCGTTTTGAGAGCACTTGTTAAGAAATAAACTAACTAAAGCGCCTGACCTGCATCACAGCAGGTCCTAGCAGAATACTAGCGCTACGTTATTCATTCATTTGTTTTTAAATATCGCATATATCAAAAGTTTTAGTTTAAAAAAGTTCTGGTAGACAAGTAAACATTTTTAGGGTTCCGTACCTCAGTCGGCAAAAACAGGGTCCTTATACGGTCACTTTGTTGTCCGTCTGTCAATACACTTGCCGTACGTCGGGCAGAAAGATGATGGTGGAATCAAGTCATGTAATTTTCTTTCTGTCTTATTTTATTCTCATCGCCAAGAAAACTCCTCAAACCCGTTTACCCGTCAAAGCAAACCCTGAATCACATGTATCATCTTACCGATAAAACTGCGGCAGATCAAAGGTGTCAGAAACACACGCATTGCGCGTGCTTCGCTAAAAGCTATCGCGTCACTCAGAGATCACAGTGCATAGTTTTAGTTTTATTTTAGAACATTTAGCATAGTCGGCCTTATAATGTTCCCACTGTTGGGACGCAGGCCTCCTCTCTAGGAGAGGGAATGGGCTGTAATCCACCACGCGGGCTCAGTGCGTGTTGGCGGATGTCACATGTCTTCGAATTTTTGGTTCTAGGACATGCCGGTTTCCTCAAGATGTTTTCCTTCACAGTTTTGAGAGCAGTGGTGATGAAATAAATTACACAAAGTAATGCGCCTGGTTGGGTTTGAACCCGCGACCTACAACTCGTAAGTCGGGGCCGTTACCACTCGGCCACCACTGCTCTCCACTCGGCTACCACTGCTCTCCATTAGAACATTTATATAAGAGTAAATACTTCTGGTGCTCAACTAAGAATAACAACCACTAGAATCTGTAAAGCTGTCGTGTTGATGTCGGTCTATGAATGGGTGACCATCATAGATATCAGAAAGGATATTTGGAAGTCGCTGTGATATTTGGAAACAAAAATAACAGCTGACTAGAAGACCCGGGGAAGGGCACCGTTCGAATGTATGTAAATCTATATAGCTTTTTATCACAGGAGTATATTCCCTTGGAATAACTATCTACTATCACGCGGGCGAAGCCAGACAGGGAGAAGTATGTACTCTACGTCGAGTCGTAGGTCCCTAGTGTCTTTGACAGTCTTTATGTGTTACCCAGTTAGGAAATGGGCGGTGTAGATCAGATAGGCAGTCGCCCCATGTAAAACATCTATCTATTTCTCTACTAGTGATCATCTCACCCCCCCCCCCTTCTTCATCTTTCGCACAGTCCATCCTTCGTTACTTGAGAACGTGACTTATCGAAAGAAACATGCCTTGGTAATATGGCGTAAAACCCACGAATCTTCCATCAACCCACCAGCGCCACTTACTAATAACAAACTCCAAATAATCTGTGAACAAACACGGTTCGTTAGTTTTATATAGTTTCCGAGATAGCGGCGAACAAAATGTACCGATAGCTTATCGGTAAGTTATAGGTGGCTTCGAGACCTTTATGTTCATGTAAATTGTGGTAATCTTTATGGTGTTAAGCAAGGATGTTACAGAGCTCCTAAACCGAAACTAACGGATATAACCGAAATAAAAATATAGGATTAATTTAACAGCAGAATATTTTGGACGTAAAATTGTATGTAACACCTTGTAACAACAATATTCTAACAAATAAATTTATATTCTAATTATGAGAAATTATAAGTCTAGCCACACATTTCACACAAACACATTTTCACATTTTTATTGGCCACGTGATCAAACTTCTCATTTTATAACTAAGCAACTGGAAAATGAGATAGCCTCTAATAAACTAATTCGTCTTAATTAATTAATTCAATTTCTATTACACAATAGAAAGACAATTATTATTATTATTAATGACCGAGCGAACGCCGGCGTTCGCTCGGTCATTGTCTTTCTATTGTGTCTCTAATTACACTACTCAAAAGGTTAAGCCACTGGTAGCTAAGAGATGACCAATCTCAACTGACGGCACCCGTTCACGAGCATGACGCTTGCATCAGGCCCACTCAGCTCAACCATTTTGAAGGGAACCGAATGATCCAAAACACGCGTCACCATTAGTGAGACATTTGAGTGAGCATGACAAACTCTCAACTGCCATGCTCATTTATGTCAAACAAGTCCAATAGTAACCTAAAAACCATAAAATAGCTCCATAGTACTCACATTTACAAACTTTGAAAAAAAAATGCTCCTACATTATACAATATTAACTACAATAAAAAATACATTAAAAAATAATAATAATAATTTCGAAACTTATCAATTTGTTCACCCCGGTGGTAGTGGAGCTGAACCGCACCATCACTCCGAAACCGGTATAATATCATTCCAATATCCGTATTCAGATCCGATCCGCACATCCCTGGTGTAAAGACAACGTATTTCGTTGTGTTTAGTGTTAAGTTGTAATTGGTACAAAATATTTAAGTTGTAAGAAAGTTCTTGAAGCCAGGTGGTCCGAGATAGCGCACACCAGTTACATCACTATATGTTTCTATTAAAGTTATATAACACACCTTTACTTCACGGCGCGGCGGTAGAAATGGTGACCGAGATGTGGGCAAGTACCTATAGTGCACCCGCTTTTTTTACCCGACTGCGCCAGAAGAAGGGTTATGTTTTTCGAGTGTACGTATATATTTCTTTGACACGCCCTAGAGCCTGAACGGCTTGTTACATTTTATATTGAGATTCGAGGCGTCATCGCAACGCTCAGTCCCGTGGTCAGAACAATGGAATCGGAGGCGTGGCCTACTCGATGCGTTCGGCGCGAATGAAACGATTGTAACTTGTCTGGGGGGGTTGTACTTTCCAGAGCTACGGTGATTCTTTCGAACAAAACCGGCAACCCTGGCACATTTGTTTAAGCCTAGTTTCAAATATGCTTGTAGTTAATTATCACAGTTATATCCCTACTTTTCTCAGCATAACCACAGCTAGTGAGCAGTTTCCTCATGCACAGTCGTTACCATCCACAGTCGTGCGGCTGCCTCGTGAGTCGCTCTACTACTGGTTTATTGTGAGGCCATACTAACGTCAATCGAACCGCTAATGGATGATTAGAGGAGGGAATGGAGAGGAAACAGACAGTTGTTTATAATATGTACAAGGCTAGCTTCTGCCAAAGGCTTCGCCCCCGTGAATGTAGGTTCCCCCATACAAACTTTAATTTTTCTACGGAACCCAAGACAGTAGAATCGATTATCTGTGACTCCTCAAGCGTCATTGCCACGGCATATTTCTGATGTCGCCACTGTTGATTCTGGCTTTCAGGAGTTATCATCTATATTAAATCTGTAGAAGTAGAAGTTCTACGCGCATCACGTAAAATGTATGAAATCGATGTAGATGTAATAATATAACATTCCACAACTATTACACAACGCCATCTAGACCCAAACTAAGCAGAGCTTGTGCTATGAGTGCTAGACAACTGATAAACATACTTATATATTTTCTAAATACATACATACTGAAGTAAGAGTGGGCTGGCCACGTCGCACGAATACACCTGGACTAGTGGGCGAGGATAGTCACTCACTGTACGCCTGAAGGTCAAAAATTAAAAAAAAAAAAAACACTTAAGCCTACATGGGCACTTATAAAACGTCAGAAGCTAGTGCACGGGTCCAAATTGGTCGTTTCCTATGGAGAAGAACCGGAAAGAAACTCCATGGTTACTCTTTTAAAAAAATGGTTGTTCTCGCAATATTTCCATATTACAGTATTAGTAGATATATAGTGTAAGGACAGTGTAGACCAGTCAATATTGTACTCAAGAGCCCAATAAGAATCATCATAATAAAAAGTGAGTCGTAATAGGAAGTAATCTAAGAATTCGCGGAGACTACAGTCGCAGTCGACGCCGTCACTCGAATATACAAACAAATATTTATCCAAATCGGACCAGCTTTTTAGGAAGAATTAAATGACAAACACACGTGCTGAAGAATTCGATATATATAAAGATATAGGTACAGTGTGAACGTGTCTCAGTACGTTATTTTTTTTTTAATTTTGGCGTGGGAAATTAGCAAATAACTTCTTTCGCCCCAGGGTGGAGGAAGCGTGCGTATCAGACTTTACGGACTAAAATCCACCTATATTCCTTCAGTTACCTTTTACGTTCTAGAGCCAAGATACCTCTTTCAGACAATCCCGCAGCCCATTCTATATTTAATTTTAGTTTTCACATTCAAATCAATCACATTCACTATAAACAGTAACACATTTCCAACAAAAACAAACAATAATAAAAGCTCCATTAACAATATAAATACATCTCACAACCACTCCATGTATTTCGGTAGCTCCTGCCGCGACGCGTGAAGAGTGGCCTTGCTAGAGAATGTAGCTGTGTAAAATTGTGTTTATAGATATGGTTGAAATGTCTTTGTCCTTGGGTTAGAGAGCCGAGACTAGAATGGCCCAAGGTCTGAGCTTCTTTTGGTCCCGGAAAATAGCAATTCTGGTCATTAAGTAGATAAACTTTGGCTATTTTCCGTAAATTCTCGAAGTGCACCCGAAGACGAGGCATTTTTATAAGGGCGCTTGTACACGCTAAGTAATTTCACCGTGTCTGCGGCAGTTAAACTAAGACTAATTCATCATGTATACGAGTAGAATTTAGTCGGATCTAGCCACGAAAGTATGTCGTATCAGATAAATAGAGACGTGTAAACGATGAGATTGTCGGCTAGTCTTGCGTAGGGTATAGTGGACTAGTCAAGTTTGTTTGTAATTAATAGAATCATGAAACAAAAAAACACAATTCAGACATTTTTTTTATTTTTTTATTTATCTCATACATTTTTAACAATCGTTTAACATATTTTTAGCTCGCCAAACTTTATAGTTTGATGCACTAGTGCACTAGCTTCTGACGTTTTATAAGTGCCCATGTAGGCCTATGTGAAATAAAAATCTTTGACTTTGACTTTGACTTGGATGGTGAGAAACTCTCGTTATACAATTACTTCTATTACATCATAATACAGGTTTTATTGGTCCATTAATTACAAGAAAATTGTTAGTATGATCTTAAAATACTATGTTAGTAATTAATAACTGAGCAGTGGTGAAGGAAAACATCACCGGCATGTCCTAGAACCAAAAATTCGAAGACATGTGACATCCACTAATCCGCACTGGGTCCGCGTGATGGATTACGGCCTGAGGCGGAGAGGCGGCCTGAGTCCCAACAGTGGGAACATTATAAGGCTGAATATGCTATGCTATGCTATATATAATTAATAAATAAAAGCAACTTAAAGCACCCCACCTACTCTGTCTCTCCCTTCACCGCAATAACACAGAGCTCGTCGTGTCTAGCGCTGACAAGATATTTTCGAACTGTGTATATAACACAGTTCGTGTGTAGAAACGATACGAATTTTTGCATAGGCTCGGCGACTTTTCTTAACGTGTACTAGTGCCCTTAGTAGGTCGACTCCGCTCTGATACCGCAGAAAAAACCTAGTATGGAATATAAGGGCGCCCTCATATTAGCCGCAAAGTGCGGCTGCAGCACTGCTTTGTTATTCCATATAAATAAAAAAAGCGCAGCCGAAGCGCGGATGCAGCGCAGCAGGCGCACTGTCGCGGCACTTTGCGGCTAATTATAAATAATTTGAAGGCGCCCTAAAGACAAGACAGACGATAAATGACCCTAAAAATATTCGTGTGCAAAATTGGAATAAACCCCCAAAATTCTCGCGTAATCATACTTAAAAGTGGCAACAATCACTGAACAAAACCCCAGCCCCTCCCAGTGCAATCGGAAATATTTTTCCATTCAATTGAACCTGCATCATTTTTCTAACAATTTGGATTCCTATATCCTCATTGTTGGGCACTCGTGTATGCATAATTCTGTAATTTGGGGCGGAATTCTTTTCTTAATGCAGATTTGTATAGAGAAAAGTGTAAGAAGTCAGAGGGGTTGAAGAATGAAGTGATTTAAGAATATATTTGTGAAAAATTAAATTGTACTTAAATCGTCTGGTGTTGATTTTGGTTCTATTCATTTCTGCTATGAGAACCGACAGGAAAACAAACACAGATATGTAAAAAGAAATCGTAATTAAGGATTTCTAACCGGCTAAATCTAATGTTTACAATTTTTATTTATTTGTCATATTCAACAACTAAGCCTTAAAAAATGAATACATAAAACACTTAACTAATTAAAACTATATATACACTTAAATCAAAAACTACTAGCTAAAATATGGCGTCAAAAAATTCCTCCGCATCGCTGTCGACTGGAAGTGTACCCAAAAGGCTGGCGGCATTGCCACTTTGTATGGCAATGCTTAATCTCTGACCGAGGTACAAGCCAGCCCCTTGGGTCACGTGAAGTGTCTACTAAGCGTTTGGATAGTTCTTTGAACAGCTTATGAGCACTCGGACCCCACGGCCCAAGAGTTTCAACCCCAAACGGCTCAAAAATATAACTGCCGACAAGGTTGTTATATTTCTGCCGCTTGAGGTTCTCCGCAGCAGCAGCGGCAGCACCAGCACAGCACGAAGAGCTAGGAAGATGGGATGGCGCAAGAGTGTCGACACAGGTAGCGTCCCACACTAAAGGCCTACCCATCTTCCAGGGAAATAAAGACATACCATCCGGTCTCTTACCATCGTCGCGTGCCAGGTCATGAGGTTCCAAAACAGCCGGAACGCCGACGGTGACAAGGGCTCGTCGGATGATGTCGTTAATATTCGCGTGCCGTGCTATCCGTCCCGCGCTTCGACTGCATGACAGGCCGTGGTGACCATGGCTGTTGACAACTTCACCACAGTGGCAGCGATGAGAAGAACAGCAAGGAGCACCTAGGCGGAAAGTAGTATCGTCGAATAAGGTGCCAATATTCGACGACGGCAGTGTGTGATGCCAAAGACCTGACTCCCAATTTCCTACAGCCAGGAGGCGCGCACGCTCTGCAGTAGTAGTAGAAGTAAGGATTAGGTTTTTCTGGACTACTTTGCAGAGCGGTTCGTCCCACCGTCTCCAGGCATCCATGGCCTCGGTGAAGCACGGCACTTCAAAAGGAATCAATGTGGAAGTTAGAATATTCCTGATTAATTTATCAGTGCTGTGAACCGAAGATATGAATGCCGGTAAACTAATACTGGTAATTTTGCGGACGCCGAGGCCTCCTATACGGATGGGAAGAGTAACTTGATCCCAAGCTCGATCGTCCAAGGTCATATTTAAAATTAAAGTAAGTGTATGCCGAATAATTTTGTCCATTTTTTCCAAAAGGTGAAAGTGCTTCCATAAGTTGGAAGCACGAAGGAAATATATTAATTTAGGGCCGAAACAACAATAACGAATTAGGGTAATGGCCGAATGCATGTTAATTTGGAGTAATCTTTCCGAAACGTCACTAAAATTTTGTATTTTTTCCTCCACAAAACTGGGAAAGGAATCCTCAAAGATTGGGGACCCAAGGAGACGAAGAGAACTTTTATCTATAATTTTGATTGCAGGGGCTATTGCATTGAATTTTGGAAGAGTCAGATGTCTGTCAGTACTGTCAGAGAGGAATAATTCACATTTAGAGAAGTTGAGATCTAGTCCTATAGAAAAGAGTTGGTTTTTTAAAAATTGTAAATCATTTAAAACGGTGTCTACATCGCCTCCCAAGGTTCCATCATCGAGGTACCACACATTAAATTTGGAATTTAGTTTTCGAATGATTGGGTATATAGCTAAGCTAAAGATCACTGGCCCGAGGGGCATGTTGATCTAAGTTCACATGTGACTGCCCTAGGCTGGGCGAAACTCCACTGCCACGATAAATCGCAACACGAAGGACAAAGCTCCGTCAGGATCTCATGGCGGTATGGAAGTGGGGACTTTAACAACCCAGCACTGGACGCGCCAAAATCGCAGCGATTTGTCCCATCTTTAAGAGCGTCGTTTTCAAGGTACATTTCCATACAACCGCTCTTACGTGATTATGATGTTATTACACATCATTCTCTAGTTATTTTGGATACACAGCTATCTTATGGATAATATTTAGGCTTCTATAGAAATGAAAACATCAATTTGTGTAAAACTAACCTCTGAAAATCTGCTATTTTACGTGAACTTTGGCCCTCCATAATGTCCTCATATATCTCTAATATATAAAATTCTCGTGTCGCGGTGTTTGTGGTTAAACTCCTCCGAAACAGCTTTCCCGATTCTCATGAAATTTTGTGTGCATATTGGGTAGGTCTGAGAATCGGACATCTATTTTTATCTCCCTAAATGTTAAGGGTAATCTACAACTATTTTTTTTTTCAATTTTAGATAAAAAAAAAATTATATACATAGCAAAACAACGTTTGCCGGGTCAGCTAGTTAAACATATAAAAAAGCACATCAATAGAAGCATTGCACATTTAATCGAGATTCTGAATGACGACAAATTTCTGAAAAAAATTTAAGGATTTAAAATAATAGTACGTATTTTCTGGAACAAGTTTTGTGAAATATTCGAGTAAATCACGGAATTACCGAATGCCAACAGAGTTTTCAGGCGTTATCTCTCTTTTTATGCATTGCCTCTTCATCAAACATCGCGTTGGATTGCGTTGAATGAAGCAACAAGCTTTTAAACCATGCTCGATGTTGACGATAAGCGAGTGGAAAACTTTACGCTTGACGCAAGTCCTCGCCGGGCCGGATACATTTGTTTCGGCAGGTTCTTGTTTCGGATTCCAAACCTGCTGCTCAATCGACGTAACCCTTACAAAAGCAAACACAACCTTACTTGGTGATCAACACAAAACTAGAAGTTAACAAAATCATGAGGAAAAAGTTGGAATAAAAGAAACAACGTATAAGAGAAAAGGCGACTAGGTAATTATTTCTTGAGAGTAATGATAGATTATGAGAAAGAAGCATTATAGAGTATAGAACATACTCAAGTAAACCATTCACGAGAATCACATGGCTTATGAGGCGAATTTGGCACAAGTTCTAAAGTTACCGCAACCCTCTGAAGGAACACAGGTGAGTTTTAGTCACCAAAAGTCTACCTAACACTCCGTCACTGCAAGGGCAGAAGCTATTTGACGAATTCACACAATTAAAAAAAGACGACTTTAGCATGGAAGAAGAATGGATGTAAATATTTAGATATTTAATCGTTTGTTTGGTAATACAAAACACGGAAACTCACAAACAACATCCTAAAATCCTGACCACCCAAAAAAAGGATACAGCACTTTGTCTCCATAAGTCAATCATTCATCATTCTCATTTATCACATACACATAAACTGTTTTACTTTACGAACGCGCATCGATCATAGCAGTTTAAACCTTATGGTTATCGACATAAGACTGACACGAGCTCGTGTATTCCATTATCTATACCTCTAAATACTTCTCCAGGATAAATATAAAAAGCTTTCAGGGTTTGAACATAATATTACAATTTACGATCAAAACAAACGCAGCTCATTCACAAATTGATGTTAAAAATAAATTTCATAACGTGCCTGCTTCAAATGGATTTTATTTTTAGATTTATTTATTTTTATGGAGTATTGTTATTGATGTAGGTTCAGTGTTATTTTTTTTTTAACTAATAGTATCTACCTCATTCAGTTTGCCATACGTGATGGTTCGTGTCTTCCAGGTACTGGGTTGCGGAGGTCAGATGTGCAGTCACCGAGCTAAATTACTGGTATTCAGTCGCAGTATCCTGTTAGACTGGAGGCTGGCGTCAACATGGTTCGAAAAAGCTCAACAGATGAGTGAGGGTTTTTTGTGCTATTTTGTGCCAAATGTCCAACTACTGAGAGCAGTGGTGGCCGAGGAGAGCAGTGGTGGCCGAGTGGTAACGGCCCCGACAGGTCGCGAGTTCAAACCCAGTGAGACGCATTACTTTGTGTAATTTATTTCATCACCACTACTCTCAAAACGGTGAAAGAAAACATCGTGAGGAAACCGGCATATCCTAGAACCAAAAATTTCGAAGACATGTGACATCCATCAACCCGCACTGGGCCCGCGTGGTGGATTACGGCCCATTCCCTCTCCTAGAGAGGAGGCCTGAGTCCCAACAGTGGGAACATTATAAGACTGACTATCGTCTAACTTCTTGAAGGTTTAAGATATTAGTGAGATTAGATGAATAATTCATCTCTGTCTTTCGTTCTGTTTTCTTAGCGTATCGATGGAAAACATGGTTTTTATATTTACTCTAAAAAGGAGTTGTATGAAATTAAGGACAATTGTAAAAAAAAGCAGAAATACATTGTTACACAAATATTTATTTCCACGTACACATTGAGTTACACGAAAGTTACGCTAAACAAAAGGAATCACAGATAAAGTACATTAGACTAAACGTGTAGCTAACTAAAATACAAAAAATCATATATTACATTTGCAAGTGATATAATTAAATTTAAAACATATATAAAATCACAGTTTCACACCCGTTTGCATTTGGATATGAATACGCGAACTCAGATCTCGTCTCTTGCGTTGAAAACAGATATTCACACATTCACTAATACACGTACAGAAAAGGATTGATAAATGGACTTAAACCTACGAGTACCATAATGATACATATTGTCTCGGTTTTTTACTTGAAATATTTCGAAAATAAGGTTCTAATCGACTAAAAACTCGATACTAGCGGTAGCATTATGGTACTTTACACCAATATTTAAATAGATTCTGTTCTCACAAGAGACGAGCGAAATATTACACTTGTTACAATTGTAAAAGATTTATAAGTTAAATAGTTCACGAATTCCTTGTAATGATTAGTGTTACTATATATTGTAACCACCGTAATACATGCAAACGGGCTGTTAATAAAAGAAATTTATCACAAAAATAAAAAATCGGAAAATAGAAAAAACACATTAGATGTCGAACTGACATAAGCATTTGATAGCATTGACGTTTACTTTCCACCGTTTTCAATTACAACACTTTTATTTTCGAAGGAATAAATTCCGTCCGTTTCTTTATCACAGTATTCGAATCTTATATAATACTCGATTCGTTAAAATACTTTGTTTTCTAACATCCAAGAAGAGTGTCCCACAAGGCACTCTATTAGCACACTCATTAATTTTTAACTCATTCCTATGAAGAAATTTTACAGAGCATAATTTTGTTTAGTAAAAGATGAGGTTCTAAATCGTGGCCGTACAGAAAGTCTTCTTAATATAAAAATATAACAACAAAAATGATTACACTAAGTATATCATTGGGAATCTAATCTATCATTGGGAAGGTGAATTTGAATAATTAGTTCAACTCTTTTCAAAATGAACTCTACAATTAAACGTAAGTAGAAAAGCAGGATAAGACAAATCAGTTAACAATAACAATATAATTAACAATGTATAGATCTTACGTAATTGTAAACCAATATATAAGATCAACTAAGAGAGCTCAGTCATTTACGAACTACTTTCATAATAAATGTTAAAGCATAAAAGAGACTGGAGCAAAGCCAGACATTGACTAGCATAAAAAGTTATATTAACATGAATGAGAACACAATATTTTTGCATAATTAAGTAACATCACTAACCATAATAAATTTAAAAGCTAAACGCATTTAAAATTAAGAAAAACATTTCTACAAATAACGTCCACGTTTTAAAACCACAGCCTATAAAATCCAATGCGTAACAAAGTTTGCTGAAATACATTTTCTTTCTGTCTAGTTCTAGTCTACAACCATAGAAAAATAGATAAATAGACTCACATCAAAAAGTGTACAGTATAATATATCAACTACTACATATAATGGTCTTGTAAAGCTTTTACTAAAACATTAGAGAACCATGAATATGTGAAGAAATCTAACTCATCCTGAAGGAACCCGTGAATGTAATAGTTAGTAGCTACACCGCGATCAATCATTGACTTTGCCTTTGTTACTGTTACGTTTTTTTCAATTTGTTTTCGCAAGTCTTGTGTATTAGTAATTGATTAATTAATTTTGTTAACACAGGGTACAATGATCCTATGTATGTTTGGTCCTATGTTTACAACTAAATAGTTTATAAACAAAGTATTTAGTTTTTGATACAGAATACAGTGAATTTGTTTCCTTTACAATGCGGATGAATGTACGTGAACGTGTCGACGTTCTAATGTTGCTATATTTGGCCGCAAATGTATTGAGTCAATCTTCGCAGTCAGCTTCCCTGAGGTAGTCAAACTATATATATAAAAGCGAAATACCACTCACTGATTAATCACGAAATCTCAGAACTTAAATTTGGCAGGTAGGTTCCTTATAGGGCGTAAACATCCGCTAAGAACCCCTAAGGGGTAAAATGGGGGTTGGAAGTTTGCCTGGAGAAACATATTTTCAAACGGGCGAAGCCGCTGGCAGAAGCTAGTACTACAATAATATTCTCCGTTTCATTTTACCGATATCGCACCTGCTTTAATGATTCTAAATAATTAAAACGGCCACCGAACTTCACTGGACTTGTTAGAAGCAAGCAGGTCCAAAATAGTGATATAACTGTATGAGAGATTCACATTTCTTCATATTTAAATATTCATAGCTTCTATAATGTTTTAGTAAAATTTAAGACTAACAATTATTTTTTTTGTATATTAGAAGGATGGGTATCACCGTTATTGGCGGTGCTACTGCTACATTGTAGGTGATGCTAATCAATTGAGTAATTACTACAAAATACTGGGAATAACAAAGGATTTGACTAGTTTGTTTTATGATGTATTTTAATTTAGACCTACTTTTTATAATGAAAAGAAACAGAGCGTTAAAGGTAGTGCGCTAACAAATAAATTAATGGAATGAAATGAAAACTTAGGAATGCCTTACGAAATAAAGGGATTAATAATAATTTAAACTACTTTGTAATTTACTTTTACTAACCCGAAAATAAAAGAACGGAAAAGAAACATCAGCTAAAAATACCAATAAACTAGTTAATTTTTTTAGCGGATGTTTTTTTTTCCGTTTTCAAATGCATATGCTTTTGCACACAATAAAACGGTGGAAATTTAAAATACACCACTTTAACAAAGTAGACCATTATGTTATAGGAAATGTCAAAATTGTGTTATAGATGATATGTCAACAATTAGAAATAATAGGAGGCAATAGACTAAAGAAGTCAAGATGACAAGGATGAATGAGCAAGAATTGGCACACACATGAATGGCACAATAGGGAGTATAAATACCCTGAATTGATGGGAAGCAAATGGCGATCAAAATAATGCTCTAATAAGCTCAATTTAAACAATAAAAAAAATATAATCGAAAAAATTTAAATTAGAATTCAATTTGAAAATCATGAATCGCCTTTGGGATGCTGGCGGTAGATTCATAAGCTGCATAAGTTTTAAGTCTTTTGCCACTCAACCCACTAAGCACTGGGCCTGTGTGATGTTGGATTACAGTCATAGAGAGGAGGCCCGATCCCCAATGGGAAAACTAAAGGTTCAAATTTAGGACGACTCCAAAGGCAAAAAGACAAATACAAATAAGGGCAAAAATCTCCTTAACTCTGCGATTGGGTCGTTTCTTTTATGTGTGATTAGCAACAATCATCGTACAATTAGATGAAAAACAACCTACTTTAAACATGCAGAATCAAAATACGTTACGAAAATCCTAACAAATAAGTATCATTCAAATAGCCAAATCAACTCTCTATTGATTAGCAAAACCGTCACATCACCTTATAATGATTGATGGGATAATAATATGAGAGAAACATCAACATCAAAAAATCTAACACTAATTTAGGCCTTCGTATGAAGATCTCCAGATTCTAGACCGTATTATAAAGTGACCAGTCAAAGCCGACCGAGCAAGAAAATGTTCGAACATATTGTGCTTTGCAGTCAAATTTCGGATGGGTAAGCTTGTGGCTAAGGAAAAATAGGGCCACGGGTTGATCTCCAAGATAGCAACATTTGCCAGGGTCGGTCTGTAGATGGGTGACCATCTAAACAATTCGTGATTCCTCCATGCCTCGGGTATTATTATTAACAGGCTCGCGCTTGACCACTATCTGACCTGATTGATAGCGACGATGTGGTCGACAATGGAGTACGCTTGCCTAGAAGTAACCTATTCACTCTTGACTTAAAACCTCCAGATTGAAGCTATCAGGAAACAGAATCCGGCAAGGACTTCCGCTCTTTAGCTGTGCCCACCTTGAATGAAAACCGTTGTCGGTTATCATTCAAAAAATAGTTGTCACGCGTAACCAGAACCCAAATCTAAGACGACTGGTCTTAGATTTGGGTTCTATGCCAAAAGGGAATAGTGTTTCCGTCAGTTACTGGGTTGTGGAGATCAGATAGACAGTCGCTCTAGTCAGTATCAGTACTGATATCCAGCTGAATCTGGTTTGAACTGGAAGCCGACCCGACGGTATGAAAATCGTCAAATCGCCTTGAGCAAACATGGTAATGAATGCTCTCGTACCTTCTCTGTATGAGAAGAGGGTTTTGCTTCAGTAGGTCAGTTATAAGCCCATACTATTAATTTGCTCGTTCACAACTATTACAAGTCAAGAGGAATCATGGTCGTTTATTTTTTACTGTTTCAATTTTGACTTAGACTGGATCATGCTGTTACTCTGCCTTGTAGACTTCTTTTGAAATAACACAATATGTGATTATGTCATTATATTGGTCAGTGACAATTGGTCAATTAGTCGAGTGTTTCACCAGATATCATTAGTGAATTATGATTGAAGGTGCCGGATACGGCAACGGTTGTAGTATGTTCCATTCTAATAAGAGGGGCGAGACCTTTCAGCAGAACAGGCATGGGTTTAAATAACCTTGGATATTGGCGCTGCTTGTGAACGAAGATATCAAAAACATGTCAACATTTTATGTTACTTAAGTTTCTCTTTTTTACCACGTTCATTTAAATCCATGTCGCATTCTACACGATTCCTGTTGGATAAAGATGCAACTATTATTTTGATCACTTCACGGTTTTCAAAATTATCTATCTCGATACATAGTAAATTGAGTCTGAGAGATCATCGTCAACAGTTTTTTATAAGTCGTCAATCATCTTATTAGTGATCTGGGAATGATCGAACTTAGCTGTTTCAAATCATGTTTTCAAATGGTCGTATCGATCGATGGTAATTCTGAATAACTATCCTTGACAAGTAAAATGCTTGTAAATTATTTAATCAAAATAAATTCTTTGATTTTACTTCATCATGCATATTTTAGGGTAATCCATATCTAGTCAGCGCTGTTTGACCTTAAGCTAGTTGCACCTTTATACCTTTCAATGATGAAATAATCGATTGTTCATAAAGTATATCAAGTTATACTTACATTACCAGTATAAGCTAACCTCACATTGAATAGGCTTTACGTAAAATAAAAGTCCAGCTTATATTGGAATTGTATAGCATAAAATGGTACGTTGCGAAAAGCCAACCAATATAATTGGCAAATTCTTGTCAAATGTTACATGATTGCTGTCATTATAGAGTTATGTTGTAATATCAATGCATGTATTTCCTGAATGTTCTCGACTTATACAACTAAATCAATCTCGTTTCAGTCTACTTATTCTTACCCTTCTTTGTGCGTCCTTGTTTGATTACTTGCACCAGTTTCACTTTTTGAGCGTCTGGGCTTCTCATGTATTCGTCTAGCATCTGTAGGGGGAATAGATTCATTGATTTAGTATTGAATTGCAATAACATTTGCCCTTATTTTACGGGATTCTATAGCTTCATCGAATGAATGCTGAAATTTTAATAAGTAATTTCCGCTGAGTCGTATTCGATTCTTCTTCTAACCTTTTCTTCATGATATGTTTCTGCACCACCCAAAGGTCGACTGGTAGAAAATTACTAAGACATTAACTCCGCCTTTATACAGTGTTTCTTACTAGGGCATAAAGTTTTAATAAATAAATAATAAAGTTTATGATAGGCGAGCTTAATTCAAGTTGGAGTTTTCTTGCAGCAAACCTTTATTTTTAATTTCTTTGTTTTCCACGATGATGATGATAATAATTTAGTCAGCTAAATATATATATACAGTATATAGTGTTATTACAAAATTAGTAACTGAGATAATTTCAGGTTTAAACTAAAAACTATCGAATGTCATATTGCAATCATCGGACGTTTTCTCCGATTCGACTCAACATAATTTCAATATTAGCATAATTATTAGTATTTTATTCAGCAAATAATTTCCTTAAATATAAATTAGATTAGCTATAATAAGCAACATTCCAAAGTTACTGTTAAGGCCGGAACGAAACCATGGCGACCAACGACATTTGTCAAACATGTTTGTCATGTTTAGTTTTTGTGTGAACCTTTCAAGTGTGGTTGTAATAAACGCGATAAGTATCGACTGTAGTGCTATATAATTTACCCCTACCTCGCCATAAACGGACCCTCGGGAGTATACATGGTCCTTCGAGCCGGATCGGTCGGGAGTGTTTTGTGGTAGTCTTCGGTGGTGGCACTGATTACCACCCTTCGCGTCAATACTGGACAGTGGATTGCTGTTCAGAGCAGCCCCTTCAACGGGCACCAGGTGAGGAGCCCAAGAATTGGAGGTGGAACCGAGTGGAGCGTGAGCTGAGCAGCCGGGTTGTGGAACGTGCGCAGCCAGCCAGGTGTGGAGCGTGGAAGCAGCCGTACTGGTAGCGACATTCGGAGGAACGACGGAAGGAGGTCGTGGTGAAGCAGACGACACCATTGTGCGGTGCAGTGCAGCACGTCGCTTGGGTGGTGCAGTACAGCATTTGTGTCAGTGAGTGAAGTCGAAAAACTGTGAGTACATTTTATTGCAACTTAGATCAGGAATTTATTGAAGAAATTTGAACTTTGGAAAATTAACTTTTAGTTTGGGACTTGTGATTTATTGTGCAAAAAGTGGTTCTGACGGGGAATCCATGCCGATTTTGAACTCAAGTAACTTAAACACCTGTATTTTATTCTGACTTTTGAATATTATTTTTAGTTTGTTGTTTAATTAAATTGTTTATTTTTGGGTGTAATTTAAACGTAATTGTTCCAAAATGGAGTCGTTATTTAATATACAGGAAGATGTAAAAGCTAAAATGCTTAAGGCAAAATCAAATTTTAAGAAATCTCCAAAGGAGCGCCTAAATACAGCATATTTAGAAACACGTCTAGAAAATTTGGAACAGTTATGGAATTTATTTATGTCCACTCATAAAGATATATTGAGCACTATAAAAAGAGCTGAATTGTTGAGCTCAAGTTATGTGAAAAATAGTCTTTACGATGAAGTTGAAGAATTTTATGTAGAATTTAAATGCGAATTAAAAGAACACATATTGAGCATAAAAAATTCTTCTCTTCATTCTATTGATTCATGCGCGGATTCAAAAACTTGTTGTCAGAAAGAAAAGAATGTTAACCGTGTTAAGCTGCCCGAAATAAAAATACCTTCATTTTCGGGAAAATATTCTGAGTGGCAAACGTTTAGAGATTTATTCATAGGTCTGATACACGATAACAAGTCTTTAGATGATGCACAACGATTCTTTTATTTAAAGGGGCATTTGACTGGGGAAGCTGAACAATTGTTGCGAAATATTAATATTACTGCGGACAATTATAAAATAGCATGGTTGAAATTGGATAAAATGTACAATAATAAAAGATTTCTGGCAAATGGAATAATAAAAAGATTACTGTCGCAAAAATCTTTGTCTGTTGAATCAGCTTTCGAAATAAAGCGACTCATAACTACTACTTCAGAGTGTCTAGAGTCTATTAGGAATTTGGGTGTAGATGTCTCCTCCTGGGATCTTATTGTGATACATATCATTAGTGGAAAGTTAGATAAAGATTCTAGGAAGGCTTGGGAACTTCACGCAGCTTCAGACCCAAGTGATGAATTACCTACCTTTGAACTTTTTTCAGAATTTTTAAACAGTCGTTTTAGAGGGTTAGAAAATTTAAATAATAAGGTAGATAACAAAGATAGACACCCACAGCCAAAGGCAACTCAATCTTTTCATGTTGCAAAAAAAGTAGTGTCATGTACGTTTTGTTCAGCAGATCATAAGATTACTTCATGCCCGAAATTTGGAAAAGAGTCTAATGATGCTCGTCGTAAGTTCGCTCAGGAACATAATTTATGTTTTGTCTGTTTATACGATAACCATTTTGCTAAAAATTGCAAAAACACTCTTAAGTGCCAGGTGTGCAAACGCCGCCACCATTCTTTGTTGCACCCAACAGGTGTTTCTGGGTCTGTTATGGGTGAAGATGGTAGTAGGGTTCACGAGGAAACCTCATCAACCGCACCAAGGGAGATGATGGAGGCTAGTAATACTAGAAAGATGGAAGTAGCCGCGCAAGCGGAGGGGTCAAGCAAGCCACTCATTTCATGTCTCTCGACAGGAAGGGGGAAGAAAACCGTTTTATTGGCTACCGCTTTGGTTAAAGCGGAGTCAAGGGACGGGTCCTATCGAGTAGTGAGGGCTTTGCTAGACCAAGGATCGCAGGGTTCTTTTGTTACGGAATCCACGGTTCAATTTTTGGGTTTAAATAAAACGCCATCAAGGCAAACTGTGATTGGCGTAGGCGGGGACAAAAGTGCGATGGCTAAGGCCACCGTAGTCCTCAAAGTCAGGTCTAGAAGAGACCCGACGGTACAATATGAAGTTAATGCATTCGTCTTGAAGTCAGTCACGGCTCTTCTCCCAGCTACAAGGGTAGCTGAGGTTGAATGGGTGGACTTAACTAATGACGATTTGGCTGATCCTGAATACTTCAGGCCTAATAAAATTGATGTTTTATTAGGTGCTGAGGTTTACAGCCAAGTCATACAGGAGGGCATAAAGAGGAATACCGGTGGAACTCTTCTAGCGCAAGACACCACGTTGGGATGGATATTGTCGGGCACCTTTGAAATGGATCAGTCCAGTTATCCCTCATATATTACTACTATGCACTCAAGTCTTGACTCCGATGAAATGCTGAAAAGGTTTTGGGAATTAGAAGCAGAACCGTCTGGAAAGAAAATGCTAACGGAGGAAGAAAAGAAATGCGAAACAGTATTTAAAAATACAACGGAACGTGATACGAGTGGTCGATATATAGTAAGGCTACCGTTACGGTGTGTTGACCCGGTCAAGGAGGTTGGTGAGTCGAAAAGTATTGCTGAAAAAAGATTAAAGTCGTTAGAAGTTAAATTCAGAAAAAATATTAAATTCAAGGAAGATTATTCAAAGGTTATTCAGGAATACTTACAGTTGAACCACATGGAGAAAGTTTCAGAGGATAATAAGAATAATCACAAGGCGATTTACTTACCACATCACGCTGTCATCCGGGAAGATAAGGATACGACCAAGGTGCGTGTCGTATTCGATGCTTCCTGCAAAGGTTCTAATAAGATGTCACTTAACGACAATTTGTTGATCGGACCAACCTTGCAGGCAGAACTTCGGCATATTATTATGCGTTGGAGGTCATATCGGATATGTTTGGTGGCAGATATCATCAAAATGTATCGACAAGTTTTAGTTCACAGGAAAGATACAATATATCAGCGCATACTCTGGAGGGATAGTCCTGAAAAGGAGATAGAAGAGTATGAACTAATAACGGTTACGTTTGGTACTGCCTCAGCACCATACTTGGCAGTACGTGCTCTACATCAAGTGGCTTATGACGAAAGTGAACATAATCCGGAAATACAGAAAATTATTCTGAATGACTTCTACATGGATGATCTGATGACTGGGGTGGAAAGCATCGAAAAGGGCCTTGAAGTCTTCAAGGAGATGAATCAAACCTTAAATAAAGGTGGATTTCAGCTACAAAAGTGGATGAGTAATAGTAAGGAATTACTGAATAATATAAGAGAAGAGAATGGAGCTACGTACGATGAATTAAGAATCAAAATGGATAATATCACGAAGATACTGGGACTTACCTGGAACTCGAACGAAGACTGCTTTCAGTACTCTGTAGAACTCCAATCCTTGATTGCACCCGTAACAAAAAGAAAAATTATTTCCGAGATTTCACGGCTCTTTGATCCTCTAGGGTGGTTGGCACCAAGTATTGTGTTAGCCAAAATATTTATACAAAAATTGTGGTTAGCGGGTTTAGAATGGGATCAAGAAATTCCAAAAAACTTAATTAAGGAATGGGTTACTTACCACAGTAGCTTAAGCTGTTTGGCTGGTGTTAAAATCCCAAGATGGTTGCAGCAGGAATCTAGCAACGTAGTAGCTGAACTTCACGGGTTCTCAGATGCCTCTAAGTTAGCGTATTCAGCAGTCATCTATCTTAGAGTGGTGAATCACGAAGGAGATATTCGAACTTCGTTAATCACTTCGAAAACGAAAGTAGCACCCATTAAACAAGTTTCTATTCCACGATTAGAACTTTGTGGTGCACATCTCCTTGCTAAGTTGATGGTGGAAGTGGGCGAAGTGTTGAATATACCTAAAATCCATTGGCACGCGTGGACAGATAGCGAAGTAGTGTTAGCTTGGCTCAATAGTCACCCTAGTCGCTGGAAAACCTTTGTAGCCAATCGGGTTTCCGATATTCTGAACATCTTAGATACGCACCACTGGTCTCATGTAGCATCGAAACAAAATCCTGCAGATTGTGCCTCTCGTGGTGTTTCCCCTGCTGATCTTGAATCCACGGTTATATGGTGGAATGGTCCAGATTATTTAAGACAGCAGGTGGTGGAATATAAGAAGCCGAAATATCCCATCACACACTTGGAAGAAGTTAGAGTGCACACGACTACCTTTAACGAAGAATCCCTCTTAAAGTTTTCATCATTAAGCAGATTGATTAGAGTGGTAGCTTACTGCAGAAGGTTTTTAAATTTAAGGAAGTCCGTACAGACAAAACGCAGTACCAAATATCTGTCGAACTCTGAACTCGAGGAAGCTTTAGAGATATGTGTGAAGAAATCCCAGGAAGAGTTTTTAGACGTCATTGACGCTTTAAAAAGTAGTAGGGCAGGAAAGAAAGGGAGCAATTTAAAATCACTAAATGCTTTCATAGATACAAAAGGAATTATAAGGGTTGGAGGACGGCTTGAGATGGCCCAATTGAACTACGATCGGGCTCATCCCATTTTGATACCGAAAGAGTCTTTTTTGACAGGTCTTTTAATCGCTGATGCACATGAAAAAACAATGCATGGTGGTCCGCAAGCTATGATAACATATTTGCGGTCCAAATACTGGATCATAGGAGTTAAACTGCTGGTTAAAGGGCATGTAAGGAGATGCATAAAATGCATTCGATATGCAGCTAAGGTTAGGACACAATTAATGGGACAATTACCATCGGCACGTGTTACTCCCAACAAACCATTCCTGTGTAGCGGAGTGGATTACGCTGGCCCTATAAACATAAGGGTATCCAAGGGTCGAGGTAATAAATCTTACAAGGGCTATATCGCGCTTTTTATATGCATGTCCACTAGAGCAGTGCATTTAGAAGCTGTCAGTGAACTGAGCACAAGAGGCTTTCTGGCTGCTTTCAAGAGATTTGTGGCAAGGCGTGGTCGTTGCGCTGTGTTACATAGCGACAATGGCACAAATTTTGTGGGAGCAGCACGCGAGTTACTTTATTTATTTAACGAAGAGAAAAGTAACTTTAACCCCGAATTAGCAGAATACTTCGCTAATAATGGTACCGAGTGGCATTTTGTTCCTCCTCATTCGCCGAACTTCGGAGGGCTATGGGAGGCAGGAATAAAGTCCACCAAGTACCATCTAAAAAGGGTAATAGGAAATTCCACGCTGACCTACGAAGAAATGGCCACCGTGTTGGCTCAAATTGAGGCATGCCTCAACTCCAGGCCATTATCTTACGTAGAAGACCAAGATAAGTGTACTATTTTAACGCCTGGTCATTTCCTGATCGGAGAGCCGCCTGTTTTACCACCAGATTCAAATTACGAAAAGTCGGAAAATGTTAATAATTTGAAACGATGGCAGCTCCATCAGCGGATGATGCAGGATTTTTGGCGGCGTTGGTCCAACGATTATTTGCATCAATTTTTACAACGGCATAAATGGGCCCATACAAATCCAGAACCATCTGTAGGGGATGTTGTTTTAATAAAGGAGGATAACTTGCCTCCAGGCAAATGGTTAATGGGTAAAATTGAACAGAAGCATCCTGGGCCTGACGGAATTACTCGGGTAGTCACCATACGCACGCAAGCGTCTGTTATTAAGAGACCGGCCTCAAGGTTATGCGTATTGCCCATTTGCCAGTAAATTAATTAAATCTTATGTTGCTGTTTAAGCTAAAGTTACTTTTATGTGTAAAAACATGTTTGTCATGTTTTTTTTGTGTGAACCTTTCAAGTGTGGTTATAATAAACGCGATAAGTATCGACTGTAGTGCTTTATTATTTACCCCTACCTCGCCTAATTAATTCATAGCTACACCTGGACGCATAATTTTACGATATCTTCCTATAGACAATATTCATTTGACGGACTTAACTATCGATTTAGCTAATTAAAAAGATCCAATTAAAATTACTAATAATATTTAAAATTACTAATAATATGACTACTGAATAATTTTAAGTTCCGGCTTTATACGACATTGCATAAATAAAGTGAACGATGCCGTCAAAGCCACCATTGATTAAGGAATAAGTTAACGACACAATGATGGTCACCATCATGGAGTTATTAACATAAAACGGTATATTATAGGAACGAGTCGTAAAGCTGTTGACACCTGTTTCGTCTATACAGGGTAAATAGATTGATGCAGAAGGTTCAGACAGTGTAATATTGAAACAAGTCAAAGATAAAACATTAGAAGTTTCTTTATTAAGCTTTGAACTAGATGCAAAATTATACATTGACAAACATTCTATTAGCTGAACGAAAGTCTCAATTTCCTCAAGTAAGAATTTGACTAAGGATTATTCAATAACGATAAACGATGGAAAGAATCCTATTTCTGCTAAAACTGCGTTGTCCAATTCATTTGCAAGCATTCTGATTATCAAGTTTTTTTTTTTTTTTTTTAATTGATATGAACCAGTGCTTGACTGCGATCCCACCTGATGGTAAGCGGAGATGCAATCATTGATGGTAAGGCGCATTAGTTTATTAAGAGCCTATTTCTGTTTCCGTTAGACGGCACCATATTACCATGGCTCTCATCAGAACTACTAAATATTATGCTTGTTGTCTTACTAGACAGTTATGATAGAAGACAAGCAATAATTTAATCAATGGTCGTTTCGTCTTCGTCACTTACGAGTTGGTTGCACTAAGAGCTACGTTATAGGTACTACTAGTTTCGCCGCCATGGTGTCCCGGTGAAATATAGCCGTAGCTCTTTGGTGGGGGTGTCACTGGCGTCTGAGTTGGTCGCGCCACTAAATTGATTGCGCAACGAAATGGACACCTAGGTGAGTAACTCTCTATAGAGCTGTATACATTGTGTTGATAGCGGCGACTGGTCGCGCCCCCATGGTGTCCCGGTAAAATACAGCCCTTAGTCTTTAACATCGTGTCATCACACACGCGTGCAATGACAGCAGGCCCTAACAGAATACCAACGCTGCATTATTTATTGTTTTAAATATCGCAGCATATGTTGAGTTAGGCACCTTTTTAGCCTCGCACCAGTCATAATTTTCTTGTTTTATTATGTATTTTTAGTTTATAATACGATTTCGTAAGTTACAAATAAATGTTTTTTCTTTCTTCACACTGTCACGATGACTACATTTTCAGTTATCTATATGTATCAACAAGGCTGAAGAAATTGTTATGTTGCATCTACTATTAAAGCATATTTATCTCTACAAAGTATATTTCCCGTAATGACCCTTCTGCATTATCTTCTACACTACAAGTTGTTTTAGTTGATACAGTAGGAAGGTGCACCTGTGTCCAAGTTGCGGAACAAGTGTAATTCCATCAAATATTCAGTCGTACAAATTGGGTTCTCGTTGTTATATAGCTTTTACTACGAGGGCCTGCTACATAGTTGTTATGGGCATTATTTAAGACCGAGGAGGAACTGACAGACGACAAAACTTGGATTATGTTCTGGTAAAACTACAGCTGCATAGGTAGAAAAAGAATTTGATCGAAACAAAAGGTGGCGATTTTCAAAAGTATTTTTTTTACACAACGCCATCTAGTCCTAAACTAAGCAGAGTTTGTGCTATGAGTACTAGAAAAATTATAAATTTCTAAATACATACATATTATAGAAAAAAATACACCCAGACACAACAAATGATCGTTCTCATCACACAAATATTTGTCTTGGGTAGGAATCGAACCCACGACCAACAGACCAGTCAGATTATGGTTATTTATCAACTATGGTGATGGTACCAATAAAGTCGAACTAACGTATCTTTATAATTCGAACATAATAAATCAGTAATATTTTTAAATTGGGCTTTGACTATTGTTTTGATTTTCAGTACACGAATGCCAAGTTTTCAAGTTATACAGTGACATATAAAACATATCCCCGTAGAACTTTACAACTCACTGTCATCGAACAGAATTGCCATATTGCTCTATCTAGAATCAGGAAGATACAAAATAAAGAAACTCAAAGAAAACGTTTTACTCACCGTCATGCTAAGTTCAGTAGCTATGGCGGCGGCTGCGGATGGCGATTCAGCTAACGCCACCAATGTTGGTAGCAAACAGTGGCTGTGCGTTTTAGACACGAGCCAGTTGGCAGGTAAAGTGCAGAGTGTCTTGATGACGCCCCAACCGTCGCAGATTGTTTCCTAGAGTAAGGTAGAAAAAATATTAAAGATTGGTAATTATTAGCTATATTCCATTCGAAAAGTAAACCTCCATGTCGTACCTACCGCAATTTTTCTGTCTACTAATAAATTTTGTCTTCAAAAATAGAAATGGATAAAGCTAGAACTACATTAGACCGACGCCTGATTTGTACGTAGAATGACGTCGCGTGGTGTGGATCTAATGTCGCTCTACAAGTCTAGTTGCCATATAAAATGTATGGAGACCGACGCGCCCAGATCGGCGTACGTGGCACACTTGTGCGCCAGTGTAAGTCTACCATAATAGATATATGTTCTGTAATGAAAAGAATGTAGACTTATTGTTTTAGGGTGGGAAGACCATATAATTTTTTCTCCCGCTCTGAGTTTAGCGAGAGGGAGTGTCAGACTTTTACTGACTAAAATTCACCCGTTTTCACTCAGTTCATTCTTTGGAAATCAGAGCCGCGGTGACTTTTTTCTTACAACTCCCCAAGAATAAGTACAAGTAGCCTACAATAAATTAGTCATTGATTAATATTCTGTAAAATACAAATAGCGAGAAAGTACCTTGATAATCAATGAACTAAATCAATGTCCTATCGAAATAGATAACTCTGTCTCAATCTCTACAGGAAAAACCTTTTATGACAGTCCGTCCAAAGAATGACTTTGCAAAAAAATATTCAACTCAAACTTTATATCAACAGTAAAGCATGGACCAGACGGTTGCAAACCAGCATCTCAACAGGGGTGACCTTGCTAGTTTCAATCCGTGTAGACAGCAGTTGTAACGCATGATCTTCAACGCCCTTGGTTGGGAGGCGCGTAGTCCCAACCACAATGACTGATATGCGAACGTGTTGGCGCCTGAATTAAATCCGTCAAGCCGCAACACAAATGAAACACACAAACCATTGGAACTTGGTTTCACGGTAACCTTGGATGGAACATTAGATTGCAACCGTCTGGTCACTCTTTTAGGAAACACTTCAACTTATCCATGTCCCCTCCGAAAGACAAAAATCCATCAAGTCAATACTGGATATCGTAAAACATCAACAATTCACAGTGACGGCGCCAACAATATAAATTGTAGATAATGGAGGGAAGGCACTTGGCACAACAAATGAGACCCAAGCTAGCACCTGAGACCTTCCTAATTTTTAATTTATGAGCGTTCTCATTGACGTTATTATTTTAGGCGTTCAAGAGGGTGAGCTTGTAGTCCAACACAATTTACAAGATATTTGAAATAATATAGAACTTAGCTTGTATTTAAATTGACGGGTCTAGATTGAGTAAGACCGGTTCGTGCCATACACGGTTTTCTTTTTCAAATCACGGCGACATGCCTATCAGGAATCCCAACAGAAGCCCGCTACAAACTGTGGCAGGGCACTCTTTTCCCTCCCACTGACTATTTCTCACCAAGCGAGCATCTTTCTGCTGAGTCTTTCGACCAGGGACCAGCCTCACAACCCTAGTAGAAAGGTGTAACTCTAAACTCACAAAGTGGGACCACCATGACGAAATGTTAGCAGGGTGTTGATGTGAAGCCGTGTTACAAACTGTGTCGGATCTCTTTTCCTGCCCTCTTTACTCCAGCCCAAGCGACCTTTACGCTGTCACATATAGTGCCGTGGAAATGGCAACATCTTGGGCCATAGTTACAAGACATCTGTTGCGTCAGCAACACCAAGGGCTATAATTTCACCGGGACACCATGTCACCGCTACTAACAAAATGTATACAGCTCCGTAGAGAGTTACTCACCTGGTGTCCGTTTGGTTCCACAACCAATTTGGCGGCGCGACCAACTCGGACGCGTGCACTTAAAGGTTCATTTTGATACTGTCTCAGTGTGGTCTAGCGACTTTGGTGTCTGTACGGTGTCTAGTTTGGTAGCTTACGGACACCATGGTGGCGCAACTGGTCGCGCCGCCATGGTGTCCCGGTGAAATATTATTAATTATTAAACATTTATTATCAGGCATCAGAGGCCCATAGAAAAAATACATAATAATTTTTAAAACAATATTGCCATTAGAAGAATCTTGACGGGACTTGAACTTAAAGCAGTTCGAAGTAAGTGCGCTTTTAATAAAAATCTTAATGCTAATAACAATCATATGCATTAATTTGGAAGGTTCTAAAACTAAATTGATAAAACCATGTGTACTTGAGTCCCCTATGACAAACTATACCCAAGTTCTTCAACAAAAACCCATAAAATCAATTATGCCCAAGTAAAATTTCTATCTAACGCATAAATTTCTATAATGGACCTAGAACACTTCCTTGAGCAAGCCAGACCGATGTAACTCGGACACCTGTGTCCGTGAGAACTTGGGAGCGGTATACTCGGTGAAACGCGGTAAAAGTGTTGTAATGAGCTCGAGGAATAATTTAAAAGGAGCTGAGTACGTTAATAATGTGTTTTTGAAAGAAAGTTTGGGTGAATTTACATGATTGATAGTGCCAAAGGTTTACCGAAAACCATCCAGTCAAGAATACAATATGTATTTATGACTAGTCTTCCCAACTTTAAGATTAAAACAATAGACTAGAGTCCCAACTTAAACTGGAGGTAAAAAATATCTCTGTTTTAAATAATAGCTCCTTTACGTGTTCTGGCCAATTTTTTTTCAATCATTATAAACTAGTGCTTGAGTTCGATCCCACCTGATGGTAAGAAGTGATGCAATCGTTGATGGTGAAGTGCACTGGTTTATTAAGAGCCTATTCACTCTACCTTTGAAGGCACCTAAATATAATCGGACGGGAAAACCGCAGTAGGCAAATTGTTCCAGTGCTTCGATACACGCGGTATTAACGACGAGGCGAAACGCTTAGTCCGGACCGTAGAGGTGTCAATCATGTAAGAGTGGACACTTGCCGTACGATTACTTCTCGGTATTACGGTAAGTAGTGATGCAATCGTTATCAATATTTAAATAACTCAATATATCTTAACTACAAAGCAACTTAAAACAATTAAGAACAAGTCCGAATCGATTAATTTGACCACGCCAACATGCTAATGAGTTAATAGTTTAACCAATGGGGTGGAAACACGTGTTAGTGCAGGTGTCACCCGCATGGGAACCGAATAATAAAACGGACGAACGGACTTACTGAGACGTTGGAATATGTTGATGTGTATTAAGTAGTTGTCAAGTCTAACATCAGGGACAGTATCATTGGAATAGATAAGAAAGATGTCCGTCTTGAATAAATATGTACTGTATCAAAAAAAGAAAAAAAAAATTATTTCAAATAAACCATTTACAGGCACTGTTGAAATGTCAAGAAGTCAGTCAGTCAGAAAAATAAAAATAAATGAAGCTAATTGCACATTCCAAAGCGTAGATCTCTATGGAGAAGAATGTGCAAGAAACTCCATGGCCACCCTTTTCAATCATGTTTTGTAATTACAAATATCTTTGTTACATGTTTCTTGTCGCTATCATGTGAGAACAATGTAAATAAAAATAAAAACTAAATATAAATATTAAAATGGCAACTGGCAGCTAAGACATGACCAGCCTCAACTGACAGCGCCCGTTCACGGACATGACGCTAATATAGCACCAGCACTAGCACCACTCAGCTCAACCATTTTGAAGGGAACCGAATGATCCAACTCACGCGCCACCATCAGTGAGACATTTGAGTGAGCATGAAAAACTCTCAACTGCCAGTATACACATTTTGTTCACGTGTCTAACAGGAATTTTATGTTAATAATTCAAACGTCGAAGTTTTCGGGTGTACTCTCTCGTGAATACTTTGTTAGCTTTCAAATTATGATTTCAGTGTCATTATCTTCAAACCAACTGAAGAATTGTATTCTATTTGTTATTTGATAGATCGATAGTTTTTAGGGTTCCGTACCTCAAAAGAAAAAAACGGAACCCTTATAGGATCACTTTGTTGTCCGTCCCGCGTCTGTCTGTCTGTCAAGACCCTTTATCTCGGGAACGCGTGGAGGTGTCAAGTTGAAATTAAAGCCATATATAGTCAGGTCTGCAGTCCCTTAAAGCTGAGAAAAAATCAAACTTCTGAGTTAACGGGAAAAAGATATGGCTGTTTATGTCGGAAAAAACGTACATTTCGACACTCTCAAGGTGACGACGACTCTCAAGGGAATCAAAATTAATAGGGTACTGCCCGTTGACCTCAAATTTGGCATGCAGCAAGGTGTCATACATAGCATAGCACAAGTATAGGAAAAAATCAGAAAACTGTAATTTTGTATTTACGTCAAAAAAAAATATTTTTTTTTTTGCGATTCGGAAAAATCTTTGAGACCCAATTTGTTAATTGAACTGTTTCCATAGGTAAGTTTATACGGACCCATCAGTACGCGAGTCCAACTCGCACTTGCCTGGTTTTTTATTTTTATTAAAAAGTCCCTGATAATGAAAGCGCACCCAAAGTCTCAATGTCAGTGAATGTTTATCTCAGCATCACCCAAACGTTGACTGGTAGAGAATGCCTTAAGGCATTAAATACCTCTGTACTTTTGTGTGCATAAAGAATTAATTAAATAAATAAAGCCTCAAAATAACTAACGATATTAAATAATTGTATAAATAGATAAACTTTGGAACCAATAACTCACCTGCAGTTGTGGATTGTTGACGACAACGAACCCGACGAGAACGATCAGGTCCAACACCATGGTCTCGGAGAGGGTCTGGTCGAGGCGCTGGTTACTCAGACCTAATGACAAGGACAACATATTTAACATTTGCGCTACCGGTACAGTGCAGACATCCCATCCATAGGTACAAAGCGTTTTGGGAATACATCACGTGGAGTGTGAGTGGAATTCCCTGTCGAAATCTGTATTTCCTGATAGCTACAACCTAGGGGTCTTTGAGTCAACAGTGAATAGCTTAGTTCTAAGTAAACGTGTTCCATCGTCGGCCACATCATCGCTTACCATCAGGTGAGGCACTGGTCAAACGCGCGTCTACTCATAATAATAGTTAATGAACTGCAACGAAGCTAATTTCAATTCTAAAGTTATGCTGGGGCCACGGGTAGTGTGAAAGCGGAACCCGGGGCCCTGGGACGAAGGCAACGAAGGAACAGGAGTGGGTTTTTAGTCAGTAAGAGTCTGACACTATCTCCGGCTCCGCCCAAGAGCGGGGATGTCATAAGGATGATTTTCCCACCCAATAAAAAAAAAAAAGTTATGTAGCCTTTATCACCTTTTTTTAAAATTGCTATTAACCAGTGCTTGACTGTGATCCCACCTGACGGTAAGCAGTGATGCAATCATTGATGGTGAGGCGCACTAGTTTATTAAGAACCTATTCACTCTAACCCTGAAGCCATCTAAATTATAATTGGGCGGGACGACCACGGCAGGCAAATGCTCTACAATAATTCTGTTCTGAGGAAACATAACATATGCTCGGCTCATTATTATCCATATGCCATATTTCATGATGCAAACGAAAAAGATGCATTGCAGTTATACTTGATTTCTGAGAGAATAAAATAAATAAGTTTTCTTCCGTTCAATCGACTCGCGACCTCGAGCGTGACTGCTAACTACTTATTTAGAAGATTAGTATTAGTAATAATAACTTGTTATAATCGAGATATACCGAGACATCTTCATAATCGAATGAATTCATTAGTATATCTCATAATCGTCCACCGTTAAATTTTAAGATGTAATTTTGTAGGTGACTTACGCAGAATAGTAGTCCTTGGAGCCTCTTTATCATTGGGTGCGTGTTGGGAGAGCAACCTGGCGACTGCTGCTCTAAACTCCAGCGGCCAACCACCTTCGCCAAAGGCATCCTGTGGACAAAGAGTGCATAATATTAAAACTACTTTGAGGGAAGCAACTAACATTGTAGAGTTATCAGCCCCCCTAGCCAAGTTACAACCGTTTCGTTTCTCGTTTCACCGTCCGCCTCGAGTAAGCCACTCCACCGATTTATTTATTCTAACGTCATCTCAACGCTCAGTCACGTAGTCGGGACAAAGGAATAGGAGGCGTGGCCGACTCGAAGCGATTAACGAAAAGAGAATCGAAACGAAACGGTTGTAACTTGACAAGGGGGCAGGAATGACAAAAGTCTACATAGCACGGTGTAGTTTGCCGCTACAAAAGAAAAGCTTTTCGAGAATAAACGCGCTGAAAACATAAACGATTAATGGGCCTACTACATACGCACAGTTTTTCCTGTGCAGGCCGGTTTGTACACGGAACCCGTACGTGTGGTAAGTAAACATGGTGACAAAGACTAAGACAAAGCATTTTATTTCAATATAAACCATTTACAGGCACTTTTGAAATGTCAAGAAGTCAGTCAGAAAAAAAAAATGATGCTAATTGCACATTCCAAAACGTAGATCTCTATGGAGAAGAATGTGAAAGAAACTCAATGAACACTTTTTCAATCTTAATATATATTAAAAATATCTTGGTTCCATGTTTCTTGTCGCTACTATCATGTGGAAACAATGTAAATAAAGTAAAAATAAAAACTAAAAATAGATATTAAAATAGCAACGTGCACCTAACAGATGACTAGTCTCAACTGACAGCGCCCGTTCACGGACACGACGCAAATATTAGCACCACTCAGCTCAACCGATTTGAAGGGACCCATCAGTGAGACATTTGAGTGAGAATGATCAACTCTCAACTGCCATGCTCATTTATGTCAAACAAGTCCAACAGTAACCTAAAAACCAATACCAATAATATTTTACAATTTAAAAAATTATAACGTTTCAAACAGTACCCCATGAAAGAAGAGGCCACTTTAGCCAGTCTGAAACCTGGTTGAACTAATTGGTCCTTATTTCTTGTAACATAATTATGTCTATCACTTCTTTTGCTAAAAAGATGAAGATTTTTTCTAACGTACGTGATGTTTTCATAAATATATTGACAAAGCACCGTCATGATGTTAATATCCTTAAACAGTGTGCGGTGTTCCGTGTACAAACCGGCCTGTGCAGGCAAAATTGTGGTAAAGCTTGTGTGTGTGGTAGGCCCGTTAGACTCTGGGCTTTTTGAAAAAAAAACTCTATTCAACATAGCAATCGTTTGCTTTGAAACTTCTTCATCTTCCTGCCCTTGTCCCATCTTATTTGGGGTCGGCGCAACACGTTTTTTTCTTCCATTCTATCTTGTCAACCGTCATACTATCACTAACTTCCTTTTCTTTCATATCACTGTTCACACAATCCATCCATCTTTTCTTTGGCCTCCCTCTCCCTCTCCTAACAATCCACATGTATACTCATAACTCTTTTAGTAACATGTGTTTCATCTCTCCTCTTTACATGACCATACCAAGCTTTGAAACTATCGCCCATAAATGTTTTGCAATATCATCTCCAAGTTATCTGCTGAAATGGAAGTGTATAACATGCTATAAAGTTTAAGGCTTCGTATCATAACATGTTTCATCATGTGTTTAGCATGATTTAGGCTCTTAAAACATTTACCCAAACTTACAATCTAACTAGATTCCCCCAAACATCAGATACATACACACTATTGTTCCAAGCCAAAAACAAATCCGTGAACCATGACTAAAACAACCAAGTTAAACGAGGGATGACCCACGGAGCAGCCAGCGTAGAATCCGTGCGGTAAGTGCAGAGGTCACGCGAGCACTGATTGAGTTACAAGTCTTGGTAGATGTGTTCTGGACACGCTACAAAGAAGTTTGAGGGTACATAATAAAACGTGTGGTCGGGCTGAGATTGGGTACGAAGTTGTAAGTGAATCTGGTGGAGACGTGATCGGGGTACACTGGACGGGCATACAGCTGTATACTCAAACGCTGCACGCTAAGTCAATTTGAAGTTCCTTTTTTAGGATTCCGTATCCATAGGGTAAAAACGGGATCCTATTACTGGACTGGGGACTTCACTGTGCATCTGTCTGTCACCAGGCTGTATCTCATGAATGTTGATGTTTTTCTGTTGCCGCTATAACAATAACTACTAAAAATCAAAAAATAGGTTATAATATAGTGTCTAATGTTGTATAGATAATGGAACGGAAACGAAGGGTTCCGTGCGTGAGTCTGACTTGCACTTGACCGGTTTTTTAGTCTCCTCTAACCTAACCTAACCTAACCCAACGATTTTTCTTTGATCATTTATATGCCAAAGCAATGTTTGCCGAATCAGCTAATAATATATAAGAATGATAGCCGCTCCTTCTAAAATAAAGGCCAACTACAGGAGAGTCCTTAAGAAACACCTAAAAAGGCACATATAGTTTTCAAATTTTCTAAAAGTACACAAAAATAATAATTATGAAAAACCTAAATAGATGTGCCAACAGTATCACCGCGAGATATTTGCAAACCTATCCTTAATATCGAGAAAAAAAAAAAATTACTAAAAAAAAATTGTTTAAAATCTAGCCAATTCTGCAACTAGAAAAGGTCGATTTAGCTGCGTTTTTGAGAGATATAAATAACTCACGAAGAAACTGTTGGCACATCTATTTATTTAGGTTTTTCATTATTTAATTTTTTGTAATACAGTGCGGTGTACTTTTAATTTTTTTACTTTTTTTTAGAAAATTTGAAAACTTTGAGAGGACTTATAGACTCTCCCTCTTAAAAAACAACACATTTTCATTAAAAAAAAAACCGCAAATAATCATCAAAACCGAGCAAATAGAGCGCATGTGCGTGATAAACTAATAATGATGTTTATCTTCAACCATAGCATTCCAAACAGCAGTCCCAGGGCGCATCGTTTGCGGACATCAAAGTTGTGCGCCCCCTGGGACTAGGGCTGCCAGAGTGGATTGAAAAGAGAGAGTTAATTAATAAATCATTAATGTTTTGCGTGCTAGTAGGGATGACAAGGAGGCGTTATATCTATACTAAAACTAATCTATATATATAAATCAATGTCACTTCGTTTCGTTAGGAATAAATCTGAAAACAGTAAATTTGTTGTTACGTCATAAAAAAAAACTTTTTTGGAGAAAGTTCTTCGAGACTTGATTCAGGAATTGAAATATCTTCTATCTATATATATATAAATCAATGCCACTTTTCGTTGTAATTTTTTTTAACTCAAGAACGGGCTCACCTATCCAAACCAAATGTTTAGGCTTTGTTCGGACTATTTAGTAGATGGTTTATGTGAAGTTTGCACAAAATCGGTCGAGCGGTTCTTCATTTATCACATTATTAGGCGGTACGAAGTTCTCAGAGTCAGCTAATCTATTTATATTATAAAAGGATAAGCTGACTGACTGACATATCAACGCACAGCCGAAACTACTGGGACTACGAGCGTGAAATTTTGCACAAGGTTTCCTTTTATGATGTAGGCGAGCATTAAGAGAGGACTTTCCAAAATTCACCCCCTAAGGGGATGAAAGGGGGTCCAAAGTTTGTGGGGTGAAACATATTTTCACGCGGGCGAAACCGCTAGTCTGTTATATAAAAGAAGAAACTGACTGACTGACATATACACCACTACTTTTTAAATAATACAAAAAAAGTCGGGCTCTATCAGTACCCGTTACTGATCATATTTGTGTAGTCAAAAGTAAAAAAAAAACGAAATCCCAAAATTGACTAATTTCAATTGAAAATTTGTAATAATTGGTAAATTTATAACTGAATCAATCATTCATATGCTACTAGAAAATAAACCTCGTTAATTCTAATAATTTCATATTTATCATAATATTCATTAGTTTATAAATTTAGCATGTGTATTATTAGGTATTTCATTACAATTAGATTATTTAAGTTTTTTTTTTTCTACAACTATTACACAACGCCGTCTAGTCCCAAGCTAAGCAGAGCTTGTGTTACGAGTACTAGACAACTGATAAACATACTTATATATTTCTAAATACAAACGTAAAATAGATAAATTACACCCAAACACAGAACAAATGATCGTGCTCATCTCACAAACATTTGTCCTGGGTGGGAATCGAACCCACGACCTCCGGCATAGCAGTCAGGGCCACTAACCACTAGACCAACAGGCCAGTCAAATACAGAGACAATAAGCACCTAATGTAATGTAGCATAATCAGCCTTTTAATGTTCCCATTCAGGCCTCCTCTCTAAGAAAGGGAATGGGCCGTAATCCATCACGCTGGCCTAGTGCGGGTTCGTGGACGTCATATATCTTTAAATTTTTAGTTTAGGACACGCCGGTTTCCTCAAGATGTTTTCATTTACCGTTTTGAGAAATAAATTACATAAAGTAATGTGCCTGGCTGGGTTTGAATTAATCGACCTAAGTCAGGCCAATTATCACTGGGCCACTACTGGTATTATTTTAAATATCTAGTATTTATTTATTGTGCACACCTACCACAGTGTAGTATTTTTTAACTCAAAGGTTGATTGGTAATTAATACCTTGTTGCAATAGGTCTGCCTATGACTACCATTACTGTACATGAAGGTTAAATAAATAAAAAACTGGGCACGTGCGAATCGGACTCGCGCACTGAGGGTTCCGTACAAACTTACTATGTAAATAATTCAATTCCCGAATGGAGTCTCGAAGATTTTTCCGAATCGCTGGTTTTTTTTGTGAAACAAATTTACTGTTTCCAGATTTATTCCTTTAACTGTGCTAAAAGACCTTGCTTTATACCAAATTTCAGGATTTTGTGTCAACGGGAACTACCCTATGAATTTTGATTCCCTTGAGAGTGTAATATACGTTTTTTTTTATGATATAAACAGCCGTGTCTTTTTTGTTTTCATTAACTTAGAAGTTTGAGTTTTTCACAGCTTAAAGGGACCGCAGATTACGTAGTAACTATTCAGTAATCTGTGCCGCAGACCTTGATTATATGGTTTTAATTTCAACTTGACATACAGACAGACAGAACAAAGTGATCCTATAAGGGTTCCGTTTTTCCTTTTGAGGCACGTAACCCTAAAAACAATACGAAAACTGCCAAAAACCTGATCCAATGGTACACAAAAATTTCAAAAAATCACATTTGTAGGCGCGGCAACTAATCCATTACCAGTCGGCGGCCGTATCGATTACCCGGCTACACCTCGAGGGACCGGCCATTAGCGACGCTCAGCCAGCAGTGGATGGCTATATAAACATTTAAGTCTACGGCTTTTACGGGAGGGTCGGGTTTCCAGTCCATTGTCGAGGGGACCTTTGGACTATGAATATACCTATGTGTTTGTAAAATTTGGGAGGATCGTTTTGTTTATGTTTGTTTGATGTGAAATTAGTGGTCGTACTTTAATCTGCGATTCCCGGACATTGTAGCAGACTTGCGGACGATGAGTTATGGGTAGCTTGTGGACCAAATCTAGGTCGACGGCGCGGTGTGTTGTACGCGCATCTAAAATAACTGTCATTAAAATTTATTCAATATGAATCATTATAGGGGTAAAGTTTGTTTTTTTTTTGTTTGTTGGTGGTAATCTCTGAAACTACCTACTGGTCCAATAGTTAAAATTTCTTCACCGACTGAGCGATATGGGGTATATTTTATGTACACGGACGACGCCGCGGACTAAAGCTAGTAAATTATAAAACTTATAAACATTTAATATGAAATTAGCAAAATTATATTTCTTTAAACCTGATTTATTCGTATTCTAAGTTACTACGCGACATTTTGCGAAAGAGACATTTTGCGAGTAAGCTTCTCCCTCTCACTCCACCCAGAGCGGGAGGAATTTCTCGATGAATTCCCTCACTAACAAAAAAAATTGAATTGTTATTTAATTACCTCATGACAATGTTTTAGTATTCTGAAGACATCCATGGTAATGACGATGATACAATTCAATAATAAATTGCATTTGGTTTTGTTTTTTGATCAATTTTTTCTTAGCCATTATGTCCTACTGTTGCGGCGCTGTCTCAAAACGGTAATTATGATACGCATCTAGGCCATCTCTTCACCTCTTTCTACGCCGGCCTCGAAAGAGATTTTTGATCATAAGATTTTTTTTATATTCATGCATGAATATGAGTTTGTGGTTACTTTGTTACTGCTTCTTCCCTTAGGTCTACCTCTATAGGTTGCGAAAACAAATAGATATGGAACTTAGGCTTTTAACAGTACCTAACAAAAAAAGAAAAACTTTTTAAAAATTTTAGTTTTTCAGTCAAAAGATAATTAAAATATCCGCGGGAGGACCGAGGTCGCTGATATAGGCCTAAAAATCGCCAAACTTAAGTGACAGTGGGCAGGGTATATTGCTCGTAGAACCGATAGTCGATGGGACCGAGCGTTAGAAGGCCTCTTTTCAAGGTGGACTGATGACCTAGAGACAGTCGCGGGAATACGATGGATGCGAGACGCACAGGACCGTTCGTTGTGGTGACACTTGATCGAGACCTACACCTATATCTAACAGTGGACGTCTTTCGGTTGAAATGATGATGATGATATTATATATTATATTCACACAACTATCACACAACGCTGTCTACTCCCAAGCTAAGCAGAGCTTGTATTACGAGTACTAGAGAACTGATAAACATACTTAAATATTTCTAAATAAGTACATACATATTATAAATAAATTCCACCCAGACACAGAACAAATGATTGTGCTCATCACACAAACATTTATCCTGGGTGGGAAACGAACCCACGACCTCCAGCATAGCAGTCAGGACCACTAACTACTAGACCAAAAGCCAGTCAAATACAGAGACAATAAGCACATAGTGTAATGTAGCATAATCAGCCTTTTAATGTTTCAACTCAGGCCTCCTCTCCAGACATGATTGTGCTCATCACACAAACATTATGATTCATGATGATGATGATGATGTAGCTAGTCGTCATCATCATCTGCCTGCCCTTATCCCGTGTTATTTGGGGTCGGCGCAACACGTTTTTTTCTTCCACTCTGCCCTGTTACTCGTCATGCTATCACTAACTCCCTTTTCTTTCATATCACTCTTCACACAATCCATTCATCTTTTCTTTGGCCTCCCTCTTCCTCTCCATCCATCCACATGTAAACTCATTTAGTAACATGCGTTTCATCCCTCCTCTTCACATGACCATACCAAGACAAACGATGTAGCTAGTCGTATTACTCTAAAATTTGTAACAAAAACGCGACCAGCAATTAAATTCAGCAATAACGCGCACACACCCACCGCGGATTGGCACAAATTCAAGTGATTACGTAGACAGCGGGACACGTGGCCTCGTAACGAGCGTGCTCATACAAATGAGGGTAGCACTAAATGTTTATTTTGGGGGTATCACTTGTGTAAACTAAAGTATCGTCATTTTCCCTGAAGGGGTAGCGCTGAGTTGGCGAAAATTGTGATTGTTTATAGAAGACGCAAAGAAAATAAATGTACAAAGTTTATTTTTTCTGTATATATTGGTAGTAGTTTTTTCCATAGTTTACGAATGTGTGTGTGTGTGTGTGTGTATCTTTGTTACTTCTTCATCCTCGAACAGCGGACGGATTTAGATGAAATTCGGCACACCGCTACATCCATGTCCTGGAGTAGCATATAGGATTTTATTTCTAATATGACATAACCACGAGATAACCGCTTTTTGGTGAGTCAGGTGTTGAGAAATCGTAAGGCAAATGTGGACCTAAACAAGAGCCTTGCCCCCCTAGCGAAGTTACAACCATTTCGTTTCAATTCTCTTTTCACTCATCGCCTCGAGTCGGCCACGCCTTCTATTCCTCACGTGAGATCACGTCAGAACAAAGGAATCGGAGGCGTGGCCGTGAAACGAAACGGTTGTAACTTGGCTAGGGGGACTGAAGAAGTAAGAGATATTTTTGATACAGCATTTGCCTTATTAAACTTAAGTTTTATTTTATTATCTTTTACGTATGAATGCTTCTTCCTATGCTGTGTTGACAAGTTTCACACATAGATAAATCTACATTACAAAGACCTAATTAAAAACAAACATCAGTATTAAGCTTCCTTGAAGAGGATCTTTAAACATGAGGCGAAGTTTATTGACATTAGAGACTGCACCATGTAAACAATTACTATAGTAATGCAAGTTAAACAATTTGTTTAAACTATTGTCGAGGGACTTGAGGGATCCGGCACGTGGCCGAGAATATATAGCAGAATCGTCTCAAAACTTATTTCGTTACTTTATATTAAATATAATATGTATGTGCATTTTAATTATATGTATACTTTTTTTACTCTTGTTTTTCGTATAAAATTTTCTTTTTATGCACCTACCATACTGTCTCTTCACCACCCTAGGTTGACTGGTAGAGAATGCCTAAGGCATTAAGTCCGCCTTTGTACTTTATGTTGCATCATCATCATCTTCCTGCCCTTGTCCCATCTTATTTGGGGTCGGCGCAACACGTTTTTTTCTTCCATTCTATCCTGTCAACCGTCATACTATCACTAACTTCCTTTTCTTTCATATCACTGTTCACACAATTCATCCATCTTTTCTTTGGCCTACCTCTCCCTCTCCACCCATCCACATGTAAACTCATAACTCTTTTAGTAACATGTGTTTCATCTCTCTATGTTGCATGAAGTTTAATGAAAATAAAAATAAAAAAACGGAGTTTATAAAGAAAATGATATAGTTCCTAGTGGTTTTGCTTGCATTCTTTAACCTTTCAAATACCGTAATTAGAGACACAATAGAAAGACAATGTAATCGGTAAAAAGTGTCTTAACATGTTTACATTATGACTATTATTTCATGAGCGAGAATCTTACCTTGCCGTAACACAGTCCTTGACTAGCACGGGAGGTTTTTTTTCCGTGTGGGAAAATCATTTAATGACATCCCCCGCTCTTGGGCGGGGCGCGTCAAATCTTCTGTAACTTGTAGGTTACAGAAGATTTGACGCGACCGAATTCGCGGGTCAAAGCCAGTTTCATATAAACTAGTTACGCCATACATCTTACAACATAAGAGAAATACATACTATTGTAACAGTATCAATAGATATCGACAATTAGCTAAATGGCCACTGTCGTGTGTCCCGTCAGCGCTTGTCCCGTCTTGTCACGATGCGTGACCATCAATATTTATTGAAGCGGGACACAGACAACAGTGACACGCGACTTTGCGATTATCTGTGAAGGGGTTAGCATTAGCCGCATTTGAGCTTATTTACCCATGGTTTCAAATTACATACTATTTACCGTTATGTCAATAATAATTTAGATTTTCATTGCTAAAAATAAACACCCAGAAGTTTAATCTTATCTATTTTTTTTTTAAATTTTCCCTCACTTTTGTATATAGACCTGTATCGTGGGAAGGGGTTAGCATTAGCCGTATTTGAGCTTATTTTACCTATGGTTTCAAATGACATACTATTTACCGTAATGTCAATATTAATTTAGATTTTTATCGCTAAAAAAAAAACACCCAGAAGTTTCGTCTCTAATTTTTTTTTTAACTTTGCCTCTCATTTGTATTTAGACCTGTATCGTGGTGTTCACGAATACTGAGGCTCACAAACACAAGACACCCAAAATAGATCGAAAATAACAATCTGTAGACCTTATAATATTTGTTCCGAAGGAATAGAACCCGTCACACTCAGTGCAGTGGCTGCTAATCGCTCAATCACTTCTCCAACAGTCTCGTAAACGGTAAAAAGATACTAAAAAAAACTGGGAAATAAAGAAGAAAGAAAGAAAACATGTTTATTCTGCCTAAATAGACGCACAATTAATTACAAAAATATTGAGCTAAAATACAAAAACCTGTTTCCCTGTCAGACCATGTGTGTATCGGGCATAACTGTGTTGCACTATATGACTATAGACAAGACAGTTGTCTAGGCTGTCTATTGCCTTTTGACGCCGGCCTCAACAGAGACAAATAAAAACATAAAAATAAACAAAAATAAAAGAAAAAACATAGTTTTAACAATACAATCTGAAAATCCGACTTGTGCGTCTATTTAAGTAGAAGCTTTATTGACAGATTGAGACGAATTTCTCACAGATATAGATTAGGCATGTCAAAGAGAACTTAATCCGAAGACCGACAAATTTGGACAGAACTTCTTCGCCTACGAAAACGGTACAAGCATCCTATGGTGACAGTAAAGGACAAGCTCTTTTTCTCCATACGAATTGATACTACCCTAGGTTGACTGGTAGAGAATGCCTAAGGCATTAAGTCCGCCTTTGTACTATTGTGTTACATGAAGTTTTAATAAATAAATACGAGTGAACGTTTACGTGAACGCGATCGAGTATCGTCAAAAAACTCGCGTCAGCCGCTCTGTTCTTCACTAAATAGAAACTTCAACTTCCAACAAATCAAAGACCCATTCATTTCCAAATCACCTCTCACAAGCCACGATCTCCACAAAGCAAACTAACAGTACCTATAAAAAGGCGGTCCGCCAACAAATGAGAGGAGGCCATAGACCACGGAATCATCGAGCCGGCAACGAATAAAGACGCCAGTAAAGATGCCATGTTTCTTATGTGACTGTAGTCTTTAATGAGATACATTTATTTAAACATAATAACTAATAAAAATGGTGTGATGTGGATGTGTGGTGTGACGAGAATGGGCAAAGTGAGAAATGAATATATTAGGGGAAGTTTGAAAGTGGCGCCAGTGACTGAAAAGTTGAAAGGGAATCGTTTGTCTTGGTATGGTCATGTGAAGAGGAGGGATGAAACGCATGTTACTAAAAGAGTTATGAGTTTACATGTGGATGGATGGAGAGGGAGAGGGAGACCAAAGAAAAGATGGATGGATTGTGTGAAGAGTGATATGAAAGAAAAGGAAGTTAGTGATAGCATGACGAGTGACAGGGCAGAGTGGAAGAAAAAAACGTGTTGCGCCGACCCCAAATAACACGGGACAAGGGCAGGAAGATGATGAACGAATAATAAAAATCTTGCGCATGCTGAGAACAAGTTTAAACTATCACAATCAAGGACTGACTAAAAATATTAATCTACACTATATCCATAAAATACAAAACACAAAGAAACCAATAAATACCTAATTTTGAATAAAGAGTAATGTATCTTTAATATAAAGTTTATTTGAACTTATAATTCCTAGTAAATCCAAAGATATAACACTTCAAAGCAACCCGTTTTAAAACACGGCAATTTTATACTTTAACCCCTAATATTATAAAGAGGTAGTTTGTTTTCATGAATTTTTGTTTGTAGGAGGTAATCTCTGAAAGTAACTACTGGTCTGATTGCTAAAATTTATTCACCGATAGAAAGCTGCTTTATTCTTGAGTGACATAGGCTGTTTTATGTACGCGGGCGAAGCCGCGAGAAAAAGGTAGTTGTTTAAAAAAAAAAAATATCGTTGCCCCACACTAATTACTCACTCCTGTATCGCAGGTGAGTTCCCAAATATGTAAACTCACATGCACAAGACACCCAGACCCGGAATATCTATCTGTTGGCTATAAAAATATTTGTTCCGTTCGGGAATCGAATCCGCAACACGTAGTGCAGCAACCAATCGCTAAGCCACTGCGCCAACCAAGCCACCGTGTTCTATTTAGTCTGTGTGTCAGTCAGATCAACTGTCGCTTTATCAAATCAATAAAAATAAGAAGTTATTAAAATTCCAGAGTAGAGAATCGTTATTTCACTTTAGACAAAAGCAAAAAAAAATACTTTTTCATTATTTTTTGCAGCATTGGAAGACCTAACACAAGGTAGACCTATGCCCTGGTGGGCGTCACGGGAATCTGATGGATAGGAAACGCATCGCCGCAGACCGATCGTTGTGGCGACACTTGGGAAGGGTCTATGTCTAGAAGTGGTCATCTTCCGGTTGCAATGATGTCTTTTTTTTGAGGTGGGAAATCATCCAATGATTTCTCGCGCTCTAGAGTGGAACGAGATAGCTTGAGACTTTAACTGACTAAAAATCACCTACGTCCTTCAGTTGCCCTTTGCGTTCAAGGATCATGGTCACTCTTTCAAACGATGCGGAAACGCAGCAAAATTATGATGATGATGATTATTATTATTATTTAGTACTCTAACTCATGGACCAAAGAAAAGATGGATGGATTGTGTGAAGAGTGATATGAAAGAAAAGGAAGTTAGTGATAGCATGACGAGTAACAGGGCAGAGTGGAAGAAAAAAACGTGTTGCGCCGACCCCAAATAACACGGGATAAGGGCAGGAAGATGATGACTCTAACTCATGGACGAAATAAACGAACTAACAGTGTCGGTCAATGCCACCTCTAGCAGTTGCTACCGAGGCAGCTCCGTGCTCTATGGCAAAGGTAATAAAATATTCCGAGCGCATCTGTTAGAAAGCATATTTGTTCGGTCCTTAATTAACTGGAGTATCATTGCGCTGTTTGCTGAGCATACAGGGTAAACGATGAGTGCGGTGTGCGGTAGCTGTACGAGCTACGATCTGCTGTGGATCGGACAGGGGATTGGGGATCGGCTACCATCCGCGTCTTTTGCGAAATGCTATGTTCCGTTGCTTCAGTTAGATGACAACTAAATCATGAGCGTAGTTTTGCTTTTGTCATTTATATAAAAATTGTAGACGATAAAGTGCATTGAAAACACTACTAAATACGTAAAAAATACAAACATCCGAATTGAGAACCTCCTCCTTTTTTTAAAAGTCGGTTAAAAAAGTTTTTACCCAAAAGCGACGCAAGGAGATTTGAACTTCGATGTGTTTGTTTTCTTTGTCAATTTTTATTGATTTGATACAGAGAACAATTTTTTTGTTAATATGGCTGATTGTTTTAAAAGATTTTTTTTGTCAAGATTTTATTCTTATTCCAAACTTATAATGCAATCTATTCATTGCAATTTTCATTTCATTTGATGAAATTGTAACAGATGTCTCATGGATAACAATGAGAGACAAAGATATCGATTCCCTACAGTGTCTTTTTTTTAAACTTTATATATACTAGTGCTTGACTGCAATCCCACCTGATGGTAAGCAGTGATGCAATCGTTGATGGTGAGGCGTACTAGTTTATTAAGTCTTCCTCGAAACAGTATTAAGTATTGCACCTATCTGTGATAACATGATTAGACAGTATATACTATCGCAATTTCGGCAATTAAAATAAAAAAAAATATATCAGTTCCAATATTTCTTCCAATTTTGAGAACTGTAATAAAGACGAACTGGACAGATATCGCCAGAACTGGAAGAAAGTGTGGGACCACGAACGATGGAAGTGAGGCCTGTTCTGTCCCACACCTGGGCAAAGACTCCCCTCCTATGCTCAGATCCTGTTTCATATATTATGATAGTTTTTTTACCCGACTGCGTCAAAATGAGGGTTATGTTTTTCGAGGTACTATATGTGTATATTTCTTTAGCATGCCCTAGAACCTAAACGGCTTGTTGCATTTTAGCTTGAGAAGTATCATTAGATTTGTCTTAGTTGTGAGACTGACACTGGCAGTCATGTTCATGTAGCCATGTCAAAATAAAGGGCTCGAGGAGAGTATTTCAAAAGTATTATACACTATAATGTAGGAAATAATAAAACACTACTGTCTAAAAACCTAACCGCTAAAAACAACTGAAAATTTCGAAACCAGTCACTTTAAGCAGTTTGATGCAGTTGATGACGTATAATTTATGATCGAACTAAATTAAATTCCAGCAAGTACATTAATAAGTAAGGCATTAAGTCCGCCTGACGGTTGACAGGATAGAATGGAAGAAAAAAACGTATTGCGCCGACCCCAAATAAGATGGGACAAGGGCAGGAAGATGATGATGATTAAGTCCGCCTTTGTACTTTATGTTCACCATCATCATTTCGGCCGAAAGACGTTCACTGTTAGACATAGGCCTCCCCCAAATGTCGCCACAATGACCGGTCCTGTGCGTCTCGCATCCATCGGATTCCAGCGACCCTCACCAGGTCATCGGTCCACCCTGTGGGAGGTCTTCCAACGATGCGTCTTCCGGTACGTGGTCGCCATTCCAGAACCTTTCGTCCCCATTGATCTGTTCTGCGAGCAATGTGCCCTGCCCACTGCCACTTAAGTTTGGCGATTCTTCGGGCTATGTCTGTAACCTTGGTTCTCCTGCGGATATCCTCATTTCTGACGCGATCACGCAAGGAAACTCCGAGCATAGCCCTTTCCATACTTTATGTTGCATGAAGATTAATAAATAAAATAAATAAATAAATACATCAGACTGCTTAGTGTTTTGTTTTTCTGTCAAAACGCCACATCCATCCTTCGACAAACTCCTTTAGTTAACTATGTACACAAAGTACTCGTGGCATCGTTTCACGTTACTCGTCTACACTTGAGGCTACCGGACTCTTCGCCGAGCCGAACGCATGCACTTTGATTTGGAACCGCATCGCTTTGTTTGTACTGATATTCAACTGCGTGCCGATCTTTGTGAGTAATCTGTGTATATTAGGAGTGTGTTTCATCATTATTTTGTTGAGATAATGAATGAGGAGGAATTTCATGGTCAGTTCTTGAATGGTCGACGGTTTACAAAAGTTATAGATAAACTGGAACGAACTATGAAGCGTGAAAATAAAAACGCCTTTTATCAGGATTCATCGACGACAAACATCATCATCAGAATTTCGTGATTACGCTACTAATGCGACGTGCGGGCAGCCCGTATGCGAAGCTCACCGCAACACACTATGAAGGACAATACCTATTTTCCGGTTCCACTGTGGGCTCTGGTTAAGCTTAAGTAGGCAGAGCTCACAGTGGATGCATGGTGCGAGTAGCCCGCACGCTTGACCTCGCATGTCACATGCCACAAGATATGCTTACTTACTTAATAAACATTAATGACCTGCCCAATCATATGGTTGAGCTTATTCAGAGCCTGCAGTATATGCAGGGCGAGAAACAGCCCGCATGCGGAGCTCACCGCGAGTCACTATGAAGACAACATTTTGTTACGTAATAGACACAACTGACCTTCACAATCATATGGTCGAACTCAGCCAGCACCTGCAGTACATGTGCAGTGCGAGCAGACCGCATGCGGTGCTACCACTAGACACTATGAAGACAATACTTTTTTTACGTAATAGATATTACTAACCTGCACAATCATATGGTCAAGCTCAGCCAACGCCCGCAGCAGATGAGCCGTGCGGGCAGCCCGCACAAACCCGCCACTGTGCTCTAATCCGGCGCCTTGTGCGAACAGCATGCAGAATTCTGCGCGGGAACCGACGACGCCGGTGCCGAGGGCGCAACGGAGGGATTGGATCGCGCAGATGCGTTCAGAGCCCTGTCGGAAATTAAGCGGTTAGTGCCAAGTCAGTTGACAGTTAGTTATAAATAAGGGAGTGTGACAATCTAATTTGAGTCGAGCCTAGAATTTGGTTACTATGGGTCTAATACATGATGAAAACCACAATAGCTGGATTATTTTCCGTTAAACACTTTTATCATTTGTCTTTGACGTGGAAGTAACATTTTTGTCTACATAGTGAAACATTTATTATGTTGTTAGCCAGAAATAAATTATGCGAGACACAAACACGACAAAAATATATTCATAATCCTAGTTTTTCTTAGACTTCTAATCTAACCGAATGAAGCCGAAAACCAGTGTTAGAGGTTAGGTTGTGCAATAAGGTTTTCGGGATAATGGTTCGCGGGAATTCGATGGAAGCGAGACATACAAGACCGGCCGTTATGATTACGCTTGGGGGAGGCCGATGTCCAACAGTGGATGTCTTTCGGCAGAAATCATGATGAGGATAGTTTAAAGTTAGATATACTCACAGTATCAATCTCACAAGGATGGCAGAGGTCGGCGCAGACCGTCAGCAACGTCTGGATACTCTCCCGAGCAGTGCCGGCATTCTCCGCTCGAGTTATACATCCGGTCAGACAGAGGTAGCTGGAACAAAGAGATTTTGGTTAGAATTTGTGGTAAAACATACTATCATACTTCGAAGTTTCTTCTGTCTGATGTTAAGTGCAATTTTTGGAGACCGAGCAAACATTCAGTTTCAGATATTTAAAAAAAAAACTGGATTCGGTCAAAAAAACAACTAAATTCGGCCAAAAAGTGGCCTCATATTCGGCTCTGCTAAAATTAACATCTTTGAGCTAACGCTACTGGGTGTAGTTCTGAAAACAAATAATGACAACATTTATTATTTACTTATGTTAACTATTTGTGCTGTGATTAAGATTTTGCATATAAAAGAAATGTCCCCTTTTCAGCCCTTCAAAGTTTAAGTTTGCCCTGTTACCTGTTCACGTAGGGATCTAATGACAGCATCAGCGGACGGCACTGCCGTGGCCGAATACTGGGCCAGGCAAGGAATTTAACTAGTTTTGCCATCGATACGCTAAGAAGAAGCCCTTTACAGGACGAACTACCAAAAAGAAGAAAGAAACCTTTTTATTTGCCGGAAAGGGCGCAAACTTAAAAAAAAATTCTAAGAGCTCGCCTACGTCATAAAAGGAAGCCTTGTGTAAAATTCCATGTTCTTAGTCGCAGTAGTTTCGGCTGCCCATTGATATGTCAGCCAATCAGTTTCTCCAGAACATCTCTAAACTTTCTAAACTTAAACTTATAATCTTTCTTTCTTATCTTCTAAACTTTCTTGTAAAATTATTATTACAAGAGCTAATATTTTCACTAAAACCTTACCAACATACTAAATCATGTACGTCAATTTACATACACAACACCAACGACACAGCTAGAGTAAATCCTCGTATTGAACACAAACACGCTACGTTTTGTGTCTCAACAATAACAAAGGATTAGAGAGACAATGTTTTGATGGTCAAGCGCACCTCGGGGCAGTACATGGACGTTGTGTTAGGATTGAAACTGGCTGCTGCGATGTTTAAGGAGGTGTGGTGGTTGTATGCTTAATTAGTAAGCAAAACAAGATATAGATTTAACAGGTTTAGGACTTGAATTTTAATATTTTTTACAGCCACAATTAGAACTTTATTTAATTTTTGCTACATTCTATTTATACATATTAGAAGATAGTGACATCCATCGGCTTTCGCCGAAACCGATCAACTGGGGATGTTCTAGCGTCTGCCATTCACATCTGGAGCGAGGCCATCGAGAGGCATGGGGAAGTGCTTGCAGTCTCCCTAGATATCTCGAAGGCCTTCGACCGGGTCTGGCACGAAACCCTTATTGAAGTTCCCCTAAGTTGTCTTTAAGTCAAGAGTGAATAGGTTACTTCTAGGCAAGCGTGCTCCATCGTCGGCCACATCATCGCTTACCATAAGGGAAGATAGTGGTCAAACGCGAGCCTATAAAATTAAAAAAAAAAAACTGGGCAAGTGCGTGTCGGACACGCGCCCTGAGGGGTCCGTACAAACTTACACAAGTAAACAGTTCAATTTCGGAATGGAAGTCGAAGATTGTTTCGAATCGCAATTTTTTTTGACGTTACAACAATTTACAGTTTTTTAGATTTATTCCCTGTGCAATAATACCTTGCTTTTTGCCAAATTTCAGGATTCTGGGTCAACGGGCAGCATGAATTCTAAGCATATGACTGCTGACACGGTAGAAACAGATGTTCGCAATGAACATTTTCGCAGATTTAAAAATGTACTTTATAATATTTTGAACCAATATTGGATACCAATCATCTCACGGCTGTAACACCCCTCCCCCCCTCCGACCTCCCAACTTAAAAGGGAGAGGAGCAGAAAAAATTAAAAAATCTCGCTTTGCAAGCATCTTTGTTCGTTGTACATCCAATTATAAGTTGCGTCAATATTTGCTTTGCTTGTAACCACGGGGAAGCGGTGCTCAAACTTGCTTTATGGTTTTAATATGAATTGTTTTAAAAAATATGAACCTACGAACAGTCTGTTAGTGAATAAAAAAACATGGCAAGTGCGAGTCGGACTCGCGCACTGAGGGTGCCCAACTGGTTCTTAGTAACCAGTTCACTTAAACCTTCCAAAACTATAGCTCTATATCTTTTTTTTTTCATATGTCGCAATAGTCGCACCAACCAGAGGTATTTGGGTGCACTTACACGCAAATACAGGCCTAAACGTTGGTTATTATCATGTTTCATGAAAAGTGTCTAAGGGACACTTTTCATGAAATTACAAGTTGGCAGAGAAAAATAAATCCTTACAAAGAATTTGATGATTTCAATGACATAAGAAGATTATGAAGAGTTACAAAGAACAAGTACAGGGCAAAATCAATTTAGTCTACCGAAAATACCAAGCTTATCAATAATAAAGTTCTGAGACAGGTAATCAATTAATAACATCAGAAAATCAACTAACTCAATCGAGAAGTGTTCCAATTTAGAAAAAAAAAACAATTATACATTTTTCTTTATTTTTTCAAGTATCGTTTAAAGCTAAAAAAAAACTTTGGGAAAGCGAGTCCTAATCGAATCTCGCGAGAGCAACCGGTAATTTTAGTTTGAACTCGCGGATTTCAGTGAGGTACAGATAAATATCTGCGTAGTAAGCGGTGTAAAATTGGAACTCCGTGAACCTGTGATTGAGATGCACTGTTTTCCAACAAGTTATTCCAAAAAAATTGCTGATTTTTTACGCTCTACTCTTTATGGCAGTTTTTATTCAAAGGTATGAGGATATATACAATTTTGGAGTGAAATGAAGCCAAATTTTCTCCGAATTTTGTCAGGCTAACCCCAGATTTCTGATGCATTTGAAGTCGAGTGTTTATCAAACTGTACTTTAGCTTTAATTCATTAAACCCCAAGAGAACGCCGGCGTTCGGTCTCTCATTGTCTTTCTATTGTGTCTCTAATTACGGTATTCGAAAATTTAAAACTTGCAAAAATTTGGCATTTAAGTAGGGTTTGAGATGTTCTTTACTCAAAATACTCAATTCAGAAACCAGCCCTTAAGTAGGGTTAGAGAATTAGCATAGCATGGTCGGCCTTATAATTTTCCCACTGCTGGGACTCAGGCCTCGTCTCTATGAGAGGGAATGAGCCGTAATCCACCACATTTTTGGTTATAGGACATGCCGGTTTCCTCACGATGACTTACGAGTTGTAGGTCGCGGGTTCAAACCCAGCCAGGCGCATTACTTTGTGTAATTAATTTCATCACCACTGCTCAAAACGGTGAAGGTTGAAGAATTACTCTACATCAAATGCTTAACTTATAAATCAGGGGAAAGTCTATAACTGAATAAAATGTAGGCATGTTTTGTATATGTTGTGATATCGAAGGAGATCTCAAGATTTTCTTTTCACATGTCGATGAAAGATAAGACTATTGATTTATCTTAACACAATCTTATGGCTTTAGCTATAAAATTGTCAATATACGTAGAGCTAATGTGAAAAAAAATTAATGGGTCTAGACTTCAACAGGAGCCCACAACAAGTGTTCTTCTTGGTGTTTATTTTTTTGTTTTTTGGGTTCCGTACCTCAAAAGGAAAAAACGGGACCCTTATAGGATCATTTTGTTGTCTGTCTGTCTGTCTGCCAAGACCCTTTATCTCGAAAACGCGTGGAGATATCAAATTGAAATCAGGTCTGCGGTCCCTTGAAACTTAGTTAACGAATAAAAAAAATACGAATTTTGATTCATGTTTTTTGCGACATAAACGATGTCGCAAAAAACATGAATCAAAATTCATAGGGTACTTCCCGTTGACCTAGAATCCTGAAATTTGGCATGAAGCAAGGTCTTATAGCACAATTATAGGGAAAAATCTGAAAACTGTAAATCTGTAGTTGAGTCAAAAAAAAAATTTGCTTTGCTGTCAAAATTTGATTTGGAAAAATCTTCGTAACTCAAATCGGGAATAGAAATGTTTTAATATGTAAGTTTGTACGGAACCCTCAGTGCGCGAGTCCGACTCGCACTTGCCCGGTTTTTTTAATTAGAGGTGAGTCACGCGTTTATTTGCTACGCTCGTTAATTTAGCAGTCTGATTTAAAAGGACTACACTTCCTTTTTGGCTTTGCAGAGATTTTAATGTTATTTTTCCATACCTGTTTTATTTCTACTGTATGTGTGGGGAGGTTCGAATAAACGTTTATTCTTTCTTTCTTTCCTAAAGCACGGTTACTCTCAAACTGCATACAATAGAAAGAGAAACAATGCTTGCTAAATATGAAGCATTTTAGCGATTCACAAAAAATAGACCAAGATTATAAAATTAAAACACTACAAAAATCAAAATGCTTTTTAGGGTTCCATAGCTCAAAAGGAAAAAACAGAACCCTTATAGAATCACTTTGTTGTCCATCCGTCTTTCTGTCTATCTGTCTGTCAAGGCCCTTTATCTCGGGAACGCATGGAGATATCCGAGTTGAAATTAAAACCTAACCCACTATTAAGATCTGCGGTCCCTTGAAGACTTAAAGAAAATAAAAAACTTTTTACAAAAAAAGAATAACCGACTTCACTAAAAAAAACATTAAAAGGATCAAAATAACTTTAATTTGGGAAGTCGGTGTTTCTCGGTATTATTTGTTATTTAACACCGACTTCCGAAATTAAAGTTATTTTGAATCTTTTAATGTTTTTTTTAGTGAAGTCGGTTATTCTTTGTTTTGTAAAAAGTCTTTTATTTCACACTTTTTAGTTGCGATACACTTATAAACAGAGTACCTATTTCTCATGATGATTCCAATTAACCCAAAAACTGCTAGGTAACATTGATTAATTACGGAGTTCCAGTGCCTACCTTCCGATTCCATCATCATCATCAGTTCACTTCGATAATACTATTTTCAACGTAACTATTCAGAACCATTCATTTATTTGTATTTTCATACTTAACTATCTTCATTGTGATATCTATGCGATAAGAAGTTCCGTTGATCATTTCTGGTCTTCTTCATCAGTTCCACTTCATCAAAAGTTACTTTTTGACTGTAAATGCTTAAGTTCTCGATGTAAATACCAAAATCACGATATGGTTACCTATAATATTTGAGGAGTTCTCTCGATTTCGCCAAGATTCCATCATCAGATCCCGACTTGGTGACTATGGGACCATTTGGGAAGTATACCCTTTCCAACAAACAAAGAATTTTTCAAATCGGTTGGCAAGCGACGAAGTTATGTGCGAACAAACATAAAAAAAAAAAATACAAACATCCGAATTGAGAACCTCGACCTCCTTTTTTAGAAGTCGGTTAAAAAAAGATACAGCCGTTTATGTAGCAAAAAATGTGTATTTCGACACTCTCAAGGGAATCAAAATTAATAGGGTACTACTACTTCCCGTTGCTCTAGAACCCAAAAATTTGGCATGAAGCAAGGTCTCATAGTACAAGTACTTGCGCACTACGCAGGTCCGACTCGCACTTGCCCAGTTTTTTTCTATCGTACTAAATTAGCTGTATTATGTTTTGAAAACACACACACAGGGCAGAGTGGAAGAAAAAAACGTATTGCGCCGACCCCAAATAACACGGGATAAGGGCAGGAAGATGATGATGATGTTTTGAAAACACTATCTTGCATTTATCCAGAAAACTAACATATATTTTTCTGATTTTGTTAACTGCAGTGGATCATATACTTTGCACATTATAAAACTCACGACTAGCTCCTATAGTCCTCTTAAATTAACATTTTACAAGGTATATAAAACGTATCAATAACAACTAACGAACATTTTTTCCGTTCCAGAAAATCAATTAAATAAATACCGAATAAAGATGGCGCCGCTGGTACGTCAAGAATTTCAAATTTGGAATCCAAGCTTCGCCTTGTGATTGGTCACTCACGCGCATCGATATGTTTTATACCACATTTACTTTGCTGTTAAACTATTGAATTTTAGACTTAAACTCTTTGTAATAAGGGTTGATGTGGTTGAGTAAGGTCGTAAGTCTGGTTGTAAACTTTTTGATAATGCCAGACCTCCTTGTAGAGACGGGTAAAGATAATGTTATCTTAAATATTTGTGAGACTTTAAAGGTCACAAAGGATGGCTGTTTTGGTAAATGACCAGAGATTGATGGCAGCAAACTGGATTAAGAAAAATAAAGTTAAAATGTAAGTGTGTTATTGGCCTCGTCCGTTTTATTTTACGATATGAAGTGATATGGAGACACAATTTAGGTCTTATGTTTAGTAAACGATCTTTGTTACTTTTCAAAAACTGATAAATAAATATTGGTACTTATTGTCTTTTTGTGGAGGAGAGATGAAACACATGTTACTAAAAGAGTTATGAGTATACATGTGGATGGGTGGAGAGGGAGAGGGAGGCCAAAGAAAAGATGGATGGATTGTGTGAACAGTGATATGAAAGAAAAGGAAGTTAGTGAGAGTATGACTTTTGACAGAATAGAATGGAAGAAAAAAACGTGTTGCGCCGACCCCAAATAAGATGGGACAAGGGCAGGAAGATGATGATGATTGTCTTTTTGTGGAAGTCGTGGAGAGACACGGCGACATAAATGTGTAAGGATTTATAAGTACTCCGTCATGCCGTCATCTGTTGTATGGCCAGAAAGGAGATGAATACTAAGATGACATTTGACAGATACATGTGGAGGAAGATGGCCCGGGTGGACCACAAATAATTTAAAATACTTAATGAAAGAAACATGATAATAAGCTAAAGAGCTTTCAACTAGAAATGCAACAAAAATGGTTATATCCAGCAGGGCCGAAGCGCACTGGGAAGTAAACCCATGGCGGGTTTACTTCCGAAAGGGAAACCCGTGGTCCTGGAACGCAAAGAGCAAAAAAGGAACATAAGTGTAGTTTTAGTCAGAAGAAGTCTGACACGCTCTCCCGCACTGCCCGAAAGCACAGAAGTCATTGGATGATTTTCCACCTAAGTTCATTAAACCCCGAGCGAACGCCGGCGGTCGCTGGGTCTTTCTACTGTGTCTCTAATTACGCTACTCAAAAGGTTAAAAAAAAAAATTGGTTATATCGGCAACTAATTCGAAAGTGGAGTTTTTATATTTTGGTTTATCGGAATCGGAACCGGAATCGAAACAGGAACTAAAGGTGGCAGAAGCGTCCAAACCGAGTGCGGGTTGGTGGATGTAACGTATGTTTGAATTTTTGGTTCTAGAACATGCCAGTTTCAGACTAAGTTTTCCTCCATCTCTTTGAGAGCAGTGGTGATGAAATAAAATACACAAGGTACTGCGCCCGGTTGAGTTTGAACCCTCGACCTTCACTCGTAATTCGAGGTCGTTACCACTGGGCCACCGCTGCTATTCGAAAATTTTGACGTGATAGAATTTTTTACCGTCAAATTCGAACTAAGGAGCCTTCAAACACCTAACTTGCTACTAAGGGCTATATTTCACCAGGACACCATGGCGGCGCGACCAGTCGCCGCTACCAACAAAATGTATTGTTATAGCTTTATAGAGTTACTCGCCTGGTTTCCCTTTGGTTGCGCAACCAATTTGGCTGCGCGATCAACTCGGACGCGTGCACTTAAGGTCCATTTTGATACTGTCTCAGTGTGGTGTAGGGACTTTGGTGTCTGTATGGTGCCTAGTTTGTTAGCTTACTGACACCATGGCGGCGGAACAGGTCGCGCCGTCGCCATGGTGTCCCGATGAAATACAGCCCTAAGAAGCATTTTAGCATCAATATTTAGTTTAAGTATGAGTTATATTTATTTACCATCATCCTTGTGTCACTACGGGGTGCTAGCAGGAAACCAGCCAGCTGGGTGTCTGACGCCCAGCAATTGCTGAATTGGTGACCCTTTCGGTTCGGCGACGCTCAGCGCAACTGTATTGTGTTTCTGAACTCTTTTATTATTTTGTGTTGTTGCATATTGTTGTTGCAGATGGATGTGTGGTGTGACGAGAATGGATAAAGTGAGAAATGAATATATTAGAGGATATTTGAAAGTGGCGCCAGTGTCTGAAAAGTTGAAAGGGAATCGTTTGTCTTGATATGGTAATGTGAAGAGGAGGGATGAGACGCATGTTACTAAAAGAGTTATGAGTTTACATGCGGATGGATGGAGAGGGAGAGGGAAACCAAAGAAAAGATGGATGGATTGTGTGAAGAGTGATATGAAAGAAAAGGATGTTAGTGATAGAATGACGAGTGACAGGGTGGAAGAAAAAAACGTGTTGCGCCGACCCCAAATAACACGGGACAAGGGCAAGAAGATGATGATGATGATGATGATATGCATATTGTATTGCCTGTGTCGAATAATTCCTATTCTATTCTAAACATAACAAAAGACCTACGGTCATATCTGTTGCATTTAAAAAATAAAAACTTATAGCCTAGTGTTATTATAGCCAATACGTCACAGCAACCTACTTAAGTCCAGTTTTGGCAAAGATCTCCAAATTCTCCGAGGCGTGATTTATGAAACAAATAGCACCATATTCTATGAATGATAGATGTTACATTTCAACGAGTATGATATAATGACGTGTCACTATTCGGTACAAGCGTGAAGTTTCATGTTATTTTCATACGAGATATACAGGGTGGGTTCGCGCTGAGCAGTGCTTCTGATTCGGAAGCATCGGAAGCATTATTATAATTTTATTTTAAAATTACTGGTGCCCGCGACTACTACGCTTCCATCTCGTTAAACAGTACATTGCCTTTTGGTCACAATATCAAGAAGTTTTTTTGTATGAAGTGTGTGGAGCAATAAGTATTTTTCAAAATTAAAAGTAACCTAAGTTAGTCTAGTTTGAGAAATATTTAAGAACGTAACTTGGAACGAAACTGAAAGAAACAATAAAATAATAATTAATTACAAAAAGTGTTTAAAAAAATACATATTTTTTTTTGCCGCATAAATAATATGTTATATTGCTAGTATTATTTTTGCGTATTTAAGTATTTGTTTTGACAGACGTCAAAACGGGCCTTTTATTTGTTGACAACTTTAATTGCCCTTTGCATGAAAATCCTAAATAATTAATTATAATCATCTTCCTATCTTCGAACATAAAATAGAAGCCTTATTAAAACATCCAGCTCAAAGTTTTATCAACCATCTAAACACAGCATCCTGTGTTTCGTCTCAGCGCCGGCGCCATGATTCATTGCCTCCGCAGGCCAATCGCGGCGCGTTCTAAATTCAAACGCGCTAATGGAAGGCGAGCATGCGAGAGGCGCCTGCGCATCTATCCGGATCAGTGTTGCCAGGTGCGCGTGGATTTAGTAGTTTTGAGAGTAATTTCAGAAAATATTATGGGCGTACGTATTTAGGTAAACTTTTATACATTTTAATGTCCTTGAAAATATCTGAAATAGAACTACGTATAGGTACAGTTGACGGCGAGAAACTGTGTTGATGAAGAGGTCAAAGTTGTAAAAGTATCCATAGATAAGATATCTTACGTAAAGACACTAGACCGATACGTAACAAAGGCAAACTAAAATGTTATGACTATCTGGAATAATAACACATTTAACTTTTTATTAGATACTTAATAAATACTTAATTAAGCTGTATATTGTACGTCTTATTTAAAATACACCAAATTAAAATTTAGCCTCAAATCAAAAACCACAGCTGGCAACACCAAAAAGAAAGCACTCACCTAAGAAAAATTTATGGCTCGTTTAAAATGTTTTCGTTCTTAATTTCAGTTAGATAAACGACTCCAGCGCGTTTCGGCGCCTTTTACAAGGTGAAATACGTATACCCATTAAAGACACTGTGTCGTCTTTGATATTCCTCGGGACTTAAAACGTCCAACGTAAAAAGAGCCGTAAGATTTGACAAACATCTTCATTTGTTAAAGATTTTTGTTTGAAGGGCGGGGGCAGGGGAGGTCAGACATATTTGGACATGCATTAAAATCGCTGTGGCATTTTAAGTGTGTGAGGTATGTTAATTTTGTGTGTGGATTTATTTTAATTGAAGGAAGTCCGTAATGAAAGGAAACTTCAGTTAGCCGCTTCAATATGTTCGTGTATTTTATAGTGAGGTTTTTTTTTTGTATGAAAATTATTTTGTATCATCTCGAGTTGTAAAATTTATGGTTGTTTTCAATCTGATTGGTTTTGATGTTTGAATTATTGTTTTAATATAATATATAGTTGAAACGATAAGATTTTAAGTACGTTTTGTAATAATTCTTTTGGTTGATGTGAATTTTCTGGAGAACGCAGAACGTTTTAATGCGAAAGATCATTTAGTGGATTATTTAAAACTAAAAGCCTAATTTTTAGACTAAATCATTCCTCACAAGAGACCTAGAATACATTTTATTTTTAATCCAAGACTGCCATATTTATAATTGAATTTATTATAATATAGGTATTATATGAGAGCAGTGGTGGCCGAGTGGTAACGGCCCCGACTTACGAGTTGTAGGTCGCGGGTTCAAACCCAGTCAGGCGCATTACTTTGTGTAATTTATTTCATCACCACTGCTCTCAAAACGGTAAAGGAAAACATCGTGAGGAAACCGGCATGTCTTAGAACCAAAAATTCGAAGACATGTGACATCCACTAACCCGCACTGGGTCCGCGTGGTGGATTACGGCCCATTCCCTCTCCTAGAGAGGAGGCCTGAGTCCCAACAGTGGGAACATTATAAGGCCGACTATGCTATGCTATATTATAGGTTACGTTTACCGATGTGCCAAAGAAATGTATATTAATTATTTCTTCTTGTAATTTTTTTATTGATTGATATTTATATATGAATCTATCTATACTATTTATAAATATTATAACGCTGAAAAGATTATTTAGTTGCATGCGCTTATCTCAGGAATACTGATTCGAATCGAAAAACTTAGATAGTCCATATAACGAAGAAGGCTATGAGCTACATAGCATCACGCTCTACCAATAAGAGCGGAGCAGTAACCAAAGACGCGGGTGAAACCGCGGGCGAAAGCTAGTAGATACACCCATAATATTTCGAACTTGTTATAGATCATGAAGCTCAATCATTTATTTTTACGACTTACGCAAGATAGTGCCACGGGTAGTATGAAAGTGAAACCCGGGACTCTAGGACGAAGGCAAAGAAGGAACAGGAGTGGATTTTCCGTCAGTAAAAGTCTGATACTATCTCCCGCTCCTCCCAACAACGAAAAAAAAAATACTTAAGATATACCAGACTTTATCTTAACACTTTTATTTTAAATTTTAATAGCAAAACAGAACTATTTTAATGTTCAATCCACATTTTAAGCTTAATCTAATTCCTAACTAATTTTATTAATCTCAATTCAACAAAAATTTAAATTACAAGCCACTCATAATTAAGCCCCATTCTCAATTAAAATAACTTCACATTTTAAATAACAACACTAACAGGTGTTGCCAACATAAACCAGAATCCCATAAATCCATATGGGTTTCATTGTGACCCATAAGGGGCCTAGGGGGCACATTGAGACATCAAATTTATTTCACTTTAATATACGCAAATAAATATGTAAATTCTTTTTAAACAAATTCGCGCGCCCCCAAACGACTGTTGGTTTAGTTGTGCGTGAATAGAAATGAAATGTGGGGCTTGAATGGATATTAATAGTTGAAAGGGTCTGTGTGCTAATAAAAATATTAAGTCAGAACTGTACTGATTTAGCACAACTCACTTGTACAAAATAATAACTCTGCAGTTCAATTTCCATAAGTGCTTAATCGAAACTAAATACAAGAAGTTGGTAGAATCATCACACTCTTGATAGGTTGGATTCGTTTTTTTTTTGTACTTATATTTAAGTATATATTAATTATTGTACTTATTTTGTTTCTGTTTTTCTTCTCCTAAGTAGCACCTGCCATGTTATGTCTCTGCACCACCCTAAGGTCGACTGGTACAAAATGCCTAAGGCATTAAGTCCACCTTTGTAAAGTGTTTTAATAGTGCATAAAGTTTTAAGTAAATAAATAAAAATACTTGACCAAGAAACAATTAAGCGACTTGAGTAAAGATAACCAGAAGTCAAATTACCGAAATTACAACATTCTAAATCTAATCGCAAGCTCAATTCGAAGGTAATCGATGTAAAACTTTTGACAAACGAAGAAGAAAAAACATAGGGAGACTAGACAGGTAGATAAAGAGAACAGAGAAGACAAGGCAGGGGCTGCCTAGAAGAGAAACACAAAAGACAACTGATTAGAACAAAGCAAAGGACTTATTTAAGTAACAACAGACAAAAGACACAAGACAACAGACAGAAGGAAAGGAGCATTATATTCTATCCAGAGATGAGCTGCAATCGGATTGTACGGATTTATAGTACTCAAAAGCTCAGGGATTATTTAAAAACTGACAAACAACCAGGGGCTGAACGCAAATAAAACCCAAAATTAAATAACAAAGCAGATGAAACAACAATTGCAATCATCATTAACATAGCCAAACAAATTATACCTAGTCTAGACAAGGTTCTAGTGCAAAACGAAACAGATAAGAATTTCAGAATTTAAATGCAGTATGCCAATTAGTTGGGATATACGTGTTTAACTAATTAGCGTGATTATCTTTAGGACACTAATCGGCTGTAACTTACAAGCTACTTTACATTTGATTAGAGGCAAACGTTCAGTTATACTGCAGATGTTAGAACATAGATCAGTTGATAGATGTGAGCGTTGAAAGGATTTAAGTGGTTGTCAATATGTATATCTAATCTAAGAAGTGAAAACGCACGTGTCTCACCTGTGTTTAGGAAATAAAATAAATAATTATTTAGTTCAAAGGATATCCGGTAGATGTTGAGATTGAAAATGCATTTACTTGAGACGGCATTTTTTATGGAGACAAAACTGGGGAGGGTTTACCCATCCGATTATAATTTGGGTGTCTTCAAGGCTAGAGTGAATAGGCTTTTAATAAACTAGTGCGCGTCACCATCAACGATTGCACCACTGCTTACCATCAAGTGGGATCGCAGTCAAGCACTAGCTATTCAAGATTACGAAATTATATGACTGAAAAGATATATCTGAGATATGCTTCGTATACCCAAAATATGTAAATTGGAACTAGGACAAGAGAGTATTGTAACTACTGCGTTAAAACCCAAATAGACAAGCACAGTGTACGTAATACTGACAGTTGTCATGCTCTTTTGAGGGGTAAATAAAATTGCAATGACAATTACATTGCCGTGTACTCTAAGCCGCTCTCGACCCTATTTGTTCAATTGTGCATAAGTGTAGTGTCAGGTGGCCCTTTGGCTTCGTTGTATTGAAGCAAAGAGGATGATAGCCGATTACTGTCATCACATTGTTGTTTCTTCAAGGACCTTTTCATGATCGTCATTGAGAGATTTTCCTGCTTTTTGCTAACCTTCGATATTTCAGTTACCATCATTTGCTTAGTCTTTCAAATTATTTATGGTGGACGGCAGCATTCTTGCTTCGTCTATAGATCTCGTGTATTAACACGAGATCTCAGATGTTGCATAATTTTTCACATTCCTCTCGAATTTTCCTTTACTGTTCCTTATTCATCATATAATTAAAATTACAAAGTTTTATTTATCAAAGTTTACCACAAAATACGCGTTAACTAACTGCAACATAGTTGCATTCGAACTGGTAATGGAAGAATATCAAATAAGAAAGATTTGTATCGTTACACTTTTATCTTCCATTTGAAAATTATTATTCGTTTTTAATACAGAATAATTATCTGCCGCCATTACACATTTCAAAAACAAAGCAAAGTACCTTATGTTGTTACTAAAATTGTATCTATTAAGAGTATATATATCTACCGGTGGAAAACATAACTATTTTACTATACGATCAATGATAACTAATATTTAAGTATATCATGAAATAGTTATCTTTTCATATCCTAAAATGCAGTGTTTGTTCATTTATTTCGCTGGCTGATATCCGGTTTTGGCTAGCAGGCACTGCACAACACAATATCATAAAATACTACCATTACATAAAATGGTTGAACACATCACTAAGTGTCAAATTCCAGAATTTGAAAAAGGGCCACGAGTTCTATAAAAAATCCTAATAACACAATCAGAAGTTTTCCTAAACATTCTCATCATGCTATTGAAACAAGCAATCAAATGCGAAACACGCCAAATGAGGCACTTCCATTAAATACTGAACTAAAGTATCCTCTAGCTCCATCAAATTCTTTCTCCATCACTTCAGAACAATTTATTCAACATTTACTAAGTAATAAAACCACTGAATCGCCTATTCCTAATTATTATTATCAATTAACAACTAATGACTGAATGTTTTGATCTAATGATATGCTTTTAACGCATTTTTGGACACGGCATGCCATTCTAATTTGGCAAATGTTCAAAATGTGAATGGTGTGTGTTTGTGTTAGTTTTACTTTGTGTAGAATACACTATGTAGAGCTGCTTTTGGTTATAGCGGAGGATAATAAAATGGCCGACAATCTACTTCAATTTGCTAAAATATTTATGTGAAAACTACTTTAAAAAAACTTGTACATGAATATAGTAACATGCTTAACCGTTGAGTAACTATGATGACTGTTTTATATGTGCTGAGAAATCATTCAATTCGTTCTCCCGCTCTAGGGTGGCGCGAAATGGCGTCAGACTTTTATTGACTAAATCCCTTCTGCGTCTTTTCTCTTTGTATTCCAGAACCACGGTACCTCTTTCAATATATGTTCTTTATAAACTAGTGCGTTTCACCATCAACGATTGCGTCACTGCTTAGCATTGGGTGGGATGGCAGTCAAGCACTAGTTTATAAAAAAAAAAAAAACAGCAAGACCTACATTTTTTTAAATAATTTATACTAGTGCTTGACTGTTCATCCAGCTCAACCACCTGCACTTTTCAGGATCTATACGAGGCCAATAACAGAGCGGTAGAGGTTTCCAAATACTGGCCAGAAAAAAAATAGAGTACATCGACATGAAGAGAAGAAAAAGTGCTTGACTGCGATCCAACCTGATAGTAAACAGTGATGCAATCGTTGATGGTGAGACGCACTAGTTTATGAGGAGCCTATTCACTCTAGCCTTGAAGACACTTAAATTATAATCAGAGAAGACCGCAGCAGGCAAATTGTTACAGACCTTCGATTAGCGATTCAGTCTTTGATTAAGATGTAAGTATGTAAACAGAATTCCATATACTTCCTTCATCATATACTACTCAAAAATTCAGACCACGTTTCTTATTTACATAGGAAAAGTGTCGAGGGGAGAGCGGGGTATCAGAGTAATCCGGATAAGTAATTCCCTCCCGGTAAGTAATGCGTTGATAAATGAAATTAAATCGCACAAACAAGCGTTGCCGTACGACCCGGCGCTCCCCTTTCATGTGTCCTCTTGGAAACTTGCGTAGGGATGTTTTGGGATAAGAAAATGTAGTATCGATGAATATTATGTAAAGAAATTAAAATTATGTTAATAATAATTTTATGATCCTGCTTTAAGTTTTCTGAAACTTCATCATCAAAATCAAAATAGACAACAAATCAGAATGTATAGTTGGATTTTATGTTTTTGTAAGTAAGTAAAATTTTATTGCATAGATTGTAGGAACAAATAAGGTTTAAAAATAATTGTACAATCTATCTTATGGGCAATGCTTAAAGTATGCAAACATTAATGAAATGATTATTGAATTTACTATTAAGCATTAAAATCTTTAGGTTAAAAATCTACATGGTATAACTTAATCGTTCATTAAACCCCGAGCGAACGTCGGCGTTCGCTCGGTTATTGTGTCTCTAATTACGCTACTCAAAAGGCTAAACTTATTTCTAAAGATTGACCCACCTAATAAATCATTCATTCATACTTAATCCATTCCAAACCTAAACACCCGAAAATAAATCATCTCGACAACGATCAATCAAACTATCGACTCACAACGCGTCACTAAAACAAACTTTGCAAAAAGAACATCGCGGCTCGACATGTGCGCGCCAATCTGTCGCTGTTGCGCGAATGCACTTCAAGCACATCTCCTATCTCTCTCACAATCGTCACAAACACTATTGCCGTCACATTCACACGCCCTAGTGAGGAGGCAAACCCTATTCGCGGCTGTCGCAACTACTTAGCGATGCCGGAGCGATAATCGCTTGTTTCGATGTATTGGATTGTCCCGTCCGATTCGATTATTCGGTTAAAAAAACAACGTTCTCGAGTTACGATGATTTGATTACTGAAGCTGTGTTTGGTAGTGGAGGCGCGTTTTGATTGTTATAGTTTGTGATGGGAAGGAAAAGTTGTCGTGATTTTTTTTGTTAGTATTGCATTGCAACGTATAGCTGGCATATACATAGCTCGCATAAAAAGGCACCGAACAATCAGGGCTAAAATGAAGAAAGAATGAAACTATGTAACAAAAAAAATTATTGGTCATACATAAGTTACAGATAGCGGCACGAATTTTGAGCGCTAGGCGAACGAGCGAGGATGCGCAAAGCGATCACAGTGTACACAGTGGCGAGGTAATCACTGTAAAAGTATTGCACTCCCCGCCCCCGCATCTATTTTCATACCACTAAAGAGACCCGATATTTCACTTCTGCGTGCTTCAGCGCAAATAGAACTGTAGAAGTCAGTGCTCAAGATCCGTGCCGATATCTATACCTACCTTCTTCTTACTGAGCATTTCAAAGCGTGACTAAAAAAAAATTAAAGCGAAGTTTTTTTACTTTATACAGTTTAACTATCCTTGGATGCAATTATATACCATCAAAAGTAGCAAATATATCGCATGCTTAATCATAAAGAGCCTAATCTAAGTCAAAAAGACGGTACTTGAATTTGAAAACATAGCATAGTCAGCCTTACAATGTTCCCACTGTTGGGACTCAGGACTCCTCTCTAGGAGAGGGAATGGGCCGTAATCCACCACGCGGGCCCAGTGCGGGTTGGTGAATGTCACATGTCTTCGAATTATTGGTTCTAGGACATGCCGGTTTCCTAACGATGTTTTCCTTCACCGTTTTGAGCTGTGGTGATGAAATAAACTACACAAAGTAATGCGCCTGGCTGGGTTTTAACCCGCAACCTACAACTCGTAAGTCAGGGCCGTTACCACTCGGCCACCACTGCTCCCACAATTTGAAAACATGATTTTAAAATAACTTAAATTTTCAAATACCCTCGTTTTTGAGTTAAGTCTCTTCTTGATTAAGCGTGCGATATAGAGGTATGCTAAACAACCGGATAAGTCTCCATCCTTGAAATCCATATACGAAGCAACACAATTATACTTCAAACTTCTACTCTATAATGCAATCTATCTTCAATTTGAATCGGGAATCTTTAAGTCAAGAGTGAATAGGTTACTTCTAGGTAAGCGCGCTACATCGTCGACCGCATCGTCGCTTTCCATCAGGCGAGATAGCGGTCAAGTGAGAACCTATCAAGAATAAATAAAAAAAGAATAGATTAAATAAATCACATCCAACAAAATCAATAGATTCATTTGTTCATTAACTCCCGCTATAACTTTACGACCTACAACGAGATACAAATCAAAACGGACCTAATCAACTAAAATCAAAACAACAATTGAAAATCGCTGACCACTGTTCCCCTTCAAAGAAATAATCTGAAAATCAAAACGGCAATGCACATTTTACCCCCAATTTCCTCCCGCAAGTGTGACATATCTCACGTGGGATACAGGGGGTGAGAAGATCACCTGGCGATTCGCACGGCACTTAACGTGGTCGATAAGACCGGGACAAGAATTTTGGAGGGTTGATTACGAGTTTAGATCTAGTAGAGATGGAAGATCGAAGAGGCTTTACTAGAGAAATCAATGTCCTGAATGAGTTGAGATAAAATTGCGATCCTGAATATTGAGCGTATGATTTAGCAACGGACATTGGAGAAGAAAGGACAGATCTGGAGCCTTACCATGACGTGTAAAAATGTCAAGCGTGCGAGGGAGAAAGAGGGATAGAGCTATATTTATTTATTAAAACTTCATGCACTAGTAATAAACACTGTACAAAGGCGGACTTGAATGACTTAGGCATTTTCTACCATTCGACCTTAGGGTGGTGCAGAAACATAACATGGCAGGTGCAACTTAATCGTAAACAAATAGAAAAGAAATACAATAATAAATGTATGCTTAGATACATACATAAAAATTAACAATTTTTTATGAGAAACAAATCCGACAAATCAACGCTGTGATGATTACACCAATTTCCTGCGAATGTATTCACGTGCCTTAAAAGTAAACCGACTGGAAGCCCTGCATAGCTCTATATCTTTAACAGTTCAGTTTAGGTCGTCAAATGGATCGCGTTAAAAGCTCGTGATAGGGCCTCAGGAAATTACTACATACTCTATTGATATCCAATAATAATACCAAGACAGTAATATGTCTCAAAGTGAGGCAAAGATTACTTTTTATACAATAAAGACGTTTTGGGAACACATTCATTGTGTATACAGCTAAGAAGTGGAATTCTCTGCCGAAGTCTATGTTTTCTGATAGGTTACTTCTAGGCAAGCATGCTCCGTCATTGTCCACATCATCACTTACTATCAAGCGAGATAATGGTCAAATGCGAGCCTATAAATAAAAACAAAAAACTACTCCTCCTCGCTCCGGACCATGGCCTGTAGCCTGTACCAAGGCTCGGCGCGAGAGATAGCCGCCGCCGATCAACCCCACGAGGACACGGCGTTGCTCTGCCTAAGCGGGGCACACCTCCACCGTGTGCCCCACCGTGTCCTCCGGGTGGTCCACACAGTGGCGACACCCGGGCGTGTCTTCCGCACGAATCCGGTTCAGGAGCTTCCCGAACATACCGTGTTCGGTGAGAACCTGCGTCATGCGGAAGTTGAGAACGCCGTCAGGTCTTTCCAACCACGCCTCAAAGAAACTTGCCGCCATAATTGTACACCCACACGAGTAGACATGTCCTGGTATATCACACGGGATATTTATTTCACGAGAGAGTAGCCGCTGGCAGAAGCTAAATTTATAATTTTTTAAAATTGTTGTGCTTAAAATGTCATAAGAAATACACAATTATTTCCACCTCCACTCACCACCATATTTAAATAACCTAACCTAACAATAAAACTCCCATTCATCTCAACATTCACTGCCCAACACGGTTACACGCAGAGATCTATCAAAAGCTTTCGGTAGGCGTTAGCACAACAGCACAGCGGGCGACGCCACGGGACGCCGATTGAGATGTTGGGCGATTGTATTATTAGCGTGTTTTGGTTGATTACGCTTTGTTAGATGTGAGAGATTTGGAAGGAGAGTTTATGCTACTGAGTGAAATGGGAGATCAATCAGAGGGAATGACTATAAACGAGGAAGATTAAAAGTGTTAGATTTTCGATAGGTTGCTGAAAAATAATAATAACGATCACCTTACTCTTGATGATTTTACAGCCATTCTTGACTTTCGCAATAATGGACTTGAATAGACAGTCCCTATTTAGATTAGAAGCCCAGTAATAAATAATTATAATAAAATAAAAAGCCTATATTCTATTACTTACAATAATTGGGTTACTTAAGTACGCTTAAATGTATGTTTCATACCTCTAAACAGCAGTCGCCTCTTCGGCGTAGGCCTCCCTCATTACATTCCAATGATTCCTGTCCCTAGCCGCAGTCATCCACCCTGGTCCAACACTCTCCCGAAAATCGTCTAAAGCCCGATCGAATCTATATATCAGTCGAATTCTCAGGATCAATTGATATCTTTGGTAACAATGCAGGTAACTGGTACACTGTACAATTTGATGAACAGCAATTTCATCAACATCAAAAGCTCTTTTACATAGATTCTCATTCAGGCCGCAAAACATGGACACAGATACAGAAACTCTTCATACCGATCCATCGGGTATTCTAATAATTCGAATTAAAAAAAAAAAAATAAGTACAACTTAATAAACCAATAACGGCCAGATGTTAATAAACTTTCTATTTATACAATTTTGGCGTATTATTCGGTAAAGACGAACATGTGACGCCCCTCGGTGTCAGTATCGTTTGACTGACAGACGTCATTGGGGACTTGGAGTCACTGTCATTGCGAATGATTTTTGGAATGGTATGGGCAGTCTGTTTTGGGGTTTTCACACGTAACTTGAAAAGTTGAAAGGCGGGTTTATAGAAATAGCTTTTGAAGAACGTTTTTAAATCATTGACAATGTTATACAACAGGACCAACTCTAAAATTATAAATTTTGTAAAGTTTAAATTATCTAAAGCAATTTAAATTTCATTCTTTTCGAAATATTATGCATCTCATGACTCATTGCAACAAAACTGTTCCTGTTTATCACAATATGATTATCTTTGAGCCAGCATTACTTGCTATTGGTAATTAGTGGATCTTAAGATATACTTTCATATACAATCTGTATATTGACTACATTAACATCGACAATCGATTCTTTGTGCATAACCATATTCACCACATCAGGAAAGCTGATATCTCGACAGATTTCTGTCCCACCCGCATGTGCGGATTCTCAATACTTCAAAAACTGGATCAGAAAGTCCCAAGTGGGGGTGTGGCCCGTCTGTTAATGGCCTTTCTATTTTTACAATTCGCATATATTTATTACAAGCACCACATGACGACCCTTCGGACGGTGTCACTGTCAGATAGTCCTCTCTTGGGACTACACCGTCACACGCTTGACTATAGTCAATACGAGGACGTACTTCTACTTTTTGTCTAACCAAAGTATGTGGTAAATACATTTGTTCATATGCTAATATTGCCACCATTGTACACATAGATTTAGGTTTGTGTAAAAATTTTGTTACTATTTTGGAATGCAATAAAGTTTATCCTATAGTATTCTATCCTATTTTGGTGTAGAATTGTATATTGACATATTCCGTATGTTCTGGACTCTGCAGATTTCCATTGCACGGTGTCCAAAGAGATTAGCATTGTTATTCAATTCAAGATCTCTTAGATTACATTTATTGTCTTACTAAATGATCATTACATGTTTCAATGTTACACCTTTGGTGTACAAATCAGCTTTGAAGCATTCCTAGTGTAGAATATATGGCTTCTCAGTAAGAAAGTAACTATATTCAATCGAATCGGAGTGATCGATTTTGTTGTTTATAGAGCTGCTTCGAATCTTAGAAACGTTAGCTCATCAATAATAAATCGAACTATTACACATATTATAAAGTCGAAATTTTGTGTGTGTTTGTTAGTTACTTCTTCACGCTTCAACGGTTACACGAATTTCGGTGAATTTTAGTACAAGGTGACCATGTCCTGGAAGAACACGGAAAGAAAGAAGAATATTCTATTTGGCGAACATACACAGATACACAGAATGAAAAAAAAACACAAAATAAAATTATCCGTAGGGATAATTTTGTACTATCACGCGAGCGAAGCTGCTAGTATTTTAATATAGTACAAAATTTGCTGTGTGGCCTCTTGAAAACTACCGTATGACTTTACTTTTTGACACGTCTAACACTATACGTGAGGACTTTTAATTGGTTTGTTGTCGTCTATGTTTTTTTTATACCATCTGTAAGTCCTCCAAGCTGTAATAAAAACTAAATAAATAAAATTATTCCAAACCATACCCTAACACATCTATTAATATCCTTTCTATTTTTACAATTCGCGCATATTTACTACAAGGACACACTCATACATACACATGTGACGCGACCCTTCGGACGGTGTCACCGGCAGACAGTCCTCACTTGGGACCGACAACGGCACGAGTTTCTACTCTCTCCCTGGAGCATACACCGAAACCGCATTTGTGCCACGCTTTATTATTATGTGTGAGAGTTATAATTTTTGCGTAATGTTTATTTTAGCTTACCAAGTGCACACGAGAGACTAATCGGGGTAATGTACGTTGATGTTGTCTAAAAGTCCTGAATATGGAGTTAGGTTAGGTTGGTACTCTTGGTATTTCAAGAGCGAATTTTTTTTTTCTGTCACTACACTACAATAATGCTATAGGACGGTACAAGTGACAGCTGTTGGTTTTTTTTTTTTTTAATTGACGTAAACCAGTGCTTGCTGCGATGGTAAGCAGAGATGCAATCATTGATGGTGATGCGCACTAGTTTATTAAGAGCCTATTCACTCTAGCTTTGAAGACACCTAAATTATAGTAGGACGGGAAGACCGCAGCAAGCAAATTGTTCCAGTCCTTCGATGTACGCGGTATAAACGACGGATTCATACAATGTAGCCTATCCATTTTTCTAATCTTAAAGACGCAAATTTTCGTCTTGCTGTCAGCCTACCTATGCTATGTCAAAAAGACCTCAAAATGTGAGATTAATTTCGTCTTGAAGATTGTCTTGAACCATTGTCTTCAAAGACATGTCACAGACTCTAAACTATCCTAAATTCAATACCTGTGTTTTACGTGGGGCGACTGTCAATCAAACCTTCACAACCCAGTTACTGGACAACACGACTTTCTGGCGTCTGACTACCTATAACAGCTTTCAATTTGACAGCTGACTACGGTTGTTTCTAATATAATATATTAAAAAAAAAAATTAGGATCGTATATAGGAATAGCGTATCCTTCTCTGGGCCTCAAGTCTGCTATTACAATAGTGTCAGAATGGCCTATCATTGATTTCATAATTGTTGATTTTGACAAGTTCGGTAATCAACTAATATAATGGCGTCATTATGACTTTCCAATGATCAACCACTGACACTCCATTGAAAGAAATGGCACAGAATGGTAATCTCGTACGTAATGACAAATGAATATCTGACGTATGCGGTAATCTGAAAAAAATTTGACAGTTTCTTTGATCAGTGACCTACCATTAGAACGTCACTGTGTAATCATTACTTTTAATTCGTTACAAGACAGCTTGTACTACAATTCTATTACGAGACCACTGATCGATCAATGATCGGCCATTATAAATTGACAGTTTACGAACTTTTAGCAAATTGTCAATGGAATCGTGTTGGAATGCCAAATTTATAAAAATAGCAGACTTGGGCCCCTGTATGGTATCTACCGTACTCCTTGAACGTGGTAGTCGTAATCACTGTTCAACCAAAAGACGACATAGGATATCCCCAAACATAGCTACAGCGACTGAACCTACAGAAGTGGGACATTAACCGGTTGATATTATTATAACAAATGGCCATGTTGAACACATTACTGGACAAAGAACCTGCCTCGCTGAGCATCAGATCCAATTAAAGGGCGCAACGCAATGTACTGAGAGTAATGAACGCATTTCTTTCATAGAAATATTTTGATTTCATTTCACGCGTGTTGCTTGCGCATATGGCGTGATGACATTATTAGGACATATTCTATAGCTATACTTAACTTTTTGGTCACCTTTATTATTAGCCTTTTGAAGGCTGTAATCTACCTTTGATTTGTCGTTGGATTCACTTGGGTATCAAATGTTTTATTTTGCTCTGGACTTCAATTGCTCTTTGTCAATATGGCTTTGACTGGTCTGTTGGTCTAGTGGTCCTCACTGCTATGCCGAAGGTTTCTGTGATGAGCACGATCATTTGTTCTGTGTCCGAGTGTAATTCATTATAATTATGTATGTACTTAGTAATACATACATAACTTTGTTCATCAGTTGTCTAGTACTCATAACACAAGCTCTGTTTAGTTTGGAACAAGATGACATTGTGTGAAAACTGTGGATTATTATTATATTTTTTATAAAAAACAAATAGCATAGTTTTTTTTTACTCTTGATAGGCCCACTTGACGACTAACTCACTTTATAAAACGACGATGTGGCCGACGATGGAGCACGCTTACCTAGGCTTGATTTGTGGTTAAACGTAATTTAATTACAAATCACACCTCCACAAAACCTGTCTCGACTTCCAAGTTTTTAGAATTACCACCCCAAAATTGGTACAAAGACTACCATCGAAGGACTGGAACAATTTTCCCGCTGCGGTCTTCCCGTCCGATTATAATTTAGGAGTCTTCAAAGCTAGAGTGAATAGGCTCTTAATAAACTAATGCGCCTCACCATCAAGGACTGCATCACTGCTTATTATCAGGTGGGTTCGCAGTCAAGCACTAGTTTATATTACTTTAACAAAAAAGCTCCCTACACATCAGGTTCAATTAAAGGGCGCAATGCAATGTACCGTCAACAATGAACGCAGTTTCTTTCATCTATATGTTTTGATTTAATTTTACGCGCGACGCTTGCGCATATGGCGTCATAAGGACATTTATTTTATTAGGATCGAAAGCTTAATCAAATGGAAGTGGTCGATGTTTTTGTATGTGTTTTAGAGAGGGTGTTAAATGTACGTTGGAGTATTGCTGGTTTTTTTTTTCGGGTGGGAAAATCATCTAATGATAGTGTCAGACTTTTACTGACTAAAAACCCACTCTTGTTCCTTCTCTGCCATTTTTTTTCCAGGGCCCTGGGGATGTCTTTCGCATCACCCATGGCCCCAGTAAGCTTCGACCCTGCTGGGCCCCTACGGTTGCTGACATCTCCTTGAGGCACGCGTGGAACAGTACGCGCCGTCGACGACTTGAGCCCGGTCCGGACGGTTACCGGACGATCGGACGGCGAGCCACCCATTGCTCGCAGTCCGCAAGCCCGCGCCTAAAGTGGCCGGAAATCGGGATCGGAATCCCGGCAGCGATTGGGGCGTGAGAACCTTTGCCTCACGCGATCCGCCGCCTCCTTTGCCAGCATTACTGCTTCGCAGAAGGAGGCGACCGTCTGCCACTCCTCCTCGCTCCGGAACATGGCCTGTACCAAGGCCGTGGAGTATTGATGGTACGGTTAGCGTAGTAGTTGAGCGACAGACTGTTGCTCTGCGTGTCGCGGGTTCGATTCCCTCATGGAACTAAAAGTGTTTCAGGTCTGGGTGTCTTGTGTATGTCAGTTTATTATCGGGAATTGCATGACTTGATTCCGCCATCTCCTTTCTACCATCGGACAACCCGACGTACGGCGAGTATATAATCTCTCTCTTTCTTCTTTCTTTCTTTTTTCTATCGTTTCGTCGTTTACACCGCGTACATCGAAGTACTGCAACAATTTGCCTGCAGCAGTCTTCCCGTCCAACTATAATTTAAGTGTCTTTAAGGCTAAAGTGAATAGGCTCCTAATAAACTAGTGCGCCTCACCATCAATGATTGCATCACTGCTTACCATCATGTGGGATCGCAGTCAAGCATTTATATTAAATTAGGTAGGGTGTGCATGTTTTTATATTATTATGTCTATTATATAAGTATTTATTATACTTATATAATTCTAGTACCTATAAGCATAATCAGCTATTTAATGTCCCCACTGCTGGGACTCAGACCTCCTCTCTAGGAGAGGGGATGGGCCGTAATCCACCACGGGGTTGGTGAATGTCACATGCCTTCGAATTTTTGGTTCTAGTACCTATAGTCAAAAGGAATCCTTTCCCAATAAGCAGCAAAAAATTTCATTCTGCAAACATTTTGACTGGCCTGTTGGTCTAGTGGTTAGTGGCCCTGACTGCTATGTCGGAGGTCGTGGGTTCGATTCCCACCCAGGACAAATGTTTGTGTGATGAGTACAATAATTTGTTCTGTGTCTGGGTGTAATTTATCATCTATAATATGTATGTATTTAGAATATTTAAGTATGTTTATCAGTTGTCTAGTACTCATAACACAAGCTTGCTTAGCTTGGGACTAAACGGCGTTGTGTGATAGTTGTGTGAATATTATATTATTGAGAGCAGTGGCGGCTGAGTGGTAACAGCCCCAACTTACAAGTTGTAGGTCGCGGGTTCAAACCCAGCCAGGCGCATTACTTTGTGTAATTATTTCATCAGCTCTGCTCTCAAAACGGTGAAGGAAAACATCGTGAGGAAACCGGCATGTCCTAGAACCAAAAATTCGAAGGCATGTGACATTCACCAACCCGCACTGGGCCCGCGTAGTGAATTATGGCCTATTCCTTCTCCTAGAGAGGAGGCCTAAGTCCCAACAGTGGGAACATTATAAGGCCGACTATGCTATGCTATATTATTATTATATTTTAATTTCAGTCTGAAAAGCCGTTACTCCACTTCTGTAATTCCCAGAGTATTTAGAAAAACTATTCCCTTCTTCTTTATAATAAAGACATACTACCGTAACTGTCACACACTACATCTGACGCGTGCCTATCCTCTTGGGTCACAGGTTCGATTCCCGGCTCAATCCCTAGAGCAAACATTGTCATTGACACACGTGTTATTGCAGCAAATTTATATTTGCACTAGGCAAGAACCTTATTGAATGGGCATAAGATTGGATTTACTGTGTTCTGAATGTTTAAATGTGGTTGCTACTAAATTTCGACCAATTTATCATTTTGCATTTCACAAGATTCTTATTGCTATAGATTTTAAGGTGATTTTGCTTTGAAAAAGTAGTCAATTAATGGTGGTAGAGAATAATTTTAGTTATTGGTGAGACACGTGTCAGAAAATTATGTGAATTTGTATAATTGTATTTAGTTTTGTGTGAGAGATGATGCGGTAATTGTTTGGTGGGTAACCGCTACGGCTATCAATAATAGTGGGTGTCCTTTGGAAGGGATTACCCATAATTGGTGGAACATTTATCTTGGATAAACGCATCCGACCTTTTTCTTGTGGTAGCATAATAGATAGTGCCAAGAACATATCATAATGCGTTCTTGTGCCCACAAATTTTCAATTATTGTACCACTCATATCCCAGGTCCTTGACAGTGGTTTCAAAACTTTGCAAACAGCAATATAAGCGTCACCTGTCGGACGGCGAGCAATGGGTAGCTCGGTGTCCGGCCGTTCGGTAACCACCATCCGAACCGAACTCGAGTCGCCGACGGCGCGTAGTGTTCCACGTGCAGCGCAAGATGTTAGCCAAACCGTACCATGGGTTCGCTTTTGAAAGGAAAACGCAGGGTCGTAAAACACAAGGTAAAGAAGGAACATAGGAGGGGCTTTAGTCAGTAAGTTTGACAGGCTCCCGCCCTAGAGCGGGAGAAGTCATTGGAAAATTTCCCACTTTAAAAAAAAAGCTTCCCCCGTTTATCCATGACTACACCAGACTAGCTAGCATTGAAGAAAAGCTGTAGGAATCCTGGAAACGAAACCCGGGGCCTGGGACGAAGGCAACGAAGGAACAGAAGTGGGTTTTTAGTTAGTAAAAGTCTGACACTATCTCCCGCTCCGCCCAAGAGCGATATTTGTCATAAGATGATTTTCCCTCCTAAAAAAAAAGGAATCCTGGAATACCTTATAAATTCAAAATGCTATAAAATACTGACAGTTCTCAATATATATGAGGAAAGAATTTGTCTTTTAGAAGAATTCATTCCATTCTTACGATTACATCGCGAACGAAGAGTAGGTAATAAAAAACGCGAAATGAAAACCCTATAAAAACTAAGCTAATATTTTGAAAATTTTATTTAAACATTTTATTCAAAACAGCTCACAGACAAAAGCGATCAATCCATCAAAAAACAAAATACAAAACGTATTCAAAAACGCGATGGATACATGTTAAACAGCCCTCTGCCCATCAGAATTACAGTTTAATAGACAGTCTGTGACATACGGACAAAGGAATTAGATAATAATGTTGAACAAACACGAGGCAATACAGATGTAACGGTTGTATGTAGCGCTACTGTGGGGGCTATTCAAAACCAAGGTTAATAGGAAAAAAATATAGGGATAGAGGGCAACTAAACTAAGAAAAATATATACTATATTAAGATAAAATTAAACGGTAAAAGAGAAAAAAAATCTCTGAAGAATCTTATCATGCCAACTGGTTTCCTAGACCAAAACACAGATTTTAATATGTTTGGGGAAGAATGGAAGACGATAATTTTTACAAAAATAATAAAAGTTTTGTGCAAAAACGCACAAACCTTAGAAACCAGTGATATTCCCATTCCCTCATAATCTTCAAAGTATCCCATTTATGACGATATTAACTTCTACGCATAGCTTTGTAAACTGCTTGTTTAAACCAAAAAATACTAAAACAAAACCATAACAAAGATGTACATCGAGTGTCTACCCTTACGTTGTTGACACCTCTACGGTCCGGACTAAGCGTTTCGCCTCGTCGTTTATACAACGTACATCGAAAGACTGGAATAATTTTCCTGCTGCGGTCTTCCCGTCCGATTATAATTTAGAGTGAATAGGGTCTTAATAAACTAGAGCGCTCCACCATCAAACATTGCATCACTGCTTACCATCAGGTATGATTGCAGTCAAGCATAGGTAAATTTATACCACATAAAAAAACCACTCCTATGATTAAAGTCCCAATGAGCTTACTACCAACTAGCCATCCATTACCAACCAGGGGGCACCGACAGAGGCCATAAACGTCACCTGCCATCAAATCGAGCGCGCATCATTGACAACACACAAATTGAATGCGACCCCAACGTTGAGAACCCTGCACCCCTTCATCGCGTTATTGAATAAATATTGTCCTCAGTATTGAGTTGTAGGATGTGACAGTTGGATGGCCGGGTCATTTGCAGATGTTCTGCTGGAGTTTGTGTTTGAAGAGAATGGGAGTCAATATGACAAGAGATGTGGGTGGGTATAAGAAAAGAGCAAACCAAAGAATGTATGAACAGACTAGCAATTTGCCGGGACTTCGTTCGCGAGAAAATTTTCGTAAAATGTTTAACACCCCTACCCCTCGCGCGCGGCCCCATATTGCGCGTTTTTTTTACGTAAATAACCAAAAAACAAACTTTTTCAGGTTTTTTGCAGGAAAAACGAAAATATAGTGACCAAAATTTTTGGTCGAATAAATGTCGTACACCCGTGCGTACAATATGGCAATTAAGCGTTTTTCAAGGTCACTCAAGTTGTACAACCGTATGTACAAACGGCGCTCGAATGATTAAACAGTATTTTGAAGATGGTATTTAAAAATTAATAACGACTTTATCATTTATTTTAATTAGAATTTGTGCCAAGTTTCAAGTTTATTAACGCAAGGAATAAGATTCTCTCATACAACCTGTCATCATCATCATCATCTTCCTGCCCTTGTCCCATCTTATTTGGGGTCGGCGCAACAAGTCTTTTTCTTCCATTCTATCCTGTCAACCGTCATGCTATCACTAACTTCCTTTTCTTTCATGTCACTGTTCATACAACCCATCCATGTTTTCTTTGCCCCCCCCCCCCTCCCTCTCCATCCATCCACATGTATACTCATAACTCCTTTAGTAACATGCGTTTCATCTCTCCTCTTTACATGACCATACCAAGACAAACGATTGTAACACTCCCTAAATCATTTTATAGGGGTAGTTTTGAAAAACGGATAATGTTTTAAAATTTATTTACTTGGTAAACTATTTATGTTAAGTTTCAAGTATATGGGCCCAAGCAATAAAATTTTGTACACAAACGAATTTACCCCTTCTATAAGTCGAATTTTTAAAAACCCCTTCTCAGTGCTCGCTTATGTCTTTAAACGAAGCCATGTGCTAAATTTCACGTTCCTTAACCATAAAGTTTCAGGTCAGTCAGTTTCTCCTTTCGTCTACATAAACTGTGAGAAGTAACCTAAAAACAAACTCTTACAGTGGCCGGAGTTCGATCTGCGATTCCCGATTTTCTAGCATAATATAAGGTTGTTCGTTACTCTTCATCGTCTTAACTACTTGACCGATCATCATGAAATTGACGATAGTAAAAAAAGATAGATCGGCAAATACAGAGAAGAAGATAGCTAAATGATAAATGATTTTATTTCGCAAATAGGTATTTAAAAACACTTTTACACGTCAATTTTTTTTTTTTTCAATTTAAACTAGACGAAGCCTGTGTTTCCTAGCTGACTACCCAAAGAAGCAACACCAAAACAAACTCAGGGGTCAATCTGTTTCAAAGTCCATACATTAAACATGTAATAGTCAAATCATATGAGAACCATGCAGATCGGAGTCTGAGATGGTCTTTTGAAGAAAGAACCACACAGTTCTGGCCTTTCGTTCAGAAAAAAGTACAGCCGTGAGTGAAGACGTGGGCAAAGCTAAAGGTAAGGCTATTATATAAACATTTCGTAAATAGAAAATACCCTATCCATCTTTGTCAATATCACGTCAAAGAAACTACACGATAAGACTCACACCATTTCAGTAATAAGGCATTTACAAAATAAAGTAGTTTACTGAGGGTCACTTACAAAACTAATCAAATTAATTCGACAACAGTACAGAAGACTCGCCGGGCCCTGGTTCAGGCCATGGCCTCGGGCCTCCTTCTGCGAAGCAGTAATGCTAGCGAAGGAGGCCGCCGCATGCATGAGGGAACGGACATCCTCACCGGACTTAATCACGACTACCAGCCACTGTAGGTGTGAGTTTACAGACGACGAGTCATTACTCGTACCCATTGGTAGCTCACCGTCCGGACCGAGCCCAAGTCGACGACGACGCGTAGTGTAACACCACGCACGCTTCAAAGATATGTCAGCAAAACCGTAGAGGCCCAGCAGGGCCGAAACCTACTGGGTCGATTTTTAAAAGGAAAACCTGTGGTCTTAGAACGCAAAGGTCAACTGAAAGAACATGGATGTGGTTTTAGTCAGTAAAAGTCTGACACGAAGAGCGGGAGAAGTAAATAGATGATTTCCCACCTCAAAAAAAGTACCAGGACACTAGGAGTTCATAGACACCTCATATATTACACGGAAACAATCAAACTATGACAAACACTCGACACGACCAGATGCAAACAGAACGGACGCTAATAAAAAATAAACATTGACTTTGAATATCAAATAATCATTGGGTTCCGTTTTAATAAATTAAAAATGTCCCTCTGAAATTATAGGACGTAGGGCGTGGTGTGACTGCGAGCGTGCCGTACAGATATTTCTGGAATCGTTCATTATAAAAGCGTGTTTGTGTGATTTACGGACACCTTATTTTTAATTTTAAGAGTTTCTGTGCTAAACGCTACGAAGAAAATGAATACATAGATAGATGACTTGGTAACGGTTGCGGGAGTCCGATGGATGCGGGACGCACGGGACCGTTCATTGTGACGACACTTGGGGGAGGCCTATGACCAGCAATGGAAGTCTTTAGGCTGAAATGATGATGATGAGATAGACAGCATAAGCATAGCATAATCAGCCTTATAATGTTCCCACTGCTGAGGCTCAAGCCTCTTCTCTAGGTGAGAGAATGGACCGTAATCCAACATGCGGCCCCAATGAGAAATGAAGGAAGAAAGAAGGATGTCACATGTCTTCGATTTTTTGGTCTCCTCACAATGTTTTCCTTCACTTTTTTGAAAGCAGTGGTGATGAAATAAATTACACAAAGTAATGCGCCTGGCTGGATTTGAACTCGCGACCTACAACTCGTAAGGCGGGGCTGTTACCATTGGGCTACCACTGCTCCTCCATAGACAGAGATATACTCTTTATGTACACCATCAAAAATTACAGTTGGAGCTTAAAATAATGTAGTGTAACAATGGGTGGTCTTATCGCTAAAAGCGAACAGAAGCAGTTTTATTACAGTTATAATTATTGTTTAGCTAAGTCGTGATTAGTGCCAGACTAAAAAAGTATCGATAACAAAGGCATTTCAGATGACCACTCCACTACACTGGGAATCCATCTAATGACATCCCCCGCTCTTGGGCGGAGCGAGAGATAGTGTCAACTTTTAGTGACTAAAAACCCACTCCTGTTCCTTCATTGCCTTTTGTACCACGGCCGAGTCTTCCTTTCAGAAGCAGACCCTTGGCCCCCGTAGGCTTCGACCCTGCAAGGCCCATACGGTTTGCTGACATCTTCTTGAGGCGCGCGTGGAATCACGCCTACAGTGGCCGGAAATCGGGATCGGAATCCCGGCGGCGGTTGGGGCGTGAGGACCGTTACCTCACGTGTGCGGCCAAAGGGCAAAGGGGGACCTTTGCTAGCATTACTACTCAATGGGGCTAGCTATCGGTAAAAGACTAACAGATAAACCTCAGGTAACATGTTACAAGGGCAGGAAGATGATAAATGGGTAAGATTTGAACAGATTAAACACTACATAGGCATATAAAAAAATATAAAAAGCCTATAAGACTAAAACAGTCAATCTTGCCTTTTCGGCTTTCAGCGTAACCGGAAAAATTATCTTTATTTTGCAAATAGTTTATAAACAACTTTTATACGGAGTGCGGCTGTAGATCCGTATTTTATATGTTGCTATGCTCGGAGTTTCCTTGGGTTATCGAATCAGAAATAAAAAATATCCACAGGAGAACCAACCAAGACCAACACAGACCGAACAGTCACATTGCTCGCAGAACAGAAATGGTCGATAAGTCCGAGAGGTTCTAAAGTAGCAAACGCGTACCGGAAGACGTTGGAATAAAGGCCCAAGTCTGCTATTTTTATAAATTCGTCATTCCAACACGATCCCATTGTCATTTTGCTAAAAGTTCGTAATCTGCTAATTCATAATGATCGATCATTGATCGGTCAATGGTCTCGTAATAGAGCTGTGGTAGAATGACAATAGCGAGCTTATTAAAAGCAATAACTGTATAATGACGTTCTAATTGTAGGTTCAGGATGTAAAATTGGAACTGTCAAAATTGTAGCAGATTACCGCATACGTCAGATATTCATTTCTCAATAATTACGAAATTACCATTCTATGCCACTTCTTTTAATAGAGTGTCAGTGGTTGACCATTGGAAAGTCAAAATGACGCCATTATATTAATAGACTAGCTTCTGCCAGCGGCTTTGCCTGCGTGAAAATAGGTTTTTCTATAAAAACTTTGGACCCCTGTTTCATCCCCGTAGGGAGTGAATTTTGGAAAATCCTCTTAGTTGTCGCCTACGTCATAAAAGGAAACCTTGTGCAGAATTTCATGTTCCTAGTCCCAGTAGTTTCGGCTGTGCGTTGATATATCAGTCAGTTTCCCCTTTTATATATATAGATTACCGAACTTGTCAAAATCAATAATTATGAAATCAATGATTGACCATTCTGACACTATTGTAATAGCAGACTTAAGGTCCAGGTGAGGTTCGCGGGAATCAAATGGATGCGAGATGCATAGGACCAATCGCTGTAGCGACGCTGATGTTGACATGGAGCGACTAACGATCTACCTTCGACAACCCAAGTGGATACCGTGATACCTCTTTCGAGCTTCTGTCTAACCGTAACATAAAACCGATAAAAGATTAACTACCAACTAAATCATACAGTTTATCGCTCCGCTCAACCATCCGCTAACACAACTCCCATACCCTTACACCACGGGACACAGGGCTGTTTTCATTTACTTAACAAGCAGACTTTTTAATACCAATTGGTGGGCGGAGCTCCCTGATTGGTCACAGGCGACATGCTGTCTAATTACAAGGCAGCTTATTGGCAGATCGCCAGATTGAAGCGCGTTCTCTTTGCGAACTGTCGTCAAATTAATTTGGGGAGTAATTATTATGAGTGTTTTGGCCTTGGCTTTTGAATTTAGATGTTACGTTAGTTAATTGGATGTTAAGTTGGAGTGAATTGGGTTCGAAATGTTATTAGTACTGAGTGAGAATGAAGATGGTAGGTAATACTTTTACAACCTTATTTATAGCTATAACTAGCGAATCGCACTAGTTTATTAAGAGCAAACGCCACACAAGTATGTTGTGTGGTAATTCACCACACAATAATATACATATACATCTATTTACCTTTTAAACATCTAATTACCTATAATAATAATTAATGAATTCCATGAATTGTTACTTAGTCTTCGCCATCTCTCGTAACTTTGCTGTGCCCGACTGGGTCCATATTGATCTTGACTATATTTATACCACCTATATGTACATAATATGGAATGAAATAAAGTATTGAGTATTGAGCCTATTCACTCTAGCCTTAGAGCTGTTTAAAAAAAAGTCATCCAAATTGGTCCAGCCATTCTAGAATCAAGACTGCGACTTGATTAAGCTAGGCTCTAACCAATAAACGAAGTATAAGTCCTACAATTCCATTTTATCCATGCTGCAGTTGAATGCAACTTCCACACAAGCTTCAATTCCATATTTAACACATTTTCAAAAAAAAATTTGCTATTGTAAACTGTAGTAGTAAGTCTAACTCGAAGCGTGGACAGATCAACGTCCAGATGGAAGAACGGCCAAGAGAAAATAACAGGGAACACCTGGAGTGTGTGGAGGATCCTCACTCAGCAATGACTGGAACAGGGCTCCTAAAGACGTTAATGCAACTACACAAAGCTCAGACAAGAAAGTCTATATATATAAGAGGAGAAACTGACTGACTGATATATCAACGCACAGCCGAAACTACAGGAATATGAAATTTAGCACAAGGCTTCCTTTTATTACTGAGCTCTAAGAGACAGCCCCATTTCTTGTCCAGGCAATTACTGTCCATTCCAGGTTGCCTGGAAGAGACCGCGGAATGCGATAAGGCCATTGTATGTACGTATGTGTTTTAGTTTTTAGTTTCCTTTTATTTTTGTATTGGTGTACAATAAAGGATACAGTAAATAAATAAATAAGAGAGAATTTTCCAAAATCCACGCCCTAAAGGGCTCCCGTTTAATAAACGGGGTCCAAAGCTTGTTGCGAATTAATATTCCAAAAGTACAACACTCACTAACAAAGAATCCATTAAACATCGAAAAAGCACCATAAGCATCAAATCAAAATCTCAGCATTCCAATGAAGAGTATAACAACGTTATCGAGTGCTCCTGAAGAATTTAATTCGATTCTGTTCACTTAAAAATGGCACTCGATACTTCTAACGAGTAGCCTTCTGATTGGCAAACCCTTTTATTTAGGGCTGGCAATTGTAGGTGTAAGTTTTGGGGTACCATAAGAATAGGGTATCAAATATTGGTGCTTAGGGGTCGACTGCGTTGCTTTGAACGATGTAACTTAGTTTAATGTTAGAATTAGGGTCTTAACAGCATGACTAAGAACCCTCGCCCACGGCGACTTTTTGTAGCCATGCTATAGCGCGTTCGCATCGATACAGTCGCGATGCTGTAACGCGTTAGTAGCGCGTTGGCATCTTTTCTATGGGACTAACGCGCGTTTCTAGCGATACAGTCGCGATGCTGTAACGCGTTAGTAGCGCGTTGGCATCTTTTCTATGCGACTAACGCGCGTTTCTAGCGATACAGTCGCGATGCTGTAACGCGTTAGTAGCGCGTTGGCATCTTTTCTATGGGACTAACGCGCGTTTCTAGCGATACAGTCGCGATGCTGTAACGCGTTAGTAGCGCGTTGGCATCTTTTCTATGGGACTAACGCGCGTTTCTAGCGATACAGTCGCGATGCTGTAACGCGTTAGTAGCGCGTTGGCATCTTTTCTATGGGACTAACGCGCGTTTCTAGCGAAACAGTCGCGATGCTGTAACGCGTTAGTAGCGCGTTGGCATCTTTTCTATGGGACTAACGCGCGTTTCTAGCGATACAGTCGCGATGCTGTAACGCGTTAGTAGCGCGTTGGCATCTTTTCTATGGGACTAACGCGCGTTTCTAGCGAAACAGTCGCGATGCTGTAACGCGTTAGTAGCGCGTTGGCATCTTTTCTATGGGACTAACGCGCGTTTCTAGCGATACAGTCGCGATGCTGTAACGCGTTAGTAGCGCGTTGGCATCTTTTCTATGGGACTAACGCGCGTTTCTAGCGATACAGTCGCGATGCTGTAACGCGTTAGTAGCGCGTTGGCATCTTTTCTATGGGACTAACGCGCGTTTCTAGCGATACAGTCGCGATGCTGTAACGCGTTAGTAGCGCGTTGGCATCTTTTCTATGGGACTAACGCGCGTTTCTAGCGATACAGTCGCGATGCTGTAACGCGTTAGTAGCGCGTTGGCATCTTTTCTATGCGACTAACGCGCGTTTCTAGCGATGCTGTCGCGCTTTCGCATCGATACAGCCGCGATGCTGTAGGGCGTTGGCATTTTTCTATAGCGATGGTGGTGCGCGCTTACGAAACACGCGGCAGCATCGCTACAAAAAGTTGTCGTGGGCGAGGGGCTTAACGGGGTTGCGATATTATTCGAAAGTCATCGCCAATGATGTATTTGTTGAGTCAAAACTACAAAGTCCTGAGCATCGACGCCGAGTTGCTGGCCTGTCGGTTTTCTATCGTTTACATTTCGGGGAATGTGCATCGGGCATTGCACAGTTAATTCCGCCCAGCCTGTTCCGTTCCGTCACTGGACCACCATGCGTACGACGTTGCGCCACCGGTATATGGTAAACATCCCCCCTCCCCCTGCAAAACGTTTTGGAAACACATTTATTGTGCGTACAGCGAACCGAGGGTTTTCTAAGGCAAAAGTGTTCCATTGTCGACCAATCAGGTGAGATAGTGGTTAAACGCAAGACTATTAATAATTAAAAAAAAAATCGTCAATTATGCTTAGAGATGTCCTGTGATATGAGGCGAACCAATGTCCATCAACAAATTCAATTTTTCGAATATATATTGGTCGGTATTTCAAATTTCTTTGAAAAGAGAGCCAACTTGCCACATATATACAAAAAGACAGTTAATCCTATAAAAACACACGCCAAGATAACAACATACAAAACAAACGCTATCAATCCTCACATATGGCAACAAACACCGCTAATTTATTACATCTTGCAACCCTAACTGTGCCGGTATCCGATTGAATCGATAATCGGCTGTAATCTACTGAGTATCGATGTCCCACCCTAGGGCAGGGGTGCTCAAGTGAGAATCGCGGGCAATAGCAAAAAAAATATTATTATTAATCGAAAAAACGACGACAATCACTCATACCTCGTTCACTGTTATTTTACCAATAGCATCAAAGTCGTCCTTATAATGTTCCCACTGTTGGGACTCAGGCCTCCTATCTAGGAAAGGGAATGGGCCGTAATCCACCACGCGGGCCCAGTGCGGGTTGGTGGATGTCGCATGTCTTCGAACTTTTGGTTCTAGGACATGCCGGTTTCCTCACGATGTTTTCCTTCACCGTTTTGAGAGCAGTGGTGATGAAATAAATTACACGAAGTAATGCGCCTGGCTGGGTTTGAACCCGTGACATACAACTCGTAAGTCGGGGCCGTTACCACTCGGCCACCACTGCTCTATTTTACCAATGCCTAGATTTTTTCATCATAGTAATTATGTGTAAGATTACTTTCGAAACAATAAGATTACTCAGAAGTTACATAACTATGAACGACAACCAACTAACATCGACACTGTTCTTTTTTTCCTAGTTCCGGTGGAAAAGTAAATGTTTCCACTCACTCTGGGTGGAGCGAGAGGGAGTTTCAAACTATTATTGACTGAAACCCAATCCGTGCTCTACTTTTCCGAATAATTCTGTAACCCTGGCGGACAACCGTCCTGCGAGTCTTTTTGGCTATTATTTTTAGAGTAATGACAACATCAAATAGTATTTTTCTTCTTCTTATTTATGGTGGTCAGGTGGTTTTGAGTATTTACATATATAAGGAGTTGATCACTTTCTACATACGACACATTACAAGACACACATACACATTAAAAGATAGATAGCCAAAAGTTTGAGCACCCCTTACCGCCACAGAGAAGGGTGAAGTGACAGAGCGCACGTGGCGGCAATTTTATTTTAATTTTGATTATGTAGGAGCAATGATTATGAGATATCATCTGTGGTTATCAATTCCTATTTAAACCAGCTGAGGTCTACCCGCTAGTAATAATAACAATACAAGCAATTCAATTGATTTTCAGAAAGACTGACATTAAAAACTTAAATCTAAAAATCAACCCACCAACCTGCCTACGCTGAAAACCAGCGTTTGTCGTCGCATTATGCATAAGGTCGTGGCTTTATTCCCTATGTGATTATTTTTATTACCTAGTTTTAGATTGCGTAATTCCCCGTAAATAAATTGTTTTTGTTTCTTTCTAATACAGCATTTCATTGCATTTCTACTGAAACACGAAAATCAATTTATTTAAATTACATTTACAAGCAATTTTAGATTGTCGAGGAGTAAAATGTATACCATTCAGTCCAAAAGACAAAACTAGTTTCACATTTCAAAGCGTAAATAGATTTCTATGGAGAAGAATGTGCAAGAAACTTTATATTCCACTAGCGATCCCGACAGACGTAGTCCTGACCGAAAGCAAGGCTTTAATCAGATAAAAAAAATGAGAATTCAATCGCAGCACCAACTATCGAGTTCAATTGCATTTTCAAATCATGAAGGGACCCACTCAAATATACACACTAAGTTTCATCAAGATTTAATTGATTTTACATTCGTAAATTAATAAGTAAAGTAAAATTAGTAATGTTGAACGTTGTTATCCGCTTGAATCGATAATAATAGTCTGTAAATAATAATCATCTAGCGAGTATCAATGTCCCACCCTACCACAGAGTAGGGTGATGTGACAGTACACGTTGCAGTCATTTTAATTTAATTATATTGCTAATCTGATATGATCTGTGGTCGTTTATATAGTCCAGCTGATGTTGTCACTTGGGTTTCATTAGTTAAACTGATTATGTTGGGTAGTACCATCATCTTATTACTTTCATTAAAGTTTAAAAATTTATCGAACACTGAAATGTGTAACCAAGATTTATGTAACTCATTGGAGTTTCTTACACGTTCTTCTCCATAGAGATCTACGCTTTGGAGCGTGCAATTTAGCTTCACTTTTTTTTATGGACAGATATTTTGATAATTCAAAAGTTCGACCGATCATTTACGCCTGTAAACCGATCATTTACAGGCGTAAATGATCGGTTTGAAATAAACGTTTCTGATTTCTGACTGGCTGACCCTACAGACTTTGTTCTGTCTTAGGTATGAACTGTCAAACGCGCGAAGATTAAATAGTTGTCGTAGTTTTCGGAAATTTTCTCATTTTCTGCGCAACTGACTTATTTTTTCTCCCATAAGAACCTTGTTCTCAGAATAACAAAAAAGAGTAAGCGAAATTGATTCAACCGTTCACGCCTCATAACGTGAGCAAAGGAAATAGTGACTCATTTTTATGTATATACATTGATGATGATATTTTTAAGTGAAATGAAAAGAGTGTTAAATTAAAAATTTTGGTGTTTTGATCAAACCCTTTTCTTCCCTTAAATATCAAGAACAATATGGGTTTGTACAACTATCGTTACAAAACAGTAAACAAATATATATGTAAAAAAAATCTATCCTGCAACAGACTCAACATCATTTTGTTTTCAGTCTGTCTCACCTCGTCTACTCTATGACACTTTATGATAATCTCGACATTTCCTACTCTATGCCCCAACTCAATATGAAGAAAGCAAGTGAATCGGCGGCGCATATGGACACAATGGAGTACCGCGCGCCATTGTTGGAGGGCACAGCACTGTTCTGTTGTGTAGGGACGGGTCAAGTGTTAGATGACGTTGTGTTTAATTAAAGTGGAGTGATTTGGGACAATTTCTAGCTATCAATAAAAACATTTCAATTCTCTGAAGAACGTATTTTAACTATTTTAAGCAACTTCACTTACAATCCAGCTCAACCAACCTGTTAGAAACAGGATATATTTAGAACTCTAAATAGTTAGGACTTTTCCAGTCATTTGACTGTCTAGCTTTCAATGCCTAGCTTTTTCCTAGCTAAAAGTCCTCTTTGAAGCGTGGCTGGAATGACCTCACGGTGTTCTGACCTTTCACAGGACACAGGTTCTCACCGAACATGGTCAGTTCGGGAGGTTCCTACACCGGATACGTGCGGAAGAATCGCCCGGATGTCACCACTGTCAACTGTCAAGCCACGGGCAAAAGCTAATTTGAAATAATTTGACTTTGACACCGCCCCGCTCCGCTTCAATGGAAACCCTTCCACTTTTCACTACTCTTCTCCACTCCCATTCCCAAATATGAAGTTTTCTACATGCAAAGTTGGACTGTAAGCAACGATCGTAAAAGCAAACAATTGAACATTGTTCATTTCAAACCCAGTAGCGATGAATCAGCCAAATATAAACTGGCTATAACTATGCCAAGGAACTATACGATGAGGTTACTGCTGCAATGGAGCAGTTCTAGCTATGCTTACACTGCTGATTTCGCCCACAAGGTTTTTTTTTTAGGTGGGAAATTCATCCAATGACAAATGCCGCTCTTGGGCAGAGCGCGAGATAGTGTCAGACTTTTACTGACTAAAAACCCGCTCCATTTCCTTCTTTGCCTTCGTCCCAAGGCTCCGGGTTTTGTTTTGCAGATATTAAGCCTTAACGCCCTAAAGTCTATTGGTAGAAAATTCCCTTAGTCAACCTCTCTCTATCCAGAGCGGGAGACTATGCCCGAAAAATAAAGATTAAACTATCTACCAGCCCATAATTATCGTGATAGGTCAACGACACCAAAAGGCATTTTTTTTTTATTTACATTATGTCACCTACGATGTGACCGACGATGGACAAGCACGCTTTCCTAGAAGTAACCTATTCACTCTTGACTTAAAGACCCCTAGGGTTGTAGCTACCAGAAAACACAGACTCTGGCTAAAAATACAATAAACACCCCCGGTTTCTCTCGTCGACGCCAACATTCAAGAGAGTACATCAGTGCAGGCGTATTGTTCTTAATGTGACGTGTTGGCTTTTTAACATATTAATTAAAGTTTTTTGTGAATTATTTTTATAGGGTGGAAAATTAATAGGTGTTATTACATAATACGATTGTTTGATCGCTCCATCTTGTAATCCTAAGTCAAAGCTATTTTTTTTTTTTTTACTTTTGATATGAGTGGAGAAAGTTTGCAACGCAACCGAGGTGGAATTCACCCGAGCGAGCGAGTGTTATGCAGCCGAGTGCTGCAGTGACAAATTTTCATGTGTATCAATATCAAACGACATTTTTCAATACACTAAGGAAGATATAAATAAACGGGGGTTGATATGCGACTTGTGGGAGTCGCTCACCGCCCAGCCTGATACAATAAACACATAAATTGTGGCGAAACAAGAGCCAGCACTTTTCCGCACTAATGCGGATTACAGTAAATTGCTTGCCTAAAAGCTATAGGGATAAGAGTGGCTTTTCGAGCAAGTGCATTGAAAATAACATTTGTACACACTAAAAATTACTCCTGGGTCGTGAGTGTGTTCACAAACATGTAAATTAATATACATAAGTCACCCCCTAACCTGGAATAATCTACAGGCCATACAAATATTTTTTGCGAGCGGGAATCAAACCCGCGACACGCTGAGTAGCTGTCAATTACAAAACAGGACACAACATATAGGCTATATTTTATAATCAACCGATTGCGGGCTCAGCTTGGTGGCTGTAGAAACAATCTGGCCAAATGGGGTATTATTGACCCATCACAAACACAGTGCCAGTGTGGAGCCCCTTCGCAGGATATGCATCACCTGCTTTCCTGCTCTGCATGCACAACCACCTGCACCCTCCACGACTTACACGAGGCCAACGACAGAGCTATCCAAGTGGCTACATATTAGTCGGACAAAACGATTTATAGGACTCAGGCTCCATATATTTTTGGGCCTTTTTAGTGTTCCGTGCCTCAAAAGAAAAAAAACGGAACCCTTATAGGATCACTTTGTTGTCCGTCCGTCTTTCCGTCTATCTGTCAAGACCCTTTATCTCGAGAACTCGTGAAAGTATCGAGTTGATATTAAAACCATATACTCAGGTCTGCGGTCCCTTGAAGCAGTGAAAAAATCAAATTTCTAAGCTAACGAAAAAAAAAGATACAGTCGTTTATGTCGCAAAAATCAACCTCATTGTTGAGTTAAGCTCGCCTTTGTACATAAATTATCAAATCCATGTATTGTAGTTAAGTTTTTTTTTTTTGTGTGTACAATAAAGAATAAAAGAATAAAGAAAAATCAAATCATCGGACTTGTACAACTTGCCGAAGGTGATCCCACAACTTTTGTGGCATATTAAATAACTATTGCTACAAATGGTTAAATCCTACCAATACCTACCATTTTTTCGTTGGCCGGTACTCTTAGAAAAGGCATAAAAAAACTATGATCTCATTTGAATTAAACCGACACGAAAGAAAAAGAAATCAAAACGAAAGGAAGTACTAATTCCATGTGAGCGAAACCAGCTTAAAGCTTGCTTACATAATGAACTTAAAAACTTACTACTCATATCTGACTGGCCTGTTGGTCTAGTGGTCAGTGGCCCTGACTGCTATGCCGGAGGTCGTGGGTTCGATTCCCAACCAGGACAAATGTTTGTGTGATGAGCACGATCATTTGTTCTGTGTCTGGGTGTAATTTATCTATAATATTTATGTATTTAGAAATATATAAGTATGTTTATCAGTTGTCTAGTACCCATAACACAAGCTCTGCTTAGCTTGGGTCTACATCGCGTTGTGTGATAGTTGTGGAATATTATAATTTTATTATATCATATAAAAAAAACATCACAAGTTTGAAAGTGGCGCCAGTGACTGAAAAGTTGAAAGGGAATCGTTTGTCTTGGTATGGTCATGTGAAGAGGAGGGATGAAACGCATGTTACTAAAAGAGTTATGAGTTTATATGTGGATGGATGGAGAGGAAGAGGGAGACCAAAGAAAAGATGGATGGATTGTTTGAAGAGTGATATGAAAGAAAAGGAAGTTAGTGATAGCATGACGAGTAACAGGGCAAAGTGGAAGAAAAAAACGTGTTGCGCCGACCCCAAATAACACGGGATAAGGGCAGGATGATGATGATGATGATATAAAAAAAACATCTCCACTATATTATAACAAGCCTACATACGCCACTCTGTCCAGTTACAAGAGCATAATCTAATTTGTGTAATGCGTTCGCGCCTCCCCTGTAATTTGGAGGGTACTTCTTCAAGTGGGTACGTTTTTTTTATTATTATTTTTGACGTGAAAAAATAAACTAGTTCGAGTGTTTGCGTTCGTAATGGGAAATGCAGTGAGAATGTTTTTTTTGTGAAGTTTTAAAAGAAATGCAAGAAACATTTAAAGCATTTTTTTTTCAAACTAGCTTCTGCCAGCGGCTTCGTCCGCGTGAAAATGAGTTTCGTCATACAAACTTTGAACCCCCGTTTGCTTCCCATAGAGAATGAATTTTGGAAAATCCTCTCCTAGTGCTCACCTACGTCATAAAAGGAAGCCTTGTGCAAAAGGGCCTAGCCGTACTTCCATAGCGAAACTGCCCCCGATGGGAACCTATATCGTAACCTATGTTATATTTTAGAGGGTAAGAAGTAACAAATATACAAACATTTAAAATGCACAAACATTACACACAAACTTCTCGCAATTTCTAAAGTGTGGATACCGATTCTTGGCTAAGGTAGTTATCAAATATACCGTATGCACAAAGGTGCCCCTCTAAAGAACGTTATATGTTTTTCTCCTTCTATCCTCGTAACCTGATAAAAGGTGCGTTATCTTCTGTCTCCTTCTTACCTGATAAGCGTCTGCGCTCTATTCTGCAGCGCGTTGAGGAGTTCTACCTCGTCTGTGCACATGCCCTGGTTAATTTAAACTATCTCGCTGTAATACACTATCTATCTCTTATAACTGACGAGCGTGTGCGTTCTGTTCTGCAGCGCGTTGAGGAGTTACACTTCGTAATTAATGCCCTGGTAGTTTACATTATCTCGCTGTAACAGACTATCTATCTCTCTTACGTGATGAGGGTGCGCGCACTGTTCTGCAACGCCGTGAAGAGTTCCAACCTCGTCTGTGCTCATGCCTTGATAGTGAACACTACCTCGCTGTAGCACACTATCTATCTCCCATACTTGACGAGCGTGTGCGTTCGTCTGTACTCATGCCCTGGTAGTCTGCAGCCTACAAGTGTACACTATCTTGCTAAAGCAACTATCTATCTCTATCTTACCTGATGAGCGTGTGCGCTCTATTCCGCAACGCGGCGAGCAGTTCCACTTCGTCTGTGCTCATATCCTGGTGATCTTCGTAGAAGCGTGTGGAACAGAGCACGGAGTCCAGCGCTACTGCCAGACAGTCGCTCGCCTGCTTCGCTAGGTCCATGTCGCAGCGTTCAGTGTGGATGTCTTTTTCCTGTTGAAGAAAATGTTTGTTTAGTACATCTTACCCTGGTAACTGTAACAGTGAGTCCAGGAATTTTTGTTTCTTTTTTTGAGCTGGGAAATAATAACTAGGGAGTTGTTGGTAGAGCGAGAGGAAGTATCAGACTTTTGCTGACCAAAACTCCGCCCTGGCAGTCTCGCGTAATTGCTCTGAAGGGCCCTGGAAAGCTAAAGGCAACCGAGAGAACACAGGTGTATTTTTGCAGTAAAAGCCTGACAAAGCGTCTTACTCCAGAAATCGAACAATTCAAAACTGTTGTCAATGTTTTCACTTTTATGAGAAGAATTTATTTTATTATAATAAAAAAGACTTATAGGGTAGGTAGTCTAGTCTAAAGAAATACTTTAGTCGTTCTATTTTCAATTTTAATGATTTTTTCCAGGCTTGAAATACTGCCGCGAAAATTGAATACTCGACTCAATTTCTTTTATTGTTTCTATCAAAAAGAAACTTTATCCAAATTCGCTAATAGAAAGAAATTTTCAAATTCATTCAATATTAATCAAGTTAGAAATCTTTCAAGTCTAGTGGAAGGGGTAACTGTCAAATAACAGTATAAGGATGCACATAGTGAAATGTGACGTCATCGCCATTAGGTTATGTGTGCTCAAAGAGATAGCTAGATATTCTCACCACGCCACTACTCTTCCTTAAACGAATATTTGGAATGCTAATTGCTACTTCATTTAATAACCAATATTGATGCTGTTTTCAGAAAAATATTTATATTTAGAAAAATAAGTACTGGTAAGTACCCAAATTATTGGTGGATGTCTTATTCGCTCTTATGTCTTTAGAAATAAACTACGATCTGGAACTTCCATGGACAATGGTTATAAGGACGGCCACATAATTCTTGCACAATCTCCCTGCATACATATATCAACGGCTCCGTTGACCGACTGCATGGAGTTACACTACACTTTGGCATTACCATGATGCGTTTGAATGAGCGAGAATACTTGCTCTAGTAACAGTTATGCTTAGTACAAAGCAAGAGAGTAAAAAGCAGTTTTGTTCGTTTAATCTTCTGGCATAAACATAAATATACAACTCGATAAAAGTAATTAACCAATATCCAACCCAGCGTTAAGATGATCATATTAAGGACGATAATAATTATGAAGATCCCGCTTCAATTCGCGTTCCCGGCACATACTCTAACCGACGCGATAAAACTAACTGGCGCCTTACGACCGCGACCCTGTCTTACACCCATGCTCCTTAGATATCGTAAATAACACAGAATACAAAAAAATCGCCACGCAAATGTCGGCCAAAGATGTTATCAACACAATGTCAATCGACCCTAATAAACAACTAGATTTACGAGAAAAAAAGGACATACACTTCGAATTTCGAAAAAAAATCCAAGATGGCGTGAGCGATAACAACCAATTAACATTGCCGCGAGCGTACGATTCAATAAGCTGTTTTTAATTGCGACTAATAAAATGAATATTTTTGGATTCAGAATCTTAAATGTTATACACTTACTAAATCTGGGTTTTCGCTTTATTAACCTTCTGCCTTGATCCCAATTTCTTTACGGTCGAAAAAAAGTTACCTCTTTTCTAGCCCTGCTATCTTTCATAATTATAATTTGAACCCGAAAATTGCAAACACAGTTAGTTTACAATAAATTAAGACTCAGATACATAGTAAATATTCAAATTTAGATTAGATTTATTACATTTTAAATTATCTATCCATCACAAAAAATATGAAAACCAAAATTTTAACCATTTTGCTCCCTGGTGTATGTTGTTTGCCGATGATATTGTGTTGGTTGCCGAGAGTGGCCTAGAGGTCCAGAACAGATTGGAGGTGTGGTGGCACAGACTGGAGAGTGTTGGCCTGAAATTGAGTAGAACCAAAACGGAATACTTGTTCTGCGATTTCGGCGGTCTCTCCAATCCAGTGCCTTTAGCTCTAGCTGGAACGCCCATAACGATCTGCTCTGACTTTCGGTACCTCGGGTCACTCATCCAAGGGAATGGTGAGGTAGACCGGGACGTAACACATCGGATCAACGCAGGATGGATGAAATGGAGACAGGTCACGGGAACAACTTGTGACCCACGGATGCCCCTCAAGTTGAAGGGTAAAATCTACAAGTCCGTGATAAGGCCTGTCATACTGTATGGATCAGAATGTTGGGCTGTGAAAAAGACGGATGAAAAAAGATTGCATGTAGCGGAGATGAGAATGTTAAGATGGATGTGTGGTGTGACGAGAATGGATAAAGTGAGAAATGAATATATTAGGGGAAGTTTGAAAGTGGCGCCAGTGACTGAAAAGTTGAAAGGGAATCGTTTGTCTTGGTATGGTCATGTGAAGAGGAGGGATGAAACGCATGTTACTAAAAGAGTTATGAGTTTACATGTGGATGGATGGAGAGGAAGAGGGAGACCAAAGAAAAGATGGATGGATTGTGTGAAGAGTGATATGAAAGAAAAGGAAGTAAGTGATAGCATGACGAGTAACAGGGCAGAGTGGAAGAAAAAAACGTGTTGCGCCGACCCCAAATAATACGGGATAAGGGCAGGAAGATGATGATGATGATGGTCACCGACGCCACTTTCAGACTTTCTCTTACATTCACATTTATTATTCTATTTATTCGCTGACGCCGCATAGCGACAAGGAAAACGTGTAATATTAAACACAGTAAAATCGTATTTTATTTATTTTATTAATCAGAGCATTCCGCAGTAGACCGAGCCGCGTTTTATCTCATTCCCATTCTGTTACGGAACTGCATAAGATTAAAATTCCCAATTTTATTTTTATTACAAAAATGCAACAATTATTATACATTTTGGCGAGTTTTTAATATCATTTTTATTGCGCAAGATTGTACATGCGGCGGGAAGTCGTAAGGATGGACATTAAAAATTAATCCGTTAATTCGTTTTTTGTGGAACAATGCGAAGTATAATTTAGTGTTTTAAGTAAGTCATTTGAAAGTAAGGGCACTAGTGTGATTCTGTTAAAGAATATCTCAAATGCAAACACTTAAGTATTACATCAAACCCAATGTTAAAATAAAGTCTTTATTCAAAAACTTTTAATGTTTTACCTTACACAACTACTGAAAATATTACTGGAGAGTGCATTTTGGTTATTAATTAATACCTTTGAGCCTGTAAGAATTTGAAGAAAAAATGTGTTGCGCCGAACCAAGGAGATATAGGACAAGGACAGGATGATGGCCTGTAAAAATATCACGAATCAAGTAATTTTTTTTTTAGGTGTGTATGCACACATCAATTTCTATCATAAGTCGCATATAACTATAAACTACGTTTTTTAAAATATTTGCTTAAATATACTGATAGATTGACAAAACTTATAAATAAAAAAGAGCCAAATACCTAAACAAAAACATTCCCAATCATCTAAAACCTCAAATTTATACGTTCAAGTTCTCTCAATATCTTAGACCCGGTCCCTAAAGATAAACGAAGATAAAAAGCGAAAAAAAAAATACCTTTTTTATTTATATAACGACCACAGAATTTGTATCGAAGAGTCGGTAACTGCCTAATTAGAGGTCGGAGTTTTATTTTTTTATTTTATTTTATAACAAACTGTAAAAGCTTACGGTAAGAATATTCCGGGATTTTTATTTCTGTACACGGTAGCGAATTCAGATAAAAATCTTTATAGTTTAGCGGAGATTGTGTTGTGTATTGTCTGGTTCTTAACGTTGTATAGACAAACTTAAGTGCAATTCTCAAGGGTTTAAAATCATTTTATGATAGTTGAATTTTAAATTTATTGGTGTGAAAGGAGTTACTGGTATAATAAAAGCGAATCTTGTATCCACGAATTTTTGAATCGAAAGTTGCATAACGCAGTGAAATATTAATTTAATGTCACTAGCGCAAGTATTTGGGCGAGTAGGTGTAAACACACCTGAAAGAGTACTAATGTTAATTTTAGAAATTACTGTTTATTATTTATTTATTGTTATCAATATTCAGTTTGACATTGTTACAATGTATTAATTTAATTTTTTTCTTCTATTACGGACGGATAATATATATAGTACCTATATGTCAATCCAAAATAGTGTTGTTAAGATTACCATGTGAATTGGTAATAAACATAGCAATTTCTCAATATACATAATCTTATGACAAATATATAGTAATATTACTATCTTAAAATCTCTATACAACTACCTACTAGCTTCTGCCAGCGGCTTCGCCTGCGTGGAAATAGTAGATAACCCCAAGTAAACATACTCTCGGGATGAAAATACTCACAACACCTGTGCCAAATTTCATCTAAATCTGTTCAGCCGTTTAATCGTGAAGAGTGAAGGAATAAAAAACATACTCACACACATACATACAAACTTTCGCCTTTGTAATATTAGTGTTATCTCTTCAAATTACCAATGTTACACTTACTACCTACAATTCCCTACGTCACCACAATTTAGCTACTAGAACAAGTAGCTAGGCAAGTAATACAGCACAAAGTGAATGGTCTCGTCGGTTAAAATGGTAATAATATATCAACACTTTCACAAAAACAATCTTTCTACGTTTATCTTCTAATTAATTAAAATAATTCTTAAAAACAAAGCACAGCCTCAAACACTGAGTCTAGAAATATGTGATTTGGCACTATAGTTCCTTATGGGCCAAAGGCAAGCACTAAAGAAAGAATTTAGCTAGTCGATTACCTCGTTTATTTATTTTTCTATATTTTCTTCAAAATATTTTCCAAAAAAAAGTTGTAGTTAGCCATTGTCGGAAGTAATCTAAACTATTGCATATAACGTATACGTTGGTACGGAAATATTATCGAGTACACGGCTTGTGACTTCATATTTCTTTTTACAGTCACACTTACTGTGTATCGACACCTAAAAAAAACCAAATTATGCAAAGACCTAATTACTAAAAATCACTTTCACACCCAAGTATGTAACATCGCATTATGAAAATCACTCTATATCCTTTCGTGTCTCTACAGTCACACTATCCATCTATATAATACTAGCTACTAGCGCAAGTAGCTAGGCAAGTAATAAAGGACGTAGTGAACGGTCGCGCAAGATGCATTAGCGGCGCTTTTAGGGCGGCCACCCACTCAACGGCTACTGGTAGAGCACAGGGTTGGCGCGAGGAGTGAAATCGAGTTAATTTATTATTATTATATTATAATAGAATTTTAAGGAACAGTGAAAGGCCGAGGAAAAGGGAGTGATTAAAAGGAAGTCTGCAGTAAGACCGCAAACTTTTTATTTTAAATTTTATTTATAATTCGATTTTTTTTTTATTTCAGTCCTTAGTGGTCCTCAGTTGAGTTACACGAGTACTGACAAATGCTTGCACTGTTTGGATAGGTCCACTCAAATCTTTGTAGATTTTTCATCAAAATACCATTTAAGACGCATGCTTCTCCATCTGCATGGTTCTCATATGATTTGACTAATACATATTAGTATAGTATATTTATTAATAGTTATATTTTTGAGCCGTTTGGGATTCAAACTCTTGGGCTGTGGGGTCCGAGTGCTCATAAGCTGTTCAAAGAATTATCCAAACGCTTAGTAGACACTTCGTGTGACCCAAGGGCTGGCTTTTACCTCGGTCAGAGATTAAGCATTGCCATACAACGTGGCAATACCGCCAGCCTTTTGGGCACACTTCCAGTCGACAGCGATGCGGAGGAGTTTTATGACGCCATATTTTAGCTAGTAGTTTTTGATTTTAGTGTATATATAGTTTTAATTAGTTAAGTGTTTTATGTATTCATTTTAACTAAAATAAAAACGTAATATACATTTTTGCTGTATGGACTTTAAAAGAGACTTTGACCTCTGAGTTTGTTTCGGTGTTTCTTCTCCGGATAGTCAGTAAGGAAACCCGCCTCATCAATTAAACATTGTTGAGTTTTCACTAGTCTGTGAAACTAGTAATTGATTTAACAAGAGACAGTAGAATTTTATTTATTTATTTAATAAAACTTTATGCACTAGTAAGAAACACTGTACAAAGGCGGACTTAATGCCTTAGGCATGTTCTACCAGTCAACCTTAGGGTGGTGCAGAAATATAACATGGTAGGTGCGAAATAATGGTAAACTAGATGAGAAAAACCATAATAAATATATACTTAGATACATATATACAAATTAACAATGTCATTATGAAAAACGAATCCAACAAATCAACGCTGTGATGATTACACCAACTTCCTGCGAATGTATTCACGTTCGTCGTGTAGAATTTTACAACACAAAAAAAAAAGTAGGACACACTAGGATTTACTCCTATATCGTCGGTGTGTTCACATTTAAACTCACATACACAACACTCAGACCAGGAACTCGCTATCTGTAGACCATACAAATATTAGTTCCGTGAGGGAATCGACTCAGTGCAACAGCCGATCGCTCAACCACACTATTTTCATGGAATAAGATTTAACATCAGTCATCATCGCGTGAGACAACGGTCCTCACGCCCTAACCGCCGCCGGGATTCCGATCCCGATTTCCGACCACCGTAGGCACGGGCTTGCGGACGGCGAGTAATGGATGGCTCGCCGTCTTGACCGAGCCCAAGCCGTCAGCAACTGTAGGGGCCCAGCAGGGTCGAAGCCTGTGAGAGCGAAGTGAGTGAAAGCGAAGCCCGGGGCCCCGGAATAAAGGCAAAGAAGGAACAAGACTGGGTTTTTAGTCAGAAAAAGTCTGACCCTATCTCCCTCCCTCTGTCATTAGATGACTTTCCCACCTAAAAAAAAAACATCACTCTAGAAAAGAAGGTCTTTCTTATCTTTTATTTTCACTGAAATAGGGAAACGAACGAACTAGATTTGTATCCATTTGAATACTTGTTTGGCGAAATCTCCTTCTGTTTGCAGCCTTTAATTAAGGCTACACTACAAAATGTAACAATGACCTTGAATCCTTACATGTATAATGGTGTATGCTTTGTTGGTTGTCCTTAAATAAATAAATAAATAAATAGATGAGCGATTCTCGTATAATTTTAAATTTTCTACCACGTGACACCCCTTAACACAGCGTTCGTCATTCGTCTCATGGCGCGGCGTCTAGCGCCGTCTGACACATACCTACCTACATATACACATACACAGTATATGCCACTATAGAGCTGTGTAGATATAGAAACATCACGACCTCTCCTTTTAAAGGACCAGTTGAGTTACAGCATGGTGGGGTAACGGGAAGGTATAGGTTATAGTAAGGAAGTTGTGTGTTAGTCTGTTTTTAGATCTATCAGTGTTTAAGTAATAATAATAATAATATTCCACAACTATCACACAACGCCGTCCAGTCTCAAGCTACAACTGATAAACATACTTAAATATATCTTAATACATACATATTATAGATAAATTACACCCAGACACAGAACAAATGATCGTGCTCATCACACAAACATTTGTCCTGGGTGGGAATCGAACCCACGACCTCCGGCATAGCAGTCAGGGCCACTAACTACTAGACCAACAGGCCAGTCAAGTAAGGCCAGTTAAGTATAGCCATACTAAAAATGGTCCTTCCCGATCTGTCTATTATCAACGTGAGCATGGTTTAAAAGCTTGTTGTTTCAGGAAATACGTGTTTTCTTAGGGTTCCGTACGTCAAAAGGAAAAAAAGGAACCCTTATAGGATCACTTTGTTGTTCGTCCGTCTGTCTGTCTGTCTGTCTGTCAAGACGCTTTATCTCGGGAACACGTGGAGGTATCGAGTTGAAATTAAAACCATACCAGTCAAGTTAGCGGTCCCTTGATGCTTTGAAAGAACCAAACCTCTAAGTTAATGAAAAAAAGATACGGCCGTTTATGTCGCAAAAGACATTTATTTCGACACTCTCAAGGCAATCACCAGAATTCTGTATTTCCAAAATATGTAGAGAAAGATGTGTAATATCATAATCATAAAATATAACTTTATAATCACGTATGAGCTGTTGTATGGAAATGTATCTTGGGTTGGGCGCTCTTAAGCACTGCAGTTAGAGTCATACATAGTTTAGCTCGTTGCTTTCACCTTAAAGGAGCGAGCTGAGTTACAACGATCCTGGAGTAAGCAGAATCGTGAACTTGTATGTAGGCCAGGCGGGAGAATAATAGTATGAGCGTATTCTAAATAAGATGACACTAGTGCCGTATCTAGGGCGGTGCTCGAGCACAGGGCGCAGAAATGATCGGACCAAGGCAAAGTTTTATATCATTCAGTTCATCAAGAGGAGGTTCCCGTTTCTCATTCTCTCTCGCTCCGTACCATGACCTGAACTAGGGCCGGATACTCGGGTCGAACAACCGCGGCAATCATCCACCATATGTTTTACTATATGCTCGGCGCACACAGACCACACGTGACAGTCACAAACGCCGCTACAAGAAGCTAGAAGCGGCCACAATTGAAGCTGAAGCGCGCGACAGCCACTTATGGCCGATGGCTGCTACTTTTTTAACCCATACGCATAGTATCATAATAGACTCTGACGAAGAAGATTTAAATGGACGAGTGGCGTGTGACGGCGTTCTGTATCGGCGTTTAGTGGCCAGTACGGGCCACAAGAAGCTAGCAGCAGCGATTTGTAGCGCGAGACGACCACTGGCGTCAACCGTGTGCGGCAAATCCATATAAAATGTATAAGAACTATAGGAAATATACCGGTGACGGCGTTTTGTGGTTGCGGCCAGTGGACTGTGTGCGGCGACCCTAATGGTAACGCCAGAGCGTTTCTTTCCAGATCCGAAGCAGGTACCTCCCGAAATATTCGTCCGGTGAGGTGACCTTCGTCAGGCGGATTAAACTCGACGATTTCGGACTTCTTTTATGGGCGCAGTTACAGAAACTGACACTGAGCGTAGAAAAGGCTGGTTACGGCACTGTCATGGCTGCGGAATTGTTTGTAAGAGTGGGAACGGAGCACGTGTGCCTTTGAGTCAGTAATAATAATATTATTATTAGTTAATAAACTTATTATTAATAAGTTTATTGACTCAAAAAAATATATAGGTAACAAACTTTTTGAAGCACTGGCTCCTGAGCTAGGTAGCAACCTGTGTCTTCACCAAGTTGCATATGTTACATTTGATCATATTAATTTATAAGTCAGTAAGAGCCTGGCAGTCCCTCTCGATCCATACAGAGAGAAAGGAGTTATTTGCTGATTTGGCTACTGTAGTCAGACTAAGCAAAATCTGTACAAGGGCTTCACCAAATCCGTCTTCTTCTACTTAATCGCAGTTTTCAGATCAATATACAAAGTGGTTATGATAATACGACAATAAATTAAACTTCGCATACCTCAAATCATTCTCAGACTACATATAAAAAATCATTTGAATATATCCAGTAGTTTAGTCACAGGAAATTATTTTTCATTTTTAACATTTGCTACACGATGTATGTATTAATAGGGAAGTACTGACAGGTTAACGACCCCCGCATCGGTATGCACAACAAAAGATTAAAGACACATTTCCAACCAGCACCATAATAGTTTTTACATTTGATTCAGTGCAAATTATACCTTAGGCTTAAATTGTAAGAGTCATAAAGCTTGTCATTAGAGTCCTAACTCTAACAAAATAATACACGCGGAAATAGCTAAGCACTCATGAAATAGAAAAATTGGTTTGTGCGAAAGAGATAAATCTAGTTTCGTTTGTTACTTCGCTTTCTTGTTGAAACATTGCAACAACAAATTTAGGTCACGGTCAGTGTGTCGCTACAATCCTGTGACGATTCACGCGTCATCGCTTTCTAAGCGCACGAGTGCCGTAGAACATACTTTGAGTGATTCGCCGCTGAGTACCTACCACCTTTGTGTACCGCCGCCCGCAGCTCGTGTGTTTGTTTTGTAATCCTTATCTACGACGAATTAGTGCGATATTGGACGCTTATTTTAGTGACAGGACACGTAACGTTTTAATAGGTATCTAGTTTAATAGTTACTCGTAAGTGAATTGTGCGAAGTTAGACGTTTAGTTTTTATTGTTTTAGTGTTTTCTTTTGTTTTAATTATGCCTCGTTACAATTACACAGCTTCGGAGTACACGGACATGGTGTTAATTTATGGAGAGTGTTTAGGAAACGCCGCTATGGCTATACGGACGTCTTTTTAAGCTTCCGCTTGATGTGTACAGGCAGATGTTGTACCAGCTAGACGGAGCACCAGCTCATTCAGTGGTGTCAGCAAGAGAGCGTTTGTCTCAAGTGTTCGGTCAGCAGTGGATTGGCCGTTATGGACCAATGCGGTGGCCAGCGAGGTCACCCGACCTCACACCATTAGATTTTTTCTTGTGGGGTCACATCAAAAATGAGGTGTACTCAACAGCTGTTGATACGGTTGATGATTTAAAAGATAGAATTATCTTATCTTTTAATAAATTAAAACATATGGCTGCAAACGGGGACCTCTTGTCAAACGTTAGGAATAATCTCCTACGGCGGTGCAGTTTGTGTATTCGAGTTAATGGTGGCCATATTGAAACACGAAAAATTTAGTAACTTTAATAGGTACCTACATAGCTACGTGACTGAACAGTGATCCTGATAGTGATTAATAATTTGATTAATAAATAACATGCGGGTGAAAGGTGCCTAATTATTTCGTTAATACATTTGTGATTCAGTGTTATTATTTTTACTGAGCATTAATAATAATGGCGCCAAAAGATCAAGTCGCTACAGGACCGCGCTATTGCTAATCTATCACAGGTTAGTGAACTGAATTTATAAATGGTATTCTATTTTCTTTCCATTTTTATGTCATTTAGTTTGTTTGAAATTTTAATTTTTTTAATTTTGATGTTAGGTTTTTTTTGATAGCTTACAATTGTTCATATGAACTAGTATTGTCAATGTTTTCATTTATTGTCGTATTATCATAACCACTTTGTATATATATATATATTTTAATGACATTACACTAGTGCGTGACTGTGATCTCACCTGATGGTAAGCAGTGATGCAATCGTTTAAGGTGAAGCGTACTAGTTGATTTAAAGCTTATTCACTCTATCCTTAAAGACACCTAAATTATAATCGGACGGGAAGACCCCAGCAGAAAAATTGTTTCAGTCCTTCGATGTACGCGGTATAAACGACAAGGCGAAACGTTTAGTCCGGACCGTAGAGGAGTTGACAATGTAATTGGTGTTGTTGTATTGGTATCGTAACTGTGTCTGTCTGCCTTTTTACACGACTGCCCCAAAAAAGAAGTGTTATTAGTACTTACTTAAAATTTTTCATACTAACAACAAAATCAACTTATGATATACTAGCTTCTGCCAGCGGCTTCGCCCGCGAAAATTATGTACCCCTTAGGGGATGAATTTCGGAAAATCCGTTCTTAACTGATATCTACACCCTTTAAGGAACCTACCCACCCCATTATAAGTTTGTAGGTGTTATAGTTTCTGAGATTTCGTGATTAATCAGTAAGTGGTATTTCGCTTTTATTTATCTTGCTTGTAGCTTCTTTTTTATGTATATATAGATTTTTACATCTAAGATTATTTAATGAACAAGTCTTACACATTTTATGAAACAACAACTATGATAACTGCTAATAACCCTTTACTTCATCAACATCAAAAACACAACTACTTCACAAGCAAAACAGACCATAAAACTACAAGAAAAGGGAGAAAGACACTAAATAATCCAAATTCATAACAAAAAAAAACTAGCAATAAAAAAACAGAATTACCGTAATCAGACGAGCACTTTCATAGATTACAACAAAACTTCGGACATACACATAAAATATCAACCCTTGCTGTCACCGTGTACCTAAGTAAAAGGGTACAATTTTCTGCCCAGTTAATTTTGATGCGTTCCCATCTGCTGACAAGACTTGATTAAGTTTAACAGTAAACGATATGGAACTCAAGTTTTTTTTGTAACTTTGTAGTTAGATTTGAAGGGTTAGTGATGTGGGCCGTAGGAATATCCGAAAGAATTACCGTGGCCCTAGAACGAAAGGCCGCGTTTCCACTTTGTCGTGGCGACAGATAATCGTGTATTTTTAAGTGTCAAAGTATTTTATTTCAAATAAACCATTTACAGGCACTTTTGAAATGTCAAGAAGTCAGTCAGTCATAAAAAAAATGATACTAATTGCACATTCCAAAGCGTAGATCTCTATGGAGAAGAATGTGCAAGAAACTCCATGGACACTCTTTTCAATCATGTTTTGTAATTACAAATATCATGTTTCTTGTCGCTATCATGTAAATAAAGTAAACAATAAAAACTAAATATAGATATTAAAATAGCAACTGGCAGCTAAGAGATGACCAGTCTCAACTGACAACGCCCGTTCACGGACATGACGCGAATATTAGCACCACTCAGCTCAACCATTTTGAGGGTAACCGAATGATCGAACACGCGTGCCACCATCAGTGAGACATTTGAGTGAGCATGACAAAAAGTGTGTTAAGCCACAGTTAAGGTTATATTTAAATAGAGGTGTTCACATATAGGATGACACGATTAACTTTCGTCTACGACTTTTTTGCGAGGACAACAGATTGCCATAATAGTGGGAACAGCTAGCACGACAGACGTAAAACGATCAAAAAATTGTCAAGACTAAACCGTGACGATCTATCATCTGCCGTTGATGCGAGTATCTGTCGTGGGCAAGACAAACAGTTGTTATACCCGCGAATGTGATCTCTCTCTGTCACTCAAAGGTTTAATGGAAGAAAACTCATTGTTGAGTTGAGTTCGCCTTTGTACATAAATGATCAAATCAATGTATTATGGTTTAGTTTTTTTTTTTTTGTGTGTACAATAAAGAATAAATCCATAGCATAATAACCAATTATATGAGAAGAAAGCGACGAGCAGAAACAGCAGCATATATACACCAACTAAAATACTACTACGACTTCAGATCGAAATATTTTATGTGTCAATCCATTTTATAAACTTTTTGTGTATCACATAATAAAGCAAATCCGTGCCACAGTTTCCTTCCATACTTCACTATATTTTTAAGGGGATGCAACTCGACATACATTTTCACTGTTTTTAATACAACCGCTCTTACGCGATTATGACGTTATTCCAGATTTTTCATGAGATATTTTGGAAACACAGTATCTTGTGGATATTATTTAGGTTTCTATTGAAATCAATTTATAAATATGTGTAAAACTAATCCAGTCAAGACCTCTGAAAATCTGCTATTTTGCATGAACTTTGACACTTCATAATTTGCTCAAAAATTTAAAAAGCCAAAAAGTATAACAATAGAAGTCTTGCAAATTTAATCAAAATTCTAAATGACGACAATATTTTTCAAAAACTTTTAAGGGTTTAAAAAAAAAAACATATATAACAAGTTTTGTAAAATATTCGAGTAAATCACGGATTTACCGAATGCTAACAGAGTTTTCAGAAGTTATCTCTCTTTTTTTGCGTTGCCTTTTCGTCAAACATCGCGTTGGATTGCGTTAAATGAATTACAAGCTTATAAACCATGCTCGATGTTGACGATAGGAGAGTGAAAAAGGACCCTCTTAAGAAGAGGCTATATAACAAGAAAGTAGGATAATGCAAACACTTTGGCCAAAGGAAGAATTTATGTTCGCCAACAAGGTACACTTTTTAAATCGTCAAGCATCAAGCAGCATTATTTTCTACACCATTGATGGGTAATAGAAAAAGTATTAATTCATTTATTCAATTAATGCCTTAATTTATTTCTAGACTAAAGCATATACAGAAACAGGTAGCCAAGATAAAAATAACACAATTTCCTAAGTGATACATACATGTTACGCCATCTATAGTTGCAAAAATACATCTTTAGGGAAACAGTATTTGATTCGATCACTAGGTGGCGCTATATTACATTTTTGTTCTGACCACTCGTGCTTGTTGTTCATACTGCAAGTAATAGATGGCGTTTTTTTATCGTTTACTTCGACTACGACTGTGTGAGGGAGTTTATAGGAAGAATGTATTAATAATTTTAAATTTGAACGGTTTCCTAAACGCGAGATGTGTTTGAAGACTTGTAAGGTGCTTAGACGAGAGAATAAATCGCCGCGAATCTGCCCGAGACGAGAATTTTTCTTCTGCCTGCGTACCATCGCGATTCAATCTCGTCTCGCAACATTGAAACGCATTGTTACACGTTCATAGAGTTATTATATAGTGAAGTGGTAGGACGAATAAGGCTGAGGAAAGAATCACCGCGGCACTGGAACGCAAAGGGCAACTGAAAGAACACGGGCGAGTTTTAGTCAATAAAAACCTGTCACTCTCACCTAGGTTTACCTATACTTAATCCATTCGAAATAAGATTCGACTTTTAACAAACCCTTTATACTGTCCGTAAAATCGGTTGGATTTAGACTTCTATTCCCTAGGCATAAGGATGGAATTACAAGCAAAAAATTAGTAAAAAAACGCAATTAAATTCAAAATCGGTTGAACAGACAGTAAAAAAGGTATGTTTAACCCCATAACCGCTTTCTTCGGATTGTTTTCACGAGTGTTTTCGTGTCCTATTCGCCAGGGTTGTGTGTTCGCAACTGGGTTCTCCATCTCGTTTAGCTCTTCAATCTCCGTTAGTGACAGATAGGGATTGCAATCCGGATTCTTCGAAATTCGAAAATATTTGAAAAATCCGGTTTTTCTTGACATTTTGAAGTCCGGTTTTTTTTTACTTAAATTCGGTTTTTTCGGATTTTAGTCAAAACTGAATTTAACGAATAATTATCCAAAAATTTCCATTAAAATTAGTCCAAAAGATATTTGAATTGGTAGGATTAGGTGTAGTGTAGGGTATTTGCGAGAATTTGGCTCACCGCCGAGATACCACTATTCTAACGGCCGATACAGCTATTCAATTTTTTATAAAATCATTAGTCAGCCAAGACACGATATCTGCAAAGCAACTGGCAAATCCATTGAAATGGAGCACTAAAGAGAGACGGCTCTATACTGTTGTCAGTGCCTTACAATATTTACACCAACCTAATGAAAAAAATAATTACGTGAATTTATAACGGAAAAAATGACTGATGTCTAAAAATTTTGTGGACTTTTTTAGTTGATTTTATTCTGTCTGTTGGCTGTGAATTGAGCGATTAAATACATATTTTAAATTATTTATGCTATTTATTTCAGTTATATCAAATCAAATTAAAACACTAAAAAGTTCGAAAAATCCGGTTTTTTATCGGACGAGAGTACAGAAATTCGGATTTCTAAAAGTCCGGATTTTGCAATCCTTAGTGACAGATGAACTGACGACATGGTGTATTTGGTCGTTGATTTGCGACCCTGGCGGAATAAAGGCGAATGTTTGCGAGGTAAGCGTAGGCGGTTAAAATATCTATCTTCAAAAAAGAAAAGAATCTCGTTCGTGGAGGTGACGCATAGCGCGTTGGACAATAGTAAACACTTACCAACTGTATACTGAGCAGTTTGACGACATATACACAGGCACTAGTGCTCATAAAGAAGGACGCGCTCATCGTGCACGTGGATATTGTTCGCGAGAGGATCATCACCGATGTGTACAGGGCCCTGGGGGAGGAAACATCATATATCAATCAGCCGTATCAAGGAGTACTTCTAGCCTTCTGTACCAAGCCCTTGATCCAACCATCCAGCCGTGCAACGACAGCTTCGACAGATGGTCGTCGAGGCTTTTGGCGGTCACGACAATCGGCACAATGACAGCCGAGTTCACATTCCAGATGTCGAAAATCTCGTGTGCTAAGTCGAGATATTTGATTTGTTTCTCTTTCTCAGCTTTCACGAGATTCTCGTCATGTGGGATGGTTATTATTATTATTATTCCTAATCTATATTGTCAAACTGTTGGGCAAAAGCCTCTCTCCATCCCTTCCATTGTTCCTGACTCTGAGCCACTTTTTACCAATTCCTAAGGAAGACTTCCAAGTAGTACCGCCATCTCCTTCATGCTTATTTCATTAAATAAAAATGTATGTGATTACTGCTGTATCGAATCACCTATGTTGTACATCTTACATTCATCATCATCATCATCATTTCAGCCGAAAGACGTCCACTGTTGGACATAGGCCTCCCCCAAGTGTCGCCATAATGACCGGTCCTGTGCGTCACCCATCCATCGGAATTCCGCGGCCCTCACCAGATCATCGGTCCAGCTTGTGGAAGGCCTTCCAACGCTGCGTCTTCCGGCACGTGGCCGCCACTCCAGAACCTTTCGTCCCCATCGACCATCTGTTCTGCGAGCAATGTGCCCTGCCCACCTCTTATACTGCCGTGCACGAAATAATTTGCCGTATGCCCTCACTGACTCGCGTGCCGTAGGTTCACCATCCCTGGACCCGTTTCAGTATAGGTCTGACACGGGTGGAACGACAAGGTTCCACCCTAGAGCGGGAGAAGTCATTGGATGATGCCTCACCCTCCAAAAAAAAAGTATTTTTATTTGTCCCGATCTAAAACCTTAATCCCGATTTGTTTTAACATCTGCCTCGATTTTAATCCAATCAGACCTGGCAACACTAGAGATTTGTTTTTTATTACTCAACGACTTACACACGAGGCCATCGTAGTCCTAAATTAAGCAGTGCTTGTGCTATGAGTAGTGATGAACATACTTATATATTTCTAAAAACATACATATTATAGTTAAAGTTACACCCAGCCACAGAACAAATGATTTTGCTCATCATACAAACATTTGTCCTGGGTGGGAATCGAACCCACAACCTCCGACTTAGCAGTCAGAGCCACTAACCTCTAGACCAACAGGCCAGTCAAAAAAAAAATGATGTATACTTACTTGGTAGTAAACTGCGCCGACAGATCTTCACGGTCACAAGCGATGGCTAACAGCTCCCCTATCACTTTGATCATATGAATCTTGTGGACAGAAGACTTTTCGTGAGGTGCCTGTAACAACAGGATTGTGTTTTTTAGGGTTCCGTACTTCAAAGGAAAAATCGAAACCTTTATAGGATCACTTTTTGGTCCGTCTGTCTGTCTGTCAAGACCCTTTATCTCAATAACGCATGAAGGTATCGAGTTGAAATTAAAATCTAGAATATACTCAGGTCTGCGGTCCCTTGAAGCTGTGAACAAATCATACTTCTGAGTTAACGAAAAAAAATGATGCGGTCGTTTATGTCCCAAAAAACGTATATTTCGACACTGTCAAGGGAATCAAAGTTCATAGGGTACTTTCCCGTTGCAAAAACAAAAAAACATTTTTTTGCGATTCGTAAAAATCTTTATAACTCTATTAGGGAATGGAACTGTTTTCATAGATAAGTACGGACCCTCAGTGCGCGAGTCCGACTCGCACTTGCCAGGTTTTTTTTAATCTTTCCGTCTACCAATTGAGAATATGAAGAAAAAAAAAATTTTATCCAACCAGTTTATCAGTAACTATACAAAAATACAACACTAGCTGTGTAAATAAAACAAAATTCATTGAAAAGCAGACGAGATATAGCAATTTTTAACAAATATATATTTTTTATAGTTGATTGTATCACACTTGACTACAATCGCTATCCATCCGGTGAGATAGTAGTCAACTTATCTCACCTAATGGAAAGCGACGATGTGGACGATGAAGCGCCATTGAATTGAAGCAAATTATCTATATATATAGAAGAAGAAACTGACTGACTGACATATCAACACACAGCCGAAACTACAGGGTCCAGATTCTGGACCCTGTAGTTTCGGCCTTGTACAAAATTTCACATTTCTGGACTCCAGAAATGTGAAATTTTGTACAAGGTTTCCTTTTATGACGTAGAGATTAGAAGAAGCGAGCACTGAGAGAGTATTTTCCAAAATTTACCCCCTAAGGGGCTGAAACGGGGGTCCAAAGTTTGTATAGAGAAACCGATATCCGTACCATACCATACCGTATCACGCGGGCAAAACTGCTGGCAGAAGCTAGTTCATTTATATAAGGTGTTAAAAAATTAACTTTAAGAGTTTCAAGGGGACATTATACTCCTCATTATGAACAACTTTTACTATGGGACCAAACCTGAAATAGCAAAAAAAAAATCAGGTGCTCCATACATTTTGACAAGTTATGCGAACATAAACGTAGGGAACAGCTAAATTTTTTTCACGATTTCAGGTTTGGTCCCATAGTAAAAGTTGTTCATAATGAGGAGTACAATGTCCCCTCGAAATTCTTAAAGTTAATTTTTTAACACCTTATATATCTGTCTCTCTCATAAAAACGCTAATTATTATAACGAGTACAGACGTGATGGACTTTGTCAAGTCCATGTTGCATATTTTAAAATTATCAGCTTTATAACTTTATCATTGATAAAGATATTTGAAAAATCATTAATATTACCAGGAGATAATAAGTATTTTATATAGCACATAATAAAAATAGACGCATATTCACTATTGTACTGCAGTACTAAATCATTTTCGATTATTATCAGATATAGTATTTATTAGTACATAATAAATACTAATACTAGTACAGTTATTAGTAGATGGTATTATTAGCTCACAGTTCTATCAAAATACCGTTCAGTTCTGTTAATAAAAATATATGCATGTCGTGGCCAGATCATAGAAATTGATCACTTCATGAAATAGTCAAGTAAAACTGGCCAGATCATTTTAAACGTTAAAGTTTGATGATATTTCAATCTTCGTTTGGCCTATTTTCTTTAGACCTTTTATTATCATTGAAATCCTACATCAAAGATTTGGCCAAACGAGGATTGACATATTATGAAATGTTAACGTTTATACGATCTGGCCAGTTTTAGCTGACCATATCATGAACTGATCAATTTCTATGATCTGGCCACGACATGCATATTCATTGTTATATTGCAATAATAAACACACAAGGACACGACGATTTCTAGGATCCTCCGACCAGACGGACGTTTTTGTCTGATCAGGGCAACTTTTCTTTTTTTAATTTGTTACAAACTAGTGCTTGACAGATGATTTCGGGCTGTTTTATATGTTCAAATCGCGCGGAGAGCTGTAATAGGTTAATTAACTCATTTTTGAAGTGTCTCAATTAGATTCTATAGTGCTAATAAACAACTAAAAAAAACACAAAATTTTTATTCAGTCGCTAAGTACCATAAAAATGCATTTAAAATTTACATTTTCAAATTTCGCGCGTATTTGACGAAAATATAGAAAGCAGTGGACGCCATATTTATCCTGTGGTCGTGACGTCAGTTGACTTTGTAAACAAATGCGCTCAGTATGGCCGATCAGTTGACATTTGCAGCTGTCACTTTATTTTACACAGCCGAATGACGTAATAAGATGTTGGCTACTATTTCAAGGTGATAAAGAACAGATAATAAAAACAGAAAACTGTTAAAATTCAATTCAATGAATTTTAAAATCTATTTTGTTATTTTATGAACTAAAACCAACACTTACCGACTGCATTCTACCTAAGCTATCATAATAATATATTTTTAGATGTTTTCTCATATGGAGTAAAACACCCTATTGCGCGATGCAGGATTTCGTAGTTTAGTTCCTATGAGATGCCCTAGATATCGCAAGAATCACACCAATATTATAAAGACAAAAATTTGCGAGAGTATAATGTTCATGTCAGTTACATCTTCACGCTCAAACGACTGAACGGATTTAGATGAAATTTGCCACATAGGTAGACAGTGTCCTGGAATAGCACACCTTATTATCCAGGGAATATATTCCCTTGGAACAATTTTCTATTTTCACGCGGGTAAAGCTGCTGGCAGTGTGTACATAAATTTAATTATATTATTATATCTGCGCATAATATAGTGCATGCTGTACTTTTCTGTAAGTGATGAGGCGATTAGACGTAAGTTAGCAATGTAAAAATTATAATGTAATGGCGTACTTATTGTTAAAAACCCTAATCTATATCTATATATCCATATAAAATCTATATATATATATATATAAATAAATAGCTGTTAGTTAGTCTCGCTAAAATTCGAGAACGGCTGGACCGATTTGGCTATTTTTGGTCTTGAAATAATCGTGATAGTCCAGGGAAGGTTTAAACGGTGAGAAAAACGAAAAAATCACGACAAAAAAATCCGAATACAACGCCATCTCTAATTAAAATGTCATTTTAAAACGAATTATACCGGTTCTGAGAATACCGGTCAATAACAAGCTGCATGACGCTCGCATGAAAATACCTACTCCTTTTTTGGTGTTAAATACTATTAAATGTGAAGAGAGCGTTAATACATAACAGTCAAACAAACTATGGTTTAATTAGTATAATATTGTAGCATGACAATTTGTCTTACCGCAATTCTCTGACGCATTCCAAACCCTGGTGCGAACACACGGCCCAAGCCGCCAAGTTTGCTTCGCTGAGTTGCACACTACACGGATATATTAAATAAAATAAACATAAAAAACATATAAAAGAAAACAAATAAAAATATGAAAAAAAAAGCTTTGAGTTGTGTAATAATTCAATTAACATAGACTAGGCTGGGATAATACATGAGTCTGCAGAAACACCAGCACCCATACGTGAATGGTTTGTATACCGGAACATAGTAAGGCGGTTGAAATTGATAATATAAGACCGTGCCTCCCTAGGACGCTATGGCGATGATGCCAGTTCGCTCAACCAAGAAAATGCAGCTCTTTAGTGTGTACCTCACCTGACAACTGTAAATTGGTCACGCATTCAACCATATTTTATTTTTTGTCGGTTCGGACTGGCTACGCCGCCATGGCATCACAGTGAGGCACGGCCCTAAGGTCCGCACCTCACTGGGATGCCATGGTGATGCCTGCCGGTAAGCGCAGCCAAGAGTATGCATACATCTCAATGCGGCTGGCTGCGTGACCAACAGTGGCCAGATGAGGTACACACCCTCCCCTGACCACTATTGGCCACGCAATCAGCCATGTACACTTTATGTCGTCATGATCTGGCTACGCTGCTGTGGCGTCCCAGCCAGGCACGGCCTTAATAGTACAGACGGCCGAGCTCCTTGACACGCGTGTACTTCACTTAAATTCGCATCCTCAGGCATTACTTAAAAGTTATGAGGTTTTTTTTATTATTATTAATAGGCTCGTATTTGATATAGTATGGTAAGCGATGACGTGGTCAACGATGGAGCACAATTACCTAGAAGTAACTTATTCACTTTTAAGTTAAAGAACTCTAGGTAGTAGCTACCAGGAAACACTCTAACCAGAAATTCCACTGGATGAGATGTCCACCATGTACCATTTAAGTTAAATACTTTTATACCGCGGCAGACCAAGGCTAAGGTGGAGAGATGAACTTGATAAATACCAGAGGGACTGGCCCGCAATGGCCGAAGACAGACTTGTGTGGAAAAGAGAAAGGGAGGCCTTTGCTCAGCAGTGGGACATAAATGGGCTATAAATAAATACTTTTATAATAGTAGCACTTACTATCCAGAATAATGTAGTACAATTGACTTTGGACTTTGTTTCTAGTAAATGATAATCTATATATATTTATACATATCGACGGTGAAGTGCCAATAACTCCTAACTGTCGGAAGTCAAAATTATCTGTCCAAAAATTGTTAGGAAGTAATACTATAAATTGACACGTTGGTTTAGTTAGGTGTTTGTTTCCACAAATTAATTTGATGCAGTTGCAACTAAATATCCGCTTCGGATATTTTACGAAGCATGTGGAAACACGCATTTAAAATACAAGCACTTAAAAGTAATTTTATTGAAAAATGACAGTTAGAAGGTATTGGCACTTCACCGTCGATATAAAAGGACAAACTGACTGACATAACAACGCACTGCCAAAAGTACTGAGACTAGGAGCTTGAAATTTTGCACAAGATTTCTTTTTATGACGTAAATGAGCATTATGAGAGGATATTCCAAAATTAACAATCTAAAGGGACGAAACGGGGCTCCAAAAATTGTATGGGGAAAACCCTTCTTTCATGCGGCCGAAGCCGCTGGCAAAAGCTAGTATATCTATAAGTTCAAATTCAAGACTACTATTGCATCGTTTCGGACAAAACACGTCCACCGTTGGACATAGGCCTCCCCAAAGTATCGCCACAAAAACTGCTCCTGGGCATCTTGATTCCTTAGGATTTCTGTGACCCTCAACCAACCAAGGAAATCAGCGCTGTGGTCTCGTCGCATTATGCATGAGGCTACGGTTTTCTGCTGAGCGTTCACCCGTTTTGTGCGAATGTGACGCATATTTTCCCTATATAAGGCCTCCCCAAAGTATCGCCACAAAAACTGCTCCTGGGCATCTTGATTCCTTAGGATTTCTGTGACCCTCAACCAACCAAGGAAATCAGCGCTGTGGTCTCGTCGCATTATGCATGAGGCTACGGTTTTCTGCAGAGCGTTCACCCGTTTTGTGCGAATGTGACGCATATTTTCCCTATATATAGATTACGATTGTAGGCTTATTTTAAGATTCTTTCATTCCTCACCAGGTCATCCTGTCCACCTTGTAGTACTACTACTATTACGCAATCAAACCTTTTGACCGCTACGTCAATAAAGTAAAAGCAACAAATAAGAAAAACAATACTGTCATGTAGTCATGACCGTGGCGTGCTGGACACATTTTACTTTGTCATTTATACATGACTGTGGCGGTCAAAAAAATCAAATAAAGATTTAAAAACAACTCACAGTTTTCTCAACCATCCGATGCAATTCATTCAGCTGCTTCTCAAACGCCTGTATATCAATCACACTGCGAGTCTTCTCGTGTTTGCCCGAACTAAAGCTCATATCACTTAGCGACGAGCAAACCGAATTCGTCTTACTCAACTTGGGCTTATCCTTGTCTCCATTCTTCTTCTTCTTTCTTTTATTATTAGTGGTGGGCTCAACTTCTCCATTATTCTCCGTATCTTTCTTACTCTCAACTTTATCAATACTAGGTAACCTTTCTGCGCCACCATTGAAAATGAATTTATTCTTCTTCCGAATATTTTTCTTATCTGGGTCATCGTTGAATCCGTTTATTTCGAACGACTTGTGGGCTATGTCCCAGGAGCCCATGCCTATGGGGTGTTCTAGGAATGGAGTCATCATATGTGAGATGTTGTGGATCGCTTTACAAGTCTTAGCCGCAGCTGGAGATAGGACATCTATTACGTAGTTCTCGTCCATTATTACCGTTTCGTTGGCTCTGTAAATAAAAGATACTATACTATATACTAGATAATTAAAATTGTATTAAATCCTTGATCACTGGTCTATATCAAGGACTTAAAATAATTCAATTATTTTTACGTTCAGAGGCCTTACCATGACGTGGTAAGAAAACAGGCGAGCGAGCGAGAAAGAGGCATGAAGCTATTTACCTTATACAGCTCCATCCCTTATACAATTCAGTTTAAGTCGTCAAAGTGAAAAGTGCATCCAGCATGTTTGCTGACGCCAGCGTAGATAATAATAATAATAATATTTATTTATTATAAAAAAAGTACATGTTTGACAACAAATGTAAGTACAAAAAAAAAACAATCAATACAACAGTCAATTTGGTTTGAAATACCCTGACTCCTAAACTAGGAAGATCCTGTATCTTAGGAGGCAGTGTCTTCGCATAAATGGTGGACGAACAAATTAAGAGCGTACAGCGTAGATATTATTGCCAAAATGTGGACTAATGAGGAAGAAATATATAAGTTTATAATTATATATATATATATATTTACTGATAGTTTGTATATGTATAGTGTATGTATGTGTATGTAGAGTTTGAGTGTAGTGTACATGTATTTGTGTGTGGTGTCGTGTCATGAGCAAATGCAGTGTGAGTGCGTGTGAGCGAGAGGGGTGTGTGGTATGGTCTGAGTGATTAGCTGATCCAGGTAAGTAGACTTTCGGTTGTATCGTAGTCTTGCTCCTTTAGCCACTCCTCAATTTTCAGTTTAGCCCTATATGTGTTTAATGCAATTAAGTTTAGTTTTTGATTTATTTTTGTGTATAGGTGTGGGCTTAAAACGTAGTGCTGGCGTTTAGCGAAAGCGGTCTTGTGTGTTACTGTAAGAATTAGAGGCTTATTCTTGCGGCGTGTTGGGTCTGGTGGCGGGACCTTAGTGTGTGTTCTCAGTACGGATCGAAGCACAAATAGTTGCCTAACGGTGAGTACATTTGCATCTTTGTATAATTGTGTGGTGGGATACATAAAGTTCTTCTTTGACATCACCTTCAGAACAGCTCTTTGTGCCCGTTCCAACTTAAGAAACTTTGTCCGAGCAGCACCTCCCCACACTGTGATACAATAGGTGATAACGGACTGGCAGATAGCAGTATACACCATTCTAATCGTGATAAAATCAGCAGACGACTTAAGCAGCTTAAATACGTAAATCATTCTTCTGACTCTTGTACTAATAGTTTCCAGGTGCGAGTACCAGTTGAGTCCGCTATCAATAACCACACCCAAATATTTTAGTTGATCTACCTCACGAAGAGAGTAGCAAGAGCATGGTGTAGGGCTATTGCATGTGTGGGCGTTAATGGCAAAGTCTGTAGGGGGTTTAGAACAAGGGCGTGATTTGAATGGGATAAAGTAGGTCTTATCTAGGTTAAGAGTAAGAAGATTCAACTGCAACCAACTGATAACAGATTTGAGTGACGTTTCGGCAGAGATTCTCAGATCCTCCCAATCAGTTCCGTGAACAATAATTGCAGTGTCATCAGCATAGGTGAAAATTTTGGAGTTTGAGAGGGGTAAGCAGCATAGTTCGTTGATATAAACCTGGAAGAGGGTCGGGGCAAGAACACTCCCTTGCGGTACGCCGAAGGTGGTGGTTTCCTCCCTACTAACGTGTTCGCCGACTTTAACACACAATCTACGGTTAGTAAGATAGCTTGCAAAGAAGTCATGGGTTATACCACGAATGCCGATGCCCTCCAACTTCGATAGGAGTGTGGGAACAGAGACTGTGTCAAATGCCTTTTTTAAATCTAGGAATAGGCCTAGGCAGATCTGTTTTTCATCGAGCTTTCTCGCAACAAATTCAGTTAAGTTGAGAACTGCATCTTCTGCTGATACTCCTTTTTTGAAACCAAACTGATTTTGTGCGATTAGGTTATTTTTATCGAGGTACTGAGTAAGCCTTAAATTCACTAATTTTTCGAAAACTTTTGAAATAGAAGAGAGGACTGAGATAGGCCTATAATTGTTCATACAGTCTCTGTTCCCACCCTTGTAAATCGGATGCACAACAGCCTTTTTAAATACCTCCGGAAAAATTCCAGTGGCAATTGAACGATTGAAAATATGCGTAATTGGGGACACAAGGATGTGACGACATTCTTTTAGTAAATTTGTTGAGATGCCATCCCAACCGGTCGCAGAATCTCGACGGAGCTGTATTATGGCGTTACTTATTTCCGATTCATCAAATTCAAGAAGAACCAGCGAGTTAAGGGGAACATTTTTATGAGGCTGTGTGCACGGGTTGAGGGGCACCGGAAGACGCGAAAAGATGCTAGACGCGAGATCTTTGCCGACATTCGCGAAATACCTACACACACGATCAACAGCAGCCTGGGGATTAGGGTCAATTTTTAATAAGTTAGTAGAAGATGTAGGTGTTTTTTTGTAGTTTGTAAAGTCTTTTATTTTTTTCCAGAGTGTCTTAATGTTTGTTTTAGCCTTTTCTAATTCATTCTTTTCAAATTGGGTTTTTAGTTTACGCAATATATTGTTACAGTGGTTTCGGTAGCGATTGTAGGTGATTCTAAGGATGTCATCATCAGGGGACTTTCTAGTGTTCATGTGCAGTAAATCACGATGACGAATACACCGCATAAGACCGGGCGTTATCCATGGCTTAATATTCCTGACTTTTTTGGGAATTGTAGTCACATATGTATGTTTTTTTATTAAGCCTTGGATAACCCCGATCAGATCGTACGCAGCAACATTCGCATCGTCCATACTTAGGATATGAGAGAGGTTCGTAGCTTCAATCTCCTTAACCAGTTCAGCGTAGTCCACTCGAGAGATAGTTTTTTGAGGTTTTTTGGGCGATTTTGTATCCTCAATATGTAACAAGATAGGCATGTGATCCGTAATAAATGATTCCAAAATTAGTGTTGTTGCTGGTGTTTTCGATTTGAGAATAATATGATCGAGGCAGTTCGTTCCTCTCGTGGGTATGTTATGAGCCGGTAAAAGGCCATGCGACGCGCTTAATGTTAAGTAGTCAGTGGTACGATCGTCATTATTAGAGGGTTTGATGTCCACGTTGACGTCCCCCACTATGGCAAGAGTTTTAAATATTTTTAGTTGAGTGAGTACAGTATCCAAACTATTTAAAAAACATTGAAATTGTTCTTTTTTGTTAAATGAGGGCGAGCGGTATATGGCAACTATTGCTGTTTTATTATTAATTTTGCATATGAGACAGTTTGCGTTTGTGAAGTCTGGTTCTATAATAGAGCAGTCTAAGTTTTGTTTAGTAAAAATCACGATGCCGTCATTTTGATTTTGTGTATTCAACGTATAATGTGAGTTATATCCGTCCAATGTGGGAACATTCATAATCTTGTTCAACCAGCATTCTGTGAGAACTATGACGTCACAGTTAATTTTAATAAGAGACGAAAGAGTGGTAACGGCCCCGACTTACAAGTTGTAGGTCGCGGATTCAAACCCAGCCAGGCGCATTACTTTGTGCAACATATCTCATCACCACTGCTCTCAAATCGGTGAAGGAAAACATCGTGAGGAAACCGGCATGTCCTAGAACCAAAAATTCGAAGACATGTGTCATCCACCAACCCGCTCTGGGCCCGCGTGGTGGATTACGGCCCATTCCCTCTCCTAGAGAGGAGGCCTGAGTCCCAACAGTGGGAACATTATAAGGCCGACTATGCTATGCTATGCTAGGTAGATCTAATAGATGTATATTATTATGTATGTGTATAGTATTGGTAGATTGTGTACGACATTTAACACACACACACATTTAACATTTTTTTTTTTGCTGTAGGCAACACCTAGTAATAATAATAATACTTACGTGCTCAAAAGCTTCTGCTTAATTTTCCTCGCCTTCTTTTTGACAGCTTTGATTTTCTCCTTATCCTTCCTCTCCTGCTCGAGTCGTTCAGCTTCGTCTTGTATCTCCTTCTCCTCTTTAGTTGTCTGATCTTGGCTTTCTGAGGTTGTCTGTAAAGAGTAACAGAGAATATGTTAAATGAAACTTATTAAACCAGGCCGTGGATTGTGTTCCTACATTTTCGATCTCAGCTAAATGCTGGAGGCTCTTTTTTGAGGATCGGGAAATCATAAACTTAATCCTCTCAATCTGGGTGGAGCGAGAGGGAGTGTCAGAATTTTTCTGAGTGAAACCTACCCGTGCTCCTTCAGTTTTTCTTCTGCGGTCCAGGGCTGAAGTTAATCTTTCAAACAATCCCGCTACTTTAACAGGCATCGACCCTATTGGGTCAATATAACTGACAATTCTTTGAGGCGCGCGTGACGGATTTGATCTTCACCGGACGGCAAGCTACCCATTGCTTGCCGTGCGCAAGCCAGCACCTACCGATGACCGGGAATCACTCTACAACTCTCGACACCTGGGGCGTCTCCTGCACTGCTGCTAGAGATCTACTTCTGCACTCCTGCTACTAAATAAAGTCTTGATGGTATGTTACTCACTGCTTGTCGAGGTCCTGTAGCCTTCTCCCTAATAGCTTGTAAATGCGATTCAAGTCGTTGTTGGCTTGCATCTTGTTTATCCCTGATTCTTGATCGTAACGCATCGGCTTCTAGCTCCGCGGCCGCTGCGAGCGCTGATAGACGGGACTTCACACCTTCCGCCTGTTGAGATAAAGCATATTTTTAGTTTGGAATTGGTCTTTTGAGGAAAGAAGCACACAGTTCTGAGTGGATCTCTCCAGTCAGTGCAAGCATTTGTCAGTATTCGTGTAGCTCAACTCAGAACTACTAAGGAGATCAACGACTTGACGAACAATACCAAAAAAAGGACATTTTGGGAGGCCACAAAAAGTACTCAAAACTGTCAGACATTATGTTAAATAAGTAAACAAAAAAATAGTAATCCATATAGTCCCCATATTAAAGAAAACCTTATACAAAATTTCACGCTGTAGTTTCGGCTGTGCCTTGATATGTCAGTCAATGAATTATAAATAGATAATATAGTTCGTTCGTTTTACGTAAATAAATACACTACACAAACTAATCTATATTTAGTTTTATTTAAATAGATAATATAGATTAGTTCTATCAATATTTACGAAGACACAGTAAAGTAGATGGCGATACGAGTTAGACTGATAAAAAAAACTTTTTACAAAAAAAATATAACAGACTTCATTAAAAAAAACATTAAAAGGAGCAAAATAACTTTAATTTCGGAAGTCGATGTTTCTCGGTATTATTTGTATCTGACCGAAATTAAAGTTATTTTGATCCTTTTAATGTTTTTTTTAGTGAAGTCGGTTATCTTTTTTTTGTAAAAAGTTTTTTATTTCACACTTTTTAGTTGGGATATGCTTATAAACAGAGTGCCTATTTCTCATGACAATTCCAATTAATCCAAACACTACTAGGTTACATTGTTTTATTATGAAGTTCCTGTGTCTACCTTCCACCTTCCGGCTTCATCATCAGATCAGTTCGATAGTACCTTATAGCTAAAGTGCATTTCATGAGAATTCTGATAACCCCAAATACGGCTAGGTTACATTGATTAATGACGGAGTTCCAGTGTCTACCTTCTGGCTCATCATCATCATCAGATCAATTTGATGATACCATTTTCAACGGAACTATTCAGAACCATTAATTTATTTGTACTATCATAGTCGCTTAACTATCTTCATTGTGATATCTATGCGAGTATGAAGTTCCGTTGACCATTTCTTATCTTCTTCATCAGTTCCACTTCATCAAATGTTACTTTTTGACTGTAAATGCTTAAGTTCTCGATGAAAATACCAAAATCACTATGCAGTTGCCTATAATATTTGAGGAGTTCCCTCGATATCACCAAGATTCCATCATCAGATCCTGACTTGGTGACTATGGGACCATTTGGGAAGTATACCCTTTCTAACAAAAAAATAATTTTTCAAATCGGTTGGCAAGCGACGAAGTTATGCGCGAACAAACATAAAAAAAAAATACAAACATCCGAATTGAGAACCTCCCCCTTTTTTAGAAGTCGGTTAAAAAACGGATAAAAAGTTTTGAAAAGTTCTCGTGGGGCCTGGGACACAGAGTCAGCTAGTATATAATTATGTATATAAACAATCAAGCCCAACCAATACTTTTATCTATACAGGAAAAATACATCAGAAAAAAAACCTTATCTCTATCGTGCGTCACGTTTTACAGAAAAAAAAAACCGGGCAAGTGCGAGTCGGACTCGCGCACAGAGGGTTTCGTACAAACTTACCTATGAAAACAGTTCAATTCCCGAATTGAGTTTTTTCAGAAAAAGATTTTTCAGAATCACAAAAAAAGTTATTTTTGTGACGTAACTACAAATTAATAGTTTTTGAGATTTTTCTTACTTGTACTATGAGACCATGCTTCATGCCAAATTTCAGGATTCTAGGTCAATGGGAAGTACCCTATGAATTTTGATTGCCTTGAGAATGTCGAAATATACGTTTTTTGCAACATGAACGGCCGTATCTTTTTTTTCGTTAACTTAGAAGTTGTTTTTTTTCACAGATTCAAGAGATCTTTCTCAGATCTGTGGTATCTGAGTACATGGTTTTAATTTCAACTCGATACTTCCACGCGTTCCCGAGATAAAGGGTCTTGACAGACATACGGACAACAAAGTGATCCTATAAGGGTTTTTTTTTTTTTTTATTGGGTGGGAAAATCATCCTAATGACATCCCCGCTCTTGGGTTCCGCTTTTTTTCCTTTTGAAGTACGGAACCCTAAAAAAGAATTAGGTGTAAAAATATTGCTAAGCACTTTATTAAATGAGATAAAAGCAAAGATATGGATGACTGATTACTTATATCTAAGCTTAATAATTAAGCCAAAATACCTTCATAAATTACATTATTAATCACAACACTCAGTCTACTGGAGTGTGTGTTATTAATTGGAGTAACAGTTCATTGTGGCTTGAATTATTAAAAAAAAAAAATAACTAGGTGTGTCCGCTCATTAAACAATGGATAATCTTTTGTATATCTTTGTGATTGTTTTTTGTGGTGAGTATAAATACACATTACACTACAATTCCTCTAGGATGGTTTTTTTTTAGATGGGAAAATCATCTAATGACAAATCGCGCTCTTGTGCGGAGCGGGAGATTGTGTCAGACTTTTACTGACTAAAAACCCACTCTTGTTCTTTCTTTGCCTTCATCCCGGGAGGGGGGCATACTGGACCTATTTGGCGCAGCCGTGAGACACGCATTATGTCAGTTTTTTTTTTTCTTAGTTGTCTTAATTTTTGTCTGTACAGTGTGTGTATCCATGCGTGCCAAATAAAATATTTTTCTTTCTTTCTTTCTTTCTTTCAAAGCCCGGGGGGGCTTCGCTTTCACACTATGGTTCTAGTGACAGCTGTTGGATTCATACAATGTAGCTACCTATCCTGTTCTCTCATCTTAAAGATGCATATTTTCGTCCTGCTGTCATCCTATCTATACTATGTAAAAATGACCCTAGTGTTTATAAAAAAGTGACATTTCATTCATCTTCTATCATATAAAAGCGAAATACCACTCACTGATTAAAAACAAAATCTCAGAAACTATAACACCTACAAATTTAAAATTTGGCGGGCAGGTTCCTTATAGGGTGTAGACATGCGCTAAGAATTTCGGATTTTCCGAAATTCACCCCCTAAAAGGATGAAACGGGGGTTGGCAGAAGCTAGTCTATATATATAATAAATTTGTAGAAGTTTTTAGTTGTGCGCGCATCACGTAAAATGTACGAAATCGATAACTTTTATACATTAAAATTATGTGCAACTTGATATATTACTTAGGCTTTGTTTCATCGAAATCGGTTGACTATATCAAAAGATATACTACATTCATGACTGTTAGGCGATACGAAGTTTGCCGGGTCAGCTAGTTGACAATATTTCATGGAGAATAAAACTCTCAAATATAAATTTAAAAAAACTTACGAAAACTTCAATAATATGGTGGACAACACTGAATTCTTCATCTGTGTTGCAAGACATTCATAAATAAATATATTTCCCTTTACAGTAACAAACATACAGTCTTTATATGCTGAAGGGCCAAACAGAATACTAGATGGATTAAATGCAACTGAAAACCAGTTCCCATATATGGTAACTATAATGTTATTTATACCTACTTGAGCATTCTTAAAAGGAGGGGAAGATTAAAAGAACGATGGATATTCAAACGGCTGAACGAATTTGTATGTAATTTAGACATCCCACTCAAACGTACAGCTAAGCAGTGGAATTACATTTTGAAAACACATTTACTGTACGTACAGCTAAGCAGTGGAATTACATTTTGGTAACACATTTATTGTACGTACAGCTAAGCAGTGGGATTACATTTTGGAAACACATTAAAATTTATTATACGTACAGCTAAGCAGTGGAATGCAGTGATGCCTTACAACTTAAGAGTCTAGGGGGAACATTTAAGTGAGCGTGCTCCAACGGAGACCACATCATTGTTTACCATCAGGTGAGATAGTAGTCAAACGCGAGCCTATCAATAAAAAAAAAAACACATTGACTACTTCTTATCTCAGGAGTACATTTTTTTTACATTATATAAACTAGTGCTTCACCGCTGCAGGCAAATTTTTCCAGTCCTTCGATGTACGCGGTATAAACGACAAAGCGAAACACTTAGTCCGGACCGCAGCCCCCCTAGCCAAGTTACGATCGTTTCGTTTGCGTCGAACGCCTCGAGTAGGCCACGCCTCCGATTCCTTTGTTCTGACGTCATCTCAACGCTCAGTCACGTGGTCAGAACAAAGGAATCGGAGGCGTGGCATACTCGAGGCATTCGACGCAAACGAAACGATCGTAACTTGGCTAGGGGGGGCAGAGGTGTTAACAATGTAAGAGTGGTGTGGTTTTTCATTCCTTTGGGATAATTTTCCACCTTCACGTCACGACGGCTAGAGTCAAATAATAATTATTGATATCTTTATTCTTTCAGGTTTCGTTGCAACGATTAAGTGGAATAAATAATGCTACTAGAGGACACAAATGCGGGGGAGTGCTAGTAACGCTACAGCATGCGTTGACAGCTGCTTATTGTACCCTAGAACTTAGAAATGGACAAATGTAAGTATCGTCAATTTTACTCAATATTACAATAAGTTCCCTTCAAAATGGTCGAGCTGAGTGGGGCTGATGCACGCGTCATGCTCGTGAACGGGCGCCGTCAGTTGAGACTGGTGATCTCTTAGCTGGTGCCAGTGGTTTATTTCAATCTCTATTGTTTTGTAGCGACATCTATGACGTCACTTAAGAACTAATCCTGCATCGCGCAATTAAAGTTCTCCGCGCGATTTGAACATATAGAACAGCCCGAAATCATCTATCGGGCAGTTGCCCACCAGACATAACACCCGTCTGGTCGGAAGATCCCCCCTTTTCAACGGAGGTTTACGGGACTTTACTCTCTGTTCCACATACCTCCAAAGGTTAAATAAAATTCGAACTTCATAGCTTAAATCTGTTTTGCAGGTTACCAATCAACCGAGACGAATACAGAGTGTTCGCTGGTTCAGTGTTTCTTACCAATGATACCTCCGTTACTCGTGTTCGACGTATAGCTAACACTACCGCATACCCGCAGTATAATTCGACGAATAATTATTATGTTAATAATATTGCTGTTATAATTGTAAGTAATAATATATTTATTTTATAAAGGGTAGGGCCTTATATGAAACACATTACATATTATGCAACTGAAGTGGCACCGATGACTGTACGAAAATCGGTTATCCATGGTTATAGGCAAATGGGCAAATTTCCCACGACCACCTTTCTCCACATCAGTCATGAGAAAAGTTTTGAACGATTTTGCTAAGATGGCCCATTTAACGGTGATTAGCAAACTGCGTAGGAAATATTACACAAGCGTGCTATCTTTCGTTAATTATCAAGTCTGATGGCATGGTAATGCTACTTCGTAAGCACTAACTTACGTAAGGGGGTTCAAACCCACCCAGACGACTTTGTGTAATTTATTTCATCACCACGGCACTCAAATCGGTGAAGGAAAATATAGTTAGGAAACCAGCATGTCTTAGAACCAATAAATTCGATGATATGTGACATCCACCAATCCGCACTGTGCCCGCGTAGTGGATTATCGCCCATTTCCTCTTCTGGAAAGGAGGCCTAAGTTCCAACAGTAGGAATATTACAAGGCAGATTATTATAATATTATATTATATATGCTTACGTATAAAAATAAACAGGATAGCACTCAATTGCTACTAAGGGTAACCAATAATAACTTCTTTAAAATAATATATTTCAGCTTCAAACGCCATTTTTAAGCAACACAGTGGCACCGTTGGCTGTTAGAGACATTGGCAACGTAGAAATGTTACAATGCAACATTACCGGCTGGGGCGTAAGTTTATTTATCAAATTATATTTTAATATCGTTATAGATGCATCTAAGGCGAAGTTATAATTTATAATTAAGACATTACATCACATTATGTTTTATAAATAACCAGCTGACCCGACAAACTTCATACCGCTTAATAGTCAATGAATGTATTGACCAAATGACTCAATGATTGAGACCATGCATTTGACAGTTGCTGTTATTTTTCGATGAATTTGGATATCTTTCGTTTTTTTTTTTTTTCGATATTTATATAGATATTCTGCTTGCTATACGCGGCGGATTCGAATCCAACAAAGCACACAAAGGCCCACATCGCGTCTGTCTGTCTTTTTGTTTGCGGTAAACTCAAAAAATGCTGATTATAAATAAAATATAAATTCAAGAGCTATAAAATTGGATAACAATATTATACTTTTTTAATTCAGTCACAATGGATGAAATATAAAATAGCTCTCTTTACACTTTATTGTACTGATCGGTTGTCGATAAAAATAATAATGTCCCATATGCTTAATCGTCAGTTTTACAATCCATTTTTTACCGTCAAACATATTTATAGAACTACTAGCTTTGGCCCGCGGCTTCGCTCCCGTCTATATTCTACTACTCTACCCTACTCTACCCTACTCTACCCTACTCTACTCTACCCTACTCTACCCTACTCTACGGGATAAAAAGTATCCTATGTCCGTCTCCTGGTTCTAAGCTACCTCCCCACCAATTTTCTTGAGTTATAAATAGTGTAACTAACACGACTTTCTTTTATATATATAGATTTACACCTTCTTATTGTTAATATCTTATGGTTTGTTCCACAGTCAAACAGTGCACGGTTGCTGTACGGACGAATGCAGACTACAAGTGAGGCTTTATGCACTTCATTTCACGGTTCATCCCTACCAAACATGTTATGCGGGATATATGAATACAATACCAGCCCCGGTAGTAGTACCCCACCATTCGCCGGATGCCCGGTAAGAACTTATTGAAAAAATTCAAAGATAAGAATAGATTAAAATTTATTTTATTTCGGACACAAAAAGATCCATACAGTGTCAGTAACTTAATTATCTAGTGTTAGTACAATAGCTCTACAGTTATTGGATGTTTTTGCGACTATCTCTCACTGTCCTGAGCATGAAACCCATCAGTACGACTTTGCGCAAACATGTCCGACGCACTGCATTAGCGGGGCAGTCCCAACAACATCCTGAAGGCATTATTATATTGGACACGCAAAACATCTAGCGATCTTTTGGTGTAATTGACACATAGATTACCCGTGTACAGACACTGGCAGTAGAGTTATGAGTATACATGTGGATGGGTGGAGAGGGAGAGGGAGGCCAAAGAAAAGATGGATGGATTGTGTGAACAGTGATATGAAAGAAAAGGAAGTTAGTGATAGTATGACTTTTGACAGGATAGAATGGAAGAAAAAAACGTGTTGCGCCGACCCCAAATAAGATGGGACAAGGGCAGGAAGATGATGACACTCTGGCAGTAGGGAGTGATTTTAACTTGATCCGTATACCGAGTAAATCTACGGTAAATTAACATGTTAAAGAAAGAAAGAAAAAATGTTTATTCGTGCCTCACACAATCGTATATACTAAAATTATACAATAAAAAAAAGAAAGGTATATTCAGTGCGAAACTAACTCAGCATATGCTGCGTTCTTTAAAACGATAAATAACGCACCGCTGGTATTCTGTTACGGCCCGCTGTGATGCCACGAACACACTTACACCGGACGGCTAGTGCCCTGCGCTCCCTTTTAATGTGTACATCGTCTATTATGTCGTCGAAGCCAATGAAAGTTATTATTATTTTTGGTAGTAGTTTTTTTTTTAATTTATTTTTATTTTATTTCTAGGGTGACGAAGGCGGTCCGTTAGTCTGCCAAAATGCCCTTGTGGGTCTTATTATCGACACCAGGGGCTGCACAAGTATCCCTTCGTTTCCGCCTCATTGGTATATCCGTGTCTCCAGGTACAATGCATGGATAAATAACATTACCGCCTTACCTATACCTCAACCTTCACCGACGACTTTACCACCTTACACGTTACCGCCGAACACGTTACCACCGAACACGTTACCGCCGAACACGTTACCACCGAACACGCTACCACCGAACACGTTACCACCGGGTACTGTGACCACCCCTACTCCTGGAGCAGCATCAACGTTCCAACCTGGACTGGCTTTCTTAGCAGTGATCGCTATTGTTCAAATAATAACCGCCACTATCATGAATTAAGAATGTTGTAGAACGAACAGAGATTGTAAACTCATATGTATAACTTTATTCTTATTTTATTAAATATTTCAGAAGTATAACGAAGACGTTTCATTTGATATAATTGACAATATTTATTTATTGTTTGTTACTGGTTTATGTTTGTGGCACATACTAGAAATTATATTTATAACTAGATGACCCGACAGACATTGTCCTGTCTTAGTTATTCAAAGAACTGTCAAACGCGTGAACTGTCCAACGCGCGTACTGTCAAACAAGCGAAATGTCAAACGCACGAACTGTCAAACGCACGAACTGTCAAACGCACGAACTGTCAAACGCACGAACTGTCAAACGAGCAAACTGTCAACCAAGCAAACTATCAAACGCACGAACTGTCAAACGCGCAAAGATTAAATAATCGTTGTAGTTTTCGTAGTTGTCTAATTTTCTACGAAACTTTCTTATTTTTTTCCTTCATAAGAACCTTATAAACTAGCGGTCCCAGCAGACGTTGTCCTTTCCAAAAGCTAAACGTCAGAAAACAAAATTGAGAACCCAATTGCAGTGCCACAGTGAATTGGACTAGGTAGGTCCAATTCTATTTTCAAACCATCTAGCGACTTACTTAAATATACACTCAAAATTTCATCCAAAACAGTCAAGCCCTTTAGGAATTAAATGTCAAACGCAAATACGAAGAGTGATATAATTATAAAGATTATGACCATAGTAGATGTTACCTAAATTATTTTAGTAGAGGTAAAAAAAACGATTGACAAGCATGGAATAGTGGGCTGCGGGATAGCTCTAAACCACGGCAAGAAAAAAACACAAAGAGCAATTAAAGTAACACCCACCCGGTTTTAAGACAGTAAAAATCTGGCACTCCCTCTCACTCCATCCAGAGCAGGAGAAGTAATGTGATGTTAACCACCGAAAAAAAATGTTCTAAACCAGTGATTCTCAAAGTTGCCTACCTGGACCCCCAGGGGTCCGAACAACGTAAACATAATAGTATCCTCTTTAAATGTTTGCATTGAATATCTGAGCTTCAGGAATACATCTTCAAGAAAATCACACCGATATTATAAAAGAGAAAGTTCGTATGTGTGTGTGTTTGTTACTCCTTCACACTCAAACGGTGAAACAGATTTGGATAAAATTTGGAACATAGGATTATTATCTCAGGCATTTTTATTAGGGTTCCGTACCCAAAGGGTAAAACGAGACCGTTACTAAGACTCCGCTATCTGTCCGTCCTCGCCTCCTCTCGTCCTTCGCTCGTCCTAGTCGTCCGTTGTCTGTCTGTCTATCCGTCTGTCACCAGGCTGTATCTCATGAAATTTTCACAGATGATATAATTCTGTTGCCGCTATAACAACAAATACTAAAAATCAGAATAAAATTAATATTAAAGGGGGCTCTGATACAACAAACGTGATTTTTTTTCCGTTTTTGCTACGGATGGTACAGAACCCTTCGTGCGTGAGTCCGACTCGCACTTGGCCGGTTGGCTTGGTTGATCGAGACGCGACACCAGGTCGCTAAACGTTACGATAGAATAGAATAGGATAACGATTTCAACAAAACAAGTTTTGTAACGAATTGTCATGCTCGCGTGGAAAGCCCACCTATTCGGCGACGACACGTGAAGTTCGGCCGCCGGCAACAGAGCTAACTAGTGACGTACAGTACGTGTTCAACAGTGAACAGGCAAGACTTATACCCACCAGCAAGAGCATTACAGCGTCAGCATCAAGAGACATACATTCGTTCCTCATGCCGGCAACACCGGAACACCGTCAGCGCTAGGAGGTGACCTACTGCCCCCTTAGCCACGCCTCCAATTCCTTTGTTCTGACCACGTGACTGAGCGTTGAGATGACGTCAGAACAAAGGAATCGGAGGTGTGGCCTACTCGAGGCGTTCGATGCAAACGAAACGATCGTAAATTGACTAGGGGGGCAGAGGTAGAATAGAATAAACTTTATTGTACAACAAAAAAGTAACACAACTCACAGATCTTCGCGTCATCCGGCTCGAAGAACCAAAATGTTCGTACTAGGCTCAATTGTTTGAAGCTTAGCCACACTGTACGCATTTGGAATAAAAGCCGTACTAAGCTGTAAGAACACACTTTAAACATATTCCCCACTCTAAACTTAGGCGTTACGAAATATACCGGAAAAAATACGCAAAACGTATTCGCCGTCGGACCTGTTAAGATATTTCGGTCGTACTGTACCGCTTGTGACCCTTACCTTTTCTCTAGCCGCATCATCTCTCTCCTGCTTCTTCAACTCCTTCAATTCTTCCACCCTGGCGTCTCTCTCCTTTCTCTTCTCGAGTAGATTCTCCACGTGTAACTTTCTAGCTGCTTCTAGAGCTTGCCTGCGGGCGCCCACGGCTGCTTCACGAGCTGCTTTTTGTTCCTAGAGAGAAAAAATTCAATATTTTAGCTTACATTGAGGATTCTGAGGAGCTCATGGGTAAGTAGTGGACGCCGGCGTTCATTCTCTCATTATCTTCCTATTGTGTCTCTAATTAAGGTATTCGAAAGGTTAATAGTATAATAATATATACGGATAAACAGGACCCTATTACTAAGACTCCGCTGTCCTTCTGTCTGTCTGTTTATCTATCTGTCGCCAGGTATATCTCATGAACCCTGATAGACAGTTAAAATTTTCACAGATGTTTTTTTGCTGTCGCGATGACAACAAATACTAAAAAAAAATAGAATAAAATAAATATTTAAGTGATTTTTTTGCCGTTTTTTCCCTAAACGCTTGTATCGGTGGGATATCCACCATGTACCGATGCCGCAGCACCATCTGTCTAGTGGAATTAGTATGCTTACCAGTTTGGAAAGACGATCGCGTCTCATCTGTCGCAATCGGGTGGTGTGCGATCGACATTGGTCCAAAAACTCATGACGACGGTTTTCAGCTTCCAACTGTTTGATGAAAGCGATTTCTCGGAGTTTTTCCTCTTCATCGTGAGCTTTGCGGACGATATCCTGTGGAGAGAATAATAAAAAAAAAATGTTATCACATAGGCGAAAGTTATGTGTTTGTTATCCCGTAACGCTTAAACAGCTGAAAGGATTTCGATAAAATTTGATACACAGGTAGGCTATGTCCTAAAATAGCACATACTTTTTATCCCGGACAGCACATACTTTTTCACTCCGACACGGACAGGTTAGAGAAGATATGCTTCTCTAACCTGTCCGTGTCGGAGTGACCTACAATTCAGAGCTCGCTTCGCTCTTCGCCATCTAAGAATATTTAGTTGGCGATGTAAAAAAGACGAATTGGTTTATTATATATCTCATTTTCCCATTGATTAGTTATAAAATGATTAGTTATATCACGTGGCCAATAAAGGAATGTGTGGCTTGACTTATAATTCTCATTTTCGACTTTCAAGCCGTTAGCAGAAGCTAGAAAAAGTCCTACTAATACTGAAAGTCTCTGGATCTGGTCACTTACAATAAAAAAAAGAAAAAACAAATATAGAATTCGAAAATAAAACTCTTTGCGAGCATATTACTTTTTAATTTGCATAACTGTCATTTGTTTTTTTTAATTGTGGCGTCCTGTCGAATATTGTGTGTCGCATTCAAAATGAATTTAACTTGTGAACATTTTCGTTTAATGATTTTTTACAATTTTCGTTGTGGCTTAAGTCAACAAGAGAGTTGCCAGAGACTTGCCATTCTTCTCCATAGAGATCTACGCTTTGGAATGTGCAATTAGCATCATTTATTTTTATTTTTCTGACTGACTGACTTCTTGACATTTCAAAAGTGCCTGTAAATGGTTTATTTGAAATAAGTGCTTTTTGATTTTGACTTCAATTGGCATTTGCAGCTGTGTGTATTCGTAGTTTGGAGAATTTAGACGTGGACGAGATCATTTATCTCTACGACGAGGTACGTGAAGGTCGGCCGGCGACTGCGGTTACAGACTCCAATATTGACACCATACGACAACTTATTGAAAATGACAAAAAAATTACTTGCCAGCAAATATGTGCTTTTTGTTAGGCATTGGAATCAGCCAAGTGCAAAACATTTTACATGTGCCTCTGAAGGTTCGGAAGCTTTACAGTCGAAGGATACCACATGACTTAACAGAGGACCAAAAACGACTGCGTCTCCAATGGTACCGTAAAATGATAAAAAAGTTTAATGGAGGACAGTCATTGGCTGTCTATAATATCATGACAAGTGACGAAACCAGGGTGTACTGCTTTGAACCCGAAAGAAAAAGCCATTCGGCAGAGTGGGTCTTTCCTTTTGAAGATTTGCTGACGAAAGTTCAGAAAAGTCGAAGTGTTGGTAAAAAATGGTTGCTTCTTTTTTCGGTAAATCAGGACATTACACTACAGTATCGCTTGAAGATTAAAGGACAGTGACTGCAGATTGGTACGTCAACACTTACTTGCCCAGAGTCTTACAAAAAAAGTCGCAAAAAGCGTCCTCGAAGCAATGTACTTCTCTACTACGACAACGCATTCCGCTAAGGTAACAGGCAGGCGCAGGGTAAGCCTATTTGAAGGCTTCAAATGTGGAACTGATGACGCACAAACTTAGAGGCACACGTTTTACGAGTCCTGAATCGGCGGTGAATACATTCCATAAAGTCATTGATGAGGTCCCTAAAGAAGACTGTTCCAACTGCTTTATACTGTGGTTTCAGCGAATGCAAAAATACATTAATTGCGAGGGAATATACTTTGAAAAACGTAGTATCGTTCTAGATAGCTGAGTGTCGTACCTTGAGGTGTTGATCTCTGTTTTCTGCAGCCTTCTGGAGTCGCCTCTCCATTCGAAGACGCTTCTCCTCAATCAACTCATTCTTAGCAACCTGAAGAAGTATATAACAACACCAATTAGAGTACAGATCTTTAAAAAGTATATCGACTTGGCTCGCAAGTTTGTCGACATGTGGGATGTGGACTCGAGGATCATTGTACCGATAGTCGTGCCAGGCAATGGCTTAATAGCCAAGGGTCTTGACCAACATCTTAGGAGGCTCTCGTTAGGCGACTGGATCAAGGGATTGATTCAGAAAGCGGTGCTCCTGGACACAGCTCGTATAATAATATAACGGCACCTGGAATCGGCATCATTGCCGATGATGTTCTTGGCACGTTTACATTCTTCTCCTAGAAACCATATTACCTTGACCTCCTCGACTCTAGCTAAGAGCTGGTGTATCTTCCTGGCGCGTTCGGTCTGGTACTCGATGCGCTGCCGCTCGGCGCGCGCCTGCTTGAGCTGAAGCGTATTACCTTGACCTCCTCGACTCTAGCTAAGAGCTGGTGTATCTTCCTGGCGCGTTCGGTCTGGTACTCGATGCGCTGCCGCTCGGCGCGCGCCTGCTTGAGCTGAAGCGTATTACCTTGACCTCCTCGACTCTAGCTAAGAGCTGGTGTATCTTCCTGGCGCGTTCGGTCTGGTACTCGATGCGCTGCCGCTCGGCGCGCGCCTGCTTGAGCTGAAGCGTATTACCTTGACCTCCTCGACTCTAGCTAAGAGCTGGTGTATCTTCCTGGCGCGTTCGGTCTGGTACTCGATGCGCTGCCGCTCGGCGCGCGCCTGCTTGAGCTGAAGCGTATTACCTTGACCTCCTCGACTCTAGCTAAGAGCTGGTGTATCTTCCTGGCGCGTTCGGTCTGGTACTCGATGCGCTGCCGCTCGGCGCGCGCCTGCTTGAGCTGAAGGCGTCGCAAAGCGTCCTGGAGGCTGCCGCGACGTTTTATGCCTTGCGAGAGCTTGGCATGCAGTTGTTGGGCACGACCTAAAGAGAGGATAGTTGATTGGAGTTTTGTTTATTGATATACCTTTAGTAAGCCCTAGAAATGAATTATTCTTGGATATCCTTAGACAGCAGCGACACAGAATAGTACCAGTACAGAAATTTCACTTTTCGAAAGAAAACATGCGAATATAAACCTACTAACAGCGCTGCTAATGTTCATAATACATTGCACGGCACGGACGTGACCTTCTGTATATTTGCCTACAAGTCTCTGTCGCGCTTGTAACAAATCAAAATGCACCTTAAGTCAACACTCTGAGAATCTCTTTTATTATGCCGGCTATGCGCCTTTGAACAGGCTACTTTTGCTTTAGGGTTAGGAGTTGTGTGTTTTTGAAAAAAGTGAAATAGTTAGGTACTTACGTTTTATTACATAAAATAAAATCAGATTTTCTAAAACTTATATGGTACCTAATTGATTTCTACTTATTTACTTATATCCATACTTTAAAACGTATTTTTAAAAAGTCATCTCATATAAGAATCAAGAGATTGTTTACATTCAGTTAGGTATCTGAACAAATGAAATAATATTTAAATGAAGTGTATATAACTGTCGGTTTTGTATGTGCTTTAACTTTGCGTTCATATGTTATTTTTAAAAGATCATTTAAGACGTTATTATACATAATAATTAATATTTTGTAAGATATAATTCCAGTATTATGTTGACCTTGCATTAGTAAGGTAGTCAGTAGTACTGGGAGGTCTAAATATATTGAATGATTTATAAGGTCATTTACTCGTTTACCTGAAAAATGACGCAAATACTTGAAATAATAACTAGATAGAATATTCGATAAAGAATCCCAGAATAATTTTTGTCAAGCGGCAAATCCAACACGCGTGACACTCTACCGAATTTAGCCTTGCAAGAAAGGCCACGCTGCAAAGGCACATTTCTATACCTACAGTGTGGAGTGCGCCAGGCCTTGCAGTAATTAAATAATAAGCTGAATTGATAAGGTCCGGTGTTGAGTTATAATAATCAAACAGATCAGTCTATGAAAGTTTTTATCTATTTCTACCACATTACCTCATTTAATGTAGTACAAATAAACAATACAAAAAAACTTTTTACAAAAAAAGAAAACCGACTTCACTAAAAAAAATACTAAAAGTATCAAAATAACTTTAATTTCGGAAGTCGGTGTTTCTCGGTAAGTATTGTTTGTTTTTTATTGAACACCGACTTCCGAAATTAAAGTTATTTTGATACTTTTAGTATTTTTTTTAGTGAAGTCGGTTTTCTTTTTTTGTAAAAAGTTTTTTATTTCACACTTTTTAGTTGCGATACACTTATAAACAGAGTGCCTATTTCTCATGAAAATTCCAATTAACCCAAACACTAACACCGTAACGCTTTTTTTTCCGGTTGGGAAAATCATCTTATGACATCCCCCGCTCTTGGGCGGGGCGGGAGATAGTGTCAGACTTTTACTGACTAAAAACCCACTCCTGTTCCTTCGTTGCCTTTCCTACCAGGGCCGAGTCTTCCTTTCAGAATCAGACCCTTGGCTTCAGTAGGCTTCGACCCTGCTGGGCCCCTACAGTTGCTGACATCTTGAGGCGCGCGTGGAACAATACGCGCCGTCGACGACTTGGGCTCGGTCCCGACGGTTACCGGACGGCGAGCCACCCATTACTCGCCGTCCGCAAGCCCGCGCCTACGGTGGCCGGTAATCGGGATCGGCCGCCTCCTTTGCTAGCATTAGTGCTTTACAGGAGGCGACCGCCTGCCACTCCACCTCGCTCCGGACCATGGCCTATACCAAGGCCCGGCGCGAGAGATCGCCGCCGCCGATTGCCCCCACGAGGACACGGCGATGCTCTTCCCAAGCGGGACACACCTCTACTGTGTGCTCCACCGTGTCCTCCGGGCAGTCTACGCAATGGTGACAACCGGGCGTTTCTTCCGCACGAATCCGGTGCAGGAACCTCCCGAACTTACCAAGTCCGGTAAGGACCTGCGTTATGCGGAAGGTAAGGACGCCGTGTTGCCTTTCCAGCCACTCCTCAAAGAGAGGACTTACCGCCATTATTATGGCGTACCCTACCCTACCCTAACGCTAGGTTACATTGTTTTATTATGAAGTTCCTGTGTCTACCTTCCACCTTCCGGCTCCATCATCAGATCAGTTCGATAGTATTTTATAGCCAAAGTACATCTCATGACAATTCTAATAAGTCCAACCACGGCTAGGATACATTAATTAATTACAGAGTTCCTGTGCCTACCTTCCGGCTCCATCATCAGATCTGTTCGATAGTATCTTATAGCCAAAGTGCACCTCATGAAAATTCTAATAAGTCCAAACACGGCTAGGTTACATTGATTAATTACGGAGTTCCAGTGCCTACCTTCCGGCTCCATCATCATCATCAGACCACTTCAATGCATAACTATTTAGAACCATTCATTTATTTGTATTATCATAGTCGCTTAACTATCTTCATTGGGATATCTATGTGAGTATGAAGTTCCGTTGACCATTTCTGGTCTTCTTCATCAGTTCCATTTCATCAAATGTTACTTTTTGACTGTAAATGCTTTAGTTCTTGATGAAAATAGCAAAATCACTACATGGTTGCCTATAATCTTTGAGGAGTTCCCTCAAATTCGCCAAGATTTCATCATCAGATCCTGACTTGGTGACTATGGGACCATTTGGGAAGTATACTCTTTCCAACAAAAAAATAATTTTTCAAATCGGTTGGCAAGCGACGAAGTTATGCGCGAACAAACATAAAAAAAAAAATACAAACATCCGAATTGAGAACCTCCTCCTTTTTTAGAAGTCGGTTAAAAATAGAGTGCAAACGCATTGATCGAAAGTGAGGTTCGAAACGGGTAAAAAAACGTGAATCGTTGTAGCGCATCAGGGATGTTTGCAGAAATGCGTGTTTATTGTTTTATGCACAAATGCGTAAAAGATGTCCATTCCTGGTGCGCAGCGTGCAAGCCAGTCCCAGCGGCAACCTGGGCATGATTTCTGACAGGCTGCACTGCTATGTAGTAAGTTGTTGCTCCAGTATCTAAGCTGGAGTGCTGAAGCAATGTTTTTTTTTTATTATGTCTGATAATGTTATTTTTGGTGTTGTATTTACGTCAGTTACCTATTTGTGAGGTTTATTTATTGTTACTAACAGTCCCATAGTTACTCGAAATAAAGAATATGACTGTGCCTTGTTGCATTAAGTCCGCTTATGTACCACTACTGTACAAGAAATTCAAATAAATAATAAGTATTATTATTAACTTAATATCACGCATGCATTAACAATTACCCCCTGGATGCGAATTGCAGTGGCCAATCTGGAAATCTCTTAACCAGGTTGGCCGCTGTAAAAACAATTTGGCAAAATGGGGCTTCCTCGACCCATCTCTAACACAATGCCAGTGTGGAGCCGCTGCACAGGACATGCATCATTTACTATGCTGTCCATCCTGCACAACCACCTGCAGTTTTCAGGATCTATACGAGGTCAATAACAGAGCCGTAGAGGTTGCCAAATACTGGTCAGAAAAAAATTAGTTAAGAGTATATCGACACGAAAAGAAGAAGAAGATTAACAATTTACCTGGATCTCTAGCCACCAACGCTTCCAAAGCGCCCAGTGTATCCACTCTTTCTGCCCAAGACATCCCAGCTAGGGCAGTCTCGTACTGGTCTTCAAGACTCGCAGCTAAGGAGAGGTTCTCAGTTAATTGGCAAGAGGCGCCCGCTGATGTGTCTTCGCAGAGGATTTCAGCGTCAGTCTGCGAAATGAAAGTGACGTAGACAAAATAAAATCAGAATAGAAGCTCTAGCACAAACGCGCGACGTAACCGTAACATGAATTTCAATCGGTCCTGTAGTGGAAGTCTTTCGGCTGAAATTTTGATGATAAATGATACAGGTGGAGCGGATCACTAATTTATATATACACCACATAGAATAAGCTTAGGACTGCCCACGGACGCATAGCTTCATAGACGCGTAAGCTTCACGTGGACGTACACTAAGCGTTTAGCATTATAGTCATAGTAATTTATTTGTAAGGGATTCTTACAAGTCATATACAGAATGTTAAATTATACGTAGTCACCAAATGATTACATAACAATGTCAAATAATAAAAAAATGTCAAACAAATAAAATAAAATACAAGAAAAACAAATAAATCGAAGTCAAATCACAAATTAAAATAAAAAAGTAAAATCCTATAAAAGTCACAATAATTATACAATACAAGTATGAGTATACAATGACGAATACGCGTCTATGAAGCTACGCGTCCGTAGACAGTAGGACATAGTCTCCAAGTACAGTTTGAAGGTATGACGATGTGAAAGTGTTACCAGGTTCTATTACATTTGATTGCTTGATTGGATTGAATTTTCTATAATTTACTTAATGGCAAGACTAAAAGTTTTGATCAATTTTGTAGTAATATCAATGTTAATATCGCTTGTGCCTTTCATAAATAAGTATTCATAACATTACGTAATACGCAATCACACGAAAATGTCACTTCAGCCGTGGAACGCAAAGGGTAACTGAAGGAACACGGTTTATTTTAAGAGTGGAAATCATCTAATGACTTCTCGCGCTCAGGGCGGAGCGAGAGGGCGTGTCAGACTTTTACTGACTAAAACCACACCTGTGTCCTTCAGTTGCCCTTTGCGTTCTAGGACTACGGGTTTCCTTTTCAGAAATTCTCCGCGGCCCTAGCTAGCGGGCATCGGCCCTGCTGGGCCCCTACGGTTTGCTAACATCTCCTTGGGGAGCGCGTGGTTGGTAGGCGCTGTTGACGACTGGGCTCGGTCCGATCAATTACCGGACAGCCGGACGACAAGCTACCCATTGCTCGACGTCCGCAAGCCTGCGTCTACCGTGGCTGGTAGTCGGGATCAGAATCTCGGTGGCTGGGGCCTGAGAACATTCCTTCCCTCACGCGAGCGGCCTCCTCCTTCGCTAGCATTACTGCTTCGCAGAAGGAGGCCACCGCCTGCCATTCCTCCTCGCTTTGGACCATAGCCCGAAAGGAACACGGGTGGGTTTTAGTCAGTAAAAGTCTGACACTCTCTTTCACTCCAGCCAAAGCGAGAAGAGTTATTTGAGAATTTCCAGCCCTCGAAACAAATAACGAGTACATTCCCAGACTCAGCACTGCCACTGTGAAATTTCTGACGGAAAAACGCAATAACACCGCCCAATCTGGTAATGGTTGTCATGCTAAAATTTAAGGGCCTATACACACCATGTTTTTTAAACGCGCCGTTGACGCGCGTTTTAGAAACGTACGTCGACGGCGCAGCTGTCTACAGGCTACGTCTGACGGTCTGACTCGCATGGGTATCGCGTCTGTATCGCGCGTCAACGGCGTGTTTAAAAACATGGTATGCACAGGCCTTAAGATCTATATAAAATTGCTTACCTCAGTATCATCAGTCTCCGTATCCAAATCAATATCAGATACTTGTTGCAACTCCATGATCTGTCTGTTCAACAAATCCTCCTCCTCGCACAACTTCCTCTGATCGACCTCCGACTGGAAGTCCAACGCCCAACTAATCTTCCTCTCATTCTCCTCTATCTGTGACGTCATTTCCGCTATCTCCGACATTTCCGACGGGTCAGCTGACTTTAGAATCTCGTTGTGATCATTCATTTGATCGTCTTCATCTAAAAATTTGAATGTCGTCATGAATTCAGACTTCCATTTGTCGAAATCGAAAGTCTCTTCAGTTTTTTCTTGAGATCTAGCTAGTCCCGTGGTTAGGCTTTCTAGCGAGGAATGTAGGCGGTTTTTAGTTAACTCAGAGCCATCGTCTTTAGGAGTGTTCTTGTTTTTTTCTCTCTTTAAAGCCTTGCTTCGCGACGTCCGGGTTTTCAACCCAGTCACGTCAGATTTCTGTCTTATAATAGACAGATCCTTCTTCACCTCTTTGACTTGAGGTTTTGGCTTCACAATTTTAGGTTTCTCTGGCGTGTTCTGTGGCTGTTCAGATTTAGCACGATCTAGTTTTGAGGCGGACACTATCTCTTTGACCTCTTGTTTAGGTGATTCAATCATATTCAGAGTTGGTAAGCTAGTTGTAGCTGATGGTTGGTGGAATCTGTTAGCCCAGTGTGATTTAGACTGCTTTTTCGATTCGCGACTCAGTCGTCGAGATTTCACAGTAAGCCATCCATCGTTATCCGTCTTTGAATTGTCAACGTTAAGTACTTCAACAGAATTAGCAAAATCTCCCTCTTCTGGCACCAAAGTCTTTAAACTCTCACTGGATTCAATCCTGGACATATCAATTTGAGTGACGATTGTATCAGTGCTACTGTATTCTTCGCCGTCTTTTTTATCGAATGACGGATTTGTTTTCTCTGTTTTATCTCCCTTCTCATTGATTTTGAGAGTAACAGGTCTTGGAGGGCGTTTCTTTAGATCAACTTTAGCCGTATTTTTGCTATCTCCTGATCCCATTTGGGCTCGATTGGGATTGGGTGGCTTCTTAGATAAAACTTTATTGGCAGGAGCGTCGAATAGGCTAGTCCTGCCTGTAGTTAGGTTAAACGGATAGCTGCATTTGCTAGTCTGATTCCGCTTAGGGAACGGTCTCTGGGCTTTCGAAGCAGGGTTAGGACGCATTTCAACAACAGTTTTGCTTCTAGCTATTAACCTGGTTGGAGTTTTAACTTCAGTTTTGGTTGTAGTTACAGGTTTCGGCTTAGCTGCGGCCTGGGAGTAAGCCGGTCTTGTGCTGGGCTTTTCAGCTGCTTTCAGATCAATCTTCTTTGAATCCTGATCTTTCTTTGCGTCTTTTAATTCAATAAGTGGAGTTTCTTTGTCTGTAGTTTCATCAGCTTTGGTGACTTCAGGGTTCTTTGTACCATTTAATGGTTGGTCGGTTTTTATATCCAGTGTAAGCTTCGGGTCTTGATTTTTGGGTTCTATATTGTGATCTTTGATTTCTTTCTTATTCATTTCTGGCAATACAACCGGTTCATTGACGACGATTTTAGTAATTGGTGATACGATAGGTTCATTAATGTTTTTTTTAGTATCTTCATCAATTTTTTCTTCAATTGATGAAGACTTTTCATCGCTCGACTTGCTCGACTCATTGGATACATCACCAAAGTTGTCCTCAGATTTCACAGGAGATTCCGTTGAGACGCTTTCTTTTTCATCTGTAGCGATATTTTCATCAACAGTTTTATTTTTCTCTGATGCAACATAAGCTTTGATTTGTTCTTCAATTTTTAATGCATAATCATTTTCCTCTGCAGTTTTTTCAGTGTTTTCGTTATCTTTATCAAGATTCAGTAGATTCTCATTCTTAGCTGCATTTTCAGTCAATTGTTTGGCTAAGAACTCATTTTCCATGGCATCCAGTTTAGCAATTGTAGCCTTGGCTTGGCTGGAAATATCTCCACTAGGTACTGTCTTGGTGTCATCTTGTAATACTGTACGTTTCGGAGATTTAATGACCACCATTTTTGGACTGGTGTTTGGGCATTCCTTTGCTTTGCCTATTTCAACTACAGGCGGTTTGCTTGGCTTATTATCTTTCTCAACAGCTGGTATTATCGCTTCCTTCACTAGCTTTTCTTCTTTCTCATCTACTGCTTTCGTAACTAGTTTATCTTCAGCTGTATCCTTAACATCCTTTTCCTTTATATCAGAAAGCCTCGACAAATCTTTAGCAGATTTCGGCTCAGGTTTAGCAGTGATTTTCGCAGCGATCTTATTGCTGAAGAACTCAATGTTACCTTTGGGACTGTTGGTAGAATGTCCTGTAACTCTTGGACTGACTTTTCCGCTGCCGGGACTAGCTTTACCAGTTAAATTCGGGCTGTTTTTGCCGCTTGGGGTGTTATGTCCTGAGAGGCAAGGACTGTTTTTGCCTGAGACTGACGGAGAGCTTTTGACTGAGTAGCCTTTCCGGGACTCTGGGCGTACAAAGTCAGTCTTTCTGATCTCCCATGCCAGACTCTGTGGTCTTTGAGGAGGTGGCGTATTGTCATACTCCCACTTTAGGCGGAACCATTCGCCGAGAGCTTTGAAATCGCGAGTGTAGTTCTCTAAAACTAGAATAACTTCTTGGCACTCGTTTAGATTCTCGTGAGCCTCAACGGTGTTGTAGATTTCGCCGATCTGTGGACAAATAAGATAATTGTATTTAAAATATTTAAAAATAAACAGCTTGTTATCTCCAATACGCCTTTAATAAGCTTAGTTATCAATGCTCATGCCTTCTCTGTATGAGAAGAAACCTATGTCTTGCAATGAGACAGATACAGGCCGATAGTGTTTATAATAATTATAATAACACGAAATCCAAAACATTTTCCGGGCTGCAGAATTGTTCGAAAGAGTCACCGACCTTGGAACGCAAAGGGCAACTGAAGGAATACAGGTGTGTTTCACGTGTCAGTAAAAGTCTGACACTCCCTATGATGAATAGTAAAACATTCTGTTATTTAGGTGTAATCAAGAATCGGATTTGAATTATCAGAAATATAAAATAAAATAGATCCTAACGCACATCCATTACTACACTATCGAGAAGGACGCGTTACATAATTGCTGTAATCAATAACACTTCGTAAATGTTCGGCTAACATCGGCACTTTTCAATAACGCATTTATTGCACAACCATTTTAATCAACCCTTGCATAAAACAAAATGGCAGAACAAAAATGGCTGCCGAATCCTGAACAAATAAAGACATCAAAGAGCCGAGGTAGCCAATTTAATTAAAGGTATCATTGCTGTAATCAATAACACTTCGTAAATGTTCGGCTAACATCGGCACTTTTCAATAACGCATTTATTGCACAACCATTTTAATCAACCCTTGCATAAAACAAAATGGCAGAACAAAAATGGCTGCCGAATCCTGAACAAATAAAGACATCAAAGAGCCGAGGTAGCCAATTTAATTAAAGGTATCCATACCTACGTACATAGGATGCAACGCTATCATATTGAATTCACAGTTAGAAGCATGAAGCTCGACAGTGCACACAAGAATGGTAGGTACAGAAAGTCAACTCCATACAATGAGCGAACCGAAAACGCACGCACACATACATACGCTTCAAATATAGCGACTAAACGCGCACTCACGACTGTTCCCAGGTGTTCCGGTAGGTCCCGATTTTTTTCTAGTGCTTGACTGCGATCTCACTTGATGGTAAGTAGTGATGCAATCGTTGATGGTGAGGTGCACTAGTTTATAAGGAGCCTATTCACTCTAGCCACTTTCAGGGTTCTAGTGATACGTCCCGATTTTTCACTAACTTTCTGAGTCTAGATCGTTAATTTTTTCGTTCTTGTTTAATCTATCTATACTAATATTATATAGAGGTAGTTTGTCTTTTTTTTTGTTTTTAGGAGGTAATCTCTGAAAGTACTAGTCCGATTGCTAAAACTTTTTTACCAATAGAATGCTACTTTATTCCTGAATAATAATATAATAATAATACTATGAAATCCTGCATCGCGCAATGAGAGTTCTCCGCACGATTTGGACATATACAACAGCCCGAAATCATCTCTCGGACAGTTGCCCAGATCAGACAAAACATCCGTCTGGTCGCAGGATCCTCCCTTTCCAACAGAAGTTTGCGGGACTTTACACCCTGTTCCTAAATATTGTTTTTTTTTTTTGTTGCAATTATAACAGCTCTCCCGATTTGAATACCAAAATCCCGATTATTCCCATCTTACATCCTAAATTTTATTTTACAGAACCTGGCAACACAACTTATGACATTACGCGTACATCAAAGTGTGCGTGCGTCTGTTTTCGCTCGTTTCAGGCACCTAGCATTCTGCAGTACTATCTATTTTGTGGTAGCAAACCCGGGCATTATTGATTTTGTCTCTCAAAGGGATGATATTCCTAGAATGGAGGTGAGGTCAGTCTGTACTATATTTATCTGTGTTGCACCGCATTCGAGAGGTTTCGAGAGATATCATTTCAATTATCTAATGTTCTGTGAGAAATGGAATATTTTAGTATTTTTCTATATCATGTTTAGAACAATGTGAGATGGGTAGGACACTTAGACAAAAACGAGGGTTTTTATCATGTCTAAAAATCCATACCAATAAATATGTTAATTTGTTACCTTTTCACGTCTTGAAGGTTAAAAGGATACAATGCATGTATAGATTGGATCAAAGGACCAAAATATCTAAGAGCAACAGGCGGCTTACTCGATTTCGCCATCTTATTCCCAAAAAGGTGCAGTAGTGGCCCAGTGAGTGGTAAATCGTCAGTTCAAGCCCAGCCAGGAGAATTTCTGTTTGTAATTTAGTAGTAAGAAACCTCAATATCGATTTCAAATAGTCTGTAAGGATATTGTTGGGAATAAAAAATAAATAAATACTATGTGTAATTTTTTATTTCATTACCACTGCTCTCAAAACGGTGAAGGAAAACAACATGAAGAAATCGACAAGTCCTTGATCAAAAATCTCGAAGATATGTGATATCTACCAACACGCACTGGGCCCGCGTGGTCGGTTACTTTCTTCTAGAGGCCTGAGTCCCAGCAGTGGGAACATTATAAGGCTGATTATAATTATTACGCCCAAACAGAAACATCGTGACCATTTTGGCAGTCAAGTCTATGTATCAAAATACAAGTAACACTTGCATAAACCATAAAACTTTCAAGACAATGTCGTGGCGCGGTAGACTATACAAACGATTAAATATTTACTTATTGTAGTAGCATTGTAGTCCCGAGCACAATAACAAATCGATATGTAATAGCCATGGCATTGTGGAGGTCGTTTCATAGCCACACATACTTGTGGCATACGATCGATATAGGTAATAGTTGCAAGAACAAAGAAAATACATGCCAGGACTGCAGAATTTTTACTCACTGCGGCCTTGGAACGCGAAGGGAAACTGAAGAACATGGGAGGTGGAACATTTTAGTCAGTAAAAGTCTGGCACGCCCTCTCGTTCCACACAGAGCGGAAGAAGTTGTTCGATGATATCATCATCTTCCTACCCTTATCCTATTTTATTTGGGGCCGGCGTTCCATTCTATCATGTCAACCGTCATGCTATCACTAACTTCCTTTTCTTTCATATCACTCTTCACATAATCCATCCATCTTTTCTTTGGCCTACCTCTCCCTCTCCACCCGTCCACATGTATACTCAGAACTCTTTTAGTAACATGCCTTTCATATCTCCTCTTTACATGACCATACCAAGACAACGACTCCCCTTCAACTTTTCAGTCACTGGCGCCACTTTCAAACTTCCTCTCGATGATAATCCACCTAAAAAAATGTAGGCACTGAGAGTTGAAAGACTGTGAATTCAGTACAAAAAAAAAATACCTATACCGTTCCCATCCACATAAGTACTCGCGTACAGGTATAATGTGGATCTAATGTAGCTCTACAAGTCTAGTTGCCATATAAAATGTATGGAGACCGACGCATCCAGATCGGCGTACGTAGCACACGTGTGCGCAATGTAATTTTACCTTTGGCCTTCTATAACGATACGCGCGCGTGGTCCGTGGACAGTAGGCCTAAGGTGAAAACGCCAAGGTAGCTATCGAAAGACTATTTCATACAATATCCATTCAATAGGGTAGGAGGAAGAGAGAGGCTTATATTGTTGATTTTAATGAATATAATTATTACTAAATTCTATTTCAAATATGTGTTATTTATTTCTTGTGCACACCTACCACAGTGTTGTTTTTTTTAACCCAATGGTTGACTGTTAGAGAATGCCTTGTGGCATTAAGTCCGCTTATGTACCACCACTGTACATGAAGTTTAAATAAATAATTCCGTATAAATAAATACGTATTCAGCGCCAATCATATCCTAATCAACCTACAACTTAACACTCACCTGCAAAATGCAAAAAAAAAACTTAAGAAAATTTGAATTTTGTAGGCTACCTTGGAGTATGCTTCAAGATAACCTGCTAAATTCAAATTTTCCTCTTTAAGAAACACTAAAGAACTCAAAAGTAATACTTACTGCTCTCTGCAGATCTCCAAACAGCAAAGCCCAGTATCTAGCTCGGAGTTCAGAGCGCTTGTCTCTGCCCGCCGAAGCCGATCTGAGGCGCGTGGGGCCGCGAGGTGTTGCACGACGAGGCGGCGGGGCTCCGGCGCGAGGAGGCTTGCGGGAGATGCGACCTGAGAGTCAGAACGGATATAAATTAAAATAGGTAGGTAGGTAGAAAATGGAAGTGATACTAGTTTATTTATTTATTCAACAATTTATGTACACACAATAATAAAAGAAAAGAAGAAGGAAACAGAAGAATAGTACAAAGGTGATGCTTATTTCTAAAGAAATCTCTTCCAGCATACTTGCGAAAAGAAAATTTGGAGAAAATAGAGATGTAGCCACTGTGTGTAAAAGTAAAAGGAAAATCGGTACACACAAAATACATCGTTAACAATGAAATAATATAACATTTAAAAAAGAATAAAAAAGAAGATATACTATTATAATTATATGCATACACATCATCATCATCATCATCATCTTCCTGCCCGTGTTCCATTTTATTTGGGGTCGACGCAACACGTTTTTTTCTACCATTCTATCCTGTCAACCGTCATACTATCACTAACTCCCTTTTCTTTCATATCACTGTTCACACAATCCATCCATCTTTTCTTTGGCCTCCCTCTCCCTCTCCACCCATCCACATGTATACTCATAACTCTTTTAGTAACATGCGTTTCATCTCTCCTCTTTACATGACCATACCAAGACAAACGATTCCCCTTCAACTTTTCAGTCCCTGGCGCCACTTTCAAACTTCCTCTTCCTAGAAAGATAGTTTTCTTTCACTCTTCTTTTAAAAACTGCAATCTAGTTCAAGTCATGAGAGGTTTTTAATTGAGAGTTCAGGTTTAGTCTGGACAAAACCGTATAGGCCCAGCTGGGCCGATGCCTGCCAGGGCCACGCGGAACTTCTGAAAGGCAAACCGTGGTCCTAACACGCAAAGGGCCACTGAACCCTGGAGAACCCATAGCATGATTTTCCACCTCAAAAAAAAGGTTTAGTCCGGAGGTAGATAAGATATAAATTAAGAGATTTCTTCTGTATGTCATGCAACTTTCATTCTTTCAGGACGGGGAGATTAGAGACGCAAAGGGTAATAGGAGAAACACGGGTAGATTTTAGTCGGGAAGTGTGACTCTTTTTCTCGCTCCACTCAGAGCATAGGATAGCATAGTTGACCTTATATTGTTCCCGCTGTTGGGACTAAGGCTTCCTCTCTAGGAGAGGCAATGGGCCATAATCCACCACGCGGGCCCAGTGCGTGTTGGTGGATGTCACATGTCTCCCAATTTTTGGTTCTAGGACACGCCGGTTTCCTCACGATGTTTTCCTTCACCGTTTTGAGAGCAATCCGTTTTCCACTCAGAGCGGAAGAAGTAGTTTGATAATTTCTCAAAAAAAAATATCAAGTTTTGTTCTTTGACAGATCAAGGAATGAAAATAAATTATTGACACATCACAAGTCAAAAAATCCATTGAACACGGTAGGGACACCGCATTGGACAAATCACAATCATTTTTGTTCTAAAAACAGACCCCAGTAGTTCTACCAACAGTTCTTAACGCGATCCTTTTGACGACCTAAACTGGACTGTTAAAGGGATGGAGCTATAAAGGGTGTATAGCTCCATTCTTCTTTCTCGCTCGCACGACTGACATTTAACACGTCATGTTAAGTCCCCTGGTCGGTCGGGAACAAGAACACGCGTGAAGTAGTAGCCAACGACCTTACAGCCACTAGACGCCTCATGCTTGAACTAGCGCACCAAAAGAATTCTGTCAACTAGCCGAGGTACGGGGAGCGGGGTACTGCGTTCTGATTGATCGAGACATCAGATCTATAATCATGTGTTGATAGATATGCATCGCCTATTATTAGAAGTCTAGTGGCTGCAAGGTCGTTGGTAGTATCCTTCCGGACGAACTTTTACCACATCGTGTTATCCTCTGGGAATGATTTAGTTAAAATCCAAGATTGATGTTCTACACCACACTTGTACATGTATACTTGCAGAGATATCAAGCAGTTTTATAATATAAGCCAATTAGCTAAAAGCACTCCGGTGCAGTTATAACTGTATTTAAGACCCTTGAACTGTAAAAGTTCAGGGGTCAGAAGAACAGTGTTGCGGCTATTTTCCGTATTTCTAACGGCAAAAACGAAACCCTTATAGGATCACTCTGTTGTCTTGTGTCTGTCTGTATGTCTGTCAAGATCCTTTATCTCGGGAACGCGTGAAGGTAAATATTATAGTTGAAATTAAAACCATATACTCAGGTCTGTGGTCCCTTGAAGCTGTAAAAATCAAACTTCTAACTTAACAAAAAATAAGATACGGCCGTTTATATCACAACAAACGTATATTTTGACACTCTCTAGGGAATTATAATTCATAGGGTACTTAAAATTGAATTATTCACATAGTATTAAATTTGTACGGAACCCTCAGTGCGCGAGTCCGATTCCCACTTGCCCAGTTTTTATTTATTTATTGGTAGTTATTTTTTATTTCGCGTGCTGTGTGAAACGAAATCATTCTTGCAAGCGCAACTTGAGATCGACGAGACCTGCTGCGACAGCTCGTCGATGCGACGTGTGAGTTGGTCGATCGCAGCCATCACCACGTGGCTTACAGTGCTGATGTCAACATGGACGCCGCGGCCACTTTCGCATTTGGCTGGAGAGCTATCTCGTGTATTTTATTTACGATCTGGGGAACCGTATCCAGAGGAAAGTCTACTTAAGTCGCAATAATAATAATAATAAACATTTTATTTTTAGGCATCAGAGGCCCATAGGAAAAATACATAAAATAATCCTATACAATAATAAACAATGATGCAGGCGATCATTATATGTGACTGGGCAGACGACTCGTCCACAAGGACCGGATAGTCATCTGCCCCATACCTCTGCCCCAGCCAGATTTTGTAGGTGTCGCAGGAACTGGACAGGCTTCCGATCCCCTAGCTCCTCGTGAGTTAGCAGCTGCCTCACACGCTGTTCTTGCGAAGCCGACAACCGGTTAATCAACTCAGCCTGTATTTTGTCATATTATAAATATGACAAAATAAAGGCCGAGTCAGCCGTATGGGAATATTTATGGTATAGCAATTATATCTTTCACTTCACAGACGTATTTGTAATCTAAGCTTGCAATAACGTGGTAAAACTCCGTCACATCAACCGTTATTTTTGACAGCGCGAACTGGCCTTCCAATTGTACAAACCACAAGGCAGGCTCGTTCGGCCAAAGTGGCGGTACTTCGACACCGGCACGCACCGGCACCGGACGCGGCACACTTCTTCCGACGCGTCTTTTGCTCCGGTATCGGCTATTATTCCGTTGGAATTAGGGCTTCCATTCCAGGAGTCTCAGTCTTGAAAATATCGAGAGTCTTGACGATTTTTCCACATTTTCGAGACTCGAGATTGATACCACCAGTATCGGGAATAACGAAACTTTTGCAGATTTTTATAAATCTATTAGACCAGATACTGTGCAGTATTCAGTATCTGGTTTAGTCAGTTGCGGTCGACGCCACACTTAAAACAGTATCTGCTGATGCTGTTTTGAATGAAACCTTCAAGAATAATCCTCCTCAATTTTTTGAGAGGAAGTTGGGTCCTTTCAAACTCTCAACAATTATGAAATTACATTATCTTTAAAAGAACGAAAGGTTAAAGAAACGAAAGGTTACATAAAGCACCAATTGAAAAGCCATTTATAGCTATCCATCAAATACAAAACATAGCCTGGCAATAGCGTAGCTCACGGGTTTTTTTTATTATGGATAGGCTCGCGTTTGAGCACTATCTCACCTTATGGTAAGAGATAATGTGGTCAAAGCTCCATCTTTACGCTTACCTAGAAGTAACCTATTCACTCTTGACTGAAATACCCCAAGATTGTAGTAAAGCTGTAAAAGAAGACTTGGCTTGACCGTTTCCTAAAATGTCAATATAACATAAAAGATAATAAAACCTTTGCGTTTAACTATATGTATAACTCAGAAACCATTTTGCATCTTTACCAGAACTTGAAATAGATTTTCAATTCTTAAGCAATTGGAGCAGCGTGGAAGTAGAGGGAGTTTTTCCTGCCGCAGGTTAATTTTGTAACATAACAACAGATTCAACCATTCTGAAATCACATTAGATGCTTTATATTTTTTACGAGCTTGCTTTAAAAAAGAAAAAAATAAATCGTCTGTGTTATTTTACTCGATTGTAACCACGGCACAAGAAAAACAAGTTAACTAATAATAAAAATACTGATTTTAATACAGATCTTCACTATAAATTTTAATTGATTGTCTAAATGCCTAGCGTTTGAATACAAATCTTTTTGTTTTAAACAGTCTCAAAAGTCACGTTCTTCCCGGGAGTCCCGGGATAGTGTAGTCTCGATTTTTTCGAGACTGAAAGCCTTAGTTGGAATAGCGCACGAACAAATATCACAACACTTCACTTTCGATCACATCGGGGTCACCAATTTGTAGGATAGTTATTTAGCTAATACGTACAGGGGACTTCTGCGTCGGAGCTCTAGGCACACGCACGTAACTTCTCGGCGTCGAGAACCCGAGATGACTGACAGCGCCTCGTGATGAACCCCGATGCTGCACGAACGGGCATTCGGGTGCTTCAGCGACTAGCGGCGGACAGAGCTCGGCTATATTCGTAATTTATCCCTCCTCCCCCCATTTCCACAATACCATTTTCAACATAACTATTCAAAACCATTTGTTTATTTGTATTGTCAAAGACGCTTCATTGTTGTATCTATGTGAATATAAAGTTCCGTCCATTTCTGGTCTTCTTCATCAGTTCCACTTCACCAAATGTTACTTTTCGACTGTAAATGCTTAAGTTCTCGAAGAAAAAACCAAAATCACTATATGGCCTATAATATTTGAGGAGTTCTCTCGATTCCTCTTGGATCCCATCATCAGAAATGAATTATGAAAAAAATGAGATCAATCTAGAAACATTTCTTTCAAAGGAAAAAAAAAGTTACAAATCGGTCCGTAAACGACGGAGCTAGAGTAACAAAAGTAATAAAATACAATCTAATTAATAACCTTCTCCTTTTTTTTGAAGTTGGTGAAAAATTAGAAACTTTCTGACTGACATATCAACGCACAGCCGAAACTACAGAGCCTAGGAGTGTGAAATTTTGCACAAGGTTTCCTTTTCCGTAGGTGAGCACTTAGAGAGGATTTTTCAGAATTTACCCCCTAGTGAGATGAAACAGGGGTCCAAAGTTTGTATGGAGAAACCTACTTTCACGCGGGCGAAGCCGCTGTCAGAAGCTAGCTATACAAATAGTTATACATGTCCATAATCAAAATATTTCTGACGACACTTTCCTTTTTTCACCTCATCGAAGGATCTTTAGAGAAAATTTCTCTTGTCAACGTTATTTTTACTTGAAAGAATACAAAAAGAAATAAATGGGTCAGACAAGAATCTCATAAAACTTACCCACCTCGCTGCTACGCATCACAGTTTCCCAGAATATTTCCCTGCAGTATCGATCGTAAATTCTCACGATAGGGTTGCCGACCGTACTCTAAAATAGAGTATTGTAATCTATAATCTCTTTAACATGTAAGTGTACTCTATAATCTATAACACTAAAAGAAGACGCTAAAATACTCTTTAAGGTTCTATACCTCAAGGAACCCTTATAGGATCACTTTGCTGTTCGTCCGTCTGTCCGTCTGGCTGTCTGTCTGTCAAGACCCTTTATCTCGAGAACGCGTGGAGGTATCGAGTTGAAGTTAAAACCATATCTTACGTCCGCGGTCCCTTGAAGCTTCGAAAAAATCATGCTCCTCAGCTAACGAATAAAAAAGATACGGCCCTTTATGTAGCAAAAAACGTATATTTCAATAATCTCAAAAGAATCTAAATTCATAGGGTACTTCCCGTTGGTTTACTATACTAGTGCTAGTCACACATATATGAGGCGTGCCTATTATCGTAACTAAAAAAAGTCAACTATTTTCATGAATGTGAAGTGGTGAGAAGAGAGGACATGCCTTCATGAAAAATGATTAAAAATGAACTTCTGATCTATGTAAACTTAGAGTTAGAATGTTTGGAGTCATACAATTCTTTTAAAAACAATGAAAAACTATTATGTGCTGCAAAAATTACCAATAAAATACCTTTTTAAAATTATATTTTTTTTTTCATAAGTCCGTGCTCTTTATTTACCTCCTTTGAAGTGAGATATACTCTATTTCTTCTAGTAAAAGTTGGCAACCCTAGTTAAGGAAGTGCCTGGATGGCGAGGAGGCACCCGCCGGGCATAATATGGGGCTTAGGTAGGTATTTATTTACTTATTAAACTCCATGCAACATAAAGTACAAAGGCGGACTTTACAAAGGCGGACTTAATGCCTTAGGCATTCTCTACCAGTCAACCTAGGGTGGTGAAGAGACAATATGGTAAGTGCATAAAAGGAAAATTTTATACGAAAAACAAGAGTAAAAAAAAACATACATTTATATATTTAATGTATATACATAGTTTATGTATAGTTATAATAAATTTGTAGAAGTGAAAATTCTGTACATTGAAAATATCAAAAAAATAAAGGGGTGTTACTAGAGCGACACCGAACCCAAAAATGTGATTAAAAAAATTTTTGTCTGTCTGTCTGTTAGTTCAGGCATCACGAAAAAACTACCGGTTCGATTACGATGAAACTTGGTATAATTATTCTTTAATATCCTGGGCACCACACTGGGTACTCAATTTTGCGGTTCGATCCCTACACCCAATTACTGTACCAACCGCAAATAATAAGTTTGTCGTAGGTTACGTCACCCGTACTGGAGTTCACTAAGAGGCGCTGCAGACGGCTAAGATACTATAATATTTTATTTAAAGAAACAATATCGCTCGCCATACAATTCAATGGACTATCACACACGATGAAGATAATAAATAATATTTCATATTTTCGTATCTCAAAAAACCTAATAAAACCATTTCCGACTTCTACGCAGACGAAGTCGCGGGCAAAAGCTAGTATATTAATAGGTAGGTAAGGTACTACTGTATAAAGCCATTTCAGGAAAAAAAAATGCTAAGCGACAGTATGCGCTTTTACAGAAAGGGATTTTTCCTTCCAATATACTCGTAGATACTAATAGGTACTATTCTCATAGACCACTAGTTGTATGAACAAAAAATCATAAGTTTTTAGAGTAGCAGCATAATCAGCCTTTATAATGTTCCCACTGCTGGGACTAAGAGCCCAGTGCAGATTAATGGATTTCACATGTCTTCGAATTTTTGGTTTTAGGATATGCCGGTTTCCTCACGATTTTTTCCTTCACCGTTTTGAGAGCAGTGGTGATGAAATAAATTACACAAAGTTATGCGCATGGCTGGGTTTGAGCCCGCAATCTACAACTCGTTAGTGAGGGGCAGTTACCACTAGACCACCACTGCTCCCTGGCCCAGACAATCTGGGACACCACTGCTCTTTTTAGAGAAGGCATTATTCATCATCATCATTTCAGCCGAAAGACGTCCACTGTTGGACATAGGCCTCCCCCAATTGTCGCCACAATGAACGGTCCCGTACGTCTCGCATCCATCGGATTCCCGCAACCCTTGCCAGGTCATCGGAGAGAGTATTGTCATTAATACTGCCTAAGCTGTCAATCTATCCGTCTGTCTGTCTGTCCCGTCTGTCTGTCAGCGGACTATTTCTCATAAACCTTAAGAGGCAGAAAGTTGAATATTTTTATAATAAATATTAAAATTAAAATAAAGTTAAAAATTAAAGGATATCCCATACAAAAAACGTTATTTTGACGGCGTTTTGTTTGCTCGATTTTATTGTAGTATGAAACCATTCGTGCGCAAGTCCGAATCGCATTTCGCCTGTTTGTTTTTTAATTAGGGAAGAGAAACCTTCAAAACACAAACTGTCACTTACGACGTTCTTCCTAAACAGGGTCAGTATGACCTAGATAGATTCTGTTGGGTTTTACCTTTACTTTTGTGAAAATTTGCAAGCATTTTGCTGTGTTATTTTAAAGCCCGTATGAATATAGCGCTCTCATTTTTGAAAGTTTGCTTTATAAAAAAGGTCTAAAGTAAACGCCGCTGGATTTTCACACGTTTCTTTTCACTGAAAAAATGAAGTTTGTTTGATGTTCATACTACGCTATATAGTGGAGATTGTTTCACAAAAACCATCACTAACTTCATCATCATAATTATCCTGACTTTGTCTTTTGTAATTTGGGTTTAAATTAAGAAGTTTTCTTCTTCCATTCTCCCCCTTTTTTGAGGTCAGGTCACTAAATAACTTCTCCCATTCTGAGTGCGAAAGTGTCAGACCATTACTGACTAAAACCCACATGAGTCCCACCAGTTGACCTTTGCGTTCCAGGGCTACGGTGACTCTTTGCAAGAATCGCAAAACCCTGGCAGGCATCAAACATAGCAAGCCCAGTCACTCATGCACAATATGCTCAATCTATTGGTACACAATACCGTTGCCGACGTCTGTTAGTCGATAACGTCACCGGCCCACGCTGAAAACCAGCGCTGTGGACTCGTCGCATTTTGAGTGTGGACACGGCATTATGTTGAGCGTACGGCCGTTTTGCTCGGACGTGGCGCATATATGATTTTTTATTTTTTTTATTATTCATCAGACCAGTGCTTGTCTGCGATCGCACCTGATGGCAAGCGGAGATGCAATCATTGATGGTAAGGCGCACTAGTTTATTAAGAGCCTATTCACTCTAGCCTTGAAGACACCTAAATTATAGTTGGTATAAACGACGAAACGAAACGCTTAGTCCGGACCGTTGAAGTTTCAACAACGTAAGGGTGGATACTCGCCGTACGTCGGGTTATCCGATGGTAGAAAAGAGATGGCGGAATCAAGTCATGCTATTCCCGCGCACACTCTCCAAAATGTAACCTGTAAAATACCGATAGGCTGGCTACCTAATTATGGCTGGCTAATTATGTTTTTGTCATGCAATATGTTTGCAATATGTTAGTTTTATGTTTGCGCCTTTACCGGCAAACAAAAATTTTCTTTTTCTTTTCTTTCAATATTGCTACTCAAAGATCACATACGGATAAAAACAGTGACATCGTGGCATTCACTACTAGGTAAACGTCATAAAGGTAGATCCTACGCGCGTTGGGAGGATGATATCAGGAAAATAGCTAAACCGCAATAGAAACCGATAGCCTAAGTTTGTGAGAGTTGGAAGTTCTTGGAAGAGGACTTATCCTGAGAGGAGTTCCTGACTACCAGCAATATTAATTTAATTTAATTTAACTTTGACGCGAATATTAATATTATTGTGACTTTTAATAGGTTTTTTTTATTGTTTTAATTTGTGATTTGACTTCAATTTATTTGTTTTTCTTATATTTTCTTTTATTTATTTGACATTGTTATGTAATCGTTTGGTGACTACGTATAATTTAACATTCTGTATATGACTTGTAAGAATCCCTTAACAATAAATTACTATGACTATGACTATGACTATATATAAGTATCAATATCATTATTTACAATAATTGGGTGACCAGACGGTTGCAAACTAGCGTTCCAACCAAGGTGACCTTAATTTATGCGTTTTTTTTGTCTTGCGGCTACATAGATGTAAACCACGCGCCAACACGTTCGGTAGTTGGGAAAACGCGCCTCCCATCCAGGGGCGTTGAAGGTAATGGATTACAACTGCTGTCTACATGGATTGAAATTAGCAAGGTCACCTTGGTTGGGACGTTGGTTTGCAACCATCAGGTCACCTCTTAAACCACTAGTTAAGATTTATTTGGTTGGTTCTGTGCAATAAGACCGCCTATTGTACACTTATTTTTATTGTCCTGTGATAAGTTAAGGTGTGCAATAAAGAAATAAATCATTTTTTTTGTATAATTCTTCTGTATGTGTTTTTGTCTCCTAACTCCTCCTAAAAGGCTTGACCGATTTGAATGGTTTGAGAACAGAATCGAAACCGGTAGGTGGCGCTGGTGGCTGGTGGCTGGTGGCGCTCAATTTCTTTGACAAAAAGCCAGCTTTCAGGTAAGACGACGTCTGCCGGGACTTATAGTTAGTAATAAATTAAACATACGCGATATAGCAACCTTGTAAATGATTCTTAATTTTACTGTTTTTGTTTTAATAAGGTTTTTTCATTTATTTAGCATAGCATAGCATGGTCGGCCTTATAATGTTCCCACTGTTGGGACTCAAGTCTCCTCTTTAGGAGAGGGAATGTGCCGTAAGTCACCCCGCGGGCCCAGTGCGAGTTGGTGAATATCACATGTCTCGAATTTTTAGTTAGGACCTAGTTTCCTCACGATGTTTTCCTTCACCGTTTTGAGAGCAGTGGTGATGAAAGAAATTACAGAAAATAATGCGCCTGGCTGGGTTTGAACCCTCAACCTACAACTTGTAAGTCAAGGCCGTTACCACCACTGCTCTTAAGCTAGTAAAATAAACAAAAGTCTTATATTTCACCTAAGATACTAAGCAATAACAAGCATCACCTTGGTACCTATTTTTCTGTTTCCTTCTTCTTTTATTTTTATGTGTGTTATGTAATAGATAAATAAATAATACTTTAGGTTCTCCAAAAACCAATACCGTTACCACACGGCAACCACTGCTCTCATTCATTTATTTATTATCTGCAATTTAATATCCACCCGCAGAACCTATTGAAATATTTCCCCTCGTGCAATAATTAAAACTGTCCACGAAAATCCCCGTTCAGCAAACACAAATTGCATACAAACATATCTAGCAAATACATCCGAAGCCTTTGATGTAATGTGGGCGGGAAACGCTACGCCCGCTCTTAGCGTAATTGTTATTAACAGTAGCTCAAAGGGGAGATTTCGCTTTCAAATTTTCCCGGAACCAATTAATTGTAGATAGTAATATTAATTTTGGTTGCAAAGGTTACGCAAATACTGCTAAACTATCACAAGTCACATCAAGTATTCAAGTCGAATTTGAATTCAATTCGAGAGTATCGCAGGGACATATTCTTTCAGATATAGGAAATGCCTGGGTGTCACCACTGCGTATGCCTCGCTTAGGCGGAGTACCACCGTGTCCTGGTCAAGGCGATCGAATAGGATGCGGACGTATCCTTCTACGAAGCAGCAATGCTAGCGAAGGAGACGACCGCACGCGTGATGGAATGGACGTCCTCACGCCCCAGCCGCCGAGACCCCTACCCCGACTACCAGCCAGCGTAAGCGTAGGCTTGCGAACGACGAGCAATGGATAACTTGTGCCGTCTGGCCATCCGGTAACCGTCCAGACCGAACCTGAGTCATCGACGGCGCATATTGTCGAAAGAGATGTCAGCAAAACTGTAGAGGGCCTGTAGGGCCGATCTAGGGCCATGGATTGACTTCTAAAAAGATCACCCGTGGTCCTAGAACGCGAAGGTCAACTGAAGGAACATAGGTGTAGTTTTATACAGTAAAAGTATGACACGCCTTCTGCCCTAGACCGGGATTAGATGATTTCTCATCTGAAAAAAGGACATAACATTCATGGGGCCTTAAATTTTATGTAGATAAAATTATAATGGTTTAGTATGTACCCACAAAGAGAAGTTAATAAATCGTTCACTTTTCTTTGTATCCAACGGTAATAGCGGCTATAAATTACCATCCCGATGGCTGACGATGCGTCTCGCTCGATGTGCCTCGATGCGTTAGGTGCTATACTCGTAGATTCAAATGGATAGAGCTCTCAAAACTTATGACTGTTAAGAATTCGAATACAGTCTACTGCAAGTCCGCGGTAACACCGACCTTGGACTGGTCTAGCCCAGGTCAAGAAGATTGCGAGGCCAACTTAATGCTGGTTTTGTTTCCACTGGAATGCGGCCTACAGTAGTTTTTTGCAGATCTGTTTCTAGTATCAACGCGTACTAAATATCATCGACCATAATAACATGTCGACGATTACGGAAAGCCCGATTCCAGCAGTGATCGTCTTTCGGGTGATGTGATGCAACTAAATATAGAGACGACATCAGACGCCCTTTTAAAGGTCTACTCATATAGATCCTGACTGAACCATAAGTTTACAATTTTCAATTATGTTTCAACACCTTTCGAATACCGCAATTAGAGACACAATAGAAAGACAATGAGAGAACGCCGCCGTTCGCTTGGGGTTTAATGAATTAGGCCAAGAAGACGTCACAAATTATATATTAAATATATCTTGCAACAATATTTCAAAGGGACAGTCATCCCACGCCTCTTTTACAATAAAGCATAAACAGACGAAGAGACGAGCCCCCCTTTCTTTAACAAACACGGTATTTGTTTCAAGTAAACCATTTACAGACACTTTTGAACTGTCAAGAAGAGCAGTCAGTCAGAAAAATGATGCTAATATTGCACATTCCAAAGCGTAGATCTCAATGGAGAAGAATGTGCAAGACACTCCATGGACACTCTTCGAAATCATTTTATATTTACTTTAAGTCAACTAAAGGTTAAACTAAACGATGATCTAGTGCAATTACTTGATTTTATTAAGACCATCAGTTCCTATTCAAACAATTAAGAATCTAAGATGAACTTGTTCACGATAGTAGGTAGTATGTATGTCAACTGTGTGATCTGTGGCCTTAGAGCGAATTTTTAAACGTACTCGCGTTGACGTACGGTGGTGGCGGCCACCTCTCGCGTTGGCCCTGGTTCAAGCCACGGGTCGAGAGTGAATGGGAAGAAGCAGACGCCTCCTTCTGTGAAGCAGTAATGCGAGCGAAGGAGGTGCCAGAAAACGTGATTAAGAAAACATGCCCCAGCAAGCGCCGTAAAAGACGCTCCGGGCGTCTGGAGTCGCAGGGCGATTCTCGGTCATCGTAGGTGCGGGCTTGTGGATAGCGAACAATGAGGGCCAAGCCCGGGTCGATAGCGCGTTGTGTCCGACGCGTGCCTCAAAAACCTAATGGCATAAATGACAGATCGCCGTCCGACCGTCCGGTAACCGTCCGGACCGAGCCCAAGTCGTCGACGGCGCGTACTGTTCCACGCGCGCCACAAGGAGATGTCAGCAACTGTAGGGGCTCAGCAAGGTCGAAGCCTACCGGTGCCAAGGGTCTGATTCTGAAAAGAAGTCTCCGCCCTGGTACGAAAGGCAACGAAGGAATAGCAGTGAGTTTTTAGTCAGGAAAAGTCTATCTCCCGCTCCGCCCAAGAAAAAAAAACGGCAAAAGTGACAGCCCCGTAATTTTTGCAGTTTTTTTTTTAAGGCCCGTTTCTGCGAGATAGTTCAAAAGAGTTACCGTGGCCCTGGACAGCCAAGGGTAACTAAATGAACACACGTCGGTTTTAAAGAGTAAAAATTATGCTCCGCTTTGGGCTGGGTTTTGAATTCTTATTTGTATAAAGGAAGTAATATCTGGAAGTAATGATCTGATTACAGAAATACTTTCAGTGACATAAAGGTATGCTATTACTGAGTTAATAAACTGTTATTATTAAAATCCTTCAAGTCACCCAAAGGGCAATGGAAAGGGCTATGCTCGGAGTTTCCTTGCGTGATTGAATCAGAAATGAAGATATCCGCAGGAGAACCAAGGTTGCCGACATAGCACGAAGAATCGCCAAACTTAAGTGTCAATGGGCAGGGCATATTGCTCGCAGAACAGATGGGGGCCGAAAGGTTCTGGAGTGGCGACCACGTACCGGAAGACGCAGTGTTGGAAGGCGCCCCTACAAGGTGGACCGATGACCTGGTAAAGGTAGCGGAAATCCGATGGATGCGAGATGCACAGGACCGTTCATTGTGGCGACATTTGGGGGACGCCTATGTCCAGCAGTGGACGTCTGAAACGATGGATGATTGAAATCCTTAAAACCCTTTAATCCTATACCTATATCTTAAGATAGGGACCTCCAAATGTATACTCTTTCATCTCACATACACGGAAGATAGCAGAATCCAGTCAGTCTGTCGGGAAAAATTCTAGGGTCTATAAACTTTACTGTATGATTTGATGCTCCCTTCTTATTAGATCCTATCATGGTATGGCATTAAAGTAAACAAGTTTTGATGGGTTATCGGGGTAGAGTGGAGTTTGGCGAATACTTGGCTCAAAACTTTTGATCTGGAGGGCAGGGGTTCAAATATTTGTAGTATTGTATCATAACGAATTTTTGTTTTGTATATTTTTGTATAAATTCGCGAGAAAATACTGCCAACAAATTGCTATGCAGTTTGGCAGAGACTTGCTATGTGATTAATCTATTATATAAAAGCGAAATACCACTCACTGATTAATCACGAAATCTCAGAAACTATAACACCTGCAAACTTAAAATTTGATAGGCAGGTTCCTTATAGGGTGTAGACATCCGCTAAGAACGGATTTTTACGAAACTCCACCCTAATGTAACTTGGAAGTTTGTATGGAGAAACCTAATTTTACGCGGGCAAAGCCGCTAGCAGAAGCTAGTAATTATAGCATAGTCGGCCTAATAATGTTCCCACTGTTGGGACTTAGGCCTCCTCTCTAGGAGAGGGAATGGACCGTAATCCACCACGTGAGTCCAGTGCAGGTTGGTGGATATCATGTCTTCCAATTTTTGGTTATAGGACATGTTGGTTTTCTGATGAAACAAATTACACAAAGTAATGCACCTGGCTGGGTTTGAACCCACAGCCAGCACTGCTCTCAAGCTAGTAAATAAATAAAGAAAAGTCTTATATTCCACCTAAGATACTAAGCAATAACAAGCATCACCTTGGTACCTATTTTTCTGTTTCCTTCTTCTTTTATTTTATTTTTATGTGTGTTATGTACACAATAGTTAAATAAATAATACTTTAGGTTCTCCAAAAACCAATACATGAAGATATTACACTTTTTACTGTGTCTAAAATATAATAAAGATTTAGAGTTAAGAAATTCTAATTCCAGACAGATGACTAATCAACCGAACTGATAACAAAACAAACGACACAGCTGTCTAAATGTGTTCCAGTAGTCATCATTATTCTAAGAATTAGTATGCAAATGTAAGGCCATATCGCCATATTTGTGGCTTACTTTTTGAGAGTTTAATAAGTGGGTATAAATAGATTATGTGGTGCAAAAAAAATCTGCTGTAAAATGTAAGGCCTAAATAATGTTAGAGAATTTTCTTATCTATAATTATTTTTTAATCACTTTTGGTAACTAAAAGTGGCTTTATTCAAAGTTTTGTATTTGTCAGTTAATGAGTTCTTGTAGTAAGCCAGCTATATAATAAAATAAATGGTGAATTATTGATTTAAGACGATGAATTCCAAATTACTTGCTATTTGTCACAAAAACCATAATTTTCAAACCCATTTATATCCATTAATGATTTATTGTACAAGAAAAGATGCATGGATTGTGTGAACAGTGATATGAAAGAAAAGGAAGTTAGTGATAGCATGATGGTCGACAGGATCATCATCATCTTCCTGCCCTTATCCCGTGTTATTTGGGGTCGCCGCAACAAGTTTTTTTTTTCCACTCTGATGGTCGACAGGATAGAATGGAAAAAAAACGTTTTACACCAACCCCAAATAAGATAACAAGGGCAGGAAGATGTTGATGATTATGAAATATTCTTATCTGAATAGTTAGACAGGATTAAAAATTGATAGAAGCTATTTTCATTAAAATTTTAAATAGTAAGTTTTAAAAGAAATGTTCTTCTATTAGAATAACCTATTATTATAACAATAAAAGAAAGTTAAATCAGTGTAAATGATCATTTTATTAACTTATAATTTCGAAATCATTTGACATTATTTTTATTTTTATTTTCATAATTGATGAACTAAATCAATAATTTTTTTTCTATAACTATTTTGTTAAGGATCTAGGCTATGGGCTTGTATTTTTTGTTTCTTAATTCATTAAACCCCAGTCATTGTTTTTCCATTGTGTCTCTGAATACGCTACTCAAAAGGGTAATGCTGTGAAAGCTTTAGTCAATATCAAGCTTTGAAATTGACTCTGAAAGCAAAATTAAAGAAACTCTTTTTACATACATGAATATAGTTCACAAGCATGCTATTAATTTAACCTTTTGAGTAGTGTAATTAGAGACACAGTAGAAAGAAAATGAGCAAGCAAACGCTGGCGTTCCCTTGGGGTTTAATGAATTAAATAAAATCCTGTCTAAATATTTAGACAAGAATATTTCCTAATATTATTGGTAAAACACAGGTTTGCACAATAAGTCATTGGTGGATATAGACGGGTCTGAAAATCATAGTTTTTGAGCCAAATAGCATGTAAGGGGAGTTAACGCTCTTAAGATTGATATTCAGATATTGATGTGCAGACGCTCAACAATTGTAACATTTATATTAATATTGAATTGGAGGGCCATCATGTTCAATTTCATTCAAGCTCTCATAGCTTAAATGAAATGCACGTGGACGTATTAACGTTTAGTGATAAACAGCATCACGGATAATGATGGTGAACCTTGAATATTATTGATGAATAAGCAGACCATAATATAATTTTTCAAAAAATCTCATACAATGGTTACTACAAACTAGAAAAGCGATTATGAAGGTATAATAAAAAATGTTCTGCACTACCTCATCACTTTCATTGACCATTGTTAACATTTAAACATATAAATCAGGATCTGTGTTCAGCAATTTATTCTTAAAACAAATATGTACCTACCTCACAATATGAAAAATAAACATCACACACAAAAGACCTTTTCATTCTGCCTAGTATTCTATATGAACACACAAAGGCAGCTTTCAAGACAATGTTTTAACGATATTTACGTTTTAAACTTCGGTTCAGTACCTACCTAGCAGGCACTCCTATATTCACAGCCGTTTACCGAAACAAATACTGCCGCCCACGACCCAGAGATTTTGACTTGCATACATAAATAAATAAAATGCACTCACTCGGTGTGTCGACGGCCACATGGAAAGCAACGAGGTTCCGCGCCTCTCGGCCTTCTTCTTGCACCAGCTGCCTTACTTCCTCCATCGCAAATCAACCAGAAATTCTATCTTTCTGGACAAAACAAAAAGTAAAAACTCGATACATCACTCGCTCGTTCCAGTCACTTTGAAAACATTTCAATGCGCTTTGAAAACAATTCGTCATAAATGTAAAGTAAAAAATGCAATAAATCAAATTCAAGAGTTTAAACGTTATCAACTGGCGCAAATGCGAAAAATAATTTAGCGATTATTTTCATAACAACTCCCGTTCTGACAGCTTCGTTTATAAATGTTAACAGTTTAGAAAATTAGATAAAGTTGCAACTATAAGACTACCAAAGCATGAATTAAAAATCTACTATTACATTTTTCGTATATTTACTTCCCATTTTTATAGTTTTCTTGTTCAACTTCAAGGCACTGGATTTAGTACAACAACGATTAAAAAAATTATACAAACTGAAAAATTAAAAAGTTTAAAACTTTTTAAGCAAAAAATATAAAAATGTGTTTTTTGGAGTACAAAAAAATAGTTAACGACTTAGATTAAAAAAACTGTGAAGTTTTAATCAAAATTATATGACTGAATTAATACGTGTACTTTGATCAGTTGACAAAAAAGTATTAAATTCTAAAATTAACTGGCAACAATATGTATGATTTCGTAGGAGCTTTCAGTCGTTATTAATTTGCAATACCACCAGTGATGCCAACTTAGCAACTTTATAGCTAGATCTAGCTATTATTTGGAGGCCCATAGCTACAATTTAATGAAACTTATAGCTAAACTTTTTAGCTACTTTTTCTAGCACCTTTTCATTTCATCATGAAACGTGAAGCTATTATGATTCGTATAGTAGGGTACCGAGTCTCGAACGAAAAAATAAAAACTAAACGCGAATCTGTGGTCATAGATACTATGTTAGGTACAGCCACGGGTCTGCGTTGGCCGGGAATTCCCCGTCTCCTGGTGCGCAATGACAGTAGAATACTAACTAAACCAAAGTAGTACGCGCTACTTGTATTTTTACCATATGTTGTTTTGTTTTATCCATGGAGCACAACAACCAGTGGAGAGCGCGTGCGACGCTACTGACGGTCACTAAACGTACGCAGTATCAAGCCTATACGGTAAAATATTGGTCACTCGTAGCAATTATAGGTTGTCATTTTATAGCCTACTTACCGTAACATCTAGCTATTCTAGCAACTTTTTGGATTAAAAAAAACTGGCAATCTAGCTACATTTTGCAAAATATCTAGCTATTGGGTAAAGCTAGCAGTTGGTAACACTGAATACCACCTTCTTTTCGTTGTCAAGCAAGATGGCGGATCAGGTACGTGTTGGTTTTCTGGCTAAAATAATTGAAAATTTGACTAAATCTTAATGATTTTGTTCTAAAAGTGTTAATTAATACTTAAAGCCTTGCTCGACTAATAAATTTTAAGTGTAAAACAAGTGATAATTGTGAAAATGTGGTTCCGAACTTGGTGCACGTGGGAATCGGCTTTCCTGATAAAAATCCTGTCGAAATGTGTTCTAAATTGTAACAATCACCCAGTCTTCTTAAAAAATGGTGCTTTAAAATGAATTGACTTCGGTATCTGTAAAATTATTAAGCTAAAACTCTTAAAAAGTGGCTAAGTCCATCATTGAAGTGTGTCCGATCGATAGGTTAGTTTCGTTGTCAAAGTTTTAACGCACTTTTGTTAAAATCCTGCTTAAAATCACTAATCATTGTGATTTATCCTCAAAGTATCTCTTTTTACTGGATATAGTTAGTAAATAAAGATAAATGATTTTCGGTCGAGAGGTTATGTTTACATCTGCAAGTTGGTCATTTAGCGGTTGTCGTGATAGTTTTTATAAAATTACTAGCTTTCAATGGAAAGACAGTAGGTCATTGTATTGTTCGGTCAAATAGTCATCTTTCAATAAAAAAAAACAATGCTGAGGATATCAAATATCTCATAGTGAAACATAAGCGAATTGTGTCACAATGATCTAATCACAATTTTTAAAAGTTGAAAAGAAATAAATAACTTAAACCCACCAAAATTTTGTATTAAACCTAAAATGTATTTGAAGACACTTGCGAAGACTTAAAATGATGATACCCACACGACGGTCTTCTGACAAGTATATGACGAAGAACGTGTTCTAACCCAAACTCTGATTAATGTCATACAAGTGTTCTACAATAATAAGATAGTTTTTAAATAAATAAAAAATATACAATGTGTTCAAAAAAAGAAGAAAAAAGCTTAATTATCAATAGAAATTCATCCTGGTGGCTTGTTCTAATAAATTCTGTTCCGCATTTACTAAATTGCAAACAAATAAACATTTTTGGTAACAAACTCGTACATCTCAAAGTTTGTATTGAGTTAAAGCCACAAAACAAAGCTTTAAATTTTAATGCTTAAAGTGTGCATTTATTTTTCAGCAGTAGTTTGTTTGTAGTGTTGCTTTCAAATTAGTTTTTAGTTTTCTGTTCTATCCTTCTTACTCTTTTTTCTTTACTTACACACTTTCCGTAGTTTGAAAACCTTAACCTGTTATCAAAAACTAATGCATTGATAAAATTACAGACGGAACGTTCATTCCAAAAGCAACCAACGGTATTCTTGAACCGTAAAAAGGGTATCGGTGTGAAGCGTAGCAGGAAACCACTGAGGTACCACAAAGATGTGGGACTTGGTTTCAAAACTCCTCGCGAGGTAACGCATGATGTGTGGAAACTAACGTGTTTATTTTTCCGTAGACAGAGAAAGCGTTTCAGAAGCAGGCTACGGTCTTCCTCAACAGGAAGGGGGTGATGAAGAGGAAAGACATGCGGCATTCTAAGAATGTCGGTCTTGGATTTAAGACTCCGCGTGAGGTGTGGTTTTTTTAGTTATGGTCGATGGGATCCAGGCTTGCAACGGTGGTGGCTACTACGTTGTTTTATGTGCATTGGACTATATTTTAATATTTGTAACTGCAATATTCTCGTTCAAACAATTTGTTTTCTAATTCTCAACAAAACACGAACATCATCTAACATGTCTTACCAATTGATAACAATTATCAGGATTTTTCAACCAATATTAGACTTGATACAGATAAAAATAAATATATATGCTAGTTTCCAAATCGACGATCGATTACCGACTTTATTGCTTGGAAAATAAGTCAGTAATCATAAAACTTTGACTATAGATGTCTGAATTTTAATACTAAGAAACTGGCTACAAATTGACTACATCAACAAAAAGAATGGAGGTCCTGTTTGAATAAGAAAAGATTTTTTCAAACTTTTTATTCCTAGTGTTTTCTTTCTCTTTCTTTCAAAATTTTAAATAGTCCATTGTTCATGAGACAGTTCCATGTTCGTCAGGAGAAAGCTTGCTTTATCATGTGCATGGTTGGAAATGTCCAGCAGTCAACTAAGTATTGTAGCAGATAGTTTTGATACTTTTGGTGTACAGGCACCTTTCATTTTTATTGCAATTTGAACCTTTATATAATAATATAAAAGGCAAAGTCCTGACTCATCAAAGCCTAGCTCAAATGACCTGGAAAGGACCTGGAATGCTGAAATTTTGCACAGAGGTTTCCTTTATGACGCATATAAATAACAAGATATGATTTTCCTGAATTTCACCCTACAAAGGGATGAACGGAGGTCTAAAGTTTGTATAGAAAAAAACCTACTTTCGCGCAGACAACGCGAATCTATGAAATACAGCTTTAGAACTAAGTTCACATACAATACTAAAGGTGCCAATTCAACATGTCAAGTATCAAAACTACTGCTCCAATGTCATCAGGTGCTATCATTTGGAGGAAGGTATGGTATGCATGCTGCTCTCAATGTAACTATGTTAATAATTATTTAGATTTAAGTTCATCATTAATATTTTTTTAGATAAATTTTCAGAAACAATTGTAGTGTAATAAGAAATCATAAAACTATTTTTTACTGACTGAATAGAGTACCTAAACGGGGTGAATTACTTTGTTTTAAACTAAACTGTTGCATTATCCATTTAAAAATATCAGTGGTTAAGTTTAAAACTCAGAAAGTTAACGACTTACACTCGCTTTAGCTGATCAAAGTGAAGAATATAGCATTTTAACTCACTGTAAGTTACAAGAGTATCTTAAAAGTCTATTACAATGGTAAACTCCAAGTCTAAGCGCTAAAATTTCGCTACTTTAGAATCTTAAATAAGCCAAGAAATACCTCTTCAGTTTTTCTTCACTTGTAAACACTGTTAATATGATGATACCCACACGACGGTCTTCTGACCACCAAGTGACGAAGAACGTGTTCTAACCCATAATCTGATTAACAGTTGTACAAAGTGATCCTTCAATAGAGGAGCTCAGACCTCTATGGCTACCGATAACCATAGGTTCATAAGCTACAGTTCAAAATACCTTAGTTTTTTTATGTTTGTTAGATAGGCGCTCTAGGGTTTAGGGGGAGAGGGGATGTAGAGAAAAATGTCTTAAATATCATCGGTGAAGGTCATAAATACATTTTATTTTTGGGGTAAAGAAGATGCAGTAGAGAAGCTATAAAAACAGGTAGACTGAAACTCTGAACGTGTAGCTAAGTTTCAGAGTAACAAATGCTGCATTTCATTTATGCGATTTTTCTCAATTATTTCCGTGATTTGGCCAATGATATAAAAACACTAACATCGGTTTATTTGTTAGATCCACTTGATTAGCCACTAAATTAATTTCGACAGGTGCAAAGTAAATAAAATTATCTGCAATTTTGCGATTTTCTGATAATAAACAGTTATTTAGTCATTTTTATTTTTCAAAAATCAACTATCATTTCTGCGTTTTTGACACTTAAGACGATTTTCCATGTCTTAGAATATGAATACATATTTATTAAGTTTCTGCAATTATCAGAAAATTGCAGATAACTCTATTTACTTTGCACCCGACGATTTGATCAATACAAAGTATACTATAATACAATAGCATAACGTATATTTTGTATTGACAAAAATATAACGCGAATAAATTCGAAAAATAAGCCATCGTGATTGCAACTTCAAAATCATGTCAGCTTCACTACTGCATCCCTACCCAAGACAAATCATATCAAATCACCATCACTCAACTGAGCAAAAAGGACTAAACATGCTTCTCAAAATCATTACTAACTTATTCAAACACAATCACCAAAATACTCATGCTCACTTTTCCTAACAGGCAATTGAAGGCACATACATCGACAAGAAGTGCCCGTTCACCGGTAACGTGTCGATCCGCGGCCGTATCCTCACTGGAGTGGTCCAGAAGATGAAGATGCAGAGGACCATTGTCATCAGACGTGATTACCTGCACTACCTGCCTAAATACAACAGATTCGAGAAGCGTCACAGGAATATGTCTGTGCACTTATCGCCGTGCTTTAGGTGAGAATTTTGAAGTTTTTGCTGTAGAATTCTGTGCATGTGTAAATGAACCTTTGTACTGTCAGAATCCTGTGTCGGCGTTTTGTATTTTTTTTTTAAATAATATAAATTAGTGCTTGACTTCGATCCCACCTGATGGTAAGCAGTGATGAAATCGTTGATGGTGAGGCGCACTAGTTTATTAGGAGCCTATTCACTCTAGCCTTGAAGTTACTTAAACTATAATAGGATGGTAAGATAGCAGCAGATTATGTAAAGATGCTTACATTTGGCACATGAACTTTCCATTCGTTTTCGTTTCGATGGCGTATTAGTTCAATAAACCTTTGTTACGTGGGAAACCAATAAATGACTCCTGCTCTCTAGGCAGAGCGTGAGGGAGTGTCAGACTTTTACTGGCTAAAACCCCCATTATGTTCCTTCATTTGCTCTTTGTGAGGGCCACGGTTACTCTTTCGAACAATCCCGCAAACATGGCAGATGATTATGATTCAAATAAGTTTTGAACCATTTCTAAAAAGCTCTTATCCGTAACGCTTCAAAACATGCAATTTACTGTCTTCCACACTAGTGCGAAAAATTGCGCATGCTCACCCTTGCCAAAATTTATTATATTCATCTCATCAGGCTGGGTCCTAAGCGTCCCCACGAGTTGCACACTAACCCCTGTTTATTTCTTTATAAATGTATTGAGAAATCTCGATTGAAACACGTGGAAGTTTGTCACCGCAGCACTCGGCTCCATAACACTCGCCTGCAGCTCGGGCGAATTCCGCCTCAGTCACAATGACATACTTTCTCCTCTTGTATTAAAATGTACTATTCTTGAAACTCGTGGAAATTTGTCACCGCAGCGCTCGGCTCCATAACACTCTCGCCTGCAGCTCGGGCGAATTCCGCCTCAGTCGCAATGACATACTTTCTCCTCTTGTATTAAAATGTACTATTCCATTGGTCGATATTTTGTCATAGGAATAAAATTGAAGTTTAGGTCTAAGTTTAACACCTAGAAATGATCTCTGTCGAATTTATGTTAATTTACAAGGTTCTATAATTAATAAACTTTAAATGATGATACTCACACGACGGTCTTCCGAACAACCTATTGACGAAAGACGTGTTTGTTAACCCGAACTCTGATTACCTCTTACCCATATACCTACCAACATCTTTAGAACATTTCTCTATAACATTCCATGCTTCAAATTTCCAGGGACGTTGAATTGGGAGACATCGTGACCATCGGTGAGTGCCGGCCGCTCTCCAAGACCATCCGTTTCAACGTTCTCAAAGTCACGAAAGGCAAGGGCTCCAAGAAATCCTTCAAGAAGTTCTAATAAACTTATGTTATAAGTACTTTTGGCGTTTTTGTTTAACGTACGTAGTATCTAATTCGCACAGGAAAGACTGGCTGGACGTTCTAAGGGTGTTTTTAATGTCACGCAGCGAGAGCCTACGATCTAGTTTGCTGCGATCTGCTATGCGTTGTTTGTGTACGATGTCCGATAAACGCGCGGAGCTGCTGTCCGGGATCACGCATGCTTATTACGGTCTGCATTACAACAATAAATACTTGTATGAAAAGGATATTTGGGGGGCAATCCCCACAGAGTACTTTGTAATTGGCAATCCCGCATGCATAATCAAAACTGCACAATATTAAAAACAAAAAAACCATTTTCGACTTCTACGCGGACAAAGTCGCGGGCAAAAGCTAGTATCTAAATAAAACTAGAAACTGATTACATATCAACGGACAGCCGAAACTACTGGGACTAGAAACGTCGTGCACTAGGAATAGAATAGAATAGAATAAACTTTATTGTACACCAAAATAGTAACAAAAACTTTTACATTATCTTAAATCTATGGGTACAAAAGCGGTCTTATCGCTGACAGCGATATCTACCAGACAACCTTAGGGTGGAATATAAGAATTTGAAATAGAAACAAAGGGGGGTAGTCTGCGGTGTACAGCAAATTAATAATGTAAATATTAAATACTAGGCTTCCTTTTATGAAGTGGCGTATTCTTGTCTTGTTGAAACTTCGCAAAAGATAATCAAAATGAATAATATAGACTCATTAGTTTTTCAAAACTACCCTCAAAATATGGTTTAAGGTGTTATTTATGAAAACTCGCTAACGAAGATGCTGGCTAAGTGCTAGTAAGGGTATACAGGGTAAATTTTATAAAACAATACACTTAATCCTTGTATCATAGGCGCAGTCCCCTTAGGCAAGGGAATCTCAAAAATATCGTTGGACGGTCATCAATTTTTTTTTTTAATGTCGCCACTTTGGGAATTACTCTTGTATCGTGGTTGCGTTCACAAACATGTAAACTCACATACACAAGACACACGTCTGGGTGTCTAGAACAACTACCTATAGGCCATAAAAATATTGCTGTCGGAATCGAATGTGGGACACGCAACGCAGCAGCCAATCGTTCAACCACTGCCTACCGTGCCGTCGAATTGGATGGAAACAATATTTTTTGGTGGAGAAAGAAGTGAAGTGGCTTTAGGCGTTCATTACACGATAGGTTTTGCTGTCAGTTTTGTCATAGTCAATGTTTTGATTGACGAAAAACCGTCGTAATGAATTGATTGACGTATGCATGGTACTGACTTTCAGTATATTACAAAGTGCTCTGTGGTACTGACTGACGAAAACCATCATTCATAATTGATGGAATTGATTGCCGCCTGCATGACCGTGTACCTACTGGACGCCTTATTCAAAGTTTCACATATATATCGTCGGCTGACACTTAATCATTATATTAAAAATGCAAAAACTTAGATCTAGTAGTTCCTGCTTGCAGAGAAGTTCTCGAGAGTCTCGTTTGCTCGTCTTTGCTTGTTGAGCAGTCATCGGTCATCCTCTTTGAACTTCACCTGTCCTTGTCAAGGTGTGCCCCAAGTTTCCGTTTAATTATATAATCCTGCTTACCAAAAATATTTTATAAATAAAGTCCATTTAATTATTTTTGTGATGACCAGTTAGTTCATCCTATTAGGTAGGTATGCAATTGAATGATGGCCCAAGCATCTGCAATCAGTTCTGTACATGTATTAGATGCATCGGCTGATAAATTTAAAGCCGCCATTAAAAAAAGGTGAATTAGTTGGTTGCGACATACCTACACACCCTGAGAGGTGGCATCAATGAAATACCTATTTACGATTTTTTCTCATGGTCATAGGAGCAAAGAGTAAAGCTAATGGTATGAGAGCTGCTGCTTGCTACGTGACCAAGGTACTCTGTGTACGTGATCTACGTCAGGACTGGTCTAACTTAATTGAGAACAACACCATCTAGTTTAAAAATTGAAGATGAGGATCCTAGCAAATGTATCAGCTGAGTATGACAGGATCGGCTTGTCAATTGTCTATGAAATGCGTTCATAATTAAAAATTTTCTGACGGCACCTGCGCGGCTGCGGTACAAGCAAATTGGTTCATCAGCACAGTCTGTTCATCCTCTGACAGCTGATGCCGGTGGCTTTGCCTATGTGAAATACACAAAGGAACGTACTCTTGGGATAAAGTATCAATATTTATCTATCTTTTCTAAAAAATCATTTTACAAAAAAAAAAATACAACTGGCTTCAATGTAAAAAAATTAAACACAAAAAAGTGCCAAATAACTTTAATTTCTTAATTCGTTATTTCTTTAATAGTTATGTTTCTTCGTAATTTAACACCTCAACTAAGAAGTACCCCTCAGCCAAACTTAAATAAGTTCTATTGTAAAGTACCTATAGAATTTAATCATTAAAATATTACATAACTCTGTAGCAGCTTAATTGCAAAAGTCGTCACGAACCGTCTCGCGCGTAGGTTCGACGTCTTCCAGCCTCCCGAACAAGCCAGATTTCGAAAAGGTTTCAGCACTATAGACCACATACATACGCTACAGCAGGTTATACAGAAGACTGAGGAGAATAATCTGCCTCTCTGCCTAGCGTTTTTGGACTACGAGAAAGCCTTTAATTCGGTTGAGACTTGGGCCGTGCTACAGTCTCTCCAAAGGTGTCAGATTGAGTAACATTGAAGTGCTGTAGTGTTTTTTGGAAAACATTAAAAGTTGTGTTAGTTAGTTAGTTGTTAGTTGGGTAAATCTAATTTATTGAAAGAGGTCAACCGTAGATACTCGAATGCTGCCGAGCCGAGTCGGCTTGACTCGGCTCGGCAGCGTTCGGGTATCTTCTCGTCCAACATACTACAGTGTCTCAAGACGAAAGTCTATGTCCAGTGCGTGTTGCCAGTGATTACATATGGCTCCGAAACTTGACCGCTCACTATGGGGCTCAAGGCTTAAAGTCAATCAAAGGGCAATGGAAAGGGCCGATATAGCACGATGAATCGCCAAACTTAAGTGGCAATAGGCAGAGCACATTGCTCGCAGAACAGATGACCGTTGGGGCCGGAAGGTTCTGGAGTGACGTCCGCGTATCGGAAGATGCAGCGTTGAACGGTCTCCCACAAGGTGGAATGATAACCTGGTAAGGGTTGTGGGAATCCGACGGATACGTGACGCATAGGACCATTCATCGTGGTGACACATGCCTATGTCCAACAGTGGATGTTTTTCGGCTGAAATGCCTTTTCTGTGCATTGCAACAACCATACTGCGGTGGCTAACCCGCTTGCCAAGCGTGGTGATTATGGCAGAACCCCTCCCCCAAAATTAAAAGCAAAACTAAAAATAAGGCCCGGCAGTTCGTCTAACCTTGACTACGGTAGCGGTCAAGGCAATGGGTACTAAAAATCATTGAATGAGATCTGGCTACCCCTTCAAATAGCTCCGAAAAGATGTCGCTTACATTGGGTCTCATCAGAAGACTTAAAGTCACCCAAAGGACAATGGAAAGGGCTATGCTCGGAATTTCCTTGCATAATCACATTAGAAATGAAGATATCCGCCGGTGAACCATGTTTACCGATATAGCTCGAAAAATCGCCAAACATAAGTGGCAGTGGGCAGGGCACATTGCTCGCAGAACAGATGGTCGATGGCTACGAAAAGTTCTGGAGTGACGACTATGGATAGGAAGACGCAGCGTTGAAAGGCCTCCCACTAGGAGGACCGATGACCTGGTGAGTGTCGCGGGAATCCGATGGATGCGAGACACACAGGACTGGTCGTTATGGTGGCACTTGCGGGAGGCCTATGTAGAACAGTGGATGTTTTCGGCTGAAATGATGACTGTAATTGCGAAAGTTTGTGAGGAACGATTGATGTATGGATGTTAGTTACTCATTCAAGCAAAAACTACTAGACGGATGAACTTTATGATAATCGTTGCAATAATATAGCTTATAAGCTTATTTTGTCAAAGTTTCATTATGTGAGCCAGTCCAACACTTCTTGTTGAGCTAATTTTTATTAGAGAGCAGAACCGCTGGCAGAAGCTAGTCTAACATAGTTTCAAAATATGAAGATGTTACAGTCATACGTAAAAGTGTGATGAAGTGTTCTCAACATATCAATAACGATGTTTTTATACAGCAGCGCCCTTGAATCTTAGTACCTATTGTTTTCTTTCCGCATAGACTATTATTTTTTAATGCACGCACTGCACTCACACAAAGTATTGTATCTAATTGGGCACAACCAGAGGGGCATGTTTTATCGCTAGCTGCTTCTCCGTAGGAATTAGGCGTGGGAAAACTGTTTCATCTTTGCGATTGGAACATTTGCATCTGAATCACTGAAATTTTCCGAAACAGTGAAATGTATCATTTGGAACATCGGCTCAAAAGATACAAACGGAACATTTGAAACCTCATCTCACAAGATACAAACGGAATATTTGGACCAACGGCTCAAAAGACACAAACGGAACATTTGAAATATCGACTCACAAGATACAAACGGAACATTTGGAACAACGGCTCAAAAGATACAGACACTGACTGTTATGAATCTTGATCTTGTTACGTTGCGTCATATACACTAAAAGTTTTGTTTAATTGAATTTTGATTTGAGAATAATTTAAAACAGATGTTTTTAGTTCAGGTCATTAATTATATTAACAATATTTACGTTATAATTTAAATTTAAAAAAGGCTGCTGGTCACTTAAAGTAAAAAGTGTTTCAGTGTTCCAATTGTTCAAAATGATGCATTTTAAAACATTACTCATGTTCCAATATTTCGGAACACGAATGTTTCGAAACAGTGAGTCGGTTCAGTAAAGAGTTACACTCGCCTAGTAGGAATATTTTCTTAAGTGAGCATGCGTAATTTTTATCCACTGCACCTATTGTATTACGGTTTTGCAGAACACAATGCGTTCTCTACAAAACAATGTCGCCACAATATATTCTAATTTTACGAACGCATGCGTAATTCCATAGACAAATTACGGGAAAATAACAACCTCCAACAAAACAAACATGTCCGACTTGTGACTAGAAAATCAGTTGAACACAATTTATTACCACCAACGATATGATATCGTTCTTTTCAAAACTCTCTTTGAATAACTCACAAAAACCACCAGTGGAGCTCGCGAAGCCAGCTTATATGGACAAAAGTGCTACACTACAGGAGTTAGGGTACAAAGATGAGAACGACCTGAAAGAGACGATTTACGGTTTGTTTTGATCAGTTTTCGTGTTGTTTTGGACTTGTTGGGTTGGTTGTTTGTGGCTTTAACGTGTGTTGTGGTGTTCTAGACTTTTTGCGGACGATACGGGATCCGGAAAAGCCGAGTACGCTTGAGGATTTGAAGGTTGTTTACGAAGAAGGAATTTTTGTGAAGGAGCCTACCGCTGATAAAGTCCCTGTATTACGAGTGGAGTATAATCCTACAGTGCCTCATTGTTCGCTGGCGACGCTCATTGGACTGTGTATACGGATCAAGATACAGCGATCGATACACCATCCAGTGAAATTGGATATTTATATCAAGAAAGGCGCACACACAACAGAAGATGAAAGTGAGTATTATGTATTATTTCCCACGTAGGAAAACCTTACGAACCTTTTCTACGTGAGAACGGACATGTGTGTATTTCCCATATTTTATTTACGTATAAAGTGTTGGGCAGTTTCCTCATTTACCTTAGCTTTTTAAGTTATTACTCAAAATTATTTCGACTCTACTTCAAAATTACGACGTGCGCACCCATTGTTGTCAAACTACATTTTCAAGTTTCTTCAAAGATAGTAAATAACAATAGCCTACAGATGCTATCTACGTTTTTCTGTACAATAATGAACATATTTGAATATTTTTAGAATTATATATACCTACCTCTGTATTATGTACTTTGGTTACTGGGTTTGACCTTGTTTGGCTAATATTTACCAGCTGACTATGATTACTTTGAGTGTACTGTAACATAAATTACACTGTCTTAGAGCAACTATTTTAACAAATAGTTTAAATAAGGCTAAAAGATCCTAAAAGTATTTTTATTCAATAAAATTTAGATAAATTTCAATAAATTTAGAAATCATTTTCATATGATAAGTCATCTAGATGTTACTAATAGCTACTAAAATTTTAATTATAAGAGGTGCATAATGTACATAGAATGTTCTAATGAACTCGTAACAAAGATAATAATATACATTGAAAGTTCAGTGGGTCATAGACTCAACACTGTTGATTTAGAAAGCAACTCATGTTTCTAAATAAATACTGCTTATTTTTTTATTACTAATATTTTTTTTCCTATATATTTATTTTTTTTCCACTATCATGTCAAGATCCATTTTAGCTTTTAATTCTTTAAACCCCAAGCGAATGCCGGCGTTTGCTCGCTCATTGTCTTTCTATTGTGTCTCAAATTACGCCACTCAAAAGGTTAACACTTTTGCATATCAATTTCTTCTTAAGTTTTAAACTAGATGAGGCTGGTGTTACCTAGCTGACTACACTGAGAAGAAACACCAAAACAAACTCAGGGGTCAAAGTCTCTTTTAAAGTCCATACAGCAAAAATGACAATGTAATGGACAAAACATATGTGAAACATGCAGATTAGTGTCCAAGATGGTTCTTTGAGGAAAGAACCACAGATATTTGAGTGCACCTGTCCAGCCAGTGTAAGCATTTGTCAGTATTCATGTAGCTCAACAGAAAAGGACATTTGGATAGGCTGCAGAAAATACTCAAATAGCCATAGACATACAAATAAAATACAATAAAATTTTATGTCATTATGTGAACAATAGAAAGAAGACACCTTTCTTTCTGCGTCAATCTACAAACAATATGGAAACAATTGTATGTCAATGCCTCACTGTCTACAATGCCAAAGATGTTTTGTTAAAACATCTTACAAATAAAAATGCATTGTCATTGAAACAATGAACAAACCAATTTGCACCCCTAAAACAAAAGTGGAACAACATCGAAATAGTGATTTTTCAAAAGCAGCATAAAGTTGAAACCTTCTACACATTTGGTTGTGAGGCAAAAAGTGCATTTTTTCAGGAGCGTTCTTTTTCATAATTTTTAAAGATATTGTATAAATAATTTGTGAAATACTTTTAATTAATGTTTTTGTATTATGTTTTCAAAGATTAGTTTAAAATTTATTTCAATTATAATTTTTTTTTGTTCTTTTTTTTAATACAATGTTACTCAAAAATAGGTTTGGACTTTATGCATAAAAAGTATGTTAAGTTTTCAATGTACTACTTGATAAGAAGTTATAAATCAATTATGAGGAATATCAATTATTTGAAGACTGACAATTTTATTGGGACTACAAAAGAGATATATATTATATTGGGTGAAATAAAAAAAGAAACCTTTGCCAAAACATTGTAATCGATCGAATCGCGAAACACTTATCTGTTATATTTTTGTAAAGAATCTATGTACAAAATTTCATAACTGTGTCATGAAAAATCACAAAGTTAAAAGCTTGTTATACCTAGTTGTCCGCACAAATACATGGTCACCGGGCCATCTGGTAACTGAGGGGTTGTATTGCTCCCGCACCCAGCTGTGCGCTGACGCCTAATGCCTACTATGACTTGTCGTGACCTGTGTTGTACTTAGTGGCTGTGGTGTCCAACTTGTAACCTTTTTTAAATATTGTTGGGAAAAAATATAACATGGTGTAAAAATTATTGGAATCGATTCAGTTATTGATACTGAACTAACTATATTTATGTTTCGCATATACTAAATATAATGTTGTATACATATAAAAATCGATTGAATCACTAAAACTTGGAGAATGGCTGGACCAACTTTAATAATTTTTTGTTTTGTTCACCAGCATACAGGGAAGGTTTAAATGCAAAAAATACAGGTAGTTTGGGTAGGGTAGGTAGTCGGTTGACGGGAGCGAAGCCGTGGAAAAAAAAAAAGATTGTGTGCCACTTTTTTTGTGGATGCCAATTTTTAGTCTGGTACATTGGGGGTAACCCAATGTATTTGGGGTTGGAGAAGCGTGTATTCTTTTTCCTCTTCTATACATTTTTATTTGCCATCAGAATTTTTCGAAAACGTTACTGTGGCCATGAAACGCACAGGGCTATTGAAGAACCACAGGAGGGTTATAGTCACTACATGTTTGACAATCCTCTCGCTCCACCCAAAAGCGTGAAGAGTTATTTGATAATTTTCTAACAAAAATTAAGCCAAGGAAAAAAATGCTAAAAAAAATGAAGTTAATTTAGGTTTAGAATAGAAAAAGAAAGAAAGAAAGAAAATATGTTTATTTGGCACAGTACACCATGATTCATTAATCAACAAATAATTGATTTACAAACTAAAATTAAACATAAAAAAAATAAGGAGAAATAAAATTAACAAATATGTCTCACGGCTACGCCAAATAGGTCCGGTTCAGCATAATGCCAGACAACTACGCAGCAGTTGCCTGACGCTGGTTTTCAACTGAACCTTAGAGTGCAGATCGGATGAAAATCAGTTTTAGTTATTAGTTTTAGGAATTAAATAAATAAATATACAAGTATATATATATGCATATATTAATGTATAGAATAGGTAGTCTTATTAATTTTAGAAAGCTGGCGCCTATCCTTCGGAGTTTGGCGGGCGCTAATGGCTACAACACGGTCTTAAACTAATAGGGATACAGATATCGGCACGGATCTGGAGCGCTGATTTCTAGAGTTCTACTTGCGCAGAAGCACGCAGAAGTGAAATATCGGGTCTCTTTAGTGGTATGAAAAGAGACGCGGGGGCGGGGAGTGCAAATGTGCAATCCTTGAACAGTGATTGACTCGCTGATATGTACGGTGCACAAAGCGATCCCCGCTCTTTCGGCGAGCGCTCAAGATTCATGCCGCTATCTGTACCTAGATGTTAACGAACACATGTTTATGGTTCCAATAAAAATTATCATCATTATTATTATTATAAAGGCGAGTTATGAGTATACAATGCGTTCCAAATGAGAATAGGATCGATTGCCATGTTGTGACGTCACGTCATACTGTCAAAACAAAGTATTATTATGGTAAGCAAAACAAGAAATTATTAAAATTTTAATTTATTTACGAACTGTGAACGAAAATAATCCAGTTCTTCAATTTTGCTCATCTCTGAGTTCTTAAATTTTGCCCAATTTCTTGCGATTTGACAGTATGACGTGACGTCACAACATGGCAATCGATCCTATTCTTATTTGGAACGCATTGTACATGTAGATGGGTGAATAGGGAGAGGGAGGCCAAAAAAAGATGGATGGATTGTGTGAAGAGTCATCATCGTCCTGCCCTTGTCCCATCTTATTTGGGGTCGGCACAACACGTTTTTTTCTTCCATTCTATCCTGTCAACCGTCATGCTATCATGAACTTCCTTTTTTTTCATATCACTATTCACACAATCCACAAAAGAGAAGAAAAGATGGATGGATTGTGTGAACAGTGATATGAAAGAAAATGAAGTTAGTGGCAATAGTTAAGGGCATGAAGATGATGATGATTATCAAAAAGACGTAAGCTAAACAACAGAGATCCGTCTCAAAATATTAAACAAGTTCACAAGAAAAACTAAATAAATAAAAAAAAAAATATGTTTTGATTGCACACACAATTATCTAATTTTGCCACTTAAATGTGAATTGATTATAATGGAATTTTCCCCTCTGTCTGTTTGTTGATTCAGGTTCCTAAAGAGCCCAAACTTTGAACAGATGACTCATACATAATATTCATGTCATTCAAGTTATTTTAACAATGCTTTTTGTGTCCCCAATATCAGTAATACGTATTTTATCTTCTTCAAGAATAAGTATTGTTACTATGCTATGACATCTTCCTAAATTCCTTTGATTTTTTAATCATCATCGTCTTCCTGCCCTTGTCCCGTTTTATTTGGGGTCAGCACAGCAATGTTTTTTCTTCCATTATGTCCTATCACTCGTCTCGCTATCACTAACTCCCTTTTCTTTCTTATCACTTGTATCACAATCCATCCATCTTTTCTTTGGCCTCCCTCTCCATCCATCCACATGTAAACTCATAACTCTTTTAGCAACATACGTTTCATCTCTCCTCTTCACATGACAATACCAAGACAAACGATTCCCTTTCAATTTTTCAGTCACTGGCGCCACTTTCAAACTCCAATAAATAGATAGACATGGCAATTTACGCACTATGTTTTCCTTCACCGTTTTGAGAGCAATGGTGATGAGCCTGCTTGGGTTTGAACATGATTGCCACTGAGCCACATCGCTCCCAGAACTTGTGTAAATAGACCTTCTTCTTCCTACCCTTTCGAGCTCGGCGCAACACGTTTTTTTCTTCCATTCTGTCCTGTCACCCGTCACACTATTACTAACTCCCTTTTCTTTCATATCACTCCTCACACAATCCATCCATCTTTTCTTTGACCTCCCTCTCCATCCATCTATGTTTATACTCAGAACTCTTTTAGTAACATGCATTTCATCCTTCCTTTTCACATGACTATACAAACAAATGATTTATTATTATTATTTATAGCCCATTTGTCCCACTGCTGAGCAAAGGCCTCCCTTTTACTTTTCCACACAAGTCTGTCTTCGGGCAATACGGGCCAGTCTTTCTGGTATTTATCCAGTTCATCTCTCCACCTTCGCCTTGGTCTCAATAACAAATGATGTCCATTAAATAAATAAAGACTATAAAAGGAAAAAAAAAAACTTATTTACATATAAACTGAATGAAGCTGACAGTAACTGCATAATTATTCTAAATTTAAGTAATTAAAGTAAGAAAAAACTCGGTCAATGAACTTAATCTACCATATCTGCGTAATTCACAATGCAATGCTAACTGAAGTGAATAATAACTTAGTGATTGCTTAGCTCGGGTAAATATTATTATGTGTTGTATTTGATAATGCTTACATACAGTCATGTGCTCTGTTGAACTTTGCTATCAGTTAAGAACTGTTTATGCAAGGAAACTTGTATAATTCTCTTAATGAAGTTTTGATAAATATTTTTTTAGTTTTTATTCGCTCCTGGTGGCATTCAGCGGCTTCGCCCGCAGAATGTAGAAAATGATCCCTTGGGATTTAAAAGATGTTAAAAAAATATCTTTAAGAACTTCGAGGGGACATTGTAGGTACTCCTCATTATGAACAACTTTTACTATGGGACCAAACCTGAAATAGCGAAAAAAAAATCAGCTGTTCCATACATTTTGACGAGTTATGCGAACAGAAATGTAGGGAACAGCTGATTTTTTTTTCGCGATTTCACTTTTGATCCCATAGTAAAAGTTGTTCATAATGAGGAGTACAATGTCCCCTCGTAATTCTTAAAGTTAATTTTTTAACACCTTATATACATATACCATACTCTAGGAATAAAAATTGTTCTATGTGTTGTTCCACGACGTGGTCTTCATGGTTCCCTTGTACGATACGAAGTTTTGTAGAGATCCTTTCAGTCGTTCAAGCGTGAAGATGTACATATCTCTAACAAAAATTATACACACAAACTTTCGCTCTTAACCTTTAAGCGGTCGCGCGGCGTCGAATCGACCGCACTCAATATATTTACGAACATAATTTCAAAATGTCTCGTCAAAAGAACGTATCATCTCTAGTAGCTTGTCATTAGTTCACTACTGACGAAAATAACTCCATTTCCTCTTTCTACACTCCTCCTGAAAGACAGAATGTGTGTGTTTAAGTCGCGGCGCAGGCGTCGAAAAGACTACACGCGGCTGTCTTGTATTTTTAAATTGACGAGAAGACTGATTCTGAAGAAAATTAGACCTAAGTAGATGAAAAACTCTTTGATGCCAATTATTCGATCGCTTGAAGAATATTTTAAAAATACAAATTAATTGGTGATATAATCAAGAATTACAATAGAACTCTTGTTATGTCGGGCAGAATTGATTCCTAATTCGAAGAAACAAGTTTAACTGCAAAATTTTATTTTGAATTTAAACAAATTATTGTTTAATTGAAAAATATGTAATATCTGAATATAAAAATAAATTATAATTAACTAACCAGTTTTCTAAGTTCCTGAAATCTTCCATCGGTCTTTTAGGTTATGCGCGACCGCTACTGTTTCAAATAACACACATTCATTGTGCGTACAGCTAAGGAGTGGAATTCCTTGCCGGAATCTGTGTTTCCTGATGGCTACAACCCGGGGATCTGTAAGTCAAGAGTGAATAGGTTACTTCTAGGTAAGCGCGTTCCATCGTCGACCGCATCGTCGCTTTCCATCAGGTGAGATAGCGGTCAAGCGCAAACCTATCAAGAATTTAAAAAAAAAAATTGCACGCCCGCTTGAAGGTTAAAACTAATATTAGTGTGTTGAAACGTAATAATTAATAATGTATTATTTTTGTGATACGATTATAATAATAAAGCCTTATTGGCTCATAGTAAATTCTGTCCAGACAGGCGTTTTTTACACGACTTTGATTTTTACTGGACTTTTACGTTTTTCAATAAATAATTCTATCTGTTGTGTTCTCTTCTCAACGCTAGGCTCAATACAGAAAGTCGAAATTCCAAGGCCCGTTCTATTAATACCTATATAAAAAAAATGCATCAATGGCCCTTGTTCCTAGTTCTTGTTACGTCATTGTTGAGAGACGAGAACACTTACTATACCATTTGCATATAAGTCCACTGTGTCAGCCAACTGGGCTCATCGAAGTTATTAACGTCTTTTCTGCCTATTGACCTAGCTTTATTCTGTCTCTCCTTTGATATGGATGGAAGATTAAATTATTGATCCTCCTCCTTCAGCTGATATTGTTTGATGAATTTCGTTGCGTTCCTCGATCCAAGAATCTGGGTCTTGTAGGTCTTCATCAACTCAGCGCTTTAATGGTCGCCACTCTTCATTCTGAACTTTAAGAGTTATAGTAATTGTGAACAGTAATAATATAATGTAATAATAGAATATTCCATAACTTTCACACAACGCCATCTAATCCAAAACTAATAGACAACTGATAAACATATTTCTAAATACCGGCATAGCAGTCAGGGCCACTAACCATTAGACCAACAGACCAGTCAACAGTGTAATGGGCTTGTCTTAGAAAAATATAAGTCCAATGCTAGACAAAAGCCTCTATCTCTCTCTGTCAAATGTAACATCACTTAGCTAACCACTTCACGAAGCTAGGCTACCCCATCGGCCATTTTGAGATCACCATTTTTTTTTTTTAATATCCACAACTATCACACAGCGCCGTCTAGTCCCAAGCTAAGCAGAGCTTGTGTTATGAGTACTAGATAACTGATAAACATACTTATATATTTCTAAATACATACATATGTTAATTACACTCAGACACAGAACAAATAATCGTGCTCATCACACAAACATTTGTCCTGGGTGGGAATCGAACCCACGACCTGTGGCATAGCAGTCAGGGCCACTAACCACTAGACCAACAGGCCAGTCTTGTCGAACCATGTATCCGGTGGGCAGTAGTAATTAGTTCATCGGTAAATAGTGTACGTAATTAGTAAATGATTATTTTATTTACTAGCAAACAATTCGATACGGACTCAATACTATATTATTTCTTCATATTATTTGTTTAGTCTGCAAGTCGGCTTAAGCACCTGAACGGAAAATTACGTGTTTACGAAAATTATAATAAACAACTTTGTTCTAGATTTTTACAATTGATGTAACAGTTTGTAATACATACTTTATCTGTTGGAATAATATTTTTATATAGATAGATAGATTTATTTATTTGCGTAGAATGTAGGTAATTAATACAATTTGGTGTTACAATATTTTGGAATCCTTGTACATTCCGCCTGGATGGCATGCAAAATTTACGAACTTATGACTAGGTACTACAATAATTCTATTTCATTACTTGATGCTACATAACATTGTCAGTTAAATTGATTTATCATTTAAGAAATCCGATACAGAAAATAATTTTTTTTTACTAGTAATTCTTTAAGGTTCTTTTTAAATCTTATTATTGGTGGCTCTTTAATCATTTTTTGTACATGGTTATAAATGATAGGAGCCATACACATAACACTCTTTCTCAATAATGCAGTTTTATGCAGTTTTTTATAAAAACTAGCTTGTGCCAGCGGCTTCGCCCGCGTAATAATAGGTTTCTCCATACAAACTTTGGACCCCTATTTCATCCCCTTAGAGGGCGAATTTTGGAAAATCCTCTCTTAGTGTCGCCTACATTATAAAAGAAAACCTTGTACAAAATTTCACGCTCCTAGGCACTGTAGTTTCAGCTGTGTGTTGATATGTCAGTCAGTCAGTTTCTACTTTTATATATATAGATTTAATATTCGCTTCCGTACAAAGTTGGTCTGTTTCAAACCAACCAGCACACCATTATGGAAGTTAGCCGTGGCTTCTTGGGCCTCAAGTCTGCTATTACAATAGTATCAGAATGATCTATCATTGATTTCATAATTGTAGACTTTGACAGGTTTGGTAATTTACTAATATAATGCGTCATTATCTCTTTCCAATGATCAACCACTGACACTCCATTGAAAGAAATGGCACAGAATGGTAATCTCGTAGATAATGACAAATGAATGTCTAACATATGCGGTAATCTGCTAAAATTTTGACAAATCCTTTGATCAGTGACCTACCATTACAACGTCACTGTGCAGTCATTACTTTTTATTCGTCACAAGACAGCTCGTACCACAATTCTATTACGAGACCACAGATCAATAAATGATCGGTCATTATGAATTAACAGATTACGAAATTTTAGCAAAATGACAATGGAATCGTGTTGGAATGACGAATTTATAAAAATAGCAAACTTGGACCCCAGGACGCCAGATAATCAATTTCTCAACTCAAATTCAAAACATTTGTTTCAAAGAAACCATTTGTAGCCATTTTTGAATTGTCAACAAGTAGCTTAGGCAAAAAAAAGGAAAATAAAGGTGATAGCGCATTCCAAAGCGTACATGTAAATCTATGGAGAAGAACGTGCAAAAAATTTACTACTGAAAATTCGGCAAAAAAATTCTAGATAATTTAATTAAAGAAAGGCAATAGTTGCGTGTACAGATCAATTAGACCAATTGATTTATTTACTAATTACCTTTTGCCCGCGGCTTCGCCCGCGTACATAAAATATATAGCCTATATCACTCAGGAATAAAACAGCTTTCTATAGGTGAAAAAATTTTAGCCATCGGACCAGTCATTGCATCACTAATTACATGGTCCACGTGATTCGTCCTGTGCCTATGCTCGTTTGGCTATTTTATTCAATTGGTTCAGGATGCTTTAAAAATAAACATCGCTGAAGACAAAAAGGCCAGCGGTTTGTTTTCGTAATAATTTGTTATTGAAATTATCTAAGTGCCTGACAGTAGATAACGCTTAAATAAATATTTATAGAACGGCGCTGTAATATCTTCACTATCTATCAAAACAAGGCTCTTTATGAAGCGATAAATTCTAAGATATAAATTATGTCCCCCTGAGTTCAGTTAATTCTTTGACTGGATTTAAATATGGCGCCCAACGCGGCATCAAATTTTGGAAAATTTTTGTAACCGCCCCTCGTTTTTAGACAAAATATCTTTCGATTTAGCCAGCATGCCCGCGCAAGCAGTTCGTCATAGCCTTTCTCCCAAGTTTTGGAATATCAAATTCTTTCTATAACTACCTGCGTATTTTTTTCTACTTCTCTGTCAAATCCATCAAAAGGTTGTTTGTAAAAATTTTTAGCCATAAGACCGTCCATTGTGACACCCTAATAATTTGAAGTTCCTATTGTAATTTTATTTTTGGTGTACAATAAAGAGTATATCGGTGGCTTAGAGTGAAAACCTCGAATATGCAATTTTACGTTATTTTATTTTATTATATTTCTGAAAAGAAAAGCTCGTAACGCACAATCTTGTATCACGCAAAAGTTTTGATTCGATATTTGTAGCGCCATCAACGATGTTGAAGGCGCTACAAATGTTGTTGCGAGCATATCTTGCTCGAGTCAGTGTGGTGTGATCACCTCGAAAAACATTAAAAACAAGAGAAACAAGCGTTGGAAATAATTCAATAGTTTCAAATATTTGAATAAAACACGTAGAAGCACATTATTACGTGATAATAAAGGTCTAATTTGGTTTTTTATGCCTCCTGAAAAGTTACGTATTTCACAGTTAGGAGTTATTCACTCTAAGCCATCAATATCTATCTTCTTCAACTGCAGTCCTCTTGATGACCGATCGTATTCCTAACGTCGTATCCCTATTACGACGAATTATCGTGTAAATACTAAGATTCAGTTTAGCTAATACACATGAACGAACGTTTTCTTTCACTTTCTATCCTCTCTTTCTTCATAAAAAGTTCCAAAAAAAGTTAAAAAAGAAGGTATAAGTTTCGTATTTTTTTTCTCTCTTATAAATTCATAATAATCGTCAGTCTATTAGACTGAACAGAAAAAAAGACAATTTCGTCAGTAATGAAGGTTGTGATGCGCGTCACAATCTAGCTTTGTCCAGGTGGTTACAAGGTTTTACATTCAAAACCAAGTTCTTTCGAAACGAGTGAATAAAAACGATAATATTCTTGTATCCACATTGTACTAAGTGCACTATTTGCCCGATAACCTGCTATCTCTAAAACGTCTTGTTTATTTGCATAATTCAAGAATTTCTAGATGTTTTGGTTGCCTAGTGCTGATAATTGAGTCAAGATAATTTCTAGATAATATCTGGAAATTATATTATAAACAGTGAAGTCGTCTGCTACATAACATGTGCTTTATCTTTATATGCCTTTTCTATTTATAAAACATATTATAATGATATCTATTAAATGCTAAGATTGTATACTTTCTTGTTTGTCTCAGCAGTATTTCTACAAGTACGTTGCAAGGTTACTTCCCATACGTGTTCGGTCAAGCAGCGTTTGTTCCGGTTTCATAGGTAATTAAATGTGGGTTCCGGCGTAATTATACGCATATGTGAGGCATTGTATTTGGGATGGCAATTCATTTGCGATGGTTCTGTTACTGCATATGTCCGTAGGCATCCGTGGGCAAGCCAACTTACGACCAAGTTCAGTCTTTTTTTTTTGCAAAAAATGTAAAGGTTTCTCGGTTTCCTTCCAATACCGCAAATCAAAGAATGCAAGACTTGTTTGTGTAGCCAATCGTTTGACAATGACCTTCCAATATTTCAGGCCAAGGTCAGATCAGTCTGCACATTTATTTTGATAATAATTTGTTTTACACGCGTCTTCAATTCGGCAAGTCATGACTAATGACTTAGAATGACTAGCATCTCTACGTGAGACTAAAAACAGTTACAAGAAGTTTGTTTATGTTAAAAGGATCAGTTTTATCTAAAACTTGTATGAGATCTGAGACCGGTTTGATAAGTATCTGTCTTTTAACCGGTCTAGACGTCTTTCGCACTCGTTGTATTTATAAACAGTGATGGTCACAGTAGAGTGCCTTTAAGGCTTACGACTTACAATTAAGTTACGTCATAAACTAGAAGTATTATCCGCAACTCTAAGACCTTAGGGGTCGTAAACAAAAACAGTACTCCAATAGTCAATTATTTTTTTAAAAATTTGATTACAGATTTGTAGAAAGGGTGCTCGTATTGATATCAACTTTCTTTGTTGATGATATCAAATTATATAATGATAAATCGTTTGTTTTCTAGATAGGACATTCAACTATAATTGTCTTTATTGTTTTAAGAAAGCGTTACAAGTTGACATCATAGATAGGACCCTTTGTAATTGCTGGGATATCTTATCATTATCTACTGTTTGTACTTTGATTATTATTAATTGCTCCATTTCTCTTGTTACAGTTAACAAACAAATCAATGACAAAGAAAGGATTGCAGCCGCTATGGAGAATCCGAACTTAAGGAACCTCGTAGAAAACTGCATCGCTGACGAAGAATAAACTCTCAAAACAATGGCGCCGGACGCCGCTTTCTCAAACATAAGCGACAAACACGAATTCACAAAGTTCACAAAATTCTTAGCTTATAAAGGCGTCCAAGTTATAGTAGAATCGAGGAAAGGGGTTAAAATAGAACCGAATAGTAAACCACAATCGTCTGATACTGACTGGTTCAACCTCCAAATACCTGATACTCCCGAAGTCAACCAAGCAACAAAGACTGCTCTTCCATCGGACAGAGTCCTTGAAACCATCAGATCTCAACTACACGTCGAAATATCAGTTCAAACTGAAGATGGAGACGAAATGGTACTCGAATTATGGACCTTAGAACTAGACGAGACTCAATTCGACACATCGTTGAAAGCTATGAACACAGTATACTTCCGAATGGGGATCTTATTGAAGTCTCTAATAACAGTCACAAGAATAACTCCTGCTTATCATCTATCAAGGAAGCAGAGAACAGAATCTTTCACGATATTCTATAGAGTCTACAGTGGGGAACCAAAAGTAAAGGCCTTAGGCGAATCTGTCAAGAAAATTCAAGCTGGAATGTTAAAGACTCCTTTAGGAGCTATATGCTTCTCAGTTTCGTACAGAACTAACTTTTCCATTTCCCCAAATAGGACAGAGAAAAATAAACTACTGTTACTAAAGAGTGACCATTTCGAACTGAGTCCAAAACACGTGATATTCGAGTCAAAGAAGAAGAAGGACCAGAAAAAGGAACTCAAATCTTTTGGTCCTGTTGATTTGAACAGGCCTTTGCGATTAGCAGCCTTTGTAGATGAAAACGTTATCAAGCAGGCATTCGACGACTTCTTCACTAAAATACCTATCCCTAAATGTAGGAAGAGACCTAAAACTCCACTAAAAACAAGTCCTATTGAGCTCAATAGCACCCAAGAGGTGGACATTACAACCTTGTCCAAAAGTCCGACATCTTTGGAGATGCCACCGAAAAAATTCTCAGGGTTCCGCCATGAGAATGAACCTCCCTTAAAACTACTCCATTTTCCTTTCTCCGACCACCATCCTTTGAGGGAACTCGCTGAATTTTATAAAGACTTCTTCAACGCTCCTCATTTGAAACTTGCCGACGATCTTGTCCTAGCTCAGCCGAGAAGTCCCGAATCCGTGAGAGAGATGGAATTAGCCAATGAGGATTTGTCAAAGGACCTTGAGTTATATGAGAACTCTGTTCTGGAATTTGATGAGTTGCTTGCAGATATGTGTAGATCGGCTGAGTGGAGTGGGAATTGAAGGAACAAAGTATGGCCACAAAATTGGTTGAGGAAAACCTACTTGGTAAGAAGGCAGTATGAGAGGCTTATGACCAAATCCCGATGATCGAATAGATTGATTGATGATCGAGAGATTGTTTGGTTTCTCCTATTTCCTAAGGATTTGGTGTAAGTTTCTCATGCCCTGTGTCCTCAGAAGTGGGATAACCTGTCAAAATTTGTGGCACCTTAAAGTTTGAAGACTGATTTATCTGGATGGTTTTATAGTTTATCCAAATATGGTATGGGATGATTGACAAATGGACTGTGAATGATTTTTTATCTCAATGACTCAAACAAACTTTACCACGAAGTGTTTATATGTTGTGAATAGTGATAATAGCTGGACTAATTTGTGTTTTTACGTAAAAAGTTCAATTTCTGTGTAAACAATAGTATTTTATTAAATAGACGCATGTTATAGTAAATCGAATAATGTTAAGATTGCCTTCAATGTCTTGTAATTTGTATAAATCTAGTAAGTATTGCACTGTTCTACAACACAATGTACAGACCATATTCTCGAAAAATTGTCACTAAACTTTTGTCAATTTTGGTTAGTTTTGATTTGGTGTATGGTTCCAAATACGCAGTGATGCGGCTCAATACTAGTGTTTTGTATATATTTATTTACTTAATTATATATTTTAGTTTGCCTCGTTTTCCTCTTGTTTTTAATTTTACCTACGATTTACTTAGTTTTAAATGCCTCACGGAATGCTCTAGACGTTCTACTAGTGAAAACGAGTCTTGAAAATTCGGAATATGAAGGATTGACTATGACATGACATTTCCGTAACACTTGTCAATCCAATACTTTCGGATTTTTTGGTCAATCCAATACTTTCGGATTTTTTATCAATCCAATACTTTTGATTTTTTTCTCAATCATTTTCACTGATAGAATATCACTTTGTCTAAGAGCCTAAGGCTATAAGTGTGCTTAAGCTTATATTAAACAGTCTAGTAGGCTGTAAATAAAAGCCGTTTCAGACGTCTCCACATTTTGAGAGCCTAGTATAGAAGCCGATATACGCTATTGACATAATTATCGTCAATGTTAGCTAATAGCCTCAGACAAAGGGTGGTATGAACTTCGGATTCCTTTTCCAATAAGTCCGTATGTTGGCCCAATCATAAGGCCCAAGGGACGCATTTTCCGCCTTATTAAAAAAAAACTAAACTATGATGTTTTTTATGGGATAAAGTAGAGATGCGTCTCAGCACTCGTGTTTTCATTACCTTCAAAGTTTTTTAAACTCAATTAAAAGGCTTTTTAGTTTGTACAAACAAGTAACGCAGTTATGGTAACTAATCGATTTCTGTTCAGCGATCGACCGCACCATAGTAGACGAAAACTGACCTTACTGCAACGAAATAAGAGTTGTCAGTCAGATACCGAAGATGTGCGGTTCTGTTTTATCAAAAATATTTTTCTGGTCCAAAGAAAGATAATTGCTTTCTATCTATACCTCACTCTCTCAAATTCCGTCTAGAGCTCTGTCGAAGCTCTTCGAGCAAACAGAATAACGAGTTACGAAACTTTATCCTTATTCCTATTAAAAAATTTAGAGTTCCTTATTTTCCATGATTTTTGTAAATAGAGAATGATTGTGTATGTTTATTAAATACAGTCAAACGGGGTGAGTAGGAACGAAAGGGTGAACAGGAACAAAAATTTGAAGGGGATCTTCGCGTTAATTAACAATTTTTCCCAGCATTTTAGTACGCCTATTTATTCATTAATTGTAATAAAAACGAATGCTTTGATAGAAATCAATAATATAAATATATATCAATGTAAAAAACCTAAGCAAAGTTTTGTTCCCATTCACCCCTGCGTTCCTATTCACCCCGTTTGACGGTACTTATTATTTTAAAATATTTAGTTTTATATTCCCATACTTGTAACTTTTGGTACAAACTACTAATTCTGTTTAGTTAATAGAATTAGATAGCATGATAAAATTAATTAATATCTTGATTTATAAATCGTAGAAATAATTTGTGTACCTTTTTTGTAGGTAGATAATGGTCTGAATAAAGATAGGTCTGGAAGAAGACCAATATTCGACGGGTGTTTTTATTTTAAAATTAAATTAAGAACAGCAACCATCATGATGTCATCATCATTTTCATGAGACTACTTGCGATTGCAACAACTATAGGTACCGGCACAGATCGTGAGCGATGACTTCTACAGTTCTACTTGCGCAGAAGCACGCAGAAGTGAAATATCGGGTCTCTTTAGTGGTATGAAAAGAGATGCGGGGGCAGGCAATGCAATCCTTGTACAGAGATTGGCTTGCCGACGTGTACGATGCGCAAAGCGATTCCAGCTCTTTCCCCGAGCGCTCAAGATTCGTGCCGGTACCTATACCTGCTTATCTTTTTTCTCCTCTGTCAAATCCATCAAGTTTCTATTGTAAATTTTATTATTGACTTACAATAAAGAATATATCTATCTATCTGGTCTTGAAGTCTGGATCGCGTGAAGACACTTTGGTCTAGTTGGGCCAAGTCGGGCTTTAGGGCCGACGCAGCGTCGGCCCTAAAGGCGTCGGCGTCCGCGTATGTCGTGTGCGACGGTCCTCGCGGCGCGGAAACCGGATTATTAGGTACCTACGCAATGTCGCTACCGCTAGTTTTTAACGGTGTGCATGTAGTCATGTCGATAGAGAACTTAATGTATTATTTCGTAGCAAAACGGGTTCCCCGAGAATGGTGTCGGCCCGCGACAGAACACTTTTGTATGGGACCGCGCAATGCGTAGTCCGCTTTATCCTTAACTGTTCGGACCCAAGTCGTCGACGACGCGTATTTTTCCACGCGCGCCTTAGAGAGATGTCAGCATATCGTAGGGGCCAAAGGCAAAGAAGTACAGGAGTAGGTTTTTAGTCAGTAAAAGTCTGACACTATCTCCCGCTCCGCTCAAGAGCGAGATTTGTCATTAGATTATTTTCCCACCTAAAAAAAAAACTTATACTTAGTCAAATGAGTTACAACAATGCGATTGTGGAGCTACCCAAACTTTGCCTCAACTCTTTTCGTGCTCTCGCATACTTACGGAGCAAATGACGAAGTAGTACCTACCATGTCAGTGGTAGCAACTCGAGCAAACAGGACCAGTGCAAGGCACAGCAAGTGAGGGCACTGTGAAAGGAACCAATTACGCATGTCCTATTTACAGATAGGTAATGTTTTCTATGCAATAAAGCTTTTGATCCTACCCCAACAATACAGTAGGTAGGTATAATTTTTAGAGTGATTTCAGGAATTCCCATTTGGGGTGGAATTGCTAAAAAAATTATGAAAACGAGTTGAATACAGAAAATAATTGCCGTGTTCCGCCCATTTAATCTCTTATTTATTTTTTTAACTAAAATTATGTTACCTATTTACTGCCTTGATTTTTTTTTGTTAATGTTTTTGGCTTGGACACTAAATCCTTTAAGCTACGTCTTCGTGTGAATAGTTAATTAGTTAAACATTAGAATGCTGCATACAACACATTCTAATATTTTTGTAGTATTTGCCTTCTTGGCAAACTTCGCTGAGGTAGCCAAAACTACAATAAAATTCTCAGTTCCCTTTTACCGAGATCTCATTTGTTTCAACGATTCTACATTTATCTTACAGTTGCGCAGACACTTGAGATACAAAACTACACCAATTTTAAATCACAATATCCACTTGGAATCAATTTGCAAATAATTAAAACAGCCACTGAACTTCACTCGAAATCCTGATCTCGCCAAAAACTCCTTTTGATTAATATTCTATACCAAGAAACAGGAAAAAAAAATATTTTCTGTCCCGCGCGTTGTATTTACTGTGTGATGCTTTGAAAGTATTTTTTTATCTGTGGGAAGTTTCTGTCTCGTGCATGCGTTCGAAAATTTGGTCACGGCTTAAAAACTAGAAACTGATATTCAATGAAACAGTGTTTAGAATTTAGCAGCGCAGCGTTGAAACCAATATAAAGTCGAGCTTAGAGAAGTGGGAAGTGTTTTATTTCTATTGCCAAATTCCAAGACTTCTATGAGTTCCTTGATAGCTTCCATTACAAGTGTTCGTTTTTCGGATTCGGAACGCTCACTATTTGTTGAAGTTGAAGTGTCAAGTAAGCGACACAACGGCATTTCAAATAAACAAACGTAAAAACCTATAAAATCTTAATAAAATGTGTTAGTAATTCTATGAAATATGTAAAAATATTAACTAAGAGTGCTTACGTATGTATAGTTTCAATTTTAAGTGATTTGTAATACTTAACCTAAAAGGGAACTTGGTTGAAAAATGTTTTCAATTTGCCGACAAACGCATCCCGCTACGGGGATTGAGCATGCCGTTAGCTGCTGTTTCTTCAACAATGAGGATACATGTCTCATCACCGCTGGTGCCAATATTATCAAGGTTTTTAGGTTGCTACCTGAAGGCCATACCAAGGAGGTTAACGCCGGTAAGTTTTTATTCTGTTCTTTTGCTGTTGCTTTTGACAATTTTGTAAGATGCGATTTTAGAAAAATCTCCTTTTCTGTTGAATGCATTGGCGTTTCTTTGCACGCCTTTTCTTCGGCAAATAACAAGAATTCAATGAAAATATATAAAAACGGCACTTTCGTAACAACAAGTTGATCTATAGTGAAAAAGATTGCGGACTATAACCCGCCTGATGAGTGATGACAAAACGTCACACTTTAATATAAAATGTTTGCAGTATCTGTGGTCTATAATTTAGTATTATATATGGTTTATTTACCTTTTGTCTCACAGCTCCCAGAATATAGTTTAAGTTGTAGTAATAATTTAATAAATACTTTTCAGCTGGCCAGCCAATCCCCCCAAAGATGAAGCTAGAATGCCTTGCCACCTACACATTATGGGGCAATGTGATGTCTTTAGCCACTGTACGCTGCCCAAGCGCTGGCAGAGATTTGTTGCTTGTATCATTCAGGGAGGCCAAGCTCTCTGTACTACAGTATGACCCGCAGACAGATAATCTGATTACGTTGAGCATGCATTATTTTGAAGAGGATGATATGAAGGTATACTTTATTTAATACTGAAGTTTACAGAAGTAAAAGTTAGTTTTTTTCAGTTTGCAAAATACACTATAGTTGGGCCAATTAAGGGCAGCCAACATGACATACATTTTCACTGTTTTTCATACAACCGCTCTTACGCGATTATGACGTTATTACACATTTTTCTTTAGATAATTTGGAAACACAGTATCTTGTGGATATTATCTAGACTTCTATTAAAATCAATTTATAAATTTTTATCAAATTAAGCCAGTAAACACCTCTGAAAATCAGCTATTTTGCATGAATTTTGACTTAAACTAACAATACTATAAATATTAATTTGATATATACTATTGCTTGACTGCGATCCCACTTGATGGTAAGCAGTGATGCAATCGTTGATGGTGAAGTGCACTAGTTTATTATGAGCCTATTCACTCTAGCCTTGAAGACACCCAAATTATAATTGGATGGGAAGACCTTTTCGCCAGAGTAGTGTATTTGCGACTGGGTATTCCATCTCGTTTAGCTCTTCAATCCCCATAGGTGTCAGAAGAGCTGACGAGCTGGAGTATGTGATTGTGGAGGTCTGACCCTGGCGGAATGAATGTGAGAGTGAGAGAAAATAGTCAATCTGAATATAGAGAGACAATCCAATCCAAACAAAATAGTAAAGATACCGGCACGGATCTCGAGCGCCGACTTCTCCAGTTCTACTTGCACAGAAACACGCAGAAGTGAAATATCGGGTGTCTTTAGTGGTATGAAAAGAGATGCGGGGGCAGCGAGTGCAAACCTTGTACAGTGATTGACTCGCCGATGTGTACGATGCGCAAACCGATCTCCGCTCTTTCGCCGAGCGCTCAAGATTCGTGCCGCTATCTGTAGTATGGTGTAGTATTGTTTAATATTTTTTTTATTAAAAGTACAGAAATTAAGTATTTTAAAGTTTTAACATTTAAATTCAATCATTCTTGTTTTTTTTTTACAGAATGGCTGGACAACCCACCCCCACATTCCATGGATCCGTGTAGATCCTGAATGCCGATGTGCAGTTATGTTACTGTATGGCAAGAAGCTAGCTGTGTTGCCGTTTAGAAAAGATATAACAAATGAGGATGGTGATCCTTTGGAGGCTAAACCCCTTGATAGCAAGAAATCTGTAAGTATTCACAATATATTTTTTACTAGCTTTTGTACGCGACTTCGTCCGCGTAGAAGTCGAAAATGGTTTTATTAGGTTTTTGAGATACGAAAATATGAAATATTATTAATTATCTTCGTGTGTGATAGAATTTTATGGCGAGCGATAATGTATCTTAAGATAAAATATTATAGTATCTTAACCGTGTGCCGCGCCCCTTAGTAAACTCCACAGCGGGTGACGTAACCTACGACAAACTTATTGTTTGCGGTTGGTACAGTAATCGGGTCTAGGGATCGAACCGCAAAATTAACCATGTGCTGTTTGGCCCGAGCATACGCAGTTTCGCAGATATCGTACGCGGCGCACACCTGGAACGTGCATGCGTCCGTCTAGTATGATTCTCGCTTAATGTAATGCGAGCACTGAGGCGCTTTGATCTTGAAGCGTTTGCCGACATACGTTGCCTCGTCCTTGCACGTACGTAGCTCATGCCTCGCCACGAATATGAAGGTACACACCGTGCGAGACATTTCTAGTCGAATCCAAGTCCACCTTGGACTCGACTGGAATAAGGATTTGAGTAGCAGAAAAGAGCAATCCTACTAAGTTTAAAGTAATAACATGAAAAAAAAGAATTTCGGTTTTGAGCCAAAATTATTTTTTTACCAAAACAAGCCAAAATTAATTTGCTCATGGAACGCCTTACAAAATTGGGTAAAGTTTTGAAAATGAAGTAATCCCAAAATTCTAGTACTATTACTACACTAACTAGAGATTCAAATTATTTCAGTACTGTGTATATTATTAAAATACTGCAGGCCTGTTGGTCTAGTGGTCAGTGGCCCTGACTGCTATGTCGCAGGTTGTGGGTTCGATTCCCACCCAGAACAAATATTTGGGTGATGGGTACAATTTTCATTTGTTCTGTGTCTGGGTATAATTTATCTATAATATGTATACGTACTCATGTCACAAGCTCTGCTTAGTTTGGGACTAGATGGCGTTGTGTGAAAGTTGTGAAAAAAAGTACTTACTTAAAATTTTCTCTCTATCTATATCTACGAAACTCTATAAAATATAATAATCATCCATTTTGTTACAGCAACCGACACAACCAATCAACAGAGCGCCCACCCTAGCATCCTACGTCATTGTACTAAAGGATCTCGATGAGAAGATAGATAATATTCTAGACATACAGTTCCTACATGGTTACTATGAACCTACTCTATTGATACTTTATGAACCAGTCAGGACATTCGCTGGGTGAGTAGTATCTTTATGATATTAAGAGTGCCCTTCCCCACTCGTCTATCGTCAACGTGAGCATGGTTTAAAAGCTGATACTACAAAAAAATAAAATTAATAATTAAAATTTAACAAAAAAAAAATAAAAAATAATGAATAAATTTAATAAATAATAAATTAATAATAATAAATTTTTAATAAATTTAATTTAATTATTAATTAAAATTTAATGATACTACATTCTATATCAAAAATAGCTGTTATTTATTTATTGTGCACGCCTCAGTGTTGTCTTTTTAACCCAATGGTTGACTGGTAGAGAATGCTTTGTGGCATTAAGTTCGCCTATGTACCACCACACATGTACATGAAGTTTAAATAAATAAATAAAAAAAAATGTGTTATCACCTGAAAACTCTGTTGGTATTCGATAATTCCGTCATTTACTCAAATACTTCACAAATTTTACAGGAGATACATGTTTTTTTTAAAACCTTATTTTTTTTTTTTTTATTGCACACCTGAACCTCTCGGGCGCCCCGGGGATACCCCGGGGCGCCCCCCCTATTATTATTAAGTAAATCACCAAAAAAATAAAAAAATAAATAAAAAAAAACTTTCTGGATTTTTCTAGGAAAAAAAAGATATAAAAACCAAAATTTTTGGCTAAAAAAAATTCGTACAAACGTGTGTACAAAAAGACAATTAAGCTATTTTCAAGGTCATTCAAGTTGTACAGACGTAATATTGTAGTGTACAATAGGCGCTCTTATGGCATAGGGCAATTTCTACTAGACAACCTTTGGATGGACTGAAACGAAAGAAAAGATTTTTAGGAACTGAGGTTTCCGGGACATTACACTCTGTTCCTGACACCTTTAAAGCTCTGTCTACTTTTTCGATATGAGCAGTGGTGGCCAAGTGGTAATGCCCACGACTTACGAGTTGTAGGTCGCGGGTTCAAACCCAGCCAGGCGCATTACTTTGTGTAATTTATTTCATCACCACTGCTCTCAAAACGGTGAAGGAAAACATCGTGAGGAAACCGGCATGTCCTAGGACCAAAAATTCGAAGACATGTGACATCCACCAACCCGCACTGTGTTGCGCGCCGCGCCGCGTTGTGGATTACGATTAAGGCATTAAGTCCGCCTTTGTACTTTATGTTGCATTTAAATAGCAGTTGAAGTTTAAATAAAATAAAAATTACGGCCCTTTCTCTCTTTTAGAGAGGAGGCCTTCTTAGTCCCAACAGTGGGAACATTGAAAGGCTGATTATGCTACGCTACTTTGTCGTGAAATAAAAGCCTAATATTCTAATTTCCAGCCGCACTGCAGTCCGTAATGACACGTGCGCGATGTGCGGCGTGAGCTTGAACATGAGCGCGCGCGTGCACCCAGTCATCTGGGCCACGGCGCATCTGCCCTTTGACTGTCTTAGAGCTGTGCCGGTGCAGAAGCCTCTAGGTAAGTTGTATTGTGTTGCAGCAGGCTGGTATCCACATTTCTTACATATACATAATAAATAACATGCATATACAATTTAATTTAAATATATAGGTACATAATTTAATAATAACAATGATAAAAAGTAAATTAAAATATCACAGCACACACAGCTATTGAATCCTTAATATAATACCTATAATAATAATTTATTCCATGAATTGTTACTTAGCCTTCATCCTCTCTCCTACATTTGCTGTGCCCGACAGGGTCCATATTGATCTTGACTATATTTTATACGATCTATGTACATAATATGGAACGCAATAAAGTATTGAGTACTCTACGTCTTAAACGCGTATTTAGCGTACCGTGGGACTCATGGCGGTAAGTCCCCTCTTTGAGGAGTGGCTGGAAAGGCAACACGGTGTCCTTACCTTCCGCATAACGCAGGTCCTCACCGGACATGGTAAGTTCGGGAGGTTCCTGCACCGGATCCGTGCGGAAGAAACGCCCGGGTGTCATCATTGCGTAGACCGCCCGGAGGACACGGTGGAGCACACAGTGGAGGTGTGCCCCGCTTGGGCAGAGCAACGCCGTGTCCTCTTGGGGGCAATCGGCGGCGGCGAACTCTCGCGCCGGGCCTTGGTACAGGCCATGGTCCGGAGCGAGGAGGAGTGGCAGGCGGTCGCCTCCTTCTGCGAAGCAGTAATGCTAGCAAAGGAGGCGGCCGATCGCGTGAGGCAACGGTCCTCACGCCCCAACCGTCGCCGGGACTCCGATCCCGACTTCCGGCCACCGTAGGCGCGGGCTTGCAGACGGCGAGCAATGGGTGGCTCGCCGTCCGACCGTCCGGTAACCGTCCGGACCGAGCCCAAGTCGTCGACGGTGCGTATTGTTGAGATGTCAGCAAATGTAGGGGTCCAGCAGGTCTGCCCAAGCGGGGCACACCTCCACCGTGTAGGCATCTACCCTTTGACTTTGACCACACGCATCTCAAAGGGCTGTCAGTTACAGTGACAGGGGTCGAGCTTGACTTTTTGCCCTTTTACCCTTTTGCGAAGGTTTGAACAATCCGCAATCCTGGCAGAAGCTTCTAACTCCCAGTAACGACAATAATTGTTCTTTTGGATACAATATTGACTTTGTCTTCACTGACCTCTCATACCTATTACTATAAATGACCATGGAGATATCTATATATTATATTGTAAAATCAAACATTTTTTAAAACAATAACCATAGTGTTTCTTGCCATTTCTTGTACATCAGAAACGACGAATTGGAACCATGCACTTGCTTCTGACGTTTTATAAGTGCCCATGTAACCATTTTGAATCGGTTGCGAACCCAGGTAGGCCGCTGCAAACACAACTTGGCAAAATGGGGTTTTATAGACCCATCGGATACTCAATGTGAGTGCGGTGCTCCTGTTCAAAACATGAGCCACATGTTGGAAATGTTGGAATGCCCCAAGTGTCCGTATACCTGCACTTTGGAGGATTTGATGAGTGCTACCGATGCTGCTATTAATGTAGCCACCTATTGGGCCCAAACAGTTTGACGAGTTTACCATCGAATCGAAAAGAAGAAGGAGATCAATTTGAATTTGAATTACTTTATCTATGTCATGTTTTTACTTACAGGTGGATGTTTGATAATGGCTGTAAACTCTCTCATATACCTGAATCAGTCGGTACCTCCGTATGGTGTATCACTCAATAGTATAGCGACACATACTACTAATTTTCCACTCAGTAAGTACCTTTCTAGATTTTTAGTACTGTCATTTGTAGCTGTAACCGTAAATTGTAAATACCGTAAAATTATAATCAGTGACTGGAGTAGGTAGATTGATTTTTGGTACTTGTATCATAAATGCACACAGAAAGACAATCATGGACAAGTCATTTTTCTGAAGGTATAATTTTCTGATTTGTCGTTAGGTTATGTCAAATCGTAGATGCGTGCCGTTAAAAAAAATTATGAAGAATATAATATTACTCATTTTAATACAATTCCTACCGGTTCTACGGTCGGTTTCGGTTCTTCGGTGGAATGTCCATATTAAAATATATGTTTCGGATCAATGACCTCAATTTAATCAGTAGGTAGATCGATCTCTAGTTATAATCTATATCGCGAGATTGTCAACTGTCGAAAGATAGTGTACCGTAACATACTGCTTACATTTTATCGCACTATTTCCTGGTAGATTCAATTGTGAAATGGCATATAACGCTATGACTTGTTGAACGTCATGTGCCCCGTGCCATCATATTTGTTTGTTAAGCATAGCATTTTGGTGATTGTAAATCTACCGAAAAATAATGCGTTAAATTGTAAGCAGTAGGTTACACGGTTCACAATCTTTCGATAGTTTAAAATCTCGCGACATAGATTATAATCTATCAGTTTATACTGAAACATCTGTCGTGTTTCCAGGAATTCAAGAAGGCGTATGCATAACTCTCGACGGGTCATGCGTGGCCCCCCTAGGGGAGGGTCGCCTGGCCCTCTCCCTCCGCGGAGGCCAGCTGTACGTGCTGACTCTACTGGCAGATTCCGTGCGCACCGTGCGCAGCTTCCACCTGGACAGGGCGGCTGCCTCCGTGCTTACTACCTGTGTGAGTTGTGTGTTATAGAATGGTAAAGAAAAGATGAATGGTGTGAGGAGTGATATGAAATTGGAATAGATTTTTATAAAAAAAAAAAAATTGTGCAAGTACGAGGCAGACTCGCGAACACTCCGTTCCCGAGATAAAGGGTCTTGACAAACGGACAACAAAGTGATCCTATAAGGGTTGCGTTTTTTCCTTTGGAGGTACGGAACCCTAAAAATGATGCTAATTGCACATTCCAAAGTGTAGATTTCTATGGTAAAGAATGTGCAAGAAACTCCATGGGCACTCTTTTCAATCGTGATATGTTATTACAAATATCTCTTACATGTTTCTTGTTGCTATCATGTGGGAACAATGTAAATAAAGTAAAAATAAAAACTAAATATAGATATTAAAATAGCAACTGGCAGCTAAGAGATGACTAGTCTCAACCGACAACACCCGTTCACGGACATGACGCGAATATTAGTACCACTCAGCTCAACCGTTTTGAATGGAACCGAAAAATCCAACACACGAGCCACCACCAGTGAGACATTTGAGTGAGCATGATAAGCAGTTATTTCATACTAGCTTTTGCCAGCGACTTCGTCCGCGTAGAAGTCGAAAATGGTTTTATTTGGGTTTTTGAGATACGAAAATATGAAATATTATTTATTATTTTCGTCGTGTCTGATAGTCCATTGAATTGTATGGCGAGCGATATTGTATCTTAAGATAAAATATTATAGTATCTTAGCCGTGTGCAGCGTGTAGCAATTATTTGCGGTTGGTACAGTAATCGGGTCTAGGGATCGAAAATTAAGTTTGTTTTTTATTGTATATACTTTTCCGGGATAAAAAGTACCCAGTGTGGTGCCCAGGATATCAAAGAATAATTATACCACGTTGCATCGTAATCGAACCGGTAGTTTTTGCATCACGCAACGTCTGAACAAACAGACAGACAGACAACAATTTTTTTAATCACATTTTTGGGTACAGTGCTGGTCTATTAACACCCCATTTATTTTTTTTGATATTTTTAATGTACAGAATGTTCATTTCTATAGATTTATTATAAGTATAGATAAGCTATCCTTTCTAGTCACTCCACACATCCGTCTCAACATTATCATTCCTGCTACATACAACGTTTTAAAAGTTAAAGTTTTCTCCCACAGATGTGTGTGATAGAAGAAGATTTTCTGTTCCTGGGATCTCGACTGGGTAACTCCCTCCTACTGAGAGTTACTGAGAGGGAAAATAGAATGTTGTTCTCAGTCGATAAGCCGTTGGAAGCCACTGTTGACCTCACTGTGTCTGAGACTGGTGAGTACAGTCATTAACTGCTTGACCCCTCCCCAACTAATTTTTTTGAGCCTTTTCAGGAAGAACGTTGTGTTTCTCATCAAGCTTGATTTTTTTCGATTATTTCTTATTTTGCAAGCGAGACTGCTAAGCGTGAAGTACTGGGTACAATTCCCGAGTCGGTTACGCCGTGAAACTTGAACACTCCATATTTTCAATGAAATCAAGAGTAGCAATCAAATAATTAAAACGCATTGCTGTGCGAAACTTCTAGAATGAAAGTACATACCCAGGCCTGGCAAGTTCTAGAAAAGTCCACCATAAAGTACCTACGCGAGACTGCTGAGCGTGAAGTACTGGGTATAATTTCCGGGTCGGGAAAAAAGTGCCATTGGGTTTTTCTATTAAGTATTGTTACGCCGTGACACTTGAACATGCCATATATTCGATGAAATTAAGAGTAGCATCAAATAATTAAAACGTATTGCTGTGTGAAACTTCTAGAATGAAAGTACATACTCAGGCCTGGCAAGTTCTAGAAAAGTCCACCATATAGTACCTACCACTATTATTATTAAATAGGGTTATCGGTTGGTTGATAAGAGAAATTGTACCTTCAGTGTTTAACTATAGAGTCGAAATTCGCGTGATTATAACGTTATATTCTCAGTTAGTTAGTCGTTAGTTCTCTTAATTAGAATGTTTTCTTATGTATCATAGTATTTATTAGTTTATTATATTAGCATATATACGTATTTTATTATTATAAGCCACTAAATTTAATGATACTACATTCTATTTCAAAAATATCTGTTATTTATTTATTGTGCACACCTACCACAGTTTTGTTTTTTTAACCCAATGGTTGACTGGTAGAGAATGCTTTGTGGCATTAAGTCCGCCTATGTACCACCACTGTACATGAAGTTTAAATAAATAAATAAATAAATATTCTTTGTCCAAACAGAGCAACAACTAAACAAAGATAAAGAAAAGGAGCAACAACAGAGAGACCAGTCGGACCCGCTCGCCAAGAAGCGTCGCCTGGACACCATCAGCGACTGCGTGGCCACCAACGTCATCGAGATCAGCGACAAGGACGAGCTCGAGGTGTACGGCTCCGACATCAGGACCTCCACGCAGCTCACCAGCTATGTATTCGAGGTGGGTTTCTGCAGCTGGGGCTGGCTCAATTTTGCCTCAAATTTTATGCAACTTATTTCTACAAGATAAATATTTTGCTAAGGTCAATCTTTTTCTTATAATTATAGAAAACAATTGCTGTTCTTTAAAATATACGTGTGCATGTATGGGTTACTAAATTATAACTTCTGCTGGCGACTTTGACCGTGCGAAAAAGTAATCAGGACGTGGTCTTTCATTCTGTATGTTAAATATCATCCAATGTCATCATTGTGAGGACCGCCTGGAGGACACGGTGAAGCATACGGTACAGGTGTGCCCCGCACACCCCTCGTGGAGCACCACCATGTCCTCGGGCGGCCATCGGTGGCAAGGCAACGAACTCTCGCGCCAGTCCCTGGTACAGGCCATGGTTTAGAGCGAGGAGGAATGGCAGGTTGTCGCCTTCTTCTGCGAAACAGTAATACTTGCGAAGGAGGCAGTCACACGCATGAGGGAACGGCCCGCACGCCCCAGCCACTGGAATCCCGACCCTAAATTGGGTGTGAGCTTGCGGACGACGAGCAATGGGCAGCTCACCGTCCAGCCGTTCAGACCAAGCCCGTGTCATCGACGTGCGCCTCAAGGAGATGTCAGCAAAACCGTAGAGGCCCAGCATGGTCGAAGCCTACTGGGGCCATAGGATTGCTTCTGAAAGGAAAACCTGGGGCCCTGGAACGCAAAGGCAAAGAAGGTATATAGGGGTCGATTTTTATAAGTAAAAGTCTGACACGCCCTCGCGCGCGAAAAGAGCGCGAGAAATCATTGGATGATTTTCCATCCAAAAAAAAAAATACCTAAGCATTAGAAGATTAGAAAAGGAATACAGAAAATCAATAGAAATATTATTACAATAAAATTACAAACAAAAAAAAGTAACTCTCTCTCCGCCCAAGAGCGCGAGAAATCATTGTATGATTGCCCATCCAAAAAAAATAATACCTAAGTATTAGAAGATTAGATAAGGAATACAGAAAATCAATAGAAATATTATTACAATAACAATAAACAAAAAAAAGTACCTCACGCTCCACCCAAGAGCGCGAGAAATCATTGGATGATTTCCCATCCAAAAAAAAAACCTAAGCATTAGAAGATTAGAAAAGGAATACAGAAAATCAATAGAAATATTATTACAATAAAATTAAACAAAAAAACAGTAGCTCACGCGCCGCCCAAGAGCGCGAGAAATCATTGGATGATTTCCCATCCAAAAAAAAAGCCCTAAGCTTTTGAAGTTTAGTAAAACACTAAACTTAAGTAACTAAACTAAAGAAATATTATTACAATCAAAATTTACAACGCGGCCGAAGCAATGACATCACGCACACACTGACATTGCCGTCTCGCTTGCCGCGATAGCACTACTAACTCTTGGAAATTTGGGATAAATTTGGATGTGTTCCGTAATACCAAAAATGATGAATGAAAACTTAATGTTTTTCCAATTTTTTTTCTATAGTTTATAACTTGATAATATAAGCTATGTTCCTAGAGAAACAATATTAGAAATATTATTGTTTATAATATAGAAAAAACAAAATGAAAACATGCCATTTACGCTATAAAATTATGCGAAATGAAATTCGCTTAAATTTGGTTTAAGTAAGTATTTTTAAAAAAGAAAAACGTAGGAACCTAGATAAATATTGTCTAAATCCGAATATGATCATAATACAGTGGAAATATGCTCAATCTGCAAATGAGTTTGGTATTACGTTTGTATGGATAATTCATTCGTCGCTGGGCTCTTATTTTAATTAAAAAAACGTTTATGGACGTAGGTATCTAACTATACTTGCATTTGAATACCTTGGAAATAATTATTACAATAAATTTTGAAACTGAATCCATTATATTATCACTACTAATGAACCATAGTAATAGTAAGTATAGATAGCGGCACGAATCTTGAGCACTAGGCGAAAGAGCTGGGATCGCTTTGCGCATCGTACACATCGGCGAGCCAATCCCTGTACAAGGATTGCACTCCCCGCCCCCGCATCTCTCTTCATACCACTAAAGAGACCCAATATTTCACTTCTGCGTGCTTCTGCGCAAGTAGAAATGTAGAAGTCAGCGCTCAAGATGTTCCGTGCCGGTAACTATACCAAGTACCAAATTAATTTTTGTTTAGGTATAGCATTAGCGAGGGAGTTAAATCATCCAAAAAAATATTGAGATAGGTTAAACTTGATTCTACTATAATCTATGTATTAGTTTGTTATTATGTATTTTGTTTTATGTTTACTACCTACCTATAAGCTATATCACGTAATAAAACTTACCGAATTCAAAATAAATCAAACGAAAACTCGGACGCGGGAAATGTCTTCGTCGCTTATTCGCTTGGATGGAATTTAACGCACCGAACATGAACATAGCGTGAGAATTCCCGAATGTAGTTTTGGTCATAATTATTATAGTTTGAGGTTTGCCGCCGAAACCGAAACTCATTTTTTTTTACCGTAACTCGACCGAAACCAAATCCGTACTTTCGGTCGAACACTACTTTCGTCTTAAAATATTAGTGTTATTTGTAGGTATGCGACTCCCTCCTAAACATCTGTCCCATCGGCGACGTTTCGATGGGCGAGCCGCAGCTGCTCTCCGAGGAGTACAGCCGCCAGCAGGACGGACCCGTCGTAGAGCTGGTGGCGTGCAGCGGCCGCGGCAAGAACGGAGCGCTCACCGTGCTGCAGAGGACGGTGCGCCCGCAGCTTATCACTGCCTTCAACTTACCTGGTGAGTGCAGCCGGCAGCAGGACGGTTGTGGAGCTGGTGGCGTGCAGCGGCCGCGGCAAGAACGGCGCGCTCACCGTGCTGCAGAGGACGGTGCGCCCGCAGCTTATCACTGCCTTCAACTTACCTGGTGAGTGCAGCCGGCAGCAGGACGGTTGTGGAGCTGGTGGCGTGCAGCGGCCGCGGCAAGAACGGCGCGCTCACCGTGCTGCAGAGGACGGTGCGCCCGCAGCTTATCACTGCCTTCAACTTACCTGGTGAGTGCAGCCGGCAGCAGGACGGTTGTGGAGCTGGTGGCGTGCAGCGGCCGCGGCAAGAACGGCGCGCTCACCGTGCTGCAGAGGACGGTGCGCCCGCAGCTTATCACTGCCTTCAACTTACCTGGTGAGTGCAGCCGGCAGCAGGACGGTTGTGGAGCTGGTGGCGTGCAGCGGCCGCGGCAAGAACGGCGCGCTCACCGTGCTGCAGAGGACGGTGCGCCCGCAGCTTATCACTGCCTTCAACTTACCTGGTGAGTGCAGCCGGCAGCAGGACGGTTGTGGAGCTGGTGGCGTGCAGCGGCCGCGGCAAGAACGGCGCGCTCACCGTGCTGCAGAGGACGGTGCGCCCGCAGCTTATCACTGCCTTCAACTTACCTGGTGAGTGCAGCCGGCAGCAGGACGGTTGTGGAGCTGGTGGCGTGCAGCGGCCGCGGCAAGAACGGCGCGCTCACCGTGCTGCAGAGGACGGTGCGCCCGCAGCTTATCACTGCCTTCAACTTACCTGGTGAGTGCAGCCGGCAGCAGGACGGTTGTGGAGCTGGTGGCGTGCAGCGGCCGCGGCAAGAACGGCGCGCTCACCGTGCTGCAGAGGACGGTGCGCCCGCAGCTTATCACTGCCTTCAACTTACCTGGTGAGTGCAGCCGGCAGCAGGACGGTTGTGGAGCTGGTGGCGTGCAGCGGCCGCGGCAAGAACGGCGCGCTCACCGTGCTGCAGAGGACGGTGCGCCCGCAGCTTATCACTGCCTTCAACTTACCTGGTGAGTGCAGCCGGCAGCAGGACGGTTGTGGAGCTGGTGGCGTGCAGCGGCCGCGGCAAGAACGGCGCGCTCACCGTGCTGCAGAGGACGGTGCGCCCGCAGCTTATCACTGCCTTCAACTTACCTGGTGAGTGCAGCCGGCAGCAGGACGGTTGTGGAGCTGGTGGCGTGCAGCGGCCGCGGCAAGAACGGCGCGCTCACCGTGCTGCAGAGGACGGTGCGCCCGCAGCTTATCACTGCTTTTAATTTACCTGGTTAGTTCAAAAAAAGTCATATACCTTACACAATACAGTACCATCACAAGACGGGTTCACGAAGGAGATGGCGGGACGACTTAGGTTGCTTGTACACGTTAAGAAAAGTCACCGGGCCTACGCAAGAATTCGAGTCGTTTCTACACACGAACTGTGTACACTGCTTTGGCGCTGACACGACGTGTGAAGTTGCTCCGGTTCGCTAGGGGTATGGAGTAGTGCCGCGATCAATTTTTGTGTCAAGATCCGACAAAATGAATTGGTGGGTGGTCCGTGTACATGATGAATTGGTCCTATTTGCGACAGACACGGTGAAATTTCTTAGCGTATGCCACTAGAGTTCTTCGTTAGGAATTTGTAAGGACCATTCCTTACAAATTCCTCAAGTCTGTTATTACAATAGTGTCAGAATGGTCTATCATTGATTTCATAATTGTTATTTAGGACAAATGGTAATCCACTAATATATTGGCGTTATTATGACTTTCCAATGGTCAACCACTAACACTCCATGACATAAGTGGCATAGAATGGTAATCTCGTACGTATAGACTGACACATGCATATCTGACGTATGCGGTAATCTGCCAAAATTTTGACAGTTCCTTTGATCAGTGACCTACCATTGTCAAGCTCGATATTGCCATTCTACCACATCTCTAGAACGAGACCATTGACTTATCAATGATCGATCACTATGAATTAGCAGATTACGAACTTTTATCAAAATGACAATGGGATCGTGTTGGAATGACGAATTTATAAAAATAGCAGACTTGGGCCCCAGCTGTCTTGTCGCTAAATGCGCGCACGTTCATACAATCCCGTAGATTTATGTGAGAAATAAATTAGCTGTGGAGATTAAAGTTGCTCGTGCGTGCTATTTCTAAGAGAAATATTTATTTATTATTTTCTCCCGACAGGTTGTATAGACATGTGGTCTGTTGTCGGAGAGAGTACTGATGGCGCGAGAGAGGCGGAGGGCTCACATGCGTACCTCATTCTCACTCAGGAAGATGGCAGTATGGTGCTGGAAACCGGTAAGTTATAAAGCTTTTTTTAATACTTCAACATCATCAGTTTATCTAGTATATTACTGACACCCCGTGTAATGGTTGTCATTCGTTGAGCTTTTATAGTCGTTACAAGTGGTCAGACGCCTGAAAGTCTGACCATCAGTCTTTGCAAGGAGTATCCTTGTGTGATCGCATCAGGAATGAAGGTATCCACAGGAAAAACCAAGTTTACGGACATAGCCCGAAGAATCGCCAAACTTAATTGGTAGTGGGCGGGGCACATTGCTCGTAGAACAGATGAGGCCGAAAGGTTCTAGAGTGGCGACCGCGTACTAGGTGGTCCGATGATCTGGTGATGGTCACGGGAATCCTATGGATGCGAGATGCACAGAATGGGTCATTGTGGCGATACTTAGGGAGGCCTATATTCAGTAGTGGACGTCTTTTGGCTCAAATGGTGACGATGATGATAAAGGTAGAAAAATTATTTGATTATAACTTGTTTTGAAATGTGTCATTTTGTATTTAACAGGTCAAGAAATTAACGAGGTAGACGACTCCGGCTTCATGACCGGCTCTCCGACCATATTTGCGGGCAATCTGGGCAATAACAAGTTTATGGTCCAAGTCACTACCACGGCCATACGGCTTATTAAGAGTAAGTATTTATGACTGGGCAAATGTTGGTGAAAAATAAAAATTATCAAAGAAAAAAATGGCCACAAAAATGGACTTTACCTATGGGGCGCCTACCCTCAGGGTAAAAAGTAGCTACTTTACCTTTGGGGCGGCTACCCTCAGGGTAAAAAGTAGCTACTTTACCTTTGGGGCGGCTACCCTCAGGGTAAAAAGTAACTACTTTACCTTTGGGGCGGCTACCCTCAGGGTAAAAAGTAACTACTTTACCTTTGGGGCGGCTACCCTCAGGGTTAAAAGTAGCTACTTTACCTTTGGGGCGGCTACCCTCAGGGTAAAAAGTAGCTACTTTACCTTTGGGGCGGCTACCCTCAGGGTAAAAAGTAGCTACTTTGCCTTTAGGGCGGTTACTCTCAGGGTAAAAAGTAGCTACTTTACCTTTGGGGCAGCTACTCCCAGGGTAAAAAGTAGCTACTTTACCTTTGGGGCGACTACCCCATCCCCCATTTTTCGAAAGCTACTACCTAGTGATGCAAAAGAAGTGTCTGAACGGAAGCGGAAACGGAAACAGATATCAAAAGTAAATCTTTGCGGGTGCGGAATCGGAAACGGCAGTGGAAGCGAAAGTGTTAATACTATGAAAAAAAGCACAATTTAATTTTTCACGAGGCGCGGTGATGCACAGAATGAACCAAAAAATATTATAATAAAGAAACTTGCTGTGATACGTTTGTGTACCCCCCCCCCCCGCACCTCTTCCATTTACGAGTTGTACTGCAACTGTGCAACTTAGCGTAAACGCGAAGGCGCGCGAAGTTTATAAATTAGAGTTTTATTTAATTTAATTCATTTGTTATGTTCTAAGATATGATTATATATGATACATTATGAGATGTGAGGTATTTATTATTTTCACATCAAGCCGGGCTTATTTACTTGTATTGCTCGCACGCCCCTGGTGTAAACCTAGTAATAAACCCGGAACAAAATTTAGATCGCGTTTTGCAATAAGGCGGTTTATGTCCAATTTTATGGTTCTATTGAAAAGTTTCTGATACGTAGCACCTCGTTTATTAACCGTGTTTGTCTCTACCTTACTATTTGGGAAATGTGTTATGTTTTCTGTGAACAGACGGCGTCAATCTCCAGTCGATCCAGCTGGAATGGACGGCGCAGTACGCGGCCACGGCCGACCCTTACCTGTGCGTCATGTCCATGTGCGGCCGGGTGCTGGTGCTGGCCCTCAGGGAGTTCCGAGGGAAGGATGGCGCCGTAAGCATCTATACCATCATTTTAAATTAGATAGACCAAACTGACAGCTATAGCAATAAATTTTCCTCCCCAGTATGAATACGACTTTACTTAGCAGTTGCACTGATGAGTCACTATTTTCTTGACGAGAATAGACTATAGTTACGTGGTTAAAGGTTAAGGTGGCCAACCGTCCCGCATTTTGCGGGTGCGTCCCGTAATGACAGTTCTAATATCGCATTGCAATATTTAATAACAAAAAAAACATTGTCTAATGCGTCCCGCATTCCTATCTTTTTTCGTAGATGTATATTGGTTTCCCATCGTCTCGCTTGCGTTCCATATCAAAAATGCGAACGATGAGAGGAGACGTACAGTACTTAGGTAGGAGTCCACTATACATATTATACACTCCATTTTACATAAATGTGGATTCAGTAGTAGTGTTGTTTGTTTATAATTTAAGTGCGCCACTAACACTTCCTCAGTATTCTTGTGAATATATAATATAAATAAGTGTCCCGCATTGACTTATTAGAAAGTTGGCCGCCTTATTAAATATACTCAATTTAACAGATCTTCTTGGGCTATCAGTCACTATAATTTTATCTGGTTTTTCCAAAGTGTATACAACCCATTCGGCAGCACATACAATGTAATTATAATTTTATAACTATTAATTCATTTAAAAGAGTTCATTGTATGTTCTTCTCTAAAGAGATCAACGTTTTGGAACGTGTAAGTAAATTTATATATATTTTTTTTATTTTTGTGACTGATAGACCAATTCAAAAGTACCTGCCCCCCTAGTAGAGTTACAATCGTTTCGTTTGGCGCGAACGATACGTTTGTAACTTGGCTAGGGGGGCTGTAATTTTTGTTCCCTCTAGGTTTTACTTCTGGAATGTCCTATTTTATCGCCATTCAGGTTCATAAGTAACAATCCTGTACATTCAGTCAAAAAAGTATCGGGAATGAATGATTTGTTTATGGTTCCAAATTCAAATTTTTGTTTTTTTGTAGTTGTTAGATTGGCACAACTGTTTTCCATTTTGGCGCGGAGTTTGAGTTGCATCTGTTATTTATATTAAATACAGTACTGGTTTTAGTAAAATCATATATAGTGTGTATTGCGAATTTCATAATGGACAAAAATATCGAACAAAGAGTTTGTCTTAAATTTTGCATCGCCAATGGAATTTCGTGTTCGGAGTCACTGAAAATGTTACAGAAGGCTTACGGTGAATCGACTTTATCAAAAACTCGTGCTTATGAGTGGTTCAAAGCGTTCAAAAGCGGTCGAGATGTGATGGAAGATTTGCCTCGCTCTGGTAGGCTGTCAACGTCTGCAACTGAAGTTAACATCACAAAAATGAAGAAAATAGTGGCTGAAAATCCCCATTCAACTCTGAGAGAGATAGCCGCCGAACTTTCTGTATCTCACGAGTCGATCCGTACCATTTTAACTCATCATTTGGGTATGAAACATGTTGCTGCTCGGCTAGTCCCAAAAGATCTGAATTTTCTCCAAAAACTCAATCGCATGAAAGTCGCTGAGGACATGCTAGAACGAGTCAGTTCGGACCCAACATTCATGAAACGCATTGTTACTGGTGACGAGACGTGGGTTTACGAGTTTGACATGCAAACTAGTCAACAAGCTTCGGAGTGGCGCCTTCCAACTGAACCGAAACCGAAAAAACCACGCCAAAGTCGATCAAAAGTCAAAGTCATGTTGACTGTTTTCTTTGACTATCGCGGTGTTGTGCACTCTGAATTCTTACCGGAAGGTCTAACGGTAAATAAAGAATATTATTTGAGCGTTATGCGGCGTTTAAGAGAGCGAATTCGACGAAAAAGGCCAGATTTGTGGAAAGAAAATTCTTGGATTTTGCATCACGACAATGCGCCTTCGCACAAGGCTATCATTGTGAACGAATTTTTGACCAAACACTCAACAAATACCATCCAGCAACCACCATATTCACCAGATATGGCTCCTGCTGACTTTTTTCTTTTTCCTAAACTCAAATTACCACTTCGTGGCACCCGTTTTCAATCGATAGAAGACAAAGGAGAATTCGCGGCGAGAACTGAACTCAATTCCGGAAGCAGCGTTTAAAAAATGTTTTGATGAATGGATTATTCGTTGGCGCAAGTGTATCATTTCTAAAGGAGCATACTTTGAAGGTGATAAAATAAATTTGGATGAATAACAGACATTTTGTGTATTATTGATCTTTTCCCGGTACTTTCTTGACAGAGTAGTATGTCCCCAACAAAGATAGGAACGATGTCCTACTATGAAGTTTCAGTTATGGTTGCTACAGGTAACAAAGATGAAATGAAATTTAGGTTGCTATATCACATAGCAACCTAAATTTCATCATATTATCCGAAAGACGTCCACGGTTAGACATAGGCCTCTCCCAAGTGTCGCCACAATGAACAGTCCCGTGAGTCTCGTATCGATTGAATTCCCACCACCACCTTGTAGGAGGCAGCGCCAACGCTGCGTCTTCCGGTATGCGGTAATCACTCCAGAAGTTTTCGGCCCCAACGGCCATCTGTTTTGCGAGCAATATGCCCTGACCATTGCCACTTCAGTTTGGCTATTCTTTGGGCTATGTCGGCAACCTTGGTTCTCCTGCGGATATCTTCATTCCTGATCACGCAAGGAAATTTCGAGCATATAGCCCTTTCCATTGCCGTTTGGGTGACTTTAAGCCTTCTGATGAGGCCCATTGTGAGCGACTACGTTTCGGAGTCTTATGTCGTTACTGGCAACACGCACTGGTCATAAACTTTAGTCTTGAGACACTGTGGTGTGTTGTTACATGTTTTTTATATGTTCTTCTGAATGGTACTGGTAGTTATGGTCATCCCAATTGCCAGACAGTATGGTGGCAAGTCTTCGTCATACATCGACATCAAAGGACAGGACATCAGGATTTCCCATCTATAATAATACCACCCATAATTATTATTGCATCGTTCCTACTTGTGTCTATAAACTATCAGCTTTTATTAAATCACGAAAGTCTGGTAGCCACGGACTCTTAGGCTAAAAGAGATAGGTGCTTAAAAGATAGATTGGAAATGAATATTGAGTTGTGTCCCCCAGTCGTCGGGCCGCCTGGCGCCCACGCGGCAGGCCGCGCCGCACCGCCCGCCGCTGCTGCGCGCCACCGTCTACCGCGACCTCAGCGGACTGTTCACGCCTCCCGATGCTGACAATACACAAGTAAGTAGTTGTGTCCCCCAGTCGTCGGGCCGCCTGGCGCCCACGCGGCAGGCCGCGCCGCACCGCCCGCCGCTGCTGCGCGCCACCGTCTACCGCGACCTCAGCGGACTGTTCACGCCTCCCGATGCTGACAATACACAAGTAAGTAGTTGTGTCCCCCAGTCGTCGGGCCGCCTGGCGCCCACGCGGCAGGCCGCGCCGCACCGCCCGCCGCTGCTGCGCGCCACCGTCTACCGCGACCTCAGCGGACTGTTCACGCCTCCCGATGCTGACAATACACAAGTAAGTAGTTGTGTCCCCCAGTCGTCGGGCCGCCTGGCGCCCACGCGGCAGGCCGCGCCGCACCGCCCGCCGCTGCTGCGCGCCACCGTCTACCGCGACCTCAGCGGACTGTTCACGCCTCCCAATGCTGACAATACACAAGTAAGTAGTTGTGTCCCCCAGTCGTCGGGCCGCCTGGCGCCCACGCGGCAGGCCGCGCCGCACCGCCCGCCGCTGCTGCGCGCCACCGTCTACCGCGACCTCAGCGGACTGTTCACGCCTCCCGATGCTGACAATACACAAGTAAGTAGTTGTGTCCCCCAGTCGTCGGGCCGCCTGGCGCCCACGCGGCAGGCCGCGCCGCACCGCCCGCCGCTGCTGCGCGCCACCGTCTACCGCGACCTCAGCGGACTGTTCACGCCTCCCGATGCTGACAATACACAAGTAAGTAGTTGTGTCCCCCAGTCGTCGGGCCGCCTGGCGCCCACGCGGCAGGCCGCGCCGCACCGCCCGCCGCTGCTGCGCGCCACCGTCTACCGCGACCTCAGCGGACTGTTCACGCCTCCCGATGCTGACAATACACAAGTAAGTAGTTGTGTCCCCCAGTCGTCGGGCCGCCTGGCGCCCACGCGGCAGGCCGCGCCGCACCGCCCGCCGCTGCTGCGCGCCACCGTCTACCGCGACCTCAGCGGACTGTTCACGCCTCCCGATGCTGACAATACACAAGTAAGTAGTTGTGTCCCCCAGTCGTCGGGCCGCCTGGCGCCCACGCGGCAGGCCGCGCCGCACCGCCCGCCGCTGCTGCGCGCCACCGTCTACCGCGACCTCAGCGGACTGTTCACGCCTCCCGATGCTGACAATACACAAGTAAGTAGTTGTGTCCCCCAGTCGTCGGGCCGCCTGGCGCCCACGCGGCAGGCCGCGCCGCACCGCCCGCCGCTGCTGCGCGCCACCGTCTACCGCGACCTCAGCGGACTGTTCACGCCTCCCGATGCTGACAATACACAAGTAAGTAGTTGTGTCCCCCAGTCGTCGGGCCGCCTGGCGCCCACGCGGCAGGCCGCGCCGCACCGCCCGCCGCTGCTGCGCGCCACCGTCTACCGCGACCTCAGCGGACTGTTCACGCCTCCCGATGCTGACAATACACAAGTAAGTAGTTGTGTCCCCCAGTCGTCGGGCCGCCTGGCGCCCACGCGGCAGGCCGCGCCGCACCGCCCGCCGCTGCTGCGCGCCACCGTCTACCGCGACCTCAGCGGACTGTTCACGCCTCCCGATGCTGACAATACACAAGTAAGTAGTTGTGTCCCCCAGTCGTCGGGCCGCCTGGCGCCCACGCGGCAGGCCGCGCCGCACCGCCCGCCGCTGCTGCGCGCCACCGTCTACCGCGACCTCAGCGGACTGTTCACGCCTCCCGATGCTGACAATACACAAGTAAGTAGTTGTGTCCCCCAGTCGTCGGGCCGCCTGGCGCCCACGCGGCAGGCCGCGCCGCACCGCCCGCCGCTGCTGCGCGCCACCGTCTACCGCGACCTCAGCGGACTGTTCACGCCTCCCGATGCTGACAATACACAAGTAAGTAGTTGTGTCCCCCAGTCGTCGGGCCGCCTGGCGCCCACGCGGCAGGCCGCGCCGCACCGCCCGCCGCTGCTGCGCGCCACCGTCTACCGCGACCTCAGCGGACTGTTCACGCCTCCCGATGCTGACAATACACAAGTAAGTAGTTGTGTCCCCCAGTCGTCGGGCCGCCTGGCGCCCACGCGGCAGGCCGCGCCGCACCGCCCGCCGCTGCTGCGCGCCACCGTCTACCGCGACCTCAGCGGACTGTTCACGCCTCCCGATGCTGACAATACACAAGTAAGTAGTTGTGTCCCCCAGTCGTCGGGCCGCCTGGCGCCCACGCGGCAGGCCGCGCCGCACCGCCCGCCGCTGCTGCGCGCCACCGTCTACCGCGACCTCAGCGGACTGTTCACGCCTCCCGATGCTGACAATACACAAGTAAGTAGTTGTGTCCCCCAGTCGTCGGGCCGCCTGGCGCCCACGCGGCAGGCCGCGCCGCACCGCCCGCCGCTGCTGCGCGCCACCGTCTACCGCGACCTCAGCGGACTGTTCACGCCTCCCGATGCTGACAATACACAAGTAAGTAGTTGTGTCCCCCAGTCGTCGGGCCGCCTGGCGCCCACGCGGCAGGCCGCGCCGCACCGCCCGCCGCTGCTGCGCGCCACCGTCTACCGCGACCTCAGCGGACTGTTCACGCCTCCCGATGCTGACAATACACAAGTAAGTAGTTGTGTCCCCCAGTCGTCGGGCCGCCTGGCGCCCACGCGGCAGGCCGCGCCGCACCGCCCGCCGCTGCTGCGCGCCACCGTCTACCGCGACCTCAGCGGACTGTTCACGCCTCCCGATGCTGACAATACACAAGTAAGTAGTTGTGTCCCCCAGTCGTCGGGCCGCCTGGCGCCCACGCGGCAGGCCGCGCCGCACCGCCCGCCGCTGCTGCGCGCCACCGTCTACCGCGACCTCAGCGGACTGTTCACGCCTCCCGATGCTGACAATACACAAGTAAGTAGTTGTGTCCCCCAGTCGTCGGGCCGCCTGGCGCCCACGCGGCAGGCCGCGCCGCACCGCCCGCCGCTGCTGCGCGCCACCGTCTACCGCGACCTCAGCGGACTGTTCACGCCTCCCGATGCTGACAATACACAAGTAAGTAGTTGTGTCCCCCAGTCGTCGGGCCGCCTGGCGCCCACGCGGCAGGCCGCGCCGCACCGCCCGCCGCTGCTGCGCGCCACCGTCTACCGCGACCTCAGCGGACTGTTCACGCCTCCCGATGCTGACAATACACAAGTAAGTAGTTGTGTCCCCCAGTCGTCGGGCCGCCTGGCGCCCACGCGGCAGGCCGCGCCGCACCGCCCGCTTTTTTTTTCCGGTGGGAAAATCATCTTATGACATCCTGGGCGGAGCGGGAGATAGTGTTAGACTTATACTGTCTAAAAACCGACTCGTCTTCCTTCGGTCCGGACGGGTACCGGACGGTCGGACGGCGAGCTACCCATCGTTCGCCGTCCACAAGCCCGCGCCAACAGTGGCCGGAAATTGGAATCGAGATCCCTGCGGGTGGGGCGTGAGGGTCTTCAAAAATCATTTGGTTCCTAAGAAACGTTCGTGGGCAGCCTTCTGCGCAAAGTTCGGGCTCGCCAAGATACGCCGGCTGCACTGTACTTCTGTGTATGTAATGCTATAAAAATGTATTCATTTGTACCCTAAGATTCATATTTGCTTGGTAACCACCATCACGTTGCACCGTATGTGCTTTGATCCTGGAGATTTGAAAACGATTTATTTATTATTTTCTTCACCAGGTAAAAGGCGAATTCAGCGGAAAAATGAAAGGCAAAAAGAACGTTAAAGCCGAAGGCTTCAAACCTGGCGCAGTGTACGAGCTGAACGATGAAGATGAGCTGCTGTACGGCGGAGACCAGACTCCTGCATCCATGGCCAGCGTGAGTAGTAGTTATTAACATGAAAAAAGAGTCGATACTTGGTGGTATCGAGTTTTTTCCTTTCGATACCTATGCTTTTGTACTCGATACTTGTAAGATTGCATGTAGCGGAGATGAGAATGTTGAGATGGATGTGTGGTGTGATGAGAATGGATAAAGTGAGAAATGAATATATTAGGGGAAGTTTGAAAGTGGCGCCAGTGACTGAAAAGTTGAAGGGGAATCGTTTGTCTTGGTATGGTCATGTGAAGAGGAGAGATGAAACACATGTTACTAAAAGAGTTATGAGTATACATGTGGATGGGTGGAGAGGGAGAGGGAGGCCAAAGAAAATATGGATGGATTGTGTGAACAATGATATGAAAGAAAAGGAAGTTAGTGATAGTATGACGGTTAACAGGATAGAATGGAAGAAAAAAACGTGTTGCGCCGACCCCAAATAAGATGGGACAAGGGCAGGAAGATGATGACTTGTATACAGTCGACAAGTACCGTTTGACTGGTATCATATCAAATAAATCTTAGAAGTAACTTAGGGATTTCATTATTTTTTTAACCGACTTCAAATAGAAGAAGGCTCTATGTTTGGTTGTACGGATTTTTTGTGTATGTTCTCTGATTTGTCAGTCAATTGTGAGCCGATTTTGAAAATTCTTTTGTTTGAGTTGATTCCATAGAAATATTGTAATAATCTGATGATTAACTTCGAAGATATGGAACGGAACTCCTCATAGGACCACAGCAGAACTGTCGTAATAAGTAAAATTGCTTTGTTTATACGTGTTGACTTTAAGTTTGACTGAGGGGTGCTTTTTAGTTGTGATAGTGTATAAAGTGTTAAATTAAAATCTTTATAAAAAAAAAAATACAACCGACTTCAATGTAAAAAAAAACACTAAAAAGTGCAAAATAACTTTAATTTCGGAAGTCGGTGTTAAATATCGAAGAGACAAAACTATTATAGAAAAATCGACAGTAATTTTGCACTTTTTACTGTTTTTTGTTTTTACATTAAAGCCAACTCTAGTTCTTCTTGTTGTCACTAGATGGCGTGCAATGTTTTAATGTCAACAAATCAACTACTGGATGCGACATACTTTAAGGGTGTTGAACAAAACTACGGTTATAACGATAAAGGTTTAATGATTACACACTGAGTGGTGGGTTTTACAGTTAAAACAATTACACGAACAGGATCAAAGAATAAGTAGGCACGAGGTAGGTATGCCTCCGACGCCGCGCGGGGCGAGTGCGTGCTATCAAGTTGGTGGCTCACGGCAAACTGACGCTAGCGCTCTGCGCGTGCGCAGGCGCGCCGGCCGACCACGTGACGTTACAAGAGGGAGGTGCGGGGTGCGAGGGGGGCACGAGCTGGCAATGTGCCGTTTTTATTATGGCGCGCTATAATACTTCTTTACTATTTAGAAATTAATCTCAAAAACCTCTTGTTTCACAGATAATGTTAGCGGAACAATCAAAGAACCCTGGCGTACCTCGCCGCATCTCACGCTGGTGGAAGAAGCAGCTCGTGGAAGTGAAGCCGACGTACTGGCTGTTCGTGCTGCGCCTCAACGGCAATCTGGAGATTTACTCGCTGCCCGAGATGAGGCTCAGCTTCCTCGTCAGAGATGCCTGCGCTGGGAACAGGGTGAGTCTTTCTCGATCACACACGTTCCATGATCGGATCAGCAGACGTACAGCGTTGTGTCACCGGTACACAATGACTAGGATAAATCACGAGTGAATAGATGAATCGATTTTTTATTAATTAATTTTTTATGATATTAAAATCGATTTAAAATAATCGATTTTTATAAAAAATATAGTCGATTTTTGAAAAATAATCGTATTTTTTTAATGTTGTTGGATGGAGTGGGAGATTAATGGATTGTGTGAGAGAAGTGATATAAAAGAATCAGAATCAGAAATATTATTTGCCATCAATGTAGTACAATTATGAGTTTATAGAATTGGGTGTTTCTGCTACACTTTACCGTACTGCATGCAAAACAATAATTTTTAAATTACAAGAAACGACCAAACGGAAGAAAAATTCGTGTTGCGTCGACCCCAAGTAAAATGAGATAAGGGTAGGGAGATGATGATAAGCGTTATCCATCTCTTTCTTCAGATCCTAGCCGACAGTCTCGAATCAGTCCCCATTCCAAGCGGCGGCATAGAAGACGACGAACTGAGCAGCGGGGGGCAGAACACCGACGCGGACAAGTGCAGGGAACTGTTGGTCGTGGGAGTCGGGCACAAGGGCACCAGGGTGCTCATGTTCATGAGGTGCGAGGATCAACTTATGATATACCAGGTAAGAGGATATTTAGGTGGCTACATGACAGTATCTGCCTTTTCTAAATATAGTGTAGTATTTTATCAGAGTATCAACGGGGCTAGGAAATATAAAGTAGAAGCAAGCCAATCGGGTTGTAACGTTAGCGGTAAGACAACTTATTCAAGGAATAATACATACCTTAAAATATGTACCTGTTTATGTATATGTGTTTATGTTTATGTTCTTCAGATAATCACACTGTTTCTGAATAATTATAAGTACAAAATGGAGACTGTTAAGTAGGTAAACTTATCATAATCGCCACTAGAACTTACGCCCGAATGCTAGCAGTGCTCTGGTCCGGACTGCTATATCCCGACCCAGTGCTGGTGCAAGGGGGGAGACATCCTCCTTTAATATTTTAAAACCATTATTTAAACGATTTCCGGTCTAGCACTGTCTAGAATTCTTGTACAAAATTACATGAAAGCTATGAAACTGTCAACGAAGCGACAACGTCATGTTGCCGCTTCGTTTTGTATGTAAGCTTCACGCAGGCGTACATCAAGCGTATAATGTCCCTTAGAAATAAATTCGAAGAAATCGATATACTGACTTTGCCTTCTCTTTATATCTTAGAAAGTATTATGTATGTTCGTAAAAACCTAGGACTCTTCAAAATTAGAAGCGATTATCATAATATAAATACGCGTAGTAAACACGAAATTGTGTTACCCAAATGGAGATTAGTTAAGACCAGCAAGTCATTTTTAGTAGACAGCATACGCTTTTATAATAAGCTGCCAAAGGTGGTGACTGAACTTAGCGAAGGAAAGTTCAAAACCCATATTAAGCGTGTCCTAAATAAAAAAGCGTATTATAAGGTTTAAGACTATGTCGAAGACACGCTTGTTTGGCAATGACTGCTTCTGCACATGTGGCCCCCTGGTAGCTCATAATATTTTGTAAATTTATCTATTGACTGCTCCACATTTGTTGTAATATATACATTGCTTTTGCAATATTTTTTATTTATTTATTATTATTTATATTGTTAACGTATTATTTATTAATAATTGTAACTATTTATTTTACTTGCTTTTATTTATATAGCCTCTTTTTTATAATGTGAATGTGAGAACACTGTAGACTCCGCGAATTCTTAGGTTTCTTTTTATTATGATTATTTTTATTGTACTTTATTGACCAGTCTACACTGTCCTTACATAATAAATCCAATATATTGTAAACAGAAAATATTGTATCAACAAATTCTTTTTTAAAAGAGTAACCATGGAGTTTCTTGCCGGTTCTTCTCCATAGGAAACGACCAATTTGGAACCGTGCACTAGCTTCTGACGTTTTATAAGTGCCCATGTAGGCCTATGTGAAATAAAAATCTTTGACTTTGACTTTGAATGACGAATACGCGTCCGCGGACCGTAGGCCTGTCTGTGCCTTTATTATAATTGGGTACGGTTTTATATAATATGATCACTACTACCTTACAGCAAGTTAATGGTACGAAACTCTTCGTATGCGACTCGCACTTGACCAGCTTGTCTTCATTTTAAAACCTATTTATAACACGTTATTGTTAACTTGTAGGCCTACAAATATCCCCGAGGCAACTTGAAGCTCCGCTTCAGTCGTTGCCGAATGTCGTTCCCGTTTGGGTACAACGCCTCGCCGCTCACGACGCCCGAGGATTCGTACGAGACCGCGCTACTCAAAGAGAATGTGCGACAGTGCCGATACTTCAGTAAGTTATTTACCATTCAACTAACATCGTGAGATGACCTGACCTGATTAAAACCTGAATTTTTAGTTTACAAAGATTGTTTATACTAATTTAGATGAGAGTTGGGCCCAAAATACTTCCCTGGGGAACTCCGAATGTTATTTGTTCTTCTGCCCTAATTATATTATCTATCTTGATAGATTGTTTACGGTCTGAAAGATAGTTTTTAAAGATGTCAAGGGCTAGACCACGTATACCCACATATACCCATAAATGTTCTATCTATCTATATATCTATTTTCGATTTTCTCTGTCAATTTGGAAATAAACACAGTGTCGAATGCTTTACTGAAATCTAGGAAAATGCCATAGAATTTCAATTTTTTATCTTGTCAGCAACCGACTACAAGGACGTACAACACGGCATCTTCCGTAGAGATGTTCTGTCGGAAATCATATTGGTTACTGGCAAGGATGTGGGATTTGATTAAATAATTAGTTAGGCAGTTGTTAAAAAGTCATTCCATGATTTTAGATAAAGTTGAAACTAATGTCGTTTTAAAGGCCCTCGCAAAAACCCTTGTGATATGGCAAGGTTGCAGATATTAGTAATGCGAGGCACAATAACGTTTCCAGCCATTTTGATTAATTTGGTAGGTATTTCGTTCCATCCAGTGCCATTCAATTATTTATTTGAAATTTTAATATGTGAGGTATGACTTAGAACAATGCCTAAGAGTAGTGATTAAATTATCTACAGCATTGATAGTATCAGTAGCGTCCATTACTGGGACTACCATCACATTGTAAGATTTATAGCGCTTTAGTCTGTCATGTAGTCGTGACCGTGGCATGCTGAACAATTTTGCTTTGTCATGTATATGTCGTGGCCAGATCTTAGAATTGATCACTGCATGCTGTGACTGGTAGTCACATCATGCAGTCCACTGTGCTTCAATGTATTCCTGTTTTCTACTACAAAATGTTCCGTCAGAAATACTAAATGTGCACAATAATATGCTCTTCTGGGTGGTATAAAAAAAGGTTTTCTGGTCGCTCTCTTCGCTCGCTCACCAGACCCCGCCATCCCCTTCTAACATAACCAGAGGAGGTTATGTTAGAAGGGGATGGCGGGGTCTCGTCTCCTTTCGCAGGTGTGCTAAAAGAGATTTACTAGAAATAAGCATCACCTCTGTACCTATTTTTCTGTTTCTTTCTTCTAATCTTTTATTTTGTGTGTGTACATAAATCGTTAAATAAATAAATAAATAACCAGTCCGAGTCGAGGTGCCCCAAGTCCTTTTATAATTATAAAATATTTAGTGTACAATAAGTACTTTCAGTGAAGAATAAGATTTTTGATGCACGGTTTAAAATGTTCCTTTTCATTGCAATTGGGTTTTTATTCTAATGCAGAGTTTTTAATTTAAACTTTAAGTTTATATTTGTTATTACAAACACAACATATAAGTTCCTACTTTCTTTGGACCTTTTATTATCATAGAAATCCCATATTAATGAGATTTCCTAACATAGATTGACATATCATCCAACGTAAACGATCTGGCCAGTTTTAGTTGGCGACAAGATCTGTCCAAGACATATACATGACTGTAGCGATTAAAAGGAAAAGTCGATGCCTCGTAGTGTCCTGTCCTTGTTAGGCCCTACCTAAATTTAGGTCGATATACATTAGGACTGTACTAGAAATAGTCGCAAGTAGATGCGGGCCAAAACTTTTTTTTCTTTCTTTCTTCTTTAACGCTTTTAGCTAGTCTTTTTAGTGGTATTTCCTATACCTAAAGTTAACTATCGTTTTTGCGACTTTAAGACCTCTTATGTAATCCCCGAGGCCCTGGAAAAATGGCAAAGAATGACAGGAGTGGGTTTTTAGTCAGTAAAAGTCTGACACTACCTTCCGCTTCGCCCAAGAACGGGGGATGTCATTAGATGATTTTCCCACCTGAAAAAAAATACCTCTTATGTGTCACTTTTGGCAAAATCACTTTTTACGCCATTCTTTTTAACATTTTGATGCTCTGTCGAATGCAAAAACTCTCATGTGTATATGACGATTTCTCATTTTCACGATTTTTCATTTGTTTACCAATTTCAAGATCAACAATGTGCTTCCTAATAAAATACTTCTTTTACTTTTAAACTAAGTACTGTTACTTGTAAACAGTTTTTTTTTTACTTTTTATTTTAACCAACAATAGTAAAATTAAAAGCAGAAAATCATATGGCTGATACCTATATTTTTTGTTGCAGTTGGTATCATTGTATTTTTTTCAGTACCTACGCGGTTTTTATCGATTTTCTCATAAAGTTTAATTTTACGCATACGGTCTTAAAGACGCAACGAAGCTATTTCATGCAAAAAATATATTGAAATATTATGTTCACGGTATTTTTTTTTTAGATTGAAACAAAAATTACGTTTAAATATCATGTCATAATTTTAGGTCGCTGGCTTTATGATGTTAAAAAGTATCTTGGGCCGGAATGATTAAATATTTTTGGCATTAAATTAGGTCGTTTGGCCTTACGAGGCTGCACATTTCTATTCAACGAAGCGTCATTAAGAATTGTTCGGTCAGGTAACGTGGGCGGCTACAACGGCGTGTTCATCTGCGGCGTGAGCCCGTACTTCGTGTTCCTGTCGGCGCGCGGCGAGCTGCGCCTGCACGCGCTGTGCACGGAGGAGGCGCCCGTGCCCACCTTCGCGCCCTTCAACAACACCAACTGTCCCATGGGCTTCCTCTACTTTAACGCTAAGGTTACTATTACTTACTTATTGAAAGAAAACAAACTCAATGTCTAAAAATCAAAACATACGATACTTTTTATTTTAGAAGTATGTGACAATTTTCTATTTTCATTCGGGCCATACCTCGTGCGTCAAACAGTTTGTTCTGAAACCTTTTTATTTCAAAATAATACTCAAAAATCAACATTTGATAATTAAACATACTGAATAATATTTTTGGTTAGAAGACATGTGACATCCACCAACCCGCACTGGGCCCGCGTGGTGAATTACGGCCCATTTCCTCTCCTAGAGAGGAGACCTGACTCCCAGCAGTGGGGACATTATAAGGCTGATTATGCTTATGTTATGTTATTATGCTAAATAATATTTTAAGATACTGCCGCGCGCGGCTCTGCCTGCGTGAAATTACTTCCCACGTTTTAATCAATTTTATTTTTTTTAAACTTTTTTCCCCTGTTTTTTTATAAGAGAGTTGATATAGTAATACATACTTGTAACAATTATGGCGAAATGGAATAATAGTGTTCTTTCAATTTTCTTGACATAATGATTCGATAGTATTGTTGGTCTAGTGGTTAGTGGCCCTGACTGCAATGCCGGAGGTCGTGGGTTCGATTCCCACCCAGGACAAATGTTTGTGTGATGAGCATGATCATTTGTTCTGTGACTGGGTGTAATTTATCTATAATATGTATGTATTTAGAAATATATATGTATGTTTATAAGTTGTCTAGTACTCATAACACAAGCTCTGCTTAGCTTGAGACTAGACGGCGTTGTGTGACAGTTGTGAAAAAAAAAATGTATCTCTATGGAGAAAAACGTGCAAGAAACTCCAAATACAATGATATATATTGCGTAAGTAGGTATAAACTTAAATTGAAGTATGCGCTCTACGCAACGCTATCAAATTGTCCCACAACATCTCCCGCGTCACGTGAATGCTTTGTAAAATGTTGGGGGAAAAGTTGCGGGACACTGTACAACATTGCAGTGTTACGTAGATAGAGTGTTGCGCTACGTGTTTGGGGGCATTTGGTACTTACTTACTTATGTACTTTAGTAATAATTACTTTTGAAATAACATAACTCATATGCGTCCATTACACAATAGGTTTTGCTGTCAGTTTTGACACAGTCAAATATTTTGACCTACGAAAAACCTACCATGTAATGCGATGACGGACGTTTGCATGACGAAAAACGTTTTTGACTGGCCTGTTGGTCTAGTGGTTAGTGGCCCTGACTGCTATGCCGGAGGTCGTGGGTTCGATTATTCCCATCCAGGACAAATGTTTGTGTGATGAGTACGATCATTTGTTCGGTTTCTGGGTGTAATTTATCTATATATGTATGTATTTAGAAATATATAAGTATGTTTATCAGTTGTCTAGTACCCATAACACAAGCTCTGCTTAGCTTGGGACTAGACGGCGTTGTGTGATAGTTGTGGCATATTATTATTATTAAACGTATGGCGATAAAATTCCGTCATTCAAACATCATTCATGATTGATGGTTTTGATTGACGCTTGTATGACTGTGTAATGGACGCCATACTCTTTCGTCAATACAAAATCAAGTTATCTTCAATAATCACTTGTTATATCCACGGTGCAGTCGTCACTCCGCATCAGCGCGCTGCCGACGCACCTGTCGTACGACGCGTGGTGGCCGGTACGCAAGGTGCCGCTCCGCGTTACGCCGCACTTTGTCACCTTCCACCTCGAGTCCAAGACCTACTGCCTCGTGGCCTCCACGCACACCCCTACCACCAGCTACTACAAGTTCAACGGCGAGGACAAGGAGAAGAGTCAGGATAACAAGGGAGACAGGTAAGCACTTCTTCTCTCGATCTTCGATGTATTATGAGATGTGAGGTAATATTTTCACATCAAACTGGGCTTATTTACTTGTATTGCTCGCACGTCCCTTCGTGGTTCGGTGTGTTCACAAACATGTAAACTCATATATATGAGACACCAAGACCTGAACTATCTATAGGATATACAAATATATGTTATGATTTCTTAACGCGTTACCTACAACGAAAACTCGCGTGAAACACCCATGTGAAATACTGGTATTTAGTTGCATCCGGTCAGAGAGGCCAAAGAAAAGATGGATGGATTGTATGAGGAGTGATATGAAAGAAAAGGGGGTTAGTGTGACGGGTGACAGGACAGAATGGAAGAATAAAACGTGTAGCGCCGTCCCCGGGTAATATGGGATAAGGGCCGGCAGGAGAAGAAGGTTACACTGGAAGCCGACCCCTACATAGTTGATTGCGTAAATGATAAGGCGATTTTCAGCAACTTTACGTATTCATATCATCTGTCTACTGTATTTTAATCTGTCATTTTTTGCGTACTGAAACAACCGTTTTTATACAGCATTTTGTCCTCAAGTTTTTCTAGACATTCTTCTCCCGCGCTGTCTTGACTCAGCCCTCGTAGTCCACGTCTAAATAATCTAATCACCTCTTACTACACTTCGATGGGTGCTTTAATTCTACAGGAACCCATGAAGAAAGAAAGCCATGTAGTGGGTAAATGTCGACTTACCCAGCTCTCTCTAACGTTACTCGCCTAATCTATTACTTTAACTTTTTCAAAACATGGTTCTCGTATTTGTATATGACTTCATTGATTCCAGATTCCCGTACCCGCTACAAGACAAGTTCTTCGTGACTCTGTTCTCGCCGGTCTCGTGGGAGATCATCCCCAACACGCGCATCGAGCTCGACGACTGGGAACACGTCACGTGCCTCAAGAACGTCTCGCTGTCTTATGAGGGGACCAGGTATGGTATACATAGATATTTATTGGAGTAAAAAAATGTACAGCACAGCGAGGATTTGGCTCCTGTTAGCGCAGGGGTTTCCACCCGGTGGTGGAAAGCAGTGGCGTGCCTAGGGTTTCAAAATAAGGCAAGCCCAATAAAATTTTAACCAATTTCAAAAAAAGAAAGTTCAGTTTTCGACTGAGAATGTAGGTACCTACGTATCATCGCAATTTTCTCATAAACTACTGGTTAGGTACAATAAATTAAAAGTGAATTCATCCATCTTCTTCTTTCCTCTTCTTCATTTTCACTCTTGCTTGTCGTGCGGTGAATGTGGTAACCAAAGCTCACTGAAAGCATGCTAGTACTAGATTGAATATAATAAACATATCTGCAATTGCATACCTCCGGTGGCTTTAAAAAAAACCGTTTGGTTTGCTTCATTGCTTGAGGGAACAAAGTTATGGTAAGTAGTTGCTTGCTTTGTAACAGGACTAACGGGTTACAGACAAAAACAAAACAGAAAGTTACAAAACGAAAGTTAAAAAATAGCTAGATAATATGTAATAAGGAATTTAAATGAATTATTTATATTCTAATTGGAATCGTCTATCTTTATTAAGAAATAATTTAATTACATCAGAGTAAAATGTTGGTGATCGTTTTAATTCTACCAACAGCTGTTTTTCAATAGCTATCATTGATAATTCGGAAAGACGCTCTTGACCTTGTGTATTTCTCATGGATACGTTTAAGAGACGAAAAAGCACGTTAAAATAGTTACAACAAGATACGCTAACTTTAACAGCTTGAATAAATATGTAGCACCAGCAATACAACTTAATAGTGTGCGAACAGCCAACAATCCAACTAGTTTTATACACTGATCTATTTTTCGTTTATGCGATTTACTAGTCTGAGAAATACACAGATTAGGCGTCGTTTTTAATGAAGAAATTAACTGTTTTTTCTGAGCAAAGTTTAAAGATTTTACCTTATCTTCGCCAAAACTCGCGCAAAACTAGAACGCATTTTAAATCCTCACAAGGTACAATTGCCTCCATTGTTGTAGGTAAGTCACCAAAACAACTGTATCACTGAGAAAATCTAAGAAAACGAAAAACAACAAACACAAAAAATCTATTTTCCAGTCAAGTAAATAAAACTGAAGTGAGTTGCAAACAGAGTTGCAGTGTTGTCATTTAGGCAAAAAAAAGTCGCCAGGTATATGAAAAATCTAGCAAGATGTCGCAAATTTTTTATTTTTAAGATATTGCTTGAATATTTAATTTCATTGTTTTAAAAAGTCGCTAGTTTTATTGTTGCTAAATCTTAAAAAAAGTTTCCAAACTCGTTAAAAATCTCCAAGATCTCACAACGTTGCTAAAACGGCAACACTGCAGAGTTGGCAATGTGACGAGGTCAACCATACGCGAGCAACTTCATACGAATGCCCGGCTTAAATCTTCCATACTGATCGATTTGTAGACGCAAAAGGTCCTAACTCGTTATACGGCACGTCGCCATAGGTGCGAAAGAGATAGATATAGTATTTGAAAGCCCGGCAAAAGCCGGTGCGTGTAAGCGAGATAGCTATATGTAGATGCTGCAAATGCGAAACTCTGCGCGCGAACAATCGCGATGTGTAGTAGTGTGGCATAGGTAGATACTTTGTGTTATTTTGATAAGAATTAAGCGCGCGAACTTTTAAATAGTTCGGGTTTGATATTGATTCTCTATCGAGCATTTTAGTAAGGCTTCTCGGCATGTATGAAGAAACCGCCACTGGTGGAAAGGTGTTTAAGGAATCTCAAACATAAGGTGAATTATTGCATATCATAGTCGGCCTTATAATGTTCCCACTGCTGGGACTCAGGCCTCCTCCTCACCACGCGGGCCCAGTGCGGGTTGGTGGATGTCACATGTCTTCGAATTTTTGGTTCTAGGACATGCCGGTTTCCTCACGATGCTTTCCTTCACCGTTTTGAGAGCAGTGGTGATGAAATAATTACACAAAGTAATGCGCCTGGCTGGGTTTGAACTCCCAACCTACAACTCGTAAGTCGGGGCCGTTACCACTTGGCCACCACTGCTCTCACTCGCAATTATTGCAATCAATCAATATTCATATCCTGCAACCCGCACTGGGCCCGCGTATTACGGCCCATTGCCTCTCCTAGAGAAAAGACCTGAGTTCTAGATTCTTTTAATGATAAGATTTTATAATGTATTATTTTAATTTTTTATTGTATGATGATATCTGCATGATGTAAGATTGTGTGTTGATTTTTTTTTTGCAATGTTAATAATGATAATTTATTAATTGATCTGTATTTTAAAATTTAATGAGATGCTAAGCATAATGATAATTTAAATTTAAATTTTAATCTTTTTTTTAATGTAATAACAACGATGTAAAATAATGTAAATATTTGCATGCCGAATGGTAAAATGTGGCCGAGCTTTTATTTATCATAAGAACTGTTGTTACCCATACCCATATTTGCAAAATAAGATTCTATTCCATTCTAGTAGGGGGGAAATTTTAAGGCTGATTATGCTATACTTTGCCAAAAAGTTTTGGGTAGATGAATAACAAGGTCACTTATAAATAATCTTACGGAATTATCTGTATCTGAACCCTTTGAAGTCACAAAAAGAATTATGTCTATCAACCGTATCCGAACGAAGTTAGACTAACTATTTAGTAGTTCGCTATTGTTTTCTTTTTAATCAGGCGTTATTTTTCTTAAATAAACATAATCTGTGTCTGATATTTTAAGTTTCCCATTGTTTAATATACTACACGGTTTCTCTAATGAGTTATTCTGCGTCCCTCGCTTCTACATATATCACCGGGGCGTCTAGTGTTGCAAAGAACTCGAATCCTCAAGTCGTCTTAATTATAATATAAGAAAATTGAGTAACTCCTGACAAAAAAGTACTAGCAATGCTTCTATAGGTATCTTCGTTCGGTTACGGTTTAAAGACCTGGTTCTTTTTGCTACTGATTCGTCATATTGTCCTCTAACTTATAACCTAGGTTTTGGTCGAAATTTGAATTGGTGGAATAAGTAATGTTACAGTAGTTGATAAATAGTCATTGTCTCGGATTTCAGGTCAGGACTGAGAGGTTACATAGCGATAGGAACAAACTACAATTATAGCGAAGATATTACATCAAGAGGAAGGGTAAGTTAACTTGATATAGTTATCTCTCTATATAGTGTAAAACAATACAACGGATTTTGATGCGGTTTTCACTACTTCAAGGAGCAATGAAGTTGTTTTTCTTTATAATTGGGAAATCCTCCAATGATTTTTTTGATCTAGGGTGGATCGTGAGCAGTGGTGGCCGAGTGGTAACGGCCCCGACTTACGAGTGGTAGATCGCGGGTTCAAATCCAGCCACGCGCATTACTTTATGTAATTTATTTCATCACCATTGCTCTCAAAACGGTGAAGGAAAACTTCGTGAGGAAACCGGCATGTCTTAGAACCAAAAATTCACTGGGCCCGTGTAGTGGATTACGGCCCATTCTCTCTTCAGGGAGGAGGCCTGAGTCCCAGCAGTGGGAACATTATAAGGCCGACTATGAGACTATGCTAGGGTGGATCGGGAGGGCGTATCAGGCTTATACTGATTAAAAATCACTTTATAGGTCCACGGTCTTATTGAAGGAACATAGATGGGTTTTAGTCTACTATAAGTTTGAAATCATCCGATGACTTCTCTCGCTTGAGGGTCGACACGCCCTCCCACCCCGGGAGGGCGTGTCAGAATTTTCCCGACTAAACCACACCCGTGTCTTTCAGTTACCCTTGGCGTTCTAGGACTAGTAGTTTCCTTTTCATAAAATCCCCGCGGCCCTACCGGGTATCGGTCCTGTTGGCTCCTACCCGCTACTATACTACGCGCTATCGAAGATTAGGGCTGGGACGATTTGAAGTTGTTGATCCATAGACAATATAATAACATGATTTTAAATTTATACAGTATTGTGTCATAAAATCAACTATTTTTTTTCTTCTTACCAGATAATAATCTACGATATTATAGACGTGGTCCCGGAGCCAGGCCAGCCGCTCACCAAGAACAGGTTCAAGGAGCTGTACGCCAAGGAGCAGAAGGGACCGGTCACTGCGCTCACGCAGGTGCTCGGCTATCTCATCTCCGCTGTGGGGCAGAAGGTATGAGACATTTTTTTTTTTATTATTGTGTAAGCACGATTACCTAGAAGTAACCTATTCACTCTTGACTTAAAGACCCCTGGGTTGTAGCCATCAGGAAACACAGATATCGGCAAGGAATTCCACTCCTTAGCTATACGCACAATGAATGTGTTCCCAAAACGTTTTGTGCTTGTAGGTGGGATGTCCATCATTGCTTCGATATTTGTTTTCAGGATAGTCAGTTTGGAAATACGGTAAATAAATAATAAATATTTCCGGAAAAAATACCATTTATCACAAAAAGAAGACATTCAGGTGGATCAAATAAAAAAGAAAATGAGTACTTTTTATTCCTTAAAATTTTACTAACACCACACATTATTTCCCCCACAGATCTACATCTGGCAACTTAAAGACAACGACCTGGTGGGGGTCGCGTTCATAGACACGCAAATCTACGTCCACAAGATGCTCTCCGTGAAGAACTTGGTGCTCGTGGCCGACGTGTACAAGTCCATCTCGCTGCTGCGCTACCAGCACCAGCACAGGACCCTGTCGCTTGTGTCCCGGGACCTCAGGAGTGCTCAGGTTTGCAGAAAATAAAAACTGTAGTCTATCCCCGTTAAGAACATAGTGACTCATCAGTGCAACTGCAGTGCAAAGGAGTATTATCATTATTATTTGGTAAGACACACTAGCAGCTATTAGCTGATGCGTGTGTTTCAAATAGTGTGGAGACATTTAGTCTGTCCAACCGATTTCTAAAGCAGTTCAATGTGGGAGCTTTCTCAACATTTTCCGGGAGCCTTTTCCATGCTGTTACAACTCGGTTAGGTAGACATTGCTTCAAAGGCTTCTTTCTGGATGCATTTCCCTATAGCTTGAGGAAATGTCCTCGTAAATGTTTGTTGGCATTCAGTGTGTAAAGGTACGACAAAATTTTATTAAATTATTTTATTAATATTACTTATTTTAAAATTTTGTCGAAATCGTTTAGATTTTTACGGTACAGAACCCTTCGTGTGCGAGATCGACTCGCACTTTAAACAACAAAATTATTTTGCACTAGCTTCTGCCAGCGGCTTCGCCCCCGTGAAAGTAGGTTTCTTCTAACAAACTTTGGTAGATATTTATATAAGATCTACAATTAATTAGAACATTTTATGGTTCTATCTTTTATAGTTTAGGCAGCGTACGCAAAATAAGTAACTTTTCTGGTTGACTTTTTACACCTTGTGTCCGAAAAACTCAAATATCTTACGGAACCCTATTTTTTTCCAAAATAAAATATAGCCTATGTTACTCGTGGATAATGTAGCTTTCGAATGGTGAAAGAATTTTTAAAATCGGTCCAGTAGTTTTTGAGCCTATTCATTACAAACAAACAAAGTTTTCCTCTTTATAATATTAGTGAAAATGAATAAGGGGTATAAGCTAGAAGTAAAGTACGTCGTAAAAATGACGTAAATAACTTATTAATTTGAATTGTACTTGCAGATCTTGGACATGGAATTTATGGTAGACAACACAACGCTAGGCTTCCTGGTGAGCGAGGCTGAAGGGAACCTGGCGCTGTTCATGTACCAGCCGCAAGCCAGGGAAAGTTATGGAGGTAAATATTGATAGGTTTGATGCGCTTGAGTCGGTTGGTGGTCAGGAAAGATCATTGGCTATTATTGAAAAAGACGGATGAAAAAAGATTGCATGTAGCGGAGATGAGAATGTTGAGATGGATGTGTGGTGTGACGAGAATGGATAAAGTGAGAAATGAATATATTAGAGGAAGTTTGAAAGTGGCGCCAGTGACTGAAAAGTTGAAGGAGAATCGTTTGTCTTGGTATGGTCATGTAAAGAGGCGAGATGAAACACATGTTACTAAAAGAGTTATGAGTATACATGTGGGTAGGTGGAGAGGGAGAGGGAGACTAAAGAAAAGATGGTGAACAGTGATATGAAAGAAAAGGAAGTTAGTGATAGCATGACGGTTGACAGGATAGAATGGAAGAAAAAAACGTGTTGCGCCGACCCCAAGTAAGATGGGACAAGGGCAGGAAGATGATGATGATTATTCACATTTAATTAACATTTTAAAATATTTCTTTCAAAAAATATAATAAATGGTAGCCGACCGGGAACTGGGTCCAAGTTACCAGAGCCCAGGGCACCTGAGAGAGGAGTAATGCCTTCTGGATTTTGCCCTTGATCCAACTGTCTAACGAGAAGCCTCCTCAGATGTTGGTCGAGGCTCTTGGCTATTAAGCCATTAGCCACTCAGAAATATAGCAGAAAGAAATTCTTTCTGCATTAATGACGTCGAGGAGCAAGTGTATAAATTGGTTAACCTTACCTCATTTGACGTCGAGATTTTTATCAGATACTAATCAAAATTGTATGTTAATTATCTTTGTTTTATTTGTCTTATATATCTCTGAGGTTTTTATTATTATTTATTTGTAATATTATTGGCTATATGAGATTTTTCATTAGAAATCCCGGGAAGATCCATATTAATATCAACATTTCGATGCTAGTACATGAATAACTCTACCTAACTCCGTGCCCTGGTTATTATTAATAATGCACTCGTCCATTCAAAACTACAGTCTTGAGCATCGGCTCCGACTTAGTCTGTCCGTTTTCTGTCGTTTGCATATCGAGGAGTGCATTGGAATTGCACAGTTTAATTCCGCCCGCGTCCGTTCCATTATCGAATCACTTTTCGTACAGCGTTGCACCACCGGCACATGCTGGGCGACCCAGCCATACGCGCTCAACGTGCAAGGATCACATTTATTATGCTAATAGTTAAGTAGAGAAAGAAAGAAAAACTTTTTATTTGCCGGAAAAGGCGCAAACTTAAAACTAACATATTGCAAATATTTTGCATGGCAAAAACATATTTTAAATTAACATATGTGCGCCACATCCGAGCAAAACGGCTGTACGCTCAGCATAATGCCGTGTCCACACGCAAAATGCGACGAGTCCACAGCGCTGGTTTTCAGCGTGGGTCGGTGATGTTATCGACTAACAGACGTCGGCAACGGTATTGTGTACCAATAGATTTGAGTAATAAATATTTTTTTAGGACAAAGTCATAAATGGAAATAACAGTAATAAATAAATAGAGGGGAGATATAATTATCTACATACGTATAAATTGATGCCGGAGTTTGTGTTTCTTGATGCCTGCAACTTGGGGGGTCATTAAGTTTATTTTTTTCCACATACTGCGTTTTTTTTTGTGGTTTCTAAAAGGTAATTTTCATAAAGATCATAATAAATAGCACCATTTATTCAGACGTTTTTTATTTTTTTTGTCAGGTCAGCGTCTCATCCGCAAGAGTGACTACCACTTGGGTCAGCAAGTGAACGCGATGTTCCGCATCAACGCCCGCCCCGTGTCCACGACCACACACAAGCGACACGTCACCATGTTCAGTAAGTTTGTGACTTTATTACTGTTGCCAGCGCCAACGTAGGAGGTCTCCGCAATCATCCCGAGAGAGTAAACTTCCAGGATGAAAAGTATCCTATGTTATATTCCAGGACATGGTCTACCGTTCTAACTCATCTGAATTAAAAACAATACTTTTCTTTTATCTTTGGAGGTAGGCGGAACAGAGTGTAAAGGCCCGCAAACCTCTGTTGACAAGGGCGGATCCTCCGATAGATGATTTCAGGCTATTCTGTATGTTCTAATCGCGAGGAAAACTTTAATTGCGCGATGCAGGATTAGTTCTTATGTGACGCCATAGATGTCGCTACGTATATATATATATATATCAAATTAAAACACGTATATTTGTATAAACCTTAAAAAGTAACACTGTCTTGATAATCTGCAACTTTACAAAATAAAGAAACCGAAGAGAAAGAAAGAAAATATTTATTTGTCGGCATAGGATGCCGATCACCATCGAAGTTCTGTCCAGGGGCTCTGTTTTGTAGGCGATGGCTGGGTAACGAGCAATGAACAAACTATTCCAGATCACGCAACTAATTTATTATGATGCAAGCTTTAGGTATTCACTTCACACAACGAGTCCTGAGACAGTCCTCGAGACTAGACGTTGTTCGCACGGCTGCCGACACAGGAAAGAGCCCTGGATCTCCGTGGTCGGCACTTTTATTTGCTTGGTTCGTGCAAACGTCAGCGCGGATTCTGTCAAAGTGATATATGTGTCACTTGTCACTTAGCTCGTTCGTTTGTTCTTTCTCAAGCTTCCGTGCTATTTACTGCATCGACACATTTAACATACTGAAGAAATAAAATAAAATAATAATAACAACATACAATGAAGAAATAAAATAAAATAATAATAACAACATAATTATGTCTCTCACGGCTGTGCCAAATAGGTCCTATTCAATATAATGCCAGACAACTACGTAGCAGTTGCCTGACGCTTACTATCAGGTGAGATTGTGGTTAAACACGAGACTATAATAATAAAAACCGGTTTTCTACCGGTTGCTTTTCGGCGAGTGTGCGTCGGAATTGCATAACCTAATTCCGCCCGCCGCCGTCCGTTCCATCATCGGACCATCAGGCGCCACAATGCGCCATCGGTACATGGTGGACATCCCACATATACGTACAAAACGTTTTGGGAACACGTTCATTGTGCGTACAGCTAAGGACTGGAATTCCTCGCCGGAATCTCTGTTTCTTGATGGCTACTACCCGAGAATCTTTAAGTCAAGAGTGAATAGGTTACTTCTAGGTAAGCGCGCTCCATCGTCGACCGCATCGTCGCTTTCCGTCAGGTGATATAGCGGTCAAGCGCGAACCTATCAAGAATAAAAAAAAACTTCTCTCTTATAATAATTCATCCACATTCATTAAATAAAATATGTATTTTTCCTGCAGCGACTCTAGACGGCGGCGTGGGCTACGTGCTGCCGATCACTGAGAAGATGTACCGGCGACTGCTGATGTTGCAGAACGTTATGAACAACTACTGCTGCCACATAGCTGGACTTAACCCCAGGGCCTTCAGGTAACGTCATCATCATCTACCGAGCTTGTACACAACTATGTCGGTCGGCATTCACACTAGCCGTATACCACCACCAAAGTCAAAGTCATCATCATCATCATCATCTTCCTGCCCTTGTCCCGTGTTATTTGGGGTCGGTGCAACACGTTATTTCTTCCACTCTGCCCTGTCACTCGTCATGCTATCACTAACTTCCTTTTCTTTCATATCACTCTTCACATAATCCATCCATCTTTTCTTTGGTCTCCCTCTCCCTCTCCATCCATCCATGTAAACTCATAACTCTTTTAGTAACATGCGTTTCATCTCTCCTCTTCACACGACCATACCAAGACAAACGATTCCCTTTCAACTTTTCAGTCACTGGCGCCACTTTCAAACTTTCCCTAATATAATTTCTCACTTTATCCATTCTCGTCACACCACACATCCATCTTAACATTCTCCTCTCCGCTATACTACGGCCGTTTTAATTTGGCGGCCCTGAAGTTTGCGCAGAAGGCTGCGCACGAACGTTTTTTAGGAACAAAATGGTGGCATGAGGCGACGTGCGCGGGGCGGAGGTGTAAGCGACGAGATTGACTCTATGTAAACACAATCGACCCTTTATTCAATCAAATATTGCAATCGATTTTTATCGATTTGGAATTTATTGATTTTTGTTTATATGACATATTGAACGAAATAGATTTACAAACATAGTAAATGTTGTCGTTAGTAAACGAGATTTCGACTTTAATAATAAAAAAACTAATAATATTATACATATTTTCTTGGTTGAAAGATATGATTTAGTTAAATATCAGTTAATTATAAACGACTACTACAATAACGACTGTTTGAGAATATTTTAAACCTCCTTATAAAATTTAATAAAATATATTTTTATAATTAGATTTCAATCGATTTGAAAAATAATCGATTAAACAACACCCTCAGACACGCATATTGGACATCCCTTTTTCTTTACTCCGTAAAACTTCGTGCATGATCGGCAATGCTCGGGACGCGGTAATGTGTCTCAGTCACACGTTAGCATTGGTGTCGTGTTCGTGTCGCTGTCTCTGTCTTGAGCACAGGCGGTGACAAAAGTTTTCGTTGGTTTTTATTAATACATTGTTAAGTTTTTTGTGTAGTGTTAGGTTTATTTCTTTAATTCATAAGTTATTTTTGTAGCTTTCTGTCCGAAAGTGTTTTAATATTTATTTTATTTGTACTTGGTCCCTGTATTAGTAAAATTTTATTCGTATTTAGGTTTTAAAAAAATAACGTCATTATCAGTTTTTTTTACGACTGTACATGCGCTAAAGTTCGCAGAGCCTATGTTCACGGGCGCCAAGTTAGAACGGCCGTATTATACATGCAATCTTTTTTTCCAAAGTCAAAGTCAAAAGATTTTTATTTCACATACGCCTACATGGGCACTTATAAAACGTCAGAAGCTAGTGCACGGTTCCAAATTGGTCGTTTCCTATGGAGAAGAACCGACAAGAAACACCATGGTTACTCTTTTAAAAAAAATTGTTGATACAATATTTCTATATTACAGTATAAGTAGATATTATGTAAAGACAGTGTAGACTGGTCAATATTGTACTAAAAAGTACAGTAAAAATAATCATAATAAAAAGTAACCTAAGAATTCGCGGAGTCTACAGTGTTCTGACATTCACATTGTACCGTCTTCATTATCATCATTGTCTCAACCGAAAGACGTCCACTGCTGGACATAGGCATCCCTGCGCCTGTCGCCTCTATGATGGGTCCTGAGCATCTGTCATCCATCGGATTCTCGCGACCCTCACTAGGTGCTCGGTCCATCTTGTGGGAGGCTTTCCTACCCGGCGTTTTCTGACGAAACTGAAAGTAGCAGCTGCCAGCGATGGATCTTGAGAAAAGGGCCCTAGGCAACAAAATATTTATAAAGTAAAAGTCATCTAAAATTTATCAATGTACGAAGATGAGAAGAAAGATTACACACAAAACAGTTTAATAAAACTTGACATTGACCATTTTGAACTGGAATTTTAAATCGATTATTTTAACTTTGATTCTAAATACTTGAGTTACATTAGTTGAAATTAGGTCCATCATCTACTTAGAATGTAATTAGGGTTCATTCCTGGGAACTCTCGAGCCGAGAATTCCCGGGAAGTCTTTGAGAACTGTTCCCGGGAAATGTAGCTCGAGAACTCGAGAAATCATATTTAAAGGTTAACCTTTCGAATACCGTAATTAGAGACACAATAGGAAGACTGAATTTAAAGATTTTAAAAGTCAACATTTTTGTTTTAACATTAAAGTAATAGAAAATCCAGAGTGTGCGTTACACTATCAAGACTAAAACTACATACATATAGCTGTAGGTAGTTTTAGTTTTAATAGTTATTTTAACAAATCTAATGAGCGGGCACATTGCAAAAAATAATAATAATAATAATATTCCACAACTATCCCACAACGCCGTCTAGTCCCAAGCTAAGCAGAGCTTGTGTTATGAGTACTAGACAACTGATAAACATACTTATATATTTCTAAATACATACATATTATAGATAAATTACACCCAGACACAGAACAAATGATCGTGCTCATCACACAAACATTTGTCCTGGGTGGGAATCGAACCCACGACCATCGGCATAGCAGTCAGTTCCACTAACCACTAAACCAACAGGCTAGTCAAAATAACTCAAACGCGCTGTCGTTATATACATCGAGCAGTAGCTAAAAACTTACGTTTTATGTAAACATAAAGGATTAAAAACAAACAGGGTGAGTCTTTTTTAATATTTTTATTGGAATAGCTATAGCATGTGGTAGTATTTCAGGTTTAAGTTGTAAAGATTTATTAATATTTTGTGTTTATTTATTTATTTTATTTAACAATTTATGTACACACAATAATAAAAGAAAAGAGAGAAAAGAGAGTGTTTTATTATAATTGAGATATATATTTTTTTAAATTAAAGCGTATCATAATCTTAACCCGAAAGCTTCGAAATTCAATTAGAAAAAGCTATTAAAGTTGTTTCGACAAATAAGGAGTCGAGGGCAATAGCTGTCAAAATTTATAATAAAGAAAGAATTTTTATTTTTTGAACAGACTAGGAAGAGGCCTCCAAATTTTGAATCAGTGTACAAAGCACTGCTTTAAGTGAACCCTACTTCAACCGAAAATGAAAGAGTGTTTTCCATTTCAGGAAATGTGGTCAATAAAATAACGAATCGGCTTTCTGATAAAGCTGTAAATGCTTTAGTTTTTCTAAAAGCTTATTTTATTAGACTGAATAATCAGATCTAATTAAAACAATTAGATCTGCTTACTCAGTGGTGCAAAGTTTTGAGTTGATTTTTATACTGATAAAACTGCCAAAAGTTGTGCTGTGATTTTAATTATAAAATTATTTTTAATGGAAAGACAATCTTAGTTTATGTGAAAAAAAAATGTTATTTCTATTTCTCAATATTTCTATGAAAGAAATTGTGTTATTTTTGTATCCTAATGTTTCTATGATAGAAATTTTGTTATTTTTTTATTATATTTGTGAATAAAGATTTTATAATTACTTTGATACTTTTATTTGAGAGAGAGAGAATCAATTAATTTGTAGATTTATAAGAAGATATTTTTTATGATACTACATTTTTCTGGTAACTAAATTTTTCATTATTAGAACTGAAAAGATTTGCAAGACAATACGTAAATGGAAATTTCTCGACAACCCGAGTAGACCCGAGAAATGACCCTCGATAATTCTCGTGCCCCGCGAAATGGAAAAACCCCAGAAATCATGAGCCCTAAATGTAATAGAACTCCGATAAAAATTCAAAGTACACGATTCCTTCTATTTGTTTAAATAATTGAATAATCAATTAATTACGATTTTTGATAAAACTCTATTGTAACTTTAGTCCTGAACACTCGAATCGGTTCAAACTATAATAAACAGGGGAACAGTTATCAAAATATTATTTAATTTGCAATTAAAATGTTTGAACTTATTACTACCATCTGCGTAAATTTATTGTTTTTAGCTGTTGAAATGGTACCATACAGCTCTATTTAACTTTATATTGACAATTTGGTTCTGGGCCTAGGGACACTAGATCCGCCCTGACTTGTTTGGCTGCTAGCTTCAGTTTCGTGTTTTCTGGTACGCCACTCCAAAACTTTTCGGCACTATCGACTATTTCTGTGAGCAATGTGCCCTGCTTACTGTCACTTAAGTTTGACGATTCTTCGGGCTATGTCGGCGAACTTGGTTGTCCTGCGGATATGTTCATTCCTGATGCAATTACGTAATGAAACTTTAAGCATAGTTCTCTCTTGTTCTTTACTGAGTCGGTTCGACGGTTGACATCTTTCCTGAAGTTAGAGATATAGATATAGATATAGAAGTTAGAGATATCCCGTAGAGAGATTATACGGTATTGACCATTGGTATGAATATAAACGTGATTACTCGGAAGAAAACATAAAAAAGTTTATTGAAAACTTAAAACAATTAAGTTTTAAGGAAGTTTTTGACTCTAATGACGTTAACCAAGCATACAATAAATTCTATGAAATTTTTACTCTATTTTATAATTTACATTTTCCACGTATAAAAATAAAGTTTTCGAAAAATAAACGGCCAAAATGGATTTCAAAGGGCATTAAGACATGTTGTAGACGTAAAAGATCACTTTTGTGGAATTATAGAAAAAAACGGAGCCACGAAAATAAATTAATATTTCAGCAATACGCTAAAAAAGTAAAATCCATTATAAAATTAACACAAAGAGCCCAAAACACATATGCAATAAATACCTCTAAAAATAAATCGAAAACAACTTGGCAAATAATCAATAAAAACAAGTGTAACCAACCTCGTGAACATATAAATTATATAAAAATTAATGATTTACCAGTTTGTGATCCAAACGAAATAGTAACCCACTTTAATAATTATTTTATTGACCAAATAATACCGGAAGACAAAGCCCCTGCTTTCAAATGCCCCCCCTCTCACAACAAATCAATGTTTATGCTGCCTACTGATCCAGTTGAAATTCATAAAATCATATCCTTATTAAAAAATACTTCTAGTGTGGGGTACGACGGAATCAAGACTAATATTGTAAAACGAGTGGCATGTATAATATCACCGGTACTATCGCATATAGTAAACTTATCTATAGAAACAGGTACATTTCCTAATAAACTTAAAATCTCAATAATAAAGCCAATACATAAGAAAGGTGACAAAGATAACATGAACAACTATTGCCCAATTGCACTACTCTCTATTTTTTCTAAGATCTTTGAAAAAGTTATCTACAATAGCCTTTGCAATTATCTTGAAAGTAATGACCTATTTGCTAAAGAACAAATGGGATTCAGGAAAAAGAAGTCAATAAACCAAGCGATATATAGTTTTTGCAAGCGCGTTTTAAGTAACATGGATAAACGATGTCCGACTGTTGCCTTATTTATGGACATGACTAAGGCATTTGACCGTGTAAAAATTGACATACTTTTGGACAAACTTTATGCAATTGGTATTAGGGGAAATGTACATAAATTATTAGAATCCTATCTGACTGACAGACTACAACAAACTGAAATATCGAAAATTTGCCCAAAAACAAAAAATATGACAATTCACAAATCTGCCCAGAGGCATGTCAAATATGGCGTGCCACAAGGTAGTGTACTAGGGCCATTCCTTTTCCTAGTCTACATTAATGACCTACCAACTGTAACTGACAACCCCATGACTCTCTTTGCTGACGACAGTACCATTCTTTTTGACTCGCATGACCAAAGTAATATTCTTAACAATATAAATTTGACGATAAATAATACAATGGATTGGTTAATAAGTAATAATTTAAAAATTAACATTAGTAAAACAAAAGCTATTAATTTTAGGCAGAGGAAAACGATAGAGGATTTAAACATTAATTGTGACGGCCACATAATAGAAGAAGTAGAATCAACCAAGTTTTTAGGTTTATACATTGATCAAAAAATTACTTGGAAAAAACAAATAGAGCATATAAGTAACAAATTAAACAGTTATTCGTTTGCTTTACGTGGTCTTAGTAAAATTGTGGATATTACAACCTTGGTAACTGCTTACCATGGTTATGTATCGTCTACTCTTCGATACGGTGTTATTTTTTGGGGCAACTCCACTGAATTGGAGCGTGCGTTCAGGGCGCAAAAAAGATGCGTTAGAGCGATATGTGGCTTAACTCAAACTGACTCATGTGAGCCTCATTTCAAGAGATTAAAACTATTAACATTACCCAGTATCTACATTTATGAGACAGCACTATTTATTCACTCTAATCTTGAACTGTTTGAGTATCGTACTAGAAAGCGTCACGCAGATAAATTATGTGTTCCACCTTGTAAAACCGCGCTCCTTACTAAAAGCTTTGTTTGCATGGGCCCAAATATATATAATAAACTACCCTCAATTATACGCAGTTCAATTAATGTGAACTTATTTAAAAATAAACTTCGGTCTTTTCTTATAGATAAGACTTATTCGGTTAAGGAGTACTTAAATGACAAAATGTAACGCAATTATTGTTAGTAATATAATCCATGAAATAATAGCAATTCAAATATGTATAGATATATTGCTTTTTTGACGTAATTAATTTGAACTTTATTTAATTTGACTTTTAAATTATTATAACCATGATGTACCACTTAATTTTTAATGTTTATTTGGTTTATTCAGATTGAAAGTGTTCGCATTGTATTTGTTTTGTCTTCGTAAAACTGGTCTAAAAGGTGGTTAAAAGTAGCGCAATTTATTGGTGATGCATATCATTGTAATGCTTGTGAATTGGACTAAACAGTGGTATATAAAACGCACCTGGACTCTATTGGAACCGTGAGTAATTAGTGATAAACTTATTTAAAAAAAATTGCAACGAGTTGCGTCCCTGACCTAGGGCAACCCGCAGATCGGCCGCTTCTACGCACCATGCTTAATTGCTTACACGTACATTAGGCGCTTGATCTAACAACTTGAGCTTACGCTAAGCATTCACAGCAGACTTAGCATACGCCACGCCTCGTTGCCTGGTAGATATCGCGGAATCGAAACCGTTGTATAGTGACCCTGTCTAAGAGTGACTTGAGTAACATCTGCATACTTAATTAGAATGACTGAACGGTCTCCGCCAAGTAAGTCTGGTAGTACACCACTGCTTAACATTTCTACAACTTCTAGAGGTAATAAAAGGCAAGCCCTCTCGTCCCCACCAAAGGAAAGTACAGAGCAAAAATTGACTTCAGAAAATGTTCGTCAAATAGTTCAGGATGTCTTGAAGATCGAGCTTGAGAACATGTTATCTAAGTTCAGTGCCAATATAAACGATATTTTAAATCGTGAACTGCACCCTATTAAAGAAAAAATGGAAAAGATGAACGACTCGATGGCATTTATGAATGCTCAGTATGAGGACCTTCTTAAGGAGCATACAGCCTCTAAAGAAATTATTAAGGAGTTGCAGAAAGATAACATGGACATGAAGGGTGTTATCGGGGACCTAACAGGGCGCTTAAATCAGCTGGAACAACAAACCCGTTCAAATAACATTGAAATCCAATGCCTCCCCGAAAAGAAGCAGGAAAATTTAGTCCAAATTGTCACTGATCTATCGAAGGTGATTGGATATGACATCACGGACAGAGATATCATGCATTGTACCAGGGTTGCTAAAATCAATCCCAACACAAACCGTCCACGATCAGTGATAGTACAACTTAGCTCGCCGCGAGTCCGTGACGGATTTTTAGCAGCTACTATTAATTATAATAAATCCAACCCCAACAACAAGATAAACAGTGCGCACCTGGGATATTCCGGACCAAAGTTACCTATTTTTATTATGGAACATCTATCTGCCGCAAACAAGGCGTTGCACGCTGCTGCGAGAATCAAGGCCAAAGAAATAGGGTATCAATATGTCTGGATCAGGTCTGGACGGATTTTTATGCGGAAGGCACAAGAAGCAGAGCATATCTACGTCAAGAACATCGAGTTTTTAAATAAGTTAGTTTAATATGTTTAGGTTTTTTTTTATATATATTATTGCAATGTATTTGGCTTTTACCATAACTTAAATTCACAGCTTTAAAAATATATTATCAGAATACGCGAGGTTTGCGAACAAAAACACACGGATTTTGTCGTCAGTTATCTTGTGAGTCTTATGATATTGTAATTTTAACCGAAACATGGTTAAATGACTCAGTCATGAGTGCAGAGTTATTCGACAATAGATACGTCGTTTATAGACGGGATAGAGATAGTAAGAAAAAAGATGGGGGAGGGGTTTTGATAGCCGTTTTAAAAGAAATAAACTCAAAACGCATGTTTCACTGGGAGAGCCAGTGTGAAGATCTCTGGATTACCATTGAAGTACCTATTACAAAATCAGTACGTCAAATTGCTCTGTGCGCCATATACTTACCACCGCCTGTAACTCGATTGACATTGGAATACTTCTTAGATTCTTGTAGCTCAATTTTGGAACGGTCAGGATTGCATACATGTATAATGGGTGATTTTAATCTGAGTGCTATAAACTGGAGCTTGGAAAGTGATCCAACTGTTTCTTACACACCTCCTGGTTTTGCTCATATTTTGACAGACTTTACACATTTAAATAAATTCGTGCAACTTAATAACATTTGTAACATTTCTGGAAGAGTATTAGATCTTGCTCTAAGTAACTTGCCTTCTGGTAGCGCGAGTGCTGCACCAAATCCTCTAAGTAAAATTGATCCTTTGCACCCTCCTCTTGAAATTTTACTCAAAGCAAACTCAGACCTCAGACTTCCCTACAATCCTAATGTCCGCCCAAATTTTTTCAAAGCAGACTACGAAAGAATTTGTAAACACATTAATGACATAGACTGGGTATCATTATTGGATGTGGACGATGTCAATGAAATGCTTGCAATTTTTTATGATAAGCTTTCAAGTATTATAAAAGCACACGTCCCTTCAAAGAGAACTCAGAAAAGGAAATACCCACCTTGGTTTGACAAAAACTTAATACGATCTTTAAAAGAGAAGGAAAAAATCAGAAAGCGGTTTAAAACGTACAAAAACCCTATGGATAAATTAGAACTTAAACTACTGTGTAAAAGATGCTCTCATTTAGCTACCATTAATTATAATAAATATATTGCAGATATTGAAACTGAAATCGCTGAAAATCCAAAGCAATTCTGGGCGTACATTAAGGATAAAAGGGGCGGTTCCAGCTCATTTCCTGTCACAATGACAGATGGACACAAAGCAACGTCAGATGGACAAGAAATTTGTGAGATGTTTGCGGAGCAATTCTCTTCTATTTTTGACCCGGGGATTTTACCTCAGCAGTTTTCTGGCTCAGACTACCTGCGAAATATGACAAATAACAGCCTTCCTCTAATAGCACCTATAATAGACCGTGATAGTTTAATTAAAAAATTAAAGTCCCTAGATTGTCACAAAGGTGCCGGCCCTGATGGGATACCACCTATTTTTGTCTCAAAGTGCGCTTCTTCGTTGGCATCTCCACTTCTATTAATTTTTAATAGATCACTAGAGACAGGAGTTTTCCCAGATATTTGGAAAACCGCAATGGTGGTGCCTGTGTACAAGAGTGGTGAAAACGATAATGTTATTAATTATAGGCCTATCTCTATCCTGAGTACTCTGGCTAAAGTTTTTGAATCTTTGATTTGTCCTCTCATTCAATCACATTTGAAGCTTTATCTTAGTGTCTCCCAACATGGTTTTGTGGGCGCAAGGTCTACTTGTACAAATTTGGTGACTTTCTCTGAATCCTTGGTGGGGGCTATTGACTGTGGCAAACAGGTTGACGTTATCTATACGGATTTTAGCAAAGCCTTTGACCGTGTTTCACATGACATCCTTTTAGAAAAGTTACTGGCTTATGGCATTACTGGTAATTTGTTAACTTGGCTCAAATCCTACTTAGAGAAGCGTTTCTTTTTTGTTGCGGTTAATGGCTTCCAGTCTGGCATATGTGCGATCACATCAGGTGTTCCCCAGGGCTCTCATATCGGTCCAATATTATTTATTATCTTCGTCAATGACTTACCTGAATGCTTCCGTTTCTGCGAATGTTTCATGTATGCTGACGACCTTAAGTTTAGCAGAGTTATTGATTCTAAAGTGGATGCAGAGTTACTACAAAGTGACCTAGATAGACTGATTCAGTGGTGTGTTAACAATGGCATGGACCTGAACATTCAAAAATGTTTTCATGTCAAGTTTACTAGGAAAAAGCTTTTTGTTCCGTCAGTATATTCGATTGGTACCCACGTTATCCAAGAAGTGGACCAAATCAAGGATCTGGGTATACTATTTGACAAAAAACTCACATTTATGCCTCACTTAGAGAGCGTCATCAAGCGAGCCTCTAGAATGCTGGGGTTTGTGATTAGAAATGTAACTGGCTTTCGACGAAGTAAAACTAAAATCCTATTATACAACTGCCACATTCGCAGCATTTTAGAATACTGTAGCACTGTCTGGAGGCCACATTATGCCACACATAAGTTGAGACTGGAGCGGATTCAGAAGAGGTTCCTCTGGCATTTGGCATATTCGGCCGGAGTTGCTAAAAAGAAGCCATCATATGCAGCTAGGCTATCATATTTTAAGGTACACTCACTAGAGAAACGTAGAAATGTCATAGATGCAAGTTTTTTAATTAAAATTTTGCGAAACAAAATAGATTGCCCTCAGTTATTAAGCAAAATCAGATTCCGAGCTCCCTCCAGATACCCCCGTGCACCAATCACTCCCTTCTACCCTACACCACGTAGAACTGTTCTCGGTTCCAATTCTGCTATTTCCCGGATGTGCAAAATTGTTAATGGTTGCCTGGTGGATGTACATACTGATTCACTTTCCAAGTTCCGGAAATTGACGCACCTAGCAATGTAACCGACCTGTTTGCTTTTATTTTAGTTTATTTTTTATTAGATTTTTGTTTATTTCCATCTCTATGTAAACATATAAACTAGTTAAATAGTAAATTGAGCAAATGTATTTATTATATCACATTTACAACATCTAATTTTACCTTGGAGTGGACACATAAGTCATTTTGTACTTTTTAGCATATGTGGTGCTTACCTGTAATAAATTGTGACACTAGACTATAGATTTAAGTGAAATTTTGTAAAAATTTGAGTGTTAACAATTGTTGGTGAGCCGAATAAATAAATAAATAAATAAATAAATAGATTGACTTCTATCAATGTATAACTATTATTTTTAAAGACTTAACCATAATATCATATGACATTTTATTATACATTTGCATGCGAACATAAGCTGAATATGGTGAAACTGTAACTGTGCAAACATCTTTGTAAACCCATATTATGCAAATAAAATGATTGATTGATTGATTGATTAGACCTATTTAACTGGACCGTTTGTGCCAGGTAAAAGTTGAAAAAACGAAGTTGTAGACGATTATCTACAATTTCGTATCTTCATCAGCACCCCTAGCCAAGTTGATAATCTGCAATCGTTAACGCTAGTCGAAAACTAATCAAATGTATGGGAATGACATCATCTCAACAATAAGTCACGTGGTCAGAACAAACGAATAGAAAATTCGTAGCCAAGTTCACATCGTTCAAAATGATAGAATGAAAATTCTTATCGTTTTTGCAATGTTCAACGCTGCATCCTTTTGGAGAACGGAATTCGACACGAAATGGTTGTAACTAGATGTGTTTTAGATATTCCTATAATATTTTATCACCTGTTTAATAAATTTTTCCTCAAATTCGGTGATTTTTTCGTCAGTTCGGAGTGTTCGCGTGTTAAATGATGCAAGGTCCTATTGTCAGTTTTTGTTCGGGCGGTCAGATTTTGTCCTGGGATTGACCTTGACCACCTTGATCGCTACCAAATTTATGGATAGACAGACTACCGGGCACTAAGGTTCATTTTTAGTTATGCTTATCATAGGGAAGGTTTGTCATAATCACAGCTCTTGGAAGGTGGGTTGTAACAATGCATAGAGAATGTCGCAGTCCATTCCCTGGTGATTCCTTTAGTCGCCTCTCACGACATTCATGGAAAGGGATGGGATGGTGCCGTTTTTAGCTTCCGATGCCAACAAATTGCACATTTTTACTTCGTACGTCTTCGAGTAATGATATGAAACAAGCAAGTAACGCTAATAGTGTCCCCGCAGGACGTACAAGTCGGCGCGGCGAGCGGCGGGCGGCGGCGCGGCGCGCGGCGTGCTGGACGGCGACCTCGTCACGCAGTACACCACGATGCCCAACGCCGACAAACTGGATGTGAGTCGCGCTGTCTTCTATTTCTAACTTCCTCTTCGTACTGAGGCGTAGCTCTGGTTTTTATACTTTCTGATGGTATCACGTAATAGTGCGCTTCACCATCAATGATTGCATCTCCGCTTACCATCAGGTGGGATCGCAGTCAAGCACTGGTTTAAATCAATTAATTTTTTTTTTAAATATGAGTTTGTAATATTGATGATTGCCGCTAAAGCGGTATTTGGTCTGAAAGAAGCCGAAAACGGTAATCACCAATACTCTCGTATATTACACGATATTTTTCAACATACTTCTGAAAAAATAAAATGACTTAATTAACTATTTATTATGCTTCAACAGTAAAATTAGTAGTTGAGAATTTATTTTGTGATATGGCAGTAAAAAATTAAATCTGTTTCGGGTGGCCATAGACTAGCTAAGCTGCTTCAATAATAAAAGTAAGATTGAGTTTGCCTATCGACAAAAAAAACGAACGATTTATTTATTAAGAGCGACCAACCCGAAATAAATTCTCATACAACCGCTCTTATGTCATTATAACGACATTTTATATTTGTCTCTAGATGTTTTGGAATTACATATATCGTGTGGCGATTATCTAGGTTTCTATAGTAATCAAAACACAAAGTATAAATTTACTTGTGTAATCTCAGAAAATCTAATATTTTGCGTGAACTTTGACTCTTCATACCTACTCATAAATTGAAAAAGTAAAGAAAGTATATTTACCCTTTAAACTTTTCACAATAACTTTTCAGGTTTAAAAAAAAACATTTATTACCTGGATTTTTTTTTGTGAAATATTCGATTAAACGACAGAAGTTACCTACCTGTCTCTAACTTCGCTCTGTCCCTTTATCATACATTGCGTTGAATAATATAATATTCCACACCTATCACACAACGCCGTCTAGTCCCAAACTAAGCAGAGCTTGTGTTATGGGTACTAGACAACTGATAAACACACATACATATTTCTAAATACATACATACTTATAGATAAATTACACCCAGACACAGAACAAATGATCGTGCTCATCACACAAACATTTATCATGAGTGGGAATCAAACCCACGATCTCCGGTATAGCAGTCAGGGCCACTAACCACTAGACCAACAGGCCAGTCAGTTGAATGAAACAACAAGCTTTTCAACCATGCTCACGTTGAAGATAGAAGGACCGGGAAGGGCTCAAAAAATTACAGAAGATATTTTTGTTAATACAAATATTATTTTGTTACAGATCGCCAAGAAAATCGGCACAAAGGTTGAGGAGATCATGGCCGACCTGTACGAGATAGACAGACTGACTGCTCATTTCTAGTTTAGATATGTCTTTAATTAATTGTAATGCTACAATAGCACTAGTTTACGATGTACATACTTTGTAAGGAAAAAAAGTATTCGAGTTTTGTATCACTGTAGTTTTATTTTTGATTACCTTTTTAAGCAAAAACCTGATTTTAATGATCATAACTCAGTGTTATCATCATCATCATTTCAGCCGATAGACGTCCACTGCTGGACATAGGCCTCCCCCAAATGTCGCCACAAAGAACGGTCCTGTGCGTCTCGCATCAATCGGATTCCCGCAACTTTCACCAGGTCATCGGTCCACCTTGTAGGGGGCCTTCCAACACTGCGTCTTCCGGTACGCAATCGCCACTCCAGAACCTTTGGGCCCCAACGACCATATGTTCTGCGAAAAGGCCAAAAAAGGCGTTCTGGCAAAGGGCAATGGAAAGGGCTATGCTCGGAATTTCCTTGCGTGATCGAATCAGAAATGAAGATCGCCAAACTTAAGTGGCTGGGCACATTCTCGCAGAACTCAGTGTTAATGACCACGATTTTATAAACATAAAGAGTAAAACTAATCCAGTAAGAACCTCGGAAAATCTGCTATTTTGCGTGAACTTTGGCTCTTCATAATAAATTAGTAAATTAAAAAAGTAAAGAAAATATAACTAGAAACTTAGCACATATTGCACATTTAATCGGAATTATGAACGACGAAATTTTTTTGAAAAAAATTGTCGTCATTCGAATTTGATTAAATAATAATAATAATTTATTAAGAAAAAATTAGGTTACAGGGAGTGGGTAGTTCTACAGTATTATGTTTTTATTATTTATTAACATAGCATGGTTTCCGAAGACTTCCTGCACTAGGCGAGGCCTGTCCCGCAGGAAGCTTACAAGTTTTTTGAGTTACAAATTATTAGTAGGTATGCGCTTAATAACAAGACGAAATAATGCAGTGAGTTTCTTATAAGGAACATTGCTAAAAATACTACTAGAGTACTAGCTTACGAGGTTTTATACATTACTAAATACTATTATAGAATATATTATATAGGTAACAAAAAGCTTAGAAATAATTGCATTTAATGCCTATAATTTATTTTAAAACTAGTGCAAGGCTTCTATAGATGTGTACTTTTTTATATTTTTAATAAGTACATTATCAAGGGCCAAAGTTCACGTAAAATAGCAGATTTTCAGATGTCTTTACTGGATTGGTTTTACACAATTTTATATTTTGATTTTCCATAGAAACCTAGATAATATCCACAAGATATGTGTATCCAAAATATCTGGAAAAGTATGTTTAATGACATCATAATCACGTAAGAGTGGTTGTATGAAAATGTACCTCGAGTTGGACGCCCTTAAGGAGGAAGGTTTATATGTCTAGCTGACTCGGCGAACTTCCTAATAATGTGATAAATGAAGAACCGCTCGACCGATTTTGTGCAAACTTCACATAAACCATCTACTAAATAGTCCGAACAAAGCCTAAACATTTGGTTTGGATAGGTGAGCCCGTTCTTGAGTTATAAAATTACAACGAAAAGTGGCATTGATTTTTATATATATAGATAAATGCTTATAGTAGAGAAACATTGGTATTTTTAAGGTTTCGAATGTGATGTCATAAATAAACACATTTTTTTGCGCTTACTTTGCAAACGCTGGTTAAACTCTGAGAGATAAATCAAAATAATGTACTACAATATTGTACACCTTAAAAAGGTCTACAAACAGTCCGCGATGGTGTATATCGTATCTTTTAGGGATAACCCACAATAAACATTTTTTACCCTTTACTTTTTACGAGAAATAATGGCTTATTTGCGAAGCGATTTTAAGCAATACAGCATTAATTCTTATCTAATTAAGTACCTTACAATAATCAAATTTATCTAAGTAGATGACACGAACTTATATAATTTATTTATTTATTCATCTACTTAGATAAATTTGATTATTGTAAGGTAATTACTAAACACTTAGGTAAATGAAAAAAAAAAAAAAAAAAAAATTAAGTACCTTAAATACATTGTGCATTTGATATAGATCAATATGACCATTTACAGCACGTACTTTAAATGAATGTCTTCGAAGATATTATAGATTTAAAATGCAGGGACAGAGTGGTTGCGGTGGTATCAGCATTGCACCCGTGCGAAGCCGGGGGCGGGTCGCTAGTGTCTCATAAAATACCATTAGTTCCAATGGTTCTTATCCTAAAGAGGTACTGCTGAGAGAGGCTCTAAAGTGCCTACCTACTAAGCACCTCACATATAGTTTTTTATTTGGTGGGAAATAAAAAAAAATCTAAACTTTTACTGACTAAAACGTATCTGTGTTCTTTCAGTTGCCCTTTGCGTTCCAAGGCTGTGGTGATTTTTTCGAACAATGCCATAGGACGCACCAGGGTCTTTGAAGAACATATAATACTGTGTACGTTCTTCTAGTTTGTCTTCTGATGGCCTTTATGTAATAACTAGGTTTTGGCAACAGCTTCGCCCGCGTAGGCACATAACATATAGCCTATGTCACCCAGGAATAAAGCAGCTTTCTATCTGTGAAAAAAATTTAGTAATTCGACCACTACTTTCAAAGATTACCTCCTACAAACAAAAAAAACAAACTTTAGGTCTATAAAATAGATATACACACAAAGAACAAATGATCATGTTCTTCACACAAACATATGTCTTGGGAGCTAATCAAATCCACGATCTCCGGCATAGCAGTCAGGGCCACTAACCCCTAGACTAACAGGCCAGTCTAATATGTTACAATATGACAAATAAACTAAAAATAACAACCCGATATTACCTACATTACATAATAAAAACTATTACTGTGTAGGTACGGAAATGAATCCACTCGACGCACTAGTGATTCGGCTCATTGTCTTAAATATAATGGCAGTAAAACAAAAGAGCTATTAACTTTAACGAGTGGTACAGTCACCGGTAGTGCCTGTTCAGATTTATACCTAAGTGTACTGACAATTTTATTTAGGTTGGTCCTTTGGGGCGTACCGTTTGGCGCTTGGTCTTTTGACACAGGAACGATTAGGGAGAAAATTGACAATCGTTATAAATAGATAGAAAGTTTACTAACATAGGTTTAAAATTTTTCTTAATTGTTTACTAACCCATATGGATATCACTTATCCTATTTTTTTTTTTAATGTCTTGTCACGTGTTGAGCAGTGGTGGCCCAGTGTTAACAGCCTCGACTTACGAGTTGTAGGTCGCGGGTTCAAACCGAACCAGGCGCATTACTTTGTGTAATTTATTTCATCACCACTGCTCTTAAAATGGTGAAGAAAATATCGAGAGGAAACTGGCATGTCCTAGAACTATAAATTCGAAAACATGTGACATCCACCAATCAGCACTGGGCCCGCGTGGTGTATTACGGCCCGTTATCTCTCCTAGAGTGGAGACCTGAGTTCCAGCTGTGGGAACATTATAAGGCTGAATGTGTTAGGCTACGCTTAGCTGTCTATATGTAGTTACTTCTTTTAGCCAGAAAGGAATTTCTGGCAGGATTTCTTCAGAGTGAAGTTCAGTGTCTGTTTTAATTACACGCGAATTGATTCCTAGTGCATATTGTGATGTAAAAATGGTGTAGTTTTGTATCTCATATATCTCCACAACTGCACACTGAGTGGAATCATTGAAACAGGAGCGATCAAATCAAATCTCGATCTTAGTCAAATGGAGCTGAGAATTTTATTGTAGTGTTGACTACTTCAGCGAAGTTTACCGAGAAGTTTGACGTGATTCATTTGCTGCCAAATACATTAGAATATCATCATCATCATCATTTCAGCCGAAAGACGTCCACTGCTGGACATAAGCCTCCCCCAAGTGCCACCACAATGAACGGTCCTGTGCGTCTCGCATCCATTGGACTCCCACAACCGTTACCAGGTCTTCGGACCACCTTGTAGAAGGCCTTCCAACGCTACGTCTTCCGGTACGTGGTCGCCATTCCAGAACCTTTCGGCCCCAACGGCCATCCGTTCTGCGAGCAATGTGCCCTGCCCATTGCCACTTAAGTTTGGCGATTCTTCGTGCTATGTCGGTGACCTTGGTTCTCCTGCGGATATCCTCATTCCTGATTCGATCACGCAAGAATACTCCGAGCATAGCCCTTTCCATTGCCCTTTGGGTGACTTTGAGTCTTCTGATGAAGCCCATTGTAAGCGACCACGTTTCAGAGCCATATGTCATTACTGGCAACACGCACTGGTCATAGACTTTCGTCTTGAGACACTGTGGTATACTGGACGAGAAGATACCGCGCAGCTTCCCGAACGCTGCCCAGCCAAGTCGGATTCGACGATTGATCTCTTTCTCGAAGTTAGACCTTCCCAACTGGACAGTCTGTCCCAGGTAAACGTATTCGTCCACAACTTCGAGTGTAGAGTTTCCGATCTTGATAGGAGTGGGTGCTACATAGCCATGTACCATGCAGCAGACAGCCGTTTACCATGACTTTGGTTTTATCCATGTTCATTTTAAGTCCCACTCTTTCGGAAGCACTACTGAGTTCACCAAGCATTGTACTGAGCTTCTCCGTAGTCTCAGCCATGACTACTATGTCGTCGGCAAACCGAAGGTGAGTGATGTACTCGCCTTAGTCTAAATTTGTAATTTTATTATTTTTATTCTAATTTACATTTCTAATTATTATTTTATTTTATAAGTTTCATGATTGTTACTAACTTTTTAATTCATAATATTAATCCAAATTAATCTATAACCTATTTATTATTATTGTCACTCTTGTTTAATTCAGTTTTAATTCAAATTTACCAATAACCAATGTGTCCCCTTTGACCTTTGTATGGATGTTATTTATTTAATTATTTGAATGTGTTTTTTGTCTTATGTTTGGTATTTTTTTTTGTGAATTTTTATTTTTTCACCTAGCTATATGTGCATGCTGTGGTCTCCTGTAACTGAAGGAGTACAAGTTAAAGATCCCCATGCCTAATGATTACTATTGCATCTGTGTGACTTTTGTTGGAGATCCAAACAAATAAATAACATTCAAGGCGTGTGCGACCCATTCAGCAGCGCATACACTTAGAAAAGTACAAATCAATTGATAAATTTACATTGGTACTTGCTCGGTTTCGAATACGCTACCTCATGCATGAGAGGCACACACACACACACACACACACACACCCCACACGCACACACACACACACACACACACACACACATTGACCGCTGGAGCATCACGACACACGAGGCTTGGAACATGTATACAGATTTTAATTAGTCCATTGAGAACCAGAATACTTTCCAAGTTAACAATAATAGGTCAAAGATAAGTCACCATTAGCTAATGTTAAGGTGACGGTATTATCTTTGTATCACAGCACAGATTACATTATGAAGGCACGCATACAGATTCCCATTCACTTTTACTTTCCATTAATTTTTAGATAAAATTTGATAAGTATAAGTACCAAGGTTACCGACATAGCTCGAAGAATCGCCAAACTTGAGCGGAAGTAGGCTGGGCACATTGCTCGCAGAGCAGATGGTCGATGGGGCGAAAGGTACTGGATTGGCGACCACGTACCGGACTGCAGCGTTGGAAGGCTTTACACAAGGTGGACCGATGAACTTGTGAGGGTCGCAGGAATCCGATGGGCGCGAGACGCACAGGACCGGTCGTTATGGCGACACTTGGGGGAGGCCTATATCCAACAGTGGACATCATTCGGCTGAAACGATGATGATGAAGTATAAAAACACGCTTATGATATCTTTTTAGGTTTCCGTACCTCAAAAGGAAGTAACGGAACCAAGGTATTATAGCATAAGTATAGAAAAAAATCTGAAAACTGTAAATTTGTAATTACGTCACAAAAAAAGAAAACTTTTGGGATTTGGTAAAATCTTCGTAACTCAATTCGGGAATTGAACTGTTTTCATAAAGATTCAAGATTCAAAGCATTTTATTTCAAATAAACCATTTACAGGCACTTTTGAAATGTCAAGAAGTCAGTCAGAAAAAATGATGCTTATTGCACATTCCAAAGAGTAGATCTCTATGGAGAAGAATGTGCAAGAAACTCCATGGACACTCTTTTCAATCATGTTTTATAATTACAAATATCTCTGTTACATAGGTAAGTTTGCACAGAAGCTTCAGTGCGTGAGTCCATTTTATTAAAACTTTGCTCTACACTAGGATTTACTCTTGTATCGTGGGTGCGTCCACAAACATGTAAACTCATATGACATAAGACACCCAGACCAGGATCAGACGCAGAACGGATGGCCGTTGGGGCCGAAAGGTTCTGGAATGGCGACCACGTACCATAAGAAGACGTAGCGTTGGAAGGCCTCCTAGAAGGAGGACCGATGACCTGGTAACGGTTGCGGGAGTCCGATGGATGCGAGACGTAAAGGACCGTTTATTGTAGTGGCACTTAGGGGAGGCCTATGTCCAGCAGTTATCTGTAGGCCATACAAATACTTGTAACGTGCGGGAATCCAACCCAGGATACACAGCGCAGCTGCCAATAGCTCAACCGTGAACCATGCCGGATGAGATGGAAGGATGAAATGGTCAAAAAAATGGTCCTTGAAATGGTCCTTGCATCACTGCTTATCATTAGGTGGGATTGCAATCAAGCACTAGTATATAACAATAAAAAAAATACATTGATTCTGTACAGCTTGAATAAAAATAATAATTATTATTAAAGAATTTGTTTTTGTCAGATTTGCAATTAATGTCACTCTAGGTTGACCTTTTACACCAATAATTTGTAATTAGTACCAATATTTAAAGCGCTTATTAGAAAAGGTCTTGTTATTATTTAAGTAAAGTCTCAATAAATAATATTCATAAACAGCAAAGTTATTAGCGTTTATTTGTATCCCAAAATGTCACTCAATTTATAGAAACATTGTACAGGCTTATTGATTATAAATTAATAAATGGCGATCAAAATGAAAAAAAACAACTGCGCGTAGTATTTTCTAGTAGCAAAAGTTATGAATGATTGATTCAACTATAAAAAAAAAACTTTCGTGGACGTTTTTTTACCCAAATATGATCAGTAACGGGTACGGATAGAACCCTATTTTTTTGTACTAATTAAAAAATAGGGATGTACAATCGATTAGATAGTGGTCACCTAGCTACCTACTCTCTCTCTCTCACGGCTGGTGAATGCTTACAAAAACAAATAAAATGGCTATACTCTATTTGTTTATTTATTTATATTCCCTTCAAAAAGTTTTCTTATGCTAGCTTTTAACAATGCTTACAATTTAGTGCTAACTTTGTAAGGGACTGGTGCCCGATGAAGGTATGTACAACAACCTGTATTACAGGTCACCTGCAGGACCTTCCCGCGGCTAGTAGGTATGCTAGAAAGAATAGTATGCATTTCACAGCGAGCAAAAGTTGAAGCTAAGTTAAAAAAAAGACAAAAAACTAAATCATCTTAAATAGTACATAAAAAAAGGATGTAAATGTGAGTGTGAACGCTTAGTTAATGTGTGATTAACTGTAATTGCAAGTGTATGTGTGTGTGTGTCAGAGTATAAGTTTAAAATGTATGCAAGATGTTTAGTAATTAACAAAATTTAAATAATTTTTGTATGTCTATTATTCGATTTTTTTAAAATAAAAAGACACAAGTATCAAGATTGTTTACGTTTAGTTAACTACCTAAACAAATAATAATAATAATCATTTATTATCAGGCAACTAAGGCTTGAAAAAAAAGGAGTAAAATGGAGTGGATGGTGGAATGTAAATGGAATATAGATGATGAGTGAGAATATCTAGTTTAGAAAATAAAGTTTTAAGCCGAGCTACTTGCTTTAGCTAGCCTTTTTTGAGGTTTGATATCATCAAATAACTTCTCCCGTTCAGAGTGGAGCGACGGGGAACGTCAGAGTTTTACTGACTAAAAACCCACCTTGTTTTTTCCTCAGTTGCCCTTGACGTTCCAAGGCCTACAGTCAAATGGGGTGAATAGAAACAAAACTTCAAAGCGTATTTTCACGATATTTGAATATTTTTTGGAGCATTTAACTACATTAATTTATTATTGAATTGTTATTCCAAAAAGTCGATGCTTTGTTAGAAGTCGATAATGGTGTATCAAAGTGAAAAACCAAACCAAAGTTTTGTTTCTATTCATCCCTGCGTTTCTATTCACCCCGTTTTACGGTACTAACTCCTTCGAACAATCGCGAAGCCGGGCACTACCTAGCCTGCTCTATTAAAACAGTAACTGAATTATATCATGATAGTAAACTAAATGACTATGATATGCACCGCGAACACGCTTCCTTGCAAACTTACATTCATTACCGACTGTTACATGCGACTGTACCCAAAGTTTCCGGTAACACCACAGAGCTTGAGACGCCTCGGCTGCTAGAGGCGGCACTGTCAAAACTGTCCATACAAATGAACTGTGTCAGTGTGGGCTGCGTGAACGTGACCCTGGAACGTTAAGGGTAACTGAAGGAACATTGTGGATTTAGGTGAAAAAAAAACAAATGCCTTCTCCTGCTCAAGGGTGGTGCGAGAGGGAGTATCAGATTGACTAAAACCCATCTGTGTCGTACAGTTGACCTTTGCGTTTTTAATTCTTGAAACGATTACAGAAATTCTTTCACAGACAGCAGTATCAACGAGTATCGGATTTTAGTTCCGGGATAACGCTTGAGGGTTAATGGTCACCCCTTGTGTGGAACGCAAAGCGCAACTGAAGGAACACGAGTAGGTATCAGTCAGTAAGTCTGACACTGCTTGTCGGTGCACCCAAACCGGGATCATCTGATGATTTACAAGTCAAGTCAAAAAAAAAAATGGATTTCCTCGTATTGATACTCTGCACGAAAGGATATAAATTAGTTAAAACACTCGCTGTAGTAGGCCCAGCGATTAAAGCACCCGCCTCTCATACATGAGTTTGCGAGTTCGAAAACAAGCAAGTACCAATTTGATTGTATCAATTCATATGTACTTTTATAAGTTAATCTAGGATATTATTAACACCCCGTGCCTCGGAAAGCACGTGACGCCGTTGGTCCCGGGTGGCATCCGTAGATCTTTGACAGTCGTTACAGGTGTTAGAAAGTCTGACCATCAGTCTATCCATGGAGTATGGTGTTGCCCAGTAACTGGGTTGTGGAGGTCTGATAGACGCTCGCTTCATGTCTTCTTCTTTTCGTGTTAATGTACTCTAACAAATTTTTTTCTGACCAGTAATTGGCAACCTCTACGGCTCTGTTATTGGCCTCGTATATATCCTGAAAACTGCAGGTGGTTGTGCAGGATGGACAGCATAGCAAATGACGCATGTCCTGTGCAGCGGCTCCACACTGGCAATGTGTTAGAGATGGGTCGAGAAAGACCCATTTGGCCAAACCGCCAAAAACGCTTCAGGTAAAACAAATATATTCAGCCACAACTGGACCTAGTTGTTGCTAGTTTGGAAAAGGTTAAGCAGTTGAAAAATAATATTACCTACTAGTAAGTAAGACGTGAGAGAGCAGTGGTGGCCGAGTGGTAACGGCCCCGACTTACGAGTTGTAGGTCGCGGGTTCAAACCCAGCCAGGCGCATTACTTTGTGTAATTTATTTCATCACCACTGCTCTCAAAACGGTGAAGGAAAACGTCGTGAGGAAACCGGCATGTCCTAGAACCAAAAATTCGAAGACATGTGACATCCACCAACCCGCACTGGGCCCGCGTGGTGGATTACGGCCCGTTCCCTCTCCTAGAGAGGAGGCCTGAGTCCCAACAGTAGGAACATTATAAGGCCGACTATGCTATGCTATGCTAAGTAAGACGTGTCTAGTCGCTTCCATGCTCTGTGTGTAAGAGGAACATTACCTAACTTGTATACTGTACTTTTTGTTTATTTAGATATTATATTATAATCATTTTATTGTACCTATTCTTTATTATGTATAACTCCTATGCTTTCACCTATACGTTGACTTTTTTCTTTTGCTGTTCGATTTGGTCTAGAGATAAGATACCTACGAAAGTCGTCGTGAGAATTATAAAAGGCCACTCTTTTGTTTATTATTTTCTTATTTTGTACTTTTTGCTTTTTTATGCGTTTGTTGTGAACGGATTGAGTTCTCTGGCAATTCGACTGTACGAATTGGTTTTTTGCTCTTACACGGTTGGGTGCTAATGTAGTTTTGGCATAATATTTACTTACCATTGCCGTCCACCGTAGACAAAAAAACATATAGTGTTCCCCCACTGTTCATAAATTAGGGAAGGTTGATGAGAGTTTTTTTGGCGGGATTTTTTTTAGTGAAGTTCAGTGGCTGTTTTCATTATTCGCAAATTGATTCCTAGTAGATATTGTGATGTCAAATTGATGTAATTTTGTATCTCAAGTGTCTGCACAACTGGAAAAGACGTGGAATTTTTAAAATAGGCGAGATCTAAGTAAAATGAAGCTGAGCTTTTTTTTTTAGTGTTTGCACCTCAGCGAAGCTTGCCAAGAAGGCTGACTAGAATATGTTACATCCGTATTGTAATGGTAAACAAAATAACTGTATTCAGTTAAAACAAAGATTTGACCTAAATGTCTTTGTTACCAGGTCATATCATCATCATTATTTCAACCGTAAGACGTCCTATAAAGTCTATGACCTGTGCGTGTTGCTAGTTGCCAGTGATGACATATGGCTCTGACACCTACAATGGGCCTACAATGGGCCTCATCAGAAGACTTGAAAGTCACCCAAAGGGCAATGGAAACGGCTATGCTCGGAGTTTCCTTGCGGAATCAGGAATGAGGATATCCGCAGGAGAACTTACCAAGGTCACCGACATAGCACGAAGAATCGCCAAACTTAAGTGGCAATGGGTAGGGCACATTGCTCGCAGAACGGATGGCCGTTGGGGCCGAAAGGTTCTAGAATGGCGACCACGCACCGGTACAAGGTACAAGGTAGACCGATGACCTGGTAACGGTTGCGGGAGTCGGATGGATGCGAGACGGTAGCCTTGGTTCGTATGATGATTACCACCACATAAAAATAATATTAAAAAAAAAATAACTGTGTAGTGGATGTAAAATAACACATAAAATAATCAGCCTTATAATGTTCCCACTGCTGGGACTCAGGCCTCCTCTTTAGGAGAGGGAATGGGTCGTAATCCATCATGGATGTCACATGTCTTCGAATTTAGTTTTTGGTTCTAGGACATGTCGGTTTCCTCACGATGTTTTCCTTCACCGTTTTGAGAGCAGTGGTGATGAAATAAATTACACAAAGTAATGCGCCTGGCTGAGTTTTAATCCGCGACCCAGTACTCGTAAGTCGGGGCCGCCCGACCGTTACCACTGCTCTGCTCTGTGTGTTCTGTGTGTACTCTGTATCATACTAATATTATAAAGGCAGTGCATGTGTGTGTGTGTATGTTTGGTACTCCTCCACTCTAAAACGACTGAACGGATTTGGGTGAAAATTGACATATGGGTCGACCATATCCTGGAATAGGACGTTGGATACTAATTTCCCGGAATTTGATCCTTTAGGATATTTCTACTTACATGCAGACGAGCAGATGAGGTCCTACCATGAGCTCTTAACGTGATGCGTTTGACAACCTAAAGTGAACTGTTAAAGGGATGGAGCTTTAAAGCTCCATCCCTCTTTCTCGTTCGCACGACTGACATTTTAACACGTCATGTTTATAAATATAATTACATTAGCTGTTGCCCGCGACTTCGTCCGCGTTAAGTTCGTTAAACTGTACAATCACTCTGTGCTTGCAATTCATTCCAAAAGCATCGCAATTATTTATTGTACTTTAACATAAAACGGTTAAAGGTAAAAACTCAAATTACCTTCAGGAAATATGTGATGTATTTTTTACTATTTTTTGTTTTGTTTTTATAATGTTCTAATTTATTCAGAAATCAGAAACGTTCATTTCAAATAGACCGTTTACAGGTAATTTTGAATTTTTAAATGTCAAAAAAAATTGAGCTAAATTGCAACAACAATATAATAACAATAACTCTCTCTGCACGTGCTGGTGTAGACCATAGGAATATAAAATACTGACATTGCAGTTTTGGTTTACTGTTAGTGCAGAGAGTAATTGTAATATCATCATCTTCCTGCCCTTGTCCCATCTTATTTGGGGTCGGCGCAACACGTTTTTTTCTTCCATTCTATCCTGTCAACCGTCATACTATCACTAACTTCCTTTTCTTTCATATCACTGTTCACACAATCCATCCATCTTTTCTTTGGCCTCCCTCTCCCTCTCCACCCATCCACATGTATACTCTTTTAGTAACATGCGTTTCATCTCTCCTCTTTATATGACCATACCAAGACAAACGATTCCCCTTCAACTTTTCAGTCACTGGCGCCACTTTCAAACTTCCTCTAATATATTCATTTCTCACTTTATCCATTCTCGTCACACCACACATTCATCTCAACATTCTCATCTCCGATACATGCAATCTTTTTTCATCCGTCTTTTTCACAGCCCAACATTCTGAGAGACATACAATAAATAAATAAATAAACATGAATTTGGTCCTTTTGCTCGTAACGGTAATCAAACAAGCTTCCTCGCAGTCATTCACCCCGACCACTGCCACTCTAATCACGTCACAAACTATGAATCATACAACGAGCTACAAATTACCCCGTTATTTAGATGACCTGGATCTAAGTCGCATTACTATCTCTCAATCATTAGACTGTGAAAGTCTAGGACTTAATAAGAACATGCTTGTTATGTGTAGACGACATGCAATGTTTATTTTCTAAGTAATGTGTAGCAAATTATGAAGTAGTTGAATTTGCACGCTTTGTTTCATGTTGGGATGGGCAGAGTTAATGGTTGCTATTTTATTGGAATTTTGGTTAGGGTTGGCTGTTTTATTTTTGAAGTGCCACGTAACTCTTTCGATCATTTTTTCAACCCTAATATGCATCGGCCCTGCCTGGGCCCTCTTCAGTTAAGCTGAAATTTCTTTGAAGCGTGCGTGGAACACATTACTCGCCTTCGACTTGGGGTTGTCCAAAATGGATGATGATCTACCCGTTGCTCGCCTGCGCGCCTGCGCCTACGGTGGTCAGGATTCACACTGCGATTCTCGACGCGCAGAGCGTCTTCTTGGGTGGCAGCCGGGGCTTGAGGATGTTCTCTGTCTCACGCTTTCTGCACCTCCACTCGCATTACTGCTTCACAGAAAGAAAGACGTTCGACGACTCTTCCCTTTTCCTTTTGCCCCGTATCTTGGTCTGAACCAGGGTCGGACGCGAGAGGTAGCCACCGGCGAATGTTTCCACAAGGCTGTGCTCTACCCAAGCGAGACAGAGTTCCACAGTAGGCTCTACCGTGTCCTCCGGGCGTTTTTCCTGCCAAATCTGACGCAAGAACCTCCCGAAATACCCATGTCTGGTTAAATTATTGGCTGCTGGACTGCGTGTAGCAGGTTCGATTCCCGTACGGCTCAAATATTTGTATGGATTACAGATCGTTATTTCGGGTCTGTGTCTGTGTGTGTGTAACTGTGAGTTTACATGTTTGTGACCCGCGACCCAGTGCTGGGCACGCCACACTTATGGCGGTAAGTCCCCTCTTTGAGGCGTGGCTGGAAACAACTCATGGCATCCTCACCGGACATAGTAAGTTTGGGAAGTTCCTGCACCGGATTTGTGCGAAAGAAACGCCCGGGTGTCGCCACTGTGTGGACCGCCCGGAGGACACGGTGGAGCACAAGGTGGAGGTGTGCCCCGCTTGGGCAGAGCAACGCCGTGTTCTCGTGGGTGCGATCGGTAGTGGTGATCGGCGGCGGTGGCGATCTCTCTCGCCGGGCCTTGGTACAGGCCATGGTCCGGAGCGAGGAGGAGTGGCAGGCGGTCGCCTCCTTCTGCGAAGCAGTAATGCTAGCAAAGAAGCGGCCGATCGCGTGAGTGATGATTTTACCACCTAAAAAAAAACCATATCCAGGGTTGCACAGACCAGAACCATATCCAGAGTAATTCTTACTGTGGAATAACGATTGTTTAATAATAATAGTAGGATGGTTTGTGCCTGGGTTTCAAGGAACCGAATTAAACAATTTCATTTAAGTGTTTTTGACAGAACTTACCAAAGTTACTTGGACATTTCTAAATTTTCTGAAATAGGAAATTAAGAAAGTTTTAGAAACTTAGTTTAGGTACCTACTATCATTCTGTTTGAAAATCCTGCCTGATTAATCCTGGTTAATTTTCTGAGATAATATTCTCATCACTTTATTAGCTAGATAGGTAGGTACCTTTTTTTTCGGAAGGAAAAGGCACTTTGGGGATGGAGTTTTGGGGAAAAGAACAGGGGGAGTGTGGGATTCTTACCTCACTACAACTACCCTGGTGAACACCATCAGCACATGGAAGATGGCCCTTTTACCTCTTAAAAGACCACCCCGGAAACCCCTCTGTGCAACGCCTGTTAGGGGGGAGACTGATACCATAGACCCCGAGGAGACTGTACAAGGGTCTCTTGAGCCTTGCTGTGCACGGCAGCACGTGGTTAGCTAGGTACACAAATAATTTGAGTTTATTTATTTATTTGTAAAAATGGACTGGTAACCTGGAGCTATGTTAAGATTATGGCCCCTGCTGAAAATTGTTATTAATATCCACCGATAAAAGGCAGGTGGTGACTTGCACACTCAATAAATGGGCCCCCAAAACGGTTGCTAGCACGACGTGACGTAGCAAAAAGAGGAGGAACAAATAATTTGAGTTTATTTATTTATTTGTAAACATTTTAGACTTTTTCTATTATTTATGTTCACATGACTCCAGGGACTAGCTGGTTTTTTTCGTGATTCCAGGATTGGTCGCATTGCAAAAGTTGTTTATACTGATAAGTACAGTGATTCCTTTTAAGGAAAGCCCATCTGTCGTTTCATCGTTGTATTAGTAAACTTTCTTCGTTTATTGATCTTTCTGTTAGTGTAAAATTCATCAATATACATTGCGTGGTTGACAAGGAGTTAGTAAATAAACAGACAGACGCAGAATGCGACTTTGTATTATAAAAGAAATGGCGGGACGACTTAGAACGTCTTCCTTAGGATTTTTTTTTATTATAGATAGGCTAGCGTTTGCTATCTCACGTGATGGCAAGCGATGATGTGGTCGACGATGGAGCACGCTTGCCTAGAAGTAACCTATTCACTCTTAACTTAAAGGTCGCTAGGTTGTAGCTATCAGGAGACACAGACTTCGGCAGGGAATTCCACCCCTTCCATTTGATGATTTCCTACGTAAAAACTGCCTACGTTACAATCTAACCAAAAGCTTCCCTGAGCTGGAACACCTCATACGCGTGTAACAACACCCGGTAACTACGTATTATTTTTTACTTTTTAGCCTAGCCAACATTATGTAAAGCTGGTAGTTATGCAAACAGACATGACTTATCTCAGCTGTGAATTGAAATGAATAAGGAAGAGATGCTATCGTAGAAAGATTGTTGCATTTAAGACTGAGTCAATGATGATGAGACTTACGTATGCAAGCTAGCTGGGTCCGATTAGAATGCAGTTTAGTACAGTTTAGACTATTTTAATTTTAATGAAAAAAAAAGCAAAATCATTATTTTTCAAATAAACCATTTACAGACACAGTCAGAAAAAAAATGATGCTAATTGCACATTCCAAAGCGTAGATCTCTATGGAGAAGAATGTGCAAGAAACTCCATTTAATGATATTGACTATTTTATTTATTTATTTATTTAAACTTCATGTACAGTATTGGTACATAGGCGGACTTAATGCAACAATGCATTCTCTACCAGTCAACCTTTGGGTTAAAAAGACAACACTGTGGTAGGCTTGCACAATAAACAAATGACAGATAATTCAAAAATAAAAAATAAGTTATTTATAATAATAAAATTCATTTAAATGCTAAAATTATAAACTAATAAATACTATGAAAAATATCAAATCATTAAGAGAACATAATAATAATTCTGACGAAGACCAAACTAAAGTTGAGAGGACTTCAAGTAATAGTCCCGAATTTTACGCTTAAAGGAAAACTTACTTTCAGCTTTTTTGATGTCAAGGGCAAGCACATTCCAGAGTTTTATGGTGGAAACAGCGTATGAATTGGACATAAAGCCAGTAAGGTGAGAAGGAATATGAAGGAGCATGTTTTTGGATGCACGAAGGTTGAGATTATGAGAACTGCCCAGCACTTTAAAATATTGTTTTAAATAAATAATCAGGAGCGCAAGGATCGTTAATTATGGTGAAGAGCATGCAGAGGGATCTGAGGGATCTCCTGTGACGGATAGGCAGCCATTTAAGCTGAGAACGGAAGGAAGAAATGTGATCATATTTACGAAGGCCAAATATGCCAATTTAATCATTTTATTTTTATGATATTGATTATTTTAACTATTCCAATTGTTCTGATGATTATTTTGCTTATGAGTACTTTGATATTTTATGTTGATTTTCTTAATTATATATTTTTGATTACTCTGATTATTTTCCATTTTGATTATTTATTTTTAATTTGACCAGATTTGGTTAAGACCAATCTACAAAGCCTCGAGCACAGACGCAGGGTAGCCAGCCTATCGGTATTTTACAGGTTACATTTTGGAGAGTGTGCGCGGGAACTGCATGACTTGATTCCGCCATCTCCTTTCTACCATCGGACAAACCGACGAACGGCGAGTATCCACCCTTACGTTGTTGAAACTTCAACGGTCCGGACTAAGCGTTTCGCTTCGTCGTTTATACCGCGTACATCGAAGGACTGGAACAATTTGCCTGCTGCGGTCTTCCCGCCCAACTATAATGTAGGTGTCTTCAAGGCTAGAGTGAATAGGCTCTTAATAAACTAGTGCGCCTGACCATCAATGATTGCATCTCCGCTTACTATCAGGTGGGATCGCAGTCAAGCACTGGTTTATATCAATTAAAATAAAAAAATAAAAAATTTGATTCAATTGCCATGATTGTTTCTTTTGTTTTCTTTGATTGCTTATTTCTATTAATTTCGATTAATGTTATTTATTTTGTTGCTTTATTATTTTTCAATTGCAAATTAAATAAGTAATTGTACAGTTTAGGTAAATTGTCATACGTAGATGTTTTTTTTAATAGTAGGTACACGAATACAAGAAATAGACTAACCTACAATAATGAAAACGCGAGTCTATCAATAAATAAATAATAAAAAATAAATAAATGAGAAGCTAAGTTTGCTGTAAGAAAACCTAATGTCCAAACCAGCTGTCCAAAATTTTTATTAATTTTAAAAGTTACAATAAAGAATATTAAATAAATAAATTACTTCTTATGCCCTGGATGAAGCGGGGGGAAGTGTCAGACTTTTACCCTAGTATTACTGACTATTCCTTCATTTGCCCATTGCAGGGCCATGGTGGCTTTCGAACAATCTACAGTCCTGGGACTAAAACATCCTCACGTCTGAATTCCCCGAAGGGTCAGCCAGAGGGTGTACCTTCAACACCCACATTTCGCTACTTATGTTAAAGTCCTATGTACTTAATTAATGAGAAATAGATTTTTTTGAAGTAGGAAATCATCTAATGTATTCCTCCGCTCTAGAGTGAAAGTGTCAGAGCGTGTCAGACTGTTGCTGACTAAAATACCCTTTAGTTGCCCTTTGCGTTCTAGGACCGCGGTATCCCTTTAAAAATTCCCGTGGCCTTAACGGGCATCTGCCCTGTTGTGTCCCTAGGGTTTTACTGACATCGCTTAGGCGTCCATTACACAATAGGTTTTGCTGTCATTTTTGGCACAGTCAAATATTTTGATTGACGAAATACCTGCCGTCTAATAAGATGACTTGCGTTTGCATGACGAAAACACAATTCAAACACATTTCGTCATTCAAACTTTATTCATGATTGATGGTTTTGATTGAGGCTTGCATGACCGTCTAATGGACGCCTTAGAGGCACGCGTGGAACACTACGCGCCATTTACGATTCGACCTCGGTCCTCGGATCGGTCTATCGGATAGCCCGACGGCCTAAGTTGGCCGGAGATCGCCCCGCGACTCCATCATCACCTGTGGCAGCGGCTGGGGCGAGAGGATGTCCGTTCCCTTACAGTTGCGGCCAGCTCCTTCACTAGCATCACTGTTTCGCAGGAAGCGATCGCTCCCATCCCCTCTCGCTGCGGACCATGGCCTGAACCAGAGCCCGGCGCGAGAGGTCATGTGTCATTTATTTCATCACTACAAAGTGCTCTCAAAACGGTGAAGGAAAACGTCGTGAGATTCAAACAACATGCAATATGTCCTTCAATCGGGGCCTATTCCCTCTTCTAAAGAGGAGACCTGACCCAGCAGTGGGTACATCTTGATGCTGATTATTTTATGCTATGCATGGACCCTAAATAGGCCATGTTATGTTTCTGGTAGGAAATGCCTAAGGCATTAATTTCACCGTAGGCGCGGGCTTGCGGACGGCGAGCAATGGGTGGCTCGCCTTCCGACACCGGTAACCGTCCGGACCGAGCCCAAGTCGTCGACGGCGCACTGTTCCACGCGCGCCTCAAGGAGATGTCAGGGGTCACGGGTGTGGCTGTGGGAGTGGGTTTATAGTCAGTAAAAGTCTGACAGTATCGCTCGCTCCACCCAAGAGCGGGATTTGTCATCAGTTGATTATCACACCCAATAAAAAAAGGCATTAATTTACTAGTGCATAAAATTTGAATAAACAAATTATAGGGGGTGAGCACATTAACAACAAAATTTGTCAAACATACCTACAAATGACAGCTAAGACCATGTAAACTTACAAATACAAGACTTGGAGAAATTATCTGAGGGCCATAAAAATATTTGTCCCGAGCGGGAATCGAACCTGCTATACACAGCGCAGCAGTCAATCGTGCCTTCGAACCAATTGTTGTACTTGACGTCAACACTTGTAGTAAATGAAGGCACCAAATTGCGTTCTTCTTTACAACCGCCTCGCTCTCGAAATACTCTCATTCAATTACCTATCGAATCGAACTGAAAAAAAAAAAAAACAAAAACACCAAATAACGGAACTGAATCTAAATATCAATGTTCACTGTTACTTTTAAAACCATTACTGCTTAGAAACGGTTTGACGTAAGCGTTGTTGCAACTAAACGAGCAATGTATTTTGAACTTAGAATAACCCTCGTAGTGTTTTGTTTTACATAGTACCAGTAGCTTCGATGATATAACTATCTAATTTATCTAGACCTGTCTCTGTCTGTATTTTGTTTGAAAGAACATTTCAAGTGAATTTGGTTACCTATATAGAACAAAATAAAAGATTTTTGTTTCTCATAGACGCGTCATTAGGAGATGTGGTTCTGTACAAGAAATGGTTTTAATGATGCCTTTGGTAGTAATGAGAGTTTTTTTTGTTGTTTTTGGTATGTTTGACTTAAATAAACCTTGCATTTATTTCTAGTTTGTTACTATAGAAAAATATTTTTGAAGAACCGGCAAGAAAATCTCATACAAAAAAAAACAAAGAAAAAAAAAATTAGATAAAAATATATTTTTATCTTTAAAAATATTTATAGATTTTTACAATCACACTATATATTATATTATAAAGGTGAAAGTTTCTGAGTGTGTGCATGTTTGTTACTTTTTCACGCTTGAACGGCTGAACGAATTTGGATGAAATTTGGTACGCTGATAGACCATGTCCTGGAATAGCACATAGGGTTCCTTTTAATCCGGGATTAGGCTCCCTTGGGATGATTTTCCACTTTCACGCGGGCGAAGCCGCTCACAACAGGAGTATATATTTCTTCTGGTCAATCCTTTAGCTAGGAGTCCAAATCGTCATACCATCTCCTTCTGGGCCTACCGCATCGCCGGCTCCGGCAATTCGGGGTCCAGTCGGCAGATGTGGCTTGCCCAGTTCCATTTTAGTTTGGCGGCTGAGTGGCCTGTCTGAGATTTGTGTTTTGGAACTGTTCCTTACGTGGTCTGCTCTTTTAATTTCGAGAATACTTCGTTCCATTGCTTTCTATGTTAATTAATGTAAGTGGGTGTACCGTTTTAATTAACTATAAATAAAATAAATATATATATTCTACATTTCTTCTAATCTCTCCTTTCGCAGGTCTGCTGGAAGAAATTTCTTTTTGAAATAAGCAGTACCTTTGTAAAAAAAATTATATTAAGATACCTGTCCACTTCCGTGTGTTTGTGTGTACATAAATCATAAAATAAATAAATAAATATACCATGTATGTAACATACACACATTTTCACACATTCATTTTTCATTTTCTTCATACATTTTTCTTTCTCATTTTTGTTTTTTTTTATTTTCTCGGCGTTGTGTGATAGTTGTGGTATATTATTATTATTCTTATTACCGTGCTAAAGGACCACCATTCTACTTCCTCTCCACGGATTCCTAATCAGCGGTGTGCCCGTCACCTCGCTATATAAGCGCGGTGCACCACATTGTGACATCACAGACACTTGTGCAACGTGACGCCTTACTTCAAAATGTGCACAGTCTTTCTATATGTGAGTTTTTTTTTCCAATCATATTTTTGTGTGACGTAATTTTTTAATAAGTGAAATTGTGGAAAAGTTTATTTTGGTTTTTATGGTGGTGGATTCCTGTTTTCTAGTTTATGATTGAAGGCCGTACCACGAGCTCTTAACGCGATTTATTTTACGACCTAAACTGAATTGTTAAATGGATGGAGCTATACAGGGTGTAAAGGACAGGTCTCCGCAAAATTTAAGGGCGCGCTCATTAGACGAAACTGAACAACCTTCCACAAGACTTTTTTACCGGAGACGAAAAAAAAAAATATCAGCCTGTCCAATCAAGTTTATAATTTTGTATGAGGTGGCCAATTTTTTTTTTCGTTTCCAGAAAAAACATCTTTTGAAAGGTTGTTCAGTTTCGTCTACAGAGCAAGCCTATAAAGTTTGCGAAGATCTGTCTCTTACACCCTGTATAGGATGTATCTGTAATCTAACACATCATGATAAACCCCCTTTAGCAACAAATATATTTTTACTGAATCATAATTCAATAAATAATTACATATTGCAGTCGTAAATCATAATTATTCTAATAAATACAAAACCTAACACCCGCAAAATGCGAAAAACTAAAGAAAATTTAAATTTCGCGGCCTACCCTGTAACATTCACTTTAACAATAGACGCGTGGAATATCAATGTCATGGGGCCCAGCAGGGTCGAAGCCTACTGGGGCCACGGGTAGTGTGAAAGCGGAACCCGGGGCCCTGGGACGAAGGCAACGAAGGAACATGAGTGGGTTTTTAGTCAGTAAGAGTCTGACACTATCTCCCGTTCCGCCCAAGAGCGGGGATGTCATAAGGTTGATTTTCCCACCCAATAAAAAAAAAATGTCATTTTGGCTAATTTATTTTTGCTACGGTAACTTAAAGAGATGGTAAACAAATGATTGTTTTATTATACATTACACATATGTTTGTGTACTTTGTGATTCTACGCATAATAAAACCAGAGCAGAAATAAAATAGGAATAGGTCAAATTTGGGACGCCCGCGCTTCTTCAGTCGAATAAGTGTAATCTTGAAGTCGCGGGCGGCATTCATGTAATTAACATCAAGCATTGCGAGGGCGTTAATATAGAAACTTGAATGAGGTGAGGAATTCAAACCGCCCAAGATAAAGACAACTTTATTCCTGAGTTGGAAACTGGACTTTTTACACCTATGTGAGATAATTAAAACACAATATATTGAAACAAATATATATCAGAGAAATTTAAGTATTATGTACAAATTAATGGTAATTAAAACTTAATATTTTTTTAATTTGAAACAAACCTAATTCACTATTAAATCAACAATTTTTTTTTTTTTGAGACTACAGTAACCACATTTTATTCTTTTTTTTTAGGTTTCAAATGTCATTATCATTTAATTCCATTTCATTTTATTTATTTGCATTCCATAATATAAGTAAAGATGTTAGAATAGGCTTAAAGCTAAGGTACATTAATGGACCCTGTAAGGGCTCAGTAATATAGGCAACAAATATAAATAATTAAATCAAATCCAACATTAAAATCAAATTCAAAGTAATATAATATAATATTCCACAACTATCACACAACGTCGTCTAGTCCCAAGCTAAGCAGAGCTTGTATTATGGGTACTAGATAACTGATAAACATACTTATATATTTCTAAATACATCCATATATAGATAAATTACACCCAGACACAGAACAAATGATCGTGCTCATCACACAAACATTTTTCCTGGGTGGGAATCGAACCCACGACCTCCGGCATAGCAGTCAGGGCCACTAACCACTAGACCAACAGGCCAGTCAAAACAAACATTAAAATCAAATTATTGATTTCCTAGGGAGCACCTAATACATTAGATTCCTAGGGCCAGACTGAATTACTTTAGGTGAGGGTTGTATGACATATAAATGGGCATTATCGAGCAGGTGATGAAATATATACATATGTTGAAAAATTATAATTCAAAATGTGAATAGATACGTTAGTTCATGTAACTCCTTTTACGTTTAATGCATACCGTGGTAGTCTTTTAATTAGGGCTACACTATATAATGTAAGAATACTGAATCTTTAGCATGTATAATGGTGTATGCTTTGTTGGTTGTCCTTAAATAAATAAATAATAATTGCAGTACAGGGAAGTCCATGATTCTGGTCATAAGGAGACGAATACCTACTCATCATCATTTCAGCCGAAAGACGTCCGCTGCTGGACATAGGCCTCCCCTTAGTGCCGCCACAATGAACGGTCCTGTGCGTCTCGCATCCTACGTACTCCCGCAACCGTTACCAGGTCATCGGTCCACCTTGTAGGAGGCCTTTCAACGCTACGTCTTCCGGTACGTGGTCGCCATTCCAGAACCTTTCGGCCCCAACGGCCATCCGTTCTGCGAGCAATGTGCCCTGCCCATTGCCACTTAAGTTTGGCGATTCTTCGTGCTATGTCGGTGACCTTGGTCCTCCTGCGGTTATCCTCATTCCTGATTCGATCATGCAAGGAAACTCCGAGCATAGCCCTTTCCATTGCCCTTTGGGTGACTTTGAGTCTTCTGATGAGGCCCATTGTAAGCGACCACGTTTCAGAGCCATATGTCATTACTGGCAACACGCACCGGTCATAGACTTTTGTCTTGAGACATTGTGGTATATTGGACGAGAAGACACCGCGCAGCTTCCCGAACGCTGCCCAATACCTACTTGTCTGTGTTAAAAATCCCGTCTACCCGTTCTGGAAACTAACTACGTACCGTAGTTACAGGAAACTCGTAATATGGGCCCCCGGGCGTAGCTCTAAAAAAGACCGTTCTAATGCCATAATTTTTGCTAGAAAATTTTCACAGGAATTTAGCAATTTTTTAAAGTGTTAGTTTTTTTTTTAATTTACTCTTGGTAACTTTTAAAACCGGATTTTCGCTAAGCTAACCGTATTAATACAGGAAAAGAGGGGTTAGGGTGGATTACATGCTCGTTCACGGGTTACATGACTGCAGAAAAGTACTTTAATAATTACTGTTTTCTAATTAAATAATTTCTTGAGTTAAAATCTGCACTTCAATACGGGCTTGTGGACGGCGAGCAATGGATAGTTCGCCGTCTGACTGTACGGTAAAGACCAAGCCTGGGCGATGCGACGGCGCGTTGTGATCTCAGTAAAATTGACGGGTCACTTAGGCCCGTCTATGGATAGTTCTTAGGAGTTACCGGATCCCTTGCAATAGAAGGAAAACTGAGGATTTTAGTAACAGTCTGGCACTCCCTCCTGCTCCGTAGGAAAAGTTTTTTTTTTTTTTAAATTGATATAAACCAGTGCTTGACTGCGATCCCACCTGATGGTAAGCGGAGATGCAATCATTGATGGTGAGGCGCACTAGTTTATTAAGAGCCTATTCACTCTAGCCTTGAAGACACCTAAAAATATCGCTTTTCTTTTTCTCTATACTGCAGATACAAAGTTTATAAACCAGCTAATATCTCACAGCTATTTCTCATCCCCTGCGTCGGTGACAAAGCTCCCTTTGTTATTTGTTCATATCGTTAGATTAAAGCTAAAAACTGTTTTTATCTGCAATAAATAACGACGGGGGCTTGTTGCTGAGGCGGTGTATCATCGCAAGCCATTGGACACATTTTATGCCGGCTTTCTCAGGGCGAGGATATAGGGGAGAAGATTGTGGAAGGAAACGCGGTGAGCTGAATAACGCTCACTCGTTTCTGTAGTGCCTCGGGCATGTTTGCGGAAGCGAGCACTGATTTTTTTCACACTACCATGCGCAAGCGGTGTGCGTACTTGGTGCGCAGGGTGCGGGGCAGCTCCAAAGTCAAAGTCAAAGTCAAAGTTTTTTATTTCACATAAGCCTACATGGGCACTTATAAAACGTCAGAAGCTAGTGCACGGTTCCAAATTGGTCGTTTCCTATGGAGAAGAACCGGCAAGAAACTCCATGGTTACTCTTTTGAAGAAGAATTTGTTGTTACAATATTTTCATATTACAGCTTATGTAGATATTATGTAAGGACAGTGTAGACTGGTCAATTTTGTACTATAAAGTACAATAAAAATAATCATAATAAAAAGGAACCTAAGAATTTGCGGAGTCTACAGTGTTCTCACATTCACATTATAAAAAAGAGGCTATATAAATAAACTCCAATACAGTTCTGCCTCCCTAGCCAAGTTACGATCGTTTCGTTTGCGTCGAAAGCCTCGAATAGGCCACGCCTCCGATTCCTTTGTTCTGACGTCATCTCAACGCTCAGTCACGTAGTCAGAAGAAAGGAATCGGAGGCGTGGCCTACTCGAGGTGTTTGACGCAAACGAAAATATCTTGACTTGGCCAGGGGGGCTGGTGATGATTGCCGGCAGATTTGATTGCCATATATTCGCATTCGCGAATAATGTATAGTGAGAAATCTCACATTCGTTAGATCACTAGTAGCTAGTATATAAATAAGCTGAAAATTATGAATACAGTCCAGATCTGCGGCTTTACCATGACATGGACATTCTTTAATTTTTTTTTGGACTTTTTTTATTTAGGTTCTACAATAATAATTATGTTTTTGCGTGCCATACCGAGACGTGTGAATAGTTGCGTGTTTTTCAATGACTCGAAGGACCATTTTACAAAATTATAGTCTTGCTCTATGAAAAAGATTGTTTATTTCGTTTTTGTTATGAGTGTAATGTAATTCATTTTTTATGTTTGTTCTAAAATTATTCTTTGGAGTAGTTATATTTTTTATACCTCACGGTATTTTTGGGAGATGATTTTAAGTTTTCTATTGAAAGTGAAAAATCACTGTCTTTCTCTCTAAACTATTTAGCATAGTCGGCTTTACAATGTTCCCACTGTTGGGACTCAGGCCTCCTTTCTAGGAGAGGGAATGGGCCGTAATCCACCACGCGGGCCCAATGCGGGTTGGTGGATGTCACATGTCTTCGAATTTTTGGTTCTAGGACATGCCGGTTTCCTCACGATCATTTCCTTCACCGTTTTGAGAGCAGTAGTGATGAAATAATTCACACAAAGTAATACGCCTGGCTGGGTTTGAACCCACGACCTGCAACTCGTAAGTTGGGGGTCGTTACCAGTCGGCTACCACTGCTCTGAACTACTTAACTATTTAAAAATGTTCGTAACTAACTTTTTAGACTCACATGCCTTGGGTATGTGTAAAAAGTTCATTTCAACCTTAATATTTTTAGTGAGGACTAGCTTTTGGCAGCGGTTTCTCCCGTTTGGTTTCTCCATACAAACTTTGGACCCCGTTTCATCCCTATTGGAAATGAATTTTGGAAATTCTTCTCTTAGTGCTCGCCTACGTTATAAAAGGAAACCTTGTGCAAAATTTCACTATCCTAGACCTGTACCATGACGTTTAAAATAAGATTGTTTCATTCTTATTTCCAGTGTGAGTAAGAGATGGCGCTAAACAACCTGTATAGCTCTGTCTCTTACCCACACTGAAATAAGAATGAAACAATCTTACTTTGAACGTCATGGTAACCCCGCTGGTCCCAATAGTTTCGGCTGTGCGTGGGTACGATTATGTCAATGAGTTTCTCCTTTTATACATACAGATTACTAAAACGTTTGTACATAATACAGGTCTCAATATAAATCAAGTTCATTGGATGAATTTCTACTAAAAAAAAACATCATCATCATCTTCCTGCCCTTGTCCCATCTTATTTGGGGTCGGCGCAACACGTTTTTTTCTTCCATTCTATCCTATCAAAAGTCATACTATCACTAACTTCCTTTTCTTTCATATCACTGTTCACACAATCCATCCATCTTTTCTTTGGCCTCCCTCTCCCTCTCCACCCATCCACATCTACTAAAAAAAAACATCCAATTCAAATTTCCTTTTTTTTTGCATAGTGTCAAGTTGTATGTTGATTGAAATATTTGCGACCTCGCAACCCCTCGCTCTTTTATTGTGTCATTTCGCATGTTCCTAATCTTATCATTAATCAATGATCATCAATGTTGTCAGCGCATACGCAACCTCTAACAACCCAAATCGATATAGGAAATTTTGATACAAGTGAAGAAAGTATGTCATTACGACCGAGGCGGCATTTATCCGAGCCGAGGCTGTTGTGGAGCCGAGGGCTGCTGTGTCAAATTTCCACGTGTATCAAACGACGTTTTTCAATACACTTGACTAGACTAGACATAAAAAAACGGCGAGTGACGCACGACTCGTGGGGATCGATGCGAGCCCAGCCTGATACAGTAAATGTAATAAAATTGTAGCGAGGGCAAGAAAGCGCTTTTTTCCGCACTAGTGCGAAAAACAGTAAATTGCGTGCCTAAAAACCTAAAAGCGGTAGGGATAAGAGTGGTTTATGAAGTAAGTGTATTGAAAAATATATGTCTTAGTAAAATCTCGGCAGCGTTCACGCCCCTGAGTAATATCTGCAGTATATCTTCCCCTCAGTATATCAGCCGCACGCTTCGAACCTCGCTAGATACACCAGAATACACCTGATCTATCGCCACACTGTTTATAACACACGTATATTTGCACACGCACATAAACGCTAGCCGTTTGTTTTAGAATATCATATACTGAGGCAATGAAAAATAAAAAACATAAAATATGTGGATCATGTTTTTTTTTATTTATAAGCAATTTATATTTTGTTTAATACAAAAAAGGGAGAACAACTTCTAAATAACACAACAAACAAACAAACAATTCTAAATAAAATGTCAAAACATATATTAAATGTCAGAAAATTATAAAAAATAAAATTCATTTATTATTGTAAAAGAAAGTATGAAAAACATTTATTTATAATTCGCAAAGAACATAAATAACTTTAAAAAAATACAACATTACTAAGAATAAAAATAAAAAAAGGACCTGTGCAAGGCCAAAAAGGCTCCTATCTCAGCATTATGCTGCGATATATAAAACAAAAAAGTAAATGATTGTGTGACATTTATATGCTGATGATTACAAAATAAATCCTTCTCGTAGAGAGAAGGCCCGAGTCCCAGCAGTGGGAACATTGTAAGGTTTAGTTCACTGGCTCCACAAACGTAAAGTTCAGAAAACAAACCGAGAAACAGAATTCGCGAATCGATCAATTATTTTTTGAAAACTTGAAAACAGCCTAAAACACTATTTTTTGAGCAAACTGTACAGAATTCCGGAATAAAATACGAAAGCTAAAATAAAAAAAAAAAACTGAACGCTGGGTTTTCAATTTTGATTTTAGAACAATGTATAAAGCCAATTACGCTCGCATCACTGTGGCATCACTACAAAATATTTTTACTTTTAAGCTACAAAAAAAAAAAAGACAGGACCATAAACTGACAGGAACGCGAATTTAGCTCAATATTTGAAGAATATGGTTTTTCATTGTATCCTTTTATAAAAATATTTTTATTCGTGAATGCTGTGTTTTCCCCGAAAACCATTTTTATTTTTTTTTATTTCAACGATCACAATGAAAGATTTTATTTGATATGTGCAAAAAATACTGAAATATTGCACGCGTGTCGTAAAATTCAGATCTGCAAGAACCTTCGAAATAGTTACTGCTGCCCTGGAAGGCAAAGGGCAACGGAAGGACACAGGTGTGGTTTTACACAGTAATAGTCTGACACGCCCTCTCGCCCCTAGAGTGGGAGAAATCATTGAATGATTTCCTACCAAAAACAAAAAAATCAAACAATGCATTAAAAAAAATGCAAAAATAAATTAAGTGTAAACTAATAAGAATAGTACATTTTGATACAAGCGAATTGGTAATTGTAACCGAGACGGAGTTCACCTGAACCGCAGGAGAGGGTGTTATGGAGCCAATTGCTGCAATAACAAATTTCCTCGTGTAGATGTTTTTCAATACACTTACGAATAAATAAATAAACAGAGGTTGACGCGCGACTTGTGGAGGATCGCTTAACGCCCAGCCTGATACGAGCTCACGCACTAGTGCAAGAAACAGTAAATTGCATGCCTAAAAGCGGTAGAGACAAGAATGGATTTTCAAGTAAATTTAATGAAAAAATGTTATCTGGCTAGTCACCGAAACAAACTCAGAGATTAAACAAACTCAGAGATCAACGCTTCCCAAGTTGTCGACGGCGCGTAATGTTCCACGCGCGCCTCAAGGAGATGTCAGCAACTGTAGGGGCCCAGCAAAATCGAAGCCTACTGGGGCCAAGGGTCTGATTCTGAAAGTAAGACACGGCCCTGGTACGAAAGGCAACAAAGGAACAGGAGTGGGTTTTTAGTCAGTAAAAGTCTGACACTATCTCACGCCCCGCCCAAGCAGGGGATGTCATAAGATGATTTTTCCACCGGAAAAAAAAGAGATCAACGCATCTTTTAAAGAGTCTCCATAAACTTGTAAACTGAAGATAGTGAGCTCCATTCCCAAGATTTATAACTCCAGATCATGTTTTAAAACGCTACACATTTTACAATTTATTGGCTGTTTACGTCCACGGCTGCGCTTTATCCCTCTCTTATAGTATTGAATGGTCGTGGATATGGGCTACTTTGGTACAAGAGTTACAACGATTTAGGATTATTTAGGATTGTGTTGTTGTGGTTTAAGTTACTAGCTTCTGCTAGCGGCTTCACCCGCGCGATAAAATTACAAAACTAAGCACATAATTTAACAAAATATTTATTTAATTCAGATGATGTTATCATCGTGAGTCTGATCTGGCAAAACAACTTCTTAGTCTGACTGTAATCTCGGATTCTTAAGGGGATGCAACTCGACATACATTTTCACGGTTTTTCATATAACCGCTCTTACGCGATTATTACACATTTTCATTGAATTTTCATTGAAACACAGTATCTTGTGAATATTATCTAGGCTTCTATTGAAATCAATTTATAAATTTGTGCAAAACTAATCCAGTAAAGACCTTCGAAAATCTACTATTTTACATGAACTTTGACACTTCATAATTTACTCAAAAATTAAAAAAGAGCCAAAAAAGTTAAGGTAACAATAGAAGCCTTGCAAATTTAATCAAGATTCTGAATAAAGAATATTTATTCAAAAACTTGTAAGGGTTTAAAAAAAACACTTTTTTCCTGGAACAAGTTTTGTGAAATAATCGAGTAAATCACGGATTACCGAATGCTAAAAGAGTTTTTAGGCGTTATCTCGCTTTTTTGCGTTGCCGTTTCATCAAACATGGCACTGGATTGCGTTAGATGAAATAACAAGCTTTTAAACCATGCTCGATGTTGACGATAGGCGAGTGAAAAAGGGCCCTCTTAATGTTATATTTAATTCATTAAAGGACATATTATTAAATGTATTTATATGATATAAACCCCAAACTAATAATATAGAATAAAAAAAAATGTTTATTGATAGATAGATTCAGCGTATAACTAAGGAGTGGAAATCCCTGCCAGGGTCTGTGTTTCCTGATAGCTACAACCTAGTGGTCTTTAAGTCAAGAGTGAATAGGTTACTTCTATGCAAGCGTGTTCTATCTTCAACCATAAGCTCGTCGTCTCCTCAGTCCTCAGATCGCTCCTAGCATCTCCAAATTTTAATTCTCTCAACCTTTTGAGCGTGAAGGAGTTACAAACTCAACACACATACAATACAAACTTTCGCTATTATAAATAAAAAATAAAATTCATTTATATCAGGTAAAACCATGTGATCCATACAGTATGACAGTTCTTATCACGGATTTGAAGAGGCATCCGTTTTTTTTTTTTTTTTTATTCTCGATAGGTTCGCGCTTGACCGCCATCTCACCTGATGGAAAGCGATGATGCGGTCGACGATGGAACGCGCTTACCTAGAAGTAACCTATTCACTCTTGACTTAAAGATTACCGGGTTGTAGCTATCAGGAAACACACATTCCGGCAAGGAATTCCACTCCTTAGCTGTACGCACAATGAATGTGTTCCGTTTCTGAAGTTACTTATTTACTAATTTTAAGGTTTTCTAATTTCTGTGGCACAGTGGTTGACTAAGTCCTGGAATAGCACATAGGATATTTTTGCCCCGGGAGTATGTCACACGGGTGAAACCACTGGCAGCAGGCAGTTAATTGTAGTCTTTTACATTATTCAGTCTATTTCTATTTATAAATCTTTATAAACAGATTCTGTCATAGAGAAGCGGAATTCCGCATTTTCCTCAAGCACCCAAAAAATAGTAATCTCTTTGGCAACTAATACATCCCGTTCAATATTATTGAGATCTTTTCTACGTAAATACAGATCCTGCTTGGCGCAGATATCATTGTGTAAGCTCACATTCAACTGGAAATGTAACTCGAGCCTAAGGGCGCTTTCAATTTTTGCGTTTTTTGACCGCCAGCTGCGGTGCGGATGCGGTGCGTTAGTCGTACTGCGTACGGACGATCGTATTTTTCATACTTGGCGCGCGGTGCGGCAACCGTGCGGCGAACGGTCGACAACAGGACGGCAACGTCACTAGCACCACGTGTTCAATTCGGTGTTGAATACTGCGGGGTTGAATAGCGCATCAATGACATACAAACTCACGGCAGCCAGATACCTTTTCAATTTAGGCGCTTGTTGGACTGCTAACGGATAACTTGAAAGCGCCCTAATTGGTTTATTTAACGTGAGCGTGGGTAGATCTATTCTCTCATCCAGAAATAGACCTTCTTTGTTGTATTAACCCTCGCCAATATTAACATTTGAAATAGGTACTTTCTAAATGATCTTGCCCTTTCTCTGATGTCAAATTTACAGACAAGAGAATTGTTAGGTCGCTGTCAATTATATTGGTTACCTAATCGAACACACAGCAGAAGACGCAGCTTTGGAAGGCCTCTCGCAAGGTGGACCGATGACCTGGTGAGAGTCGCGGGAATCCGATGGATGCGAGACGCGCAGGACTGGTTATGGCGAAACTATGGGGAGGTCTATATGCCCAGCAGTGGACGATGACGGCTGAAATGATGACGACGATGATGATGATGATGATGAATCGAACACAATTACTTACAAAAACATGACGTTGTTCTGCCATATTAACAAAGAAATCGAGCTTGAATCGAAACAAAAATATTAAAATCGCTATTAAAAAAGAGGGATTTAGGGGTAGGTGAGTCAAAAATACTTTACAACCTATATTTGAACCAACGAAATATCTACATATATAAAAATGAATAGGTGTTCGTTAGTCTCGCGAGTTTTACTCGAGAATGGCTGGACCGATTTGGCTAATTTTAGTCTTGAAATATTCGAGATAGTCCATGGAAGGCGTAAACGGTGAGAAAAAAGTACTGAAAAAATAATTGAATACAATCGCCATCTCTAATTAAAATGTCATTATAAAATGAATGATTCTGTTCTGGTAATGCCAGTAGATGGCGGTATCTTACTATTAGGCGGTACGAAGGCTCAAACGGTGAGAAAAATTTAAAAAAAATCATATTAATTTCTTTATTTTAACCAAAAAATGATTTAATTTAGTACGTATAAATATTGCATATTGCATGCATATTTTTTTTTATATCACGTCCCCGTATGTTTACTAATAGGAAACTCTTCACAACTAATGCACACTGCTGCGAAAAATCTAACGCTTTGTGAACTGACTCAAATTGTTGAATTAGAGATTTGGTTATTCGTAGCAGCGTGCATTAGTTGTGAAGAGTTTCCTATTAGTAAACATACGGAGGTGTTGTTCGATATTACAGTTTTCTGAATCATGTAATTCAAGATCGCATGGCTACGGCATTAAGTTTTTCGTGGTAACGTGCATTCGTTGTTAAATGTTTCGGATTAGTAAACTTACGGGAACATGTTATTCGAGGTTTTTTTTTTATTGGGTGGGAAAATCATCCTAATGACATCCCCGCTCTTGGGCGGAGCGGGAGATAGTGTCAGACTCTTACTGACTAAAAACCCACTCCTGTTCCTTCGTTGCCTTCGTCCCAGGGCCCCGGGTTCCGCTTTCACACTACCCGTGGCCCCAGTAGGCTTCGACCCTGCTGGGCCCCTACGATTTGCTGACATCTCCTTGAGGCGCGCGTGGAACAATACGCGCCGTCGACGACTTGGGCTCGGTCCGGACGGTTACCGAAAGGTCAGAGGGCGAGCCACCCATTGCTCGCCGTCCACAAGCCCGCGCCTACGGTAGCCGGAAATCGGGATCGGAATCCCGGCGGCGGTTGGAGCGTAAGGACCGTTGCCTCACGCGATCGGCCGCCTCCTTAGATAGCATTACTGATTTTATTCGAGGTTACACTTTTCCGAATAATGTAACACACCCTTATTCATAGGTACCTACTCGTATATACATCGCACACCTGTCCATTAATGGCAACCCTAACAATAGAACCATCTTAATGATTAATGTGTTTGTGTCGGCACTGCTGGCTTCCTGACTACCCTGTCATCTGCCGTGGACTACATTAGTTAGGATGTTTGCAGATCTGTCAATAGTTTTATTAGATCTTCTGTGTGTCATTATTGACTGGCTTGTAGGTTTAGCGGTTAGTGGCCCTGACTGCTATGCCGGAGGTCGTGGGTTCGCTTCTCACCCAGGACAAATGTTTGTGTGATGAGCGCGATCATTTGTTCTGTGTCTGGGTATAATTTATCTATAATATGTATGTATTTAGAAATATATAAGTATGTTTATCAGTTGTCTATTATTACTCATAAAACAAGCTCTGCTTAGCTTGGGACTAGACGGCGTTGTGTGATAGTTGTAGAAATTATTATTGTTATATATCGAACGGACTGTAGGTTTGTACAAAAGAGCTACCGCATCCCTGAAATGCCAATCGGTGGCAGTGATCACTCATGGGCCCTGGTTCAGGCCATGATCCGGAGCGAGGAGGAATGGTAGGCGGTTGCCTCCTTCTGTAAACCAGTAATGCGAGCGAAGGAGGCCGCGCTCGTGAGGGAATGAACATCCTCACGCCGCAGCCGCCGAGACCCCGAACCCGACTACCAGCCACGGTAAACGTGGGCGTATGGACGTCGAGCAATGTGTAGCTCGCCGCCCGGCAGTCCGGACCGAGCCCCAGTCGACAGCGCGTAAATATCCACCCGCTCCTACAAGAAATGTTAGCAAATCGTAGGGACCCAGCAGGGCCGATACCCGCTAGGACCGCAGAGATTTTCTGAAAAGGAAACCCGTATTCCTAGATCGCAAAGAGCACAGGAAGGACACAGGTGTGGTTTTAGTTTGTAAAAGTCAGACACGCCCTCTCGCTCCACTCAGAACGCGAGAAGTCATTGGATTAAACCACACATTAAAAAAAAAAGTCTGTCTATATTTCCTTTGTTTGTCTTTGCATCAACATAAGGAACATAAGTTTTAGTCAGTAAAAGTCTGGCACACCCTCTCGATCCACCCAGAGCGAGAGAAGGTATTTTATGATTTCTCACTTCAAAAAAGCGATTTTCACTGACATGGCTGTTTATCGTTAAAATTAATTGGTGCAACTCACTCCAAGTTAAGCAAAACTGCTCACAGTAACGTGAAATGCGTTTCAGTGCGGTAATGGTAGTAGTTCGTAACTAATATGAGTTCATAATGTGTTCTGCAGTTGAAGGTTGTAAGTTGTTGCTCGGTGTTTTATAGGATTTATGACATAGCCAGTGGCGTAACTAGTATTTCTATCATCTGAGGCCCGTGGCAAAATTATTGGATGGGGGCCCCAGAAAAATCGTCAACTTTGTAATTTAATTTGCATAAATCATTGAAGTACAGACATAAAATATTTTTTGTTATTAATTAATCGTCACTACACGAGTACTTTTACATTTCGTCTCTGAAGGTGGGTTTCCCATTGGCGTATCTATAAGGTGGTAAGGTTGGCAAAATACCACGGGAAATTTATCCTGGACTTATGAATGCGTTTAATAAGTTACTTGAATTTTTATTAAAAAAGTTTTTTTTTTTAAATACATAAAATACACATTTTCTTTTTCTGAGTAAGGCTCAAGGCTTTTAGGAGCAGGGGCCCCACCGGGCCAGAGACCCGTGGCATTTTACCAGCCTTACCACTCTGTAGTTACGCCACTGGACATAACTAAGCTGCTGCCAGCGGCCTGGTCCGCCTGATAGTGGAAAAATATTCCAAGGGACCATACTGTCGGAACAAAAAGTATCCAAGACCTAGTGCCAAATTTTATCCAAATCCGCTCAGCCGTTTGAGCATGAAGGACCAATGTTTGCCTTCTTTTTTCCCTCTAAGTATTTGCGACCAGTAGTTCGCCAAGTTTGTAGCATCGACAGTGGCGTTTTTAAGGTCCTCCAAAGTGCAGATTGTAGGCACTCTAGTAAGTGGGCCATCGTTTGGTCTGGAGCATCGCACTCGCACTCGGTGTTGGATATTGACATTTTTGAATGCGCAGTTTATTGATCGCTTTCTTTAAAGCCCCATATTTAATATTTGCCTGAAAATACCATTTTCCAATAATTGCCAATCGTCGATTCCACAAAAAAAGTATCTTGAATAATTCGATTATTTTGTTGATCAAAGTTTTTTTTTAAATAATATAAACTAGTGCTTGACTGCGATCCCACCTCATGATAAGTAGTGATGCAATCGTTGATGGTAAGGCGCACTTATTTATTAAGAGCCTATTCATCTAGCCGTGGAGACACCCAAATTATAATCGGATGGGAAGACCAAAGAAGTTAAACGTATTATTCATAACCAACATTTCTTTTCAGTGTATGAGCGCAGTGCTGGTCTCCAGCCTGGCTGCCGAGGAGATGGCGTGGACACAATACAACAACCTGCTTCAGCAATACCAACAGGCATCCTCGCCTCAGCAGCAAGCGGAGTCACAACAGGATCAACAGGTGAGAGGATAGGAAATACATAAGAGATTAGTTTCTGCCATTTCTGCCGATAGACGTCCACTGCTGGACATAGGCCTTCCCCAAATGTCGCCACAATGAACGGTCCTGTGCGTCTTGCATCCATCGGATTCCCGCAACCTTCACCAGGTCATCGGTCCACCTTGTAGGGGGCCTTCCAACGTGTCTTCCGGTACACGGTCACCACTTCAGAACCTTTCGGCCCAACAGCCATCTGTTCTGCGAGCAATATATTGCTCTACCCATTGCACTTAAGTTTAGCGATTCTTCGTGCTATGTCAGCAACCTTGGTTCTCCTGCGGATATCTTCATTTCTGATTCGATCACGCAAGGAAACTCCGAACATAGCCCTTTCCATTGCCATTTGGGTGACTTTGAGCCTTCTGGTGAGGCCCATTGTGAGCGAATACGTTTTGGAACCATATGTCATCGCTGGCAACACGCACTGGTCATAGAATATCGTCTTAGGACACTGTGGTATATTGGATGAGAAGATATCGCGCAGCGTCCAGCGTCCTCGCCCATGTGGAATTATTCCTGATCTTCCGACCATGTTGTTTATGTTCTAATCACGCGGAGAACTCTAATTCCGCGATTCAGGATTTAGAATTTTAGTTCCTATGTGCCGTTATAGATGTCGCTACAGTTGCTTGTACTTGACACCGCAAAAAAAATCCATGTAACTTGAAAATTGGGACGTAATGATAGAGCAGTGGTGGCCTAATGGTATCTGCCCCGATTTACAAGTTGTAGGTCGCGAGTTCAAACCCAACCAGGCGCATTACTTTGTGCAATTTATTTCATCACTACTGCTCTTAAAACAAAATTAAATCGTTTTATTTCACATAGGCTTTCATGCGCACTTATAAAAAGTCAGAAGCTAGTGCACGGTTCCAAATTGGTCGTTTCCTATGGAGAAGAACCGGCAAGAAACTCCATGGTTACTCTATTAAAAAAAAAAATTGTTCTTACAAAATTTCCATATTACATAATGTAAGGACAGTGTGATATCCGCCAACCCGCACTGAGCCTGCGAAGTGGATTACGGCCACTTCCTTCTCCTAGAGAGGAGGCCTGAGTCCCAGCAGTGGGAATATTACAAGGCCGATTATGCTTATAAGATCATAATACACAAAAACCTCAGCTCTATCATTCTGTTGGCAATGAGGGGCGATATTATTAATCCCGTACTTTCATCTTTGATGTTACGACATAAAAACATCTCCTTTGTACGCACCGTACTTATATTAAAAAATTCAACGGTAATACATTTCGGGCGGCCTATTTATTTCCTAGCTATGTTGTGTGTTAGAACCTGTATCTTTGAATGAGTTCCGTATACTTATTATTCGGTATTTTATCTCCATTATTCAACTTGGCTTAACTTAACTGTTGGAAGGCCCCCTACAAGGTGGACCGATGACCTGGTGAAGGTTGCGGGAATCCGATGGATGCGAGACGCACAGGACCGTTCTTTGTGGCGGCATTTGGAGGAGGCCTATGTCCAGCAGTGGACGTCTATCGGCTGAAATGATGATGATGATGATTCAACTTAATTTGTTTTAAGCAGGGATATTATAGAGCTCCGTAAGCTGGATAAAGGCCGAGTCTAAATGACAGGTTACGATAGGTTTTTTTTTTTCTTTTGGCCTGTCAAACAAATGATAATTTAGACTAAAAATAAAAGTCATATCTTGCTATTTATTTATTTATTAAATACTTTATGCACACAAAAGTATAGAGGTGGACTTAATGCCTTAGGCATTTTCTATCAGACAATCTTTGGGTGGTGCAGAGAAAAATAGTGGTAGGTGCAATAAAAGAAAGAGAAAAGGTGAATACAAGAATAGATATACTAATAAACCATAAATATAATAAAATTATATAATATATTCTGAAATTAATACTAAAAACCTACACTAATAAAGTCAAACAATTGGTTCAAATCGACAATTGGAAAATCCTAACGCTATGAGGACACTACTGCCAACTTCTTGCGAAATATCTCGCGAACTTTTGTTTTGAATGCTAATCGGTTTGTTGTCATCCTGATCTCCTGGGGGAGCGCTATTTGTATTTTACATTTGTGATTTTAAGATTCTAATATTCTTAATAATTAAATAAAATTATATAAAATTAATATTATCTTACTAAGCATAGTCGGCCTTATAATGTTTGGGAACATTATAAGGCTGTTGGAACTCAGGCCTCCTCTTTAGGAAAGGGAATGGGCCATAATCCATCCCGCGGGCCCAGTATCTTAGTATTTTACTAAGGTATCATCATGATTTCGGTCTTAGGAGCGGAATTCCGGTAGTCTGTGTTTCCTGACAGCTACAGCCTATAGTATATATATAGGTTACTTCTAGGCAAGCGTGCCCGGCCAAATTGTCGCTTACCATCAGGCGAGATAGTCGGCAAGAATGAGATAATAATAAAAAAAAACTCCCATATGTACGAAAAATATGTTTCGTTTACATCCCACACATAATGAGGACCCCTAAATACTAAAAGTGTAATGTATATTTTCTTTAACAGAAATATATAAAATGTCATAAAACCATATTATATGTTTTTCCTTGCCTTATTTCTTTTTTTATTATGTTCTCAAGGCGATGTAGTCCTTGGTCGCGGTATCAAGATAGACCTTTATTGGAAAAAGAGTCCCGTAGATTTTTTTTATGGTCCTTTGCAACTTATTGTATTTGGTCCTTAGATACAGATAGAAACTCTAAAATAGTCACAATGATACTATTTCATTCTTCTCGAGAGTAAGGTGAATGACATCATATTTTTATTTATTTGTTTGAAGAAATGTTAACATCTTCACAAACTTAGTGTCGCCGCACATGAGCTACACGCCCCAGCCACAAAAGCCGCCACAAGAAGCTAGAAGTGGCCACAAGCCAGTTGTTGCCGGTGGCTGATACTTTTTTAACCCATACACGCAGTATCTCAATGGACTCTGATGAAGAAGGTTTAAATGCGCAAGTGGCGTGTGATGGAGTTTTGTATCGGTGTTTAGTGGCCATTGCGCGCCATAAGAAACGAGCAGCGGGGATTTGAAGCGTGTGGCGGCCACCGGTGTCAACCGTGTGTAGCAAATCCATATAAAATGTATGAATGTGGCGGCGTTTTGTGTTTGTGACAGGAGGCGCGTGTGCGGTGACCCTTAGGTATAAGTTATCACCTGTGGGAATGTTTAAAAGAATTACGCCTGTTGTAGCCTTGGAACGCAAAGGGCGATTGAAGGAACACGGGTGTGTTTTAGTCTGTAAAAGTCTGACATTCCTTCTTGCTCCAACATGAGCGGATAAAGATATTTAATGGTTTCCCACTACAATATAAAAATATATATTTCACTTTCATATTTTTGTGTGCACAAAGACATTCATTCCATGGATCCACGACTATCGCCGCATAAATTTTAATTTATAGGCTCCATTTAGTTAAATTTTTAAAAATAGAATGACTTTTTTATGTCTTTTTTTTTGTAAAATATAAAAAAGACACTTTCACTAGCAGTACACCCAATAAAAATAAGTAGGCCTATAATTGAAAGCCTAATTAACATCTGCTTTACTCAACATTCCAATAGAAATTGACAATCAATTGTTACAGCGGTTACCTAATACTTAACTATACTAAAAGTTCCGCTCTAATAACTTGATTTCCGAACGCAACGAACCGATTGGATAACCGTTACAGAAGTTACCGAACGAAAATAAAAACGTCAATGCAAAAAATAATACCATAGAGCAATGAAACACCTGTCACTACTAGATACGGCATTGTCAACACTTTCTCTCCTCATGTTACACTGGCTGAATAGTCGATACGATGTCATTGAGTACTTGAATTTTTTTTTACGTTATTATAAAAAAATAACTATATCCACAATTGTATATAGAAATAATAATTCGAATCCATTCAAAATTAAATAATTTAGAAAACTTTCAAAGCTGGTGAAAGGGTAAACTATCAATGAACAGAAAAAGGATGTATAGACTGCAATGTCATGACACCGCCATTAGGATACGTGTGTAGAAAAGAGATAGCGAAATATTCCCACCACACTCCCACACTTCCTCCTACAAATATTTGAAATGCTAAATACTGCTTCATTGTACAACCTTTTTTTATGTGGTTTTCAGAAAAAGATTTGATATTATTGTTATTTGTTATGTTCTACAAAATATTGTATAAATCTAAACATAGGCAAAAAAGCAACTTTTCATATAAACGAAGAGTGAGCGACATCGTTGACATAATATATAGAAACCGACACGGCCCGTGACAATTTTGAGTAAGTTTAAGATACGCGAAACTTGTGCACAGCCCAATTGCGCGGCAAATATGTTATAAGAAATGGCATCTCTAGTCACTGCTGTAGCGTTCCATGCTCTGTAGTATGGACCACAGACTGTGAAAAAAAAAAGGAAAAAGGAACCACAGACTAAATAGCGGGCATGTCGTCGCTCCGGAAACGCTTGCTTTTTTATTCGCATTTTTTTCAACGTTGGTACTGTTATTAAATTGTCGAGTAACCGATTCCGGAGAATTTTTCTGTAAAAGTGAGCAGTTTTATACGAGAGTCTCTATTTAGGTGTGTCGTTTGATGTTAAATAGAAAATTTAATTTTAGGGATTGAGCTATGAGACCAAGCACGACAATTTTTTGGCAAAAAATAAAATGGAAAACTATTAGAATCTGTCATACTGTATGAATCAGAATGTTGGGCTGTGAAAAAGACGGCTGAAAAAAGATTGCATGTAGCGGAGATGAGAATGTTAAGATGGATGTGTGGTGTGACGAGAATGGATAAAGTGAGAAATGAATATATTAGGGGAAGTTTGAAAGTGGCGCCAGTGTCTGAAAAGTTGAAAGGGAATCGTTTGTCTTGGTATGGTCATGTGAAGAGGAGGGATGAGACGCATGTTACTAAAAGAGTAATGAGTTTACATGTGGATGGCTGCAGAGGGAGAGGGAGACCAAAGAAAAGATGGATGGATTGTGTGAAGAGTAATATGAAAGAAAAGGAGGTTAGTGATAGCATGACGTGTGACAGGGCAGAGTGGAAGAAAAAAACGTGTTGCGCCGACCCCAAATAACACGGGACAAGGGCAGGAAGATGATGACTATTAGAATCGTATTTTAAACGCAGTCTTGATGAATGACTGTGATTTAGAAAAAAGGGGTGCACTTAGTGGCTAAGGTTTGGTCGGTACTCTTCTAATCTACTATCATCATTGACTGGTCTGTTGGTCTAGTGGTTAGTGGCCCTGTCTGCTATGCCGGAGGTTGTGGGTTCGATTCCCACCCAGGACAAATGTTTTTTGTGATGACCACAATCATTTTTTGTGTTTGGGTGTAATTTATCTATAATACGTACGTATTTAGAAACATATAAGTATGTTTATCACTTGTCTAGTACTCATAATACAAGCTCTGCTTAGCTTTTTTTTATTGGGTGGGAAAATCATCTTGTGACAAGTCCCGCTCTTGGACGGAACGGGAAATAGTGTCAGACTTTTACTGGCTAAAAACCCAATCCTGTTCCTTCGTTGCCTTCGTCCCAGGGCCCCGGGTTTCAGCTCTGCTTAGCTTGGGACTAGACGGCATTGTGTGATAGTTGTGGAGTATTGTTATTTTCATCTACCTAGCCTTTTCCCAACTAGCATAGGGTCGGTATACTGTCTAACCAGTTGCGGCTGAATTCCCGTGTTTTACATGAAGCGACTGTCTATCAGACTTCCACAACCCAGTTACTGGGCAACACGATACTCCTTGGACAGACAGATGGTCAGACTATGTGGCGTCTGATTACCTGTAACAACAGTCAATGATCTACTAATAACAACGGGGACCACCACAACACCATTTTGATTTAAAAGAGTGTCCATGGAGTTTCTTGCACGTTCTTCTCCATAGAGATCTACGATTTGGAACGTGCAATTTAGCTTCACTTTTTTATTTTTTTGACTGACCGACATTTTGACAGTTCAAAAGTGCCTGTAATTGGTCTGTTTGAAATAAACGTTTCTGATTTCTGATTTCACTATCTTTGCACATAATCTTATTTTTAGTACTCGAAAGAGTGAAATGCAAAAAAAGGTGCCTGCAAAACACTATTTCATAAACATTTAGAAAATACAATTCAATTAATTAAGTACAACTAGCTTCTACCAGTGGCTTTGGCCGAGTGAAATTAGAACATATAGCGTACTAGCGGTCCTGACAGATGTTATCTAGCATGAAAGCTCTCCTGTCGCAGGTCTGCTGGAAGAAATTTCATTTGAAATAAGCAGTACCTTTGTGCTCTTTTATCTGCTTTTGTTCTTTTCATTTTTAAGTGTTTGTGTTTACATAAATAAATAAAGCTAGATTTTAGTTAGAAAAAAAAATTTTTGGTGGCCAACTACCGGATACATTTGTATTTTCAAACCATCCAGGGAGCCACTCAAATATAAATACCAAATTAATTCAAATCGGTCAAGCCGTTTAGGAGCAGTTACGAGAAACGCACGTACAGAAGAATTTTATGAGAAGGATTAGATGTCACTCCATGATTAGATGTCATTAGATGTAACTATTTTGCGTTCGTTACGTCACAACCTCTCAGGTTCAGTTGATAACCAGCGTCAGGCACTAGTTGTCTGGCATTCATGCTGAACTGGACCTATTTTGGCGCAGCCGTGAGGCACACAATCGTATTTTTTTTTTGGTTCTCTTTTGTTTGGTTTCGTGTTTACATATATTGTTTGTGTGCCTTGCGTTGTGACAAAAAAATCATTTTCTTTCTTTCTTTTCAGTGACAGTGATAACATGTCATACTTATATCATCTTTTTCCCTCATCCACAGTGGCAAGCCAGTGACTTCTCCGGCGGTTCTTTCGATTTCGGCGGTCATGGGGGAGGCTCCCATGACTTCGGGGGCAGCAGCTCTGGCGGAGACTATGGTGGTGGTGACTACGGTGGCCACGACTTGAAATCCCACGTCTATCCTGTCCATCAACACGTCGAAGAAGAAAACCCAGAACCCATCAAGCACTATAAGGAAATTGTGGTCCCTCTGCCTAAGAACGTAGAGTTCAAAGTCAATCAGCCTATCATCATTCCTGTACCACACCCCATTCCTATTCAAGTACCAGTGCCCAAAGCCGTTGTCATTCCTATCATTAAAGAAGTTTCCATCCCTGTTGAAAAGTCCGTACCTTACCCTGTAGAAAGGATTGTCCATGTACCCAAAATCAAGGAAGTACCTTTTGAAGTTGTTAAGCATATTCTGGTACCCATTGAAAAACCTGTGCCTTTCAAGGTTCCGGTGTATGAAACTATTATTCATACCAAGAAGGGTGGACATCATTAAATTTAAGTTAAAAATGATATAAAAGGAGTTGCTTTGAAAGATCCATGCTTTAGATGTTTCTGAGAAAGACTTCAACTGTCTTTTGTTTTTGTTCAAATTTAATTCTATCTGTAGTTGTTGTATTGTATGTTTTACAAGATACGTCTTTTTGAAATTCTCGATTAACTAAAATTTCAAAATTAATTTTGACTTCATTCTTTCCTACTTTTAAGATAGGCTACTTAAATCTCTGTCTAATAGCTACATATCAACTCCTGTCACATCGGTACCTACAAAATGATCAGGCCTTATTACCTAAGCTTTATCTGGCCCATCTGAGGCCAGATCCTATAAATGTACGACTTCTATGTTAACCCTACCGCCTTATTTTAATTGTTGTTGACTGTTGTTATATTGTTGTTGTTGGTTGTTTGTGTGTGAGTGTGTTGTAAATATTTGTTGTTATTTAGTTCTAAGGTGTATTATTAAACTTTTTTTATACAGTATTCGTGATATTTTATTCGACGCAATTTTTTTAATTGCCTTTATAACATTCTCACAATATAAAATTTTTAGAATTCACTACCAATAATAATTTTATAGAACGGAACAGACAAAATATGCGGAAAATTCACATGAAACATTTAATTACGTTTTCAAATGTAGTGAAATAGAGTTGAATTGATAAACAAAATAATTTGAAACGAGTTTTTCCCGTAGCCTTTGATCCTGTGTCCTGATTCACTAAAACTGTGTATTTTCCGGAATAAAAATAAGCTTCAAATGATTTTTTTCGCAATGGTAGCTTTTATTGCAGGATTTACAATACTTATGAAGACTAATTCAAAGAGCTCAAACATGATGAGGTCACTATCTGACTTCATCATCACACCAGGGGCCCAAGTCTGCAATTTTATAAATTTGACATTCCGACACGATCCCATTGTCATTTTGCTAAAACTTCTTAATCTGCCAATTCATAATGATCGATCATTGATCGGTCAATGGTCTCATAATAGAGTTGTTGTAGAATGATCACATCGGCTTATTAAAAGCATTGACTGCACAATGAGGTTCTAATGGTAGATCACTGATCAAAGGAACTGTCAAAATTTTAGCAAATTACCGTATACGTCAGACATTCATTTGTCACCTAATATGTACAAGATTACCATTCTATTCCACTTCGACTCCATTGAATGGAGTGTCAGTGGTTGACCATTGGAAAGTCATAATGACGCTATTATATTAGTAGATTACCAAACTTGTCAAAATCAACAATTATGATATCAATGATGGACCATTCTGACACTATTGTAATAGCAGACTTGAGGCCCTGCTCCATGGTATCATATTAATGCACTAGCGGTTGCCCGCGACTACGTCCGCATCAGGTTCGTAAAACACAACAGCAAATAATAATTCTGTGCTTTCAATTCATATTGAAAGCAAGCAATTCATTTATTTTACGCCAATTACCTTGTAAACGTAAACGAAGCAAAGGAATATGTATGCGTCACAGCAGTTGGCGATCTAAATATTTGCCTACTCCATGGGAAAAGACGTTAGTTTATGTACCTAGGTTTCCACTTTATATTACGGTTAAACAAAGTACCTACGTAAGTAAATAAGTAAAAAAAAATCGTTTTAAAATCAATTGGTTTTTCAAAGAAAGCATATTAACACCGTAGATTTCAAGTAGCACTAAACAAGTGCTATTTAATGTAGGCTGTGAAAAAGTGGATAAAATAGTTTTTTGTTGCCAAAATGTATAACAAATCAGTATGGAGCTGATCCTGAGGGCAATACTTGCAGCCTATAGTATCTGCCGCCTCTTTCTTTTGAGCTAGGAAATCATCAAATACTTTCTCGAGAGGAGGGCGAGACAGAGTGTCAGACTTTTATTGATTAAAACTCAGTTAGGTTCCTTCAGTTGCCCTTTACTCCAATACAGTTCTGGCGATGATTGAGGATATCCGCAGGAGAACCAAGGTCACCGACATAGCACGAAGAATCGCCAAACTTAAGTGGCAATGGGTAGGGCACATTGCTCGCAGAACGGATGGCCGTTGGGGCCGAAAGGTTCTTGGAATGGCGACCACGTACCGGAAGACGTAGCGTTGGAAGGCCTCCTGCAAGGTGGACCGATGACCTGGTAACGGTTGCGGGAGTACGATGGATGCGAGACGCACAGGACCGTTCATTGTGGCGACACTTGGGGGAGGCCTATGTCCAGCAGTGGACATCTTTCGGCTGAAATGATGATAATGATGATGATGATGATTGATGGCAGATTTGTTTGCGTTTATATCGGACATTGCAGTAGCAGACATGTTGCTAACTATGTCCGATAGTGTATACAGACAAGTTCCACCACTGGCGGGTCCAGAATCATGAACTGGATCCGTGGTATTCGTTTGTGCGTCGTATTAATTTGCGAGATTTTGCTTATTAAACATAATCAGCTTCATAATTTTTCCTCTACTGGGACGCAGGCTTTGTCTCTAGGAAAGGGAGTGACCGATACATGACATGACGACGCAGGCCCAGTGCGGGTTGGTGGATGTCACACGTCTTCGAATTTTTAATTCTAACACATGCTGGTTTCCTTAAGATGTTTTCCTTCACCGTTTCCAGAGCAGTGGTGATGAAATAAATAACACAAAGTAACATACAAATATTGCAAGTTAAAAAAAATCTTGTAAAACAGTTTTAGGATTAACCAAGTTTTCTATCAGTGTAACAATTTTCATAATCGGATCAATACTTCCTTTTCCTTATTACCTTTTATATACCAACAATATTTTTTTACCTTCTGATAATATTACTTTCTGCCAGAAAGAGAGGTGATAATCTGAAAAAGCTATTGCTGACGGTAAAAGACCCAGAAGTAGGAGCCTGTTGCGTTGGTTAAATCAAGTCCTTTTCTGACAGGCGGTCGCCTCCTTCTGCGAAACAGTAATGCTAGCAAAGGAGGCGGTCAATCGCGTGAGGCAACGGTCCTCACGCCCCAACCGCCACTGGGATTCCGATCCCGATTTCCGGCCACCGCAGGCGCGGGCTTGCGGACGGTGAGTCACCCGTTGCCCGTCCGGTAACCGTCCGGACCGAGCCCAAGTAGTCGACGGCGCGTACTGTTCCACGCGCGCTTCAGGGAGATGTCAGCAAATCGTAGGGGCCCAGCAAGGTTGATGCCTACTGGTGCCACGGGTAGTGTGAAAATGAAACCCGGAGCCCTGGGACGAAGGCAAAGAAGGAACAGGAGTGGGTTTTTAGTCAGTAAAAGTCTGACACTATCTCCCGCTCTGCCCAAGAGCGGACACCAATAGAAAAAAAAAAAAACATTGTAAACTGTGTTTCTGTCTGCGAAGCCATTCACATCACCGAAGATAGGACAACATGGCGAAAATATGCACAAAGAAGTTAGACGTGGTGGTCACTAACCTCGAGGTGGGTTTCTGTATTGAGTATTTTGAAACCCTACTTAAATTCCAAATTTCGACAAGTTTTCAAGCTAGAGTTTGAGAAATACTCAACTTCAAATGATATCTAAAATCTGGGGTTAGTGTTGAGAACAAATGACGCAAGGAGAAGGGGTATAATATTTATTTATTAATTAAATCCTTTAAGCACACAAAAGTACAGAGGCGGACTTAATGCCTTAAGCATTTTCCACCAGTCAACCTTTGGGTGATGCAGAGAAGAATAGTGGTAGGTGCGATAAACGAGAGAGAGAGAAGACGATTACGAGAATAGATATAAGTAATAATAAACCATGTGTAATACAATTATACAATACATACTTAAATAATATTAGTTTGCATAGTAAAAACTACGAATAGTATAATCATGTTTTACGCTTTTTATTCTGTGCAAAAGATGAATTACTTGTGAACTGTATAAGCGCCTACAGAAATTAACACGGCAATATAACATCTAGTACTGCTTCGTAAACTTTTACTATTGTCGGTCGTTACTGAAGTTTTGTGAGTACGGAAAATCTCAGGTTAATAATATACTCCTGTACACTAAGGTGTCTCATCCCTACTACGTGAAGTAGGTTTCAAAGATTTTCTTTTATCGCCATATTTATCATTGATGTAATCAATTTATCCAGTCTTTTCCCAACTATGTTGTTTGTCAGATTATCTGGCTTCTACCTTCCGACGTATGACCACTATTCTTCTTCTTCTTCTTGCCCTTATCCCTTATTATATTCTGTCCTGTCACCCGTCACACTATCACTAACTTCCTTTTCTTTCATATCACTTCTCACAGAATCCATCCATTGTTTATTTGGCCTCCCTCTCCCTTTCCATCCATCTACATGTATACTCAGAACTTTTTTGTGCGATGTTTGACGTAAGACCACTCATTGCAGCGATTTCTAGGTGACCTACATATATTATTTTAACGCCTGTAGAAATTTAACCAGCAATTTACAACATCTCGCGCTGCTTTGTACACTTTGTTGGTCTTGTACCTATTGTGCGCATTGAAAACCTCATGCTAATTTTATACTCCTTTTGGACTGTAGTCTACCTACATTGTCATATCCCTACTACATGAAGCACACTACAAAGGTTTTCTTCTATAATCCTATTTATTGTTGATATATTATATAATCAATATGTCTAGACTTTTCCTAGCTATGTTGGGGTCAGTTTCCAATCGAAAGAAAGAGTTTTTTCAACAAAAGTCTGCTATTTTACCTCCATAACTCAATAATTGGTGTACACGATGCTTCTTGGCAAGACTGGTGTTAAATTTTGTATTTTCTAACTTCCGACGAACGACCACTCATTGCAGCGATTTCTAGGTGAACTAAATTTAACGCCTGTGGAAGTTTTCATGGCGATGTAACAGTATCTAGTAATGCTTCGTAAACTTTGACAGTTGTTGGTCTTGTATTGTGAGGATATATAAGTCATCTCTCATCCAACTCTTCTGTCGCAGGTCTGCTGGAAGAAATTTCATTTGAAATAAGTAGTACATATGTGCTCTTCTATTTGTATTTGTTTATTACATTTTTAAGTGTTTGTGTGTTCATAAAGAAGTCAGAATGTTGGGCTGTGAAAAAGACGGATGAAAAAAGATTGCATGTAGCGGAGATGAGAATGTTGAGATGGATGTGTGGTGTGACGAAAATTGATAAAGTGAGAAATGAATACATTAGAGGAAGTTTGAAAGGGGCGGTAGTGGCTGAAAAGTTGAAGGGGAATCGTTTGTCTTGGTATGGTCATGTAAAGAGGACAGATGAAACGCATGTTACTAAAAGAGTTATGAGTATACATGTGGATGGGTGGAGAGGGAGAGGGGGACCAAAGAAAAGGATGGATTGTGTGAAGAGTGATATGAAAGAAAAGGAAGTTAGTGATAGTATGACAGTTGACAGAATAGAGTGGAAGAAAAAAACGTGTTGCGCCGACCCCAAATAAGATGGGACAAGGGCAGGAAGATGATGATGTGTGTTCATAAATAAATAAATATAAGTTGTCCTACACTAGGCTACATAGTCCTTAGTTTGGTCTTCTTCATAATTATTATCCTTCTGTCACTAATGAAGCACATTAAGCATTGAATGTTCATCATCATTTCATCATCTTCCTGCCCTTGTCAGTATGGAGCTGATCCTGAGGGCCCGCAGCCTTTAGTATCTGCTGCCTCTTTTTTTTTGTGGTAGGAAATCATCAAATACCTTCTCGAGAGGAGGGCGAGATAGAGTGTCAGACTTTTAGGAGGAGGTTTCCTTAAGATGTTTTCCTTCACCGTTTCCAGAGCAGTGGTGATGAAATAAATTACACAAAGTAACATACAAACATTGCAAGCTAAAAATAAAATCTTGTAAAACAGTTTTAGGATTAACCAAGTTTTCTATCAGTGAACAATTTTCATAATCGGATCAATACTTCCTTTTCCTTATTACCTTTTATATACAAGCAATATTTTTTTACCTTCTGATAATATTAGTTTTTGTCAGAAAGAGAGGTGATAATCTGAAAAAGCTATTGCTGACGGTAAAAGACCCAGAAGTAAGAGCCTGTTCCTTCTGCGAAGCAGTAATGCTAGCAAAGGAGGCCGATCGCGTGAGGCAACGGTCCTCACGCCCCAACCGCCGCCGGAATTCCGATCCCGATTTCCGGCCACCGTAGGCGCGGGCTTGCGGACGGCGAGCCCGTTAGGTAACCGTCCGGACCGAGCCCAAGTCGTCGACGGCACGTACTATTCCGCGCCTCAGGGAGAAGTCAGCAAATCGTAGGGGCCCAGCAGGGTCGAAGCCTACTGGGGCCACGGGTAGTGTGAAAGTGAAACCCGGGGCCCTGGGACGAAGGAAAAGAAGGAACAGGAGTGGGTTTTTAGTCAGTAAAAGTCTGACACTATCTCTCGCTCCGCCCAAGAGCGGAAGCCAATAGAAAAAAAAGAAAAAAAAACATCGTGAACTGTGTTTCAGTCTGTGAAGCCATTCACGTCATCGAAGATAAGACAACATGGCGAAAATATGCACAAGGAAGTTAGACGTTGTGGTCACTAACCTAAAGCCGGGTTTCTGTATTGAGTATTTTGAATTAAGAATGTGTCAAACCCTACTGAAATGCCAAATTTCGACAAGTTTTCAAGCTAGAGTTTGAGAAATAGTAAACTTCAAATGATTAAATCTGAAATCCAGGGTTAGTGTTAAGGACAAACGACGCAAAGAGAAGGGTATATTATTTATTTATTAAATCCTTTATGCACACAAAAGTGCAGAGGCGGACTTAATGCCTTAGGCATTTTCTACCTCTCAACCTTTGGGTGATGCAGAGAAGAATAGTGGCAGGTGCGATAAACGAGAGAGAGAAGACGAATACGAGAATAGATATAAGTAATAATAAACCATATATATAATACAATTATATAATACATACTCAAATTAATAAACTACATACCTAACTAATATTAGTTTGTATAGTAAAAACTACTAATAGTATAATCATGTTTAACGTTTTGTATTCTGTCATCATCATTTCAGCCGATAGACGTCCACTGCTGGAGATAGGCCTCCCCCAAATGTCGCCACAAAGAACGGTCCTGTGCGTCCCGCATCCATCGGACTCCCGCAACCTTCACCAGGTCATCGGTCTTCTTTGTAGGGGGCCTTCCAACACTGCGTCTTCCGGTATGCGGTCGCGACTCCAGAACCTTTCGGCCCCAACGGTCTGTTCTGCGAGCTAGCAAGCGAGTTGTATTCTGTGCAAAAGATGAATTACTAAAATCTTTTACCTGTAAGCTACTCAAAAATGTATGTGCAACTAACCGATGTCCGACCAGTTATTGCAACGACTTCTGAAATGTATTTAGCGCCTATAGAAATTACCACTGCAATATAACATCATCTAGTACTGCTTCGTAAATTTCTACTATTGTCGGTCGTTACTCAAGTTTTGTGAGTACGGAAAACCTCAATGGGTGGCTCGCCGTCCGATCGTCCGGTAACCGTCCGGACCGAGTTCAAGTCGTCGACGGCGCATACTGTTCCACGCGCGCCTCAAGGAGATGTCAGAAAATCGTAGGGGCCCAGTAGGGTCGAAGCCTACTGGGGCCACGGATAGTGTGAAAGCGAAACCCGGGGCATAAATATCTAGTATTTATTTATTGTACACACCTACCATGTGTAGTCTTTTTTAACCTAAAGTTTGACTGGTAGATAATGCTTTGTTGCATGAAGGCCGCCTATGTACTACTACTGTACATGAAGTTTAAATAAATAAACCATGCAACAAAAGATTGTTTAAATCACATTATTCATTGAGGATGTAAACAACCTGCCCAGTCTTACTATTTTTAACATCTGACTATCTGACCTTCACGACCCAATAATCGGGTAGCACGACGCCTCTTGGCAAGACTGGGGTCAGATTTTCTACCTTCTGACTTCCCGTGGATCCAAGGTTAAGCAATATATACTAAAGTCTATCTGTTACGTTTTCATGCTTAAACTATTGATCCGGTTTCGATAAAATTTGGTGCGGTGTAAGCTTAGACCATGTAGAAGGACATATGCAATAATTTATCAACATCGATTTCGCGTCTGCAATAACCAACATTAATGTGGACATTTCAATAAGTACTTATGTACTTATCTTTGAATAAAACAAATGACAGCTGACCATGGTAATGACTCAGACGCACAGAATAATCATATAGATGATCATAGCAGTAAGGTACTTGTATCATCAGTGTTTTCCCGACCTACAAGGCAACTATATGGGCTATTGTGTCTTTCTGCGCATAACCTGCCATATATGTGACCTATAATGATCCTATACAAATCCCATGGTGATGCTATACATTGTTATACACTAGTGTAGATTTGAACCTCGGTGCTGAATCACTTGTAGTGGAATTATCCGTGATTTCTTTTAAAATAAGTCAGTTTTTCTGTGTCGTGTGACTAAGTGACTATAAAAGACTGATTTAGTGATTATCTTTTAAAATTGTGTTGTTATTTTAAAGTAAACGAAGACAATAAAAATGAAGATATCACAGTCAGGGTTAAAGTTAGTTATAAAAACACTAATTCTGTTAATTTTATTTGTATTACTGTTTATTATATCATCATTTTTATACAGTGCAAGATATTGGAAGGATATTTATAATTATGTAAATGCTAACATCACTATCAGAAGGATACCAACCATAACAGAATTAGAACTAACTGTAATAAAATTTGAATCAGACTTCACGACCGAAACGTATAGTACTATTGATTCTGATTACCTCGATTTCTCAACTATTGATGGTCTTGATATCGACGAATTTATGAAAGACGAGATCGATTACACCAAGAAAGTCAAAAGACATATAGTTATCGACCAATTGAAGGATTATATCGAATTACCACATAGACCTATATTTGTAGACTATGTGTTTCTTGAAGAACCGATAAAACGAGAAACAGAACCATCAAACAATAAAGAAGGTGTTAATATCCCACACAAAGAGACAGATGACGATGGTGAAATACTTAAGACTTCGGTTACAGGAGTAGTCATAGAAGATGAGCCACCAGAACCAACAGTAAGTGAAGAACCAGCTGTTACAAAATATTATTATACAGTTCAACCTACAAAGAGTAAATCAAAAAGATGTGTCGACGAAGAACCCAGTACAACTACACAAGGTACAATATATACCACGGAAATAGTTACAACTGAGTATATCCCAGAACATAGCACAACTAAAGAAGGTTATCTGGTTGGTGATGATGTTGATTTGAGGATTAACGAAGTTACTGAAGAACCAGTTATTTTAACGACGAAAGCGAACGAAAACGAGTTGGTTGATGATGAAGAAGATACTAATTTGATTAAAGATTCGGTTGATGTGAGCAAGTTAAGTACTAGAGGATCAGACGATGTTGAAATGGTTACGAGGAAACCTTGGAAATTACAAATGATGGTGAGTTAATTTGAACAGGTTACCCAAACTAATATTACAGTGCATTTTTATTTTATTTATACGTTTGTAAAATGTAGTAATGACTGAAATTTTCGATATACAATTCCTGACACAGGTCTTATCTACTTTTAATTTTAAACAAAGATTGATGTGTGAAATTGTAATTTTAAACCATTTTTATTTTTAATGCACTGTTCCTAACCGCCAAGGGAACAAAACCCAGTATTGATGGTAATAATTCGGAAAAAAAAACAGAAAGGGTATCCATGAGTCTACCTTTAGGTTCATGCCGTTTTTTCATTGCGGCAGATAGAAACTATGTATGAAACGTCTCATTACCAACATCAATATTTTTATTTTATTCTTAGCTCCGTTTTCGTTTATCACTTTTGTTAAAATTCCTTTAAATCCAATTGGACTTGACTGATTTGGTATCAACAAACTCTACGGCTACAGATTTGTAAAATAATTTATAGTCCGAATCATATGATCGTCATCTTCCTGCTCTCGTTCCCAATTACTTGTGGTTGGCTCAACTCGTAGTCTTTTTCCATTCTCTCCTGTAGGTATCCGTCTCGCTATCATTCACGACAATAGACCATGTCCTAGAATAGGACTTTTTAGCCCGTAAGAATATTCCCTTGGGACAATTTTCTACATTCACACAGGCTAAGGGGCCATTCAAATATTACGTAAGCACTACAAGCAAAGCAAACACCCCCCGTGTTTGCTTTGCTTATTTTTGATGATATGGGGGATGGGGGGTCTAGATGGTGATTACGTCAGCAGTATATATTTCTTTTTAAGTTTTAAGAGTTGATGTTCCAAAGTCGCAAGAAAATTAGTAGACACGACACATATCACCGAACAGCAAACATCCAATGTCATTGAAGATTTAGAGTCATGGATTCGTGTATCATGGACTGGGGCCTGTTAATTTGAATTAATATGTCAAAATTTAAAATGAAGTTTGTTTTTTTCCTTTTTTTCAAGCTTTTTCCTTATTTGTAGATTTACAACTACTGCTCATAAATTAACAATAAAACCTTGCAATAAATGCTTGTACCAATGTTTACGTAAGCAAAGGGGTGGGGGGGGGGGGAGGGTTGAAATCTTGCTTACTTTTGCTTAAAAGGGGGAGGGGGCAGTTACTATGTGCAAAAAATCTGCTTACATACTCGAACGGGCCCTAAGTCTCTGGTAGTCGCTCATCTGTCTATATTTCCTTTGCTTGCCTTTGCATCAATGACAATCATCATCATCTTCCTGCCCTTGTCCCGTATTATTTCGGGTCGGCACAACGTGTTTTTTTCTTCCATTCTGTCCTGTCACCCATCACGCTACCACTAACTCTCTTTTCTTTCACAACACTTCCTACACAATCCATCCATTTTTCCATGGCCTTCCTCTCCCTCTCCATCCATCAACATGTATACTCATTACACTTCCACTAATATACTCGTACTCATTTCTCACTTTATCCATTCTCGTCACACCACACAACCATCTCAACATTCTCATATTCGCCACCATCTTTGCATCATTGACAATGGAAGTACCTAAAACAATTTAAAGTATTCCGGTATTGCATTCACAGTTTACCAACATACTTAAAATTTGACAGAAAAACCAATCCAAGCGGAACTAGGTAACACCCATCATGCACGAATACATAGTTTTTGTGCACTAATAAACAAGTTAATACGTCTTAACACCAATAAAAATTTAGACTAGCGACTCATAATAGCTCTTAATTAGTAATTACTGCATATTCCGTCATTCAATTCGTCTTATCTTTGATCAAATGACTCAACATTGACTGCATTGTTATGAAACTGGTCAGATTCTCATGAGTTCATGATTCAGTATGTTTTTAAGTAATTTTGTTTCTTAGAAATCTGTATTTCATTTCTATGGGATTTCTATTGTCGTTTGGGAGTGTTAGGTTTACCTTTTTTTGAGGTAGGAAATTATCTAATGATGCGTGTCAGAATTTTACTAACTAAAACCACACCTGGGGGGAGGAGACAATTGCACATGTGCTCCTAGACTGCACAGGTGTAACTGAAATACGTACACGAACCTTAGGATCCCCGAACTCCCTTATTGATGCCCTGAAAAACCTAAGAGGCCTAATCTGTTTTTGGAGAGAGGTGGGCCGAGAGGTTATGGCCGCCATGGCCCACGTACAATGGTCCACATAAGATTAAGTGCGGAAACCATACCTAAATAGATAGATAGACCACACCTGTGTCCTTCAGTTGCGCTTTGCGTTCTAGGACCGTGGATTTTCTATTCAGAGATTCCCTGCGATTTGGCTGACATCTCTTTGAAGCGCCTGTAGAATATTAGGCGCCGTCGATGACTCGGGGCTCCGTCGGGCTCCGTCCAGACGGTTACCGGACGGCCGTACGGCGCGTGGCGAGCTAACCATTGCTCATCCTCTGCATGCCCTATGTTATACTTACTTTTTTTTTAACATGGAATATCATCCAATGACTTCTCGCGCTCTGGATGGAGCGGCAGGACGTGTCACACTTCTACTGACTAAAATCACACCTGTGCCTTCGATGTCTTCACGAGCGGTGCTCCGTCCAAGCGGGGCGGACCTCCACCGTATGCTCCACTGTGTCGTCCAGGCGGTTCACACAAGAGTGACACCCAAGCGTTTCTTCCGTTTGAATCCGGTGCAGGAACCTCCCGAACTTACCATGTCTGGTGAGGACGCTGTGACGCCTCTCCGGTCACTCCTGATGTATCAATACGTTGTTTTCCTTGCGGTGTTTTACACGGTGACTTAAAAGAATGCCCATTCTTTGAAAAAGCTTCGTAGAAGTAATTGCTCACTACTATACATTTCTGTGATAGTACTACATACTGGAAAACCTAATTGGGTATTCAGCTCTGCTTATTTTTGTACAATATTTATATTGTTGCATTTCGGAGAGTGTGCGTCGGAATTGCATAACCTAATTCTACCTAGCCCATTCCATCATCGGACCACCAGGCGTACGGCGATGCGCCACCGGTACATGGTGGACATCCCTCCTATACGTACAAAACTTTTTGGGGACACAGTCATTGTGCGTACAGCTAAGGTGTGGAATTCCTTGCCGGAATCTGTGTTTCCTGATGGCTACATAAATGATAAATGATATTTATTTTGTAAGTAGGTTTAAAAAAACACTTTTACACGTCAATTTTTTTTGTCATTTTAAACTAGATGAGGCCGGTGTTTCCTAGCTGACTACCCTGAGAAGAAACACCGAAACAAACTCAGGGGTCAAAGTCTCTTTTAAAGTCCATACAGTTAATATGTAATGGTCAAATCACATAATGGAGAACAGTGCAGATTTGTCTGAGATGGTCTTTTGAAGAAAGAACCATACAAATTTGAGTGGATCTGTCCAGTCAGTGCAAGCATTTGTCAGTATTCGCAAAGCTCAACCCAGGACTACTAAGGAGCTCAACGACTTGACGAACAATACCAAGGAAAGGACATTTGGGTAGGCCGCAGAATATACTCAAATTGCCAGACATACGTTAAAATTACTGAAAAGGAAAAAAAAAAGGCAATCAACATTGTTCTCACGTTCACAATAATAAAAGTAAATATATAATTTACAAAATGTAATTTACTTAATAAAGTAAATATTGATGTCAAAAATAAAAATAAATAAAGTCAAATTGCAAAATAAAAATAATCTACAATATCAAATTGTAAAATAATAATAATAATAAAGAGCACAATTGAAAATAAAAACAAAAGAGAAAAATAAGACAACAGTTGTAGTGCGTACTGGAGCAGGTCAATCCCAAGCCATTTCGTCCTCAACATAGTCCTTTATAGAGTAAAAAGCCTTTTGACAAAGTTTTCGCTTTACAAATGTTTTGAATTTATTAAGGCTTAGTTGTTGAATGTGAATAGGAAGTTTATTATAGAAGTGTATACATTGGCATCTAAATGAGCCCCCTATTTTTTTTAGCCTGGTTGTAGGAACCACAAATTACAACCACAATACAACCCGGGAATATTTAAGTCAAGAGTGAATAGGTTACTTCTAGGTAAGCGCGCTCCATCGTCGACCGCATCGTCGCTTTCCATCAGGTGTAATAGCGGTCAAGCGCGAACCTATCAAGAATAAAAAAATAATTAACAAATAAAAATAAAAATTCTTCTGAAAAAAGCATTTAAATTTAATAAATCAGAAATCAGCATTCCAAATGTTGGTTTGAGGAAAGTGGAGGCGAGATGAATATATCTCGCTATCTCTTTTGAGCGAACGTAACCTTGTACTATTTCTTATTCTGTGATGTAACCTAATGGAGGTGACGTCACGTTTCACTATGTGCATCTTTACATTGTTAATTGACAGTTTCCCCTTCCACCAGATTTAAAAGATTTCTAATTTGATTAATATTGAACTAATTTGAAAATTTGTTTCTATTTGGGATTTTGAATAAAATTATTTTTGATACAAAAAATTAAAAAAATTGTATCAAGTACTCACTTTAGGAGTCTAGAACTGGCGCATGCTAAATAAATTTGAGTTGTGAAGTAACCTGTTGACCGATCACACAATAACGATCTATTGAACAAGGGCGATGATAACATTTTTATTTAAGGCGTATAATCCCTTGAACATCTGCCCCCTTACACGTCAAGTCAAGTTACAATCATTTCGTTCGCGCCGAACGCCTCGAGTAGGCCACGCCTCCGATCCCTTTGTTCTGACCACGTGACTGAGCGTTGAGATGACGTCAGAATAAAGGAATCGGAAGCGTAGCCTACTCGCAGCGTTCGGCGCGAACGATACGATTGTAACTTGACTAGGGGGGCTGGCCGGAGCTAAATGCACACATACTCGCACTGCCGCCTGTGCCCGCATAGAGCCCCGCTGATCTTTAAAACCATTTTCTGTGCAAAATATGGATTGATTTACATATATGTAAATAGCATATATGCTATGTACATTCTGAAGAATAGCAGTTTTTTTGTATAAACAAATTTCTAAAGATTAGAAGAGAAAGCCTTTTGAAAGGAATAGGGAAAACAAGTGAAAAAATATCACATTGTTAATTTTTTTTTAGGCAAAAAAAAAATCATATGTTGATAATTTATTATTTATTTATTTACTAAAAATTTATGCACTAGTGATAAACACTGTACAAAGGCGGACTTAATGCCTTAGGCATTTTCTACCAGTCGACCTTAGGGTGGTGCAGAAACATAACATGGTAGGTGCTGCTTAATGATAAAGGAATAGAAAAAATAAACAATAATAAATATAAATTTAGATACATACATACAAAATACCAATGTAATTATGAAAAACGAATCCAACAAATCTTCGCTGGGATGATTACACCAATTTCCTGCGAATAATCCTGTGATAATATTATATATGAAACTATCACGGTGGAATACACGGTGGAGGTGTGAGGGCCGAGCAACGCCGTGTCCTCGTGGGGATGATCGGCGGCGGCGATCTCTCGCACCGGGCCTTGGTTCAGGCCATGGTCCGGAGCGAGGAGGAGTGGCAGGCGGTCACCTCCTTCTGCGAAGTAGTAATGCTAGCAAAGGAGGCGACCGCCGGCCAACCGTCCGGTAACTGTCCAGACCGAGCCCAAGTCGTCGACGGCGCGTACTGTTCCACGCGCGCCTCAAGGAGATGTCAGCAAATCGTAGGGGTCTAGCAGGGTCGAAGCCCACTGGGGCCACGGGTAGTGTGAAAGTGAAACCCGGGGCCCTGGGACGAAGGCAAAGAAGGAACAGGAGTGGGTTTTTAGTCAGTAAAGTCTGACACTATCTCTCGCTCCGCCCAAGAGGGCGATTTGTCATAAGATGATTTTCCCACTAAAATCTATTAATTCAGCCGTTACAGAGGAGTAGGCTTCAGAAAGTCAATGTTTTATGGCACTGAATGGGAGCTAGGACCTTATTACAATAAGTCTGATAATAGGAATGACAGATATCATTGAAGTATGTGGAGTAACAGAGACGAACTGTGATGAATAACAAATAGCTGATGTATTATGTCTCTCTTGTAATATTGTGTCAGCATTATTAATAACTAGTATTTTGCAAGCGACTTCGTTCGAGTGAATATTTTGTGAAAAAAACTTTTTACAAAAAAAAAAAAAAAAAAAGCTGTCTTCTATAAAAAAAAATAAAAAAAAAACTGGGCAAGTGCGAGTCGGACTCACGCACTGAGGGTTCCGTACAAACTTGAAAGGTAAATTGCGTTTAACGATTTATGATGTATTAAAAAAAAAACTACTTACTAGATCTCGTTCAAAACAATTTTCGGTGGAAGTTTGCATGGTAATGTATATCATATATTTTTGTTTTGTTTTATCATTCTCTTATTTTTGAAGTTACAGAGGGTCACACACATATTTTATCACTTTGGAATTGACTCTCGCGCAAACTATTCAGTTTAGAAAAAAATGATATTAGAAACCTCAATATCATTTTTGAAGACCTATCTTTAGATATCCTACACGTATGTGTTTGATGAAATAAAAATTTTAAAAAACGGAACCCCCAAGTTTTATTGTTTATTTTTGTGTGAAAATCTTAATGCGGTTCACAGAATACATCTACTTACCAAGTTTCAACAGTATAGTTCTTATAGTTTCAGAAAAAGGGACATACGGACATACGGACGGACAAACAGACCGACATGACGAATCTATAAGGGTTTCGTTTTTTGCCATTTGCTTACGGAACCCTAAAAACACTAAAAGGATCAAAATAATTTTAATTTCGGAAGTCGGTGTTTTTTCGGTATTGTATGTTTCTTAGGTAACAGGTCTGATCCTGAAAGAAAGACTAGTACCTGGTACGAAAGGCAACGAAGGAACAGGAGTGGATTTTTAGTCAGTAAAAGTCTGGCACTATCTCTCGCTCCACCCAAGAGCGGGGGATGTTATAAGATGATTTTCCCACCGAAAAAAAAATATATATAAGTACATAGGTTGAATTTTCGAAAACCCCTTTCTTAATGCTCGTCTACGTCATAAAACATCATATAGTCATATGCTTTGAGCAAAATTTCATGTTCCTGGACCCAGTAGATTTGGCTGTGCGTTGATATGTCAGCCAGTCAGTTTATCCTTTTATACAAAATTAGTTTTAGTATTTGCGAAACATGAAATAATGTCTAGTATTTTTATGTAAAGATTCTATGTACAAAATTTCATAACTGTATCATGAAAAATCACAAATTTATAGTTTGTTATGTTACCTAGTTGTTTACACAAATACATGGTCACTGGGCCCTTCGGCGACTGAGGGTTTATCTTGCTTCCGCACCCAGCTGTACACTTGCTCTTAATGCCCACTATGGCCTGCCGTGACCTGTATTGTACTTAGTGTCTGTGGTGTCTAACTTATGATCTTTTTTAAATATTTTTGGGAAAAAATATAACATGGTTTTTTTATGGTAGGACAATCATCTAATGGCAAATCCCGCTCTTGGGCGGAGCGAGAGATAGTGTCAGACTTTTAATGACTAAAAACCCACTCCTGTTCCTTCGTTGCCTTCGTCCCAGGGTTTCGTTTTCACACTACCCATGACTTCAGTAGGTTTCGACTCTGCTAGGCCCCTACGATTTGCTGACATCTCTCTGAGGCGCCATGGGCTCGGTCCGGACGGTTACCGGACGGTCGGACGGCAGGCTACCTATTGCTTGCCGTCCGCAACCCCGCGCCTACGGTGGCCGGAAATCGGGATCGGAATCCCGACGGCGGTTGGGGCGTGAGGACCGTTGCCTCATGCGATCGGCCGCCTCCTTTGCAGGCATTACTGCTTCGCAGAAGGAGGAGACCGCCTGCCACTCCTCTTTGTTCTGGACCATGGCCTGTGCCAAAGCCCGGATATATAACATGGTGTAAAAAATATTGGAATCAATTTAGAATTATTATTATTAATTTATTATTGTTTGATTTTGAACCAACTATGTTGAAGTTTTGCATGTACTAAAAATAATGTTGTACACGTATTTACAATAATAATTTTTACTTAATTACTACACTACCAAATAGGGCTTATTATGAACCGAGTCGTTACTCACAAAGTCCACCATCAATGCCCACACTGGGCCACTAATCACAATACGCAAGTAATTGGTGAGGACAATTAAATTCTTACAGTTCGTGATCGTGAGGAGTCAGTCTCAGCTTTGATCTCTAAGGCCATGGCCTCAGTATGATCTCAACTTGTTACAAGATTGATTTTAGTAATTAAAACTAGCTGCTCCAAGCGGTTTCACTTGCGTGATTTTAGAAAATACTAGCAAACGAAGCCATCTGGTGGCGAATTCCGTTTCGCCACCAGATGGCTTCGTTTTATGTAACATTTCGTTTGGTGATTAAAAGAAGAAGAATTTTTTTTTGCTATAAACCTCACGGAGCCCGAGACCTTTCCAATGAATGCAAAACCGTGGAAATCGGTTCGTGCGTTCTGGAGTTATAGCGTCAGGAAGGAAAACCCGACTTATTTTTATTAGAAAATATTTTATTGATTTATTTCAAATTTTAGGCAATAATAAAACACTGTACAGAGGTGGACTTTACACATTTCCTTTCGGTCTTAGAAATTTTCTACCAGTCGACCCTAGTGTGGTGCTTATCTACATATATAAAAGGAAAAACTGACTGACTGACTGACATATCAACGTACAGCCGAAACTACTGGGACTAGGATCGTGAAATTTTGCACAAGGTTTCCTTTTATGATGTAGGCGAGCACTAAGAGAGAATTTTTCAAAATTCAGCCCCTAAAGGGATGAAACGGGGCTCCAAAGTTTGTATGGAAAACCCTTCATTCACGCGGGCGAAGCCGCCGGCAGAAGCTAGTTATATACAATTAGAAACATATAACAATACAAATGTAGAATAACATTGTGAAAAAAAACAAACGAATCCAACCAATCGAGAGTGTTGTGTGAAGTGTGTTTGTGTGTTTTTTTTTGTTTGTGTTTATATTTTCACACTCAGTCACCTTTTTTTTTCCGGTGGGAAAATCATCTTATGACATCCCCCGCTCTTGGGCGGGGCGGGAGACAGTGTCAGACTTTTACTGACTAAAAACCCACTCCTGTTCGTTCGTTGCCTTTCGTACCGGGGCCGAGTCTTCCTTTCAGAATCAGACCCTTACAAACAGTCACCTGCGTGTGAAAATATATGCCTTTTCATTCAGTTATAAAGTAGCATTCTATTGGTGAAAGTATGAAAATCGGTCTACTGGTTTTTGAGTTTATTTTTTTAGTACAAACTCTATTATGCGTCATAAGAATAGGAAAGCCAATAACCTCGATCTGTCAATTTTGATTGAAAGGTACGGTTTGCAAAGAAAACTTATTTGCGTATTAATAACGGTTTATTTTTGCTTTGTATTACTGAGTCTTAGTTAATTTTAGTTGAAGTAAAGACGTTATTGTTTAATCTAAACTAGCTAAATATACACCTCTAGTTTTTAATTAGTACAAAAAAATAGGGCTCCATCCGTAGCCGTTACTGATCATATTTGTGTAGTCAAAAGTAAAAATAAATCCTAAAATTATCCACGGAGTTTTTTCATAACTGGTAAATTCATAATAGAATCAACATTCATAACAATTGCTACTAGACAATATACTACGCGCAGTGTTTTTCCATTTAGTCGTCATTTATTAATTCATAAATCAATAGCCCGTACAATATTTTGAGACTTTACTTAAATAATCACTGTCACTTAATTAAGTCACTGTTCTAGTGTTGGTCGATTTCTCGAATGCCTTCAATACCGTCAATCACGATATTCTGTTAGCCGTTCTGTCCCATTTGATGGTCTCTCCTGGAGCACTGGAATGGTTCACCTCCTACCTTCAGGAACGTCAGCAGTCGGTTCGCATTGGTGACACTTCTTCTCGCTGGTGTGATTTGGCAACTGGCGTTCCACAAGGCGGCATTCTTTCTCCTCTTCTATTTTCTATTTTTATTAATCTCATTACTTCCGTTCTTCAGTGTGCGTATCATCTCTATGCAGATGACCTCCAGTTGTACTGCCAAGGGGGGGTCGATGAAATATCCGATACTATCGACAAGCTAAATAGGGACTTGATGGCCATTAAAACGTGGTCTGATAAATTTGGTGTTGCAGTAAATCCCAATAAATGTCAGGCGATCATCATTGGGAGCTCTCGAAGCATCGCCAAAGTGGACTCTGCAACTTTGCCACCTGTTTTGTTCGACTCTACGATCGTTCCTTTCAGTACTGACGTAAAGGATCTGGGCTTGCGTATCGATAGCACCCTGAACTGGCGTACTCAAGTCGTTAGTGTTAGTCAGAGGGTTACGGGAGTGCTGCGGGCCCTGTATCGTCTTAAAAACTTTTTGCCATCGAACACGAAGGCAATGCTTGTGCAGACCCTAATTTTTCCTATCATCGATTATGGCGATGTGTGTTACTATGACCTGAATGCAGATCTCCTCAATAAACTCGACCGTCTTCTAAATTACTGCATTCGATTTGTTTTCAATCTGCGCAAATATGATCATGTCTCTGCACATCGATCGCTTCTAAAGTGGTTGCCCATACGTCAGCGCAGAGAGCAACGGGCACTCACTACCTTGTTTTCATTTCTTAATTCTCCCAATTCTCCTAGTTATTTAGCCCCTCACTTTCAATACATTTGCGCCAACCACAATAAAAATCTACGCTCATCTCATAACCGTCTTCTACTATGTCCTACTCATCGCACTGACTTTCTTCACTGTTCTTTCTTTGTTCAGGCTATTTCTCTGTGGAATGCGCTCCCCCAAGAGGTCAGGATGGTTACAAACCGATTAAGATTCAAGATTGAGGTTCGCGAGCATATTCGTAAGAAGTTGGCAGTAGTATCATCACAACGTTAATGTTTCTCTGTTTGTCGATTTGGACCAATTTTTGTTTTTTTTTATTATATATATTTAGTTTATTAAATTAAGTATATATTATGTAATATATATTATATTTATTGTATTGTATCTGTGATTCATTTGCATATCTTTTTATATTAACCTTTTTTTTTTCTCTCTCTCTTTTATTGCACCTACCACTATTCTTCTCTGCATCACCCAAAGGTTGACTGGTAGAAAATGCCTAAGGCATTAAGTCCGCCTCTGTACCTTTATGTGCATGAAGTGTTAAATAAATAAATAAATAATAACAAGATCTTTTCTTATAAGCCCTTTTCTTTTATGCTCTTAAAATATTTGTACTAATTAAAAACTAGGGGTGTATATTATTTAAGTCATAGTTAAAAAAATCAATTTTCATTCTTATTTTCATTGTTAGGATCGTATTGCTCGCGGCTTTGCACGCGTACATAAAATAGCCTATATCACTCGGGAATAAAGCAGTTTTGTATCGGTGAAAAAATTTTTGCAATCGGCCCAGTACCTACTCAGTATCAGAGATTACCTCCTACAAACAAAAAAACAATAAAAAACTTTTTACAAAAAAAAGATAACCGACTTCAATAAAAAAACACTAAAAGGATCAAAATAACTTTAATTTCGGAAGTCGGTGTTTCTCGGTATTATTTGTATCTTATTTAACACCAACTTCCGAAATTAAAGTTATTTTGATCCTTTTAGTGTTTTTTTGGTGAAGTCGGTTATCTTTTTTTTTGTAAAAAGTATTTTATTTCACACTTTTTAGTTGGGATACACTTATAAACAGAGTGCCTATTTTTCATGACAATTCCAATTAATCCAAACACTACTAGGTTACATTGTTTTATTATGAAGTTCCTGTGTCTACCTTCCACCTTCCGGCTCCATCATCAGATCAGTGCGATAGTACCTTATAGCCAAAGTGCATTTCATGACAATTCTAATAAGCCCAAACACGGCTAGGTTACATTGATTAATGACGGAGTCCCAGTGCCTACCTTCTGGCTCCATCATCATCAGATCAATTTGATGATACCATTTTCAACGGAACTATTCAGAACCATTAATTTATTTGTATTATCATAGTCGCTTAACTATTTTCATTGTGATATCTATGCGAGTATGAAGTTCCGTTGACCATTTCTGATCTTCTTCATCAGTTCCACTTCATCAAATGTAACTTTTTGACTGTAAATGCTTAAGTTCTCGATGAAAATACCAAAATCAATATGCAGTTGCCTATAATATTTGAGGAGTTCCCTCGATTTCGCCAAGATTTCATCATCAGATCCTGAGTTGGTGACTATGGGACCATTTGGGAAGTATACCCTTTCTAATAAAAAAAATATTTTTCAAATCGGTTGGCAAGAGACGAAGTTATGCGCGAACAAACATAAAAAAAAATATACAAACATCCGAATTAAGAACCTCCTCCTTTTTTAGAAGTCGGTTAAAAACCAACCTTTACGTTTTTATAATATTAATGTAGACAAATAAACAAATCTTTCCTTTTTATAATATTTTAAGCATACATTTAAATGATTTATTATTTTTTGCTCGTTCACGTTATGTGGGAGAATTTTTTTGGTAGTGCAGGCAAAGATGTTTTTAATGTTTATGTTCTGATAATTCTAGAGGCGATTCTTTAAAAAAAATATTAAACTGCACGAACCAGCGTTCCTTTTCGGTAAGTTTCGGTAGCAAATCTAAACGAGGACCTTTAAGTCAAGAGTGAATAGTTAACTTTTAATTTAGCGTGCTCCATCGTCGTTCATTTCCAAGAAAAAGTCTATCCGTGCCAAATTTCAATCGAATCCGTTCAGCCGTTCGAGCGTGAAAAAATAACAAACCACACAAACGTACATACAAACTTTCGCCGGCATAGTGTGATACAAGCTATACCTTACCTATCTTGAATATTGACCTTTAATATTGTTACTTGAACAATATCAGCGCACAACATAAGCCGATATTGTCAAACTTGATTAATCAAACAAAGGAGGTCAGTGTATCGTATCAACATATGACCCGCTTTCCGCTCCTCCTATCACTAAGCTCTTACAATCCTCACTAATTATTGTGATCGTCCATCAAAGTCAACGAAGCCACGAAACTTTCAAGGTGACGACATCTTTCCCAAAACACAACAAACAAACTAAAATATACCTTAAAGTAATAGTGATAGGGTTGATGAAGCATGTGTTAACAATATTGTTACGTAGAGCAAAACAATTCATACTATGCACTTGTATAACGTCTCATGTAGTGTGTTCACGTATATTTTGTAAATATGAAAAAAGTTACAATAATTTTTATATGTGCGGTGTTCTTTAATAGTGTTAGAAGTGAATGTGACAGTTCAGAATGTGCTTCCGATATCGTGACCGAAATTCTAAAAGACACTTCCGTACTTGAAGATATTGATATTAAATTAGAAGTGCCTAACTTCAAACAAATTAAAAATGTGGGCGTCGAAGATTTAAATCAAATTCTACTAAGTCTAACAAGTTGGTTTGAAAACAGATTAAATGATACTAATTTCGTTTTCAAACATGTCAATAATAATACTAAGATATTCGTAAAAAGCTTTGATTTTAATGTGAATTTTGAGAAAGGGAACGCTAAAATTGACGTCGACTTAACTGAAGAACCAAATGGTAAGAAAGAGGAGGCTGTCGATCAAAATTTAACCATTAAAACCAGTATAACAGCAGAAAGTCAAAACACTACAACAGCACCAATTATAACAACTACCGAAAATCTTAAACAAAAGCGAATACCTAAGACTAAAAAGGACGGAGATGAAATTGATAGGCTCATAGCAATGCTTGAAGACGAAAAAGATAATGAACTCTTTAAACTAGATGAATTTGACACTTCCTATTACGATTCAAACGAAGATAATTCTACAGACTATCCTATCCCAGACTATGTGGAGATTTATAAAGATACAACCAATGAAGAATTTGTGTACGTTCCTACAACTATATCACCTACAGTTGACGATTATGCTGGTGTTACTGTTAATGAGCTGCATTTTATGGAGAATACGGTTCCTCGGCCTACAAGTGATGTAAGTTTCAAAATCTATACTTATGATAAATCTGTAGAAGTGAAAATTCTGTACATTGAAAATATCAAAAAAATAAATGGCAGAGGGTGTTACTAGACTGACACCGAACTCAAAAATGTGATTAAAAAAAATGTTGTCTGTCTGTTTGTTCAGGCATCACACAGAAACTACCAGTTCGATTACGATGAAACTTGGTATAATTCTTCTTTTATATCTTGGGCACCACAATGGGTACTTTTTATCCCGGAAAAGTATATACAGTAAAAAAACAAACTTAATTTTGCAGTTCGATCCCTAGATCCGATTACTGTACCAACCGCAAATAATAAGTTTGTCGTAGGTTACGTCACCCGCAGTGGAGTTCACTAAGGGGCGTTGCACACGGCTAAGATACTATAATATTTTTATCTTAAGATACAATATCGCTCGCCATACAATTTAATGGACTATCACACACGACGAAGATAATAAATAATATTTCATATTTTTGCATCTCAAAAAATCTAAAAAAAACCATTTTCGACTTCTACGCGGACGAAGTCGCGGGCAAATGCTATTTCTTAATAATATTATAAATGCGAAAGTAAATTGGTTAGCTAACTTTTCGCGCCTAAACCACAGTATCGATCACCTCTCACGATCATGAAATTTTGAAAATGTCTGATGTCTGAAGAAATGTTTGATGTACTTAAGTATAGCGCAGCACTATAATTAGAAAAAAATCTAAATAATATACTTTGATATTCCTTCTTCCTTATTGTTAATAACTATTACTTGCGCATTTTTTGTAATACTACTTTGTATATACTGAAGTGTCGAGATTTATTTATTCTTAAGTAATGATATTATGGACCTGCCTCATTTAAACAATTTATTTATATAAATTACCTTCGATTGATTGAAGTACATAATATATATTAACTAGATGCTATGTTATATATACCAAAACAGTCAGAATTATGTGGATTTTGAGGCAGTAATTTTATTACAGTCTGTTAGGCCATGTTATTGTCTACGTGTTTTTCTCATTTCTTTATCTAGGCCATGTTATTGTCTACGTGTTTTTCTCCTTTCTTTATCTAGGTCATGTTATCGTCTTTCTGTGTTTCTCCTTTCCTTATCTAGGCCATGTTATTGACTACCTGTTTTTCTCCTTTCCTTATCTAGGCCATGTTATTGTCTACCTGCTTTCTCCTTTCCTTATCTAGGCCATGTTATTGACTACCTGTTTTTCTCCTTTCCTTATCTAGGCCATGTTATTGTCTACCTGCTTTCTCCTTTCCTTATCTAGGCCATGTTATTGACTACCTGTTTTTCTCCTTTCCTTATCTAAGCATGTTATTGTCTACCTGTTTTTCTCCTTTCTTATCCAGGCCATGTTATTGTCTACCTGTTTTTCTCCTTTTCTTATTTGGGCCATGTTATTGTCTACCTGTTTTTCTCCTTTCTTATCCAGGCCATGTTATTGTCTACCTGTTTTTCTCCTTTTCTTATTTGGGCCATGTTATTGTCTACCTGTTTTTCTCCTTTCTTATCCAGGCCATGTTATTGTCTACCTGTTTTTCTCCTTTCCTTATCTAGGCCATGTTATTGTCTACCTGTTTTTCTCCTTATCTTATCTAGGCCATGTTTTTGTCAACCTGTTTTTCTTCTTTACTTATTTGGGCCATGTTATTGTCTACCTGTTTTTCTATCCAAATCCGTTTTGCAGTTGAGGCGTGCGTGATCAAATGACACACACTTTCACATTTGTTGTTGTAAGTAGCATAGTATAAGCATGGCAGAATCGGCCTTATAATGTTTCTACTGCTAGGACTCAGTCCTCCTCTCTAGAAGAGGAAATGGGTCGCAATCTACCATACGGACTCAGTGCGGGTTGATGACGTCACATATCTTCGAATGGTTCTAGGATATCCCGATTTTGGTTTACTTACGATGTTTTCCTTCATCAACGCTCTCGTGGAGGCCAACCCTGGATTAAATTTGTTTGTTGATGAATGGAAGACAATATTATTATAAAGTTTGCGGTTCTGTGAGAAAACAGAGTGAAAGGATTAACGTATTTATCATTAAGTAAAGTTAAGTAAAGTTAAGTAAAGTTAAGTAAAGTTAAGTAAAGTAAAGTACTAAATAAAATAAATAAGTAATCAGTAGGTAATCAAAAGAAAAAAAAAAAAAATTATACAAAGAGCCTGCCTGGGGTTGAACCCGCGACCTATGACTAGTAAGTCGGAGCCGTATCAACTGGACCATCACTGGTTAGATTAAAAAGCATCTTTGATTTTTTTTGCAACGAAAGCAACAAAGTGCCTCTGCATCTGTCTATTTGCGATATATTCTAAAACTACTATAAGGGATTTTCATGCAGTTTTTACTCATAATCCATGAGCAAGCTTTACGTATATAATAATGCATGCAATAGAAGAGAAATATTGAGAAATTTAAAGGTTTGTAACACCCATGCGAAGGTGGGGTGTATCGGCTGATATACGCCATCTTCGCATGGTTGTAAATATCTACCATTTTTCTATATAATAAGTTATTTATAAGTCATATTTTTTAATCGATTTACAAAAAAAGAAGGTTAAATATTCGTTTGTATGTATTTTTTTTATGTATGTTTACCGATTTCACGGGCAATTGTGGACCGATTTTGAAAACAATTTTTTGTTTGAATGATTATATATAAGGTGTTAAAAAATTAACTTTAAGAATTTCGAGGGAACATTGTATTCCTCATTATGAACAACTTTTACTATGGAACCAAACCTGAAATATCGAAAAAAAAAATCAGCTGCTTCATACATTTTGTCGAATTATGCGAACATAAACGTAGGGAACAGCTGTTTTTTTTTTCGTAATTTCAGGTTTGGTCCCATAGTAAAATTTGTTCATAACTCATTATAGTACAATGTCCCCTCTTTTTCTTAAAGTTAATTTTTTAACACCTTATATACTTCATAAGTTGGTCCCATAGAAATATTGTTATGATCTGACATGATGACACACTTCGAAGATATGGAACGGAACTCCTCATGGAATCACACTTTTTAATTGTGAAAACGAAAATCCATTTTTGCATAAAACGCAAACTGTCGCTTACGATGATCTTCCTCTAAAGGCTTGATATAGTAAACTATACCTATAACCTATTGAAACGAAGACAAGTTATTTTCTTGATAGCGGAAGTCTGTTTTATACAAACACAATGAACACTTTAATTAGGATACAATGCTGATCGTAATGTGCTCAAAACGTGCAAAATATACAAACGATTCTAATTAGTAACATAAAAACATGTAGTGTTGTTTTTTATTTTTCATTGGGAAAATCATCTGATGACATCTTCTTGGGCGCAGCGGAAGATAGTGTCAGACATTTACTGACTAAAAACTTACTCCGGTTCCTTCGTTGCCTTTCGTACCAGGGCCGAGTCTTCCTTTCAGAAGCAGACCCTTGGCCCCAGTTGGCTTCGACCCTGCTGGGCCCCTATGGTTTGCTGACATCTCCTTGAGGCGCGCGTGGAACAGTACGCGCCGTCGACGAATTAGGCTCAGTCCGGACGGTTACCGGACGTTCGGACGGCGAGTTACCTATTTATTTATTTATTTATTAAAACTTTATGCACTAGTAAGAAACACTGTACAAAGGCGGACTTAATGCCGTAGGCAAGGTACCTATTGCTTGCCGTCTGCACGCACGCGCCTATGATGGCTAGAAATCGGGATCGGAATCTCGGCGGCTGTTGAGGCGTGAGGACCGTTGCCTCGCGTTTGCTTCCTCCTTTGCTACCATTACTGCTTCGCAGAAGGAGGCGACCACCTGCCACTCCTCCTCGTTCCAGACCATGGCCTGTATCAATGCTCGGCGCGATAGATCGCCGCCGCCGATCGCCCCCACGAGAACACGGCGTTGCTCTACCCAGGCGGGGCATACCTCCACCGTGTGTTTCAACGTGTCCTCCAGGCGGTCCACACAATGGTGACACCCGGGCGTTTTTTCCACACGAATCCGGTGCAGGAACCTCCCGAATTGACCATGTCCGGTGAGGACCTGTATCATGCGAGCGAGGATACCATGTTGTCTTTCCAGCTACTCTTCAAAGAGGGGACTTATTGCCATAATTATGGCATGCCTATCCTATATCGTAGGTACGCGTAAACTCACATATTATATAAAATACCCAGACCGTTCGATCCTGCGACATGCAACCCAGCTGCCAATCGCTTCACCGGACAAGGGTATTTTGGAAGGTTCCTGTGTCGGGTTTGGGTTAGACAGGAAGAAACGCCTTGTGGTCACCATTGTGCGGATCATCCGAAGGCTACGGTGGAAGTCTGCTCCGCTTGGGTGAAACACCACCATGTCCTCGCGGAGGCAATGGCCGGCGGCGACCTCTCACGCCCTGCTCTGGTTCAAGCCATGGTACGGAGCGAAAGGAAATCGGAAGCCACATCCTTCTGCAAAGTAGGAATGCAAGCGAAGGAGGTACAGAAATCATCAGGAAGAGAACATTCACGCGCGCCGCAAAGAGATGTCAGTAAACCGTAGGAAACCAGCAGGGCCTATGCCTGAGGTAATGAGAAAATGTATGAAAGGGAAACTCGTGGTCCAAGAACACCAAAGGCAACTGAAGGAACATAGGTGTGGTTTTAATCAGTAAGTCTGACATGCCAGCTCCACTCTACAGTAGGAGAAATCACACAAATCAAATCAAAAATAATGGGTGGGCTTTGGTGAGTTAAAGTCTGTTAATCCCTTTTGCTCTACCCACAGCGGGAATATGATAGGTCTAGATATGGTACTTCTACCTGAGTAGAACTCATATTAAAAAGTAATGCGAGTTTTCTTAGATTTCATACAAAAATGGTTATAAGTACTGTGATATTACAGAAAATAAAAAACACAAAGAAACCAATAAATAAGTAATTTAAAAAAAAAGAATAACTTACATTTAATATAAAGTTTATTTGAACTTATAATTCCAAGTCAATCCAAAGAAACCACATCACACTCAAAACGAGACACTTCAAAGGGGTACGTATCAAAATTCCGAATGTTCATAATACCTATGATTGAAATACCGACGTTCACAACACCGAAAATTATACATATATACTCGTTATGTCTAAACACAAAATACCGATGTTCGAATGCTTGAAAGGACGAAATCCCAAATGGACGAAATTCGAATGGTTATTTTTTTTGTAAACCCAAGAGCAAAACGTGGCTCCGACTACGCTTTTGAGACAACTTTTAAGTGTTTTGAGGTTAGGTTTACAAAAAATCGTTTATCTCGGAAACAGTGACAATTTCGGGATTTAGAACTTCGGGATTTAGAACTTCGGGATTTTAAACTTCGGGTTTTTAAACTTCAGGATTTTAAACTTTCGGACAAATGAACTTTCGTGATTTTAAATTTTCGACTAAACCATCATTCAGCGTTTAAATTTTCGGGATTTCGTGCATCAGTATTTTAAAATTCAGGATTTTGATACGTACCCAAAGCAACTCGTTTTAAAAACGGCAATTTCATATTTAAAGTAATAAATATAGGTAAAAGAAAGTAATTTAATGACTTGCCACTTTAAAAAAAAATTACCAATTTATATAAAAAACCTGGAGCTCTTGAATACCTTTCTTTTCTTGATTATTGTTACTTAGAATTTGCATTTTCTGTAAAACCCAATCACATTTTTTTTAAATCAAATCAAATAATTTATTTCGTATAAATGATAAATGATATTTATTTTCTAAATGGGTTTAAAAAACACTTTTACACGTTAATTTTTTTTTTCCATTTTAAACTAGATGAGGCCGGTGTTTCCAAGCTGACTACCCTGAGAAGAAACACTGAAACGAACTCTGGGGTCAAACCATTTACAGACACTTTTCAATTGTCAAGAAGCCAGACAGAAAAATTATGCTGATTGGCAATTGCACATTCCAAAGCGTAGATCTTTATGGAGAAGAATAAGCAAGAAACTCCATATTCCTAAGTTTCTTTTGGAATTAATATACATATTTTTTTAGTTAAAACAACGAGACAGAATTCAATCCTAGATTGGAGAATAGAAAAAGCTATCACATATATGCAGATCAAAAATTGGATTCGTAATATCTCCTATATTGACTCAGGGTATATGCTGGTTCCAGTCCACAGTGTTGGTTCAGTCGATATGTTTCATTTTCTACTCTAAATATAGGATTTATAATGAAGACTGAAAAAAATATAATAACCGGCTAGTGCGAGCCGGATTCGCGCACTGAGGGTTTCGTACAAACTTACCCATGAAAACAGTTCAGTTCCCGACCTGACTCACGCAGATAAAAGTTTTTTTTTTTTGTGATGTAACTACAAATGTACAGTTTTCAGATTTTTTCCTATACTTGTGCTATAAGACCTTGCTTCATGCCAAATTTCAGGATTCTATTTCAACGGGACCTACCCTAAGAATTTTGACTTTCTTGAGAATGTCGAATTATAAATTTTTTGCGACATAAACGGCCGTATTTTTCGTTAACTTAGAAGTTTTATTTTTTCACAACTTCAAGGGACCGCAGATTTGAGTATATGGTATTAATTTCAACTCGATACCTCTACACGTTTCCGAGATAAGGGGTCTTGACAGACACATAGACATACAGACAGACCGACGTACGGACAACAAAGTGATCTTACAAGGGTTACGTTTTTTTCCTTTTGAGGTACGGAACCCTAAAACGATGATATGTGACCTTTCATCATCATCATTATTTGATGGACACAGGCCTCCCCCAAGTGTTGCCATTATGATCGGTCCTGTGCGTCTCGCATCTATCGGATTCCCGCAAACCTCAACATATCATCGGCCCACTTTGTAGGAGGGCTTTCTACGCTACGTCTTCCGGTACGCGGTCGCCACTCCAGAACCTTTCAGTCCCAACGGCCATCTGTTCTACGAGTAATGTGCCCTGCCCATTGCCACTTAAGATTGGTGATTCTTCAGGTTAATCCGGCAACCTTAGTACTACTGCGGTATCTTCATTCCTGATGCGATCACGCTAGGAAACTCCGAGTATAGCCCTTTCCATTACCCTTTGGGTGATTTTAAGCCTTCTGATGAGGACCATTCTATGACCACGTTTCGGAGCCATTTATCATCACTGGCAACACGCACTGGTCACAAACTATTGCCTTGAGACACTGTGGTATGTTGGACGAGGCAAGCCGAGTCGAATTCGACTGTTGACCTCTTTCTCGAAATTAGATCTACCCAACTGGACTGTCTGTCCAAGGTAAACGTAATCGTCCACAACTTCGAGTGTAGAGTCTCCGATCTTGATAGGAGTTGGTGCTACATGATTGTTTATCATAACTTTGGTTTTGGCTATGTTCATTTTAAGACCCACTCTTTGGGAAGTTTAAATATTTGATTCCATTGAAGGTCGCTGACATAGCCCGAAGAATCGCCAAAACAAAACTAAAGTGGCAGTGGGCAGGGCACATTGCTCGTAGAACTGATGGTCGATGGGGTCGAAAGGTTCTAGAGTGGCTACCGCGCATCGGAAAACGCAGCGTTGGAAGGCCTCCCACAAGGTGAACTGACGACCTGTTACAGTCGCGAGTGATGCGAGACGCACAGGATCGGTCATTGTGGCGTCGCTTGGGGGAGGCCTATGTCCAACAGTGGACGTCTTTCGGCTGAAATGATGATGATGATGATGAATATTTGATTGAAAATCACATTATCCAAACTCAAACTTCAAATAGGAATAGATTAAGGTAGAGTCATCTATATTTATTATAAAGTACTTCCCCTCAGTTATGAATGCAGCGGGTAATGTTTTATGAGGGAACGGCTAACAATAGCTTCACGGCTTGCTGACATACTGGTTACTTGGATGGCGGATCTGTTGAATAATTTCATGAAAGAAGTGGGTTTTTTAATTATAAATATATATATATATATATATATATATATGTGTATTTATAGAATACTTATAACACGGTTACACACTTAAAACGTGTTGCGCCGACCCCAAATAACACGGGACAAGGGCAGGAAGATGATGATGACTTATAGAATACTTATAATAGACATTTAATTCTTCCACAATTTATTCTTGTTTTCTACTACAATATATGCCTTTATTCCATCAAAAATACTACGGTGCTATAAAATATGCTCTTCTGGGCGGTTCAATAAAATAACTATGAAGGGGATGGCAGAACTTCTGTTCACTCGCTTCGCTCGCTTATTAGACTCCGCAATCCCTTTCAAACCTCACCTTTCCGAGTAGGGTTGCCTCAAGTTCCGTAAATAGTCCATTAACATTTGGTTTATAATTAGTACTGGCAACATCTAACAAAATTAAGTTAGAGTTGAGATTTTAGAAATACACTTAATAAATTACAAACTAAATCGCACCTGCCATTTTATGTTTCTGTCTGCACCATCGGTAAAAATTGCCTAAGACTTTAGGTCCGCCTTTTTACAATGTTTTTTCTGTGCTTAAATTCAATAAATTAGCGATACCAGACTATGTTGGCTTCTGGTCTCCCACATGGTGACTTGGTGCCGATACCGATTGTTTATTATGCAAACCTACCACAGTGATGTCTTTTTTAACCCAAAAGTTGACTGGTAGAGAATGCCTTGTTGCATTAAGTCCGCCTATGTACTACTGTACATGAAGTTTAAATATATAAATACCGTATTTCTATGCAATAAGATGTTGAGGTTAAATGGGTTAACTGACATCAATCTGACCCACTTTTGTGCTTTTTGTGGCCCCTACCCTAAACGTATACTATATATATAATATAAAACTAAAGCTTTTTTTTAATTGATACAAACCAGTGCTTGACTGCAATCCCACCGCAGTGTTATATGTACTTTTTTATTAATCTCTCATCAGAGACCACCATCAGGTGGTGAGTGTGTTGGATCATTCAGTTCCCTTCAAAATGGTTGAACTAATTGGTGCTAATATGTGTGTGTGAACAGACGTTGTCAGTTGAGACTGGTCATTTTTTGCCTGCCAGTGGATTATTTTAATTTCTATATTTTGATTTGTTTTTTTTTTTAATTTTATTTACATTGTTCTCACATAATGGGGACGGATTCTGTTTTATTTTTTGAAAGGTTAGTTTTTTCATTGTTATAACATTCTCTACCAGTCAACCCCAAGATTGATTGATACCACGACTGCATCTACATAAAGTTTAAATAGATAAATAAGTCTGCGTTTAAGGTATGGGCCACGTTTATTGCAGAGTGTATTTCTTCGGGACTCAGCAGCGAAAAACAACAGAAATGTCTTTTTAAGTAATCAAGCTTTCCTTTCACGCCGCCCGTGTGTCTCCATCGTTCAGTTCAACAACAGTTCAAATCAATCATTCTGTAGCAAAAATACGAGCTGGCGGGTGGAAATACCGCGTTTTTTGAATCGCACGGAAAACAATTTTCCATTGGCCTTTGTAGGAGCTGGCTGCTAGGCTTTTTCGCGCATTTTCGCTGGTATTGTCCGTTTGTGGTCGCTTTGTGTGGTCGCCGGCCATTTGATAAGGATTGATGGGCTGTGGTTGTCCTTTATTTCAAGGGATTGTGTGTGCTTAGGAATTTCGGAAATGTCAAATGGTTGTCGAATTGGGTGTTGTTTATTTTTGTACGATCTTTTATAGTAAACACCAAATAACAAGCGCGGCCGTTCCAATTTTGACTTTTTATGAAATGTGATGATTATTGTTTACACGAGATATCATAAAAGGTCATAAAATTATGATTCTATGCAATTTTTTAAATAATCTATATATAAATAAACAATAACTACAGTAGGAAGAATATCTTCTAGTGTTAAAAACAATCTTTTTTGAAAACAGTTTCCAAATTGGTCAAAGTCACCCAAAAGGCATCGGAAAGGGCTATGCTCGGAGTTTCCTTGCGTGACTGAATCAGAAATGAAGATATCCGCAGGAGAACCAAGGTTGCCAACATAGCATGAAGAATCGCCAAACTTAAGTGGCAATGAGCAGGGCACATTGCTTGCAGAACAGGTAGCCATTAGGGCCGAAAGGTTCAGTGTTGGAAGGCCCCCTACAAGGTGGACCGATGACCTGGTGAAGGTTGCGGGAATCGAATGGATGCGAGACGCACAGGACCGTTCATTGTGGTGACATTTGGGGGAGAGGCCTATATCCAGTAGTGGACGTCTATCGGCTGAAATGATGAGCCAAATTGGTTATCAAATGAAGCAGCAATGAGTATTTCAAATATTGTTATGAGGAAGAGTGGGGGCGTATAGGAACATCTCTTTATCTCTTTTGTACTTACGTAATCTAATGGCGGTGACGTCACATTTCTGTTTGTGCATCCTTTTTCTTTTACTCGACAGTTTCCCCTTCCAGACTATTTTAAAGGTTTGTAACGTAATTAATTTAAAACAGATTTGAAAAATTCCTTCTACAAATTTTTGATAAAGTTAGTTTTTCAAATGAATATGTATTATTTGGCAAAAGGTACTAAGCCCCACGGCTGGGCAAAAGGCTTCCCCTTCTCCTTTCAAACCCCTTTGTCTAGGGCGATGTGTAACCAAGTTTGGCCCACGATCATGACAGATCATCACACCACCTTGGCCGCGGTCGACCTTGACGACATCGTCCTTCCTCAGACGTCCATTGAGTGACAATCTTCATCCACCTGTCCAGGTGTTTTTGTACGACGTGGTCAGTCCCCTGTCACTTTAGTGTTGCTGTTTTTTTTCTGACATCTGCTACTAGAGTACCGAAGCTCTAGGTGGTGTTTCTAACGCGATTTAATCACTTGACATGTACTTTGCTGCGTTTTGCCCATTGACAAATCTTAAATTTGGACTGATACATCATCATCTTCCTGTCCTTGTCCCGGATTATTTGCGGTCGGCGCAACATTTTTTTCTTCTATTCTGTTCTGTCACTCGTCATACTATCACTAATTCCCTTTTCTTTCATATCACTCTACACACAATCCATCCATTTTTTCTTTGGCCTCCCTCTACCTCTCCATCCCTCCATATATATACTCAAAGAGATTTAAAGAGATACAATAGAGCAGCTACCAAAATCGAACAGAATGTCTTAGAAAAACTGTCATCCTATGCCTCAGTGACGCCATCTGGCTTTGAATAGTAAACACGCTAATTAAATTTGTCAAAATTTAAAATTATTTACCTATCGCTTGGTAGGTGGTCCGAGAAAAACTACAGCCCCGCTAGCCAAGTTACAATCGTATCGTTCGCGCCGAATGCCTCGAGTAGGTCACGCCTCCGATTCTTTGTTCTGACGTCATCTCAACGCTCAGTCACGTGGTCAGAACAAAAGAATCACAGGCGTGGCTTACTCGAGGCGTTCGGCGCGAACGATCCGATTATAACTTAGCTAGCGGGGCAGAAGAGACAAAAGTAAAGTAGGTATCCTATTCCTAAAACAGTTTTATCACTGACGGTTAAACAAATTAGTTTTCATTTAACTTTAATAGGAAGAACGTTATGTAAACAAAGGGGTCATCGTTAAAATTATAGAAGCAATAAAACAATTTAATGCCGTTGTTAAAATTATAAACAGTACAATTTTGAGCTATAAAAGATAGCATTTAACTGGCAATTATTACGAGAATTAATTGCTTTTAGAGTTTTTATTGTTTTCTTTCCGTATATGGCTAAAGATTACTTGGTAATAGATGAAGTAAATTTGGGAATTTACATTTAGAAAAGTAGCTATGATATTATCATGATATCTACTGTAGATGCAACGGAAGTGTCTTAACGTAAGTGGAAACGAAAACAGATGTCAAATTAAAGTAAATCTTTGCGGATGCGGAAGCGGAAGTGTTAATACTATGAAGAAAAAGCAAAATTTTTTTTTTTTAAATAATAGAAGGTTTACGTTGCAGTTATGTCATGAGGCGTGCTGATGCGCAGAATGAACCAAAACAATATTATAATAAAGAAACTCGTTGCGACACGTTTGTGTATCAGGAAATTTCGGTACCACATGTCAATCCCATAATCTTATGGCATTTTATAATAAATATAATAAAACTGATGGCAGCTGCTTGTGTTTCAGTAAAACTGCTGGCAGCTGGTTGTGTTTCAATATAAGCCACTAGAGTTCACTCGAAGTCAGTCGTACGAGCGAGAAAGAAGGATGGAGCTATACACCTTAAACAGCATTAGTTTTAGTAAATGCAAAATCCGAAACACGTGTATAGTGTATATGTTGCAGTCAAAACTCTTAACCAGTCAAAAGTACTATTGACTAGCAAAATCAGTCAAAAATACTTTTGACTGAACATGTTGGTCAAAAGTGGTTTTGACTGAAAATTGTTGGTTATTAGTGCTTTTGACTGCAAATTTGCAGTTAAAAGTACTTTTGACTGACGCTCTTCGTCAAAAGTAGTTTTAACTGCAATAAAGCATCGGTCAAAAGCACTATTAACTCGTTAGATGTGAATAAAAAAGATATTTATTAAATGTGAAATCATTTATTACGAAAAATTTGGCATTACAATCAATACAAAGAAAACATACACTTAAAAATTGACATTAAAATAGGTAATCAGAAAATTCACAGGTTATAAAAACACAGTACAAGTCTTCTTCATTATGCAATCCACATTTCCAAAGGTAGATTAGATGTTGTTAGCCTCACTTTAGGTTCCGTTCCAAACATTGCTTGATACGGAGACTGAAGTCCCTGAGTTCATTGAGCTCTGTTCTTCATGAATTAAACAAATTTAAGTCCATTCGGCCAGTTAGTGGTCTTATTGTCTTCCATCCAAGATGCTAGCATTTTTTCAACATCTTGATTAATCGCGACCACCATGCCCTAGAGAAATATGAGCAGCATCAATAATGTCGTAGATTTCGTAGGTTAAAGCGTTTTAGTCTACTGTATTGTAATGCTGTTTTCTTTTCATCGAATTTCGCGTCTTCCACATACATTGCAAACTTTTCAAGTTTTTCTTTTTTCATCACTTTGAAATGACTATCTTTCATATCTTCAATCGCTAAAATTCTTTGCAAAAAGCGTTCTTTCTTTTCGTAGTCACTCATTTTTGTTCTAATATCAACACGTTCTCCACTAATAATGAGTAATATAAAAGTTTATGTGCGTTTGTCGTTATTTGTATCGACCACCTTAACTTTTTAAGAGTTTTGACTGATACGACCAGTCAAAACTACTTTTGACGGAGTCACTTAGTCAAAAATACTTTTAACCAGCTCCATTGGGCAAAAGTACTTTTAACTGTTATTTTAGTCAAAAGTATTATTGACTAAAGCATACGGTCAAAAGTACTTTCGACTGATTTTGCTAGTCAATAGTACTTTTGACTGGTTAAGAGTTTTGACTGCAACATATATATGTTGCAGTCAAAACTACTTTTGACGAAGATCGTCAGTCAAAAGTATTTTTAACCGCAAATTTGCAGTCAAAAGTACTAATAACCAAAAATTTTCAGTCAAAACCACTTTTGACCAACCTCTTCAGTCACAAGTACTTTTGACTGATTTTGCTAGTCAATAGTACTTTTGACTGGTTAAGAGTTTTGACTGCAACATATATATATATATATATGCTAGTATTTTCATGTAAAGAATCCATGTACATAATTTCATAACTGTATCATGAAAAATCGCAAAGTTATAAGCTTGTTATGTTACCTATTTGTCCGCACAAATACATTGTCACCGGATCATCCGGGCGACTTAGGGGTTATTTTGCTCCCGCACTCAGATGTGCACTATGACCTGTGTTGTACTCAGTGTCAACGGTGTCCTACTTGTGAGCATTTTTATTGTTTTTTGGAAAAAAATTATTGTCATAAGATGACTTTCCCACCAAATAAAAAAAAAAAAACGGTGTAAAAATTATTGGAACCCATTCAGTCACTGATTCTGAACAAACTACATTCAGGTTTCGCTTAAACTAAAAATATTGTTGAATAGCTTCATCTCTTTAACAGTTCAGTCATTCGATATTTTAGAAACACAGTATCTTGTGTCTAGGCTTCTATTGAAATCAATTTATAAGTGTAAAACTAATCTAGTAAAGACCTCTGAAAATCTGCTATTTTGCATGAACTTTGACACTTCATGATTTACTCAAAAAGTAAAAAAAAATATAACAATAAAATCCTTGCAAATTGAATCAAGATTCTGAATGACGACAATTTTTTTCAAAAACTTTTTAAGGTTAAAAAAAAAATACGTATTTCCTAGAACCAGTTTTGTAAAATGTTCGAGTATATCACGGAATTACCGGATGCTAACAAAGTTTTCAGGCGTTATCTATGGCTAATTTTTTCCGTTGCCTTTCTTCGAACATCACGTTGAATTGCGTTAGATGAAGTAACAAGTTTTAAAACCATGGTCGATGTTCATGATAGGCGTGTGAAAAAGGACTTTCTTAAAAGCTCGTGACGGGTCCTCAGGCAACTTACCTATTTGGAAGTAGGCGGAACAGACAGTAAAGTGCCGCAAACCTACGTTGAAAAGGGAGGATCCTCCAGCCAGACGGCTGTTATGTCTGGTGGGCAACTGCCCGAGAGATGATTTCGGGCTGTTCTATATGTTCTAATCGCGCGGAGAACTTTGATTGCGCGATGCAGGATTAGTTCTTATGTGACGCCATAGATGTCGCTACACCTATATCCATTGCACATACCTACTAATCGAATTTCCTACAGACTTTACTCTAAGTAAGTGACTATGACATAATCTATGTCAAGCATAGTTCCTCTTGTACTCCGTGTAGATAGTCTGATAGTCGGTACGGATGTACGTCATCAATCACTCGTACAAAGGACTACGCACGTTCTTGGCGTACACGGAGTGAGAATGTTTGGATGTGGTATATTCAACTTTACGTTATTTTATGAGTGTGCATTTATGAAAGAATATGGCTCAGCGGTTAACGTACTGCCGCGAAATCGGGCAAGTATCAATGTGAATTTTTCAATTCATATACACTTTTCTAAGTTGATCTTGGATATTAGACACTTCGTGCTTCGGAAGCTAAATTCAATGGTTAACTTATTATTATTATTATTTTATTATTTAACACTTTATGCACAAAGGTACAGAGGCGGACTTAATGCCTTAGGCATTTTCTACCAGTCAACCTTTGGGTGATGCAGAGAAGAATAGTGGTAGGTGCAATAAGAGAGAAAAAAAAAAGGTTAATATAAAAAGATATACAAATTAATCACAGATACAATACAATAAATATAATATTTATTACATAATATAACTTTAACTTTAACTTCAACAAAACAAAGATTTTAAAGATATTATAGTTTTTTTTTTATGTGGGAACATCATCCAATGATATCCCCCGCTCTTGGGCGGAGCGAGAGGGCGTGTCAGACTTTTACTGACTAAAAACCCACTCCTATTCCTTCGTTGCCTTTCATACCAGGGACGAGACTCCTTTCAGAAGCAAACAGCATCTGTTAGTTGCCAGTTGCTTTTTTAATATCTATATTTAGTTTTTATTTTATTGCCATTGTTCTCACATGATAGCGACAAGAAACTTGTAACCGAAATATTTGTAATACACAACATGATTGAAAAAAGTGTCCATGGAGTTTTTTGCACATTCTTCTCCATAGAAATCTACGCTTTGGAATGTGCAATTAGCATCAATTTTTTCTGACCGACTGACTTCTTGACATTTCCAAAATGCCTGTAAATGGTATATTTGAAATAAAATGCTTTGAATCTTTGAAACCCTTGGCCCCTGTAGGCTTCGACCCTGCTGGGCCCCTACAGTTTGCTGACATCTCCTTGAGGCACGCGTGGAATACTACGCACCGTCGACGACTTGGACTCGGTCCGGACGGTTACCGGACGGTAGGACGGCGAGCTACCCATTGCTCACTGTCCGCAAGCCCACGCTTACGGTGACCGGATATCGGGTACAGGATCCCGGCGGCTGGGGCGTGAGGGCCGATTCCTCGCGCGTGCTTTACTAGCCTTACTGCTTCGCAGAAGGAGGCGACCGCCTGCCACTCTTCCTCGCTTTGGACCATGGCCTGTACCATCGCCCGGCGCGAGAGATCGCTGCCGCCGATCCAAATCATATCCACGAGGACATGGCGGTGCTATGCCCAAGCGGGGTGCAACTCTACCGTGGTGGTCCACACAGTGCTAACACCCGGGCTTTACCTCCGCATGAATCCGGTGTAGGAACTTCCCAACTGACCATGTTCGGTGAGGTCGCCGTGTTGTCTTTCCAGCCACTTCTCAAAGAGATATAGATAACAAACGGACCCAAAAGATGAACATCATTAATTTTGACGTAACAAATAATTCTATATGTCCCGTGAAAGGGTTATGCCCGATGGGACTAAACAGGGTACTGTTTAGTCCCATCGGGCATAACCCTTTTTTATTTAATCAAAAATTTTAATGGTATTATGGCACGCAATCAGAATGCCATCTACCGGGTCCAATGTATTTTCAACAGTCCAGGGACCTTCTTAAATATACATACAACATTTCATCTAAATCGTTCAAGCCATTTAGAAGGTGTTAGGTGAAAAACACATGTACAGAAGAATTATATTTGTAAAGATATAATTGATGCCTAAAACTTCAACCACACACATTATTTTACTCAGCATACAATTTTTTTAGCCAACTACATAATGAACATCACAAACACATTTAATTTAACCATAATTAAAATACCATATCAAAAATTCCTTCAACACAAAAAAGGTAGCTCTTCCTACATGAAGGTTACCATTTGTAATTGTGGTTGAAAAAATACCAAGACTTTCCTCTCATGGCTGATCTACCGCAATTAGAACCAGATTAACGCGAGTGAGCGAACGAACGACTGAGTGAATGTAAAGGCCCCTAAATGTGTTTCCTTGTTCGTTCATTAAGGGAGAAAGTTGAGGAATGTTTGGATAAAGGATGGGGAAACAGTAGTAATCTTTCTTTGCGTGTTTTCTTTTGTAGACCAATGTTTACGGTATCAAAGATAATTAACGATGTTGTCAGTATCATATTTAAGAGCATTCATCCGATAAAACCACGCAGAAGCCAAAATCAATGATTTCCGACGGACGCGTTGGCGATGACGCGATTCCGCGTCTATTATATAGTGATGCTAAATAATTAATTGTAGTGTAAACAAATAAGTTATTAAAAAAATTATTATACCATGACTTATATCGTAAATGTGTTCAATTAATAAGTCTAGAAAAAAACAAAAATGCCTCATATTTTATCCTAAACTAACAAGTTTAATATCTAGAAAACAGGCTAAAAATGACAGTTTTGAGATTACTTTTCTTGAATGAAAACTTACAGCAATCGTATTTTTTTTGATCCATGCACTAGTCAATGTTAGGACAGGTTTCGAGGTCTGGTCCTGTAGTCTGACTGACATAGTGGCGTTTTTGTACAAACACTTCAGCACTTCGATGTACCGATAGTCAATCTGGCACCGCTGGAGAGACTGCAGCACAGCCCAAGTCTCGATCGAATCAAAGGCTTTCTCATAGTCCACAAACGCTAGGCACAGAGGCGGATTATACTCCTCGGTCTTCTGTATAACCTGCCGTAGCGTATGTATGTGGTCTATGGTGCTGAAGCCTTTTCGGAATCCGGCTTGTTCGGGAGGCTGGAAGTCGTCGAACCTGCGCGCGAGACGGTTCGTGATGACTCTGGAAAACAGCTTGTAGACGTGGCTCAGAAGTGAGATGGGCCTATAATTCTTGAGCAGGACTTGTCGCCCTTCTTAAAGAAGAGTACCACCACACCTCTGCTCCACGCCTGTGGCGTTTTTCCCTTGAATATGACGGAATCGAACAGCTTCTGAAGGGCCTTAAGGATCGGTTTCCCACCCGCCTTCAAGAGTTCGGCCGTAATTCCGTCATCACCTGGTGCCTTGTTGTTATTAAGCTGCTTCAGAGCCATCCTAATCTCGTACAGGCTGACGTCCGGGATATCTTCGGTATAGTGTCGGGTCAATCTAGCTCTTGTAGCACCCACTCCGATCAAGATCGGAGACTCTGCACTCGAAGTTGTAGACGGTCGCTCACAGTGGGCCTCATCAGAAGGCTCAAAGTCACCCAAAGGGCAATGGAAAGGGCTATCCTCGGAGTTTCCTTGCGTGATCGAATCAGAAATGAAGATATCCGCAGGAGAACCAAGGTTGCCGACATAGCACGAAGAATCGCCAAACTTAAGTGGCAATGGGCAGGGCACATTGCTCGCAGAACGGATGGCCGTTGGGGCCAAAAGGTTCTGGAGTGGCGACCGCGTACCGGAAGACGCAGTGTTGGAAGGCCCCCTACAAGGTGGACCGATGACCTGGTGAAGGTTGCGGGAATCCGATGGATGCGAGACGCGCAGGACCGTTCTTTGTGGCAACATTTGGGGGAGGCCTATGTCCAGCAGTGGACGTCTATCGGCTGAAATGATGATGATGAATAGTCAATGTTATCATTTTTTTTTTTTATGTGAAATTGTTGTAACTATCTCGCATCTGCGTAGATCGTCGACCGCTAGTTTTAAAAACGGCTTGGATAAGAACTGTTCTAATGGGAAAACTAAACGACCATTTGAAAATGTTTTTAAACCATACACTAGATTATGAAATTCCCAGTAATATGACGTCAATATTTTATCTAGAAATTAAACACATTATTGTTATAGTGCCCGTCGTTTTTTATTGTTATAGTGGCTTCTGCGTGGTTTTAAAGGATGAATGCTCTTAAACATTAAAATATAGAACAATACATTGACAATAAGGTAAAAATATCTTTGAAATCCATCAACAAATGACTGAGAAATGAATCAAGTTTTATTATCATCATCATCATATTTTTAGCAGAAAGACGTCCACTGTTGGACATAGGCCTCCCCCAAGTGTCACTATAATGATTGCGTGTTATTAGATTATTCAAGTTTATGCACAACGATTGCAGTCTTATTGTAAAGTACAGTATTTTTTTTAGGGTTCCGTAGCTCAAAAGGAAAAAAGCACACTTCACAAGCAACTTCACTTAGCAAGATCACTTTGTTGTTCGTCTGTCTATCTGTCTGTCTGTCAAGACTCTTTATCTCGAGAACGCGTGGAGGTATCAATTTGAAATTAAAACCATATACACAGGTCTGCGGTCCCTTGAAGGTGTGAAAAAAATAAACTTCTAGATTAGCGAAAAATAAAGATATGGCCGTTTATGTCGCAAAAAAAGTATATTTAGACACTCTCAAGGGAATGAAAATTCATAGGGTACTTCCCGTTGACCCAGAATCCAGAAAATTGAAGAATTTGGCATAAGGCAAGATCTTATAGCACAGGTATAGGAATAAATCTGAAACCAGTAAATTTTTTGTTACGTCACAAAAAAATAGTAGATTATGTGATTAGGGGTTAAATCGGTGTATTTAAGTCGCGGGCGGCATATTGAATTCCAAACGAAACGAAGGTTGCTAATTTTAATCTCGAACGTTAGTGTGGGAATTATTTAATTAACTCCCGAGCATTGCGAGGGAGTTAATAAAGAAACTTTATCTTTTTTTATCCCCATGTTGGATACTCTATTTTTAACAACATCTGTGAGATAATTAAAAGACAATTTAGTAAAACAAATGTTATATTAGAGAAATATAAGTATTATTTACAAGTTAATCTTAACTATCACTCAACATGTTTTGAGATTTGAAACCAAAATTCACTACACTAAGATTCTATAGTTTAATTTTTTTATAACGCTCCCGCTTGTTCATTACTTTTTTTTTTAAACTCGACCGTAACCATCCAACCATGTTTTATTCTGTATGTTAGTGGCCAGTTGGAATTTTAAATAAACTTGTTTGAACTACATTTTAATTCACAAAAGGTTGGTGATCTTTCACGTTCCAAATTCAAATCTCATTATTCCCTAGGGATCGCCCATACTGCATTATCTCCCTAAGGACAGAATGACTTGCTTTAAGTGATGATTGTACGACATAATTATAAAAGGGCATTATCGAGCAGGTAGTGTAAAAAACTTTTTTTGCGATTCGGAAAAAAAATCGAAAGTTCAATCGGGAATTGAACTATTTACATAGGTAAGTTTGTACGGAACCCTAAGTGCGCGAGTGAGACTCGCACTTACCCAGTTTTTTTTAAATAATATAAAATAGTGCTTGACTGCGATCCCACCTGATGGTAAGCAGTGATGCAGTCGTTGATGGCTTTGAAGACAGCTACATTATAATCGGACGCACACACACAAACAGCAGCAGGCAAATGCCTTCCTAGTCCTTCGACGTACGCGTTATAAATAATGAGGCAAAACGCTTAGTCCGGACCGTAAAAGTGTAAACAATGTAAAGGTTGACACTCAGCGTACATCGAGTTATCTGATGGTATAATGGTGATGGCGAAATCAAATCATGTATTCTATTCTATTTTACCTTATACATTTACATTACTTAGTCTTATACATCACACCACATCACATTATACATACTATCGCTCTTTATTTGCTGACTTAAAGGTTGTCTGTAAAAAATCGCTTTTAGCGATAAGCCCGCCCATTGTGACACCCCATTAATTTTAAGTTTCCAATGCAATTTGTATTTTTGGTGTACAATAAAGAATATCTATCTATCTAACTTAGATGAGATCCTCGCACCACAAAACACTCACTGTCTCACGCGCGCCTCAAGGAGATGTCAACAACGCAACTGTAGGGGCCCAGCAGGGTCGAAGCCTACTGGGGTCAAGGGTCTGATTCTGAAAGGAAGACTCGGCCCCGGTACGAAAGGCAACGAAGGAATTGGAGTAGGTTTTTAATCAGTAAAAGTCTGACACTATCTCTCGCACCGCCCAAGTGCGAGGGATGTCATAAGATGATTTACCCACCGAAAAAAAAAAAATCACAAAACACTCAAATGTAAAAAAGTTGCTAAAGTAGTATAGTCATAAGTGAGCTCTCGCGTTGTTCCTAGTTACTTTACGTACAACTTGCTTGGTTTTGAATAATCGGTAGTGTTTTTTTTTTATTGCACTACAGTGGTAAAGGGTCGTGTGACGTCACATACTGGAGCGCCGCGTTGAACGAAATTATTCATACAAGCGCCACTTAAAGTTCCATAACTTTTTGTTTTGTTGACATGTTTTAATGATTCTTTCATATTTTTGCTACAATTTACTTATTTTTATTAAAAACTACTCCAATAACGGAATAAAATAATAATAATATTCCACAACTATCACACAACGTTGTCTAGTTCCAAGCTAAGCAGAGCTTGTGTTATTAGTACTAGACAATTGATAGACATACACATATATTTCTAAATACATACATATTATAGGTAAATTACACCCAGACACAGAACAAATGATCGTGCTCATCACACAAACATTTATCCCGGGTGGGAATCGAGCCCTATACCTACTAGACCAACAGGTTAGTCATATGGAAATCGACACACTATACTGGTAACGAATCGTTAATGATGTCTACGTAAGCACACATAAGCACAGCATCAGCTTTTTTTGTAGTGATTTTGACCTGGATACTAAGTTCTTTAAGCCATCGCCCTTGTTGAAGACGTGGCGTAATGTTGCCACTTTATACGTATGTAGATAATTACAATTTCCCCTCTATTGATTTATTATTGTTATTTCCATTTATGACTTTGTCCTAAAAAAATATTTATATTTATTTTACTCAAATCTATTGGTACACAATACCGTTGCCGACGTCTGTTAGTCGACATCGTCACCTGCCCACGCTGAAAACCAGCGCTGTGGACTCGTCGCATTTTGCGGTTGGACACGGCATGGCATAGCCATTTTGCTCGGACGTGGCGCATATGTTTTTTAAATATGTTTTTGTCATGCAAAATGTTAGTTTTAAGTTTGCGCCTTTTCCGGCAAATAAAAAGTTTTTCTTTCTTTCACTGTAGTGACGAAATCAAGTTTTTCAAAAAGAAAATTCAAAATAGGTAATTTTAATTAAAAAAAAACTTATTTAAAAAATATCTGAAATTCATTCAATAGCCGATTTTGAACATACTACTTTCAGAATGTGCGTTTATCATATAACATGTTGAATATACCTTCTTTGATCACTGTACGCACTCCAGTGTACCAATTTACTCCTCCTACCAACCGACGTACTCCCCAGGGCGTAACCTTGAGTAATAATCGCCCCCATTTCAAATCTCAGCGTCAGAATGAAATCGCCATCATTAAGTGAATGTTTACTCTTAAAACACATCGTCGTTTTTGTCATGGAGTCTCTGACTTTGACATATGACCTCCTTCTGGTTGTAAATGTGTGACAATTTATTTTAAACGAAGCTTTAAGGAGTTCTGTTGTGATATTCCTCTTAATAAAGGACTCCTTGAATTTTTGTTTTGGAAGATGTGAGAATTATGATGATGATCTTTTTTTGTAAGGTAATTATGTAATGACTTCTCGCGCTTTAGTATGGAGCTATGTTCCTTCTTTGTCTTAGAAGTGGGTTTTTTAATCCAGAGTCAAAAGTTTTTATTTCACATTAAATAATTACAATTATTAATAAATGATACGTTAACAAAATAAATAATAATAAAAAAAAAAATGCAAAAGCAATGTGTTAGAAAGAATAAAGAAAAAAAGTATATATTACAACAAATGTGGAACAGTTAATAGATACATTTACACAATATTATGAGCTACCAGGGGGCCACATGTGCAGAAGCAGTCATTGCCAAACAAGCGTGTCTTCGACATAGTCTTTAACCTTATAATACACTTTTTTAGTTAGGACACGCTTAATATGGGTTTTGAGCTTTACCTCGCTAAGTTCAGTCACCACGAGTGTGTTGAAAAGGGTTTTTTAACATCAATACGATGTTAATACCTTGTTTAATTTACAGTTAAGAGCATTATAAACATCTTCCTTCTTCTTAAATTAACCGACTTCCGTACAAGAACAGAAACTTCACGACAAGTAGGAAGTACAACCCTTTTGGAAACATTTGGGCAAACTTCAAAGTGCGAACCCTTGTAATTTGTCATCTTTTGTGCACAAAAAACTTGACGAACTTCATGGTTTTTGGGCAAAGTGGCTAATTGATAAAATAAGACGACGAAATATTTTTCGAATTTTAATTTTACCAGAAAACGCAGTGTTGATAGGCCTCCCATAAGTTGAACTGACGACCTATAGTGAGGGCCACGGGAATCCAATGGATGCGTGGCACACAAGACCGGGCGTTGTGGTGACACTTGGGGAAGGCTTATGTACAGCAATGGACCTCTTTCGGTCGAAATGATGAATGACATGACAATGACACAGAAACTCAAAATAACAGGTTAATCAAGAATCTTATTTAAGTTAATAATAAAATGTACAAACACATTGGAAAAAATCTCAATACGAAAACTCAGAAATACAAAAACACTGAAAGACGTCAGCTTGAAGAAGTGGATCCATATTTCCTATTTATAAAAAACTGGGCAAATGCGAGTTAGACTCGCACACTGAGGGTTCCGTACAATTTAACTGATGTAAATAGTTCAAATCCCGAATCGAGTCCCGAAGATTTTCAGATTATTTTTTTTGCGACGTATCTGCTTAACTGTTTTTAGATTTTTTCCTATACATGTGCTATGAGACCTTGCATTCTTATCAAATTTCAGGATTCTAGGTCAACGGGAAGTACCCTGTGGATTTTGATTCCCTTGGAATTGTCAAAATGTATGTTTTTTGGGACATAAACGGCCTTATCTTTTTTGTTGTTGACTTAGAAGTTTAATTATTTCACAGCTTCAATGGACCGCACACCTGAGTATATGGTTCTAATTCCAACTCGATACCTCCACGCCTTCCCGAGATAAAGGGTCTTGACAGACAGACAGACGGACAACGAAGTGATCCTATAAGCGTTCAATTTTTTCCTTTTGAGGTTCGGAAACCTGAAAAATAGTTTAGCAAATTAAATCGTAGTTTAAACGCCAACATTCCTGTCTGTTTTTTATCGCCCGTTAGACGGTCATAATCAACCATTACAAAACAATTTATTACAATAAACACCGTACCAAAAATGGCCGTTGAGGAAATTTTAATTTATAATTTGAGTGCTCACCAGCGCTTGAATTACGAGTGGGATTCATAAAAATTTCGTATTTTTTTTGTCGAATCTTCCTTTTAAGGTTCCGTTGGTTGCGCATCGGGTACGGAACCCACAAAGGAAAATTCGTCCGTTCGTTCGTCCATGGACTTAAGTCTGCTATTTTTATTTATAAATTCGTCATTCTAACACGATCCCATTGTCATTTTGCTAAAAGTTCGTAATCTGATAATTTATAATGATCGATCATTGATCGGTCAATGGTATCGTAATAGAGTTGTGGTAGAATGACAATATCGAGCTTATTAAAAGCAATGACTGTACAATGACGTACTAATGGTAGGTCACTGATCAAAGGAAATGTCAATTTTTTTTTTGTTTTGGCAATTGAGTGTCAAAATTTGTAAAAAATAAAAATACAAATGCAAATGCAAATACCGCATACGTCAGACATTCATTTGTAAATATTGACGAGATTACCATTTTATGCCATTTCTTTCTATGGACTGTCAGTGGTTGACCATTGGAAAGTCATAATGACGCCATTATATTAGTAGATTGCCAAACTTGTAAAAATTAACAATGATGAAATCAATGATAGACCATTCTGACACTATTGTAATAGCAGACTTGAGGCCCAGATCTCTGTCCGTCCGTCTAGCTGTTAGCGGGGGGTATCTCATGAACCCATGTCCATGTCATGTCTATTGCCAGCTTCTGCAAGTAGTTTCGTCCGTGTGAAATTTTTATCCCAAAGGAACATATTTTCGAGATAAAAGTATACTACAATATTGATATGGTGGTTTCATGTACCAAACTTTATCTAAATCCAACCGTTTGAGCGTTAGAAGCAACAAACATACACACATTTTATTTCAGGTTGGCAATCATTAAATGACTGGTCGCGCTCTAGGGTGGGGTGAGAGGGGTGTATCGATCTTTTATTGAATAAAACCCACCTGTGTCCTTCAATATTGTCCTATATGTTTCTGGGACACTGTAAGTCTTTCTGACTAGCGGGCGGCAGCCCTGCCCCTACGGTTTTGATGACATTTCTTTGAGGCATGTGGAACATTATACTGTCTACTTCCGTGGTTGAAGTGTGGGGATTAACTCCTCCTCATGCTGTCCACCACCTCCTCCACTAGGATTACTGCTTCGCAGTAAAAAGAGGACCATGACATTTACCAGCTTGTGGACTCGTCGCATTTTGCGTGTGGATACAGCATTATGCTGAGCGTACGGCCGTTTTGCTCGGACGTGGCGCATATATGTTATTTTAATTATGTTTTTGTCATGCAAAATGTTTGCAATATGTTAGTTTTAAGTTTGCGCCTTTCCCTAATAAAAAGGTTTTCTTTCTTTCTTTCTTTCTTTCTTCCTTCCTTTCTTCTTTCTTTCTTACTTTCTTCTTTTTTACCCAGCATCTTCGTTACGCCTACTAAAATATTTTACTTATCTTTTTACAGCCGGATCCCATCTGCCACGGGGACGCAACCTGCCAAGAATTCACGAAGGCAGTCTTCCCGTGGATCGCCACCATCTTTGTCGCAAACAGCAACCAGGGGAGCCAGTTCAGCTACTACTGTGACGGAGTGCTGATTACTGATAAGGCTATCGTTACTGGTGAGCAAGATTTAAAACATAAAAACTTTTTACAAAAAGAATACAACCGTCTTCGATGTAAAAAAAAAACACTGAAAAGTGCAAAATTTATACTTAATTATTTTTTTCCTATACTTGTGCCATGAGACCTTGCTTTATATCAAATTTTAGGATTCTAAGTCAACAGGACCTACCCTATGAATTTTGATTCCCTTGGGAGTGTCAAAATGTACGTTTTTTGCGACATAAACGGCCGTATCTTTTTTTTTCGTTATCATAGAAGTTTGATTATTTCACAGCTTCAAGGGACCGCAGACCTGAGTATATGGTTTTAATTTCACCTCGATTGATCGATTAATTTTGGAAGTCGATTTTTTTATTTATAATAGTTTTGTCTTTTCGTTAATTAACACCGACTTCCAAAATTGAAATTGCGAAAAAAAAAATCTAAATCGGTCTTCAATTGACTGAGAAATCGGTGAACATACATGAAAAAAAATATACATTCAGCCGACCTCATCCTTTTTGAAATCGGTTAGACAGAAAACTAGAACTCATACACATGAAAGGAGTGTTGCCAACGGCACAGGTAACTGCAACCATCGAGACGTTAGTGGCAGCCATCGACACGTTGGCGGCAGTTGTTAACGCGTCGACGTCCCGACTTTGAAAGTCATCGGCAGTCAACGTGTGTCCCTCTTTTAGGAGGGACTGAAAAGGCAACACGGCGTCCTTACCTTCCGCATGACGCAGGTCCTCACCGGACATGGTAAGTTCGGGAGGTTCCTGCAGCGGATTTGTGCGGAAGAAACGCCCGGGTGTCACCATTGCGTGGACCGCCCGGAGGACATGGTGGAGCACACAAACCGCCACCGGGATTCCGATCCCAATTTCCGGCCATAGTAGGCGAAGGCTTGTGGACGGAGAGCATTGGAGAGCTCGCCGTCCGACCGTTCGGTAAACGTCCGACGTCGCCTCAGGGAGATGTCAGCAAATCGTAGGGGCCCAGCAGGGTCGAAGCCTACTGAAGACTCGGCCCTGGTACGAAAGGCAACGAAGGAACAGGAGTGGGTTTTTAGTCAGTAAAAGTCTGACAAAAAAATGAAACGCCGTCGTGTGTGTCAAGTGTCACTGTGGATTAAAATTAACGTTTATCGACTGCTAAGCTATTTTAGATTTTTTTGTACACTTTAAAATACCCTATTATCTGGTCTTGCAATCATTATTAATAAACGCATCGACCTTACTACCCACTGAAAAAAACATCACCAGAAATTCTAAATTTTCAACCCTCTCAAATTCCCTTTGACTTTTTATATTTTTTTCTATAGCCTCTCGAACAAGCCAAGGCGAGTCGAGGCGAGGCATTAATTTGATTACCGACCTCCTTCCGTTTTGCAGCGTTTGCAGTCTAATGACATTTCCATGTTCTTCGGTATTAAAAATGGCTTATAGAGAAAATAAAATGTATAGATAGCTACTTGAATATTGGCTGGGAATATTGGCTAATTGCGAAGCGACTGAATTTGGTTGTATCAAGTTATTTTAAAGTCGATAGATGTTTCAAGTATAGTAGGTAAGTATATACTATTACACTACTACACTACTACTACTTGTTACATCACATCAAACAAAATGTTTAGCATCCGTAGACTCATACCAAGGTTCAGTTGAAAACCAGCGTCAGGCAACTGCTACATAGTGGCCTGGCATTATGCTGAACTGGACCTATTTGGCGCAGCCGTGAGACACACACTGTTGATATATTTTTTAAGTTTTAGTATTTAAGTTTCTATATTGTAATTGTTATCTCATTGTGTGTATCTGTGTGCCAAATAAACGTGTTTTCTTTCTTTCTTTCTATACTGCCCTGCTAATTGTACCTAAATGCAGTAATCGTCATTTTTGGGATATTCTCTTTTTTGCAAAAATTACATCTCAAGGGGCTAATGTATACATAAAAATATTATTTTCTTATTCTTTTGGTACGCTTTTAAAATTATATATCTAAGACTTGTTGGTTAGATATCAAAAAAACATATTTAACGCGATTATATCCGAACCGCGCCATTTTGCAAGTACTGCATTTGCAATTAGCAGGGCAGTATATATATGTGTACATTTGTCTTGGTATGGTCATGTGAAGAGGAGGGATGAACGCATGTTACTAAAAGAGTTATGAGTTTACATGTGGATGGTTGGAGAGGGAGAGGGAGGCCAAAGAAAAGATGTATAGATTGTATGAAGAGTGCTATGATAGAAAAGGAAGTTAGTGATTGCATGACAAGTGACAGGGTAGAATGGAAGAAAAAAAACGTGTTGCGCCGACCCCGAATAACACGGGACAAGGGCAGGAAGATGATGATGATACATATATACATAGATGAACAGTTTTTTTTTTGTTGTCGGATATGACTTCTCCCGATCTTGTGTGGGGCGAGAGGGCGCGTCAGAATTTTACTGACTAAAACCACATCTGCATCCTTCAGTTGTCCTTTGCGTTCTAGGACTCGGACTCAGTCCTTACCGGACTGACGGACGGCAAGCTAACCATTGCTCGTCGTCAGTAAGCCCGCGCCTACGGTGGCCGAGGATCGTCCTGCGACTCTCGACACCCAGTACTTCTCTTGTGGCTGAAGATGTCAGTTCCCTCACGTTTTCGGCCATCTCCTTCGTTTACTTAAATATAGCTGAATTTTATTTAAGAATTTGATTGGTGTTTATGTATTTTGTGAAGTTGAAAAAGGTTACTTTTTGAGGTGGGAAGTCGTCAAATGATTTCTCTCGCTCTAGGGTGGAGCGAGAGGGCGTGTATGACTTTTTCTGACTAAAACCTACCTGTTTTCCTGTATTTGCCCTTTGCGTACTATTATTGTCATCATTTCAGCCGAAAAACGTCCATTAATAAACATAGGTTTCCCATAAGCATCACCACGTCGCCTTCGGATCGGATCCCCGCAAACCTCACCAAGTCATTGGTCCACCTTGTGAGATGCCTTCTAACGCTGCATCTTTCTGTACGCGATCGCTACTTCAGCTCCTATAGTCAAGTTACAACCGTTTCGTGTTGAATTCCGTTCTCCAATCGGTAATGCCTCGGTGTCGGCAATTCTAGAAAACGATAAGTTGGTAGCCATGTTGACGCACCTGAGTCGGCCGCTTCTTCTACAATAACAAAGGATGCAGCGTTGAACATTGTAGAAACGATAACCATTCATTCTATCATTTTGAACGATGTGAACTTGGCTACGAATTTTCTATTCGTTTGTTCTGACCACGTGACTTAACGTTGAGATGATGCCATTCCTACATTCCATACATTTGATTAGTTTTCGACTAGTGTTAACGATTGCAGATTATCAACTTGGCTAGGGGTGTTAAGCCTTTAAGCCCCATCGACCATCTGTTCTGCGAGCAATATCGCCAAACTTAAGTGTGAGCAGGGTTGGTCACACTTAAGTTTGGCGATTCTTCGGATTATGTCGGTAACCTTGGTTCTCCTTCGGTTATCTTCATTAAAGTCAAGTCAAAAGTTTTTTATTTCACATAGGCCTACATGGGCACTTATAAAACGTCAGAAGCTAGAGCACGGTTCCAAATTGGTCGTTTCCTATGGAGAAGAACCGGAAAAAAACTCCATGGTTACTCTTTTAAATCATAACACACTGTAAGGACAGTGTAGACTGGTCAATATTGTACTAAAAAGTACCTACAATAAAAATAATCATAATAAAAAGTGAGTCGTAATAGGAAGTAACCTAAGAATTCGCGGAGTGTGCAGTGTTTCACATTCTCATTATAAAAAAGAGTCTATATAAATAAAAGCAAGAAAAATAAATAATGACAATTATTAATAAATGATACGTTAACAAAATAAATTACTAACGAATTTATGGCGGTTGGGATTAAGAAGTATTGCAAAAGCAATGTGTTAGAAAAAAAAAGAAAGTATATATTACAACAAATGTGGAGCAGTTAATAGATACATTTACACAATATTATGTGTTACCAGGGGGCCATATGTGCAGAAGCAGTCATTGCCAAACAAACGTGACTTCGACATAGTCTTTAACCTTATAGTACGCTTTTTATTTAGGACACACTTAATAAGGGTTTTGAATTTTCCTCGCTAAGTTCAGTCACTACCTTTGGCAGCTTGTTATAAAAGCGTATGCTGTTTACTAAAAATGCTGGTCTTAGCTAATGAAACTCCGAATAAAACATTACTTAAATGTATTTAGGTAAAATTTCAGTGCTTGAATTATGATTGTGACTTATTTTTTTAACTTCGGTGTTGCACACCCCAAGTATGGTGTGCATTATTCTAGTCGCATGTTTTAGATATTGCTACAATGATGATAGTGACCTATACCTTGTCCTAGTGTAATATTCCATAATAACTGAATGTCCTAACGTTCTGTTCCAGATGCCAGGTGTATGATCATTGGAAACAAGACCTTGGATCCTGATAGCTTGTTGGTGTTCCTTGGAAAAGTGAACCTTCAGACTTTTGGAGGCAATGAGATAGTACAAAAGGTATGTCCATCATCGTCTACCTTCTTCCAACATTTTAAGACCAACTGCTACCATCAAACCTACTTCCAGGGCGATTGCCAGCTACTTCAGTCGCGAGTTTGTGGACGGCTAGCAGATAGCAATTAGTATTAGCCATCTCGGCTAATACTAATAAGTTCAAGTCAACGGCACGTTGTGTTCCTTGTTAGCCTCAATTAAATGTCACAAAAATTGACGGGAACATTAGGGTCGTCGCCTGCCAGGGCTGCGGATTGTTCGAAGAAATTACTATAGCCCTCGCAAAAATGGCAATTGAAGGAATACTGTGGGTTTTAGTGAGTCAAAGTCTGAAGGGTTCTGAATGGAAAACTCGACCCTGGGACGAAGGCAAAGAAGGAACAGGTATGAGTTTTCAGTCAGTAAAAGTCTGACACGCCCTCTCGCTCCGCCCAAGAGCGAGTGATGTTATTGAATGATTTTCCGACCTAAAAAAAATAAACCAATGTACTAAGTTTAATCGAAATCCGTTCAACTGTCGGACAACCCGACGCACGGCGAGTATCAACCCTTACGTTGTTGAAACCTCTGCGGTCCGAACTAAGCGTTTCGCCTCTTTGTTTATACCGCATACATCGAAGGACTGCAAAATTTTGCATGCTGCGATCTTCCCGTCCGATTATAATTTAGTTGTCTTCAAGGCTAGAGTAAAAAGGCTCTTAATAAACTAGTGCACTTCACTATCAACGATTGCATCACTGCTTACCATCAAGTGGGATCGCAGTCAAGCACTAGATTATATTATTAAAAAAAAAACTGTTCGAGCATGAAGAAGTAACAAACTTTTATCTTTATAACATTAGAGTGATGTTTTTTTTTCAGGTAAACTCAATAGTGATCCACCCAAACTTCACGGTGTCAAGCGATGGGAAGGTGTCCAACGACCTGGCTCTCATCTTGTTGGAGGAAGCAGTGGAGTTGAAGGATAATATCCAGTCTGCCTGTACACACCAGGAAAAGAGTTTTGAAGAATCTGCTGTAAGTACACACTCAAATAAAACAAAAGAAACCTGAAACAGATTTTCCCCGAAGGAATCGGAAGGTGAATGGTAGTGACGACCACGTATTAGACGTATTCATTTTCTTAACCTTTATATATATACTAGCTTTTGTCCGTGACTTCGCTACTGTTAACTGACTACCATACCCTACACTACCTACAATATCCTACCCTACCCTACCTAGGTAGGTAGGGAAGGTAAGTAACGTAGGATAGGTCCCCACCCAACCTACTTACCCTATCTGCCTACCCTATCCTAATAATGTATTTTTTTGCTTTTACAACCTTCCCTATACGCTGTTGAACTGGTCCAGCCGTTTATAAGTTATAGCATGACCAGGAGTAACGGGGGTTCAGTTTTATATGTATTGATATATGTTACCGACCTGAGCCGATTTTAGGATAAACTAGTTTTGCTTTGGCTAAACCAGTTTGCTCTGCACGTGCCGAAACGTGAGAAATATAACAGTAATAACCAATTTAATCTATTTTATCAATGGAAAAAACATTACGTATTATATTTCCGTTTCGTTATAATATAACCAAAATAGATAACGCCTGACAAAAATAATTAGCAATGTTTCTATAGGTATATTCGTTCGGTTACGGTTTAAAGACCTGGTTCTTTTTGCTATTGACTCTTCGTATTGACCACTAAAATATAACCTAGGACGAAAAGAAAAAAGTAAAACATGCCAATACTTTGCATTGGCCTTTGTACGGAGAAACCTACTTTCACGCGAGCGAAGCTGCTAGCAGAAGCTAGTATATATAGATATATAAATCATTATATATTTTGGAAAAAATACAACCCATATCATTCTGCTCTGCATACGTAAAACAATTAAAATACAATAAAACTTGGCTGCCAGCCATTTTGATATCCCGGTACGAATGTATTTGATAACTCATTTGGGATTCTTGTCACGTGCGATAAAATTAATTATTTTGACCACCATTTTCGGGTTAAAATTCCATGGCTTAAATTCTGTGGCGTCGCAAATATAATAAAGTAGTTTTTATCTAGTTTATGTGACGGTAGCTGTGAGTGCAATTAGTTCGTGGAAATGTAATTAATGTCTTTGTTTCATCGTTTAATAGTTAACGTGTTTTATTTTTATTGCTGACTAGCTAACTTCGTACCATTTAATAGTCATTGAATATTTTGATACCTTTTAGCTGAACTGTCAAAGGATAATGCCGTGGCATTACCAGAATCAGCGTAATTCATTCTAAAATGTCATTTTAATTAGAAATAGTTCTTTTTTCCCACAATGCTTTCGTTTTGTCTCACCTTTTTAACTAAAAGTTAATTTATTCCCTGGACTATCACAAATATTTCAAGACCATAATTATCCAAATCGGTCCATACGTTCTCGAGTTTTAGATAGATTAACGAACAACTATTCATTTTTATAGGTATACTAGATTTTGCCCTAATTTCTACCCTACTCTACCCTAGTAGGGTAGGGTAGAGTAAATCTACCTTACTCTACCCTACTCTTCCCTACTCTTCCTTACTCTACCCTACCCTCAAAACGGTGAAGGGAAACATTCTGAGGAAACCGGCATGTCCTAGAACCAAAAATTGGAAGACATGTGACTTTCACCAATCCGCACTGGGCCCGCGTGATTACGGTCCATTCCCTCTCCTATTGAGGAGGCCTGAGTCCCAGCAGCGGGAACATTAAAAAGCTGATTATGCTTATGCTCATTGTATGAAAGCATTGTTAATTTTAATTATTTAATTGTAAATTCATTTTTTTCTCCACAGACCACAGCATGGGCGCTGGACGGAGCTCTGGTTCCAATATTCTTCAATAGAGAAAAAGGTGAATACTGCTTCGACAAGGACGAAGATGTATTCTGTGCTTCTTATGGGAATGGTGAGTCTGTTGTTATTCCTTTCTGTCGCCGAATTTAAATTTTCATTGCAGTTTTTGGTTATGGGTGTCTGCTAAAGTCTTCAGACTTGTTCAGATTAGGCTTAAAATAAATTGTCTTAATAAATTTATGCTCACTGTGTCTACATATTCCACCCTACTCTCATTCGCCGCCGGGATTCCGATCCCGATTTCCAGCCACCGTAGGCGCGGGCTTGCGGACGGCGAGCAATCGGTGGCTCGCCGTCCGACCGTCCGGTAACCGGACCGAGCCCAAATCGTCGACGGCGTATGACGTGACGTCACAACATGGCAATCGATCCTATTCTTATTTGGACCGCATAGTACTTCACGCTACGGCCAATAGGAATGGAACAGTAACTAAAGACGTGGATGAATGTTCCAGTAGAATGTGCCAAGGAAGCAAAATTGTGGGGAAAAAAGCTAGAGCTAATAAAAAGAAAGAAAGAAAACATGTTTATTCTGCCTATATAGACGCACAATTCATTACAAAAATATAAAAACAAAGTTCCCTGACAGGTCATATGTGTATCTGGCATAACCGTGTTGCTCTATATGACCATAGACAACACAGTTGTCTAGATTATCTGTTGCATTTTGACGCCGGCCATAACAGAGACAAACATAAACAAAAATAAGTCAAAATAAAAAAGAAAATAACATAATTTTAACAATAAAAACTAAAAATCAAAGTTGTGCGTCGTATCTCAGCAAGAATAGGTCGTTGCTCGGCATATACCGTGACGCTAGGCAAATCCAGCCATCTACGGTGCTGGTTTTCAGCAACCGCCGATGCATAATACATTTATTTATTCTTTTCCAGAAGTACCCCTTTGCCCCAGCTATGGCGGTGTCTTCGCATCACGTCAAGCAGGCCGCTGGTGTCTCAACGGCATATTCTACGGGGACCCGGCTGACAGGGGCATCTGCTTCACCAAGGATGTCCACTACACCTCACTGACGGAACACCTGCAATGGATCGATGATAATGTTGGCATGTTTAAAAATGGAATTTTGTAGATGAATGGTTTTATTTCTTGTTTTATCCCTTCTGTTGGTATTATGTCCTGAAAAGTTTTAAGACCTTTTTCAGATGGATCACTGTAGGACTTGATCTTGGGTATTCTTTTTAAACGTTGCCCCTTAGGAATTAGCAAGAAGTGAAAAAGCCTCGAGCACAGGCGCAGGGTAGCCAGCCTATCGGTATTTTACAGGTTACATGCTGGAGAGTGTGCGCGGGAATTGCATGATTTGATTCCGCCATCTCATTTCTAGCATCGGACAACCCGACGTACGGCGAGTATTCACCCTTACGTAGTTGAAACCTCAACGGTCCGGACTAAGCGTTTTGTTTCGTCGTTTATACCGCGTACATCGAAGGACTGGAACAATTTGTCTGCTGCAGTCTTCCCGTCCAACTATAATTTCGGTGTCTTCAAGGCTAGAGTGAATAGGGTTTTAATAAACTAGTGCGCCTCACCATTAATGATTGCATCTCTGCTTACCTTCAGGTGGGATCGCAGTCAAGCACTGGTTTATACCAATTAAATAAAAAAAATAAAAAAAATATACGTTGCCCCACACTAAGAACACTCCTGTATCGAGGTATATATGTCGTGACCAGATCTTAGAATTGATCATTTCATGATATGGCCAACTGAAACTGATCAGCTGGGTATTGTTTCATTTTTAGTCCATTGTGGGTAAGAGATGGCGCTAGACAACCTGTTTAGCTCTGTCTCTTACCCACACTGGAATAAGAATGAAACAATCTTACTTTGAACGTCATGGTAACCTACCTGCACCCCTAGCCAAGTTGATAATCTGCAATCGTTAACGCCAGTCGAAAACGAATCAAATGCTTGGGAATGACATTAACTCAACGTAAAGTTACGTGGTCAGAAGAAACGAATAGAAAATTCGTAGCCTAGTTTACATCGTTCATAATGATAAAATGAATTGTTATCATTTCTACATTGTTCAACGCTACATGCTTTGTAATACAAACGCTACATTGTAGAACGAGCGACTGACTCAGGCGCATCAACATGGCTATCAACTTATCGTTTTCTACAATTGCTGACACCGCGGCGTTACCGATTGGTGAATGGAATTCGACACAAAACGGTTGTAACTTGGCTAGGGGGGCTGATCTTTTAAACGTTAACATTTGATGACATGTCAAAAATTTCAACAGTCTAGTTATGAGATACAGCCTGGTGACAGACGGATAGACAATCAGGCGGCTGCGGACGTAACAACCCTTAGCCATCTTATTCGCTTCTTGATCCCTTACAAATTAGCCAAGCTTTTTTAGATGGGTAAATATACTAATGACAAATCCCGCTCTTGGGCGGAGCGCGAGATAGTGTCAGACTTTTACTGACTAAAAGCCTACTCCTGTTCCTTCTTTGCCTTGATCCCGGGGCCCCGAGCTTCGCTTTCACACTACCCGTGGACAAATTAGCCACGTGTGTCCCAGTTTGCATTCTCCCTAATGGGCTTGCACAACCACACACTACAAAAAACGAACGGACAGCGGAATCTTAGAAATCCCCTTTTACCCTTTCGGTACGGAACCCTAAAAATTGAGTCAATTACCTAATTCTATTGTCCAGCCCATACCGTTGTTATATCACTAAATAGTAGCCAACTACAATGTGCGACGGTTGTCAGTCATTACGCCTGTTGGCTGATGGCCAGATATGGCCTGATTCCAGTCCAAATGATACAGAATTAAAGGCAATGGGAGAAATAAACCAGCTTTGTGTACGATTATCACCTTCGAGCGTTGGGTTGCATTGGAAGAGGAAATCGGGTATGCGATTACTGTTGGATCGTCATATTGTATGAATCAGAATGTTGGGCTGCGAAAATGATGTAGCGAAGATGAGAATGTTGAGATGGATGTGACGAGAATTGATAAAGTAAGAAATGAGTATATTAGAGGAAGTTTGAAAGTGGCGCCAGTGACTGGAAAGTTGAAGGGGAATCGTTTGTCTTGGTATGGTCATGTGAAGAGGAGGGATGAAACGCATGTTACTAAAAGAGTTCTGAGTATACATGTAGATGGATGGAGAGGGAGAGGGAAGCTAGAACTACATTAGACCACACGATACGACCATTATTCGAGGCACACGTGTAACACGCCTGATTTGTACGTAAAATGACGTCGCGTGGTGTCACGTGGCGTGGATCAAGTGTAGCTCTACAAGTCTAGTGTCCATATAAAACGTTTTGTGACCGACGCGCCCAGATCGGCGTGTGTGCGACATGTACTGCAATAAAAATCTTTTTATAAAAAAATACACCCGACTTTAATGTAAAAAAAAACACTAAAAAAGTACAAAATAATTTTAATTTCAGAAGTCGGTATTTCTATTGGAGTTTTGTCTCAACGTTTTTTAACACCAACTTCCGAAATTAAAGTTATTTTGTACTTTTTTAGTGGTTTTAGGGAAAAAAAAACACTAAAAAAGAAAAAAAAGGAAAACAACGGAACACATATAGGATCACTTTGTTGTCCGTCCGTCTGACTGTCGGTCAAGACCCTTTATCTCGGGAACGTGAGAAGGTATCGAGTTGAAATTAAAACCATATACTCAGGTCTGCGGTCCCTGGAAACTGAGAAAAATCATCGAACTTCTGATTTAAGATATGGCCGTTTATGTCGCAAAAAACGTATATTTCGACAATCTCAAGGGAATCAGAAGTCATAGGGTACTTCTGGTTGACCTAGAATCTTGAAATTTGACATGAAGCCAAGGTCTCATAGTACAAGTATCGTTGTAAATTCATAGAAAAAAAACAAACAGCCGAAAGTAGAACCTCCTTCTTTTAAAATTCGGTTAAAAATTAGAATGCATTCTTATGGAACAAAGTGATCCTGTTCTATATTTAAAATCATATGCTTTCTAAGCTTGAGACATTGGTTAAATGCACGAAAAGTATGAAGACAAAAGAAATAAACCAGCCAAGTGCGAGTGAGACTCGCGCAAGAAGGGTTCCACCGTCCGTAGCAAAAACTGAGTAAAACAATTACTTTTGTAGCGACATCTATGGCGTCACATAAGAACTAATCCTGCATCGCGCAATCAAAGTTCTTCGCGCGATTAGAACATATAGAACAGCCCGAAATCATCTATCGGGCAGTTGCAGCCCACCAGACATAACATCCCGTCTGGTCGGAGGATCCTCCCTTTTCAACGGAGGTTTGCGGGGCTTTACGCCGCCTACCTCCAAACTTTTGTTGTATGGAAGCCCCACTTAACAATTTTCTGTTTTTTAGTATTGATTGTTATAGCTACAACAAAGTCAAAGTCAAAGTCAAAGTTTTTTATTTCACATAGGCCTACATGAGCACTTATAAAACAGAAATACATCAGTGAAAATTACAAGTCTAACTATCACGGTTCATGATATACAGCCTGATGACAGACGGACAGGCAGCGGAGTCTTAGTAATAGGGTTTTATCCTTTGGGTACGGAACCCTAAAAATATATTTACATCTCGGGAATGTTATACCCACATCCAATGTGTGAAGGTGTTTGCCTATGTAAGTAAAATCGATTAAGCTATGATAATGTGACTCGCTCATCAATTGTTTTTCTTTGTAATCGTTTTGTTGTCTATCAGTGACATTGAACGAGCCATGGGATTTTCCACCTACGTTTTGTATCTGTCATCAATCCTGATAATTGTTTAGTGGATCTCTGTGATTTAAGTAGGTTCTATGGGATTCAATAGAATAATATGGATTGAGTCATCATCATCATCATTTCAGCCGAAAGAATTCCACTGTAAGACGCAGCCCTCCCCCAAGTGTCGCCATATTGAACGGTCCTGTGGGTATCGCATCCATCGGATTTCTGCTACACTCACCAGGCATTGGTCTACATTGTGGTTGGCTTTCCAACGCTGTGTCTTCCGGCACGCGGTCGCCACTCTAGAACCTGCCTGGCCCCAACGGCCATCTATTCGCCCTGCCCACTACCACTTAAATTTTGCGATACTTTGGACTATGTCGGTAGTCTTGATTCTCCTGCGGATATCTTCATTCCTGATACTAACACGCAAGGAGACTTCGAGCATAGCCATTGCCCTTTGGGTCAGAGTTTAAGCCCAGTGTGAGTGACTACGTTTTGGAGCCATATGTTATCACTGGCAACACGCCATTGATGGTATCGTATCACTGATAAATATGTTGGAGGAGAAGATACCGCGCAGCTGCCCGAATGCTGCCCGGCCGAGTCGGATTCTATAGATTCAGTAAAGTAAATATTTAGGCACTATCTTCTTTTTACTCGACTGCGCCAGAAAGAGGATTAAGTTTTTCGAGTGTAGGTATGTATGTTTTTGACATACCCTAGATTTTATACGGATAGTTGCATCTTAGCTGGAGAGGTGTCGATAGATTTGTCTTAGTAAAGAGGGACACTGGGTACATTAAAATTATAAAAAAATAAAATGACGTATTTTTGTTGCCAAATTATATGTATGTTTTCAATTTTTTTTTTATTGCCGCAATGTCAAATTAAAGGGCCTAAAGACTAAGCCGCGATAAATAACTTATCTATCTATATATATATAAAAGCGAAATACACTCACAGATTAATCACGAAATCTCAGAAACTATAAGATTTTCGCTAAGGATCCGCCCGATTTTACCAAACTCATCCCTAAGGGGGTAAAACGGGGGTTTAAAGTTTGTTTGGAGAAACCAACTTTCGCGCGGGCGAAGCCGCTGGCAGATAATAGTAACTTATATGAATTAAAGAAGTATCTAACTACTTAAGGGGATCCAACTCGACATAAATTTTCATTGTTTTTCATACAACCGCTCTTACGCGATTATGACGTTATTACACATTTTTCATTAAATATTTTGGAAACACAGTATGTTGTGGATATTATCTAGGCTTCTATTGAAATCAATTTATAAATTTGTATAAAACTAATCCAGTAAAGACCTCCGAAAATCTGCTATTTTGCATAAACATTGATACTTCATATTTACTCAAAAAATTTAAAAAAGTCAGAAATGTATGACAATAGAAGCCTTGCAAATTTAATCAAAATTCTGAATGACGACAATTTTTTTTTCAAATCTTTTAAGGGTATAAAACACGTATTTCCTAAAACAAGTTTTGTAAAATATTCCAGTAAATCACGGAATTACCGAATGCTAACAGAGTTTTCAGGCGTTTTCTCTCTTTTTTCGCGTTGCTCTTTGTCAAACATAGCATTGGATTGCGTTAGATGAAGTAACAAGTTTTTAAACCATGCTCGATGTTGACGATAGGCGAGTGAAAAAGGACCCTCTTAAATACAATAGTAGGAAATGTTTTACGTTTGTTTTGTGTTCAGTCTGTTTGCGGAGCCCGCATTTCGTGTCATGGACTTAGACTACAAATGAAATGTTTGATCATTATGAATGTTGGGACCTCATTGTTTGCGTATTACTTTTTCGATTTCATGCGAACTGTTATTAGTTCAAATCTTTTTACGAATTTACCGATTATTCTATAAATGGTACCTTTTTTGTGGAAAATCATCAAATGACCGTTCTGGGGTGGAGCAGAAGGGTATGTCAGACTTAAAAGTTACAGTAGCCCTTTGTGTTCTAGGACTACGGGTTTAATCCTAGCAAAGGAGGAAGTTGCACGTGAACGCGCGAAGGAGCGGCCCTCACGCCTCAGCCATCGGGATCCGGACCCCGATTTCCGGAGGTAGCTCGCCGTCCGACCGTCCGGTAACAGTCCGGACCGAACCCAAGTCGTCGAAGTCGCGTTTTGTTCTACGCGCGTTTCAAGGAGATGTCAGCAACCCGTAGGGGCCCAGCTGGGTCGAAGCCTACTGGGGCCACGGTTAGTGTGAAAGTGAAACCCTCAGGTCTTTGGATTCAGGGGTACTTTTTTAGTCAGTGAAAGTCTGACACACCCTCTCGCCCTGGCAAGAGCGCGAGATGTCATGGGCCACGGGTTTCCTTTTCAAAACTTCCCCGTGACCCTAGTGGGCATCAGCTCTACTGGGCTCTTACGAATTTCCTGACATCTATCTGAGGTGCGAGTGGAACACTCACCATTATAATAATCATTTCAGTCGAAAGACGTCCACTGTTGGACATAGGCCTCTCCCACAATAACAGTCCTGTGCGTCTCGCATCCATCGAATTCTCGCGATTCTCACCAGGTCATCGGTCCAGCATGTAGGAGGCCTTCAAACGCTTCTAGTGCACAGTCGCCACTCCAGAACCTTTCAGCGCCATCGACCATCTGTTCTACAAGCAATGTGCCCTGCCCAATGGCATTTAAGTTTGGCGATTGTTTGGGCTATGTCGGCAACCTTGATTCTCCTGCGGATAACACGCGCCGTGGTGACTCGGTCATGACGTCACTTATTATGTACTAGGCAGTCCACAGTTTATTATTCATAAGATTGGCAACGTTAACAAACTACTAGGTAATAAGTTGGGCACGCCATAATTATGAGGCGTGCCTGTAAAGACCTCACGGCGTGGACATGGTAAATTCGGGAGGTTCCTGCACCGGATTCATGCGGAAGAAACGCCCGGGTGTCACCATTGTGTGTACCGCCCGGAGGACACGGTGGAGCATACGGTGGAGGTGTGCCACGCCTGGGCAGAGCAACGCCGTGTCCTTGTGGGGGCGATCGGCGGCGGCGATCTTTAGCGCCGGGCTTTGGTACAGACCATGGTAGGACCGTGGTAGGGGCCCAGCAGGGTCAAAGCTTACTGGGGCCAAGAGTCTGATTCTGAAAGGATGACTCGGCCCTGATATAAAAGGCAACGAAGGAACATGAGTCAGTTTTTAGTCAGTAAAGGTTTGACATCCAATGACATTCCCTCAGCCTTAGAGCAGGGGATGTCATTGGATGATTATCCCACCAAGAAAAAACAATTAAAAACTAGGTAATAAGTAAGTAACTTACACAATTTCCTATATCAATTATTCTCTACGTATTGATTCCAAGAACTAATAATAACTATAGAAATGTTTGATTATTATTAGTATCTACATATTCCGCATACATCATCATCATCTTCCTGCCCTTGTCCTATTTTATTTGCGGTCGGCGCAACACGTTTTTTTCTTCCATTCTATCCTGTTGTAGCGACATCTATGGCGTCACATAAGAACTAATCCTGCATCGCGCAACCAAAGTTCTCCGCGCGATTAGAACATATAGAACAGCCCGAAATCATCTATCGGGCAGTTGTAGCCCACCAGACATAACACCCGTCTGGCCGGAGGATCCTCCCTTTTCAACGGAGGTTTGCGGGACTTTACACTCTGTTCCGCCTACCTCCAAACTGGTGACCCTCGACAAAGAACGTCAGCGCAGCCTTCGTGCAGCCACTACTTCGTGACGTCATCATCAATTCCTCAAGCTTTCGAGCAGCGAGCCATACAGCCAGCACCCACGGCTATAAAGGGTATCCTGACCACCAGCATGGCTACCTGGTCATACCTGGTCACCACCCTCAGCCAAATCAGCGACCTTGGCGGAGCACACTGCACCTTCGGCCAGTCACATGAAGAGCAACGAAGAACCTCTCATGGTCGACGCAAGCAGTCAAGCCACTACGTCGCACAGCACCGCTCCGACTCACTGGAGCCTACAGCATCATCCCGACTCACTGGGACATCATTACCCCGACTCACTGGGGCATCATCCCGACTCACTGGGACATCATCCCGACTCACTGGGACATCACCGCAGACAGTTCCGACTCACCGAGAACTATGCGGCATTCGGTTCCGACCCACTGGAACCAACCTACCACTGGCCTGGCACTCATCAAGAAGCATCAAGAAACCAGCGATCTCCGATCTCCGGAGGGGAGTGATGTAGCGACATCTATAGCGTCACATAAGAACTAATCCTGCATCGCGCAATCAAAGTTCTCCGCGCGATTAGAACATATAGAACAGCCCGAAATCATCTATCGGGCAGTTGTAGCCCACCAGACATAACACCCGTCTGGCCGGAGGATCCTCCCTTTTCAACGGAGGTTTGCGGGACTTTACTCTCTGTTCTGCATACCTCCAAACTGTCAACTGTCATGTTATCACTAACTTCCTTTTCTTTCATATCACTGTTCGCACAATCCATCCATATTCCGTGTACATAATCATTCTAAATTATATACGTACCATGTCGTACGTCTTCACTGTTTTGAGAGCAGTGGTAAGGAACTAAATTAAATACACAAAGTTGTACGGCGGGCAGTATGTAAACGGTGTGCATGTAGTCGTGTCGATGGAAAACTTGAATGTGTTATTACGTAGCATTTCATTACTTAGAGCGCGAGAAGTCATATGATGATTTCTTGAAAAAAAAAATTTTTTTCTATGTTTTGCAAAAAAGATTATATCTAATTATCTATCTACCTATTAATACACAGGAAGACAGATCAACCAGAAACTGTGAGGAGTCAACACATCTTCCTGATCTATCCTTCCCTGTTCCGTATAAACAAAGGCTCATACTTTTATCAGTAAGCCATTAATATGCATTGGGTGTAGGCAGACACGTTTGAAATATGGCGGACGGCCGCATAGTGAATACAAATCGTACAACCATGCTTCATTTATTTAGACCCCGATATTGAAGACGTCAATAGTTTGGGTAGACGGGAGACAAGGTGCGATTTGTCGCTGCGATTTTTTCGAAAATCTGTTGTACGGCACGCTTAGTACCATCGCAAGTCGCCTAGCGCCTCAGTAAGTCAAGGTATAGATTAAATTAAACTACCTTTTTATATCACCTGCTCGATAATAGCATAGCATAGCATAGTCGGTCTTATAATGTTTCCACTGTTGGGACTCAGGCCTCCTCTCTAGGAGAGGGAATAGGCCGTAATCAACTACGCGGGCCCAGTGCGGGTTGGTGGATGTCACATGTCTTCGAATTTTTGGTCCTGGGACATGTCGGTTTCCTCACGATGTTTTCCTTCACCGTTTTGAGAGCAATGGTGATGAAATAAATTACACAAAGTAATGCGCCTGGCTGGGTTTGAACCCGCGACCTACAAACTCGTAAGTCGGCGGTTACCACTCGGCCACCATTGCTCAGAACACGACACGATAGACATTGTCCTCTCCAAAATCTGGCTTCCCGAAAAAAAAAAATTGAGAACCCAATTGCAGTGTCAGCTACCGGGTCCAACTGTATTTTCAAACCCTCCAAGGATCCACTGAAATGTACAATCAAAATTTCATCCAAATCAGTCAAAGCGTTTAAGAGAAATTAGGCGACCAACACATGTAGGTACAGAAGAATTACATAAAGATGATAGTATACTTTCTGAACTTCTAAAGTGTCTAACACTAGCCTTAGCCACTGCACTACTAATATCAGCCTTTTGATGTTCCCACTGCTGGGACTCAGGCCTCCTCTCTAGGAGAGAGAATGGGCCGTAATCCACCACGCGGGCCCAGTGCGGGTTGGTGGATGTCACATGTCTTCGAATTTTTGGTTCTGGGACATGCCGGTTTCCTCACGATGTTTTCCTTCACCGTTTTGAGAGCAGTGGTGAAGAAATAAATTAAAAAAATTAATGCGCCTGGCTGGGTTTAAACCCGGGACCTACAACTCGTAAGTCAGGGCCGATACCTCTCGGTCAGCTCTCTTTATTGTTATAGCGGCAACCTGCTCGATAATAAACTTTTATATTTCATACAACTCTCGCCTAAAGCAAGTCATTTTGTCCCTAGTATGGGCGTTCCCTAGGGAATAATGTGATTTGAATTTGGAACGTCAGAATCATTTGAAAAAAAGTGAATTAAAATATGTTCGTGCATCAAAAGAATTTATTCAAAAATCAAACTGGCCACTATCCAAAAAAAAAAGAATAAAATGTAGTTACCGTAGAGATTCTAAAAAAATAATAATTAAAGAGCGGCAGCGTTATAAACAATTGTAGTTCGATTTATTAGTGAATTTCGTTTGTTTCAAATCTCAAAATCTGTTGATTTCTCTAATTTATATTTTTTTTCAGTAGTATCTCACAGAAAGTATAAAAAGTAAAGTATCCAACAGGGGGATAAAGCTGTCTTTGTCTAGAGCGGCTTGAATTCCTCACTTCACTCCGGTTTTTATATTAACTCCCTCACAGTGCTCGGGAGTTAATTATATAAATTCCTCACTGTGTTAAAACTTAGCAACCTTCGTTTCGTTCGGAATTCAACATGCCGCCCGCGATTTTAAGACACTGTTTTGTCCCCTTGTCACATAATCTAATAGAATATGTCATATGATATTTTACAGGTATGCAGAGCAGGGTGAAAAGTCACACATACTATAATTGTGAATATGAAGACTACGTGGATCTTATTTTTTTTTCAGTTTTTTTACAATTTAAGTATTTTTGCGGCCTACCCAAATGTCCTTTCCTTGGTATTGTTCGTCAAATCGTTGAGCTCCTTAGTAGATCTGAGTTGAGCTATACGAATACTAATAAATGCTTCCATTGACTGGACAGGTCGATTCAAATCTAATAATAATATTCCATAACTATCACTCAACGCCGTCTAGTCCCAAGCTAAGCAGAGCTTGTGTTATGGGTACTAGACAACTGATAAACATAGTTATATATTTCTAAATACATACATATATAGATAAATTAAACCTAGATACAGAACAAATGATTGAACTCATCACAAAAACATTGGTCCTGGGTGGGAATCGAACCCACAACCTTCGGCATAGCAGTCAGGGCCACTAACCACTAGACCAACAGGCCAGTCAAAAAAAAAAAATCAATATTATAATAAAGAAACTCGTTTTGACACGTTTGTGTACCGACTCCCCCGTGCCACTTCCGATGTGTCCAGTCGTCCACGTGCGTTTTTCCTGGGTGGAAATCGAACCCGGAAACGATCTCCAGCAGGGCCACTATTATAACCACTAGACCAACAGGCCAGTCAAAATCTGTGTGGTTCTTTCCTCAAAAGACCATCTCAGACACAAATCTGCATGGTTCTCATATGATTTGACCATTACATGTTTGCTGTATGGACTTTAAACGAGACTTTGACCCCTGAGTTTGTTTCGGTGTTTCTTCTCAAGTTAGCTAGGAAACACCGGTCTCATCTAGTTTAAACTGACGAAAAATTTGACGTGTAAAAGTGTTTTTGAAAAACCTATTTGTAAAATAAATATCATTTATACTTCCATGTAAATGGGAGAACCCTCAGACCAGACAGGTGTTTTGTCTGGTCCGTGTAACTGTCCGGTTTTTTTTTTCTATAGGAAAATCATCTTATAACAAATCAGGCTCTTGGGAGGAGCGGGAGATAGTGTCAGACTTTTACTTACGACTGACTAAAAACCCACTCTTGTTCCATCGTTGCCTTTCGTACCAGGGCCTAGTTTTCCTTTCAGAATCAGACCCTTAGCCCCAGCAGGCTTCGACCCTGCGGGCCCCTACAGTTGCTGACATCTCCTTGAAGCGCGCGTGGAATAGTACACGCCGTCGATGACTTGGGTTCGGTCCGGACGGTTATCGGACGGTCGGAAGCCGGGCAACTGTCCGGTAGTGGTTTTTCGGGCAGTTGCATACGTTTTAATACCGCGATGCAAGATTTTAACAATTTAATTCCTTTTCGGCGACAGATATCGCTACAATATCTTAGGCTGGAGCAAGATCAAACAGATTTTCTCCCTAACAACCCAACAAGAGAAAATTATGAGAAAAATAGCTACAATACAACAAATATTTTTAGCCATAAATCAGATTTAGGTATACCGGGCTTTCTGAGTAGTTCTTCACAAAAGAGAATAGATTCAACGTTTAATGTATTAGTATCAAGCTTAACATTGCTACTATGGGTTAAAGATCAGCCCCCCTACCATGAAACGTCATTGCCATCGTTAATCCGCTGTGAAAAAGAGACAGCGCTATTGGTCATGTGTATAGCTCTGTCTCTCTCACACACGTGATGCTGTTTTTTTTTTATGTGGGAAATCATCCAATGACTTCTCACGCTCTAGGGCGGAAAACCTACTTCTATGTTCCTTTTTTGCCTTCGTTCCAGGACCTCGAGGTTCTCTTTTGTACAACCATGGCCCCAGTAGGCTTCGACCCTGCCAGGTCCTTAAAGTTTTACGTGGAATACTAAGCGCCGTCGAGGACTCGGACTCGATCCGGAAGGTTACCGAAAGACCGGACGGCGAGCTACCTATTGCTCGCCGTCCAGATGAATTTGCTGTGAAAAAGATACAGCGCTATTCGTCATGTAAAGATCCATCTCTCTCACACATCACAATAATGATGGATTTAAGGTTTCGTATCAGAGAGATTGTTCAGTTCACGAGGAAAATGAGTAGATTATTCAATTATATCTCTCAAAGAGATTTTGTTCTTATTCATGTTTTTGTTGGAGATTTTCCTCTTGGAAGATTAGTTTGGTTTCGTTAAATAGATTGAAGATTTATTTGAGCTGTGCTTAATGATTTGTTGTTTTTGTTAATAGAAAGAACAGATATTTTTTTTAAGTGTATGTTGTTAGAGAGTCCTTACTGGTGATTACTTTTGTTCATAAAAATATTAAAAAAAGGAATACATTAATTTTGCGTTTTAAAAGGCCCATAGTAAAAATAGGACTAAATTTTTTAGAGTTCCGTGCCTCAAAAGGAAAAAAGGAACCCTTATAGGATACTTTCTTGTCCGTCGGTCTGTCTTTCCGTCAAGACCCTGTATCTCGAGAACGCGTGAAGGTATCGAGTTGAAATTAAAACCATATACTCAAGTCGGCGGTCCCTTGAAGCTATAAAAAATTCAAACTTCTGAGTTAACGAAAAAAAAAGTTATGGCCATTTATATCATAAAATCCTGTATTTCGATACTCTCAAGGGAATTAAAATTCATAGGGTACTTTCCGTTGACCTAGAAACCTGAAATTTGGCACGAAGCAAGGTCTTATAGCACAAATATAGGAAAAAATCAGAAAACTGTAAATTTGTAGCAACGTCATAAAAAAAATATACTTTTTTTAGATTCGGAAAAATCTTCATAACTCAATTCGGGAATTGAACAGTTTTCATAGGTAAGTTTGTACGAAACCCTCAGTGCGCGAATCCGACTCGCACTTGCCGGGTTTTTTGAACATTGTCCAAGACTATAAATAACTTCTGTATTGTGGATGCGTCCACAAACATGTAAACTCATGTATAAGACATCCAGACCCGGAAAATCTATCTGTAGGCCACGCAAATATTTATTCTGTGCGGGAATAGAACCTGTGACAGGCAGCGTACCAGCAATTCTCTCAACCACTGCGCCAGCCGTGCCTTCAAAAACTTTACATTTTATTAACATTTGTAGTATAATGAAAGTAACACAATTGATTTTAATCAACACTATAATATTGTAAAGAGGTAAAGTTTGTTTTTTTTTGTTTGTGTGAGGAGGGTTCTAGAGTACTGGTCCGATTGCAAAAATGTTTTCACCGATAGAAGGTTGCTTTATTCCTGAGTGACATAGGCTATATTTTATGTATGCGGGCAAAGCCGCGGGCAAAAGCTAGTTAGAAATATTTATATAGTGTCAGATAATTCAATAATACATCTACCCAAACTGCTAAATCCATCCAAAAGACGGTAATAAAGGTGTAGAGTTAATGTTCTAAGGTTTTTTAAGGCGGGAAATCATCTAATGACACCTCACACTCTAGGGTGGAGCGTGAGGACGTGTCAGACTTTTACTGACTAAAACTACACCTGTGTCCTTCAGTTGCACTTTGCGTTCTAGGAACTGAAGGTACACAGGTGAGTTATAGTGATTAAAAAAAAATGTTAATGTTATAGTGTAATACTGGATGTATATATGTAAGATCGAAGAAACTATAATATAATTAATATAATTTAAAAATATAATATATTAAATATATTATTATACTATATTTAATATAATTTTTGTCATAATTTATTAGTTTATGTATTGTATATATGTAAATAGTACACCACGAACTACCTGCGTATCTTTTTTTCTCCTTCTCTGTCAAATCCATCCAAAGGTTGTCTGTAAAAAATCACTTTTAGCGATAAGACCGCCCATTGTGACACCCTATTAATGTTAATTTCCTAATGTAAATTGTATTTTTGGTGTACAATAAAGAATATCTATCTATCTATAATGAGAAAAAAATCGCAACTACAAAAAAAGTCGCACGTCTACAAAACCGATACTCAATAGCAAAACAATCAGTGTATTACGTTTTTAAATAAGAATCATACTCAGTACACTCACGTCTTTGTCACCAAACGGTACCATGTGGCTCAGATTCCTCACTTTCTGCATTTTAGTGACTCTAGTCTTGATAGCGGTGTTAAGTGCCATATATGGCCGACCTGTCATCAACGTGTTCTTCCGAAGATGCTGTAATGAAGACATAGAAAATGATCAGACAATTTTCGCAAATCTAGAAAACAATTTTCTCAGAGAAAGACTTGTGAGTGATGGATTATTTAGTGATGATGACTATGTTGAAGTAAGAGAAGTCAATACAACGGAAACAGGTGAAGAAAATATTGATTTGATTGGTGTTAGAACTAATGTGAATTTTAATAGTGATAGTGAGACTAATAGTGGGAAAAATGTGAGTTTAAGTGAAGGTTAAGCCATAAGACAATGGTGTTTACGTGAACAACATAAAATAGTGGTTCTTATTCATAATTGTGGGACAAAGGAAACTATGTGAGTTGATCTCATAATAGAAAAATGCTAGAACGATGTTAGAGTGGAAATTTGTGATTATTGTTGACGATTTCAATTTTGAGAAGAGAATGTATGAAGCAGAAAGAGACATTGAATTAAATTCATAGAGCAGCAGAGCAGTTAACACTGAGACTACTATTGAACTGAAAACCAAAAAATAAAATTTTGAATTGTCTAATATCTAATCTGCCACACCACAGTGTTGTCTTTTTAACCCAATGGTTGACTGGTAGAGAATGCTTTGTGGCATTAAGTCCGCCTATGTACCACCACTGTACATGAAGTTTAAATAAATAAATAATCTGGAGATGGAATCTTACTTACTGCAAAAGGATGTTACACTTCGTAAAATGTTTCTATCATCTGAGTACCAAAGACTGGATAAAGTGAAAGAAAGATTTCCTATAAACAATTATTTCAAATCAAAACCACGAATACAACTAAATTTGCATAATTAAGGTACTATAATATTGAACTGATAACCAGAATATTAAATGTTGAATTGTCTTATCTCGGATCTGGAGATGGAATCTTACTGTATAAAGATATTACACTCTGTAAAATGGCTCTATCATCTGAGTACCAAAGACTGGATAAAGTGAAAAAATGATTTCCTATAACTAATTATTTCAAGCACGAAGAATCGCCAAACTTAAGTGGCAATGGGCAGAGCACATTGCTCGCAGAACGGTTGGCCGCTGAAAGGTTCTGGAATGGCGATCACTTACCGAAAGACGTAGCGTTGGAAGGCTTCCTACAAGATGGACCGATGACTTGGTAACGGTTGCAGGAGTCCAATGGATGCGAGACGAACAGGACCGCGAGCGACACTTGGGGGAGGTCTATGTCCAGCAGTGGAAGTCTTTTGGCTGAAATGATGATGATGATGATGAATTATTTCAAATCAAAATCACGAATACAACTAATTTTGCATAAGTAAGCTAATCTACAAAGTGAGTCGTGAAATGGTCAGTTACCATGGCTAATAGCGGAGTTGACTAGATTAGCTACGTTGGACGTTACAGGCTATACTGTCCAGAATAGCCTAGAGTTACTAGGTTGGTTCAACACCACTCATCTGCACACGACTTCGTTCAGTTCCAGAAACATCTGCCACTTGAATGCGATCTGCATTGGTCTATATGGAAAGCGATCAATAGACTGCGCACCCAAGTAGGCCATTGCAAACCGCCTTGGTGGCAAAATGTGGAGTTATAGACCCCTCCGACACCCAGTGCGAGTTCAGTACTCCTCACCAGACGATGGCCCACTTATTAGAGTGCTCAAAGTTGACACTTTGAGAACTCTAATAAGTGGAGTGGAGGTATAGATGTGGTGACCCACATCTATACCTTGGAGGACTTTAAAAACACCACTGACGCCGCTATAAACGTAGACATCTACTGGGTTCAAATACTTTAAGGGAAAAGAAAACCATTGATGTGAAAAGAAGAAGACAATGTAACCTATATTTGTTCAAAATATTGTGTAAAACTATCTGTATTAGAACCTTGATTTCCCGTGCTCAGGATGCACATTAACAGACCCAAACTCCAGTCGCGTTAAGATTAACATTTATAAATCTTTTTTACTCTCCGTTCAACCGATTTTGAGTTTTAATGCGTTGGTAGCATGATAAACGGCGGCTGCAGTAAATAGTTGGTATTGTAACCACTTTTTTTGCTTTTAATGCCACCTTTATGCTTAGGGAATAGAAGTCAAAATCGGTTGAATGGACGGTAAAAATGGTTTGTTCCAATGTGTAATCTTAGGCATCCGTCACACCAAACTTATTATCCGCCACCGATTGTGAGTATGCTCATTGTTAGGCCCAGTGTGTACGTGGAGTCAGTCTACAATAACATTCTCATTAGATCGACAGTACGTTATAGCGTAGAATAATAATATATAATAATAATATAATATTCCACAACAATCACACAACGCCGTCTAGTCCCAAGCTAAGCAGAGCTTGTGTTATGAGTACCAGACAACTGATAAACATACTTATATATTTCTAAATACATATATATATAGGTAAATTACACCCAGAAACAGAACAAATGATCGTGCTCATCACACAAACATTTGTCCTGGGTGGGAATCGAACCCACGACCTCCAGCTTAGCAGTCAGGGCCACTAACCACTAGACCAACAGGCCAGATTGCGTTACTTGTGAGAACAAAAGAGTAGGCTTGTTTGTAGTACAATAATCGACCACAGATTCAGTGACAACGCACTGCGTTGTTGATTATAGTCGGTTCGGTGTGTATGAGAAGTTAATATACTCGTAACGCCTGCTCACAGTTAGCGGCCGACAATAAGTTTGCTCTGAACAATACCTAATCGCGAATGGAGTATAGGTGTGTTAATGTCCATCCTGAGCACCACAAAGCGAGGCCCATATCTAGCAGTATATTGTAAAATATGGATTTGATTGATAGGTATTTTGTGTAAATTTACGAATGGAAACCTTTTATTGTATTCAACGATTTCTGTACTTTTATGGTTGTTGGTGACTCAATGTAATCATGAATCAAACGTTTAAGAGTCTATAGATTTTCCTTTACCATTTAAGTAATAAATTATGTGTTTATTGTTGCTTTTAAGGTTGGATTATGACGACTGCGAATTGAATTTTAGTTTACAGTCTAGATGATGTTTCTATGCCAAATATTTTATATTTTGTGTTATATTCTTTTTTGAATTGTTAGCATAGCATAATCAGCTTTTTAATGTCCCTACTGCTGGGACTCACGCCTCCTCTCTAGGAGAGGGAATGGGCCGTAATCCACCACGCGGGCCCAGTGCGGGTAGGTGGATGTCACATGTTTTCGAATTTTTGGTTCTGGGACATGCCGGTTTCCTCACGATGTTTTCCTACACCGTTTTGAATTGTTAGCATGTATGTAATCTCTCTCAGAGAGTATTAAAAGACTTATTTTGTAGGATAAGTTTTGATATTACATATATTATGCATACAGCTAAGGAAAGGTGAAATTAACTACCGGGGTCTGTGTTTCATGATAGTTATTAAACAGATTTTAATGCGGTTTTTACCAAAAGACGGAGTAATTCATGGGATATTTTTAAATCTATACTTATAATAAATCTGTAGAAGTGAAAATTCTGTACATTGAAATAATCAAAAAAATAAATGGTAGGGGATTTTACTAGACCGACACCAAACCAAAAAATTTGATTAAAAAATGTTTTGTCTCTCTGTCTGTTAGTTCAGGCATCACGCAAAAACTACCGGTTCGATTACGATGATACTTGGTATAATTGTTCTTTTATATTCTGGGCACCACTCTGGGTACTTTTTATCCCGGAAAAGTATATACAATAAAAAACAAACTTAATTTTGCGGTTTGATCCCTAGACCCGATTACCGTACCAACCGAAATTAATAAGTTTGTCGTTGGTTACGTCACCCGCAGTGGAGTTCACTAAGGGGCGCTGCACACGGCTAAGATACTAAATAACTGAAGATAATAAATAATATTTCATATTTTCGTATCTCAAAAAACCTAATAAAACCATTTTCGACTTCTACGCGGACGAAGTCGCGGGCAAAAGCTAGTGTATAATAAAAGCCGAAAAAGAAACAAAGATTTTTAAAACACCTTCAAGGTTGAGGTGTTTTGATGGTGGCTTATTACAATATGGCTTGTAGATAATATTAAGATACACTTCATCTTATGGCGTGGTTTGTTTGTATGCATCATTGTGTATATTCAATCATCATCTTCCTACCCTTGTCCCATCTTATTTGGGGTCGGCGCAATACGTTTTTTTCTTCCATTTTATCCTGTCAACCGTCATGCTATCACTAACTTCCTTTTCTTTCATATCCACACACAATCCATTCATATTTTCATTGGCCTCTCTCTCTTTTCTTTGGGATTGTGTATATTACATAATATTTTATTAGATGAACTTTTGGTCACCATGGTAAGACCATGCCAGCCCCATTGTAACCTTATATAAGTAAAGCAAAAAACCTTATCGACTATTAGAGCTCTAAAACCTTACTCATTATTTTATAAACAAAAGCAGCTGCGTTAGGAAGAGATTACGATACTGTGCTTTAATAAAACCAACATCTATCTATCAAATTAATTTTTGAAAGTATTTATCAGCACCTCGCTACCAGCTCGGGTCCTGATGCATTCAAAAGTCAAAAGTTTTTTAATTCGCATAGGCCTACATGGGCACTTATAAAACGTCAGAAGCTAGTGCACGGTTCCAAATTGGTCGTTTCCTATGGAGAAGAACCGGCAAGAAACTCCATGGTTACTCTTTTAAAAAAAAATGCTGTTACAATATTTCCATATTACAGCATAAGCAGATATTATGTAAGGACAGTGTAGACTGGTCAATATTGGCCAACAAATGATGGATATTCTCCATCGTGCCGAATTCTGCACAATTTGGACTGTCACATTTTTCCATAAGATATGATTGTATTACAGGCTAGCTTTTGCCCGCGACTTCGTCCGCGTAGAAGTCGAAAATCGTTTTATTAGGTTTTTCGAGATACGAACATATGAAATATTAATTTATTATCTTCGTCGTGTGTGATGTACATTGAATTGTATGGCGAGCGATATTGTATCTTAAGTTAAAATATTATAGTATCTTAGCCGTGTGCAGCGCCCCTTAGTGAACTCCACTGCGGGTGACGTAACCTACGACAAACTTATTATTTGCGGTTAGTACAGTAATCGGGTCTATGGATCGAACCGCAAAATTAAGTTTGTTTTTTATTGTATATACTTTTCCGGGATAAAAAGAACCCAGTGTGGTGCCCAGGATATTAAAGAATAATTATACCAAGTTTCATCGTAATCGAACCGGTAGTTTTTGCGTGATGCCTGAACAAACAAACAGACAGACAGACAGACAAAAATTTTTTAAATCACTTTTTTGGGTTTGGTGTCGGTCTAGTAACACCCCCTGCCATTTATTTTTTTGATATTTTCAATGTACAGAATTTTCACTTCTACAGATTTATTATAAGTATAGATATATATATATATATATTATAGATATAATATACACACACAAATATAAACTTAATCTTATGGCTTAGTTTGTTTGTAAGCAATATTAAGACATAATTGTATTACAGAATACCAAAGATACATTAATGTTTCTGAACTGTTATAATTATAATTTAATTAAGCTTAGTTGATGAGAGAACTAAATAAATTATTGATTTACTGTCACTCAAGTTATGTGTATATTTTGTATGATAATAGATAAAATAGAGTATAGACATGTATGTACATATTATTGACGTAATGGTTGAGCTATTGGCTGTCGCGGGTTTGATTTCTGCACGGGACATTTAATACAGGGTGGCCCATTTATAGTGTTCCAAGATTATTACTTTTTTGTTTTTCTTAAGTGCGATTTTGTGAACAGACTAGAGAAATTCACAAAATTCACGAAAATATATTACAACTTCTGATCTATAAATTTTTTCTAAACTAATGTTTTTTTTCTGGGCTTCGGAAGGCGAGCTACCTATTGCTCGCCATGGGTAGCTCGCAGTCCGACCGTCTGGTAACCGTCCGGACCGAGATCAAGTCGTCGACGGCGCGTACTTTTCCACGCGCGCCTTAAGGAGATGTCAGCAAACCGTAAGGGCCCAGCAGGGTCAAAGTCAAAGCCTATCGGGGCCATGGGTCTGATTCTGAAAGGTAGACTCGGCCCTGGTACGAAAGGCAACGAAGGAACAGGAGTGGGTTTTTACTCAGTAAAAGTCTGACACTATCTCTCGCTCCACCCAAGAGCTGGGGATATCATAAGATGAATTTCCCAATGTATAATGTGTGTATGTATTAGAAAAACATACACACATTATACATTGGATAACTATTATTTTATTTTTTAGGCTTCTTTATAAAGGGGCCATCTTGTATTTATATAGCCTGCATATAGTTGTTTCCGCTTCTGGGTCTTTGTGTCTTGTTTTAATTGAGTTTACATGTTTCTGAATGCGCCTACTTCTGTATGAAGTAAGTTTTAGTGTGGGGGTAACAAAAATACATATAAAAATCTCTATATATTTATTATTAAGAAAATATTGAGTTATGTTTTGTGTAAAGCAACCTTTTGAATACAGATTCCCTTTCGTGTTTTGTTTAATTTTTTTAGTAAAACTCGATATAACTTACGGTCCGGACTAAGTGTTTCGCCTCGTCTTTTATACCGCGTATATCGAAGGACTGGAACAATTTGCCTGCTGCGGTCTTTCCGTTCGATTGTAACGGTGCGCCTCAACATCATCATCATCGTTGATTACCATCAGGTGTGATCGCAGTCCAGCACTAGTCTAGTTTATATCAATTAAAAAAATATATATATATAAGTAGGTACCCAATCGTTAACAACCGTCACTTCAAGGTCTATTTGTTTCCCCGCCTGGGCAGAGCACCGCCGTGTCCTCGTGGGGGCGTTTGGCGGCAGCGATCTCTCGCGCCGGGCCTTGGTACAGGCCATGGTCCGAAGCGAGGAGGAGTGGCAGGTGGTCGCCTCTTTCTGCGAAGCAGTAATGATAGCAAAGGAGGCGACCGCACGCGCGAGGCAATGGCTCTCATGGCGATTCCCGGCCACCGTAGGCGTGGGAAGGCGAGCAATGGGTAGTACGTCATCCGACCGTCTGGTAACCGTCGGGACTGAGCCCAAGTCATCAATGGCGCGTAACTCTACGCGCCATTGATGCGTGCCACGTGCGCCTCAAAGAGATGTCAGCAACCGTAGGGGCCCAGCGGGGTCGAAGCCTACTGGGGCTATGGGTGATGCGAAACAAAACCCCGGGGCCCTGGAACGAAGGCAAAAAAGGAACAGGAGTGAGTTTTAGTCAGTAAAAGTCTGACACGCCCTCGCGCACCGCCCAAGGGCAGGAGATGTCAATTAATGATTTTCCACTTTAAAAAAAAACGTCTATATATGTAAACACCCAGAAGAGACGGCCGAATTCAACCTCAAGAACGTCTTATTACAAAACACATAACAACAAAGAATTTTGTAACAAAACATTAAGAAGCCCACAGATCGTTTTCCCCTAAAAATCCTTGAACAAGTGAACAAGAAACAATCCTCCTCAGATTGTTTAAAGTCTTCGCATCCTCATAATTGGAAACAAATTGTTACTTAAGTACAGAGATGAGAATAGAAGGACGGCGTCACAGAACAGACGAGCTACAGAAGATCGGCTCTATATCATCATCATCATCATCATTTCAGCCGATAGACGTCCACTGCTGGACATAGGCCTCCCACAAATGTCGCCATAAAGAACGGTTCCGTGCGTCTTGCATCCATCGGATTCCCGCAACCTTCACCAGGTCATCGGTCCACCTTGTAGGGGGCCTTCCAACACTGCGTTTTCCGGTACGCGGTCGCCACTCCAGAACCTTTCGGCTGTTCTTTGAGCAATGTGCCCTGCCCATTGCCACTTAAGTTTGGCGATTCTTCGTAATATGTCGGCAACCTTGGTTCTCCTGCGGATATATTCATTTCTGATTCGATCACGCAAGGAAACTCCGAGCATAGCCCTTTCCATTGCCCTTTGAGTGACTTTGAGCCTTCTGATGAGGCCTATTGTGAGCGACCACGTTTCGGAACCATATTTCATCACTGGCGCCGGCCTGGCATAACCAGTGAAAATAATTGTACATATATACCCGAAGACCTCATTACCCTGCTACAAGAGAGCCGTAAGGAAACAAGTACAGTTCGTAGACAATACAGACCGCCGTCCTTCCGTCCTCGCCGCCGAGGCCCGCCGCGACAATCCCGTCAACGTCTGCCCCGTCCCTTGTTCAAGCTAGCCCGCGCCGCTGAGCCTGTAGTTTAAAATTCCCAGATAATAATAATAAAATCTTGTTCAATTCAGCCCGTCCCTTGCTGCTCTCCCCCAGCGACGCCCTAAGCCGAGGCCGTACCTCACATGCCCTTAGCGTGTCATCATCATCATCATCATCATTTCAGCCGAAAGACGTCCACTGCTGGACATAGGCCTCCCTCAAGTGTCGCCACAATGAACGGTCCTGTGCGTCTCGCATCTATCGTACTCCCGCAACCGTTACCAGGTCATCGGTCCACCTTGCAGGAGGCCTTCCAACGCTACGTCTTCCGGTACGCGGTCGCCACTCCAGAACCTTTCGGCCCCAACGGCCATCCGTTCTGCGAGCAATGTGCCCTGCTCATTGCCACTTAAGTTTGGCGATTCTTCGTGCTATGTCGGTGACCTTGGTTCTCCTGCGGAGATCCTGATTCGATCACGCCAGGAAACTCCGAGCATAGCCCTTTCCATTGCCCTTTGGGTGCCTTTGAGTTTTCTGATGAGGCCCATTGTAAGCGACCACGTTTCAGAGCCATATGTCATTACTGGCAACACGCACTGGTTATAGACTTTCGTCTTGAGACACTGTGGTATATTGACCTTAGCGTGTAGTCGCTTAGTTTTAAGTTAGTTAAGTAAGCCCTGGCTGGAGGCTTTGATTCTAGAATTGAGGCCGCCACTGGCAAGTCCGGTTAAGCAGCCGACAACCTCCTAGGTTGACCTGCGAGAGGTCATTCACAACAAAAAAAAATGTACACATATACTAAAAACCGGTAAAAGTTTGTTGTATGGGATACTTAAATATTTATTGTATGCTGTTTTTAGTATTTATTGATACAATCAGCCTTTTAATGTTCCCACTGCTGGGACTCAGGCTTCCTCTCTCTAGGAGAGGGAATGGGCCGTAATCTACCACGCGGGCGCAGTGGGTTGGTGAATGTCACATGTCTTTGAATTTTTGATTCTAGGACATGCTGGTTTCCTCACGATGTTTTCCTTCGCCGTTTTGAGAGCAGTGGTGATGAAATAAATACATTTGTGTAGTGAGTCTGGCTGGGTTTGTACCCGCGACCTACAACTCGTAAGTCGGGGCCAGCGTTACAACTCCCCCACCACTGCTCTGTCTATTGTTATAGCGGCAACAATTACACATATCTGTAAAAATTTCAACTGTCTAACTATCATGGGTCATGAAATACAGCCTGGTGACAGATAGACAGAAAGTGGAGTTCCAGCAGGAGCGGTTCCAGTGGTTGGTCGTTTTTGGGGGCAAGTCAACCCCTAACTTTTTTTCCGATGTTTACTAACTTTACCACACCACACCACCACTTACCACCACCACCACCACACAACAGGACTGGGCTTTAAGTCAGTAAAAGTCTGATACGCCCTCTCGCTTCGCCTAGAGGCGGGTGAGGTCATTAGATGATTGTCCCACCTAAAAAAAAAACCACGGGTTTTCTTTCCAGAAAATCCCTGGAGATGGTCTTTTGTGGAAAAAGCCATACAGATTTGAGTGGACCTGTCCAGTCAATGCAAGCATTTGTCAGTATTTGTGGAGCTCAACTCAGGACTACTAAGGAGCTCAACGTAATTTCGTTCGTTGTATTGACATAACCTTCTGTACATATTTGTTTTATGAAGAAAGGTGTGGGGGAGGGGGGCAACGATCACAATCAACTGAGATCTTGAGTATCGAGGATTTATTTCATGGTTTCTTGTTGTTAACTGAAAATAGCGCATTTATTTACTTCTTTGTTTTCATAAGTATCTTCCAAATTAGAAACTTTTTTTTGAAATATACAACTTTGTTTTTAGTATATGCAAAAAATAAATATAGTTGGTTCAGAATTAGTCATCATCATCTCAGCCGAAAGACGTCCACCGCTGGACATAGGCCTCCCCCAAGTGCCGCCACAATGAACGGTCCTGTGCGTCTCGTATCCATTGTACTCCCGCAACCGTTACCAGGTCATCGGTCCACCTTGTAACTTCGTCTTTTTAGAATTAGTATCTGAATCGATTCCAATCATTTTTACACCATGCTATATTTTTCCTAAAAATATTTAAAGAAGGTCACAAGTTGAACACCAATGGCACTAAGTGTCCGATCGTGTGTGGAGTACTGCAGTCACATATGGGCTGGTGCTGCAAAATGTCATCTAGCAGCTTTGGACCCAGTGGAAAGGCGTGCGAGGAGGCTAATTGGGGATCCAGATTTGGTTAAGTCTAATCTACAAAGCCTCGAGCACAGGCGCAGCGTAGCCAGCCTATCGGTATTTTACAGGTTACATTTAGGACAGTGTGCGCGGGAATTGCCTGACTTGATTCCGCCATCTCTTTTCTACCATTGGACAACACGACGAACGGCGAGTATCCACCACCTTACGTTGTTGAAACGTCAACGGTCCGGACTAAGCGTTTCGCTTCGTCGTTTATACCGCGTACATCGAAGGACTGGAACAGGTTGCCTGCTGCGGTCTTCCCGTCCAACTATAATTTAGGTGTCTTCAAGGCTAGAGTGAATAGGCTCTTAATGAACTAGTGCGCCTCACCATCAATGATTGCATCTCTGCTTGCCATCAGGTGGGATCGCTGTCAAGCACTGGCTTATATCAATAAAAAAAAAAAAGTACAACACAGGTTACGGCAGGTCATATTGGGCCCTAGGCGCCAGCCCGCAGATGGATGCGGGAGCAAAAAACCCCTCAGTCACCCGGATGGCCCGGTGACCATGTATTTGTGTGGACAACCAGGTAACATAACAAGCTTATAACTTTGTGATTTTTACTATATAAATACTAGACACGTAACTAGTGTTATACACCCCTATATTTAAATTAGTACAAAAAAGGGGCTCTACCTTTACCCGTTATTGATCATATTTGTGTAGTTAAAAGTAGAAAAAAACGAAATCCTAAAATTGTAAACGAAAATTTCTCATAATTAGTAAAGTCGTAATAGAATCCATCATTCATAACAATTGCTACTAGAAATCACAACGCGGTTTTCTATTTTGATCGTAATATATTCATTCATAATTAGCCTGTACAATATTTCCATAAATTGAGTGATATTTTGGGATATAAACAAACGTTAATAACTTTGTTGTTTATGAATATTATTTATTGAGACTTTACTTAAATAATAACAAGCCCTTTTCTAATAAGTCCTTTAAGTATTTGTACTAATTAAAAATTATTGGTGTATAGTGCTTGACTGCTATCCCACCTGATGGTAAGCAGTTATGCAATCGTTGATGATGAAGCGTACTAGTTTATTAAGAGCCCATACACTCTAGCCTTGAATACACCTAAATTATAATCGGACGGGAAGATCGCAGCAAGAAAATTATTTCAGCCCCTCTAGCCAAGTTACAACCGTCTCCTTTCGATTCTCTTTTCGTTGATCGCCTCGAGTAGGCCACGCCTCATTTTCCTTTGTTCTGACCACGTGACTGAGCGTTGAGATGACGTCAGAACAAAGTATCGGAGGCGTGGCCGAGCGCCCCTAGAGGAGGAATGCGCCAGATATGATGTGATCGACGAAGGAGTACGTTTGTCTAGAAGGAACCCGTTCATTTTGACTTGAAGACCCCTTTGCTTTTGTAGCTATCAGGAAACACAGACAACAGCTTTTTCATTGGTTAATAAAAATGGACGTGTCATCTTAATAATTACAATATTTATTTCAATAATAAATTAGTTACTTTACATGGCCATTTATAAATAAATTACAAAACCAGAAAATATACAAACGTAAAAGGATAAAAAGACAACAAATAGCACTTTTCACAAAAAATTCTTTCTTTTTTCCTCTCATGCTAATATTCGCCACAGGAGACTTCCCGGGCATCGGGAGTCGCAGGGCGATACCGGCCCTCAGGCATGGGATTGCGGGGATGGTGGCTCACTGTCCGCAAAGATCCAGTAGTCGACAGCGCGTAATGTTCCACGCGCGCCTCAAAGAGATGTCAGCAAAACCGATAGGGCCCCGCGGCGTTGATGCCCACTAAAGCAACGGGGAATTTTTGAAAAAGAAACCCGCTTGGAACGCAAAGGGCAACTGAAGGAAATTATATAGTTTTAGGCAGTACAAGTCTGACAAGCCCTCGCGTTTACTCTCACCTCAATAACAAAATCTATACTAACCTATATTTATTTATTCATTTCATCAACAAATTTACATTTGTGTCGTATAGTTGAAAATTTAACATATATAAACAACACTCAAAAACCACAATACTAATAATTAAAAAATTAAAATCAATTTACATCGACATGCTGGTACAGTAACTTGCCAGGTAAATAAATAAAATATCATTCCACATTTTTTGTCATCACATTAATGTCATAGTTTAAATACAATAATAAAAAAGCTAAATGTCAATAAAATGTAAATAATAAAATGTCAATAAAATTCTAGTAATAAAAATAAAATCCATTATAATGTAATGTATAAAAGTTGAAAGTGTTGAAGTTTGAAAGTGGCGCCAGTGACTGAAAAGTTGAAAGGGAATCGTTTGTCTTGGTATGGTCATGTGAAGAGGAGGGATGAAACGCATGTTACTAAAAGAGTTATGAGTTTACATGTGGATGGATGGAGAGGAAGAGGGAGGCCAAAGAAAAGATGGATGGATTGTGTGAAGAGTGATATGAAAGAAAAGGAAGTTAGTGATAGCATGACGAGTAACAGGGCAGAGTGGAAGAAAAAAACGTGTTGCGCCGACCCCAAATAACACGGGATAAGGGCAGGAAGATGATGATAATGTAATGTATAATATATCATATAATTAATAATATATTATATTAGGGGGTGGTGTTTTATCGTGCGGTTTTGATCGCGCATGCGGGATCGCCCCACATGCAAGTATTTACTCCCCTAATTTAACTAACCCCCCATATTTCTTTTTCATACAAGTATTTACTGTATGGCGTGGAATACGCACGCGGAACGCGTTTTTTTGCATTTTGAAATTTTCTGCATGCGGAGCAGACCCGCTTGCGTGATGAAATCCGCACGATATTACAAACACTACTAATATTATAAAGAAAAAAGATGTGTATTTTTTTGTTTTTTTATGAAATCAAAAACTAATGAACCGAATTGAAAATTCTTTCACCATTCTCTTACACGTACATTCTGGCAACGATAAATGCCAGACATATACTGAATGCCAGGCATTGAATCTTCCTTTGTACGTTTTTTTTAATAAATAATTGAGCAAGTGATCTAACTATACAATTACTTCTAAGCTTCTTTGGTTTTAATGCCTCCATTCTTGAGCTGAATTCCATTTTTCTCCTGCTCTTTAATTGGCTCTGTAATCTTTGACCTGAGAATAAAACAAATTAAGTAAGTTAATAAAAAACTGGGCAAATGCGAGTCGGACTCGCGCACAGAGGGTTCCGTATAAACTTACCTGTGTAAATAATTTAATTCCCGAGTCTCGATTTTTTTTTGTGGCGTGTCAATAAATTTACAGTTTTCAGACCTGATAAGACCTTGCTTTATGCCAAATTTCAGGATTATAAGTCAACGGAATATACGGCCACGGGTAACGGCCTATGAATTTTGAATATTCATTTATTAATTTGTAAACATAGGTAACATTAGGGTCTTAAATAAAAAAAAAAATTAACGCTATGTTAGCTAATAGTAGCATACAAATTTATATCAAAATGAGACATTGGATATTTAGAAGAATTAATTATTATTACTAAATGCCAATAAATATATATAATTTGAATGCACAATATTATATAAGTACAATGTCAAAATCCACTACATATTTATATTTTGTCCTCTAAATAATCTATGACACTGTAATAGGCTTTAGAAATTAAAAAACTACATTAAAGAATATTATAAATAAATAAACTTACTTGCTGAAAAAGAAATGATTGCTAATTTTGATAAGCGGTGCTTCAACTAGGAGCCACATTGCAAAGCTAAGTCCAATCGCTGTAGTTAGGATGCCAACAGTTTCTAATATCTGTAAGAAAATAAAGAAATAATCTATGAATGTTCGTTTAATGGCATGTAAAGGCTTATTCCTAATTCAGGGCTGCAATTTTTAACTTCTAGCGTTTTATAGTAAACCTGTACAATATAACATTATCCAAAATGAGTAGAAACATCTTAAGGGTCAAGGCATTGTATGTTTCCATCTGTCAATGCTGAGCCGTGGGTTCAAAATTCAAAAGTGCTTTGTATGTCCCTTACGGCTTTTTATCGTCTATTAAAACTGGTTTTGCCACCGGCTTTTTGCCAAAGCTCGTTCTGAGAGCTTCCTGAAAAAAGGCATATCCTAAATATATAGCGACTAATGCTGCCACGGTATCTGTTGCCACTTATGAACGGTGAGACCTCGGCATTAATATTTTTTATTTTTTTACTAACACTAGTTTGTAAGCTCGCATTGTACTAACAAATATGGATGTAATCGCAAGATGAATCTGAAATAAATAATTTAATATTATCATTATTAATTCACGTCGGGGTCACCAATTTATGGTATGCGGAACAGGGCATAAAGTCTCGCAAACCCCCATTAAAAAGGGAGGATCCTCCGACCAGACGGATGTTGTGTCTATAGTTTGGGCAACTACCCGATAGTTTATTTCAGTCTGTTGTATATGCTCTAATTGCGTGGAAAACTACCGCAATCAGAATTTAGAATTCTAGTTCCTATTCGGCGTCATAAATGTCTCTACCGTTGTTTAACTTTGAAGATCGCCTTGTACTACGTCTGTATTATTTCTGTGCTATAGTACAGCAATACAAGTAAAAACCATGCTACTTAATACTCACATAGGAAAAGGTGTCGAACTTCCAGGGCGATCGTAGTGTGAACTTGTTCCGCTGTATGAGCAGAGTGTGGATCATGTAGATACCATAAGAGAGACGGCTCAGAGGTGTGAAATAAGAGAAGCTTAGAATGTCGGTGACTATAGCTGAAAATATTAAGATTAGACTTGAGTATCGAAGCCTAAATTAGCTAAGGTGAGACGGTCTTTCACGCCGGAACAGCTGCTCAAATTTTATCAAGCGCAAGTTCCATCGTTTATGGAGTATTTCTCTTATCCTTGGGATGGATGATGGATACGTCAAATACCAACTTGTTGCCCCAAAGTTGATTGAGAAATGGGCCTAGAAGATCATCATAATGATGCACTTGTCGAGTCAAGTGTGCATAAGAATTGCACAATTTACTTCCACCAAGCCCGTTCTATTATTGGATCAATCGATGTCCGGCGTTGTGATATCGGTACATGGTGGAAATGGAAATCCCACCCACATGTACAAAGTGTTTTGCGAACACGTTTGTTGTGCGTACAGCTAAGGAGTGGAATTTCCTGCCGGAGTCTGTGTTTTGGAGGCATGAGTATAAATGATCCCTCACGCGTGCGTCCATTTGTTATGCGTACCTTTCAGTGAAGTAATGATTGCTTCGCAGAAGTATGCGACCGCCTCCCATTACTTTTCGGATGTTTTCTAAGATTAAGATTAATATATCAGATGCTAATTCAAATATTACCTTGATATACTTACGCACAGTCCCATATTCACATAACCCCATAATAACGCAGACAGCCACAGCCCAAGCGACCCTGTTGGTAGACGCGATCACGGCGGCATCCACAGGGTTGTACTCCCGGAACATAAAGTACTGGCCTAGTGACATGACGTACGTCATTAAGCCTAGAGATAGTGCAGTGCCGACGATGGACCATGTCTGGAATGAAAAAATTCGGAATTGTGAATTCGGAAGACGAACCGGTGGAAGACCTCCCATAAACTGAACCGATATCATGGTGAGGGTCGTGAGAATCTGATGGATGCAAGACTCACAGGACCATTCGTTGTGGCCACAATTGACGGAGGCCTTTGTCTACTAGTGGACACTTTTCCGCTGAAATGATGATGATGATGATGATGGGATTATGAATTATTTGGGATTGTAGTGGTAATGCTGACGTATATTTCTATGTATTAAATAACTAAATGTGGCGTTGCGCCTGGTTTTCAGCTACGCTAGTCGCTGTCTAACAAAAGTCTAAAAAAAGTCTAACAAAAGTCTAACGAAAGTCTAACAAAAGTCTAACAAAACGTCCGTGTTCCTTCAGCTTCCCTTTGCGTTCCAGTGCCGTGGTGATTCTTTCGAAGAATCCCACAGCCCTGGCAGGCATCGGCGCTAGCAAGCCTCGTCAATTATGTCGAGATCTCTCTGAGGCTAGCGTCGAACTAAAACCATAACTAAAAACATTTTGGACTCACCTTAGAAACAGTGTTCCTATGTTCAGAAGGTCTATACAGCGTCATGAGGTAGCCCATGGCGATACCGACGAGGTAGGCGCCGGCGCGGCTGTAGCTGGGCGTGTACGTGTAGCTGACCTCCCAGCAGTCGCGGAGCCCGCGAAGGATCTTGCTGCAATTGGAAAGATTGGTTATGAACGTGAAGCGAAGTGGCACGATTGGAACAAACAATTGATTGACAAGCCTATTGTTCTGCAATAAATTATAATATATATGTGTATCTAAATACATGCATATTAAAGATAAATAATGCTCAGACAGAGAACAAATTATCAAGCTCAGCACATAACCATTTGTGATGAGTGGGAATAGAACCCAAAACCTCCGGAATAGCATTCAGGATCACTATCTACTAGAGCAACAGGCTTGTCAGTCAATTGTTTGTTCCAATCGTGCCGCTTCGCTTCACTTTCGCGTTCGCTTATACTTTATATATATATAAGTATGTTTATCAGTTGCCTAGCAATCATAGCATAAGCTCTGCTCATTTTGGGACTAGATGACGTTGTGTGATAGTCGTGGAATATTGTTATTATGTTCTGTTGCGATGGCTTACATGAACAACCGCATTTCAGTTCGGTGCGGCGACGAGCGAAGCGACGTAGTTGATTTGATATTATATTCGCGAGAACTCTTGCAGTGCGGTGGCTTTTTTTATATAAATAGCGGCTTCAAATGGAGGTGACTTCGCGTGGGACAAAGCCGTCGCATCGCGTTTTATTCGTGTGAACTGCATCTGATCGCTTAGTACTGAATTTACTACTTGGTATTTCAGGGTACTAATTAAACAACCTGAGTAAGCGAAATATATATGATATTCTGAATTTAAACTACAGTACTATTGAACTAACAAGTTATAAAAATACCATGGAGAGAAAATACGGAAAGTACGAAAATTCTTAATTTCGCAATTTAGAAATAAGACGTATTTGCGCAACGCCATCTGTTAATCGGATTACGAACTAATTTAATACACGCCATCTATGAGCAAAAGTATGATCTAATTTTACACCAATGTCCGTAAATGTGGTGTTAGAATTTGAACAGTTGGGTACATAATTGAATAAGAACTCAAAATTTCAGCTGCGAGTATGGTAGCTCTATGGTAACTTACTCAAAATCCAGGAAATGTACAGCCGGCAGTTGGTACCAGTACGTCAGGACTCCTGGTATGATCAAGGACAAGACTGCAGCTGTTCCGAAGGCTGCGAACCCCAGTCTTCGGTCTTTTTTATAGAAGTAGAACAAGACGGTTGCCAGGATGGTGAGCTGATAATCACAGGCGACATACCAGGTGACTGTGTGGCACTGAAAATTTTGCAAAAAAAAAACTATATCAATCCTAATCATGATATGCCTTACCTAGATATCAATCTTAAGAAGGCTTAAGTACAGTCAGGGGTCAAAATTGCAGTTGCGCCTATCAATGCTAAAGTATCTAATTTTTTTTATAGAATAGTTTAATTTATTGGTTCTTGACTGATTTAATTTGTATTATAAAATCTAGAGTATTGCAATATACTAGTTGTGTACCATTAAACTTCTGCCTCAAAGTAAAGCCATTTCAAACTATTGGCATAATTTTACAATTGTTTTTTTTATGCAAGAATTTAATACTGATTCCTTCTTATTGTTAATAATAAGAAGGAACCAGTAGTAAAAAGAACCAGGTCTTTAAACCGTAATCGAACGAAGACACCTAGTATTGATAGTATCTTTTTGTCAGGCGACACCTATTTTAATAAAATGGAAATAATACGTAATATTTTGAGGTTTCCGTTTATAAAATAGATTAAGTCGGTTATTACTGTTATATTTTTTCACTTGAATGACACATTACAGTTTTTAACAATGGGAAACTTAAAATATCAGACATGGAGTATTTTTATTTAAGAAAAATAATGCCTGATACAATAACAATATTAACCTACTAAATAGTCTCCAATTTCGTTTGGTTACGGTTGGTAGGCATAATTCTTTTTGCTATTGATTTATCATACAGTGCTTTAAGATATGACATAGTTTTAACTTTTACCGAAAGGAAAAAAAAGTGATATGCCAGCTATGTATGGCACCGCTGCAGTACGCCAGCACGCCAGCAGCACGCACCGCCGCAGCGCTGGCTTGCAGACGGCGACCAATGGGCAGCTTGCCATCCGTCCATTCGGTTGGCCGGTCGAGGAAAGCGGTCGGTGTACTCAAGGGATACATTTTGAAAAGCAGGAGCCAAGGTGAACGGGCTCCTTTTAGCGGTGAGTGCTTGTTTTTTGGCGGCGTTGAATCCCAACAGATTGGTTTTACCCCACTTGGAGACTGCCTGAAGTGAGATATTCGTACGCTCTACCATAGCCTGTCTCTCGGTCCGGATTTGCTGTTTACTAGCCCGACCACATGGCAGGTATCTCTCTACAACTGTTCTATAATCTGCATACCCATATATACCGGGCATCAGCAGATACAAATACAAATACAAATACAAATACAACATACAAAATCTTTATTTCTTAACAAAATTGTTTACATTAGTAGGTGATTGGAGCCTCCTTTTAAGCAAGTAATGCCTGTATTAGGAGACTCCGCTCTTCCACATCAAGAGTTATCAGATCGTTGATATGCAGCAGGAAGAGAGTTGCAGAGAGAACAGACCCCTGAGGAACTCCGGAATTAGTCGCCATAGGCTCTGATGAGCTACCATCGACAACAACTCGGAGAAACTGTTCACTCAAGAAGTCTTTCACCTATTTAATTAGACTAGGGAAATGCCCTACGCTGGAAGCTTACTCGAAAGGCTAAAGGCTAAGGCCCTGTCGAAGGCCTTCGAGATATCTAAAGAAACGGCAATCGCTTCCCCATTTCTCTCGAGGGTCTCGCTCCGCAAATGGGTGGCATAAACTAGTAGGTCCCCAGTAGACCGATTGTGGAGAAACCCGTACTGTCGGTCACTGAGGAGATCGTTACCTTCCAGGTATGCCACGAGGCGCGAGTTCAATACACGCTCCATTATCTTACATAATATGGAATTGATTGAAATCGGCCGATAGTTGGCAGGATCGGCGCGACTGCCCTTTTTGGGCATGGGTTGCACGTTGGCAAGCTTCCAGGACTTGGGCACTATACCGGTCCTAAATGAGAGGCGATATAAGCGTGTCAATACAGGAGACAACTCGGGCGCACAAGCCTTGAGAACAATCGCTGTTATATCATCTGGTCCACTAGCTTTATTTACGTCTAGACGACACACGCGTTTGCCACTCCATCAAACACGACCATCTGTTCTGCGAGCAACGTACCCTGCCCACTACTTATCTGTCTTGTTGTACTTACAAGAAACTTCGGATCAGTATTAAGCATCAACAAGCTGAGTCTCCAAGTCTTGAGGCACACTTCAGATTCGTACTTGTTGGCATAGATCCAGAGCGGGCCGGTACCAGTGAACTTTGACACCGACACCAGGTAAAACATCATTAGCGCAAAAGGTCCTATTAACCTGGAATTAAAATTGAAGTGATAATTTAATAGACTTCTTTTTAATTATTAATTTTAAGGCCACTGAAGAAACACTGGTAGGTTAAAGTCAATAAAAATGTTATAATCCAAAAAAGGACTCTATTCAAAGTTATATTTTGAAAGCTACTTGTGGTCGGTGGTGGACACTTGCGGTCGGTGGCTGATGCTACTGCATGACGGGACTGAATTTATGACATAAAGCAGAAATTTATCAGAAATTATTGCATTCAACATTAACATTGTAATATATACTTCTTTTTTTTCTAACACATTGCTCTTGCAATATTTTATTTTTATTTATTTTGTTAACGTATCATTTATTAATAATTGTAATTATTTATTTTACTTTCTTTTATTTATATAGCCTCTTTTTTAAAATGTGAATGTGAGAACACTGTAGACTCCGCGAATTCTTAGGTTACTTTTTAATATGATTATTTTTATTGTGCTTTTTAGTACAATATTGACCAGTCTACACTGTCCTTACATAATATCTACATAAGCTGTAACATGAAAATATTGTAACAACAATTTTTTTAAAAAGTGTAACCATGGAGTTTCTTGCCGGTTCTTCTCCATAGGAAACGACCAATTTGGAACCGTGCACTAGCTTCTGACGTTTTATAAGTGTCCATATAGGTCTATGTGAAATAAAAAACTTTTGACTTTGAAAAAGGAACACTTATGCGAGTTATTTTCAATTGGAAATGGTTAACTGAAGCAAAGAGAATAAAGCACGAGTGGCGATAAGATCGCCATCGTACCCATAGATTTAAGTTGGTGTAGGTAAATGAGTTGTGTAACTGTTTTCGTGTACAATAAAGTGTTATAGGTTCTATTCTTACCTCACATATCGTTTCCATAGAACGTTGAACAGATTCTGCTGCCTATTAATGTTATTCAGAAGACCCTTGATATGGAGGAGACCAGACATCACGAAAAACGTGTCTACGACCACATCTAGGTGAAGTAGAATACCTCCGCCTCCTTCAACATTCTGGAAATGTTAATTCTGGTTATAGGGCTTTAGGAATAGTAATATATTGCACTTGTTACAATATAGTACATTTTGATACAAGTGGAGGAAGGTTGTCATTGCGACCGAGGCAGAATTCGCTCGAGCCGTCGATAGGCGAGGGTGATATGGAGCCGAGTCTTGCAGTGACAAATCTCCACGTGTATCAAACGACGTTTTTCAATACACTTACGAAGAAATAAATAAACAGGTTTTCCGCACTAGTACGGAAAATATTAAATTGCGTTCCTGAATGCGGGTTTTCGAGTAAATATATAGAAGATACTTTTATTAGAAGTTCAAAAAGTTGAATATGGTTTTTTTTTGAGATGAGAAATCATAAAATAACTTCTCTCGCTTTGGGTGGAGCAAGGGGGAGTGTCAGATTTTTACTCTCTGCGTTCCAGAGCCGCCGAAACTTTTTCGAATAATCCCGTAGTTCTGGCAGTGAGCCCCACAGGCCCCGGTAATTTTGTTTGGTCTTTAACGGTGGTGAGCTACTAATTGCTGGCCGTCCGATGCTGATTCCTTGAGAACCTTAGTAACTTCCACCAATACTTATCATTTTATGTTTCCCCTAACTTATCACAAGTGTAATTGGACTAATAAATTTATAATGTGCCTCTTGCTGGGACAATGGTTTCCTTTCTGTGAGATGGAGAAGGCTATAATTCACTACGAGGACCTGGTGTGGATCTAAATTCATTCCATTAGGGCTACGAAATTATTTGAAAGACTTACCGTGGCCCTGGAAAAAATTAGGCCAACTAAAGGAACTTAGGTAGATTTTACTCAGAAAAAGTCTGACATTCCCTCTTACTCAGGGCTTATTCTGGATTGGAGACTACCTTCTCATAATCCCTAGAATTAATCGTTCCAGCTATGTTGTGATAGAAACACTCATGCACCGTGATGACAGAGGCTGCAGTCAGAAACCTCATGCCGTTCATCACCCTGATATCCTCCTTATTGTCCTTCACCAGGTCTTGGCGGTTCTCGACTATGCAGAACGATTTTGTTATTACTCTTTCTGGAATAAAAGAGAATAATTCGTTAGATGTGATTGCATTTTGGGTGGCGGCCATGTTTGGGAGAGTCTGATAGCCGATGGACTAGATGGTTTCTTAAATGGAGACCACGTACTGGAACAACGATCTTAATCAGGGTCAAGGGATGTGAGAAGAGGAAGCCCTGTTCCTGTAACTATTGCGGTACCAAACCGAGTGGACCTAACATGCTGTTACATCCTGCTGTACCTGCGATTCAGCTGTATATTTTGCGTCTGAATTACTTCGCAAAGGTTGAGGAAGTCGCGGAGTATTTGAAAGTGAAGAACAATTAGACTCTGAGGGTCGAAAGGTTGGAATCGTGCCATGAAATCTATTTCAAGTCGTTTTTGGTACGAGTTTCAAACCATCAACTACAGACCTTCTTGAGAGAGGTTTTTGCCGAACCGAAGGGTGTGGTATATCAATGTTTCTGAGACAAGTTACTTAAAAACCAAGCAGCGAAACACGAAGCCGGCTGATTTATATGTGGACCTAGTTGATTGATTCGTTTATTGTCTACTTCCTAATCTGTAGGAGCTTGTCGTTAGCATTCGTATCCTTAATGAGTTGTATTGTCAAGCAAGAAGGTTTACGGAGTTGACTATGACCTTTTTATGTGAACTTTCATGGCGTTTGCGATACATTCATGTATACCATCATATTTTTTCCTTGGCCTATTTTACTTGGGGTTGGTGGGTAACTAGTATTTTTCTTCCATTTTATCCTGTCAACCGTCACGCTATCATTGACTCCCTTCTCCTTCATACCACTCCTCATAAAATTCCAATTCATATTTTCTTTGTTGTATTTACAAATGTGCCTAATTTGATATCTTCTGCCGAACTAGGCAAGCAAGAAAAACAAGCCCTAAGCTTGTATTCTTTATGCAGCATCTCAAGCTCTAGAGCTGAGTCTGTAAGAGCAAAGTCTGCAGCAGTGGTATCTTCATATGAAGATCGGTCAAGAAGCTCCACAGTAAACTTACCTAAACTATCTGGTAGATCATCATCATTGGCTATACGAAGTCTATAGTAAGTTGAAGCAGTGGCCATTACTATCAGCGACAAAATTAAGATTCTGGAAATAATAAATCTCAGTGTTATCATCATGATCATCATTTCAACCGAAAGAAGGTCTACTATTCACGACTGGGCAAAGGATTTCTTCCTGGTATTCTTTTCTCGAGCCATCTTAATCCAGTCCTTGCACTATTAGACATAGGCTTCCCCCAAGTGTCGCCTCAACGACCGGCCCTGTGCGTCTTGCATTCATCGAATTCCTGCAAGGAATTCCCCAGGTCATCAGTCCACCTTGTTAGAGGCCTTCCAACGCTGCGTCTTTTAGTACGTAATCACCATTATAGAACCTTTCTGCCCCATCGAATATCTGTTCTGCAAGCAATGTGCCCTGCCCACTGCCACTTAAATTTGGCAATTCTTCGGGCTATGCCGGTAACCTTAGATTTCCTACGGATATCTTCATTTCGGATGCGATCACTCAAAGAAACTCCTAGCATAGCGCTTTCCATTGACCTTTGGGTGATTTTTGATGAAGCCCATAGACTCATGCAGCTGTTGTTATTTTAGGCATGAATTTAGCTAAATGTAACAAAGTACATACTTACATAAACATATAAAATCCTATTCCATGCTGTGGCAGTTCACCAGACACCTGACATGAGTGCACCGTAATGTTCGGAACCTGAGATCCAAACGTGGTCAGGTCATACATAGACCTGCTTATCTTGAGGATGGATGGAGGTTGGCAGGCTGCAGGGACACACAACCCCCATACGAGATGGTTCACGGGCAGGCCTGATGTTGTGGGTGACTGGAATGAAAAAAAAAAGTTTCTTTTGTGTTTTGACTAGCTTCTACCAAATAAAATGCCACATGTTGGGGATAAAAACTGAGTAATGAGAGAAAAACTGGATAGCAGACTTTAAGAAGAAAGACAACATTAATATATGCGATTAAAAGAATCTTGAGTAGCAGTGTAACACGAGTTTTTAACGAGATCCATTTTACGCCTAAACTAAATTGAAAAGGATTTTCATGCGGTAGTAGAGAATTTCAAAGATTTATGAAACCCGAAGCGGAGACGACAAGTACGCCTGGGTGTATTTTGTTTTATATAACTACATAAATTCGATGCAGAATAAAATAGTTTTTTGATATTTAAGTTATATATTATTTGTAAAACACTAACAACCTTGCAGGACTGTATTACTAACATCAAAACCAACAAATTTTTGTTCTATGAATGACGAAATTCATTTACCAAAAACCAAACCTTCAAGATTTCGTTGTTCTATCTAACACATTTCAACTCTGTATTCTGCTGTACCTACCTACGTCTGTATGATGCAACGCAAGCGCATCAAGCACCCCCGCCGCCCGATCCCCACTCCCCTCTGCTATTGTATTATCGCTGGCTTCGCATAGACTTCCTAATATTTAGAACGTTCAATTTAAATATTTTTATTTTTGTTTGAAAATCTGATGAACTAAAATATGATAAATTTTTAAAAGTCATAGAACAAAAGTTGTTTTTAGTAACATCAAAAAAATCATCATCTACAAAACCTCGAGCACAGGCGCAGGGTAGCCAGCCTATCGGTATTTTACAGGTTACATTTTGGAGAGTGTGCGAATTGCATGATCTGATTCCGCCATCTCCTTTCTACCATCGGGCAGCCCGATGTACGGCGAGTGTACCTTACGTTGTTGAAACTTCAACGGTCCGGACTAAGCGTTTCGCTTCGTCGTTTATACCACGTACATCGAAGGACTGGAACAATTTGCGGTCTTCCCGTACAAATATAATTTAGGTGTCTTCAAGGCTAGAGTGAATAGGCTCTTAATGAACTAGTGCGCCTCCTCATCAATGATTGCATCTCTGCTTACCATCAGGTGGGATCGCAGTCAAGCACTGATTTATATCAATTTAAGAAAAAAAACATAGTCCTGAGAGGTTGCCAGTGTTTTACATATAACCTAGTGTATTTACATACAAAATATACATATTTATAAATAGATTGTGACAAGTCTGTCCTTTTTTACTCACATTTAGATACTCTTCTGTAGACCCATATGGGTCATAGTCTGCCTTCTTCTTTGGTTTATCTGACAGCGTTAAATCTGCCAAGCAGTACTTAGTTCTAAACTCTGGATGACTTTCTAGCCATGGCGGTTTCATACACTGGTCGAAATTGCCGAAGTTGAGCCTGGATCCATAAAGGTTGCCCATAGGAATCGTGTTGGCGTTCCAAACTAGAAAAAATAGAAATATATTATAGGATTTCGAATTATGGTTACCGCGAGCCAATGGTAGCTTGCCGTCTGAAAGTGGCGCCAGTGACTGAAGAGTTGAAGGGGAATCGTTTGTCTTGGTATGGTTATGTAAAGAGGAGAGATGAAACGCATGTTACTAAAAGAGTTATGAGTATACTTGTGGACGGGTGGAGAAGGAGAGGGAGGCCAAGAAAAGATGGATGGATTGTGTGAACAGTGATATGAAAGAAAAGGAAGTTAGTGATAGTATGACGGTTGACAGGATAGAAGGGAAGAAAAAAACGTGTTGCGCCGACTTCAAATAAGATGGGACAAGGGCAGGAAGATGATGATAGGTAGCTTGCCGTCTGGCCGCATGATAAGGATCAATACGAAAGCGCGTTGTATTATCCGGTAAGAATTAACGACGAAAGAGCGGGAGCGTGATAGAAAATGAAGACTATAGTTCAATTTAGTAGTGAATTTTGTTAGTTTGTTATCTCAAAACATGTCAAGTGATAGATAGAATTAATTTGTACCTAAATAATACTTATATTTCTCTAATACATCATTTGTTTCAGTATATTGTCTTTTAATTATCTCACAGAAGGTGTAAAAAGTAGAGTTTCCAACACGGAGATAAAGCTGTCCAAAGCGTCTTTGGCGGTTTGAATTCCTTAATTCACTCGGTTCTCTATATTAAACCCCTCGCAGTGCTTGGGAATTAATTAATAAATCCCTCACATCATTCGGGATTAAAACTTAGGTACCTTCTTTTTGTTTGTAATGCAACATTCTACCAGATACTGCTTTATCCTCGAGTCATATAATCTACTGTTAAAGGTACCTAAATAAAATGATGATTATGAGTTTAACTTACCCCATGTTGCCCATAGCGTGAAGTTCTTCACATTTTCCAGTAGCGTTAGCGTTTTCTCCAAGCATGGTGCTTCTTCCTTCTTCCAAGTTTCAAGTTGTAATCTATCAATAATTACGTCTATGGCGGTGGGGCGGTGCGTATGGGGCTCATCGTATGACGATACTTTGGCTGCAACAAATGTACAGATCATCCTTCATTCTTTATCACTTCAATCTTAAACCGTTTATTTAGATTAAATAAAAAAAAACAATATTTGAACAAAAAATATTCTACAAGAGAATCGAATCTGTCATGAGTCTGGGCCAGTGAGAGTCGGACTCCCGCCCTGAGGGTTCCGTACAAACTTGCCTATGTAAAGAGTTCAATTCCTGATTGGAGTCTCGAAGTTTTTTCCAAATCGCAAAAAAACAGGATTCTGGGTCAACGGGAAGAACTCTAGAATTTTGGGTCCCTTGAGTGTCGAAATATACGTTTTTTCGGCGTAAACGGTCATATAATTTTTTCATTAAATTAGAAGTTTGATTTTTTCACAGCTTCAAGGGACCACAGACCTAAGCATATGGTTTAATTTCAACTCGATACCTCCACGCGTTTCCGAAATAAAGACAGACAGACGGACGGACAATAAAGTGATCCTATAAGGGGTCCGTTTTTTCCTTTTGAGGTACGGAACCCTAAAAATTAAAAAAAAAACCAGTCAAGTGTGAGTTGGACTCGTGCACCAAGGCTTCCGTACAAATATGCATAAGTAAATAGTTCGATTCCTGAATACAGTCACCAGATTTTTCTGAATAACAATAAAGTTATTATTTTGTGATATAACAATAAATTTACAGTTTTCTGACTTTTTCCTTTACTTGAGTTATGAGACTTTGCTTATTGCCAATGCAATTACTCTTTCAAAGAGCTTGCCCACCTCGTCGAGCAGCACGATGGGCCGGTACGCGGACGGATATTCCGCTGGGCGCCCCGGCTTCACAATGAGGACCAGTTTCCCCATCTTCCAGCGAAGTGGGAACTGGTCCCTCTCCATACGTGCGCTAAAGAGCCCTCTTAGTCGAGGCCCGAATTTCTCTATGGCCAGGATCCAGGCCTTTCCAGGTAGGCCATCGGGTCCTGAGGAGGTATTCTTGGCACTAAGCCTACGTATCGGCACTCGCATCTCCACCTTCCTTGTAAGGGGTCAGTTCACACCGAGATGTGACGCGACGCAACGCTGCATGAAGAGTGACTCAAAATATTACTTGTTACTATACGAAAGGATACACATTTCAGATCGAGATGCCTCGCGGCGCAGCACCACGTGGTGCAACGTATTTTGAATTCTCACAATTAAATGTATATTTTTTCCGCTAGTAAATATAGTTATAACTTGAGTCATCTTGGTACACCGTCGCTTGAGTCTAAGGGTCTAAATATGCACCCCTTATTCACACTATAAAAAGAGGCTGCATATAAACACAATGAATAATCACTAATGGCTTGAAAGACTGTGAAAACATTATAAAAACAATTTCATAAATAGAAAAAAATATATAAGTAGAATTAAATAAAAATAACGACATTTATATCTATGGCTAATTCACACAATTAGGACACTATTTTATTTATTTATTTTTATTTATTTATCAGGAACAATTTACATTGTATTTGATTTATTACTAATGATGTTATGGTTAGGTTTGAAGATATTTATTCTCAAAAAAGACAAAGTCACTTACATGAGGACAGAGAACCTTATGTTAATATTAATAATAGGTCCGTCACTGCATTAGATAATGTTCACGTCACACCCATTCAATACATTCAGTTTTTGAGAAAGACATTATTTGATATTCAGCTGAGTCTTGAATACATTGAATGAGAGTAAATTTTTGATACAAGCGGGTATTTTGTTGTACAACTGTGCTCCTTCAAATGTCAACTGTTTTTTGCCAAACATAGTTCTAATTTTTAACCGACTTCTTAAAAAGGAGGAGGTTCTCAATTCGGATGTTTGTATTTTTTTTTTTGATGATGTTGTTATGGTTATTTTGTTTTATGTTCTAGCCACCTTTTGTACACTTATTTTTTTATTAATGTTTGTCCTCTAATTGAATAAAATCGAAGCTGCGAACTAAACACAATCAATTTTTTTTTTACATTATAATTATAATAACTCCATAACCGTATCTCTACGTTGACGTCGTGGTGGGGCTTGCGTGCTCCAGTAAACTCCAGGGCTGTATCACCAAGCCCAAGTCGTCCACGGCGCGTACTGTTTCACGTGCCTCAAGGAGATGTCAGCAACCCAAGTAGGGGTCCAGCTGGGTCGAAGCCTACTGGGGCCAAGGGTCTGATTCTGAAAGGAAGACTCGGCCCCGGTACGAAAGGCGACGAAGGAACAGGAGTGGGTTTTTAGTCAGTAAAAGTCTGATACTATCTCCCGCTACGCCCAAGAGTGGGGGATGTCATAAGATGATTTTCTGGTCTGTATCAGTAGCGTTTGATTTGCCGTAACATGCCTAGGGTAACGGGTCAGAATAACAGAGATACAATCTGCAGTGCAGTTTTATGGCGAACTGTTGGACATTAGCGACCCCACGGATCCGATCTCCTGGAGAATCCTTGTTCTTCATCTCTGGCTCGCCTTTATTGGCCGGCCGTAGTGAACACTGACGAGGAACAGAGATCTCACTTCTCTATTGCCTTGGCTGGTTTGAGTGGAGATTCACAAGAGCAAACATGCTCGGGAGGAGGATGTATAATCCAGTAAGGTGCTGTAGAGATCTCGATCGTCCTTCCAGGATTGTCTTGATAGCCATGGTTTACCTCTCCACTCCTCAAGCACTTCAGGATGTTGCCCTTTTGTTGCTACGTCACTTCGTGCTAGCGACCGTTTTTGGGGACCCATTTATTGAGTGTGCAAGTCACACGGGTAGTGTGAAAGCGGAACCCGGGGCCCTGGGACGAAGGCAACGAAGGAACGGGAGTGGGTTTTTAGTCAGTAAGAGTATGACACTATCTCCCGTTCCGCCCAAGAGCGGGGATGTCATAAGGATGATTTTCCCACCCAATATAAAAAAAAAACCCCTACCTTTTTATCGATGGAAATTAATAACATTGTTCAGGCAGCGGCCATAGTCTTAACATAGTTCCTGGTAACCAGTCCGCTTAAAGACTCCGAAAACCATGGCACTATATTATAGTTTTCCATATGTCGCAATAGTTTCCCACCAACTGGGGGTTGTCCTTGGTATATATAGGTGTTCCGGATCTGAGGGTCTTGTTGAGTTTACATGTTTGTGAACGCACCAATGATACAAGAGTTATTCCTAGTTTAGAGCAACGTTTTAAAAAAAAAAATGACACCCGGACAATGTAAACATAATTTTAGACTGAAAAAAAAAATGCATAAAAGAATGCAAATTTCCTTTTTTTCCGACTAATTTAAAGCAATATGATTTACGATATGATATCCGCTAGTATATTATTAAAAAAATCTTTATTTCTAATGAGGTAGACTAAAATTACACTCACCGATACAAATAAAAAATAATAAAGAATACCACATATTATTATCTACTACAAATGGTTGCGTCCTAATCGCAGGGCACTCGTCACTTCAATAAGCTCTCACAGTATGACAGAAATAATTAATATACACGGGTAAAATTTAATCTCGTGATTTTTTTTTCTGTCGGTTGGTTTGCGTTGTTAATTTTTTTTTGCGCTTTAATTTGTGCTTATAAAAATAAACACTAAGTTTATTTTTACAAAATGTTTTATTTTACAAAATTTTGTCGTAATGGCCCTGTGGTTAGTCACCTGCACAGATATGGGCCCGCCACAATTATGGCGGTAAGTCCCCTCTTTGAGGCGTGTTTGGAAAGACCTCACGGCGTCCTCACCTTTCGCATGACGCAGGTTCCCACCGAACATGGTAAGTTCGGGAAGTTCCTGCACCGGATTCGTGCGGAAGTGACGCCCGGGTGTGGCCACTGTGTGGACCGCTCGGAGGACACGGTGGAGCACACGATGGAGGTGTGCCCCGCTTGGGCAGAGCAACGCCGTGTCCTCGTGGGGGCGATCGGCGGCAGCGATCTCTCGCGCCGGACCTTGGTTCAGGCCATGGTCCGGAGCGAGGGGGAGTGGCAGGCGGTAGCCTCCTTCTGCGAAGCAGTAATGCTAGCAAAGGAGGCGGCCGATCGCGTGAGGCAACGGTCCATACGCCCTGTCCGCCGCCGGGATTCCGATCCCGATTTCCGGCCACCATAGGCGCGGGCTCGCCGTCCGACCGTCTGGTAACCGTCCGGACCGAGTCCAAGTCGTCGACGGCGCGTACCTTTCCACGCGCGCCTCAAGAAGATGTCAGTAAATCGTAGGGGCCCCAGCAGGGTCGATGCCTACTGAGGCCACGGGTAGTGTGAAAGCGAAACCCGGGGCCCTGGGACGAAGGAAAACAAGGAACAAGAGTGGGTTTTTAGTCAGTAGGTGGGTGGGTGGTGGTGGGTAGGTGGGTGGTAGTGACACTATCTCCCGCTCCGCCCAAGAGCGGGATTTATCATAAGATGATTTTCCCATCCCAAAAAAAGAAACCTGCACAGATATATTAAACAATGAAGATATGTTTTAAGCACAAATTTAATCGAGTTCAGATGTCTCCAAACCACGTCCACTTATTTCACTAACACAAAATTAAAAACTATAAGAACAACACAAAAACTCATATTACTAACGGACACAAAGATACTGACTTAAACAAACACGATAAAATAGATCACATTTAAAAAGGAGGTGGAGCATCTGCGTGTTGACATTCTGTACATGGCCAGAAAGCAAAATGTGAAACTAGTCGCGTATAGATTGGAAATCACTTTTTAATCGAGGTCTTCCAATCTATACAAGAGTAGTACGCAATTACTCGCGTATACTTCGTAGTGACCTAACTACCTAAACTTATTTCATAATATACAGTGCCAGTACGAATATGGACTAATCGTGCGCAGATCGGAATAATCGCGCCTTGATTAGGTCATGTCAGAATAGTAACCATTAGGACACGATGGCGAGCTAACGAAGCGATCATGTGGGTTAGGTTAGGTTAGAACAGTGCCAATTTAAGCGTAAAGACGAGCGAGCGCAGCGAAGGTGCCGCGGCAGCGGCCGCCGAGCGCCAGATCCCCTTCTAATGTTAGTGAATAATTTGGGTTAGGTTAAGTTAAAAATCGCGCCTGGATAAGGTCAGGTTAGAATAGTGACCATTAGAACGTGTTGGCGAGCTAACGAAGCGATCATGTGGGTCAGGTTAGAACAGTGATCATTAAATCCAGATCCCCTTCTAATGTCAGTGAAAAACATTAAAATAAAAGTCAGATGATATGATTTATAGTGATGTAATAAATGATGCAGGAGCATCATAATAAAATATAAACCAATAATTTCCTACAACATTTGTACGTTTTATCAGTTATTTAATGGTCGGTTCCTGAAGTTTCCAAATGTGTTTCAATAATATTAGTTTACAAGATTTTTGTTGTTAAAAAGAAACATGAGTTTATTATTTTAAGCCTACTGACCTTGGGAAAAATATTATAAATAGCCCAGGATGTCGGATGTTTGGTATATTTACTAAGATACTACTGTCTCACCTTAGCGAAAATCCCCAATTTCTTGGCAGCCTGCTGAGTTTTTTAGTCTTACGTAAAAATCATATGTTGATAATGTTTTACATGAGTCTATATAAAACATATATTTTTTTCAAACCTATTGACCTAGCCGTTACCGAGGAGTAGGTTTCAGAAAGTCACTGTTTGATAGCACTGCTCGGGAGTTAGGGCCTTAACCGTGTCCTCAATTCTTGTTAAACGAATATTTCTCATGTATATTTACGACTCTCTAGTAATCAATTTATTCCTATCCTATAAACTAATTAAGTTGGAAAATTATTATTTTATTGCGGAAACAGTGATTAAATACGTTGCTATTCTAAAGAAACAATGGTGTTATTAAAATTTTATATATTTATGTATTTTTTATATAATTACTTTAATAACAACTAACAATTGATCGCGATGGGTCGCATCAAAGATTCACTGCGGTTCTCGAACGACAAGTGTAATTAATAATAATAATAATAACCTCACTGATACCCACTCGATCTTGTACTGTGCGGCTGTAGCGGCATGTCGTGTAGTTCATGTTAAATTTCCTAATTTTGACAGAGCTACACGACCAGCTGTGCCAGCTTGGCAGTGCAGGATAGAGCGCCGTATCGGTGAGGCTAGAGCACTCATCGGTAAGCTTATATGCTTCAGGGAGGGCAACACTTGCCCTAGGGTGATGCGCTTTGTGAGGCGGGCATTCTCGGGGACTGATATTAGTCCTCGAGATTATCTGCCCTGTGTCACAGAGCGTATCGACTTCCTGAAGCAGAAGATCTATGCATGGGCAAACCGTATTTGACGGTACAAGGGGCGAGTGGAGCGGTACACTCAGAATCGTACGTTCCAAAGCAACGAAAGGTGGGTTTACAGGGATTGAGAGCGACCGGACCAAGGTGTGACTGATACGCGCCTGCCGGATGATGACGCCATGTGTTCATTTTGGCGCGGCATTTGGTCGGCACCTGTCAGTCACACCGAGGGTGATTGGATTCGAGAGGTCGAGCGCGCATGCGATCCTTTACCAGTAATGGGGGCAATAACCATCAGCCCCCAAGATGTAGCTCGTGCAGTCCGTCCGTTGCCTAATTGGAAATCTCCTGGGCCGGACGGGCTGCACAATTTCTGGATTAAATGGTTTCAAGGGTCGCACGCTCGCTTGGCATCTCAATTCCAGTCTGCCTTAGATTCAGGTTCGCTGCCCCAGTTTCTAACGACAGGAATAACCCACCTGCTCCATAAATCAGGTAGTACTGCGGAACCCAAAAAACATACACCAATCACGTGTTTGCCAACGGTCTATAAAGTTCTTACATCCATTCTGAGAGCTAAAATTAACAGTCATATTGAGACAAATTCTATCATGTCTGCCTCTCAGAATGGATGTAGGAACGGGTCCCGCGGTACTAAGGAGCTGCTCATCATCGATATGGTCATTAGCCAACAGGTTCGACGTTCTCGAAAGAATCTGTTGGCATGTTGGATAGATTATAAGAAGGCCTATGACTCTGTTCCTCATACATGGCTCATGAAGGTGCTAGAATTGTATAAAGTTGATGCGACTTTGCGCACCTTCCTGATGTCATGTATGGGGCAGTGGAGAACAGTCCTTTACTATCCGGGATGTCGACAGATTCAGGAGAACAGCGAACCGATAAGGATTGAGCGTGGCATATTCCAGGGCGATAGTCTGAGTCCACTGTGGTTTTGCCTAGCCTTGAACCCTCTCAGCACACTGCTGGAGGGTTCTGGCTTAGGTTACCGGTTGAAAAGAGGCGGTCAGGTCATATCTCACCTTCTTTACAAGGACGATCTGAAACTCTTTGCCCCCAACAACTTGCAACTGGTGGAGCTACTGAAGGTAACTGAAACCTTCAGTAGTGCTATCAGGATGGAATTTGATGACGTAAAACGATCGTTGAATGAGCGCTTCTTTGGCCGCCTGAATAAAGTACTGAATAGTCTTTTGTCAGGCGGAAACAAGGTGCGTGCTTTCAACGGTTGGGTCATGCCGGTATTGATGTATTCTTTCGGCATACTCAAATGGACTCAGACAGAACTTGACGCCCTGGATAGGAGGGTCCGCACACTACTTACCGCAAATCGGATGCATCACCCACGGTCATCATATACAATATTGATAATGTATATAGACTTAAAACTGCTAATGAATGGGATGTCTATTTTTGTTTCAATCACTTTTACGTGGGAAATTTTATCTCACGAATAACTTTTCTCCTCAGTCTGGCAACAGGACAAAATTTCCAAAACGAAAGCTATTAACCAAGAGCACAAAGTTTTTTTTGTTAGAAAAAAGTCGTAGGTATACGTAATTGCATAGTTTCTACGTTGGAACTCTTAATATGAAAAAAACGTTTTTTCATTAGCTTTCGTGGTTATAAGAATTGCGATATTACAGTAAATACAAAACACAAAGAAACCAATAAATACTTAATTTTGAAAAAAGAATAACGTACCATTAATATACAGTTTATTTGAACTTATGATTTCAATTCCAATCCCAATCCAAATTTATAACACTTCAAAGTAACTCATTTTAAAAAAGGGCAATTTCAAATTTCCCAGATAAGAAATTACAATTAAATAATTAATTCATTTATAATTAATTACTATACATTTCATTTATTAGTATATTATAAACTAGCTTCTGCCAGCGGCTTCGCCCGCGTCAAAGTAGGTTTCTCCTAACAAACTTTGGTAGATATTTATAAGATCTACAATTAATTAGAACATTTTATGGTTCTATCTTTTATAGTTTAGGCAGCGTACGCAAAATAAGTAACTTTTCTGGTTGACTTTTTACACCTTGTGTCCGAAAAACTCAGATATCTTACGGAACCCTACTTTTTTCTAAAATAAAATATAGCCTATGTTACTCGTGGATAATGTAGCTTTCGAATGGTGAAACAATTTTTAAAATCGGTCCAGTAGTTTTTGAGCCTATTCATTACAAACAAACAAAGTTTTCCTCTTTATAATATTAGTGTAGATTATTATGTGTAAGTATGTGATTATTATTTATTTATATTAAGTATTTGTGTGTGTACCTATTGATGAACTTATGAATATATGTGGTGTGTTTCGGTAAAAAAATTAGCGGGGATTATATTCGGAAAAAAAAAGACATTCAGTGTCGGAATAGTTGTCAAAGATTTTTTAAGAGACGAGGTGGAAAGAGAGTAATAATTCAATTTCCTATTTAACTTGTTGCATAATTGAGGCCCTTGGAAGCAAAAGAATCGTTTCGTTTGCCCTGTGCGATAAGACCGCCTTTTTTACACTTAGTTTTTGTATATGTTTACCTTGTCCACATTATGATGTGTCATCATCATCATTTCAGCCGAAAGACGTCCACTGTTGGACAAGGCCTCCCCCAAATGCCGCCACAATGACCGGTCCTGTGCGTCTCGCATCCATCGAATTCCCGCGACCCTCACCAGGTCATCGGTCCACCTTGTGGGAGGTCTTCCAACGCTGCGTTTTCCGGTACGTGGTCGCCATTCCAGAACCTTTCGTCCCCATCGACCATCTGTTCTGCGAGCAATGTGCCCTGCCCACTGCCACTTAAGTTTAGCGATTCTTCGGGCTATGTCCGTAACCTTGGTTCTCCTGCGGATATCCTCATGATATCCTTATGATGTGTACAATAAAGTATATAATAAATAAATAAGAAGAAGAAGAATAAGTTTTACATTCGATGAATTTACGAAGGCTAATTTAAAGAAACTCTATATTACAGCCAGGTACTAGAGTTGACTGTCCATAGACCCACTTTAAACCAAATTAACCTATTTTCCTCTGCATTGTGTTCAGGAAAATAGTGACTGTGCTGTGCCAAAGATGTTTAGTTACTATAAGTGGCACCTGAGTTAGTTTATTATTTCTGGCCTATGTGAAATAAAAGTACATTTTGATACAATTGGAGAAATTTTGTGAAAGTAAGTACGGGACGTTGTTTTTCAATATGCGTACGAAGAAATACTTTCTCTGAAAATGACGACCCATTTTTGTTTATTTTTCATTGAAAAGAATTTCATTTCCGAAGTTGTCATACCTTTTAGTTTGGGTTTAGATGGCAACAGGCAACAGGTATACCGCCATGGTTATAGTGTACCTAGCACTGGGTTCTATCAGTCGCTGTCGTCATGAGATCCCGCTGAAACTCTGTCCGTCATACAGCGACTTGTCGCGGCAGCGGAATTTCACCCCGGCGCGGCGTTGCATCTCCATGCGCAAAATGAGCATGCGTGCAAGGACTGTTAGGTCCAGATCCCATGGCGAGAGGCTGGCAACAAGGCTCACCATTTCGCGGGAGCCCGTGCAGTATCCCCGCACCAACCGGATAGCCATGACCTTCTGTGACGCGTTTAGCTTGGCCGCCGGTCCCTTTCGCAGCGATCGGCGCCCACACCGGCGCTCCGTAAAGGGCCATGGACCGAACGATCCCTACGTAGAGCCTGCAGCAGTAGGCGTCCGGAACCCCTCGGTTGAGCAGGAGCCGCTTGAGGGCAGCCCTGGACTGCTACAATTTGGGAGCCAGACGTCGGAAGTGTTCCTCCAAATTCCACCGGCTGTCGAGAATGATTCCCAGGTACTTCGTCGTCAACCCGATGCCGATATGAACCCCTCGTACCGTTATTTGGGTACCCGGTGATGGTGACTGGTGATGGACAAAAATGGAAACTTTTAAAAGTTTGTCTGTCAGTCTGCCGGTTTGTTTGTTCCGACTTATCTCAAAAACGGCTAGATTGATTTTAAAAGGATTTTCACTGGTAGCTGATGTTATAAGGAGCAAGTTATATTTTAGAAAAAAAATGAGGAATCCACGCAAAAAGTCTTGAAATTGTAACCAGGGTACGTACCATGATGTATTAAAATGTAAGCCGTGCGAGCAAGAAAAAGGGATGGAGCTATACACCCTATATAGGTCCATCCCTTTATGGCCCGGCGCCCATTATTGGCATCGGCAAGAAAAAGGATCCTTCGGCATCCTTACATACATGCCAAGGCATAGTTTTCAACACCGAGCTCTTGGATGTAGAAATGCCGAATGATCCGTTTAGGGATGCCGAAGGATCCTTTTCCTTGCCACTAATGCGCGCCGGGCCTTACAATTCAGTTTAGGTCGTCAAATGGACCGCGTTAATGGTTTTTTTTTTTAGGTGGGGAATTCATCTAATGACAAATCCCGCTCTTGGGCGGAGCGGGAGATAGTGTTAGACTTTTACTGACTAAAAACCCACTCCTGTTCCTCCGTTGACTTCTTCCCAGGGCCCCGGGTTTCGCTTTCACACTACCCATGGCCCCAGTAGGCCTCGACCCTACTGGGCCCCTACGTTTTGCTGACATCTCCCTGAGGCGCGCGCGGAACAATACGCGCCGTCGACGACTTCGGTTTGGTCCGGACGGTTAGCGGACGGTCGGATGGCGAGCAACCCATTGCTCGCCGTCCGCAAGCCCGCGTCTACGGTGGCTGGAAATCGGGATCGGAATCCCGGCGGCGGCTGGGGCGTGAGGAAAGATCTCGAGGTGGCATTGCAAATGGTGCTGTTTTACGTGTCTGATGCGTAACCAGTTTGTAAAAACTAAAATTACAAAATGTAAATTCTTGACACGTTCCACGATAAACGTCAAGTCATTTATGACTTAAATGCATTTTAATGCATGCAATCTGCATAGCAATTTATGGTTTTAAACTTTATTGACACAAACTCGTCATATATTGTTATTGTTTAGAATTGCGAAATTGGCCATAATTTTATTTGTTTACTGTTTTTAGCTTGTTTGTGAATAATTAATTGTTTACCATTAGAATATGGATATACCCACTCTAATATTTTTTGTAGTATTTGGCTGCAAGTGTGTCAAGTCAGCCTTCTCGGTATACTATGCTTAGGTACAATAAAATCTCAGCTGCATTTTACCGAGATCGCGCCTGGTTCAATAGCCATAGCATAGCATAGTCGGCCTTATAATGTTCCCACTGCTGAGATTCAGGCCTCCTCTCTAGGAGAGGGAATAGGCTGTAATCCACAACGCGGGCCCAGTGTGGGTTGGTGGAACATGTCTTCGAATTTGATGTAGTGGTGATGAAATAAATTACACAAACTAATGCGCCTGGCTGGGTTTGAATCCGCGACCTACAACTCGTATGTCGGGGCCGTATCAGTTGGCCACCACTGCTCTAAACTGCCTGTTTCAATAATTCCACATATTGTCCAGTTGCGCAGACACTTGAGATACTAAACTACACCAATTTTACATCACAAGATCCACTAGGAATCAATTTACGAATGATTAAAATAGCCACTGAGCTTTATTCGCAATCCTGCCAAAAATCCCAATTAGCCATCTTCACAAATGTTAGCATAGTCAGCCTTATAATGTTCCCACTGTTGGGACTCAGGCTTCCTCTCTAGGAGAGGGAATGTGCCGTAATCCACCACGCGGGCCCAGTGCGGGTTGGTGGTTGATGTCACATGTCTTCGAATTTTTGGTTCTAGGACAAGCCGGTTTCCTCACGATGTTTTCCTTCACCGTTTTGAGAGCTGTGGTGATGGAATAAATTACACAAAGTAATGCGCCTGGCTGAGTTTGAACCCACGACCTACAACTCGTAAGTCGGGGCCGTTACCACCCACTCCGCCACCACTGCTCTCAAGTGTTATATTAACAATATTAATAAAGCAACTATTTTAATTTTAAATCTGTATCTTATTTTTGTTATTTAAATAATTTATTACTTTTTATTTTTAATAATGATTTTTATTTATAATTTATTAATTTTTGTTTTCAAATCTAATATTTCTATTTAAATGAATGAACGCTTTATATAGGTAATTTTGTACGGAACCCTCAGTGCGCAAGTCCGACTCGCAATGGCCCAGTTATTTTTTAATATTTTGATAGCTTTTAACGTGCAAATTTTTCTACATTGTAGAATATCAAAAATGGCATTTAAAACACATATCAAGTAAGTATAATTACATCATTTAAGATGTAATCGTAGTTTTGTAATTTTTTTTTCTTATTTAATGTGATTTGAATGAATCAGTTCAGAACGTGCGTGAACGTGTGTGTTCTTGAATGGGACTGAGTCCGAGTGATCCCGCGGACCCATTTAGAGCGGGTTCAATTGACCACAGACTCCTTGTTTTTTTTTTATTCTTGATAGGTTCGCGCTTGACCGCTATCTCACCAGATGGAAAGCGACGATGCGGTCGACGATAGAGCATGCTTACCTAGAAGTAACCTATTCACTCTTGACTTAAAGATTTCCGGGTTCTAGCTATCAGGAAACACAGATTCCGGCAAGGAATTCCACTCCTTAGCTGTACGCACAATGAATGTGTTTCCAAAACGTTTTGTGCGTATAGGTGAAATGTCCACCATGTACCGGTGGCGCGTTGCCATAGGCCTGGTGGTCCGATAATGGAACGGGCTAGGCGGAATTAGGTTATGCAATTCCGACGCACACTCCCCGAAATGCAACCGGTAGAAAACCGGTCCATATTAACTAAGTTCACTTTAAAACGTACAAACGTTTTCATCATATATTCTAATTTAATTGAATTTTATATTAATTTTGTTTTTACTTTTATTTTTATAAATGTCACCGATTTTGATTTTATTTTTGCATTATAATTTTAATTTTTTCCGTGATATGGATTTTATTAACAATTTTACTATTTGACATTGATCATGATTTTGAATTTGTTGTATTTTTTATCGATTTAAAATATAATTTTTTTCTTATAAAGTTGACAAAATTGGACTAATAATATTGGAAACGCATTGGTTCCTGTAATATAGTTTATAACTAGGTCACAAGCAATGAAATGTCACAAGTACCTACGTTAATTAATAATTTTATTATTATTAAATTAGTTTCCTGGTTTTTTTTACTGACCTTGTCCAAAGTGTCTGTAAATTAGTCCAATTGTCTTTTCTGTCATTTTATTATACATTATTATTTGAAAAAAATGCGCATTAATTACTAAAACATAATTTAAAAGTTAAATTTAACATTTAGTACGAATATTTTCTAGTAATTAAATAACTAACTTGAATTTCTGATAATTGTTACTTCCAAAACTTAATTAGTCCTTTAGGATAGGATGTGGTTTTCATAAAATATCGATGTTGATGAATGAAGAGGAAAAGGGTCTGAAGCCTAAATTAAAAAACGCGCAGTCAAGGCTTACTGCCTACTCAAAGATGGAACAGGTGTGGGTTTTTAGTCAGTAAAAGTCTGACACTATCTCTCGCTCCGCCCAAGAGCGAGATTTGTCATTAGATAATATTCCCACCTAAAAAAATAAATAAAATAAAGGCTTATGCCGAAGGTGTTCCGTAAAAACATTTAGGACAAAATTACAGTTGGGATTATATATATATAGGGTTATAAAGAAGAAAATTTGTGAGTGTGGGTGTCTGCGTGTGTATGCTTGTCACTTCTTAATGCTCGATCGGATGAACAGGTTCGCATGATATTTGGTACACGCGTAGACCATGTCTTGGAATAGCACGAGATATTTTTTATCCCGGGAATATTTATTTATTTATTTAACAATACATGTATACACATATTATAATAAAAGAAAAGAAGAAGTAAACAGAAAAAACTGGGCAATTGCGAGTCGAAGTCCGACGCGCACTGAGGGTACCGTACAAACTTACCCATGAAATCTGTTCAATTCTAGAATTGAATTTGGAAGATTTTTCAGCACCGCGAAGAAATATTTTTTTTGTGACCTAACTACAAATGTACAGTTTTCAGATTTTTTCTTATACTTTTAGGATTCTAGGTCAACGGGAAGCACTCTATGAATTCTGATTCCCTTGAGAGTATCGAAATATTCATTTTTTTGTGACATAAACGGCCTTATCTTTTTTTAGTTAACTTCGAAGTCTGATGTTTTCACAGCTTCAAGGAACTGCTGGCCTGAGTATACGGTTTTAATTTTAACTCAATACCTCTACGCGTTCCCGAAAAAAAAGGTCCTAACAAACAGACAGACGGACATAAAAATTAATCACATAAGAGTTTCGTTTTTTTCTTTTGAGGTACGGAACCCTAAAAATAAGTTCAAAGGTAATATGTTCCATTGGGATAATTATCTTCTTTCGCGTGGTGAAGCCGCTGGCATTTGGCTAAATCTTATAAAATAATTAAGTATAATTAATTAATACAAAAAAAACAAATCAAATAAATCAATAATTCAAAAAATAAATCTTTATTTCTATTAATTATTCATTGTATAATTATCATTAGCCAGTCCTAGAATTTTTTTATTAAGTACGAACTTCTGTCTCTTCCATTCCCACTCTAAATCTGTGGCAGCTGTCACTTCTGCACGAATCAAAATGGCGGTACGAGCGTAGAATAGAATATTTTAAATATGAGTGAAATTAAAAAGCGTGCCCTCGCTCTGTGGTTTACGGTGAATTGTTTTAAATACGTTTTGTTTTAATTGTCCCCTTGAAAACGTGTAAAAGTTTATTTTGTTTTTGTTTTCGCTTCGTAAAAGTATTTAAAGTAGGCGCCAGATAAACTTGGAATAACGGTCATTGACCCTCCTACATTTGTTGAAATTCAAAATTTAAAAAACGGAAATCTATATATTTAAAAGAAGAAACTGTCTGACTGACATATCAACGCACAGCCTAAACTACTAAGGCCCGGCGCACATTATGGGCATCGGCACTTAGTGGCATGCATGTAAGGATGCCGAAGGATCCTTTTCCTTCCCGATGCCGATGATGGGCGCTGGGCCTTAGACTAGGAACATGAAATTTTGCACGAAGTTTCCTTTTATGACGTAGGCGAGCACTAAGAGAGGATTTTTCAAAATTCACACCCTAAAGGGATAAAACGGGAGTCCAAAGTTTCTTCTTTCATGCGGGCGAAACCGCTGGCTGATGCTAGTAAAGACATAAAGCCATAAAGCTTTCTTGAATCGACATCTATCGCGATCCTTTAAGGTCTGTACACATGTATAAATTTGTTGCGTTGCGTGATACGCAGCAACTTAGTTCGCACGTGTGTACCACTGACGAACATCAAACACTCTGTTCCTCAAACATGTTTGCGGCGATCCTATTACTATGTTCTGTATGGATGGTGTTCATCATGAATCAATGCGAACACCAAAAAACTTTTCGCTAGTTCACAATCGACCACTTCCAACGACGCCGCCATGGCTATTAAGCTACTCCAGAGTTCACGGCTGTTGTGCACGAACTCGATTTGAACTATGTTCGCGTTCGTGTTCGAATATTACGTGTCCTTACGAACAAACTAAATGTTCAAGTTTAATATTTGTGTTCACTATGTTCGTGTTCGTACGTGCGTACACGGCTTTACATTTTCTAGTAATGAAAAAAAAAAAAAAATTTTTTTTTAAAGGAAGTATTAGGAAAAAGGTCAATGTAATTTATTTCACGTTGATCTGGCGCTTTGTATAGTTTTTGATACTTTGTTTTCTATTACAATGCGGATATAACAAATTCTTAAGGTGCTATTCGAACCTCGGCTGCAGGCTGCGAACGCAGGCAGCACATGCAGCGGCTGGACGAAGCCGGTTGCAGCTCCACGCCTGGTTTTCTATGTAGTAGTATGGATTTCTGTGAAAACATTCCAAACGCGGCTGCGGCTGCAGGTCGCGGCACACGTCACAGCTTCGTGCTTGTGCCTTATTTGGCAGCAAATGTATCGAGAGCAGTGGTGGCCGAGTGGTAACGGCCCCGACTTACGAGTTGTAGGTTGCGGATTCAAACCCAGTCAGGCGAATTACTATGTGTAATTTATTTTATCACCACTGCTCTCAAAACGGTGAAGGAAGACATCGTGAGGAAACCGGCATGTCCTAGAACCAAAAATTCGAAGACACATTCACCAACCCGCACCGGGCTTGTGTGGTGGATTACGGCCCCTTCCCTCTACTAGAGAGGAGGCCTGAGTCCCAACAGTGGGAACATTATAAGGCCGACTATGCTATGCTATGTATCCAGTCAACCCTCTAGGCAAGCTTTGCTGAGGCAGTCAGCACTACAATAAAATTCTCAGCTCCATTTTATTGAGATGGTGCGTTTCAATGATTCCACATAATATATTGTTCAGTTGTGTAAACACTTCAGATACAAAACTACATTAATTTGACTTCATTTTATATTAAGGGCGGAATCCACCAATAAAACTAATCGCGTTTTAACGTTTGGCTCGCATAATCGCGTTTAGCCGCTGTCACTAGTGTCACTTGTTTGTATTTTTCTTTGTTGTAATTTTTACAAGTGACACTAGTGACAGCGGCTAAACGCGATTATGCGAGCCAAACGTTAAAACGCGATTAGTTTTATTGGTGAATTCCACCCTAACTCTTTACATATGAAATTGCCATTGTCATGAAATAAGTTTACACTTTTTTTCTCTATATTTTTATTAATCAAAGTAATTCTCGATGCAAACAATGCGTTTTGCCAACGTAGTGGTAGCTTATTGATGCCCTTTTTGAAAAAAATACTGAACGGGAGACAACAAATTCTTCAAAGCCATTTTGAACTGTCTCTCGGTTACTGCATTTTCCCCCGCCAAGAAGTTGTCGAAATTCTGGAAAAAGTAGAAGTCTGCTAGGTCAAGGTCTGGTGAGTACGGTGGATGACGGAGAACTTCCAACCCCAGCTCTTGTAACTTGGAGACCGTCTGCTGTGCAGTATGAGGTCGCGCGTTGTCATGCAGGATCAGTGGAGCCGGACAATTGACCAAAACTGGTTGAAGATGTGTGAGCTTCTCCATCATTGTGTTCAGTTCTTTACAGTACACATCAGCAGTACTGCTCATACCGTTTGGTAAGAAGCTGTGATGAACGACACCGGCGCTAGACAACCAAACAGTGACTATCACTTTTTTAACCGACTTCTAAAAAAGGAGGAGGTTCTCAATTCGGATGTTTGTATTTTTTTTTTATGTTTGTTCGCGCATAACTTCGTCGCTTGCCAACCGATTTGAAAAATTCTTTGTTTGTTGGAAAAGGTATACTTCCCGAATGGTCCCATAGTCACCAAGTCGGGATCTGTTGATGGAATCTTGGCGAAATCGAGGGAACTCCTCAAATATTATAGGCAACCATATAATGATTTTGGTATTTTCATCGAGAACTTAAGCATTTACAGTCAAAAAGTAACATTTGATGTCTGTTTATAAGTGTATCGCAACTAAAAAGTGTGAAATAAAAAAACTTTTAACAAAAAAAATATAACCGACTTTTTTTGTAAAAAGTTTTTTTAGATGTCAGTTTTCGTTTAGAGCATTGTTTAGGTGCTGAACCATAATCTAACCAACTTGCTGAGCGCTTGCGATTGTCGAACAGAATCAATTTTTCGTCGCAAGTAACAATGCCATTTAATATTCCTTCGTTTGTATGCCTGTTGAGCAGTGCAAGACTCGACTCGACGCATGCTTTGCGCTGGCGCTCATCAGTTTGTGGGGCACCCATTTGTCAAGCTTTTTTACCTTGCCTATTCAACGTAAATGAACCAATATTGTTTTGATGCTAACATCAGAAGCTGCTGCTAATTCAGCTGTAGATTGAGAAGCATCAGCTTCCACAATCACCTTTAATTTGTCATTGTCGACTAAAGTTTTCGGTCGATCACGGGGCTCACTTCAGTTGCCCTTTGCGTTCAAGAGACATGGTCACTCTTCCAAACGTTCCCACCGAATATGATTCTTAGCTACAGATGTAAAGTCAGCACATCATATCCCTAGCCTTTTCCCAACTAGCTTGGGGTCGGCTTCCAGTCTATCAGAGCTTCACAACCAATTTATTGGGCAATACAATACTCCTTGAATAGACTGATGGTCAGACTTTCTGGAGTTTGATTACTTGTAACGACTGTCGATGATCTACGAAAGACAACCGGGATCAACGGCACGTGTGTCGAGATAAACTCGAAAAAGCAACCATTACGAATTGAAAAATTCATAGTGATACTTGCTCGATTTTGATCACGGCGCCATCACAATACTTCAAAGTCTGCAAATATATCTCTTATTCGATAACTTGATATAACAATTCTAAATTGAAGTTAACTAAGAATGATTATATGAAGGTCAACATTGATGCTGAAGGGAAAACATCGTACGGAAACCTGAATTAATGTTTATAAATCACCGTTTATGTGAGCTGGGTGATCAATATTCATTTATTCATGTATGAGATAACCGGTATTGGAGTACAATAGGTATGTATGGGAATATTCTTCAATCTGTCATAGAACAGTGTGGAAGTTAGAAAGATGTGTAAGGGCCGAAACTTCGTTACGCAATCACCTGCGCAATCCCATACAAAAGTGCTTCATCGCGGCAACCGTCGCGGGCAGCCGCACCCCGCACTTTTACTATCCCATAGTAAAAGTGTGAAACCAAACCTAAAATAGCGAAAAAAAAATCAGCTACTCCATACATTTTGACGAGTTATGCGAACATAAACGTAGGCCGTAGGCTCGTGAGCGACGTGGGCCATAGCTCGCCGCTCGGTGTCTAGAAATCGGGATCGGGATCCCGGCGGCTGGGGCGTGAGGGCCGTTCTCTCGCGCGTACGGTCGCCTCCTTTGTACGGTCGCCGGGTCAGCTAGCAATAAATAAACGTAAATAGTTTTAATATCGCAGCAGTCATCCCCTTTATGTTTCACGCATCCATTCATCATTTCATTCTTCTATCTTATTCCTAGTAATTCAGTACTGAACATAAATGCAGAAGGAAATGTATTTCCGTTCCAAGTGTAAATGCAGTTTTAATTGGAAATACACGATTCAATTTTTAATGCAATTTCCAATTAAATCTGGACCGATTCAAGCATGAAATGAACTGTTTGAGTTTCTTTATTACGTTTTGTTTTTCCTTTTATGTGAGATACTGGCAAATGGAAAGGGAAAATCGTGAAATATGAGGAAGAAATGTGAAATTTATTGGGACATATATATGATTTTTGATGATTTTAAATTCAACATCACGTCTGGGCATACTGGGCACGCCACAATTATAGCGGTAAGTTTCCTCTTTGAGGAGTGGCTGGAAAGACAGCATGGCGTCCTTACCTTCCACATGACGCAGGTCCTCACCGGACATGGTAAGTTCGGGAAGTTCCTGCACCGGATTCGTGCGGAAGAAACGCCTGGGTGCCACCATTGTGCGGACCGCCCGGAGGATACCGTGGGACATACGGTAGAGGTATGCTCCGCCTGGGCAGAGCACCGCCGTGTCCTCGTGGGGGCGATCGGCGGCAGTGATCTCTCGCGCCGGACCTTGATACAGGCCATGGTCTAGAGCGAAGAGGGGTGGCAGGCGGTCGCCTCCTTCTGTGAAGCAGTAATGCTAGCAAAGGAGGCGGCCGATCGCGTGAGGCAACGGTCCTCACGCGCCAGCCGTTGCCGGGACTCCGATCCCGACTTCCGGCCACCGTAGGCGCGGGCTTGCGGACGGCGAGCAATGGGTGGCTCGCCGTCCGACCGTCCGGTAACCGTCCGGACCGAGCCCAAGTTGTCGACGGCGCGTACTATTCTACGCGCGCCTCAAGGAGATGTCAGCAAACGTAGAGGCCCAGCAGGGTCGAAGCCTACTGGGGCCAAGGGTCTAATTCTGAAAGGAAGACTCGGCCCCGGTACGACAGGCAACGAAGGAACAGGAGTGGGTTTTTAGTCAGTAAAAGTCTGACACTATCTCCCGCCCCGCCCAAGAGCGGGGGATGTCATACGATGATTTTCCCACCAAAAAAAAAAACATTACATTCGAGTTAACTCGACAGAAGAAAAACAAGTGTCCACTGACAGACGGATTTAAACTCTCAATGTAAATTAAACGTTTAAAATAAACAGATTGCAAAAACACTTGATGCGACAGTTACTATCAGAGGCTCCGGCGCGTGAAATTACAGCTGGTTCAAAGTTAAACTGAGCTTGTTAACCACTGGAAACAGCAGATTAAAGATTAAATAAGCTGTTGTGGTATTTTTTGAGTCAGCTTTTAATTATCGAGCCTTTTCAAAAAAAGAACTTCACGGTAAAATTAACTGGTTGTGAATCGGAAAAATCTTTGTGACTGGATTCGGGAATCGAACATTTACACAGGTAAATTTGTTCAAAACCCTCAGTACGCAAGTCTAACTCGCACTTGTCTGGTTTTTCACCGACTTCGAAAAGGAGATTATATATGATATTATATGTTCGGCTGTACTTTTTTTTTATGTTCACCGATTTAAAAAAAATGTTTTTGATTGAAATTTTCGACCTATAGCAATATTGTCATGATCTGATGATGAACTTTGAAGATATGGGACGGAACTCCTCATAGGATCGTAGCAGGACTTTCGTAATAAGTAAAATTGCTTTATATATACCTACGTGTAGTCGATGACTGACTGAAAGAAGAGGGGGAATATATCGAACTGATCTGATTAAGCCTGAAGTTGGGCACCGGAACTCTTTAATAAATTAATTTAATCTAACCGTGTTTCGTATTATTAGAATTGTCATGAGATGCACTCTGGCTATAACGTATTTAAATATGGCTGAGGGGTACTCTTTAGTGGTGGTACCATAACTAAAAGGATTAAAATAAAAACTTATTCCAAAAAATTAACAGTCGACTTCAATGTAAAAAAAACACTGAAAAGTGCAAAATAACTTTAATTTCGGAAGTCGATGTTAAATAACGAAGAGACAAAACTATTATAAAAACACCGACCTACCGGCGTTCGGCGCGGCGACTCCTGCAGTGAAGGCTCATATAAAGCTTCGCATTAAAATATCATAACACCCTTTATATAAAACAGCAAAGTATCAATCAGCAGCTGTTTTAACGAACACCCTTTATAACCGCTATTAAGCTGTTCTCGGCACGGTGGGGCCACGAAACACGCGTTTTGACGCGTCAACCGCTCACCCTGTTATGTATTACATCAATATTCGGGAATGGTTAGCGGTTTGTGTGATAAGCGCACGCGATTTGAATGGCACGAATTTTCAGCAGGAAAGTTGATCTACGGAAAAATAAATCTAATAATCATCTTCCTGCCCTTGTCCCGTATTATTTGGGGTCGGCGCAACACGTTTTTTTCTTCCATTCTGCCCTGTCACTCGTCATGCTATCACTAACTTTCTTTTCTTTCATATCACTCTTCACACAATGCATCCAACTTTTCTTTGGTCTCCCTCTCCCTCTTCAAAAAAGATACTTATATTATTTTAATATACATATAAAAATCTCGTGTCACAGTGTTTGTTATCGAACTCCTCTGAAACGACTTCACCAATTTATATGAAATATTTTAAATTTATTTGGTAGGTTTGAGAATAGGTCGTAGGCAATTTTTTACTTTCCTACCTTAACCCCCAAATTTTTTTTTTTTAATTAATATTTTTTATTCCACCATAACTTCTAAATGACTGGACTGATTTACATGTGTGAGGTATCTGTGAAGTATATTTTTTTTTGGTTTGGGTACCACTATTGCATTAGGTTCAGCCTGTAAAGATATGTGCTTATTTAATAAAAAAAAATAATTAAAGAAAAATCAGTGAAGTGCAAGTTAGGGTTCCGTACAAACTTATCTTTGTAAATAATTCAGTTCCCAAATCATATTACGAACATTTTTCATAATTGTAAAAAAATAAATAAGCAGTAACTGCAAATTTATAGTTTTCAGACTTTTTCCTATATTTCAGCTATGATACTTTGATTCATGCCAAATTTCAAGATTCTAAGTCAATGGGAAGTACCTAAAAGGTTTTGATTTCCTAGCGAATGGCAAATATAGCCTTATCTTTATATTGCGTTGACTTAATAGTTTGATTTTTATTTAGTACTACCTGGAGCAGTGGTGGCCGAGAAGTAACGGCTCCGACTTATGAATCGTAGGTTCAATTCCAGCCAGGCGCATTATTTTGTGTAATTTATTTCATCACCACTGCTCTTAAAACGGTGAAGTAAAGGAAAACATCGTGAGTAAACCGGCATGTCCTAAAACTAAAATTTCGAAGACATGTGACATTCACCAACCGGCCCAGTGTGGGTGGATTACGGCCCATTCCCTCTCCTAGAGAGAGGAGGCCTGATTCCTAGCAGTGCCAACATTAAAAGGCTGATTATGCTATGCTATGCGACTGCTTAGTGTAGCAGACTTGCGTATTTGATATTAATGTAGTGTTGGTGGGTTGTGGCTTTGTAAGAAACAAATAAAACTGTGGATGATGCGTAACTTTTTCGTTTATTAGTTTTTACACGAGTTCAAAACTTCTTATTTTTTTTAAACTTGCTAAAAAAATTAGTACGCCCTGTCGCTAACGTTAAAAAGTCGCCATATTCCTCTTGTCACTTTCATAGCCTTCCTTTCTCTCGCTCTCACACTATTATGCTTCGTTTCACACATCATTCATACGTTCCTTTTATCTATCCTATATATATATATATATTTTTAATTGATTTTAACCAGTGCTTGACTGCGATCCCACCTGATGGTAAGCGGAGATGCTATCATTGATGGTCAGGCGCACTAGTTTATTAAGAGCCTATTCACTCTAGCCTTGAAGACACCTAAATTATAGTTGGACGGGAAGACCGCAGCAGGCAAATTGTTCCAGTCCTTCGATGTACGCGGTATAAACGACGAAGCGAAACGTTTAGTCCGGACCGTTGAAGTTTCAACAACGTAAAGGTGGATACTCGGTGTTTGCCGGGTTGTCCGATGGTAGAAAGGAGACGGCGGAATCAATTCATGCAATTCCCGCGCACACTCTTCAAAATGTAATCTGTAAAATACCGATAGGCTGGCTACAAATATTAATGTCAGCTCCATAACTTTACGCTTTCCTGAGAAAAAGGGTCTTGATAGATGGACAGACGGGCAGACGGATATACGGACACATGGATAGAAGGACAAATGGACAGACGGAGAGACGGACAGACGGACAGACGGACAGATGGATAGACGGACAGACGGACAGACGCACAGACGGACAGACGGACAGACGGATAAAATTTTTGCCGACTTAGGCACAGAACCCAAAAAATTAAGAAAGTGGCATTTTATTTATTTATTTAAACTTCATGTACAGTAGTGGTAGATAGGCGGACTTAATGCAACAAGACATTCTCAACCAGTCAACCTGTCCTGTGTGCCAGTTTGTTTTCTGTCTATACATATGCAAAATAAAATTCGAACCCGCTCATCGCTTCTACCTTGGCCCACATCCCACAGCTATTAATATTCATAGTGTAATTAATTTCAGTACACCACTGACACGGTATTTATTTTAACCCTATAATTACAACCACCGATTGGCTAGTGCTTTGTCAGCTAATGCCGGACGATTTTATTTGTGATTAACACTGATTTTATTTAAATAACCACTGGTGTTAATTGGACGCTTGAATTGCCATAATTATAATTTTTAGTGGCTTGTTTGTTTAGAAATAACAAAATATATGTGCATATATTACTTAATGATAAGTTTTTTTTTTATATATAATTTAACTAAGCACACGTGTAGAAAGAAAAAAATCCCTTAGGGCGCTTTCAATTTATGCGGTTAGTCGTACTGCGTACAGACGATCGTATTTTTCATAAAAAGCGCGCGGTGCGGCAAGCGTGCAGCGAACGGTTGACAACAGCTTCCCTAACCAAGTTACGATCGTTTCGTTTGCGTCGAACGCCTTGAGTAGACCACGCCTCCGATTCCTTTGTTATAACCACGTGACTGAGCGTTCAGATGACGTCAGTACAGTGGGGTAGTATCCCTAGCCAAGTTGATAATCTGCAATCGTTAACACTACTCGAAAACTAATCAAATGTATGGGAATGACATCATTTCAACGTTAAGTCACGTAGTCAAAACAAACGAATAGAAAATTCGTAGCCAAGTTCACATCATTCAAAATGATAGATTGAATTGTTAACGTTTCTACAATGTTCAATGCTACATGCTTTGTTATTGTAGAGCGACATTCTAAAACGAGCGGCCGACTTAGGCGCGTCAACATGGCTACCAACTTATCGTTTTCTACAATTGCTGACATCGAGACGTTACCGATTGGAGCACGGAATTCGTCACGTAACGGTTGTAACTTGGCTAGAGACGTTGGATGGTAACGTCACAAGTAATAGTGCGTTGTTGAATAGTGCATCACTGGGATGCAAACACGGCTGGCAGATACGTTTTTAATTTAGGCGTTTGTTGTCGGACTGCTAACGTAATGTAACCGCACGGCTGTTGCGCGTTCATGAAACGTCTAAACTGTAAGCGCCCTTAGGTGTTGAAGTACGTAGTAGGGCTGCGGAAATATTCGAGATAGATACTCTTTATTGTACATCAAAAATAAAATTACAATAGGAACTTAAAATTAATAGGGTGTCGAGCAATTGAAAAAACATAGGTAGGTTTTAATTGACTGGCCTGTTGGTCTAGTGGTTAGTGGCCCTGAGTGCTATGGTGGAGGTCATGGGTTCGATTCCCACCCAGGACAAAGGTTTGTGGAAAAAGTTGACACTTTTGTACATGTGAAGTCTGCGGTTCGCAATACCACTCCTGCTGCAGTCTGCGGTCGCTTAGTGTCGCGGCCGCAGGCTGCGCGCCGCAGTGTCGCAGCTCTCGGAATCATTTAAAAGAGATTCAATAGAAACAAGTAGTGTTGCTTGCAGTTTGAGGTCTGCAGTCCATCTCGGAATTGTAGCTTTACGGTAACTCTTTGCCATAAAATACCCGGTCAATAAGATGCCAGCACCATCTTTTTGAGGCGGAGGTGGAACACCACGTGCCATCGTTCGAACTTCATAAGGAAATAATATCTCTACATTCAATCTGAATCTTGCAAACCATTAAAGCCTCTTCGCACACGGTAATTGGGGACGTCCTATTCCCATGTCGATTTCCCGTACGGTGCCTTCGAAAGGCGTTCTCTTATCCGCCGGATATTTGGAGGAAGCCACATCAAACTCCTTGATTAAAGTATCTTCCGATTGAATTTATTTTCGATTGAGGTGTTATGAAATTTGTTCGTAAGGTTATGTTTTCAATTTGTTAATAGAAGGTTAGGATAAAAATGTTTAATAGTGGTTTAGGGCAAAAACAGGCTAAGTACGAGTCGGTCTCGCACACGAAGGATTTTGTACTATTAATTACCAAAAAAGTGCCGACGAAATAACGTTTCTTGTGTTTTTATTTCTTTAGGTGGGAAATCATCCAAAGCCTTCTCTCGCTCTAGGGTGGAGCAAAGGGGCGTGTAAGAGTTTTACTGACTTTTTGTTTTTCGGTAGGAAAATCATCCAATGACATCCCCCGCCCTTTGATGGAGTGAAAGAGTTTGTCAGACTTTTACTGACTAAAAACTCACTCCTGTTACTACATTGCCTTTCATACCAGGGTCGGCCCTGGAAGTCTTCTCTTCAGAAGGAGAACCTTGACCCCAGTAGGCTTTGACCCAGATAGGCCCCTACGGTTTGCTGACTTCTCCTTGATGCGCGCGTGAAACAGTACGCACCGTTGACGACTTGGGTTCGGTCCGGACGATTACCGGATGATCGGACGGCGAGCTAGCCGTTACTCGCCGTCCGCAAACCCGCGCCTACGGTGGCCAGAAATCGGGATCGGGATCCCGGCGGCTGGGTAGTGATTGACTGCTGCGCTGCATGTCGTGGGTTTGATTCCCGCACGGGACAAAAATTGTTGCATCAAGCTGGTATCGGGCAGATCCGTCCCAAAGATGAGAGCAGTACTCCATACACGATCGAACTTGTGCTTGATATAGTTTGAGCAGCTGTTCCGGCGTGAAGTACTGCCTGACCTTCGCTTGGATTCCCAGCTCTTTTGCAGTCAGTTGAGCCTATTTGGTGTCTATTAATATATATATTAATGACAGTTTCTTTTTTTTTTTTGATGTGAAAATCATCTTATGACAAATCGCGCTCTTGGGCGGATCGGGAGATAGTGTCAGACTCTTACTGACTAAAAACCCACTCCTGTTCCTTCTTTGCCTTCATCCCGGGGCCCCGGGCTTCGCTTTCACACTACCCGTGGCCCCAGTAGGCTTCGACCCTACTGGGCCCTTACAGCTGTTGACAACTCCTTGAGGCGCGCGTGGAACAGCACGCGCCGTCGACGACTTGGGCTCGGTCCGGATGGTTACCGGATGGTTGGACGGCGAGCCACCCATTGCTCGCCGTCTGCAAGCCCGCGCCTACGGTGGCCGGAAATCGGGATCGGAATCCCGGCGGCGGTTGGAGCGTAAGGACTGTTGCCTCACGCGATCGGCCGCCTCCTTTGCTAACATTACTGCTTCGCAGAAGGAGGCGACCGCCTGCCACTCCTCCTCGCTCCGGACTATGGCCTGAACCAAGGCCCGGCGCGAGAGATCGCCGCCGCCGATTGCCCCCACGAGGACACGGCGTTGCTCTGCCCAAGCGGGGCACACCTCCACCGTGAGCTCTACCGTGTCCTCCGGGCGGTCCACACAGTGGCGACACCCGGGCGTCGTTTCCGCACGAATCCGGTGCAGGAACCTCCCGAACTTACCGTGTCCGGTGAGGACCTGCGTCATGCGGAATGTAAGGACGCCGTGAGGTCTTTCCAACCACGCCTCAAAGAGGTATTTAGAATTTATTGATTGAGAAAATGAATACAACTTTCATACCAAAATATTAAAGTAAATTGTTGTATAACTTCCCATTTAACCAAAAACCAATATTATCATTCACAAAATTATTGTCCATTCCACCCATAATTCGAAAATTCAGATGACAAATTCGAATTGTCTGCTGATATTATACCATTTGAATACCGGTTAGGACATTTAATATTAGCACAAATACATGAATATTGCATTTTGTTATTATTGGTGTGTCGTAATGTCATAGTGGTGTCAATTGGTGGTTTAAATTTTCCTCTAAAAAAAAGTCTAATCGATCAATTTTGACTGGCCTGTTGGTCTAGTGGTTAGTGGCCCTGACTGCTATGCCGGAGGTCGTGGGTTCAATTCCCACCCAGGACAAATGTTCATGTAATGAGCAAAATCATTTGTTCTGTGACTGGGTGTAATTTATCTATAATATGTATGTATTTAGAAATATATAAGTATGTTTATCAGTTGTCTAGTACTCATAACACAAGCTCTGCTTAGCTTGAGACTAGACGGCGTTGTGTGATAATTGTGGAATATTATTATTATTATTAATTTTAAAGAGGTCTTCCTAGTTTGTTGAAGTTTACCTGTTTAGTGAATAATAAAAATACTCAACTTTAATATTAAAAATCACAGCTTGTTTCATCACCATCATCATCATTTCAGCCGAAAGACGTCTACTGTTGGACATAGGCCTCCCCCAAATGCCGCCACAATGACCGGTCCTGTGCGTCTCGCATCCATCGAATTCCCGCGACCCTCACCAGGTCATCGGTCCACCTTGTGGGAGGCCTTCCAACGCTGCGTTTTCCGGTACGTGGTCGCCATTCCAGAACCTTTCGTCCCCATCGACCATCTGTTCTGCGAGCAATGTGCCCTGCCCACTGCCACTTAAGTTTGGCGATTATTCGGGCTATGTCCGTAACCTTGGTTCTCCTGCGGATATCCTCATTTCTGACGCGATCACGCAAGGATACTCCGAGCATAGCCCTCCCTAGCTTGTTTCATAATTACAATAAAAACTTGGACAAATATCAAAAACATTGTGAATATTGTTTTACATAAAATAAACAATCTGTGATTCTAAATATTAAGATTACAAAAATGACAAATATTGTGTTTTTTTTTTATTGGGTGGGAAAATCATCTTATGACAAAACCCGCTCTTGGGCGGGGCGGGAGATAGTGTCAGACTCTTACTGACTAAAAACCCACTCCTGTTCCTTCGTTGCCTTCGTCCCAGAGCCCCGGGTTCCGCTTTCACACTACCCGTGGCCCCAGTAGGCTTCGACCCTGCTGGCCCCTACGATTTGCTGACATCTCTTTGAGGCGCGCGTGGAACAGTACGCGCCGTCGACGACTTGGGCTCGGTCCGATTACCGGACGATCGGACGGCGAGCCACCCATTGCTCGCCGTCCGCAAGCCCGCGCCTACGGTGGCCGGAAATCGGGATCGGTATCCCGGCAGCGGCGGTTGGAGCGTAAGGACCGTTGCCTCACGCGATCGGCCGCCTCCTTCGCTAGCATTACGGCTTCGCAGAAGGAGGCGACCGCCTGCCACTCCTCCTCGCTCCGGAGCATGGCCTGAACCAAGGCCCGGCGCGAGAGATCGCCGCCGCCGATTGCCCCCACGAGGACACGGCGTTGCTCTGCCCAAGCGGGGCACACCTCCACCGTGTGCTCTACCGTGTCCTCCGGGCGGTCCACACAGTGGTGACACCCGAGCGTATGACAAATATTGTGTCACATTTTTATAATGAAACTGAAAGATGTTAGATATTTAAGTTAGTCTTATAAATAAGAAATATTTTCTTCTATCGACATTTTTAGTTCTTAGTCCCCGCACTATGCGAGTGATATTCGTGGGTGTACTTCGTGGAATAGGAAATTAATTATTTTAAATTTTTATTTGAAGCCCACCTACGGGTGTGATAAGTGGAATACATTAGGTGTGCTTCGTTTGGGTGTGCTTCTCTCTTCGATTTTAAAGAACGAAATTCCATAACTTTGTAAAACATAAGTAATTGAATGGAATGAAATGGAATATTGCAGAAGAAAATGATATGTAATAACCATAATTTCTCGTTTCTATCATTGAATACTGAGGTAACAATATCAGTGGTCTGTGGGGTTTAGAAATTTAAATGTAATGCAATGAAACATATTGGAATAGATATGAAACTTGGACAGATAAAATTAAATATATGATACTTTTTTTTTTGAGGTAGAGTATACTTGAATACATCTTCCTCTCTGGGTAGAACGGGAGGGAGTGTCAGACTTTCACTGACATAAAAATAAACTTACATGTGTTCCTTCAGTTGCCGTTTGCAATCTAGAGTTACTGTAACTCTCTACGGTAACCTAAAGCGGGAAAAGTCACGAAAAAGAAATGGAGTCCGGTCAGTCGGAAAGATGGAGTTAGTTACACATTCCAAGAGGCTAGTGAACCTAGAGACTAAAGCATTTCACAAAATGGGAAGGCAACTAGAAAATAGAACATAATCGCATTAGAGTTCAAGCGGAAAGCAATCAAATCGTCTGCGACCTATTTTATATACAGAACCCAGACGCAAGCGATGTTACATAGGAATTTAATATACTACTGTCTTCTACGCATATCAGATTCAGAAGGAATTCCACATTGTACGAACATACGAATGAATTTTCTTAGAGCTATATTAGAGAAATGTATTTGATCCTGGTATGTTTGGACTTTCGTATTAGAAAGTTATAAATGTCTATCTTAATGGTATGAAATTAAATAGGTTTCTAAGCTAAAAAGGCTCTTCAATCATACGATTCAAGAACCTTTTTAGCTTAGGAAGTGGTTGCACGAGTAAAGGAATGTAAATACATCCTCACGCCCTAGCCGCCACGACCGTAGACGCCTCGGGCGTCGGGATTCGCAGAGCAATCTCCAGCCACCGTAGACGCGGGCATTTAGATAACGAGCATAGGTAGCTCGCCGTCCGTAGGTCCGGTAAAAACTGAGCATGAATAATCGACGGCGCGAAGTGTAAAATGAGATGTCAGCAAAATCCTACAGGCCCAGCAATACTGATACCTGTTAGAGGTACGGGGAATTTTTCACTCCGCCATAGAGCGGGAGAAGTCATTAGAATAAAATAGAATAAACTTCATCGGCGTCGTTCTTCTTCATCATTAGATGGTTGATGATGACGTCACCTTAAAAAAAATACCATGTTGTATATAAGGTGTTAAAAAATTAACTTTAAGAATTTCGAGGGGACATTGTACTCCTCATTATGAACAACTTTTACTATGGGACCAAACCTGAAATCGCGAAAAAAAATCAGCTGTACCCATTTATGTTCGCATAACTCGTCAAAATGTATGGAGCAGCTGATTTTTTTTCGCGATTTCAGGTTTGGTCCCATAGTAAAAGGTGTTCATAATGAGAAGTACAATGTCCCCTCGAAATTCTTAAAGTTAATTTTTTAACACCATATATACTTATGATTTATATATTTATTTGTTTATTCTCACATCAGAACGCCTTGCAGCAATTACACCAATGGAGGTCAATTAGTTCAGAATCTGCTACTTTCTAACATCATGTGTGCGGTGGAGTGGTAGTCATCAAAGGAGCACGACGGTGTGGTGGTGGGTCACGTACGCTCGCTTACGCAGCATCAGGCCAGCGTTCCTCCAGGAATCCACATGTACCAAATCCTATACCGAAGACATTTCTTAAATTTTAAAGCTTTTTCGATGAGTTTTTTAAAGGATTTAAATTGAAAAATACGGAAAATGATAATTTTAAGTCTTTTGCCAGTTTAACATCAGAAGCACGAGATATTTCATGTATCCACTTACACGTATCCTTCGTTGGAGCGAATATTACTAAACCAACATATTGTCAATATTAGCAGCCATGATTGTAGTTGACGTTATAATTACACCATCGTTAACCCGAAGGCTGAACACGACAATATTTGGGATAACGACGTGGTATTGAAAGGGTTATTAACTCTAAAGCGATAGGTATATGAATTTAGTAAGTAGAAATCGTTATGTTAACCGCGAAGGGGATGGCGGGGTTGGTGTTCGCTCGCTTTGCTCGCTGACTAGACCCCGCCACCCTCTTTTAACCTAACCTGTCCAGTTGGGATGCACCCATTCCCACAATAATTGTAAAAAGTTTATCCAATTAAATAAATTAAATACAACCGAATTGTTAACCTCCTCATTTTTTTGAAGTCGGTTAAAAAGCAATGAATGCACAATGACATTCTAATGGTAGGTCACTGATAAAAGGAACTGTCAAAATTTTAGGAAATTCTTGCATACGTCAAACATTCATTTGTCATTATGTACGAGATTATCATTCTATGTCTTTTCTTTCAATGGTGTACCAAACTTGTCAAAATCAATGATAGACCATTCTGAAATTATTGTAATAGCAGACTTGATGCCCAGGCCAGTCATTATGTTTAGAACACACTATCTAATTAGCATTATTCTGAAGAACAACTTATATTATTCAGAGTCTGATTACTACAGATCAGACTTTTGCGCATTTTTAGCCGACTTTTAAAAAAGGATCAAAAAGTTCTCAATTCGGTTGTTTTTTTTTATGTTTGTTCGGCCATAACTTCGTCGCTTGCCAACCGATTTGAAAAATTCATTGTTCGTTGGAAAGGGTATATTTTCCAAATGGTCCCATAGTCACCTAGTCGGGATCTGATGATGGAATCTTGGCGAAATCGAGGGAACTCCTTAGTGAAATCGGTTATTTTTTTTTTGTAAAAAGTTTTTTATAAAACTTGCGAGTAGTTTCTGTAGTCGTCATAAGAAAATCAAAAACAAATCTCTCAAGTCTCATATTTGAATTATTTGACAAATAAATTACAAATAAAATTTACAATTTAAACTTTAAACTAGTATGATTTATTGAGACTTAGTTCAAATGAAGTTTATAGTCTTCTTGAAGACACGACTATTTGATTCAGTTGCTTATGCCACTTGGACCAATTAAAACTTTGGCATAAACTATTCAAAGTTGGTCCAAGCAAGTCCTATGTTTGTCTTTGCGGGTACATCAATCTTGAATAATATTACAATACAATAGTTTATATATATAGACTAGCATCTGCCGACGGTTTTGCCTGCGTGATAGCAAAACAATATCTCAAGGAAACATATTACTTCGCTATCATCTTCCTGCCCTTGTCCCGTTTTATTTGGGGTCGACGCAACACGTTTTTTTCTTCCATTCTGTCCTGTCACCCGTCATCATTCGTCATCATCATTTCAACCGATAGACGTCTACTGCTGGACATAGGCCTCCCCCAAATGTCGCAACAATGAACGGTCCTATGCGTCTCGCATCCATTGAATTCCCACAACCTTCAACAGGTCATCGGTCCGCCTTGTAGGGGGCCTTCAAATACGGCGTCTTCCGGTACGCGGTCACCACTCCAGAACCTTGCGGCCCCAACGGACATTTGTTCTGCGAGCAATGTGCCCTACCCATTGTCACTTATTTTTGGCGATTCTTCGTGCTGTCACCCGTTACGCTATCACTAACCCATTTTTCTTTCATATCACTTCTCAAATATCCATCCATTTTTTCTTTGGTCTCACTCTCCATCCATCCATACGTATACTCATAACTCTTTTAGTAACATGCGTTTCATCCCTCCTCTTCACATGACCATATCAAAACCAACGATTCCCTTTCAACTTTTCAGTCACAGGCGCCACTTTTAAACATACTTATAGGATCAAAAGTATTGTATGTGCCATTATAGGAAGTGGTCTACCCGTATACTAATTTTCACCTAAATCCGTTCAGCCGTTTGAGTGTAAATTAGCCAATGAGGACAATATTTCATTACTTCATATTTTTTTTCAATTCTTCATTGCTATATCGTATGTGTTACATAAGATCTTAAAAATAGTTAAACAAGTTTACTTGGACCCTGTCCGGCACAGTAATTTCATAAAGACAAGTAGGTAGAAGTACAATTTTAAGAGAACAAAGTTATAATTAGAAAAAAAATCGGATCATCATCATCATCTTCCTGCCCTTGTCCCATTTTATTTGGGGTCGGCGCAAAACGTTTTTTTCTTCGATTCTATCCTGTCAACCGTCATACTATCACTAACTTCCTTTTCTTTCATATCACTGTTCACACAATTCATCCATCTTTTCTTTGGCCTCCCTCTCCCTCTCCACCCATCCACATGTATACTCATAACTCTTTTAGTAACATGTGTTTCATCTCTCAATAAAAAATATTAAATCTCTCATCAAAAAAAATTACAAATGTCACTAACATAGTAGATAAAAATAAATTCGTTAAATGACGAAATACATTTTTTCAATTGTCAGAACTAAATTCATTGTAAATGTCAAAATAAATTCATTTTAAATGTTAAAAATACATTCCTTACAAATACCAAAATAATTTATAACAAATGTTAAAATAAATTCATAGCATAGTCGGCCTTATAATGTTCCCACTGCTGGGACTCAGGCCTCCTCTCTAGGAGAGGGAATGGGCCATAATCCACCACGCGGGCCCAGTACGGGTTGGTGGATGTCACATGTCTTGGAATTTTTGGTTCTAGGACATGCCGGTTTCCTCACGATGTTTTCCTTCACCGTTACTTGACACATTTACTGCCAAATACTGCACAACATTATAATGTTGTACGTATGCATCCTAATGGAGAACAACGTGACTTTTTATCGAAAACAAAATACTTGCTAAACTTCTGTTATTTTTTGGAGATGGTAAATCATCTAATTACTTCTCGCACTCTAGGATGGAGCGAGAGGGTGACTCAGACTTTTACTGATTAGAAACCACATGGTATGTTCCTTAAGTTGCAATCTAGGACCACGGGACCTAGAACGCAGAGGGCAGGAAATTCTTCATGGCCCTAGTGACTTTCTAAACATAACACAGGTTGAATGCACAAATTGTTGACGCAAAAAAATACCATTTTTCTGCAATCTCTTTTGACATCAACACTTGTGACTATGTATTTTAAACCAGTATAATTTAAATAAGACCTAAGAATTATGCAGTGGATGCATTTGGAGCAGTGGTAGCCGAGTGGTAACGGCCCGACTTATGAGTTGTAAGTCGCGGGTTCAAACCCAGCCAGGCGCATTACTTTGTGTAATTATTTCATCACCACTGCTCTCTAAACGGTGAAGGAAAACATCGTGAGGAAACCGGCATGTCCTAGAACCAAAAATTCGAAGACATGTGGCATTCACCGACCCGCACTGGGCCCGCGTGGTGGATTATGGCCTATTCCCTCTCTTAGAGGGGAGGCCTGAATCCCAGCAGTGGGAACATTATAATGCCGACTATGCTATGCTAAGATTTATGAGTATTCAATGAAGATCAGTTGTTAGGAACCTATAATCCTATTATTTATCAGCAAAAAGTTGTAGTATTTATGACAAAGGGCACGTAACAGAATATTCTCACGATGTTTTTCTTGGTTTTAATTTGTCACTTGTTAATTGTCTTATAAAATGACGGTGGGACCTTATTTATGTAAATTGTTGGTATATATCAAGTATTTAGAGAATACGTTTGTTTTCTACACTCCACACTCCTCTTGTACAACGCTTATTAGGGCACATACCTACCCCCTTAGCCAAGTTACAACCGTTTTGTTTCGATTATCTTTTTGTCGATCAGGCCACGCCTCCGATTCCTTTATTCTAACGTCATCTCAACGCTTTTGGGCGGAGCGGCAGATAGTGTCAGACTTTTACTGACAAAAACCCATTCCTGTTCCCTCGTTGCCTTTCGTACCAGGGCCGACTCTTCATTCCAGTAGGTTTCGACCCTGCTGGGCCTCTACAGTTGCTGACATCTCCTTGAGGCGCGTGGAACAGTAGGTGCCGTCGACGACTTGGGCTCGGTCCAGAATTTTTAATATTAAAATTCAAATATTTTTATTTCACATAGGCCTACATGGGCACTTATAAAACGTTAGAAGCTAGTGCACGATTCCGAATTGGTCGTTTCCTATGGAGAAGAAACGGCAAGAAACTCCATGGTTACTCTTTAAAAAAGTGGTTGATGTTACAATATTTCCATATTACAGTATTAAGACATTATGTAAGAACAGTATAGAACAGTCAATATTGTGCCCAAAAGCTCAATAAAAATAATCAAATTAAAAAAAAATAAGCCGTAATAGGAAGTAATCTAAGAATTCGTGGAGTCTACAGTGCTCTCACATTCACATTATAAAAAAGAGGATAAATAAAAAAAAAACAAGGAAAATATGAATAATTGCAACTATAAATAAATGAGATGTTAACAAAACAAACTACTAACGAATTTAAGGTAGTTGAAGTTTAAATAATTTTAAAAGTATTGCAAAAGCAATGTCTTAAAAAAATAACAATGAAATGATAAATCAATTTTAATAATCAAATTGTAATTTTATGTTATTAATTATTATTTGATGAATTAATTGTATCAATAGTTTACACAACTAAGTACTTCATTTAATTAAAATATATTGTGACTTGTAAATGTAATTTTTACCAATAAAAATGATTATCTATTCTAGAGTGGGCGGAAAAACCTTTGCGTTGCAGAGCTACGGGTATCTCTCTCAAAAATTCCGCGCGGCCCTAGAGAGCCGATGTTCTACTGGGCCCCAACGGTTTTGCCGTCGACGACTCAGACTAGGTACTTATCGGGCGGCCGGACGGCGAGTTACCCATTACTCGTCGTACGCAAGCCTCGCGTCTACGGCGTCTACTCGCTCAATACATAAAACGTGCGAAAACAATTGTACATTTTGATACAAGTGCAGAAAGTTCGCACGAGCCGTTGGCGAATGTGTTATGGAACCGAGAGCTGCAGTTAAAAATTTGCACGTGTTTCAAACGACTTTTTTCAATACACTTACGAATAATTGAATAAACCGGGGTTGACCAGCGACTCGTGGGGATCGACGCGCGCCCAGCCTGATACGATAAATGTAATAAAGTCGTGGCGGGAGATAGCACGCGCACTGTTCTGCACTAGTGCGGAAAATGGTATATTGCGTGCCTAAAAGCGTTGGGATAAGAGCGGGTCTTCGAGTAAGTGTATTGAAAAAGAAATAAAAGTACCATATTTATCTACCTTAGACAATTTATTTTTCTAACATCCTCATTATTCCAAATACAAATTCAAAATAAGAATACCAAAGTTGTCAGCACCATGCCCCGTTCATTAAAAGTCATCTTTGTACCTAATTATTCTACGCCAGTTACCTCACTATAAAGTACACGAAGTACACAAATACACAAGTACACATAGTACCCAAACACACAAAAGACACACATGCTGGCTGTGTTCGTTCTCTTAATGACGTTTGTGTTTGCAGCTGGTTGAAGGCAGAAAGGGAAGTGGGGTACAAATGCATTCATGTTATGTAGCATGAAATAATATGACGTTGAATGTACGGAAGTTGGTCTGTAATTGGGTCTTGGGTAGAAAAGTTAGGGTCGCTGTACACGGGCCACAAATGCCGCCACGAGAAGCTAGAAGCGGCCACAAAAGCAGCTGAAGCGCGCGACATCCACTTGTGGCTGGTAGATGCTGCTTTATTAACATATACGCGCAGCATCATAACGGACTCTGACGAAAAAATCCTTGCTGCCCGATCAATGTCTCAATGTCGACGACGGCCGGTGCTGAAAATCAGCGCTGAGGCTCTGTCTTACACGAGCCCCAGCATTTTGCTGAGCGTAGGTCATTTTGCGCGGATGTGACGCATATCCTACCACTTATAATTCGTTATTGTTATTTGTTATTATTTTAAAGTATGCGCCATGTTTGACGTAAATAAACTCTTTTTCTTTCTTTCCTTCCAAAAAAAGATTTAAATACGCGAGTGACGTGTGGCGGCGTTTTGTATTGGCGTTTAGTGCCAAGTGCGGGCCACAAGAAGCGAGTAGCGGCGATTTGTAGCGTTTGGCGGCCACTGGCGTCAACCATGAGCGGCGAACACATATAAAATGTATGAAAACTATTGGAAATATCGTAGCGACGTTTTGTGGTTATGACTGGTGGCCAGCGTGCGGCGACCCTAAGTAGATAAATAGATGTACCCTTTATTATCATCATTTTCTTCCTGCCATTTTTAAAATTGCCTCCATAGTGGAACTATATTCAAAAAAACCAATATTGGCGGATAGTTTGATGTTGAAGCAACATCTTCTTTGACCAATCTTCTTCCCAGTTTAGCTGGGGTCGGTTTTGGTGGGGGTGGGATGGGGTTGGATTTTGCAGCTACATGTCATACATTAAATTTAAAAAAGCATATATATGTCGTAGCTAGATCTTGTGAATTGATCACTTCAAGATGTTATCACACAACACACTTGTTCCCGCACCTGCCCCGCTCCCCGCACCGCGCTGCCAGTCTAGCCGAGCACTACAAGTGTGCATTATTCCAGTTACATGTATATTTCAATAGACCCATTAAGGAGCTTCGCTCCCCACATTAAACTGAACCCGTTGTAACAGAAGTTTAGCTCCTCAGTCCAAATCTAGACACAAGAATTTCCGTAGATCTTCGGGGAAACAATTAGAACAATCAAACAGATTTCAGAGTCTTGGTCTAGTGGATTGAGTGTTGCCAACACCATCCTAGACAATAACTGTATAAAAAACTTTAAATAAACAGAAAAAAAAAATTAATTGCACAGGTTTTGCTTAGGTATATGTACTAATATTATAAAGAGGAATGATTTGTGTTTTTGTTTGCATTAAAGGCATAATTATAATTGGCCTTTTTTTTTAATTGATATAAACCAGTGCTTGACTGCGATCCCACCTGATGGTAAGCGGAGATGCAATCATTGATGGTCAGACGCACTAGTTTATTAAGAGCCTATTCACTCTAGCTTGAAGGCACCTAAATTATAGTTGGACGGGAAGACCGCAGCAGGCAAATTTTTCCAGTCCTTCGAAGTACGCGGTATAAACGACGAAGCGAAACGCTTAGTCCGGACCGTTGAAGTTTCAACAACGTAAGGGTGGATACTCGCCGTTCGTCGGGTTGTCCGATGGTAGAAAGGAGATGGCGGAACCAAGTCATACAATTCCCGCGTACACTCTCCAAAATGTAACCTGTAAAATACCGATAGGCTGGCTACCCTGCGCCTGTGCTCGAGGCTTTGTAGATTGGACTTAACCAAATCTGGATCCACGATTGTAATGTTTGTAATGTTCCCACAGCTGGGACTCAAGCCTCCTCTCTAGAAGATGTAATGGGCCGTTATCCACCACGTGGGCCCAGTGCGAATTGGCGGGTAATGTTATTTTTGAAATAAATAAACAAAAAAATACGGGACCGATAAAAAAAAAATACCACTTTGTCACTGAGTGACAAATCTATAATTTTTAAATTATATTTTATTTTCGCGGGCAAAGCCGTTGGTTAGTTTTAAGTACGTATGAAAGAAAAGATAAATTATTTAAAAAATCACACTAATATTATAAAGATCGAATCTTGCTTAGTGAATATGTATGTTTGTTAGTGCTTGACGCTCAAACAGTAGAATGAATTTACTACATATTAAATATTTTTATCTCTATTTCCTAGCCGTGGGAAAAGTGTGTCATCTTTGCAATTGCAACATTTGTATCTTAATTACTGAAATATGCTGGAACAGTGAAATGTATCATTTGGAACATTTGGAACAGCGGCTCAAAATATACAAACGGTACATTTGGAACATAGGCTCAAATGAATTGTGATCTGTTACGTCGCGTCATAGTCACATTGAGACAGAGACATGTTAAATGATATGAATCATTTGGAACATGGGTTTAAAAGATACAGTCACAGACACAGATTGTTATGATCTGTTACGTCGAGTCATATATACTAATGGTTTTGTTTAATCTTGATTTAAAAATAATTTTAAGTAGATATCTTTAGTGCAGTCATTAATTATGTTTACAATCTTTACGGTTTAATTTGAAAAAGACTACAGGTCACTTCAGGTAAAGAATGTCTGAGTTTTCAAATTGTTCTAAACGATGCATTTTTTTTTTGTTACGTAGCTAAAAAAAAATACCTGAGCTATAACACCTTGCTTTAGTTGGTCTAAAGCAAGGTGTTATAGCTCAGGTATTATTCCTGGTCTGGGTCAACGGGAAGTACCCTATGAATTTTGATTCCTTTGAGAGTATCGAAATGTTCGTTTTTTGCGATATTAACGGCCATATCTTTTTTATTCGATATTTTAGAAGATTGATTTTTTACAGCTTCAAAAGGCAGCAGACTTTAGTATACGGTTTTAATTCCAACTCGACACCTATACTCGTTCCCGAGATAAAAGCTCTTGACAGACAGACAGACAGACAGACGGACCGACCGACAGACAGACAGACGGACCGACCGACAGACAGAAAGACGCACAAAAACGTGATCTCATAAGGGTTCCGTTTTTTTCTTTTGCGGTACTGAAACCCTAAAAAACTAGATTTGAAGGTGTAAACAAGAAACAGGTTTTGTTTTCTGGAAATCAACCAATGACTTCTCCCGGTCTAGGGTGTAAAGGGAGAGTGTATCAGACTTTTACTCACTAAAACCACACCTGTGACCCTAGCGGGCATCAATCCTGCTGAGTTCCTACGGTTAACTGACATCTCTTTAAAGAAACAGGGTAGATTTCCAAAATCGCTAAATCTTAGGTTAAACTGTTGGGTTGGCCACCCTGTGTAGACTAGTGGTGCTCTCTGTGCGCGCCATTGGGCACTTAACGACCCGTTAAACTGCGGTGACGACATTCCCTAAGGAATTGCAGATCAAGTTGTATAATCTAAGGAAGATGGTTTCAATGTGGAATAAGATGGTCTGTTTCAGGAAGCAACAGCTTGCACATTTTTCAGAAGGATGAAGTAACAATCTGGTGTCAATTTACTGTCAGAAATCAGAAACGAGAAACGTTTATTTCAAATAGACCAATTACAGGCACTTTTGAATTGTCAAATTGTCGGTCAGTCAAAAAAAAACAAGTGAAGCTAAATTGCACGTTCCAAAGCGTAGCTCTCTATGGAGAAGAACGTGCAGGAAACTCCATGGACACTTTTTTAAATCATATTATGAATTTCATAAATCTTGGTTACATATTTCTTGTTGCTTCTAATATGCGAGTAAATGTAGATAAGTAATAATAATTACAAAAAAAAACTAAAACTAATTAAAAAAATAGAAATTGAGTTAAGCCACTGGTAGCTAAGAGATGACCAATCTCAACTGACGGCACCCGTTCACGAGCATGACGCGTGCATCAGCCCCACTCAGCTCAACCATTTTGAAGGGAACTGAATGACCCAATAACACGTGCCACCACCAGCGAGACATTTGAGTGAGCATGACAAACTCTCAACTGCCATGCTCGTAATGTCTAACAAGTTGTAACCTGATAAAAATGGTACGTCACATTCAAATTTGATAGAGCAACTACTCTCAGAGGAAACCTTCAAAAGGCTTTTGCGGGAATGACCAAGAAGTGTAGCATTCTCACCTCGCTAACTTGCAACCAGGTGATCACCTGGAAAAGGGCCCCGTGACCTCTTAAAAGATCAACATGGAACCCCCTCCTGTACAGCGTCTGTTAGGCTCATACCGTGCCCCCTAGCCAAGTTACAACCGTTTTGTTTCGGTTCTCTTTTCGTCGATCAGGTCACGCCTCCGATTCTTTTGTTCTGACGGCATCTCAACGCTCATTCACGTAGTCAGAATAAAGGAATTGGAGGCGTGGCCAACTCGAGGCGATCAACGAAAAGAGAATCGAAACGAAACGGTTGTAACTTGGCTTGGGGGGTCTTTTTCTCTTTTTTTTCGGCGGGAAAATCATCTTATTATATCCCCCGCTCTTAGGCGGAGCAGTAGATAGTGTCAGACTTTTACTGACTAAAAACCCACTCCTATTACTTCGTTGCCTTTCATACCAGGGCCGAGTCATACTTTCAGAATCAGACCTTTGGCCCCAGTAGGCTTCGATCCTGCTGGGCCCCTACAGTTGCTGACATCTCCTTGAGGCGCGCGTGGAAAATTGCGCTTCGTCGATGACTTGGGCTCGGTCCGGACGGTTATTGGACGGTCGGACGGCGAGCTGCCCATTGCTCGCCGTCCGCAAGCTCGCGCTTACAGTGGCCGGAAATCGGGATCGGAATCCCGGCGGCGGTTAAGGCGTGAGGACCGTTGCCTCATGTGATCGGCCGCCTCCTTTGCTAGCATTACTGCTTCGCAGAAGGAGGCGACCGCCTGCCACTCCTCCTCGCTTCGGACCATGACCTGTACCAAGGCCCAGCGCGAGAGATCGCCGCCGCCGATGGCTAGGGGGGCTGAGCCACATTCATCTTTCTTCTTTCTTATCTTTTGTCTCCCCTTACTTCGATCATCATCGTTATTATAATTCGACCGAAAGACATCCACTGTTGGACATAGACCTCCCCAAGTGTCACTATAGTTAACGGTCATGTGCGTCTTACTTCTATAGCCCTATTTATTATGAAGATTTTCCTCACTATATTTTCGATATCTATATTTAAAAAATAGTGAATAGATTCACCTCATTACTTTTTCAGTCAGTACAAGATGGAGTGAAACTCAAGACGTACTGATCTACAAGAGCACGCCGAAGTAATTACCCTTCTGATGGATTCAGAATTTTTAAGCTTGGAGCTGCAAACATCTTCGGTTGCATTACGTGTAGATAGAAACTCTGATGCTATGAGATCTTTATAACATACCTCTTGAATCTCTTTAGAGAATTTTATAACGAGTTTTCAGTGGCAGATGGGAAATCAGTAAATAACTGCATCGGATTTGCGTAAAGCAAGAGCATTATGATACACCTCAAGCTTCCTAAGGAAAAATATCCTTCGGCATCCTTTAAAAGATCCTTCGGCATCCCTACATGTATGCAAATAAAATAAAATAAACAATAAAATAAAATACTGTCAGAAACTATGCTTTGGCATGCATGTAGGGATGCCGAAGGATCTATTTCCTTGCCGATAATATGCGCCGCCGGGCCTAACGAATCACTCTGTCTATTGCAGAAAATAAATACAAATTAATAAAATAATATAGACTGTTATTATTACTTTTTCAAAACTACCCTAAAAATATGATTTAAGGGGTGTTAAAGTTTTTATGAAAACATTCTCGCGAACAAAGTCACTGGCAATGTGTTAGTAATAGGATAAACTTTTAGCACGAGCTTGTGTCCCTTTTTTTTAGATGGATGGGGAAATCTTGTGTGATGAGACTAGTTCTCCACCTCTAGGTGGGTTGGGCACGCCACAATTATGGCAGTAAGTCCCTCTTTGAGGCGTGGCTCACGACGTCCTCACCTTTCGCATGACGCAGGTTCTCACCGAACACGGTAAGTTTGGGAAGTTCCTGCACCGGATTCGTGTGGAAGAAACGCCCGGGTGTCACTATTGTGTGGACCGCCCGGAGGACACGGTGGAGCATACGGTAGAGGTGCTCTGCCCAGGTGGGGCCTGGGCAGAGCACCGCCGTGTTCTCGTGGAGGCGATCGGCGGTAGCGATCTCTCTAGCCGGGCCTTGGTACAGGACATGGTGCGGAGCTAGGAGTAGCAGACGCCTCCTTCTGTTCTGCGAAGCAGTAATGTTAGCAAAGGAGGATGCCGCACGTGCACGCGCAAGGCAATGGCCCTCGCGCCTCAGCCGCCGATCCCGATTCCCGGCCACCGCAGGCGCGGGCTTGCGGACGGCGACTAATGGATAGCTCGTATAGTTGTCGATGGTGCATAGTGTGCCACGCGCACTTCAAGGAGATGTCAGCAACTGTAGGAGCCCAGCAGAGTCGAAGCCTACTGGGGCCATGGGTGAAGCGAAAAAGATCCCCGGGGCCCTGAAAAAATGACAAAGAAGGAACAGGAGTGGATTTTCAGTCAGTAAAAGTCTGACACTATTTCCCACTCCGCCCAAGAGAGAGGGATGTCATTAGATGATTTTCCAACACGAAAAAAAAAGAAAAAGTTATAATACTTACACCAAAGCTTCCTAAACAATTACTCTGTCTATTGCAAAAAACCGTTCAAGAGGTTTGGAGTTTAATGCGTTCATACAGACAGAGATGCAATACGGGACTGTTTTACAATATGTAAGGATATAGTTTTTGAAGATGAATTTTTTTTTGTGAACAATAAATATTTTTCAATACACTTGCATAAAAACCAGCACCTATCCCAACCACTTCTAAGCATGCAATTTCCTATGTTCCGAACTAGTGCGGACAAGTGTGCGCTAAGCCTGGTCAGCCTGGGCCTGAAACCTGAAATTTGCCATGAAGCAAGGTACAAGTATAGAAAAAATCTAAAACCTGTAAATTTGTAGTTACGTCACAAAAAAACAACATTTTTGCGATTCGGAAAAATCTTTGTAACTCTATTCGGGAATTGAATTGTTTTCATAGGTAAGTTCGACTCGTAGCACTAGCAGACATCGGCCCTACTGAACCGCTTTTTTTTTTTATTGGATGGGAAAATCATCTTATGACAAATCTCGCTCTTGGGCGGAGCGAGAGATAGTGTCAGACTTTTACTGACTAAAAACCCACTCCTGTTCCTTCGTTGCCTTCTTCCCTGGGCCCCGGGTTTCGTACTGAACCGCTTCCGTTTTCCTGACATCTCCTTGAGGCGTGCGAGCTACCATTGCTAGCAGCCCGTATCCTACCCCTAGGGTAACCGGGAATCCCCCTGCCGCTGCCGGCGCTGCTACCGTCCTCTTACTCACGGTTTCTGCCACCTCCTTCGCTCGCATTATTACTTCGTGGAAGTATGTTATCTTCTCCTTTACGACTATCAAAAATCTACGAATGACAAAAAAACCCTTTGTACGGCTTTGTGTGCTGTCCGAGGCACGGAGTGTTAGTAATGTCCTAGATAAACTTAAAAAATTAAATATGATTGCATCACTGCTTACCATCAGATGGGATCGCAGTCAGGCATTGGTTTATTTCAATAAAAAAAAAATCATTCACTGAGAATACGTTGTGTGCCAAATAAACATGTTTTCTTTTCTTTTTTTTCCATTCTTTCTTTCTTTCTTTCAGTTTCAGGATAATTTTCTGGATTCACGCGAGCGAAACCACTGGCGGAAGCTAGTCTTATATAAAAGCTAAAATTACATAAGAATCAATATGTATACCATTGGGGGAACATTGGGCAACTTAACGAGGTCTGAGAAAGATTGCCAAACCCTCTGGGGATGGCTGATATGTTGGTACCTCGAACATGTAGGCTTATGTGGCAGGTTTTATAGAAGGGAAAGATATATTGGGGTGTAAAAAGTCATTATGTATTTAGGTTTAGTAGTAACAGGGATTTTGGTGGTAGACGCTTTTTAGAATTATAGATATTGTATAGGATAATTTAGTTTATCTATCTGTGTATGTAAAGGTTGTCTTTAAAAAAATACTTTTTACAAAAAAAGAATAACCGACTTCACTAAAAAACACTAAAAGGATCAAAATAACTTTAATTTCGGAAGTCGGTGTTTCTCGGTATTATTTGTATCTTATTTAACACCGGCTTCCGAAATTAAAGTTATTTTGATCCTTTTAGTGTTTTTTAGTGAAGTCGGTTATTCTTTTTTTGTAAAAAGTATTTTATTTCACACTTTTTAGTTGCGATACATTTATAAAAAGAGTGCCTGTTTCTCATGATAAGTCCAATTAATCCAAACACTGCTAGGTTACATTGTGTCATTTTGAAGTCCTTTGTCTACCTTTCAACTTCAGGCTCCATCATAAGATCAGTTTGATAGTACCTTATAGCCAAAATGCATCTTATGACAATTCTAATAAGCCCAAACACGGCTAGGTTACTTTGATTAATTACGGAGTTCCAGTGCCTACCTTCCGGCTCCATCAACATCATCAGATCACTTCGATGATATCATTTTCAACTATTCAGAACCATTAATTTATTTGTATTGTCATAGTCGCTTAACTATCTTCATTGCGATATCTATGCCAGTAAGAAGTTCCGTTGACTATTTCTGGTCTTCTTCATCAGTTCCACTTCATCAAATGTTACTTTTTGACTGTAATTGCTTAAGTTCTCGATGAAAATACCAAAATCACTATATATTTGCCTATAATATTTGAGGAGTTCCCTCGATTTCGCCAAGATTCCATCATCAGATCCCAATTTGATGACTATGGGACCATTTGGGAGGTATACCCTTTCCAACAAACAAAGAATTTCTCAAATCGGTTGGCAAGCGACGAAGTTATGCGCGAACACACATAAAAAAAAATACAAACATTCGAATTGAGAACCTCCTCCTTTTTTAGAAGTCGGTTAAAAATCGCTTATAGCGATAAGACCGCCCATTGTGACACCCTAATAATGTTAATTTCCTAATGAAAATTGTATTTTTGGTGTACAATAAAGAATATCTATCTATCTATCTATCTATGTATAATTCTACTGTTCGAGCGTTTGTCCTCTTTTCATTTGTATATCTTTTTTTATATTAACCTTTTTTTTTCTCTCTCCTTTATTGCACCTACCACTATTCTTCTCTGCATCACCCAAAGGTTGACTGATAGAAAATGCCTAAGGCATTAAGTCCGCCTCTGTACCTTTATGTGCATGAAGTATGTAATAAATAAATAAATAACTCCTACTAAACAGTTTGACCGATTTGGATGAAACTTAGTGTGTATAATCAAGTAGGGCCCTGGATGATTTAATTCAATTGAACTCGGTAGGTAGCACTGCAAACGGGTTCTAATTTTTTTTCTGACAGTTAGCCAGTTTTCGGTTAGGACAAAATCTGTCGGAACCGCTAGGACGTATATAAAAATGAATCCCTATTTCTCTTGGTCATGTCATCACGATTCGACGGCTGGACAAATTTCACTATTAATATTTTTTTTGTTGCGTTTGTTATTGGCAGAATAAGAAACTAGATACGTGAAAAAAAAAATAATTAAAAAATTAGAAAATTTCAGAAAACTACCACGACGAAATTTTCGCGCGTTTGACAGTTCGTAGCTAAGGCAAGACGACATCGTACGTCATGTACGATAAAACGGGCATCGTAACTGCCCTCAAGTGTCACCACAACGACCGGTTCTGTTGTACCGGATTCCCGCGACCCTCACCAGGTCTTTGGTTGACCAAAGACCTGGTGAGGGAAAGGTTTGTGGAAGGATTTCCAACAAGCTTTTCTATCTTTCGGCCCCATCGACCATCTGTTCTGCGAGAAACACACACATGTATACGAGGGTGGTCCTTGAAGTAACCGACCTGACCAACAAAATAATAAAAAAACATTGCAAAAAATAATTTTATTATTTAACTTCGTTTCTTTGTACGTCGTAGTTTGTGGAGTTCGCTCGAGCGGCAGGCGAAGGTGTTATGAAGCCTACGTAGAATGCAGAAGCCACGTGTATCAAACTACGTTTTTCAATACACGACACGACACGACACGACTTTACGATATAAATAAATGGAGTTTCACGGGAGTCGCTTAGCGCCCAGCCTGATACGATAAATTGTGGAAGGGCGAGCTTGCGCACTTTTCCGCACTAGTGCGAAAAATAGTAAATTGCGTACCTAAAAGTGGTAGGGATAAGAGCGGCTTTTTTTAGGTAGTTGAAATAAACTAGTGCTTGACTGCGATCCCACCTGATGCTAAGCAGTTTTCAAATTAATGATTAAAAGTATTTTATCATCACTTCCTATTGAGAAGACACGTAATGATCGACCTAGAAAATAGCTTATTGCGCTTTGTGTTTCAAGGAACTGTAGCTCTAACATGAAAATAAAAGTAGGTAAGAGAATAATGGAGATCAGATAGGACTTAGGCTTTCTCTCCACGAGAGGGAATGGGCCGTAATCCACCACGTGGGCCCAGTGCGGGTGAATGTCTTCGAATTTTTGGTTCTAAGACATGGCGGTTTTCTTCCTTCACCGAGAGCAGTGGTGATGAAATAAATTGTACAAAGTGCCTTGAATGGTTTGAATCCATCACAACACTCGCGTGGGTTTGTTTGAATCCGCGACCTACAACTTGTAAGTCGGAAAAATAGAATAGAATAAACTTTATTGTTTACCAAAATAATAACATAATTTTCCTGGCCTGACCTGGGTCCCAGTCCCATTAGACAACCCGACGGCGAGTATCCATCCTTATATGGTTGAAACCTCTACGATCCGGACTAAGCGTTTCGCCTCATCGTTTATACCACATACATCAAAGGACTTTAACAATTCGCCTGCTGCGGTCTTCCTGTCGGATTATAATTTAGGTGTCTTTAAGGCTAGAGTGAATAGGCTCTTAATAAACTAGTGCGCCAACAACGATTGCATCACTACTTACCATCAGGTGGGGTTGTAGTCAAGCACTAGTTGTATCAATTAAAAAAACAGGGCAAGTGCGAGTCGGACTCGCGCACTGACGGTTCCGTACAAACTTACCTACGCAGACAATTCGATTCCCGAATAGATTCACGAAGATTTTTTCGAATCGCAAGAACTTTTTTTTTTTGCTTCATGGCAATATTCAGGATTCTAGGTCAATGGGAAGTACCCTACGAATTCCTTGAGAGTTTCGAAATATACGTTTTTTGCAACATAACCGGTTGTATCTTTTTTTTTTGTAAACTTAAAAGTTTGATTTTTTCACAGCTTTAAGAGACCGCCAATTTAAGTACATGGTTTTAATTTCAACTCGGAAGTATCGAGTTCCCGAGATAAAGGGTCTTGACACACAGACGGACAGGGCGTCTCTATAAGGGCTCCGTTTTTTCCTTTTGAAGTACGGAACCCTAAAAATATAAGTACATAGAAGATTATAAGACTGATTATGCTATGTCATACTAGATGAGAGAGTATTTATTTATTATTTATTTATTGTATCCTTTATTGTACACCAAAAACAAAAATAAAAGGAAACTAAAAACTAAAACACATACGTACATACAATGGGCGTCCTTATCGCATACCACGATCTCTTCCAGGCAACCTGGAATAGACAGTAATTGCCTGTACAAGAAATGGGGCTGTCATTGGTGTAACAAAACCAGCATTAAATAAATTATATATATATATTTTTTTATTCTCGATAGGTTCTCGCTTGACCGCCATCTCACCTGATGGAAAGCGATGATGATAATAGATACACAGATATATACATATGCTATATAATAGACACATATATACATACATAAATATTGAAAACTATAGACAGAAACACGACTATCGATACTCACAGCGATAGGTAATGTTCCCTAACGAGTCTTTTAAAAACAGGCAACGATTGAGCGCGTTTAATTGTGTCTGTCAATTCATTCCACAGACGAGCAGCCTGGACAGTAAATGATTTATCATAGAAAGTCATGGTATGGATTGGCAATTTAAGTCGCAGGTAAGCAAGCAAGAGTAGTCCTTTGTAAAAACAATATACCCACCCTGACTTCTACACACATTGCTTGATGTTAGTAACAAGAAGTACTGAGTAAACTCCAAGTAAGATGTTAGGCGCCCCCAAGTTAATCAAATTTACATTAACATTCGAGCTTGCCACAGCTTGACTACGATAAATACTAGATTAGTGGAAATGGGTCACACTAGTGCTTCAAGGCTATTGTGGAGTAATTAGCGTTGGGTACATATGAATATTTATGTCATGTAATAGAATAGAGTAAATGGGATTTAATTTCTGCAGTCAACATTCCAAAAGATGCCCCTCACCTCACCCACAGATGCCCCTCAAGTTGAAGGGTAAAATCTAAAAGTCCGTGATAAGACCTGTCATACTGTATGGATCAGAATGTTGGGCTGTGAAAAAGACGGATGAAAAAAGATTGCATGTAGCGGAGATGAGAATGTTGAGATGGATGTGTGGTGTGACGAGAATCGATAAAGTGAGAAATGAATATATTAGAGGAAGTTTGAAAGTGGCGCCAGTGACTGAAAATTTGAAGGGGAATCGTTGTCTTGGTATGGTCATGTATAGAGGAGAGATGAAACACATGTTACTAAAAGAGTTATGAGTATACATGTGGATAGGTGGAGAGGGAGAGGGAGGCCAAAGAAAAGAATGATGGATTGTGTGAACAGTGATATGAAAGAAAAGGAAGTTAGTGATTGTATGACGGTTGACAGGATAGAATGGAAGAAAAAAACGTGTTGCGCCGACCCCAAATAAGATGGAACAAGGGCAGGAAGATGATGATGAGTCAACATTCCAAAAGATGCGCGCCGCGCCTCGCTCTCTTAGGGCCGATTTCATCAGTCGCTATGAAAACTTAGTTCAATAAAACTGAGCTCAGCGTAATTTAGTTTATAAATCGGCGTTGATCTAGGCTTACGTCAAACCGATTTCACCAGCACCATTTTAATCGCGTTTTATCAAAACTTAAGATAAAATGAGAGAGGACCTAAAATGCAACATGTATCAGCAAATTCAGCGACCTGCTGCGGTTTTCAAATATATATTTTTAGAAGCAATATATTTTGAATTAAATAACAACCAACCGTAATAATAGAAAATTGCTTAAAAATACAATGTTTATTAATATTATGACATTAACAAGTGACACTACGGCCAAATGCGATTATGCGAGCCAAACGTCGGGAACATGGGCATTTAGAATTATAACTGAGTTTAGCGTAAACTAGATACAATTTTAGTGGTGAAACGCAAAATGAAGCTATGATATCGGTTGGACGCTCAAATTGAATTTTGTTTGAAATAATCGCGATTAGTTTTATTGGTGCATTCTGCTCTTAGAGGTGCCGTCTGCTAGGACTAACCTCCTAAAGTTTGCCCCTTTGTCACGAGCCATACCTACGTATTTATTATTAATAATATAGCACTATCGGTAGATGTATTTGGCCAAAATCTGCCAACATTTTTAGAAGCAGCTAAACAATTAGTGAGAATGGTCTGGACGTTATATCCTAATTAATTTAAGAATATCATAACTATGTACATATATTAAGTGTTATTTATAAAATCGCCTTAGACTAGTCTATAAAGGTATTATAATGTAATAAATAATCATCATCATCATCTTCCTGCCCTTGTCCCATCTTATTTGGGGTCGGCGCAACACGTTTTTTTCTTCCATTCTATCCTGTCAACCGTCATACTATCACTAACTTCCTTTTCTTTCATGTCTATAATGTAATAAATAAATAAAATAAAAATAATAAATAAAAAAAGTTGCCCCGAAATAATAAATAAAAACTGGCCAAGTGCGAATCGGACTCGCGCACTAGGGTTTCGTAGAAACTTATCTTTGTTAATAGTTTAATTCCCGAATGGAGTCATGAAGATATTTCCGAAACGCAAATAAAATGGTTTTTTTTTTGTGCAACAAATTGACTATTTATTTATTTATTCCTATACCTGTGCTGTACTATTTCTATACCTTACTTCATGCTAACTTTTAGGATTCTAGGTCAACCTGAATTACCATACGAATTTTGATTCCCTTGAAAGTGTCGAAATATAGGTTTTTTGCGACGTTTTATCTCTTTTTTTTTACTCACTTAGAAGTTTGATTTTTTCATAGAATCAAGGGACCGCAAACCTGTGTAATGGTTTTAATTTCAACTCAATACTTCCACGCGTTCCCGAGATAAATGATCTTGACAGACAGACAGACCGCTAGACAGACAGACAAACAGACAGATAAACTGACAGACGGACAACAAAGTGATCCTATAAGGGTTCTGTTATTTCCTTATGAGGTACGAAACCCTAAAAATGATGCACTCATCGAGTCGAAGCTCCAAAGTCTTGAGCACCGAGTGGAGTTGCTAGTCTGTTGGTATTCTACAGGTTGCATTTCGGAGACTGCTTTGGAATTGCACAACTTAATTCTGGTAAACCCGTTTCATCATCAGACCATCAGACGTACGGCGATGCACCACCGGTAGGTACATGGTGAATATCCCACCCATACGGATATCCCACAAAACGTTTTGGTAACACATTCATTGTGTGTACATGTAAGGAGTAAAATTCCCTGCCGGAGACTGCGTTTCCTGATAGCTACAACCTAGGAGGGACGAAGGCAACGAAAGAACAGGAGTGGGTTTTTCGTCAGTAAAAGTCTGACACTATCTCCCGTTCCGCCCAAGAGCGGGGGATGTCATTAGATGATTTTCCCACCCAATAAAAAAAAACCTAGGTGTCAGGAGTGAATAGGTTACTTCTAGGCAAGAGTGCCCTTCCGTCAACCACATCATCACCTACCATCAGGTCAGATAGCGGTCAAACGTAAATCTATCGATCTTCTTCTTCTTCCTGCCCTTGTCCCATATTACTTGGAGTCGGCGCAACACGTTCTTGTCTTCCATTCTGTCGTGTCATCCGTCATACTATTACTAACTCCCTTTTCTTTCATATCACTCCTCACACAATTCATCCATCCGTCTAGAGGAAGCGTAACAATATCATCATCTTCGTGCCCTTGTTTTTTTCTTCCATTCTATCCTGTCAACAGTCATGCTAACTTCTTTTTCTTTCATATCACTGTTCACACAATCCATAGCCTAACAATAATTTAAAAAAAAATTGAACGTTGGCAATTATGCTAAACTTGCCTGTACTAATTTTCGAATCATTTTAACTAGTGCGCCGCACCAACAACGATTGCATCACTGCTTATCATCAGGTTGGATCGCAGTCAAGCACTAGTTTATGTCAAATTTAAAAAAATAATGTTTCTTTTTAAAAACTTCCTATTAAGAACCGCATCCCCAATAAATAGAAGCTACCCGCAACAACCCAAAGGCAGCATGGTTTTAGCATTTAGATTAAAAATAGCTGCCATCCGCGTCGTCTTAGGGTGTTTTTCCACCAGATGTGTATGAGGTAGTTAGGCGGTATGCCTGAATACTCGCTACGATACCCAGCTTAATATTGTTCATTGACTTCCTTTTTTTTAGGGTTCCGTAACCAAAGGGTAAAAAAAACGGGACCCTATTACTGAGATTCCACTGTCCGTCTGTCTGTCACCAGGTTGTAACTCATGAACCGTGATAACTAGACAGTTTAAATCTTCGCATATGATATAGGTATTTCTGTTACCACTGCAACAATAGATATTAGCATAGCATAGTCGGCCTTATAATGTTCCCACTGTTGGGACTCAGGCCTCCTTGCTAGGAGAGGGAATGGGCCGAAATCCACCATGCGGGTCCAGTGCGGGTTGGTGATGTCACATGTTTTCGAATTTTTGGTTCTAGGACATGCCGGTTTCTTCACGATGTTTTCCTTCACCGTTTTGAGAGCAGTGGTGATTTGATGAAATAAATTACACAAAGTAATGCGCATTGTTGGATTTGAACCCGCAACCTACCACTCGTAAATCGGGGCCGGTACTCGGCTACCACTGCTCTAGATAACAATAGATATTAAAAACAAATAATATAAATTATTAAACTTAAGTGGCAATGGGCAGGGCACATTGCTCGCAGAACAGATGGCCGTTGGGGCCGAAAGGTTCTGGAGTGGCGACCGCGTACCGGAAGACGTAGTGTTGGAAGGCCCCCTACAAGGTGGACCGATGACTTGGTGAAGGTTGCGGGAATCCGATGGATGCAAGACGCACAGGACTGTTCTTTGTGGCGACATTTGGGGGAGGCCTATGTCCAGCAGTGGACGTCTATCGGCTGAAATGATGATGATGATGATATATAATTAAGTGGGGCTCATATACAACAAAAGTGATTTTTTGTCTATATACATTATATTGTTTAATTTTGTATAGGTAATTATATCTACGAAACCCTTCGTACGCGAAGTGTGAGTCAGACTACTCACACTTGCGGGGTTACCTTGACGTTCAAAGTAAGATTGTTTCATTCTTATTTCAATGCGGGTAAGAGACAGAGTTATACAGGTTGTCTAGCGCCATCTCTTACCCACACTGGAAATAAGAATGAAACAATATTACTTTTAACGTCATAGTACAGGTCCTGGTTGGTTTTTTTTTTAATGTTCACACTTTGGCATCTGGTTGTCGCCATGTTGAATTTCGATTTTACTGTTGTATTGTTATTGAGGCTTACAAGATTAATCATAAATCTTTATGATGTATGAATCATAAAAATCGGCCCACGCGTTGATCTCTAGAGTGCCACAAAGTAACAAACATACACACTTACTAGGGTTGTAACGGGAGTGGATATAATATATCGGAACCGAACTCGATAGCCGAGTTTTCAATTTGATTTGTCGGAACAGGAACCCGGTGGTGGTGCATTCTGACGGCCATAAAAACACATGGCCTCAGACTTATGCACGACTGTCATAACCCCGAGTGTCACTAGTTTGGCCGCTGCCTGGTGCGACTCCTCCTGTTTCAGGATTAGCGGTTGTCAGGGTAATATAACCACACTGACTCCGCTGGGGAGGTCGCCGCGCAGCACGTAGTCGTAACCGAAGTACGATCGTCAAAGGCGATCCTAGTCATCATCATCATCATCATTTCAGCCGAAAGACGTTCACTGTTGGACATAGGCCTCCCCCAAATGCCGCCACAATGACCGGTCCTGTGCGTCTCGCATCCATCGAATTCCCGCGACTCTCACCAGGTCATCGGTCCACCTTGTGGGAGGCCTTCCAACGCTGCGTTTTCCGGTACGTGGTCGCCATTCCAGAACCTTTCGTCCCCATCGTCCATCTGTTCTGCGAGCAATGTGCCCTGCCCACTGCCACTTAAGTTTGGCGATTCTTCGGGCTATGTCCGTAACCTTGGTTCTCCTGCGGATATCCTCATTTCTGACGCGATCACGCAAGGATACTCCGAGCATAGCCCTTTCCATTGCCCTTTGAGTAACTTTAAGCCTTCTGATGAGGCCCATTGTAAGCGACCACGTTTCGATCCTAGTACCCAGAAGCATTATCCCAGCAGGACACCGCACGACATCTCTCGCAATTTCCACTCTAACTGCACTGTGGGGGTCGAAAGAAAACTAAAAGTTTGCCAACTAACAATCCTTTTTTTTAAATACTTAATCGAAATTAGATTTTTTTCTGATTCTGAATATATATTTAACTCAATTTCGTAAAAAAACGTCAGTTGTGCCCTTTTTAATTACGATGGCAGATTTGTACAACCAATTTTTTCGATTATTTCCAATAGGGTGCTAATTATACAGATTTATTATTAATAGCATTATTCGTCTCTAAAAATGAATACTTCCTTATAGTGATAAGCTTGAGAAGTCGCTCAAACTCTGCCGGGGCTTTCACAGTCTTCGCAAAAATTGCGACAATGCGACACAAACATATATATTGTTTGTTGGCCATCCCTCTGTCGTAGATTTCGCCGCAAGAAGCGCGTCCTATTTATTAGGCAGGTAACAATTAACTGCTCAACTTGGCGTTTCCTCGATCCACTCTTGCATTATGGTTTTTGTATGAAGCTCATTCATTTTGTATCAGTAATACCAAAAAGCCATTAAATCACACTAATTATTCTGCTGCTACTTTTTTCTGTAAAATTTTGGAGCGTCCACACTATACAAACTTAGTACATATTACGTAGATTTTTATAGAATTTGGCCTGTACAATATAGCACTGCAATCATCATCATCATCATTTTAGCGAAAGACGTCCACTGCTGGACATTGGCCTCCCCCAAGTGTCGCCACAACGAACAGTCCTGTACATATCGCATCAATCGCATTCCGACTCTCAACAGGTCATCGATTCAATTTATGAGTGGCCTTCCAAAGCTGCCTCTTCCGGTGCGCGGTCGCCACTTCAGAACCTTTCGGCCTCATCGACCGATGAATTATACACAAAATATGCTACAATAAATAAAAACGCAAACAAATGTCGGTCTAAAGTCTACAAAGTCTGTCTGTAACGTTTGAACGCACCGATTCATTAAGTTAGCAAACATAGTCCTGTCAATAATACGTGACCCTGAGAGTTCAACCTCCTGTTCTATCGATTGAGGAGTTCAAGGTTACCGGGTGATTGGATGGCAACAGAGCAAACAGCTGTCTACCTGTTTCTAAAACGTGCCAAATAGATTAATCTAACACAGAAGTTTCAATTCTACATTGAAACGTCTTTAATAGATTAGTATGTTATTATTATACAAGAAATATTAGAAGGTTGTTGTGGATTGTATTTATAGAACTAGGTATATAATGAGATGATTGAAACAAAATTAAATAAACAATTTTTTTACTGCATGTTTTTGAAACGCAATAAGAAATGATTGTGCAAATTGTTGCTGCTAAGTTTTAGTTAGGCGCTTCAATTTTTCTTTTTGCATTATATGTTTTTTACTATTTACATACTGTACAACAATAATAAAATAGGTAGAGCACAGTCTAAAATAATACACCATAGACGTTTTTTTTATAAGCAAAAAAAGGAAAAATACATAGCTAGTTTTTAGCTATGTATGTCTCCACCATTTTTTACTGCTGGTTTTTAAAACGCTATAAGAAATGATTGTCCAAATTGTTGCTATAAAGTTTTGGTTAGGCGCTTCAATTTTTCGTTTTGCATTATTTGTATTTTAGTATTTACATACCGTACAGTAATAATAAAATAGGTAGAGCACTGTCTAAAATAATACACCATAGCGTTTTTTTTAAGCAATGAGAAGGAGATATACCTACATAGCTAAAAATGCAATAGTTTCAAAAATACAATAATTTTGAGTAAGGTAACCTAAGTGATTTATTCAGTCTAGCTAAGAATGAATAATTCATATTATCACATAAGTATTGTGAGAATAAACTGACTTAAAAAACAAAAATAAAAATAAAGTAAGAAACGTTTTCCCTCTAAAATAATATATGTAATGTAAGATAAATGAACCCTCAAATATCTAGAGTTTTAGAAGCATATATAGAAGCAAGATTTTTGAAAAAGATGAAATATTAAATGTAAAATAACAAATCTAAAAAATATTTGAAAATTACTATAAAATTGCAAATTTCTTGTCAGTTAGAACAGCTGGTCACTGATGCCATTGTTTTGGTTCATCTGGCTTCTCGCTCAGTTGCCGGGTCGTCACCCATTGATAGCCGCCAAAGAAAAAACGCCCCTATGTAATCAAGACACGTTCGATACTTCCATTCAACTAACGCGTGACAGTTAGTCGCTCAGAATCTACAGTACCAAATTGTAAATCGCGACGCCAATCATACTCTCTCACTCACACGCTACTCCAGTGCTAAGTGTGCAAGCGAGATAGCACGATTTGGACCGACATTTTACAATGCCGGTGTAGAAACAGCGGGCTGGCAACAGCGCGGTGAGTCGACGAACGCTTTGGCGTACTTTTAGTTACTGCGTCTTTAGTGGACGTCAATTACATTTTACGTTTTATTTCTTGAATTATTATTAAGTATAGATTGAAGTAATAGTTATCTTGATAAGCAATGTCGTCAGAATTCCCCTGTACTCCGTTAGATACGGATTTATTAATCGAAGAAGTAAAATCGCGACCTTGTTTGTACGCAAGAGACCATTTGAGGTATGGTGATGTGAATTACAAAAGAAATGAGTGGGAAGAGGTTACGAAAAAATTGTTTCAAAACGTTTGGTCGAAATGTGATGAAGCAGAAAAGGCTGAAAAAGGTTGGTTCCGTTTTAATTTTTAAGTTATCAATTTTAGGTTAGGTTTTTGTTTATGTAGTTATGCATGACAGATGTCAAAGAGCTCTGACATAATCTGTTTTTTTTCTTTTTGGCTTTGGACAGTTTTTTAGTTTGTTTAGTCTGCCAAGTATTTCATTTTTGATACGACATACAGTCACTGTGTTTTCCATTAGAATGCGGATGCAACATAATTATCTAATACATATATTTATCCAGTATTTGGCAACAAATGCAACAACAAACAAGTTTTTCTGAGGTAGTAAATAAATAGGTACTAGATATAATAACATTCTCAGCCCTATTTTATCTAGATCGCGCATGTTTAGATAATTCTAATTATTGTCCAGTTTTTTACACACTTGAGATACAAAACTACATCAATTTTACATCACATCCACTAGGAATTATTTGCGAATAATTAAATCAATCACTGAATTTAATTTAAAGATATCCGGCCAAAAATTCCCGCTCAAACATAAGCTGCGGTCTGTTTGACATACTTACGATTTGATCGAGAAGATTTGGGCGGGATTTCTTTGAGTGAAGGTCAGTGACTGTTTTAATATATAAATGTGATAAAAAGTATCCCATGTGCTACTCCAGGACATGGTCTATCCGTGCACCAAGTTTCATTGAAATCCATTAAGCAGTTTTTGCGTGAAAGAGTAACAATCATCCATACATACAAAGTTTCGTGTGTATAATATCAGTAGGATCAACATCTATATTTTTTCCAAGTCTCCTTACGCACGTATGCTGGAAGAGATTTCTTTAGAAAGAAGATATCACCTTTATACCTATTTTTTTGTTTCCTTCTTATCTTTTATTATATGTGTACATAAATAGTTAAATAAAATAAACAGGATTAAAACGAAACTTACTAAGCCTGTTCTGTCTTTTACAGTGGAAATGGTTTTAAAAAGATGGAAGAACCTCAGAGCTTGCTTCACCAGAGAAGTCAAACGACAGAAGGATCCAAATTGGATCTACGGAGTCGCTTACAAAAGACGCAAATACATGTATTATAATGCGTTAACATTTCTGAAATCTGAGTGCGATGGCGCTGACGAAGATGCAGCACACGATATTGATCTGCCGGAGAAGACTGATGCTGACAACACAACTGTAACTGTAGACACGAATATAGAAGAAATACCAATTCCAGTTCCTTTACCGGTGCCAAAATCGAGAGCTAAAACAAGCAATACTTCAGTTTCAAGTGAAAATGCTAAATTGCCATCTAATTCTGACCACACTAAAGCCTCGTCACATTCTGACAACAGTAAAACTCCGACAAATTCTGACAATATCCAAACTAAATCAAATACAAATGTGAATGATCAAGATAGTACAAATTTTGCTTTATCATTAGTTCCAATGTTAAACATGATACCAATAGATGAAAGAGTTGAAGCCCAAATAGAGATACTGTCAGTTTTACAGCCATTTTTGAAGAAGTGTAGAGATGGAGGTAGGAAAAGGAGGGATGGTAAAAGGACAAGAATGTCGTCAAGACATATATATGGAAAGAGAAAAGAGCATACAGTATCCATTGAGATAAAAAGCGAAGAGGAAAGTGAGGGTGAACAATAAATTTATGCATTCATTGGAAACTAAGTGCAGACAAACTCATGAGACAACGTATTTCCTTAAGAAAAAATTGTATATATTCTATTTAAATTGTAGAGCAATATCATCAAGAACGTGTTGCCGTAGTATTGCGTCTTGCCTGTCTGTGGAAATCTTTAGTTGAACAAACGCAACATCAAATGTTACTAGTCGCTGTGTTGTTATTTTTTTTAAACCCAACTAAATGGGCCTACGACAAAAACTCATACAGTTTTACACGGTTTTTCGTTTACAAACCGGCCTGCGCGAGCAAAACTGTGCTGAAAATTGTGCGTGTGGTAGGCCCATAAAGGAGAATAATGCTTTTAAGATTGTGTATGTACATATCTGTTTCTCTGGCACACACTTTTGCGTATAAGGCTGGAAAGAACAGATGAGATTGTCATTACATTCGGTTTAAGCACTGAAGTGACATAGGCTATATGCATTTTGAAAAAGAAAAATATCATGGCTGTTGTAATTTCAAAAAAATACCATTTTACTATGTACCTAACTTAGTAAAATGGTATTTTTTTTGTGACAATGAGACAATTCCAAAAACTGTAACGAACTAAAATATAGAAAAGAGTCTAAAATGCGATTGACAATTTGTCACTCGTTTTGTGTGTTTCATTTTGCAAATCCTCATTTTGCAGGTTTTTGACACAAGCCAGCATATTTCATCACCTTCCTTCTTATATCCCACTTTATCTTGGGTCAATACAACACGTCTTATTCATATCAAAGTGAAAGCGGTAATGGTATATCAGTGGTATCCGCCTCGACTTACGACTTCTACACTGTGAGTCGTCGCGTGTTCATCAGTCACTACTGCTCTCAAAACGGTGAAGGCAAACATAGTGAGGAAACAGGCATGTCGTAAAGACAAAAGATATCTTCGAAGATATCAACTAATCCGTATTGGGTCTGCGTGATAGATTACGGCTCATTCCCTTTCCTAGAGAGGAGGCCTGAGTCACATGAGTAGATAAACGGGACAGAGGCAAAGCCTCATATAACTGCGCGAATCGGTTGCACTACTACAACCACACGGGGAATGTGTGCGTGTCCACTGTCCGCTTGTTGCGTACGCGACGACACTGGAAAAAACCGATTAACGCAGGCTCAGTCAGTGGACTCGTCTAGGGTCTATGCGACGCACGTTGTTTGTTTTGTTTGTACAAGTTTAAATAAATATGTTAAAGTAAAAACGTGGTATTTTATTATCAATAATGGTGGTTTATTGTATTGTGTGTATAAACAATACTAGAAAAAGTAAAAATATATCATACTAAAAATAAAACTGTTAAGAGATCTGAACAAGGCTAGAGTGAATAGGCTCTTAATAAACTGGTGCGCCTGACCATCAATGATTGCATCTCCGCTTACCATCAGGTGGGATCGCAGTCAAGCACTGGTTTATATCAATTAAAAAAAAAAAAAAAAACAACCTATAAATGTGGTAAAGATTCTTTATTCAGCCATTACAATGATTTTAATGATGGTGATGTACAATTGGGTTAATTAATTATATCTACTGATAATTTTATCGCATTCGTTGAATATCTCGAGCAAGTTTCGAATATTTCGACCTTGAATTAAATATTGTCAATGTTGGCAACGACAAACTTAAACGTATTAAAGATTGTAAATTTGATATGCCGTGTGTCTCCCGTTAGATTTCTTGAAAAAACTTTGTTAGATTCAGAATTTACCACAATATTAAAAGAATAAATTATTTAAAAAACAGAAATTATAAAAATAAAATTTTTAGAGTAAGTAATTTGTAAAATATTATACTGAATAATAAAACTATTTAACAAATGTTTTATTTAATTTGTTTTCACCTAATGTGACAACCCTACCAAAATAGTTACCATCAAAGGGGGTGAATAAGAATGCAGGGGTGAATGGGAAAAAAACTTTGCTAAGGTTTTTCACATTGGTATAGTATATTTATATTATTGATTTCTATCAAAGCATCCGTTTTTATTACAATCAACGAATAAATAGGAGTACTTAAATGCTGGGAAAATTGTTAATTAACACGAAGATCCCCTTCAAACTTTTGTTCCTATTCACCCCTGCGTTCCTATTCACCCCGTTTGACTGTAACAATATTGCACGTTCTTAGTAAGCTTTGCTTCTGTTCCGTTTATCTACTCATGTGCATGAGTCCCAGCAGTAGGAACATTGACTATACTTTCATCCTGTCAACTGCTGCGCTACCACTAACACCTTTTACTTTCATTTTAAATGCCAGCCATGCGTTAGTAATAATTCGCCAGTTCTATATCACACTATCTATCTACGATTATGGCTATCTACGATTCCTTTTCCATGCCACTACATTCACGCATCATTTAAACCAATTGTTTTATTTTGTAAGTTGCCAGTTTTAATGGCCTTTAGAGCTACAATGCCAGAGAGTAAAATAGCCATTTTGAAATTTATGAACCTATTTATTTAGTGGGCCACTATAAAGTTTTCTATTTTTCTAGTTTATTTCTCGAATAGGTGGCCATTTATAAGTCTGGACCGTTTTAACGTTACTGAGTATGTTTGTAGGATTGCTAGGCATTGCTGGATGGTTTGAAAGACTTAAAGTCTCGGGAATGCAAAGGATGACTGATGGAACATGGGATTTAGTAAGTGTAAGTCTAACACTTCCTCTCGGTCTACCTCAAAAAAACTGTGTAATTTTATTTTTGTATTTTATCAGTTGCCTTTTTTTCTCGCTTAGAATTATATAAAGATACACAGATATTCTTTGTTGTTGTTTCTTTGTATTAAGGGATTTGTTTACTATAGATTTCTTGAGATGTACTTGAGATGTATGCTCACCCCACTGTCTCTGGGAAGATGGATTCTCGGCCAACGCCTTGTCCGGGCAAGCCACTTTCCAGGCGTTCACAGCGTCGGTCAAGCACGGCACCTCACAGTCAACCAGTGCCATCACTGGTATTGACACTATTACTGGTACTGAAAGTATCTTAACTCCATAGTTAATCCATAACATCAGTCGTGTTTTTTATTTTTTTTTTACAATTTTTTATTATTTTTTCGGAGTATCTACATTTTATTTTATTTGCTTATAAACATAAAAACGAATAAATATTAATAACGTAATAGGAATATATACAAACTAAAAATAATAATATTTACAAACGGGTAGAAAAATAAATTATTGGGCATCAAAAAATTCATCCACATCGATATCAATAGGAAAAGTGCCCAGAACGCTGGCAGCATTGCCACGTTGGATAGCAAATGCTGATTCGTTGTCCGAAGAAAAGCCCAGCCCTTTGGTCACGCGAAGAGTCGACCAGTTGGTTGCTGATATCATGCACAACTCGATGAGCGCTCGGACCCCATGACCCTAGTGTTTCAACCCCAAACGGCTCAAACATATAACTTCCGATGAGGTTATTATATTTACGCCTTTTGAGGTTTTCTGCACTTGCAGCAGCCTGATTTTATTCTAGTTTCGTAAATCATAAAATAGCCTTTTCCACTCTGGGTAAAGCGAAGATTGTCAGACTTTTACTGATTAAAACCCAACAGTATTCTAGTTGCCCTTTACATTCCGAGTCGCAGTATTTTTCGAACAACCCCATGACAATTATTTGGTTTGAAATTCCACCTTCAACGTTCGGTTTCTGGTTTTAAGAACAGCCGGAGTGAATTAGTGATTTAGAAACAGCACACTTTCAACTTTTTACTACGAGATTTTAAATTTTTAGGTTTCCGTACCTCAAAAGGAAAAAACGGAACCCTTGTAAGGTCACTTTATTGTCCGTCTGTCTATCTGTTTGTCAAGACTATTTATCTCGGGAACGCGTGGTGGTATGGGGTTGAAATTTAAATCATATTCAGATCGGCGGTCGCTTGAAGCTGTAAAAAAATCAAATTTACTGAATTTAATAAAAAAAAGATACGGCCGTTTATGTCGCAAAAAACGTATATTTCGACACTTTCAAAGGAATCAAAATTCATGGGTACTTCCCGTTAATCTAGAATCATGAAATTTGGCATGAAGCAAGGTCTCATAGCACAAATTTAGAAAAAAAACTGAAACCGGTAAATTTGTAGTTACGTCACAAAAAAAACTTTTTTGTGATTCGGATAAATGTTCGTAACTCAATTCGGGAATTGAACTGCTTGCATAAGTAAGTTTGTACAGAACCCTCAGTGCACGAGTCCAAATTGCATTTGCCTGGTTTTTTATTATTATACAATAGGACCAGCTGACAGCCCTGCGTATATGTAGGTACATGTCAAGAAATAAAGTTTCTGAAATGATAGTTTAAGTTCACGGTTATCTTCCGTTTACTAAATAGCTTACAGGATTGTGTTTGTAAAAGAGCTCAATTTCATCATCATCTTCCTGCCCTTGTCCCATCTTATTTGGGGTCGGCGCAACACCTTTTTTTCTTCCATTCTATCCTGTCAACCGTCATACTATCACTAACTTCCTTTTCTTTCATATCACTGTTCACACAATCCATCCATCTTTTCTTTGGCCTCCCTCTCCCTCTCCACCCATCCACATGTTTACTCATAACTCTTTTAGTAACATGCGTTTCATCTCTCCTCTTTACATGACCATACGAAGACAAACGATTCCTTTTCAACTTTTCAGTCACTGGCGCCACTTTTAAACTTCCTCTTATACACATATTCATTTCTCACTTTATCCATTCTCGTCACACCATACATCCATCTCAACATTCTCATCTCCACTACATGCAATCTTTTTTCATCCGTCTTTTTTGACAGCCCAACATTCTGATCCATTCAGTATGACAGGTCTTATCACGGACTTGAAGATTTTACCCTTCAACTTGGTGGGCATCCGTGGGTCACAAATTGTTCCAGTAACCTGTCGCCATTTCATCCATCCTGTATTGAAAAAGAGCTCAATTTATTATAGAAAATTAATTTAAGTTATTATCTAATTAACTATTGTTTTTAAAATCTAACTGTCAACTTAACTACAGGTAACTGTGATTTTATCAATTTGGTTGGTACCTAATAATATATGATAGTTTTGTTGTAAGTTAAAATAATAAACGGTTTAAAAAAATACTTTTAAATTAAAGCCCCAGATACATTATAGGACAAAATGTCCCCTAACATGACGCACGACGCTCAATCCACGTGACGCTGTAACGTTGTCCCGTGTCCTGCAACTTGGCCCGTAACAAACGGACGCTGTAACGTTGCCCAGTGACCTGCAACTTGGCCCCCAACACTGCAACGAATTCATGGACATATTGTTGGACGCGTTGCGCGTCATGGTGGTGGATATTTTGTCCTCTAATATATTTGAGGCTTAAACTGTTTCTTGTCTTTTTTTCCTTTTTATTTAAAAAAAGAGGCAAAAATAAAATTGTGCGCGTGCGAGTAGTGGTAACGGTCGCGACTTACGAGTTGAAGGTCGCGGGTTCAAACCCAGCCTGGCGCATTACTTTGTGTAATTTATTTCATCACTATTGCTCTCAAAACGGTGAAGAAAAATATCGTGAGGAAACCAGCATGTCCTAGAACCAAAAATTCAAAGACTTGTGACATTCACCAACCCGCACTGGGCCCGCTTGGTGGATGACGGCCCATTCCCTCTCCTAGAGAGGAGGCCTGTGTCCTAGCAGTGGGAACATTAAAAGTATATTAATATATAAATAAGATATATAAAAAAGTATAATAATCATAAGATGATTTTCCCACATAAAAAAATAAAAATAAAATAACCCATATTCCCCAACAGCACATTTCCAGCGAAGCCACATGCAAAATGTCGGACATCCCTCAACATCAAAATAAACTTTAATAAATAGCCTTTGCCCCGACTCCGCCTCGCTTCTAGCCGTTTTTATTCCCTCGGGCTATTTCTTGTTTGTTGTTGTATTCCTTTTTGCGGACAAGATGCAAATGTTACAAAAAATATATTTTTATATCCTGATTTCTGTTACCGACGTTTTGTTATAGAGCAAGTTAGTTGATTATACCTCGTTATGAGGAGCATAAAACAGCTTTCATTTAAGATGATACTCAAAATCATATATAATTCTATTTTAACCGTTACCAATTTTTTTTTGGTAGGTGGGAAATCGTCCAATGACTCCTCCCGCTGTAATGTGAATCGAGAGGGCGTGTCAGACTTTTACTGGCTAAACCCACTCGTTTGTTCCTTCTTTGCCTTTGGTTCCAGGGCCCCGGGGTTTTTTTTTTTCAATGACTAAAACCCACCTTGTATGTTTCTGCAGTTCGCCTTTTGCGTTCATCATTTCAGCCGATAGACGTCCACTGCTGGATATAGGCCTCCCCCAAATGTCGCCTCAAAGAACGGTCTTGTGCGTCTTGCATCCATCGGATTCTCGCAACCTTCACCAGGTCATCGGTCCACCTTGTAGGGGGCCTTCCAACACTACGTCTCCCGTTACGCTGTCGCCACTTCAGAACCTTTCGGCCCCAACGGCCATCTGTTCTGCGAGCAATGTGCCCTGCTCATTTGCGTTCGCGGACAACATTTTCCTTTTCAGAAGTTCCCCGTGGCCCTAGATCCTCCTGGCTCGCCTCTCAATTGCCTCAAATGCATTAAGATGGTATCGGGCAGATCATATAGAATATGTAAGCCTGAAAATCTGTAAAAATTTCAGCGTCCGTACGCCACTCGGCAAACAAACGCATTTTTAGAGCTCCTATAAAGCACCGAATCTTCTCACTGTCAGACTTTATGATATCTGTCATTCGAGAGGTTAATTGGGGATCCAGATTTGGTTAAGTCCAATCTACAAAGCCTCGAGCACAGGCGCAGGGTAGTCAGCCTATCGGTATTTTACAGGTTGCATTTTGGAGAGTGTGCGCGGGAATTGCATGATTTGATTCTACCATCGAACAACCCGACGTACGGCGAGTATCCACCCTTACATTATTGAAACTTCAACGGTCCGGACTAAGCGTTTCGCTTCGTCGTTTATACCACGTACAACGAAGGACTGGAACAATTTGCCCGCTGCGGTCCAACTATAGTTTAGGTGTCTTCAAAGCTAGAGTGAATAAGCTCTTAATAAACTAGTGCGCCTCACTATCAATGATTGCATCACTGGTTACAATCAGGTGGGATCGCAGTCAAGCACTGGTTTATATCAATTTAAAAAAATCAGTAGGGTTTGAATCTATATTTGCTATATACTCTTTGGTTTGAATACTCAATTCAGAAACTCGCCCCATGTGTTTCTTACTTTCATGGATTTTGACCTCTGAATATGACAATATTTTACGAAATCTGATGAAAGTTATTGCAACTATTTCACTTGAAAGCCTCCAAAGATTTATTAAGTGCTTTCAAAGAACGGACATGAGTCATGAGGAACATTCAAGCAGTTTCCTAACTACTGACCCATCCTTTTCCGATCCGCGTCACCACTAACTTAACCTTCCTATTTCCTTTCCCACCCAAATCCGATGAACAAATAAATTAATGTAATATTCCTCCTACCCAACGGAAAACAGTCAAGTGATACAGCGGAAATGCGTCTTTAAATCATGGTCGCCATCGGAACCGGACGTGGTTCTCTAATAAATATGGCGCCCGTTCAGCCGCGAATTTCTCCGTAAATATTACTTGGTTATCTGCGGATGTTGGGTTTCGCTGGCTTCGTGTAAGTGTAGATCGTTTTATAGTCATTTCGAGTGGGTTAACGCGTTCAGTGCGGTACGAGGTCTAATGTGCCTCGTACATTTCGTCTTATGGCTAGTCTTCTCTGCCGTGTGGAGGCCGTAACTTCAATTAAGTTTTGTTTAGAGAAGAAGGAAGTTTTTTTTTTATTGGGTTGGAAAATCATCTTATGACAAATCGTGCTCTTGGGTGGAGCGGGAGATAGTGTCAGACTTTTACTGACTAAAAACCCACTCCTGTTTCTTCGTTGCCTTCGTCCCAGGGCCCTGGGTTTCGGTTTTACACTACCCGTGGCCCCAGTAGGTTTCGACCCTGCTGGGCCCCTACGATAAGGAACATAGGAGTGGGTTTTAGTCAGCAGAAGTCTGACTCGCCCTCCACTCTGGCCTAGAGCGTGAAGTCACTGGATGATTTTCCACCAAAAAAAACCTTTACGAAGGTATAAACGATTCCAATACCACAATATAATGGTTGTCAGTGCTAATAATCATAAAATTAGTTTCTGATTTCCTGTATGCCAATGGAAGCCGATTTGTCGCAAACAATGTTTTAGGTTACATTAATTTGGCCCGAAGTTTCAATTGTTATAATTGTATATTGGTACTGATTTGATTTATAGGTGAGTTCCGGTTCGATAGGCATGCTGGTACGAGCTGCGGGATTTTTCGAAATAAATATAGAAGAGGAGGCTGGGATGCTAAATTTGTAGTTACTAAAGCGTCATGAGGACCTATTGGATTTTGAAGATTAGGTTCTCAAACGAAAAAAGTCTATGACAAGATTCCATTTTAGTGGGGGGGGGGGGGGGGGGGAGAGCGTGCGCAAAATATTAAGCTTACAACCATTTTTTTTTTTATGCTTGATAGGTTCGCGCTTGACCGCCATCTCACCTGATGGAAAGCGATGATGCGGTCGACGATGGAACGCGCTTACCTAGAAGTAACCTATTCACTCTTGACCTAACTTTATGACTCGCTTATTTGCTTGTGCCACGTTCAAATTGTCAGATTATTGAAATATACACTTTTCTGGATGTATATGCGAGTTTTTCCGAGAATATTTTTTTTTACTTATCTGTCGGGCTGCCCTCAACGCACCCCACTATATAAAGGGTTTATACGTGGTAGGGGTACATTATAGGGTGCAAGGTTTCTCCCTATATGATTTACTGACGCGCTCGAGTTTTGCGCCGTGGTCTTGGATCATAAAAAGCTACTGAAAGAACACAGATAGGTTGCAGTCAGTAAAAGTCTCTGATACGCCTTCTCGCACTATCCAGAGTGAGACAAGTGATTTGATGATAATCCACCTCAATTACGGGTATCAATAGACTAGAATTGTTTTGTTTTGATTACATAAACTCTTGTTTCAGTGATCATAATCCAATCTTCCCGCCATGATTGTGTGTGGTCCGCCTGGAGGACACGGAGCGTCGTGTCTTCGTGGAGGCAATCGGCGGCAGCGACCTCTCGCGTCGGGCCCTGGTTCGGGCTATGAAACGAGGAAGGCCTGCGAAGCAGTAATGCAAGTGAAGGAGGAGGCGCACGCGTTAAGGAAAGAATGACGAGCCGCCGAGATTCTGACCCCGACTACCAGCCGCGGTAGACGCGGGCTTGCAGACATCGAGGAAGGGTAGCTTGCCGTCCGGCCGTCCGGTAATTGGCGAGACCGAGCCCAGTCGTCCACAGCGCGTAGTGATCCACGCGCTCCTCAAAGAGATGTCAGCAAACCGTAGGGGCCCAGCAGGGCCGTTTTAGAATTATTTTATTTGTATTTATGTTTTCTCATCTCAACACATTAACTCCATTAATGTCAGTAAATTGTAAGTGAAATTAGATTTGTAATTTTGAAGGTGTGAGCCTGGAGTTCTGTCACACAGGTCCTGTATCCAGTATACACAAAGGATTGACTGTTACAAAATTATTATTCATCATCATCATCATTTCAGCCGAAAGACGTCCACTGTTTGACATAAGCCTAGCCCAAATGTCGCCACAATGACCGGTCTTATGCGTCTCGCATCCATCGGATTCCCGCGACCCTCACCAGGTCATCGGTCCACCTTGTGGGAGGCCTTCCAACGCAAAATAATTGTTAGTTATTATCAACCTTTGTACCTTTATAAGAGAAACCAATAAATATATTATATTATTATAATAATATATCCTGCTTGCATGGAGAACAGCCAACTCACTGTGGAGGTGATCGACGGCGCGTCGACGGCGACCTCACGACCCAGACCCTGGTTCAGGCCATGGGATGAGGACTCAGGTGTGGTTTTAGTTAGTAAAAGTCTGACATACCTTAGAGCAGAAGAAGTCATTAAATGATTTATTTATTTATTTTATAATTTATGTACACACATAAATACGAAAGAAGATACATTCTTATAAAAATTGTACAAAGGTACTGTTTATTTCTAAAAGAAATTTCTTCCAGCAGACCTGTTAAAGGAGAAATAGGAAGAAATGTAGACAATAGTTTGTAGAAGTAATAAAAGAGGAGAATGTGAAATCTATCAAATATAATAAAAATAAATAATAATAATATAATTATATCCTTCCTAATAAAAAAAAACCTAAAATACAACGTAATATGAAAAAATAGAACCATAACCCTTTAAAAAGTCAACAACCATTTCGTCTCAAGAACGAGGCTCGGGAAAATCATACAGCACTAGAATATTTGAAATCTAAAAAGATTTAAAAAGTCGGGACGTTTGACTTAGGGGGATAGGTCGACCATCTGTGCTGCGAGCAGTGGAGCGAGGCAACCGAAAAAGGGGACAGGATAAAGGGATATTAGGGTGGGGTGGTCGTGTTAGCGGAGCTCATGGCTGAGAACTTACCTGATAACCAGAAATTGGAATAGGAGGACATTTACTAAAAGTTGGTGGAGTATCCTAGAGGTCTCACTCCTCTGAAATCACGGAATCATAAACATGTTGATTTAATCCCGGCCTTTATATCCATTGAGAATGTAAATGTAGAAGGGGCAATGACCGCCATTGCAAATTTATCTGTCACCTACCTTAGACATATATTTATTTATATTTATTTATGCTTAGGCACTTACTACCAGTCGACCTTAGAGTGGTCTGAAACATAACTTGGCAGGTGTAATTTAACAAATAGACAAACAAAAAAGATATTAGTACAATAATAAATGGATACTTAGATTCATAATACATAATAAATAAGCAATGTTATTGTGAAAGAACGGATCCTGCCAATCAATTCTGTTATAATTCTATCTACTTCTTGTGAATGTGTTCACGTGCCTTTACTTTAAAGAAAAATCGGTTGGTCACCATCCGAATCTTCAGAGGGAGCGCATTTCAAAGAGGTATCGCCAAGACAAAAAAAGGAGGAGTGAATAGACCCAGAGCAGTGTAAGGGATATCGTAGAAGACGATTATTTCAGGACTGAAGATTTCAGACCATCAGACTTATAACTCTGCTCGAAATCACATTAGAGAACACAATTATTATGCGTACAGCCAAGGAGTGGAATTCCCTGCCGGAGTCTGTGTTTCCTGATAGCTAAAACCTAGGGTTCTTTAAGTCAAGAGTGAATACGTTACTTCTAGGCAAGTATGCTCCATCATTGACCACATCATTGCTTACCATCAGGAGAGATGGTGGTCAAAGGCGAGCCTATAATTAATAAAAAAAAAAAAATTGAGAATATTTGAGGTCTAAGCTTTCTAAATGCCGCTCATCCAATCTGTATGTATATGTCTACGTGGAACCACAGCTTCAGTACCCCTGATGCATCAAAGGGGCTTTATCGCTGGAAGTGGGGCCTTGCTCGTGTGCAAAAGAGGAGCAATCGAGCTGCGTTCGCTATTTGGAAAGACCTTGTCAAAAGTTTTTGTTCTGTTTAAAGCGAGCAATCCAAAAATGGTCCGAATATTAGAATAACACAATAATGGTTCACACATTTGTTGTGTGTAGGTACTATATATACTGTGCAGCTTAGGAGTGGAATTCCATGCCAGAGACTGTGTTTTCTGATAGCTACAACCTAGGGTTATTTAAGTCAAGAGTGAATAGGTTACTTCTAGGCAAGCGTGCTCCATCGTCGACCACAACATCGCCTACCATCAGAAGAGATTATGGTGAAACGCAAGCCTATCAATAATAAGTTCGGTAATAATTTCTTTTTTTTTTCTTTTAATTTAAATAATAAAATCCACAAAATACGCCTCAGTCACTATATTGTACTGTTTATTGAAATATTTTATTGCTCGCCAATACTACAACATGCATATATTCGCATACACTTTTTTTTTGTTATGGCAAGTGAGTCGGATGCGACTATTTTGCCAGTGTTACGTTAGCATATATACACTAAACAACTGCTTAGATCAACCGCCACATTGCGACTGACAGCTGTCAAATATACGTCAAGTCACTAGCACTTAACCCCGCGTTCCGAATTACGATATTTTTTATGTTAACGCGCCAACAGTCGTTCCAAATTACCGTAAACGCATATATCAGGCGATTTCTTGACGCGCTAATAGCACTCATATCTTATTTCGGAAAGCGGGGTAAGTATATCAACACTTCAGTCAATGACTGTAGTGTACTACAGTCACCTTTTTTGGTACTGATTGATTAACTTATCTACACTTTCAAACGCCACTTACCCAATCTGATTAAAGAAAATACGAAAAACGACCCCCCTCCTATCTGCAATCTACGTGGAACCTCAGCTTCGTTACCTCTGACACGTCAAAGGTGCTTTGTCGCTGGGAGTGGGGCCCCACTCGTGGGCAAAAGAGGAACAATTGAGCTGCGTTCGTTATTCGCGACGGGCGCACAGTCACCTGATTACGCGCTCCGGTGGGCACTAGTGTTGGGGCAGGTGTCGATACTTTTCAGTTTTGAGTATTTTTAGCGATCGATGTTTGTGTGTGAGCTAATGCGTGACATTTGGTATTTATTATACTATAAACGTACGCTTTCAAACTGTATTCAAGGCGTTATATTCTAAAGCCATTGTACATATATATAAGCGAAATACCACTCACTGACTAATCACGAAATCTCCGAAAATATAACACCTACAAACTTAAAATTTGTCAGGTAGGTTCCTTATAGGGTGTAGACATCTGCTAAGAACGGATTTTACGAAACTCCACCCCTAAGGGGGGGTAAAATCGGGGTTGAAAGTTTGTATGGACAAACCTACTTTTACGCGGGTGAAACCGCTGGCAGAAGCTAGTTTTTTTATATAATTTCCACTTTTAACTTAGTTTTAGTTTGATTCTCTACTTTTTCAATGTCCACTGTTGGACATTGGCCTCCCCAAAGTCGTTTCGCATCCGTCGAATTCCCGCAAGCTTCGTCAGTTTATCGGTCCATCTTGTGGCAGGCCTACCAACGCTTCTGGTACGTGGTCGCCACTCCAGAACCTTTTCGACCGTCTGATCTGCGAGCAATGTATCCACTGCCAATTAAGTTTGGTAATTTTTTGGGATACGTCAGTAACTTTGGTTCTCCTGCGGACATCTTCATTCCTGTTTCAATTACGTAAGGAAACTCTGAGCATACCCTTTCCATTGTCCTTTGGATGACTTTCAGTCTTCTGGTGATGCCCATTGTGAGCGGCCACGTTTCAGAGCCATATATCGTCATTGACAATGCACTGGCCATACTTTCGTCTTGAGATACTGTGGTATGTCGAACGAGAAGATACCACGCAGCTCTTATATAACCAAATTTATTCAACCATTTTTTGGTGTTCCAGCTGGGCCTAAAAAAACCTACCCTTGCTCCTTCCTAACCTCTCTGGCTTCCTTACCTCTCTAGATCAGATCAGATCATCACACCACCTTCGCCGCAGTCGATCACGACTGCATTACTTTTCTCATGCGTCCAGTGAGTGATAATCTTCGCCTATCTATCCGAGTGCATTCGTGCGATGTAGCCAGCCCACTTCTTCTTTCAGCCTGGCTGCTTTTTCAGATAACTTATGTTACTTGAGTTATAAAGCGCAGCGTGGTGATTACAACACGATTTATTCACTTAACACCTAATAAATTCAACCAAATCTTCTCTCGCGCCGGGCCTTGGTACAGGCCATGGTCCGGAGCGAGGAGCAGTGGCAGGCGGTCGCCTCCTTCTGCGAAGCAGTAATGCTAGCAAAGGAGGCGGCTGCCCTCATGCCCCAGCCGCCGGAATTCCGATCACAATTTGCGGTCACCGTAGGCGTGGGCTTGCAAACGGCGAGTAATGGGTAGCTCGCCGTCCGACCGTCCGGTAACCGTCCGAACCGAGCCCACGTCGTCGACGGCGCTTAGTGTTCTACGTGCACCGCAAGGAGATGTCACCAACCGTAGGGGCCTAGCAGGGTCGAAGCCTACTGGGGGGATGCGAAAGAGAACCCCGGGACCCTGGAACGAGGCAAAGAAGGAACAGGAGTGGGTTTTAGTCAGTAAAAGTCTGACACGAAAGGGCAGGAGATGTCATTGGAAGATTTCCCATCTTAAAAAAATAAAAAATAATTTACATCGATATCATATTCATCCCATCTCTACAAGCATTCTGGCAGCTTTAAGTGAACATTTGGTCCGGCGCCGACCTCTTCCACTTCTACAACTTGGGACGTATGAATAAACATTTTGTTAAAAATATCGCGAATTTTGTAATGACAAGTATGTTCGGTATTTAGTGTTGAATTGAACTATTGGGGTACTCTTAGAGTTTTTTTTCCTCAAAAGACCATCTCAGCCATTACTCTGCAAGGTAGCTGCTTTTTCTTGTTCTGGTAAATAAAAAACAACTAAACAACAAACAAGAACAAGAACTTATATAAATAACTAACTTTTGCCCGCGGCTTTGCCCGCGTACATTAAATATATATGCTTTATTCCTCCGGAATAAACCGACCGTTTCGATTCAATTCTCTTTTCGTTGATCGCCTCGAGTCGGCTAAGCCTTCTATTCCTTTGTTCTGACCACGTGACTGAGCGTTAAGATGGCGTCAGAAAAAAGGAACCAGAGGCGTGGCCAACTTGAGGCGGTCGACGAAAAGAAAACAGAAACGATACAGTTGTAACTTGGCTGGGGGGCAGAACTTTCAGGGATTACCTCCTACAAACAAAAAAACATTAAAACAAACTTTACCTCTTTATAATATAAGTGTAGAAAATAAAATAAAATAGTTTATTAATCCAAGCATTACACACAGACACAATTCAAAACAAGATGGCAGAAATACAAGAAGCATAGTTTTGTGAACAAAGAATTTTAGTCTATAAGATAAGTCTATGTATACAAAAAATATTTTGAACCCTTAAACTATTTGAACCTTAAACTAGGAGACCTGTATCATAAGAGACAGTGAATCGGCCAAATTGAAATTTAATAAAACTAGGGTTTACAAGGTGAAGTGAAAATGTGTCGATGGCTTGGCCAAATCATGAAATTGATCTCTTCATGATATGGCCAACTAAAACTAACCAGATCGCTTTAACGTTAACATTTGATGATATGTCAATCCCAGTTTGGCAATATCATTTTTATTTGGCCATTTCATGAAATGATCAATTAGGATATCGATATAATATTTTATAAAAATTTAAAATTTGTATATTTATCAATATAAAAGTGTTAATGTGTGTGTGTATGTGGTTGCCCTCAAAACGGTGAAGGAAAACATCGTGAGGAAACCGGCATGTCCTAGAACCGAAAATTCGAAGACATATGACATCCACCAACCCGCCCGCGTGGTGGATTACGGCCCATTCCCTCTCCTAGAGAGGAGGTCTGAGTCCCAACAGTGGGAACATTATAAGGCCGACTATGTATGTGGTTGTTGTAGTTTTCTGGAAACGAAAATATGTCAAGCAATGTTTGATACTAAAGGCCTACGCAGACCGGGACGGCAACGAAGGAACAGGAGTGGGTTTTTAGTCAGTAAGAGTCTGACACTATCTCCCGCTCCGCCCAAGAAGGGGAATGTCATTAGATGTTTGTCCCACCCGAAAAAAAAAACAGGTAATTGGTTCTCCTTATTCCTCCCGCCCGTTATGCGTTTTCCAGTATGTGGATGACAGTGTCTTAACGATGTGTCCAATAAAAAAAAAAAAAAAAAAAGACCGGGACGGCATGGCAAAGGATTTTGCCGCCAGTCAGCGCACACTAGCCACTTAGATACTGCGGCATTCCAGCGTCTTGCCACGGCATGCCACGTCACGTTGAAGTATGCCCCGGCAGCTTCTACTGCCCGATACATATTTCAGTCACAAGTAGCGTTTGATAGATTGTTGGCAGGCGCTGGCGTCCTTCGGCATGCCGTTCCCTACCACAACTCGCCACGGCATCCTGCCGCGGGAGCCCGTGACGCGTCTTTCAAAGCCGTGCGATGATATCCCTTACGACGCCACGGGAACATTTAGCATAGGAATTTATATCGTATTTCTATTGGCTACCCTGCGCCTGTGCTCGAGGCTTTGTATTGGACTCAACCAAATCTGGATCCCAATGAGCCTCTTCGCATGCCTTCCCACTGAGTCTAAAACTGCCAGATGGCATGTTGCAGCACCAACCCATATGCGACTGCAGTACTCCACACACGATCGGACCTGATTCATAGATTACTTTCTATTTCGAACCATTTTTTTATTATTATTTTTGGTTCCAATATTGATTGGTCTACACTGTCCTCACAGGCTCACATACACCTATAATGTAGCAGTATGTGTGTATGTGTTATGTAGCAGTGTGTATAAAAAACATTTTGAATTTGCATTGAAAATAATACTCTATGAAATCGTTTGTGATCAAAAGGCATTGGAAAATTATTGAAAATAAATTATGAATGTATGAGCAAACATGTAAAAAAATGAATATCTCTTTAAGTAATCTTGCGAAATAACAAATGTGTTCAGTAAGCTTTTAAAGTTCAAATGTAAAGATGGATACATAATACATAGTATCTTATTGTTCTATTTTGAACCTTAGTACCTTTATTTTAGACGATGGAAAATCATCAATTGAATCCTTTGGGTAAAGTGAGAGAGAGTGCCAGACTTTTACAGACTAAACCAACAGTACTTATATTTTTTATTGTACACACAACTTTCAAAAAACAATAAAAAATTATTTATTTATTTAGTACAGCAAAATAGAGATCGCGGAATGCGATAAGGCCGCCCATTGTATGTACGTATGTGTTTTAGTTTTAGTTTCCTTTTATATTTGTTATGGTGTACAATAAAGGATATAATAAATAAATAAATAGTCATCATTAAATTCGTTAATTCTTTTACTCTGTCTTATCACAGAACCGCAAACTTTCTAATAATATTGTCTTCCATTCATCAACAAACAAATACAATCCAGGGTGACCGCAGAAGAACCAGGATCGCTGACATAGCCCGAAGAATCGCCAAACTTAAGTGGCAGTGGGCAGAGCACATTCCTCATAGAACTGATGGTCGATGGGGCTGAAAGGTTCTGGAGTAGCGACTACACACTGGAAGACGCAGTATTGGAAGGCCTCCTACAAGGTGGAATGATGACCTGGTGAAGGTTGCGGGAATGCGCTGGATGTGAGACGCACAGTAGACGTCTTTCGTCTGAAAAGATGTTGATGATGTACGGAGGGGAAACAGGGGAAAACAACTAAAGAAATGCAACACATTTTTCCAACGTAAGAAATTTGGGAACCACGCTGTCGCCTCCTTCTGCGAAGCAGTAATGCTAGCAAAGGAGGCGGCCGATCGCGTGAGGCAACGGTCCTCACGCCCTGTCCGCCGCCGGGATTCTGATCCCGATTGCCGGCCACCGTAGGCGCGGGCTTGCGGACGGCGAGCAATGGGTAGCCCGCCGTCCGACCGTCCGGTAACCGTCCGGACCGAGCCCAAGTCGTCGACGGCGCGTATTGTCCCACGCGCGCCTCAGGGAGATGTCAGCAAATCGTAGGGGTCCAGCAGGGTCGAAGCCTACTGGGGCCATGGGTAGTGTGAAAACGAAACCCGGGGCCCTGGGACGAAGGCAACGAAGGAACAAGAGTGGGTTTTTAGTCAGTAAAAGTCTGACACTATCTCTCGCTCCGCCCAAGAGCGGGATTTGTCATAAGATGATTTTCCCACCCAATAAAAAAAAAACCCTTAGACTTCTTAACAAATATTCTACTTACTTTAGGATTATTTTTTTTTTTGTGAATAATTCACCAATAACTTTCAATTTAGTTTCCAAATGACTCATTGAACTTTGATTCTAGACTTTTGAAATATTTTTATCACTCAAACGTGAGATGAATATAAATAGGTACGTTATATATTCAATTAAATTGAAATAAATTGGGATCGGTGATTTATTATTACGTTCTGATTTTTCAATGGAAATGGTAGGTATCAATTAATCCTAATCCTATTTCTAACTAATATTATAAAGGTGAACGTTTGTGAGTGTGTCTGTATGTTTGTACTTCTTCATGTTAAAACGGCTGAATGGGTTTGGATGTTTGGCACAATTATAGACCATGTGAAAGCAATGGTGGCTGAGTCGTAACAGCTGCAACTAACTAGTTGTAGGTTGTGGGTTCAAACCCAACCAAGCGCATTACTTTATGCAATTTATTTCATCACCACTGCTCTCAAAAGTACCAAAATTGAAAAGTCTAAGCCAAAAGAAAAAAAAGTAAAAAAGAAAAGTTAGCCTAAAAAGAAAAGAAAGAAAAGTTGCCTAAGGCATTAAGTCTGCCTTTGTACAGTGTTTCTTACTAGTGCATAAAGTTTTAATAAATAAATAAAACCGAAAAATAAAAAGCTTTTTACAAAAAATATATTTTTTTTTTTTTTTTTTTAATCAAGATTTTATTTAGGGGCTTTTGTCCAAAAAGGATATGCCAGCCCCATCGTACCTTATAACAATTACTACACACACATACCTTTATTAACTAATACATATTTACCTAAAATACATTACAGATATTAAATAGGGCGAATCACTGTTGCAAGACCGCTATTAAACCACTTAGTTTTCTGGCCGCCTCCGATTTCGGTTTTGATAGAATGCTTTGGATTATACCTACATCGAATCTATTTAAACAAAAAATATAATTTTCAAAAATAAAATTTACGACTTCAAAAAAAACGAAAACTAATATATGTAAAATAACTTTCAATTTCGGAAGTCGGTGTTTGTTTAACTATAAAAATTTATAATTTACAGGTCAATTTCGAGAATCGGCTTAAGCGGGTCGCGAATGCACTAGCTTCTGTCGTTTTTTAAGCCCAAGTGTGCCCCACACGAACATCGTATGCTCCATCGTGGTCTCCAGGTGATACCCACAATGGTGACACTTGGGTTTCTTTCGCCTGAATCCGAAACAGGAACCTCCTGAACTTGCCATATCCGGTGAGGACCTCCGTAATGTGGAAAAGGAGGATGCCGTGGCGCCTTTCCAGTCACTTTTCAAAGAGGGGGCGCTGCGATTGTAGCGTGCCCAACACGAGGAGAGCTAGACATAAGAGTAGGTACTTGAACTTGGAAATATAAATATGAAAGTAACATCACATCGTAAAAAAATTAACACGTAATTCAATTTCCTACTACTTATTACAACATCATCATCATCTTCCTGCCCTTATCCCGTATTATTTGGGGTCGGCGCAACACGTTTTTTTCTTCCACTCTGCCCTGTTACTCGTCATGCTATCACTAACTTCCTACTACTTATTACAACAAACCGCAATAATATATACCAATATTAGTAATACCATAATCACGGTATTAGCTCGTCAATACCGTGATTAAAAAAATACTAATAAATATCAGTGATCACGGTATTACACGATCCCGGAATACCGGTATTGAAAGCCGTAATCCAATGGTGCAGCAGTGGAAAGTCCCACCTGTCCGCAAACACGTTCACAATACTGTTGCTACTGGTCCTAACATGGTTCGGCAGTGACGCACATTGCTTCCTAATATTTCCATGAAAGCCATCAGTGTGCGTTTCTGCGAACATGGTCGAGGCACTCCAGAATCGTGGTAACCCCAGCAACACCCTAAATGCGTTATTGTATTCTTTTTTTTTTTTAATTGATATAAACCAGTGCTTGACTGCGATCCCACCTGATGGTAAGCGGAGATGCAATCATTGATGGTCAGGCGCACTAGTTTATTAAGAGCCTATTCACTCTAGCCTTGAAGACACCTAAATTATAGTTGGACGAGAAGACCGCAGCAGGCAAAGTGTTCCAGTCCTTCGATGTACGCGGTATAAACGACGAAGCGAAACGCTTAGTCCTGACCGTTGAAGTTTCAACAACGTAAGGGTGGATACTCGCCGTTCGTCGGGTTGTCCGATGGTAGAAAGGAGATGGCAGAATCAAATCATGCAATTCCCGCGCACACTCTCCAAAATGTAACCTATAAAATACCGATAGGCTGGCTACCCTGCGCCTGTGCTCGAAGCTTTGTAGATTGGACTTAACCAAATCTGGATCCTCGCATTCAACATGTAAGGCGCTATAAGCTTCCAGTTTTTAGTAGCACGTGTAAAGTGTTATATAGTGTGTATAGCTCCATCCCTCTACATCCTTCTATGATTTAAAAGATTGTCCATAGAGTTTCTTGCACTTTCTTCTCCGTAGAGATCTACGCTTTGGAACGTGCAATTTAGCTTCACTTTTTTATTTATTTTTTTTGACTGACCGACATTTTAACAATTCAAGAGTGCCTGTAATTAATAATAATAATAATAAATGGAATCAGCGATCATTGTACCGATAGTCGTGTCAGCCAATGGCTTAATAGTCAAGAGCCTCGACCATCATCTTAGGAGGCTCACGTTAGGCGGCTGGATCAAGGGCTTGATTCAGAAAGTGGTACTCCTGGACACGGCTCGTATAGTTAGGAGGTTCCTCTCTCTGGAGCCCTGACCACCGGTAGCTTGGACTCTGTTCCCGATACCGGTGGGCTACTATTTTTTATATTTTTAAATGTTTTTAATTTTTTATTGGAATATTTAAAAATATAATTTATATGTTATGTTAAAGGAATAAACGAAATAATAATAATAATAACTTTATTTAACCATTGTTACAAATATTTTCTTAAACATAGGTATAACCTATTTGCTTAGCGGTAACAGGAGTTATATTTTACCAGAATTATTACAATGGTTCCCAAACTAGGCGGTGCCTGTATCTTGAGGACTGGAGTTGCGTTATCGTTAAATTAAAAATACAAGTTTCCTATACGGATTACCTTAAAATTAAATAGGAGTAAAATAGGAGACAAAATAATTAGTACAAAGTAACAGGGCAGAGCAGTGGTGGCCGAGTGGTAACAGCCCCGACTTACAAGTTATAGGTCGCGGGTTCAAACCCAACCACGCGCATTACTTTGTGTAATTTATTTCATCACCACTGCTTTCAAAACGATGAAGGAAAACATCGTGAGGAAACCGGCATGTCCAAGAAACGAAAATTCGAAGACATGTGACATCCACCAACCCGCACTGGGCACGCGTGGTGGATTATGGCCCATTCCCTCTCCTACAGAGGAGGCCTGAGTCCCAACAGTGGGAACATTATAAGGCCGACTATTCTACTATTCTAACAGGGTAAATAAATAAAAGAGTCTGCGTGTTACACGTGTGCGGTTGAAAGTGTGTAGGTATGTTTGTGGGTCGTTACATGTGTTTGGTCTATTTGAAATAAACGTTTCTGATTTCGTTCGCACGAATGACACTTTAAAATCTCATATTAAGATCCCTGTGTTTCATTCTGAAACACGATACGCAGTATTTACATCCAAGGTATATTGGTATGAGAGACGTTTCCTACATTTATTGCTTCCAAAAAAGGTGCTCAAATTATTGTATTACTCGTATAAATAAAATTCGTTTAGTAGGGCGATGTGATTTAATGAGATTGCTTCTTATTGGGTGTTGCTATGGGAACTGTAATAGCTCTTAAATCGAGGGTGTGAGTACCGTCGACGTCGTTCTGTGCGGGCAAGCGAAGCGATTATTTGTAGCTTTACTTGTTCTAATATCGTGAGGAAAGTTGTGAGTGTTGATGGCTATTATGGTACCTAACGACTATATTACTTTGTGTACTATATTATTGTATTAGCATAGCATAGCATAGTCGGCCTTATAATGTTCCCACTGTTGGGACTCAGGCCTCCTCTTTAGGAGAGGGAATGGGCCATGATCCACCACGCGGGCCCAGTGCGGGTTGGTGGATGTCACATGCCTTCGAATTTTTGGTTCTAGGACATGCCGGTTTCCTTACGATGTTTTCCTTCACCGTTTTGAGAGCAGTGGTGATGAAATAAATTACACAAAGTAATGCGCCTGGCTAGGTTTGAACCCGCGACCTACAACTTGTAAGTCGGGGCCGTTACCACTCGGCCACCACTGCTCTCTATCTCATCTCATTATTGTATTACTTTGTGTAATTTATTTCATCACCACTGCTCTCTAAACGGTGAAGGAAAACATCGTGAGGGAACCGGCATGTCCTAGAAACAAAAATTCGAAGACATGTGACAATCACCAACCCGCACTGGGCCTGCGTGGTGGATTACGGGCCATTCCTTCTGCTAGAGAGGACGCCTGAGTCCCAACAGTGGGAAAAATCATCATTATCATCATTTCAGCCAATAGACGTCCACTGCTGGACATAGGCCTCCCCCAAATGTCGCCACAATTAACGGTCTGTTGCGTCTCGCATCCATCGAATTCCCGCAACTTTCACCAGGTCACGTCATAATATTGTTTTGCATAACAACGGATAGCATAAACTTCATTTCGCAGAAAATCATTTCGCATACACTCAGTTGTCATACATTCAAAACTCATAATTTTGTTAGTCAGAATCATCTTTAGGCATAATGTTTATATCCATAATAATTAAAAAGCAGAACCATCATATCGCAGAAAATTCACAGTCAGAATCGTATTTTGGCATACATTTTATATCGATAGTCATTAAAAGGCAGAATTGTCGGCTTGGATGCATGTAGCATGCAAACAGGCATACAACATGCAAGCAGGCATGCAACATGCAGCATGCATGCATGCAGCATGCAAGCAGGCATGCAACATGCAGCATGCATGCATGCAGCATGCAAGCAGGCATGCAACATGCAACAGGCATGCAGCATGCAAGCAGGCATGCAACATGCAGCAAGCATTGTTTCTGTCACGGCTCCGGCGCTGCGGGGTTTGGGCGGCGCCACGCGAGCTTATCGTCACAGATGGTTTTAACGCTCACCACCGCAGCTTCGGCTTGCTGGCCGGATTCGCCAGCCAGCCTCAGCCGCGGTGGCGGGCCTTCAAACCACCTGCTCCTCAGCTCGCGGGCCGCCCTACCCCTCCGCGCCTACGCGGGTTTAAATTACACTCTACGGGTAGGGCAGACAAGACTGCGTAAAGTCAGTTTCGCAGCGATTCGTTTCTGTCACAAAATTTTGCAGCACAACGTATTGACTTTTTATGACACAAATTTAATTTAATATTGAAAATGCTACCAATACATGCTATATTTAGAACATTCTATGTCACTTTTGCAGACCATTCGATTTTAAATACATTGCACGTAGGTTATCTAACCATTCGACTGCATAAATTTACTTTATTTAAATTATCAGTTTTATTCCATATATTATAAGTTTTTGATGTTTTTAACACTAATTTTTACAAGAAGATACATCTATTTTAATTTTTGATGTTCAAATATGCACCCATACCAAATAATCGTATCTCTAAATAAATGTTATGCTAAACAAAATTATGCATAATATTAATTATGGCAAAGGTAATTATGCGAAACAAAATTCTGCCAAGATAAAAGTATGCCATTCTAAATTCGGACACGTAAATATTCTGCCAAACAAAAGTTATGCTAAATAATTTTTATGCCTTAAAAATATTCGATTAAATAATATTATGCCATGTGAGTTATGCCAAATAAAAATCGGAGTATCAAGATTCTGCCAAATAGAAAGAACCCGTAATCGGTCCAGCTTGTAGGGGGCCTTCCAACACTGCGTCTACCGGTGCGCGGTCGCCAATCCAGAACCTTTCGGCCCAACGGCCATCAGTTCTGCAAATAATGTGCCTTGCCCATTGCCACTTAAGTTTGGCGATTCGTTGTGCTATATCGGCAACCTTGGTTCTCCTGCGGACATCTTCATTTCTGATTTAAACATTAACATTGTGGGAACATTAAAAGGCTGATTATGCTTGTGCTATGCTTTAGTATCTGTAAAAGGCACCAGATACATTTTAGACATATGGACTATAGTTCATTGCATAGCATAGTCGGCCATATAATGTTCCCACTGTTGGGACTCAGGCCTCCTCTCTAGGAGAAGGAATGGGCTGTAATACACCACGCGAGCCCAGTGCGGATTGGTGGATGTCACATGTCTTCGAACTTTTGGTTCTAGGACATGCCGGTTTCCTCACGATGTTTTCCTTCACCGTTTTTAAAGCCGGGTTGATGAAATAAATTACACAAAGTAAAGCGCCTGGCTGGGTTTGAACCCGCGACCTACAACTAGTAAGTCGAGGCTGTTACCTACCACTCAGCCACCACTGCTCTCAGATAGTACATTGAACTTTATCTAATATATCTGCGTCGGTACCCGAAAACAAACAAAAAAACTGTTTTTCATTACTGTAAAATATAAAGGATCTCGATAGATGTTGATTGATTGTTGTCAAGAGAATCTTTTTGTCTTTATTTCCGTTTTTGAAATAAGAATGTCTAAGAATGTAAAAGGGTCTACGATCGTTATTCCAATTTTATTTGGCTTCTACCTTAGTTGATATGACCAATGAACGATGAATTTACTGTGTGATAGATGGTATTATCTAGAAAGGAGGTGATTGTCTAGACGATGAGTATTAAATATATGGTAAATATATTAAGAAGAAAATATGCAGCGTTGACCTCATATAAACTGGAATTATATTGTATGTAACTGCTATAGATGTCGCTATAGTTCTAAATTTACGAAAATATAGTGATTGCCTTCATTATCATTATTTCAATGGAAATACGTCCACTACTGGATATAGTCTTCCCCAAAGGGAGGCCGCAACGACCGATCCTGCTTTTTTCCAAAAACCTTTAAGTTAAAAAAAAACAACTGGGCAAATGCTAGTCAGACTCGCGCACTGAGGGTTCCGTACAAACTTATGTAAATAGTTCTGTTCTTTTTTTTTATTCCGTACCACCAAATTTTCTGTTATCAGATTCATTCCTATATCTATGCTATAACACCAAATTTCAGGATTGTGGGTCAACGGGAAGTACCCTATGAACTTTAATTCCCTTGGGAGTTTCGAAATATACGTTATTTGCGACATAAACGACCTCATCTTTTTTTTTAGTAAACTTAGAAGTTTGATTTTTCGCAGCTTCAAGGAACTGCAAGTCTAAGTACCTAAATGGTATTATTTTTTACTCGTTACCTCCACGCGTTCCCAAGATAAAAAGTCTTGACAAACAGACACACAGTCGGACGGACAACAAAGAGATAAAATTATATATAGCTACAACTTAAGGGTCTTTAAGTCAAGAGTGAATAGGCTTCTAGGCAAGCGTGCTCCATCGTCGACCACATCATCGTTTAGACGAGATGGTGGTCAAACGCGAGCCTATCATAAATAAAAAAAAAATATTAGGGAAAAAGAAAATCATCTTATGTCAAGTCCCGCTCTTGGGCGGAACGGGAGATAGTGTCAGACTTTTACTGACTAAAAACCCACTCCTGTTCCTTCGTTGCCTTCGTCCCAGGGCTGCGGCTTTCGATTTCACAATACCCTGCTGGGCCCCTACGATTTGCTGACATCTCCTTGGGGCACGCGTGGAACAGTACGCGCCGTCGACGACTTGGGCTCGGTCTGGACGGTTACCGGACAAAATATTAGGGTTCTGTTTTTCCTTTTGAGGTACGTAACTCTAAAAACACGTATTTCTTAGAAAAGTTTTGTAAAATGTTCGAGAAAATTATAGTATTGCCGAATGCCAACAGAGCTTCCAGGCTTTATCTCTCTTATTTCCCGTTCCATCTTTGTCAAACATTGCGTTAGCTGAAACAACAAGTTTTTAAACCATGTTTACATAGACGATAGATGGGTTGAGACGGGCCTTGTTAAAGCAACAAGGCATTCTCCACAATTACCGTGCAATTCACCTACTTTTAAAATTACATCCTTTTCAGAATTCGACCCCAAAATCCACTTTTCCCCAATCTTATACTACGCCCGTTTGAACCCACCATTTTCCTAGTTAGTTACTCCATTTATCAAGATCATACGCTCCGAACCTGGCTTGGTGAATGCAATTTTAGTTCAAATTGGGCCCGATCGGCCTCGATACATAAGCATGGAATTTCATAGGCATCTGATCAACAAGCTGTATTAAATTTTCTTGTGTGATGTAATATTGACGGCGAAATTTTGATGAGAATTTTGAGTAGAGAGGTTTGTTAAAGGTTATAAAGGGAGTCAGAAATCAGAAATCAGAAACGTTTATTTCAAATAGACCAATTACAGGCACTTTTGAATTGTAATAATGTCGGTCAGTCAAAAAAGTGAAGCTAAATGGCACGTTCTAAAGCGTAGGTATTTATGGAGATTCCGGCCACCGTAGGCGCGGGCTTGCGGACGGCGAGCAATGGATAGCTCGGTAGATCGTCCGGTAACCGTCCGGACCGAGACCAAGTCGTCGATGGCGTAGTAGTGTTCCACGCGCGCCTCAAGGATGTCAACAACTGTAGGGGCCCAGCAGGGTCAAAGCCTACTGGGGCCATGGGTGACGCGAAAGAGATCCCCGAGGCAAAACAATGGCCACGAAGGAATAGGAGTGGGTTTTAGTCAGTAAAAGTCTGACACGGCCTCGCACTCTGCCCAAGAGCGGGGGATGTCATGATGATTTTACCAACCGTAAGAAAAGGATCTCTATGGAGAAGAACTTGCAAGAAACTCCATGGACATTCTTTTAAATTATATGAGTTACATAAATCTTGGTTACATATTTCTTGTTGCTTCTATTATGTAAGCACAATGTAGATAAGTAATAAGAAATTTTAAAACGGCTCATTCCCAGGCGCTCAATTTTTTTTGTTCCCGGCTCAAAAATAAATTATTATTATTTTATTATATCTAGCCGATACTGTCCCACTACTGGGCAAAGGCCTCCCCCCATTCCTTCCATTGTTCCCGGCTCTGAACCATTTCTTGCCAATTCCTAAGGAAGGCATCTAAGTGATCCCGTCATCTCCTTCTTGTTATGCCGCGAAACCGTCGTGTTTTAAATTTATTTTTTAATTAGCTTTTGCCCGCGACTTCGTCCGCGTAGAAGTCGAAAATGGTTTTATTAGGTTTTTTGAGATACGAAAATATGAAATATTATTTATTATCTTCGTCGTGTTTGATAGTCCTTTGAATTGTATGGCGAGCGATATTGTATCTTAAGATAAAATATTATAGTATCTTAGCCGTCTGCAGCGCCCCTTAGTGAACTCCACTAACCACGCACGTAACCTACAACAAACTTATTATTTGCGATTTGTACAGTAATCGAGTCTAGGAGGTCTAGGAGGATCGAACCGCAAAATTAAGTTTTTTTAATTGTTTATACTTTTGCGGGATAAAAAGTACCCAGTGTGGTGCCCAGGATATTAAAGAATAATTATACCAAGTTTCATCGTAATCGAACCTGATGCCTGAACAAACATACAGACCGACAGGCAAAAATTTTTTTAATCACATTTTTGGGTTCGGTGTCGGTCTAGTAACACCCCTTGCCATTTATTTTTTTGATAATTTCAATGTACAGAATTTTCACTTCTACAGATTTATTATAAGTATAGATTATTTTAATTAATTACAAAAGGTTAGACTACTAAAGGTAACGACTAAAAAAAAAAAAACTAAAATTGTAAACAACATACTCTTACAAGTACTTCTGACATGCCATTAAAATCATTTTCCATTAATTCGCAAACAAAAAGAAATTTAAAGAAATTGAAAAGAAATTCTGTTTTAAAAAAAGAAATTATGTAAAAATTTAAAAAAAAAATTGTGTAAAGAATTTAATTTATTTGGGATAACAAACAATTACTTAGCAGGAAATATAAACAGTCAAACTTAAAATTAACAATTACGCAATCAAGAGCGTTATTCGCAACAATCAAGAAACAAATCAATCACGGCCTTCATTGAAAACTCACAGTAATATAATTTACTTACAATTAAATAAAATTGAACTTCATCAGAACAAAATAAATTACTTTATAATAAAATAGGTAACTTACTGTAAAATAAATTCATAAAATTAGTTGCGTGCAATACAATTTAAAATTAAAACTTTAAATTAAACTGAATAAAATTAGCACAAATTACGTTCACACAAATTTTAAAACAAGTGAACTATTAAAATTTCTACGGAGCAGATGACATGACTAAGGTATCACATACATAGCATTTCAAAATGCTTGTGACGAGTCATAAGCATGGTGTGACAAGTTATAAGCATGCACGCCTTTCCAGATTTTTCCGAATCGCAAAAAAAGTACTACTACAAATTTAAAGTTTTCAGACTTTTTCCTATACTTGTGCTATGAGACTTTGCTTCATGCCAAATTTCAGGATTTAAGGATCAACGGGAAGTACCCTATAAATTTTGATTCCCTTGAGAGTGCGAAATATTCGTTTTTTGCGATATAAGCGGCCGTATCTTTTTTTCTCGTTAATTCAGAAGTTTGATTTTTTTACAGCTTCAAGAGACTACAGATTTGAATAAATGATTTAAATTTCAACTCGATACGTCCACGCGTTCCCGAGATAAAGGGTCTTGACAGACGGACACCGAAGTGATCCTATAAGGGTTTTTTTTTTTTTATTGGGTGGGAAAATCATCCTAATGACATCCCCGCTCTTGGGCGGAGCGGGAGATAGTGTCAGACTCTTACTGACTAAAAACCCACTCCTGTTCCTTCGTTGCCTTCGTCCCAGGGCTGCGGCTTTCGATTTCACAATACCCTGCTGGGCCCCTACGATTTGCTGACATCTCCTTGGGGCACGCGTGGAACAGTACGCGCCGTCGACGACTTGGGCTCGGTCTGGACGGTTACCGGACAAAATATTAGGGTTCTGTTTTTCCTTTTGAGGTACGTAACTCTAAAAACACGTATTTCTTAGAAAAGTTTTGTAAAATGTTCGAGAAAATTATAGTATTGCCGAATGCCAACAGAGCTTCCAGGCTTTATCTCTCTTATTTCCCGTTCCATCTTTGTCAAACATTGCGTTAGCTGAAACAACAAGTTTTTAAACCATGTTTACATAGACGATAGATGGGTTGAGACGGGCCTTGTTAAAGCAACAAGGCATTCTCCACAATTACCGTGCAATTCACCTACTTTTAAAATTACATCCTTTTCAGAATTCGACCCCAAAATCCACTTTTCCCCAATCTTATACTACGCCCGTTTGAACCCACCATTTTCCTAGTTAGTTACTCCATTTATCAAGATCATACGCTCCGAACCTGGCTTGGTGAATGCAATTTTAGTTCAAATTGGGCCCGATCGGCCTCGATACATAAGCATGGAATTTCATAGGCATCTGATCAACAAGCTGTATTAAATTTTCTTGTGTGATGTAATATTGACGGCGAAATTTTGATGAGAATTTTGAGTAGAGAGGTTTGTTAAAGGTTATAAAGGGAGTCAGAAATCAGAAATCAGAAACGTTTATTTCAAATAGACCAATTACAGGCACTTTTGAATTGTAATAATGTCGGTCAGTCAAAAAAGTGAAGCTAAATGGCACGTTCTAAAGCGTAGGTATTTATGGAGATTCCGGCCACCGTAGGCGCGGGCTTGCGGACGGCGAGCAATGGATAGCTCGGTAGATCGTCCGGTAACCGTCCGGACCGAGACCAAGTCGTCGATGGCGTAGTAGTGTTCCACGCGCGCCTCAAGGATGTCAACAACTGTAGGGGCCCAGCAGGGTCAAAGCCTACTGGGGCCATGGGTGACGCGAAAGAGATCCCCGAGGCAAAACAATGGCCACGAAGGAATAGGAGTGGGTTTTAGTCAGTAAAAGTCTGACACGGCCTCGCACTCTGCCCAAGAGCGGGGGATGTCATGATGATTTTACCAACCGTAAGAAAAGGATCTCTATGGAGAAGAACTTGCAAGAAACTCCATGGACATTCTTTTAAATTATATGAGTTACATAAATCTTGGTTACATATTTCTTGTTGCTTCTATTATGTAAGCACAATGTAGATAAGTAATAAGAAATTTTAAAACGGCTCATTCCCAGGCGCTCAATTTTTTTTGTTCCCGGCTCAAAAATAAATTATTATTATTTTATTATATCTAGCCGATACTGTCCCACTACTGGGCAAAGGCCTCCCCCCATTCCTTCCATTGTTCCCGGCTCTGAACCATTTCTTGCCAATTCCTAAGGAAGGCATCTAAGTGATCCCGTCATCTCCTTCTTGTTATGCCGCGAAACCGTCGTGTTTTAAATTTATTTTTTAATTAGCTTTTGCCCGCGACTTCGTCCGCGTAGAAGTCGAAAATGGTTTTATTAGGTTTTTTGAGATACGAAAATATGAAATATTATTTATTATCTTCGTCGTGTTTGATAGTCCTTTGAATTGTATGGCGAGCGATATTGTATCTTAAGATAAAATATTATAGTATCTTAGCCGTCTGCAGCGCCCCTTAGTGAACTCCACTAACCACGCACGTAACCTACAACAAACTTATTATTTGCGATTTGTACAGTAATCGAGTCTAGGAGGTCTAGGAGGATCGAACCGCAAAATTAAGTTTTTTTAATTGTTTATACTTTTGCGGGATAAAAAGTACCCAGTGTGGTGCCCAGGATATTAAAGAATAATTATACCAAGTTTCATCGTAATCGAACCTGATGCCTGAACAAACATACAGACCGACAGGCAAAAATTTTTTTAATCACATTTTTGGGTTCGGTGTCGGTCTAGTAACACCCCTTGCCATTTATTTTTTTGATAATTTCAATGTACAGAATTTTCACTTCTACAGATTTATTATAAGTATAGATTATTTTAATTAATTACAAAAGGTTAGACTACTAAAGGTAACGACTAAAAAAAAAAAAACTAAAATTGTAAACAACATACTCTTACAAGTACTTCTGACATGCCATTAAAATCATTTTCCATTAATTCGCAAACAAAAAGAAATTTAAAGAAATTGAAAAGAAATTCTGTTTTAAAAAAAGAAATTATGTAAAAATTTAAAAAAAAAATTGTGTAAAGAATTTAATTTATTTGGGATAACAAACAATTACTTAGCAGGAAATATAAACAGTCAAACTTAAAATTAACAATTACGCAATCAAGAGCGTTATTCGCAACAATCAAGAAACAAATCAATCACGGCCTTCATTGAAAACTCACAGTAATATAATTTACTTACAATTAAATAAAATTGAACTTCATCAGAACAAAATAAATTACTTTATAATAAAATAGGTAACTTACTGTAAAATAAATTCATAAAATTAGTTGCGTGCAATACAATTTAAAATTAAAACTTTAAATTAAACTGAATAAAATTAGCACAAATTACGTTCACACAAATTTTAAAACAAGTGAACTATTAAAATTTCTACGGAGCAGATGACATGACTAAGGTATCACATACATAGCATTTCAAAATGCTTGTGACGAGTCATAAGCATGGTGTGACAAGTTATAAGCATGCACGCCTTTCCAGATTTTTCCGAATCGCAAAAAAAGTACTACTACAAATTTAAAGTTTTCAGACTTTTTTCTATACTTGTGCTATGAGACTTTGCTTCATGCCAAATTTCAGGATTTAAGGATCAACGGGAAGTACCCTATAAATTTTGATTCCCTTGAGAGTGCGAAATATTCGTTTTTTGCGATATAAGCGGCCGTATCTTTTTTTCTCGTTAATTCAGAAGTTTGATTTTTTTACAGCTTCAAGAGACTACAGATTTGAATAAATGATTTAAATTTCAACTCGATACGTCCACGCGTTCCCGAGATAAAGGGTCTTGACAGACGGACACCGAAGTGATCCTATAAGGGTTTTTTTTTTTTTATTGGGTGGGAAAATCATCCTAATGACATCCCCGCTCTTGGGCGGAGCGGGAGATAGTGTCAGACTCTTACTGACTAAAAACCCACTCCTGTTCCTTCGTTGCCTTCGTCCCAGGGCTGCGGCTTTCGATTTCACAATACCCTGCTGGGCCCCTACGATTTGCTGACATCTCCTTGGGGCACGCGTGGAACAGTACGCGCCGTCGACGACTTGGGCTCGGTCTGGACGGTTACCGGACAAAATATTAGGGTTCTGTTTTTCCTTTTGAGGTACGTAACTCTAAAAACACGTATTTCTTAGAAAAGTTTTGTAAAATGTTCGAGAAAATTATAGTATTGCCGAATGCCAACAGAGCTTCCAGGCTTTATCTCTCTTATTTCCCGTTCCATCTTTGTCAAACATTGCGTTAGCTGAAACAACAAGTTTTTAAACCATGTTTACATAGACGATAGATGGGTTGAGACGGGCCTTGTTAAAGCAACAAGGCATTCTCCACAATTACCGTGCAATTCACCTACTTTTAAAATTACATCCTTTTCAGAATTCGACCCCAAAATCCACTTTTCCCCAATCTTATACTACGCCCGTTTGAACCCACCATTTTCCTAGTTAGTTACTCCATTTATCAAGATCATACGCTCCGAACCTGGCTTGGTGAATGCAATTTTAGTTCAAATTGGGCCCGATCGGCCTCGATACATAAGCATGGAATTTCATAGGCATCTGATCAACAAGCTGTATTAAATTTTCTTGTGTGATGTAATATTGACGGCGAAATTTTGATGAGAATTTTGAGTAGAGAGGTTTGTTAAAGGTTATAAAGGGAGTCAGAAATCAGAAATCAGAAACGTTTATTTCAAATAGACCAATTACAGGCACTTTTGAATTGTAATAATGTCGGTCAGTCAAAAAAGTGAAGCTAAATGGCACGTTCTAAAGCGTAGGTATTTATGGAGATTCCGGCCACCGTAGGCGCGGGCTTGCGGACGGCGAGCAATGGATAGCTCGGTAGATCGTCCGGTAACCGTCCGGACCGAGACCAAGTCGTCGATGGCGTAGTAGTGTTCCACGCACGCCTCAAGGATGTCAACAACTGTAGGGGCCCAGCAGGGTCAAAGCCTACTGGGGCCATGGGTGACGCGAAAGAGATCCCCGAGGCAAAACAATGGCCACGAAGGAATAGGAGTGGGTTTTAGTCAGTAAAAGTCTGACACGGCCTCGCACTCTGCCCAAGAGCGGGGGATGTCATGATGATTTTACCAACCGTAAGAAAAGGATCTCTATGGAGAAGAACTTGCAAGAAACTCCATGGACATTCTTTTAAATTATATGAGTTACATAAATCTTGGTTACATATTTCTTGTTGCTTCTATTATGTAAGCACAATGTAGATAAGTAATAAGAAATTTTAAAACGGCTCATTCCCAGGCGCTCAATTTTTTTTGTTCCCGGCTCAAAAATAAATTATTATTATTTTATTATATCTAGCCGATACTGTCCCACTACTGGGCAAAGGCCTCCCCCCATTCCTTCCATTGTTCCCGGCTCTGAACCATTTCTTGCCAATTCCTAAGGAAGGCATCTAAGTGATCCCGTCATCTCCTTCTTGTTATGCCGCGAAACCGTCGTGTTTTAAATTTATTTTTTAATTAGCTTTTGCCCGCGACTTCGTCCGCGTAGAAGTCGAAAATGGTTTTATTAGGTTTTTTGAGATACGAAAATATGAAATATTATTTATTATCTTCGTCGTGTTTGATAGTCCTTTGAATTGTATGGCGAGCGATATTGTATCTTAAGATAAAATATTATAGTATCTTAGCCGTCTGCAGCGCCCCTTAGTGAACTCCACTAACCACGCACGTAACCTACAACAAACTTATTATTTGCGATTTGTACAGTAATCGAGTCTAGGAGGTCTAGGAGGATCGAACCGCAAAATTAAGTTTTTTTAATTGTTTATACTTTTGCGGGATAAAAAGTACCCAGTGTGGTGCCCAGGATATTAAAGAATAATTATACCAAGTTTCATCGTAATCGAACCTGATGCCTGAACAAACATACAGACCGACAGGCAAAAATTTTTTTAATCACATTTTTGGGTTCGGTGTCGGTCTAGTAACACCCCTTGCCATTTATTTTTTTGATAATTTCAATGTACAGAATTTTCACTTCTACAGATTTATTATAAGTATAGATTATTTTAATTAATTACAAAAGGTTAGACTACTAAAGGTAACGACTAAAAAAAAAAAAACTAAAATTGTAAACAACATACTCTTACAAGTACTTCTGACATGCCATTAAAATCATTTTCCATTAATTCGCAAACAAAAAGAAATTTAAAGAAATTGAAAAGAAATTCTGTTTTAAAAAAAGAAATTATGTAAAAATTTAAAAAAAAAATTGTGTAAAGAATTTAATTTATTTGGGATAACAAACAATTACTTAGCAGGAAATATAAACAGTCAAACTTAAAATTAACAATTACGCAATCAAGAGCGTTATTCGCAACAATCAAGAAACAAATCAATCACGGCCTTCATTGAAAACTCACAGTAATATAATTTACTTACAATTAAATAAAATTGAACTTCATCAGAACAAAATAAATTACTTTATAATAAAATAGGTAACTTACTGTAAAATAAATTCATAAAATTAGTTGCGTGCAATACAATTTAAAATTAAAACTTTAAATTAAACTGAATAAAATTAGCACAAATTACGTTCACACAAATTTTAAAACAAGTGAACTATTAAAATTTCTACGGAGCAGATGACATGACTAAGGTATCACATACATAGCATTTCAAAATGCTTGTGACGAGTCATAAGCATGGTGTGACAAGTTATAAGCATGCACGCCTTTCCAGATTTTTCCGAATCGCAAAAAAAGTACTACTACAAATTTAAAGTTTTCAGACTTTTTCCTATACTTGTGCTATGAGACTTTGCTTCATGCCAAATTTCAGGATTTAAGGATCAACGGGAAGTACCCTATAAATTTTGATTCCCTTGAGAGTGCGAAATATTCGTTTTTTGCGATATAAGCGGCCGTATCTTTTTTTCTCGTTAATTCAGAAGTTTGATTTTTTTACAGCTTCAAGAGACTACAGATTTGAATAAATGATTTAAATTTCAACTCGATACGTCCACGCGTTCCCGAGATAAAGGGTCTTGACAGACGGACACCGAAGTGATCCTATAAGGGTTTTTTTTTTTTTATTGGGTGGGAAAATCATCCTAATGACATCCCCGCTCTTGGGCGGAGCGGGAGATAGTGTCAGACTCTTACTGACTAAAAACCCACTCCTGTTCCTTCGTTGCCTTCGTCCCAGGGCTGCGGCTTTCGATTTCACAATACCCTGCTGGGCCCCTACGATTTGCTGACATCTCCTTGGGGCACGCGTGGAACAGTACGCGCCGTCGACGACTTGGGCTCGGTCTGGACGGTTACCGGACAAAATATTAGGGTTCTGTTTTTCCTTTTGAGGTACGTAACTCTAAAAACACGTATTTCTTAGAAAAGTTTTGTAAAATGTTCGAGAAAATTATAGTATTGCCGAATGCCAACAGAGCTTCCAGGCTTTATCTCTCTTATTTCCCGTTCCATCTTTGTCAAACATTGCGTTAGCTGAAACAACAAGTTTTTAAACCATGTTTACATAGACGATAGATGGGTTGAGACGGGCCTTGTTAAAGCAACAAGGCATTCTCCACAATTACCGTGCAATTCACCTACTTTTAAAATTACATCCTTTTCAGAATTCGACCCCAAAATCCACTTTTCCCCAATCTTATACTACGCCCGTTTGAACCCACCATTTTCCTAGTTAGTTACTCCATTTATCAAGATCATACGCTCCGAACCTGGCTTGGTGAATGCAATTTTAGTTCAAATTGGGCCCGATCGGCCTCGATACATAAGCATGGAATTTCATAGGCATCTGATCAACAAGCTGTATTAAATTTTCTTGTGTGATGTAATATTGACGGCGAAATTTTGATGAGAATTTTGAGTAGAGAGGTTTGTTAAAGGTTATAAAGGGAGTCAGAAATCAGAAATCAGAAACGTTTATTTCAAATAGACCAATTACAGGCACTTTTGAATTGTAATAATGTCGGTCAGTCAAAAAAGTGAAGCTAAATGGCACGTTCTAAAGCGTAGGTATTTATGGAGATTCCGGCCACCGTAGGCGCGGGCTTGCGGACGGCGAGCAATGGATAGCTCGGTAGATCGTCCGGTAACCGTCCGGACCGAGACCAAGTCGTCGATGGCGTAGTAGTGTTCCACGCACGCCTCAAGGATGTCAACAACTGTAGGGGCCCAGCAGGGTCAAAGCCTACTGGGGCCATGGGTGACGCGAAAGAGATCCCCGAGGCAAAACAATGGCCACGAAGGAATAGGAGTGGGTTTTAGTCAGTAAAAGTCTGACACGGCCTCGCACTCTGCCCAAGAGCGGGGGATGTCATGATGATTTTACCAACCGTAAGAAAAGGATCTCTATGGAGAAGAACTTGCAAGAAACTCCATGGACATTCTTTTAAATTATATGAGTTACATAAATCTTGGTTACATATTTCTTGTTGCTTCTATTATGTAAGCACAATGTAGATAAGTAATAAGAAATTTTAAAACGGCTCATTCCCAGGCGCTCAATTTTTTTTGTTCCCGGCTCAAAAATAAATTATTATTATTTTATTATATCTAGCCGATACTGTCCCACTACTGGGCAAAGGCCTCCCCCCATTCCTTCCATTGTTCCCGGCTCTGAACCATTTCTTGCCAATTCCTAAGGAAGGCATCTAAGTGATCCCGTCATCTCCTTCTTGTTATGCCGCGAAACCGTCGTGTTTTAAATTTATTTTTTAATTAGCTTTTGCCCGCGACTTCGTCCGCGTAGAAGTCGAAAATGGTTTTATTAGGTTTTTTGAGATACGAAAATATGAAATATTATTTATTATCTTCGTCGTGTTTGATAGTCCTTTGAATTGTATGGCGAGCGATATTGTATCTTAAGATAAAATATTATAGTATCTTAGCCGTCTGCAGCGCCCCTTAGTGAACTCCACTAACCACGCACGTAACCTACAACAAACTTATTATTTGCGATTTGTACAGTAATCGAGTCTAGGAGGTCTAGGAGGATCGAACCGCAAAATTAAGTTTTTTTAATTGTTTATACTTTTGCGGGATAAAAAGTACCCAGTGTGGTGCCCAGGATATTAAAGAATAATTATACCAAGTTTCATCGTAATCGAACCTGATGCCTGAACAAACATACAGACCGACAGGCAAAAATTTTTTTAATCACATTTTTGGGTTCGGTGTCGGTCTAGTAACACCCCTTGCCATTTATTTTTTTGATAATTTCAATGTACAGAATTTTCACTTCTACAGATTTATTATAAGTATAGATTATTTTAATTAATTACAAAAGGTTAGACTACTAAAGGTAACGACTAAAAAAAAAAAACTAAAATTGTAAACAACATACTCTTACAAGTACTTCTGACATGCCATTAAAATCATTTTCCATTAATTCGCAAACAAAAAGAAATTTAAAGAAATTGAAAAGAAATTCTGTTTTAAAAAAAGAAATTATGTAAAAATTTAAAAAAAAAAATTGTGTAAAGAATTTAATTTATTTGGGATAACAAACAATTACTTAGCAGGAAATATAAACAGTCAAACTTAAAATTAACAATTACGCAATCAAGAGCGTTATTCGCAACAATCAAGAAACAAATCAATCACGGCCTTCATTGAAAACTCACAGTAATATAATTTACTTACAATTAAATAAAATTGAACTTCATCAGAACAAAATAAATTACTTTATAATAAAATAGGTAACTTACTGTAAAATAAATTCATAAAATTAGTTGCGTGCAATACAATTTAAAATTAAAACTTTAAATTAAACTGAATAAAATTAGCACAAATTACGTTCACACAAATTTTAAAACAAGTGAACTATTAAAATTTCTACGGAGCAGATGACATGACTAAGGTATCACATACATAGCATTTCAAAATGCTTGTGACGAGTCATAAGCATGGTGTGACAAGTTATAAGCATGCACGCCTTTCCAGATTTTTCCGAATCGCAAAAAAAGTACTACTACAAATTTAAAGTTTTCAGACTTTTTCCTATACTTGTGCTATGAGACTTTGCTTCATGCCAAATTTCAGGATTTAAGGATCAACGGGAAGTACCCTATAAATTTTGATTCCCTTGAGAGTGCGAAATATTCGTTTTTTGCGATATAAGCGGCCGTATCTTTTTTTCTCGTTAATTCAGAAGTTTGATTTTTTTACAGCTTCAAGAGACTACAGATTTGAATAAATGATTTAAATTTCAACTCGATACGTCCACGCGTTCCCGAGATAAAGGGTCTTGACAGACGGACACCGAAGTGATCCTATAAGGGTTTTTTTTTTTTTATTGGGTGGGAAAATCATCCTAATGACATCCCCGCTCTTGGGCGGAGCGGGAGATAGTGTCAGACTCTTACTGACTAAAAACCCACTCCTGTTCCTTCGTTGCCTTCGTCCCAGGGCCCCGGGTTCCGCTTTCACACTACCCGTGGCCCCAGTAGGCTTCGACCCTGCTGAGCCCCTACGATTTGCTGACATCTCCTTGAGGCGCGCGTGGAACAAAACGCGCCGTCGACGACTTGGGCTCGGTCCGGACGGTTACCAGACGGTCAGACGGCGAGCCACCCATTGCTCGCCGTCTGCAAGCCCGCGCCTACGGTGGCCGGAAATCGGGATCGGAATCCCGGCGGCGGTTGGAGCGTAAGGACCGTTGCCTCACGCGATCGGCCGCCTCCTTAGCTAGCATTACTGCTTCGCAGAAGGAGGCGACCGCCTGCCACTCCTCCTCGCTCCGGAGCATGGCCTGAACCAAGGCCCGGCGCGAGAGATCGCCGCCGCCGATTGCCCCCACGAGGACACGGCGTTGCTCTGCCCAAGCGGGGCACACCTCCACCGTGTGCTCCACCGTGTCCTCCGGGTGGGCCACACAGTGGCGACACCCGGGCGTCGTTTCCGCACGAATCCGGTGCAGGAACCTCCCGAACTTACCGTGTCCGGTGAGGACCTGCGTCATGCGGAATGTGAGGACGCCGTGAGGTCTTTCCAACCACGCCTCAAAGAGGGGACTTACCGCCATTATTGTGGCGTGCCCAGCACGGGGTCGCGACAGTCGCTGTCGCCATTTCTCCATGAGAACTCGCCGGAGCTCTGTCCGCCATGCCGCGACTTGTTGCGGCAGCGGGGTTTCGCCCCGGCGTTGCATCTCCATGCGCCTTTCGTGCATGAGTGCAAGGACTGTTGCCTCCACCTCCCATGGTTTCTGGCAAGCAAGAAGGCTCGCCGCTTCGCGGGAAATCGTCCGGTATCCTGGCACCATCCGTATGGCCATGACCCTCTGGCACGCGTTCAGCCGGGCCGCCGGCTGCTTCCGCAGCCCCGGCGCCCACACCGGCGCGCCATAAAGGGCCATGGACCGAACGATCCCCGCGTAGAGCCTCCGGCAGGAGGCGTCTGGGCCCCCAAGGTTGGGCAGGAGCCGCCCGAGGGCAGCCCCAGTCCGATTTAGTTTGGGAGCCAGACGTTGGAAGTGCTCGTCGAAATCCCATCGGCTGTCGAGAACGAGTCCCAGGTACTTCATCGTTGACCCGACGCCGATGTGGACTCCTCCCACCGTTAGCTGGGAACCCGGTGGTGGCGCGTTCCGAGGGCCGTGAAAGCACATTGTAGTGGTCCGTTCTAAGGTTTGACATACCTCGTGAAATTGCCACTGACCGAGGGACAGAATTCCTGTCAAGTACAATGAAGGGGATATGTCAACTTCTAAAAATCAATCAACTCTCCTCAACAGCCTATCATCACGAAAGTATAGGAGCGCTGGAGAATTCGCATAAAACTATGGGTGCGTACCTTAGAATCAACTGTGAAAATAAAACAGGAAGTTGGAGCAGCTGGTTACCGTATTGGTGTTTTGCGTACAACAATACGGTACACACTGAAACCAAGTACACGCCTCATGAGCTTGTCTTTGGGAGGAAATGTATATTGCCCAATAACTTATCGGGTAATGTCGTAGATCCCTTATATGCTCACGATAACTACGCGCTAGAGCTAAAATATCGGCTGCAATTAGCACAAAAAGACGCTCGCGATAATTTGATGCGTAGTAAAATAAAACGAAAAGTTAAATACGATTTTAATTTGAAACCAGTGTATTATAAGAAAGGAGAGTATATACTTTTAAGGAATCCATCAGAGAATAAAATGGATCCAGTGTATCTTGGACCATATTTAGTAGTAGAGGATTTGGATCCTAATGTGACAATTATCAATAAAGAAAGAGAAGACATAGTTCATAAAAACCGCACAAAGCTATTCAATGTGTTAAATTGTAATGACAACGTGGCATGAAACAGACCGACATTATTTCTTTTCATTGTAAGAATTAAAGGGGTAGTTTTAAGGAACACACTTTGAAAAAATTCGTAATTTAAGTATTATATAATCAAAAACTAATGTAAACAAACATCTATTGATTATCTTTAATTAAAGCTACATGATTTATGTAAACAAAAATTGTAAAAAAAAAAAAATTCTCATGTATGTTTTTTTTTTTTTTTCTTTAAGAGGGAAGGTGTAGTGGTAGTATATCTAAGTACTTTAAGACCATTGTAATCGCATATATAATGATATGTTATCCCAATAAACGGACAGTCTTACCACAGCATTCATTCGATTCATTTCTATCCTATCGCCAATCCTTACAACATGGCCTCGGACTTGTGCAATGCCACCTCGAGTCCCAGCTCCTGGATCCTGCCAACGACTGTCGCGACCCCGCGTGTCGCTAGTTCGACCGCCGCCTGGTACGACTCTCCCTGCGCCAGGACCAGCGTGTCGTCTGCGTAGCAGACCACGCTGACCCCGTCAGGGAGGTCGCCGCGCAGCACGTAGTCGTATCCGATGTTCCACAAGGGCGGCCCTAGTACCGATCCCTGCGGAACACCGCACGACATCTCTCGACGTTCCCACACCCCCTGGTGACCAGGGTAGGTTATGTACCTGTCTGACAGGTACGCCTCGACCACACGACAGAGGTAGTCGGGCATCCGGTGATGCCGGAATCCTATAAGGGTTCCGATTTTTCCTTTTGAGGTACGGAATCCGGAAAATCTCGGGCATGAATACAGCATCTATACACTTTGATACATCATCTGAGCCTCTAAGAATTGGATTAACTGTGATGAAAACGCAGTAAATTACGTTGGCACTCTTGACAAGCAACGTAATAAACGTATCTTAGATTAAAATTAGATGGTGATTTTTGAAAATAAAATACCCATAGGAAATATTATATTTTCTCCTGTAGATTGTTTTGGAATTGATCGTATTATTTTGTCTTTTTACTCGACTGCAAGAAGGGTTATGTTTTTCGCGCGTATCTTGTATGTATGTATGTAATATTCTTTATTACCTCGTACATCGGGACAGTCAGGACCCATTAAAATAATCTAGACAATAATATTTCCATCTAATATGTCCCAACTGTTGCAGTCAATATGTTCCGTATTAGGATTTTTTCTTTGTTTTATTTTATATTTTTAAACCACCACCTCCTTTCCTGTTCAGCATGCACTGCCACCAGCACCTTCTTCGACTTAAACAGAGTTATCCAGGTGGCTGCATTGGCTTTATTGGTTGAATAAAATTTGAGATAAAACTAGGCAAGCGCGACTCGAACTCGCGCCTATGTAAAGAGTCTCTAAGATTTTTCCGAATCGCAAATCCTTTGTATTGTTGTGATGTAACAATATATTTACAGTTTTCGGATTTATTCCTATACTTGTGCTGTGACCTTGTTTCATGCCAAATTTCAGGATTCCGGGTCAACAGGAAGTTCCCTATGAATTTTGATTTCCTCAAGAGTGTCGAAATATACGTTTATTGAGACATAAACGGCCATATTTTTTCGTTTATTTAGAATTTAATTTTTTTCACAGCTTTAAGAGACCGCAAACGTGAGTATATGGTTTTAATTTCAACTCAATACCTTCAAGCTTTCCCAAGATAAAGGGTATTGACAGACCGACAGACAGACGGATGAACAACAAAATGATCCTATAAGGGTTTTGTTTTCTCATTTTTTAGGTACAGATCCCTAAAAACGAAAGAAGAACAAGAAGATCGGTATGACCAAATGCGAGTAGTCTTTCATCATCTTTCCGCTCTGTCAACAGTATCTCTATCACTGACTCTCTTTTCTTTCATATCCCTCCCTTTCTCCTTTTTTTTTCTCCTCACACCATCCATCCATCTTTTCATATTCTCATAATTCTTTCAGTAAAATGCGTTTCACCTATCCTCTTCACCTGACCATCGGGGTTACCATGACGTTCAAAGTAAGATTGTTTCATTCTTATTTCAGTGTGGGTAAGAGACAGAGCTATACAGGTTGTCTAGCGCCAGCTCTTACCACACTGGAAATAAGAATGAAACAATCTTACTTTAAACGTCATGGTACAGGTCCATATACCAAGACAAACGATTCCTTTTCAACTTTACAGTCATTAACGCCACTTTTAGACTTCCTCTAATATATTAATTTCTTACTTTATCCATTCTCGTCACACCATACATACATCCATCTCAACATTCTTATCTCCACTACATGCCATTTTTGTGTCAAAAAAATAATTAAAAAAAGTCTTCATAAAAACCCTACTTATCGTTATGAGTCATATTCAAACAATCATTGAATGATAAAACATGATAAAAAATCCAGCCAAGTGTGATTTACAATCGCACAAAAGGGGTTCCATACCGTAGTACAAACAGAACCTAGAATTGTACGACCCACTCTCTTGATAAGCCATTTTAATCTTCTATCATTTATAATCATGTACCAAAAATGATTAAAGAACAACTATTAATAAGATTTAAAAAGAACCTTGAAGAATTACTAGTAAAAAAATGTTATTACTCTGTATCGGATTTCTTAAATGATAAATCAATTTAATTGACATTGTTATGTAGCATCAAGTAATGAAATAGAATTATTGTAGTACCTAGTTATAAATTTGGTAAATTTTGCATGCCATCCAGGCGGAATGTACAAGGATTCCAAAATATTGTAACACCAAATTGTATTAATTACCTATATTCTACGCAAATAAATAAATCTATCTATCTATCTAATTTTTATTTAACTGTCGTTAAAGATGAAAATACTAGGAACGAGTAATTCAAGGTCAAACACTAGTTGGTATTGTATGTACTTTTTTTAATACGATCGTAAAAGAACACAATTGTTAAAGTTGAGCAAAAACGATTAAAATACTTTAGTGTTAACTATAATATAGGTACATAACAAGTTTGATGTTTTAATTTAAATCAATTTTCCCAAGAGAGCAATACAACACTAATTTTTAATTAGTACAAAAATTTAAAGGGCTTGTTAGAAAAGGTCTTGTTATTATTTGAGTAAAGTCTCAATAAATAATATTCATAAATAGCAAAGTTATTACAGTTTGTTTATATCCCAAAATGACACTCAATTTATGGACATATTGTACAGGCTATTGAATATGAATGAATGAATGAATGGCGAATACAATGAAAAAGCACTGCGAGTAGTATTTTCTAGTAGGAATTGTTATGAATGATTGGTTCAATTATCAATTTACCAATTATGACAATTTTTTGTGGAAAATTTTAGGTTTTTCTTTTTTAACACCAATCAAAAAGTGTACGTGTCTGTCTCTCTAATGTTAATTGTACGTTTATTATTTGTTGTTGCATCGGTAATAAAAGATACAGTCAATAAAAATTGGCCCGTTGACAGACAGACGGGCGCAGCGGAGGTTTAGTAATTACTTCGGGTACGGAAACCTTATTTTGGTCGGATGTCATCAAATAAACTATTCCCTCACACTTTCGACTTGCCGTTTAGTCTAGTGTTTAGTGACACTGAGTGCTATGTCGGAGGTCATGGGTCATCATACAAACATTTGTCTTGGGAATCGAATCCCAAGACAAATGTTTGTATGATGATCACGATCATTTGTTCCGTGCTTGGGTCTAATTTATCTATAATATGTATGTATTTAAAAATAAATTAGATTAGAACATCCAAACTTAGCTAAACAGATAAACATACTGTTTATCAGTTGTCTAGTAATCATAGCAGAAGCTCTGCCTAATTTGGGACTAGATGGCGTTGTATGAAAGTTATGCAATATTTTCGAGACTTTTTCAGATACTCATACAACAGATAATCGATGTGTATGAAAGGTCCTGGAGTGGAAATCACGTACCAGCCCCCCTGGTCTTTTCCTGGTCTTTTTTCTGGTGGTTTCGTTTCGATTCTTTTTCGTCGATCGCCTCGAATCGGCCAAGCCTATCCTATTCCTTTGTTCTGACCACGTGACTGAGCGTTGAGATGACGTTAGAATAAAGGAGTCGGTGTCGTGGCCGACTCGAGGCGATCGACGAAAGAGAATTGAAACAAAACGGTTGTAACTTGGCTAGGGGGGCAGAAGACGCAACTTAAGAAGACCCACCACAAGCTGGATCGATAACTCACTTGTGTTCCTTTAGTTGCCCAGTCCGTTCCAGGACCATGGTAACTCATTTAAACGATCTCGCCGGGCGGCGAACTCTTACAGCACGGAACCCTAAATATTAAAATATTGATAATTACCTGTAATCAAAACTAAATGACAATGTTCTATAGATATTTTTTTAGCGTCATTCGGTTGACATTCTTTTGTTTTTTTCAACAATTAATTTGAGTGTGAGAGTGATGGACAAGTTTTTGTTTCTTCATTTGGTTGTTTTTTGTGGTCAGTGTTTTATTATTGAGTGTGCAACGAGGTCTAATACACCTCGTACGTGTCTTCCTTGCAGTACGGTTAAGAAAAATATAGTCTTCTCGTGTGGAGGCCGTAACTTCAACTTAGTTTAGTTTTGGAAAGAAATAAATATACACTCCTATTTTTTAATCGGTACAAAAAAAAATGGGGCTCTATATCCGTTACTGATCATAATTTTGTAGTCAAAAGTAAAAAAAAAACTCGAAATTGTTCACGAAAATTTGTCATAATTGGTGAATTCATAAAATAATCAATCATTCATAACAATTGCTGCTAGAAAATACTGCGCGCAGTTTTTTTTCATTTTGATCATCATTTATCCATTCACAATCAATAGCCAGTACAATATTACCATAAATTAAGTGACATTTTGGGATATAAACAAACGCTAATAACTTTACTGTTTATTAATATTATTTATTGAGACTTTACTTAAATAATAACAAGACCTTTTCTTATAAGCCCTTCAAGTATTTGTACTAATTAAAAATTAGTGGTGTATACCTAAGATGATTAAAACGAAATACTTTAATACGGGATCATTTTGACCTCGTACCTCATTTAGCCGGAAATAGCTTTTAGTGTCTCAAACGTTACGGGGTCTAATAAGCCCCCTTACCATCATAATTATAGATCTTAAACGAGGTCATAAATGCCCCGTACTGCAAGAATGGAAATAATTTTAAAAAGAAAATGTAGAAAAATTCAATTCACTTCTTATATTTTTCTTTTGATTTTTGACACATTTTCTTATAATATTACTATTACTAAGATTTAACAAAGAATACTATTGTGATCCGATTGATGTGAGACGCACAGGACCGGTCATTGTGGCGGCATTTGGGGGAGGCCTATGTCCAACAGTAGACGTCTTTCGGCTGAAATGATGATGATGATGATGACTATTTTGATTAACAGTGACACAAATAGAGTCTTTATATGCTGAAGGACGAGACATAACACGTAATGGACTGCCTGCAACTCAAAACCAGTTTCCATTTATGGTAATTGTTATATTTTTGTACTTAATTTACTAAAGTATAAAGGCACATCGTTAAGACACTGTCATTTATTTATTTAAACTTCAGGTACAGTAGTGGTACATGAGCGGACTTAACGCAACAAGGCATTCTCTACCAGTCAACCTTTGGGTTAAAAAAGACAACACTGTGGTTGGCTTGCACAATAAACAAATAACAAATTCAAACAGAAAAATTAAAATAACTAACTAACTAGTACTGTCATCCACATACTGGAAAACACGAGGGAAGAATAAGGAGAACCAATGACCTGATGAAGGCTGCGGAAATCCGCCGTGCCTAAAGCACACACATTGCTCGCAGAACAGATGGTCGATGGGGCTAAAAAGTTCTGAAGTTCCGGAAGACGCAGCGTTGTATGACCAGGAGCATACGGAGAACCGATTACCCGGTGAAGGCTGCGGGAATCCGCTGGGCCTAAAGCACACACATTGCTTGCAGAACAGATAGTCGATAGGGCCAAAAAGTTCTGAAGTGGCGATTGCATACCGGAAGTCGCAGCGTCAAGCGTTGCCTCCTAAAACGTGGACCAATGAATTTGTGAGGGTCATAGGAAGCCAATGGATGCAAGACTTATAGAACTGGTCAAAGTGATAGTACTTGGGAGAGGCCTGTGTGTGTGTAATGATGATGATTACTATTATTATTGAAAAGTAGTATATATAGTTAGCATAGCATAGCATAGTCGGCCTTATAATGTTCCCACTGTTGGGACTCAGGCCTCCTCTCTAGGAGAGGGAACGGGCCGTAATCCACCACGCGGGCCCAGTGCGGGTTGGTGGATGTCACATGTCTTCGAATTTTTGGTTCTAGGACATGCCGGTTTCCTCACGATGTTTTCCTTCACCGTTTTGAGAGCAGTGGTGATGAAATAAATTACACAAAGTAATGCGCCTGGCTGGGTTTGAACCCGCGACCTACAACTCGTAAGTCGGGGCCGTTACCACTCGGCCACCACTGCTCTGTGCTTGTATATATAGTTATTGGAGCCGAAAGGTTCTGTAGTGTCACCCGCGTAACGGGTGTAGTATTAGTACACCAGAAGGATAAGACGAACTGATAACTTGGTAATAGCCACAGTAATTTACTGGATCCGAGACGCATAGAATCGTTCAATGTGACATTTCTTGGGGGAGGCCTATTCTCAGCAGTTTACGCCTTTCGGCTGAATTCATGATGATGATGGACATCGTCATCGTGAAAAAGCGTTTAAAAGCGTAAGGAAAAAAAGAGTAAAAAAGAGAAAGGAACTAAAAACATAAAATAAAGATGGACTAAGTGAAAAATGATATTGGTAGAATAAAGATATACTTATATTGAAATGACGTCTAATACAAAAGAGTTACGGGATTGATCAAAAGAATTACTGCAGTGCTAGAATGCAAAGAGCAAACGAAGGAACGCGGGTGGATTTTATTCAGTAAAAGACTGTCACTCCCCCTAAAAAGTTATATAAAGATATCGTATAGTAAAAAAAAGATCATCGGTCATCATCATCATCATCATTTCAGCCGAAACACGTCCACTGTTGGACATAGGCCTCCCCCAAGCAACGCCACAACGACCGATCCTGTGCGTCTCGCATCCACCGCACTCCCGCGACTCTCACTAGGTCATCGGTCCACCTTGTGGGAAGAAAGCCTTCCATCGCTGCATTTTCCGGTGCGCGGTCCCCACTTTAGAACATTTCGGCCCCATGGACCATCCATTTTACGAGAAATGTGCCCTGCCCACTGCTACTTTAGTTTGGCGACCTTGGTTCTCCTGCAGATTTCTTCATTCTTTATGACAACTCCAACTGCTGCAACAGTAACATTTATTAATTATTCTTTCAGATTTCATTGCAACGGTTAAGTGAAATACACAGTGACACTAGAGGACACGGATGCGGGGGGGCACTAGTTACGCTGCAGCATGCAGTGACGGCTGCAGCTTGCACCATAGCCGCTGTCAATGGGCAAAATATGTCAGTAACATAATTAATACACACACAAACATACATAAACTCCTACTTTTGTCCCATGGAGGCCGGCAGAAACTACTGAAAGTTATCTGCTGGGATACTTACCTACTTATTTTGCTTCGTTTTTACATCCTAGCCGGGCCGGGCCTCAAGTTTGCTATTACAATAGTGTCAGAATGGTCTATCATTGATTTCATAATTGTTGAATTTGACAAGTTTGGTAATCTACTAATATAATGGCGTCATTATGACTTTGCAACGGTCAACCACTGACACTACATTGAAAGAAATGGCACACAATGGTAATCTTGTACGTAATGATAAATTAATGTCTGACTTATGCGGTAATTTGCTAAAATTTTGACAGTTTCTTTGGTCAGTTACCTACCATTAGAAAGTCACTGTGCAGTAATTGCTTTTAATTCGTTACAAGACATCTCATACCACAATTCTATTACGAGACCACTGATCGATCAATGATCGGCCATTATGAATTAACAGATTACGAACTTTTAACAAACTGACAATGGAGTCGTGTTGGAATGACGAATTTATAAAAATAGCTGACTTGGGCCCCTGATATCTATTTACAGACTCTTGCTGGTTGTAAAGAAGCTGACTTTTCTGAAGATTGATATCCCGATCTTTCCTGGCGTTTTCACATCAATCTAATTTTTAAATTCCTACATTTTGTTAACCACTTTTTATACATTCTCTGTACATGAACAAAATAAACATCACAGATTATTTTTCAATTTTGGTTACTACATTTTCTTTTAACTTACATCGTTGACTTATCGCATTAGATTTTAAAGTAATACCACACGTACCCTTTTCTACAGCATTAATTCTACTTTCGCGTCTTTTCGACCATACCCAACATTCAATTCCATACGTAAGCTTAAATATCAATGTACACCGCTATGAACAACGATTCGAGCCTGTTTGGAATGACTAATTGATCAAATTTGCGTGTTGCACCATTTATTTTTTCCTTTCAAAACTGCTGTGTTGTTGTCTAGCTTTTTGTTGATCTAAATTAATTATTGGTACAATCGTGAGAGACATTGTGTCTCTTTTTAAATTAAAATTTCTGCGTTGTGTGTATTTGTGTGTTATAAATATACAAGTTATCTTTGTATTAACTTTTTTCAAATATACAAACTCATAGTTTACATTTGTTTTGCAGAACACTGATCGACCGGGATGAATTTAGAGTGTTCGCTGGGTCAGCATATCTTACCCAGGACAATTCTGATCGTGTCCGACGCATAGCTAACATCGTCATACACCCGGAGTTTAATTTAACGAATAGTCGGTTTCTTAATGATATTGGTGTCATTATTGTAAGTATACCCAGTTATAATTAGGTTTTTATAGTACAATTTACAAGTCGATATTTACGTATCTATACTTATAATAAATCTGTAGAAGTGAAAATTCTGTACATTGAAAATATCAATATCATCTGTCTGTCCGTGTGTTTGTTCAGGCATCAGGCAAAAACTACCGGTTCGATTACGATGAAACTTGGTATAATTATTCTTTAATATCCTGGGCGCCACACTACTTTTTATTTCGGAAAAGTATATACAATAAAAAACAAACTTAATTTTGCGGTTCGATCCCTAGACCCGATTACTGTACCATCCGAAAATAATAAGTTTGTCGTAGGTTACGTGATCTGCAGTGGAGTTCACTAAGGGGCGCTGCATATGGCTAAGATACTATAATATTTTATATTTTCGTATCTCAAAAAACCTAATAAAACCATTTTCGACTTCTACGCGGACGAAGTCGCGGGCAAAAGCTAGTATATAATATATATGTTTATTTTTAAATGTATATATATTTAATGAATGTAATAATGATAAGATTCCGTATGTGTGTAAAGCAAGGGGCTTTACACACATACAGTAAATAAAGGCATTTTACTTTTTATTTATTTATTATTATAGCATATCTGTTTAAATCATAAAGCTTAAAATTCAATATATTATTTACATTTATAATAATAATGTTGAAACTGAAAAATTATCGTAGCTTTCTACAGAATTTGTTGTCTTTTAGTGCTTATTCATGAAATTTTGTACACAGATTCTTTAAATAAAAATACTAGACACCTGTTTTGAGTTTCGCATATACTAAAACTAATTTTGTATAGATCAAGATAAATGTAGTGGTGTACTCCCATAATCGTTCTGTGTGACACTAAGATGCTAGTACAAATGAACTTTACCAAAAGGATATGGAGACTAGATTTCAATATAAAGGATACCAGTTAACAAATTACATGGTGGCACATGATAAAAAATCAGACTCCGTATAACATTTTAAACCGACTGTAAAGAAGTCGAACGCCTGTAATCCTATTCTTTTGTTTTGGAATGGGTACAGACATCGTGTCGAAAGCCTTAGCCAGATCTAGAATAAAAACTCTAACGCTGTCTGCTCACCATTCATGTTAATGACAATAATGATTATAATAATTGCTTTTAATCAATTTTTCAGCTTGGCACACCGTTTTTGAACAATACTATAGCACCTCTTCCAGTTAAAGACATTGGCACCACAGAACATGTGCGATGCACGACCCTCGGATGGGGCGTAAGTGACACTTTCACCATTTTGTAATAATAAATCATAAAACAGAAACAGTCACCCCCTTCTGCAAAGCAGTAATGCGAATGAAAGAGATATCCGCAGTCAGGGAACGGACTGCGGGAGAAGTAATTTGATAATTTCCCACCTAAAAAACTAAATAAAATAAAAAGATGGATTCGCTTCTTGATGTAGTCGGATTATTTTGAAATCAATTCTTGTTCAAATAATAATTTATAATTTAAACTAAGTTTTATTTGTCAATCCTGCTTGTACTGCTACTGAACCCTATTGTCCCATTGTACAGTTATTTCTTATGGTTTTTGTAGAGGAACAATATACAGTTGAGGCACGCAAGAATTACGGCACCGAATGTTACAATGTGCAGTATACTATTTCCACTATTACCAAACACGATGTGCGGTTTGCCCTTTAGTAACCTTGGATGCCCGGTAAGTACTTTTGGTAATCTAAATGATGAATCTTTATAAATTTTTAAATGGTTCTCGTCTTTTTTGACAATTTTAATTCCATAACTCAGAGATTAAAGTTTCTTTTAAAGTTATGAATTTTATGATCCGATTGTATGAGAATATGTAAATGACTATTTAAAGTGGCATTTTGAAGAAAGCACGACACATAATAAGTAAAAGTTTAGATATTGTATCACAAAAAACGCATCTACATAAATATATCGCAACTCTATCATCTTCCTTCTTCGACAACTGCATATTTAAAAATTAATAAAAAATAATTTCATTTATATTTTCGCCAAGCATGAAAGTTCTATTTATAAAAATAGTATTAAGTTTATATCTCGCCAGTATCCGATAATTATTAAAAATACTAAGGTTTTGACTGAACTTTTGACCTGATTAATAAGATGATAATAGATAATTATGTATAACTAAGTCGTTAAAATGTATCCTAATCCAGGTACCTAAGTGGTACCAAGTTCAAAAATCTTGGCACCCTTGTGCCAAGTCCAAATTACGTTATAGTGAAAGATAGTTTAGTAGATCTTCATTTTGTTAATTTTTTTAGCTTGTATTTTGTAGAGGTTGTTGTGTATTTTGCCTGAAATATTTTCTTTTATTTTATCGCAGGGCGACCAAGGCAGCCCATTGGTCTGCTACGATAGCCTCGTCGGCATCCTTATCAATACTAGAAGCTGCACGGCTAATGCACCAGTTGCTCAATTATTTATCCGTGTCTCCAACTATACTACATGGATTGACAGTGTCGTTGCCTTACCTGTGCCTGAGCTTGGACCTGAGCCTACAACAGCGCCTCGACCGACGACTACTCCAGCCCCAGATGCAGCATCTGCTTGTCAACCTGGAATAACTTTGTTAGCAGTGATTGCTGTTGCTTCAGTGGTGTTGTTTCGTGGGTGAAAAATAATAATTCTTTTTTGTTTGTCAATGACATGATTAAAAACATTGAATACGTACATTTTTTTAATTAGAAAGATATCAAAAGCTTAAATAAATACATGTCTAATCAGGCTAAATGTTTTTTAGAAATCTACGCTATAATTCTAAACAACAAATTCACCATAAATAAAGTTATAGTACAAGCTTAAAATTAATAGGGTGTCACAATGGGCGGTCTTATCGCTAAAATTGATTTTTTTGTATCATGTTTTTTTTTTAAATAACATCAACTGTATTTAAAGTAGTAGTTTTAATTGTTCATGATAGCGACATATTTTCTTCACCGTTTCTTTAAAAAGTTGTGCCGGTGTCTCCAACTATATATACTACATGGATAGATAGTGTCGTTGCTTTACTTGTACCTGAGCATGGACCTGAGCCTCCAATAGCGCCTCGACCGATGACGACTCCTGCTCCAGATGCAGCGTCTACTTGTCAACCTGGGATGACTTTGTTAGCAGTGATTGGTGTTGCTTCAGTAGGGTTGTTTCGTGGGTGAAAAATAATAATTCTATTTGGATTGTCAGTAACATTATTATTAAGTATTTTTTAGTAAACTGCCTTGTAGTCTTAACCAATAATTTCATTTTAGTTGTATCATAGATAGAGACGTACTCTTTATTATATTTTACTAGCGGCACGGTGCGTGTCGCTACGTAATTCATTTACAAAAAATGTGTTAAATGAAGAATCACTCGACTGATTTTGTGCAAACTTCACATAAACTATCTACTAAATAGTTCGAACGAAGCCTAAATATTTGGTTTGGATAGGTGAGCCCGTTCTCGAGTTATAAAATTACAACGAAAAGTGGCATTGATTTTTATATATATAGATAAATAAAATTAGCGTAGAAGCTTACAATTTTTAGGGTATCACATTGAGCGGTCATATCGCTAAAATTGATTTTTATATCATTTTTTTTTTAAATAAAACTCAGCTGTGTTAAGTAGTTATTTTACGAGAATGGATAAAGTGAGAAATGAATATATTAGGGGAAGTTTGAAAGTGGCGCCAGTGACTGAAAAAATGAAAGGGAATCGTTTGTCTTGGTATGGTCATGTGAAAAGGAGGGATGAAACGCATGTTACTAAAAGAGTTATGATTTTACATGTAGATGAATGGAGAGGGAGAGGGAGACCAAATAAATTATGGATGGATTGTGTAAAGAGTGACATGCAAGAAAATGAAGTTAGTGACAGCATGACGAGTGACAGGGCAGAATGGAAGAAGAAAACGTGTTGCGCCGACCCTAAATAATACGGGATAAGGGCAGGAAGATGATGATTAAGTAGTTATTTTAATTTGTTAACGATAGCAATATATTTTCTTGACCATTTGTTTATAGTTTGTTTGTGATTTATTTTTGATGGTTGAAATGGTGAACGAACAAATCGTGAGGAAACTAGCAGGTCTTAGAAGCAAAAATTCGAAGACATGTTACATTCACCAACCCGCACTGGGCCCGCGTGGTGGATTACGGCCCACTCCCTCTCCTGGAGAGGAAGCCTGAGTACTAGCAGTGTGAACATTATACGGCTGATTTATGTGTGTGCTATTGACGTATGACTTACCAAACGGAGGACTTATGGTTAAAACTCAAAACTTCTCAATTACTGAAACGTATTATTATCAAATATGTCTACTTTTTTCCATTCAACCTCCGAAAGCTCAAAGTTCCAAGGCGTTAAATAATGGTCAGCTAACATAGAGTACCGATGCGCCAGAGCAGCCACTTATTATAATAATAATAGTATTCCACAACTACCACACAACGCCATCTAGTCCCAAAATAAGCAGAGCTTGTGCTATGAGTACTAGACAACTGATAAACATACCTAAATATTTCTAAATACATACATATTATAGATAAATTACACCCAGATATGGAACAAATGATTATGTTCATTACACAAACTTTTGTGTTGGGGAATTGAACTTACGGCTTCTGGTATAGCAGTCAGGGCCACTAACCACTAGACCAAAAAACCAGTCACTTTAGGCCAGTCTTTTTGTGTTGAGGCTCAATCAAAATAATCTAGAATAAAAGGCTAACTTTCCGCTCGATCGCACCCGTACACACACCATCACCATCACACACACGTAAAAACTTTCGTCTTTATAATATTAGTGCAATTAGTAACGAAGGCGAGCAATGGGTAGCTCGCCACCTGGCCGTCCGTTAACCGACCAGTAACCGTCGGGAACGAGCTCAAGTTGTCAACGACGCGTAGTTTTCCTCGCGAGCCTTAAGGAGATGTCAGCAAAACCGTAGGGGCCCAGCAGGGTCGAAGCCTGCTCAGACTCTCGCGTCTTTGTTCCCGCCTAAAAAAAAGCCAAATATAATTCAAATCCGGTTCGCCATTCGAGCGTGAAGAAGTAACAAACATACATGCACTCTCAAAAACTTTTGTCTTTTTTAATATTAGTGTAATTAGTAAATATGGCGTTTCAAGTTGCTTCGGAATTATGGCGGGCGAGGCAATTCCATGCTCTATGCTGTCTATAAAGTCCCTATTCCATCGTGTCAGCTCGCTCATTTATTTACCTTTCGCCTTTCAAAATTGAGTGTAAGCCTGTGAGTAACCATCTTTGTTACCGGTTAAATATTAGTTTTTTAGAGCACTGGGATATGGATGTTTTTTTTTTAGTTGGTAAATTATCTAATGATATCTACCCTTGGGTAGAGTGGAGGGGGTGTGACTTTTACTGACTAAAACCCACTCGTTTGTTTTTTCTTGGTCTTGCGTTCCAGGGCCCCGGGGTTCATTTTCACTTTACCCATGGCCTCAGTAGGCTTCGACCCTGCTGGGCCCCTACGATTTGCTGATATCTCCTTGAGGTGTGCGTGGAACACTACGCGTTGTCGCTGACTTGCGCTCGGTCCGGATGGTTATCGGACGACCGGACAGCGTGATACCCATTGCTCGCCATCCGCACACCTGCGCTTACGGTGGCTGGAAAACGGGATCGCTTACGGTAGTGAAAGTGTACGGTCGCCTCCTGCTAGCATTACTGCGTCGCAGAACGAGGCGACCGTCCTCATTTTTTGATTGCCTTACACGTGTTGAAATATACGATTTTTGTGACATAAACGGCCGTATCTTTTTGTTTTCGTTATTTTTTTCAGATTTTCTCACAACTTCAAGGGATCGCAGACGTGAGTACATGGTTTTAATTTCAACTCGATACTTTCATACGTACACGAAATAAAGGGTCTTGATGGACAGACAGTCAGACAGACAGACGGACAACAAAGTGATCTTATAAGGGTTCCGTTTTTCCTTTTAAGGTACGGAACCCTAAAAATTGCGAGTCAGATTCGCCCACGACGGGTTCTGTACTACAATATTAAAATCGAGCAAAAAATGCCGATAAAATAACATCTCTTTTGCTGGAAGGTTTCTGCTGCATGTTTATGTGTAATTAAAACTTTGAAAACAATTCAATAACAATAACAAGCCTGAAGCACAGGTGTAGGGTAGCGTGCGTCGGATTTGCTTGATTTGTTCCGCCATCTTTCAACCATCGGACAACCCGACGTACGGCGAATGTTCAGGTTCACCCTTATGTTGTTAACACCTCTACGGTCGGGCCTAAGCGTTTCACTTCGTCTTTAATTAGCGTCCAGTATAATAATGTGTTCAGGGCTCTGTTTAGGCTCCCTCGATATTGTAGTGCATACCCGGCATGTTTGCTGACGCCAACGTAGATGACTTTTATGCAATTATGCGCAAAAAAGTGGCGTCGGTGGCGCGACGAGTACGGGGGAGCACGAACAGCATCTCGAGGATGATTGGTGAGAGAACTGACACTGTTCTGCTCAGTAGGTTCACTGAACTCCATGTGCTGCGAGACCGGTAAGCCTACTGTCCAGGTTAAAAAGTGTCTCTAAAATTTATAGTTATTTGGATAATACTGGAATATTACTAACATTAGTTATAAGTTAATTTCTTGTTATTAACAACTTTTATAGACTGTTTTGTCTGCTGAAAATAAAATATTTTTATTTTATTTTTTATTTAATACCGCGTACATCGAGGGACTGGAACTTTGTTTGCTGCGGTCTTCCCATCCGATTATAATTTAGGTATCTTCAAGGCTAGAGTGAATAGGTTAAACTAAACTAGTGCGAATTATCATCGACGATTGCATCACTGCTTGCCATCAGGTGGAATCGCAGTTAAGCACTAGTATAATTATATAAAATAAAATAAAAATGCAGCGTTATCAAAACGGCTAAGGTGCGTTGACTTAGCGGCAAAGTTCTTTGCCTTGTCGTTCCGGTCTGCGTAGGCCTTAAAAAGATTGAAACGTTCCATGTTGGTTTTGCAGTATGGAGCAGTCTCCATACTGTAAATCATAATTTAATCAATTTTATTTGAAAAACTCATCGAAAGAGCTTTAAAATTTACAAAATATCTTTGGTATGGGATTTGGTACATGTGGAATCGTGGAGGAGCGCTGGCCTGATGCTGCGTAAGCGAGCGTACGTGACCCACCACCACACGGTCGTGCTTCTTTGATGACTACCACTCCACCGCGCACATGATGTTAGAAAGTAGCAGATTCTGAACTAATTGACCTCCATTGGTGTAATTGCTGCAAGGCGTTCCGATGTGAGAATAAATAAATAATTTAAGCCGAGGGACGTCCACTGCTGCACATAGGTCTCCCTCAAGTGTCATCCATCATAACGAATGGTCCTGTGCGTCTCGCATCCATCGCACTGCCGCGTGTCTCACCAGGTCATCGGTCCACTTTGTGAGAGGCCTTCTAACGCTGCGTCTTTCAGTGCGCGTTCGCACTCCAAAACGTTTCAACCCCATCAACCATTTGCCCCCCTAGCCAAGTGACGATCGTTTCGTTTGCATCGGACGCCTCGAGTAGACAACGCCTCCGATTCCTTTGTTCTGACGTCATCTGAACACTCAGTCACGTGGTCAGAACAAAAGAATCGGAAGCGTTGCCTACTCGAGGCGTTCGACGCTAGCGAAACGATCGTAACTTGGCTAGGGGGACTGTTCTACGAGTAATGTCTTTTGTTTGGTCTGTTAGTATAGTAGTTAGTGGCCCTGACTACCATGCAAGAGGTCGTGGGTTCGATTCCCACCCAAGACAAAAGTTTATGTTATGAGCAAGATCATTTGTTCTGTGTCTGGGTGTAATTTATTTATCTACTGTTATGTATGTATTTAGAAATATATAAGTATTTTATCAGTTATCTAGTACTCATAGCACAAGCTCTGCTTAGTTTGGGACTAGATGGCGTTGTGTGGAAGTTATAAAAAGAAGTATCCAGTCTTAATTCAGAGACATGAAAAATATTTTTTTGCGTCAAACAATATAAAAATTTCGTAAAATAGAACACAATATTATCAAAGGAAATTAATCATAAATTGAAATTGAACAGGAAAATCAAATAAATTGAATATTTAATTTTTCATTAGAAGCACAAATACATTTACTGTTTTTATTTTGCTGTTTGTAAAGAAAAAGCCGAATGGGCTACAGTAATGGCTTTTTATTGTTGTGGTAAATTAATCAAATGACTTTTTCCGCTCTGGGTGGAGCGAGAGACATTGCCAGACTTTTATCTGCCTGTATTTCTTCAGTTGTATTTCCATCGAACAACCCGATGTGTGGCGAGTGTCCGTCCACCCATATATTGTTCACACCTCTACGATCCGGACTAAGCGTTTCGCCTCGTCGTTTATACCGCGTACATTGAAGGACTGGAACAATTTGCCTGCAGCGGTCTTTCCGTCCGATTATAATTTATGTGTCTTCGAGGTTAGAGTGAATTGGCTCTTAATAAACAAGTGCGACTCACCATTAACGTTTGCATCACCGCTTAACATCAGTCCCCCTAGCCAAGTTACAATCGTTTCAGTTGAGCCGAACGCCTCGAGTAGGCTACGCCTCCGATTCCTTTGTTCTGACCACGTGACTGAGCGTTGAGATGACGTCAGAACAAAGAAATCGGAGGCGTGGCCTACTCGAGGCGTTCGACGCAAATGAAACGATCGTAACTTGGCTAGGGGGGCTGTTCTACGATAATGTCTTTTGTTTGGATGGTTGGTTTAGTGGCCCTGACTACTATGCCGGAGGTCGTGGGTTCGATTCCCACCCAAGATAAAAATTTGTGTTATGAGCACGATCATTTGTTCTGCGTCTGGGTGTAATTTATTTATCAACACATCACAGCTAGATGCGGGAGCAAAACCACTCCTCAGTCGCCTGGATGGCTCAGTGACTATGTATTTGTGCGGTCAACCAGGTAAAATAACAAGCTTATAACTTTGTGATTTTTCACGATACAGTTATGAAATTTTGTACATAGATTCTTTACATAAAAATACTTTATGGCGGTAAGTCCCCTCTTTGAGGCGTGGTTGGAAAGACCTCACGGCGTCCTCACCTTCCGCATGACGCAGGTTCTCACCGGACACGGTAAGTTCGGGAGGTTCCTGAACCGGATTCGTGCGGAAACGACGCCCGGGTGTCGCCACTGTGTGGCCCACCCGGAGGACACAGTAGAGGACATGGTGGAGGTGTGCCCCGCTTGGGCAGAGCAACGCCGTGTCCTCGTGGGGGCAATCGGCGGCAGCGATCTCTCGCGCCGGGCCTTGGTTCAGGCCATGCTCCGGAGCGAGGAGGAGTGGCAGGCGGTCGCCTCCTTTTTTGAAGCCGTAATGCTAGCGAAGGAGGCGGCCGATCGCGTGAAGCAACGGTCCTCACGCTCCAACCGCCGCCGGCGGGATTCCGATCCCGATTTCCGGCCACCGTAGGCGCGGGCTTGCGGACGGCAAGCAATGGGTGGCTCGCCGTCCAATCGTCCGGTAATCGGACCGAGCCCAAGTCGTCGACGGCGCGTACTGTTCCACGCGCGCCTCAAAGAGATGTCAGCAAATCGTAGGGGCCCAGCAGGGTCGAAGCCTACTGGGGCCACGGGTAGTGTGAAAGCGGGACCCGGGGCCCTGGGACGAAGGCAACGAAGGAACAGGAGTGGGTTTTTAGTCAGTAAGAGTCTGACACTATCTCCCGCTCCGCCCAAGAGCGGGGATGTCATTAGGATGATTTTCCCACCCAATAAAAAAAAAAAAAAAAAGGCCACGGCAGTTCATTACAGGCATTACGTGTCGCCTGGATGGCCCGGTGACCATGTATTTGTGCGGTCAACCAGGTAACATAACAAGCATATAACTTTGTGATTTTTCACGATACAGTTACGAAATTTTGTACATAGATTTTTTACATAAAAATACAAGACACGTGTTTCTGGTTTCGCATATACTAAAACTAATTTATAAAAAAAATAGATTCGCCAATCCTCCTTCCAATCTACATAATTAATTTGTTAAACAACACTACGCAGTATATTCGTTTTCCGCCATGTTCATCGCTAAATAAATTAATCAGTGCCTCTTCCTCAGTGATATATAGATGGGTGGGCTCAATCTGACGAGCAGGATATTGTCCATAATTAATTGTTTTTAGTACATTGATGGGTAAACGTAAACAAGTTTATGTGAATACGTGGAAAGATTTTTAAGATATAAACTAGCGATCATATGATGATATGATGGCAGACCACACTAGTTTATAAGAGCCTATTCAATCTAGGCTCGAAGACACATAGTTCCAGTCCTTCTATGAAATTATCCAACGAATTCTCCTCGCCCTAGGGTGGAGCGTGAGGGCGTGGCAGACTTTCACTGACTAAAACCCACACCTATGTCCTTCAGTTACCTTTTGCGTTCTTGGACCATGAGTTACCGTTTTAGAAATTCCCTGTGGTTCTGGTAAGCCGATGCCAGTAAACTGTAGGCCCCTACTGTTTGCTGACATTTCTTTGAGATGCGCATGGAACACTACGCGCCGTCAATTCCCGGACAATGCCTGGACGGCGAATTGCTCCTTGATTATCCTACACAAGCGCTCGCGACACCTGACATTGGGGCGTTTTCTGTGGTGGCTGCAGGGGCGTGAAGATATGGCTGTTCCACCACGGTTGTGGCCAGCTCCTTTGCTCTCTTCTCGTACCACTCTCTTGATCCGCATATTGCTCGCAGAATAGATGGTTGAGGGAGGTACGGGGCCAATAGGTTCTGTAGTGGCCGCGCACTGGGAAATACAGTATTGGAAAGCCTCCTACAAAGTAGACTTATGACTTGGTGATGGTCGAAGGAATCAGATAGATAGATATATTTTTATAAAATGACGTTAGGAACATAAAATTAATAGGCTGTCACAATGGGCGGTCTTATCGCTAAAAGCGATTTTTTCGGACAACCTTTGGATGCATTTAACAGAGAAGGAGAAAAAGATACGCAATCAGATGAATGCAAGACGCACAGGATAGGTCGTTGAGGCAAAACTTGGAGAAAGCCTATGTCTTGTAATGGACGTCTTTCGTCTGAAACGATGAACGTAACCTTCAGTAAACATCGTCATAAAGTTATATTGTTTTAATACCCTCATACAGGTACCCTATTAAAACTATTCGGTCTCAAAATGTTGACCCAAAATTCTCTCAGCCTCAAACTATTCCTTTCATAGAAAAGATCCTTGAACTTCGCGGAGTTTTGGCGCTAACACCCATATTAAGATGTAAGACTCCAACTTAGTTTGTATTTGTGCGGCTCAGTCGTTAATCTTCGTCTTTGTTGGATGCGTGTCATGCTCTTTTCTGATGTGGGGAAGAGTTTGTGGGCCTTCAGTTTGAACTCGTAGTAAGTATGTTGTATTGTTAGGATAAGGTTTATAAAATGTCTATTAAATTGATATTCTAAAGGCAAAACATTGTATGTGTGTTTTTTTTTTTTTTGTAACTGAAATCTACTTGTGTCTTTTAGTTACTTTGTATTTTAAGTTCTCCCCCTCTCTATGGGCTCCAATATACTAGGGGGGATGGGGGCTATGGCCATGGTAATTCTTTTCAACATTCCCTCAGATTTAGCAGGCATCGGCCCTAGAAAGAAAGAAAAATACGTATTCGTGCCTCACACAATCGTATAAATTAAAGATACAGAATAAAAAACAGGGCAAGTGATTTGATTTTTTTCACAGCTTCAAAGAACCGCAGACTTGGTATATGGTTTTAATTTCAACTTGATACCTCCACGCGTTTCCGAGATAAAGGGTCTTGAAAGACGGACAGACAGACAGATAGGCGGACGGAAAACAAAGTGATATAAGGGTTCCGTTTTTCCTTTTGAGGTACGGGACCCTAAAAAAAAGGTATAATCAGTGCGAGCCCAAGCAAGCACCTAACTCAGCATATACTGTATTTTTAAAATAATAAATAACGCATCGCTAGTATTGGTATTGGGCCGAGGTTTCGTTTTTCTGATATCTCTTTGAAGCGTGCTTAGAACACTACGCGTCATGGCTTGATGTTACCGGACGGCCGGACGGTGAGCTGCCCACTGCTTGTCATCCGCAAGCCCGCGCTCACTGAAGCCGGAAAGTACCCTGCGACTCTTCACGTCCAAGACGTCTCCTATGACGGTGGTGGCTGGACGTGAGGACGTCTTCTTCCTCACTATGGTGGCCACCTCCTTCTCTCGCATTACTGCTTCGCAAAAGGAGGCGACCGAATTCTCATTCCCCTAGCTCCAGACCGCGGACGCGAGAGGTCACTGCCGCCACTAAAAGTAAGTACATTGAATATGCCATACATCATTGAAGTAAGCGCTTCGTAATTCAACCTAATCCCTACAAGGGTTCATGAGACTGATGTTCAAAATATAGCTTGTCACGACCCCTTTCCCTTTGGCTAAAACTCGGGCAAATATTAGAAAACTGTTAGAAACAGCCATATTTTACGTCGGCACCCCGCAGTGTTCAACCTCATAATAACCTGTTAACGAAAACCTATTTATTTACTGGATATTAAAAAGGTGGGGGAGAGGGGGGGCTGTGTGTGCGTACAAGTACACTCGCCGGCAGTAAATCTGGCCCAAACCCGTAACGCAAATTTATAGAAATAGAAAATAAACCGATAATATTTATTTCAAAATAGTTAGTGCCCACAACTTTATCCACGTCAGACTCTTAAGGTGTATAATCCCGTGAACGTCTGCCCCCTAGCCAAGTTACGATCGTATCGTTCATGCCGAACGCCTCGAGTAGGCCACGCCTTCGATTTCTTTGTTCTGACCACGTGACTGATCGTTGAGATGACGTCAGAACAAAGGAATCGGAGGCGTGGCCTACTCGAGGCGTTCGGTGCGAACGAAACGATTGTAACTTGGCTAGGGGGGCTAGAAGGAGTTATGCACACATACTCGTTCTGCCGTTTTCGCCCCGCTGACCTTTAAATACATTTTCTTTGCGAAATATTGATTGATTTACTATGTACATTCTGAAGAACATTTAACCAGCAATTTTTTTGTGTAAATATATTTCTAAAGATCAAAGTCGTTTGAAAGGAGTAGGGGAAACAAGCGAAAAAATATTATGTTGTTAATTTTTTTTTTACGATAACATCATATTTTGATAATGTTATTTATGAATCTATAATAAATATATATTTTGCTGTTAAATCTATTGACCTTGTCGTTACCGAGGAGTACGCTTTAGAAAATTACTGGGAGCTAGAGTTTTAAAATAGCATAATACTATTTGGTCACATTTTTTATTTTGCGTCGATTAGTTTAATCGTGCGGCGTAACTTTTTAGAAAAGTCTAGCAATTTTCTAGGGTCTAGGTCAGCTTAAAGCGAAACCCGGGGTTCTGGGACGAAGGCAACGAAGGAATAGGAGTGGGTTTTTAGTCAGTAAAAGTCTGACATATCTCTCGCTCCGACCAAGAGCGGATTTTGTCGTAAGATGATTTTCCCAACCAATAAAAAAAAAGGTCAGCTTATGTATGAAAATATTCAAACCCCTAGCCATTTTGAATTTGTGTCCTTCTTTGCTAGCATTACTGCTTCGCAAAAAGAGGCAACCCTGTACCAAGGCCTGCTCTGCCCAAGCGGGGCGCACCTCTACCATGTCCTCGGGGCGGTACAAATGTGTATATGTGATTTACAAATAACAAATATTCGTAAGGACTACAGATAAATGTTCCGGGTCTGATTGTCTTGTGTATGTAATTTTACATATTCGTGAATGCACCCACAATGCAGGAGTTATTCCTAGTATGGGGCACGTCTTTTTTAGGGTTCCGTACCTCAAAAGGAAAAAAAAAACTATAATTATAGGATCACTTTGTTGTCCATTCGTCTGCCTGTCAAAGTCAAAGTTTTTTATTTCACAAGGCCTACATGGGCACTTATAAAACCTCAGAAGCTAGTCCTGTCTGTCAAGACCCTTTATCTCGGGAACGCGTGGAGGTATCGAGTTGAAATTAAAACCATATAGTTTGGTCTACGGTCCCTTAAAGCTGTGAAAAAAATCAAACATTCTAATCATTTTTTATGAAATCTAAGAAAATTCGCATTATGTTGTAATATGAGTTCTACCGAGGAAATAATGTGTCTTAAGTGATATGCAATATTGATGAAGTATACGGGCTTACAAAATTTCCGAAACGAAAGCTATTAAACTAAGAATACAGAGTTTTTTTGTTACAAGAAATTCGTAGGTATACGTCATTGATATAATGAAATGAATGGCTGCTGCTTAAGGACTACTCTTATACGGAGTTTTTACTTACCTATCTTGTGTAATACACCCACACCCACCACACAGACTCACACCCATACACACATACACACACTCACACGCACACACCATACTAATCAACACATCAACACACTAACACACACAATAAAAAATAACGTACCTTTAATATAAAGTTTATTTGAAGTTATAATTCCAAGTCAATCCAAAGATATATAACACTTCAAAGCAATCCATTTTAAAAAACGGCATTTTCACAAGTAAAGACCTATTATATAAATAAGCATAACAATGTTTTTTACTCTCTAAAGTTGGTTTTAGCATTAGCATTATCAGCCTTTTAATCTTCCCACTGCTGGGATTCAGGCGTCCTCTCTAGGAAAAGGAATGGGCCGTAATCCAGAACGCGAGTCCAGTGCGTGTTGGTATAACGTACCTTTAATATAAAGTTTATTTGAACTTATAATTCCAAGTCAATCCAAAGATATATAACACTTCAAAGCAATCCATTTTAAAAAACGGCATTTTCACAAGTAAAGACCTATTATATAAATAAGCATAACAATGTTTTTTACTCTCTAAAGTTGGTTTTAGCATTAGCATTATCAGCCTTTTAATCTTCCCACTGCTGGGATTCAGGCGTCCTCTCTAGGAAAAGGAATGGGCCGTAATCCAGAACGCGAGTCCAGTGCGTGTTGGTGGATGTCACATATCTTCGGATTTTTAGGTTCTAGGACATGCCGGTTTCCTCACGTTGTTTTCCTTCACCATTTTGAGAGCAGTGGTGATGAAATAAATTACAAAAAGTAATGCGCCTGGCTGGGTCTGAACCCGTTATCACTCGGCCACCATAGGCTGGTGGCTGTACCTAAATGTCTAGTCATTTGTTGTTCTAGAACCTAAAAATAGGTTTTAGGGCTTGCCGGTTTCCTCACGTTGTTTTCCTTCACCATTTTGAGAGCAGTGGTGATAAAATAAATTACACAAAGTAATGCGCCTGTCTGGGTTTTAACCCGCGACCTATCCTTTTGACTCGTAAGTCAGGGTCGTTACAACTGAGCCACCACTACTCTCAAAGTAAAGTTGGTTATACATTGAACAAAAATTCTCGCAGATGACAAATTTCGTGACAAATTAAAAACTTTTGTAAAGGCGTGAGGTAGATACAATAAAAATAAAATTGGTAAAAAACAACAATAAATAGTGACAATGTTTTTTCGCTATCGTCAACAATGATAATAACTTAGTTAAAATACAAGAAAAAATAAACTAAAATAATAGAAACTCTTATTTTTAATGAATCATAGCGTTTATAAATTGAGCAACGGCAATCACTGCCAGCAAAGTCATTCCAGGTTGGAACATGTTTGCTGCCCCAGGAGCAGGGGTAGTAGTCGGAGGTGTGGTCGGTGCTGGAGACACTGTTGAAGGCTCAGGTCCAAGATCAGGTATGGGTAGGACAAGGACACTATCTATCCATGTAGAGTATCTGGAAGCCCGAGTATACATTTGAGGTGGTAGTGAGCAGTAGTCGGTATCGCTTAAGATACCAACGAGGCCATCGGAGCAGACTAACGGGCTGCCTCTATCACCCTGAAAAAAAAAAGATAAATATACATCGGTCTTCAAATTCCATTTAAAAAATATACATATTTTACTAAGCCCTACTTGGACACTCATGAAATATCTGAAGCTAGTCATTTCAGCCGAAAGACGTCCACTGTTGGACATAGGCCTCCCCCAAGTACCACCCGCCACCGTTGCCTGAGTTGGGGGGAGGGGGTTTACCATAATCGCCACGCTTGGCATGCAGGTTGGCGATCGCAGTTGGTTGATGCAATTCACAGAGAATGCTGCTGCCCATTCTCTGGTATGTCCCTTAGTCGCCTCTTACGACACCCACGGGAAGAGATGGGATGGTGTTATTCTGAAGCTAGTGCATGATTCAAATTAGTAATTTTCTATGCAGAAGAACCGGCGAGAAACTCAATATTTTCTTTAAAACCATTTTTACATTACAAAATTACTAGATATGAGGTGTTTCGAGGATGCCCCATTCGGTTCGATTTTTTTTGAAGCGGCCATCTTGGGTCCGCAGTCAGTTAAAAGATTTCCAGGTTGGCCACTGCAGTTTGCGTCCAGGGGGAGATGTTCTGATAGGGTAGCAAGGTGTGGAGGAGTTGGGTGTTTCTGCTTCCACAGCGCGCATCTCTCGTCCTCTGCACTATCTTGACACTGTACCAGTGTGGAACCGTTGCACCTGCTATGCTGCCCATCCTGCACTTTTATCCTTTTCCGGATTTAGTCGAGGTCAATAACAGTACTGTACAGATGGAGCAGGTAATAGACATTTACACGACAATGTAGTTATGAGTTATCAAAAAAGAAGCCACATATGTCGAAGTCATTGCTAAACTAGTGTGTCTTCAACGTAGTCCTTAATCTTGCAATACGCTTTCTTGACAAGTACACGCTTGATGTGAGCTTTGAACTTTCTTTCATTAAGTGGTGTAACCGACTCTGGAATCTTGTTACAAAAACGTACTTACAAAATACTTTCTAAGATATAAAGTGAAGGAAGAGTCAGATATACTGGGACTCTAAGGCTTTGCTAACATCTCTTTATCAGTCAGGGTAATATGGTCAAAGCAATCAAATGCTTTTAAGAGGCTACAGAATATGTCAATTGCATTCTGTTATTTTGAGGAAATAAAACACTTTCAATGGATGAGAAGCATCAATCAGAAGTTTGTACACAATAAGTTCTTACTGTTTGTCCGTATGGTGTCCGGACGCAAAGAATAACACCATCCCATCTCTTCCCGTGGGTGTCGTAAGAGGCGACTAAGGGACATACCAGAGAATGGGCAGCAGCATTCTCTGTGAATTGCATCAACAAACTGCGATCGCCAACCCGTATGCCAAGCGTGGCGATTATGGCAAAACCCCCCCTTAGGGGAGGCCTATGTTCAACAGTGGACGTCTTTCGGCTGAAATGATGAATGATGATGATGAAGTTCTTACCGGGCATCCATAAGAAATTGGTTCGGGGCTGGCGCACAGCATGTTTGGTAAGACCATTGTAATTCCATTACACGTTCTTTCACTGAGTGCCCTCATTGGTGCGTGCATCAACTGCGTACCACCCTATAACAAACCATCAGATATTATCAATATTAGGCAAGACTCTGCAGTTATAATTTTACTTTGAGCAAGAACGAAGCTTTTTAAATTGATATGTTCGCGCCAATTTGACCAAAACAGTGTGACCCTGGATAAAGTATGAAGGGTGAATTGGTGGTCTTAACTCATGACAGACGATAATCTACTGGTTGGAGAGTGATTACGCTCTCATATTAGGTGCATTCTTTCATGGTGCGGCGCAGCATTTTTATTGATACACATATTATAATGATATGGGCTTCGCAACGCTATGTGACATATTGAGGAATAAACAACATGCAGCGAGTGCAACATTGGAAATTTGTAATATAGAGGAAGAAACCGCAGATTTACTTGGAGAAGGGGGACCATTAGATGTTTTAAATGAATTGTGACCGCCAGACGCAAATAAAAGGCTAGTTGAATTATACTGTTGAATGAAGCACTTTCTAATAAATTTTATATATAAAATTAGGTCGGAGAGATGAAACACATGCTACTAAAAGAGTTATGAGTATACATGTGGATGGGTGTAGAGGGAGAGGGAGGCCAAAGAAAAGATGGATGGATTGTGTGAACAGTGATATGAAAGAAAAGGAAGTTAGTGATAGTATGACGGTTGACAGGATAGAATGGAAGAAAAAAACGTGTTGCGCCGACCCCAAATAAGATGGGACAAGGGCAGGAAGATGAGATGATGATGATAAAATTAGGTCTCTACTTTTTTTGGTTGCCATGTGGTATGACGAGGAAATTTGTCAGATTTTATTTATTATTTTATAGTTTGCATATTCTCTTAATACTAATAAAAGATCAACATTTTAGTCATATAATATTTCTATCACTGTTTGACTATGACGCGATGAGAGTCTATATCTTTTGAAAGCGATGTTCCAAATATTCCAAATGAAACTTATCAGTGTTTTAGAATATTTCAGTGTATCAGATATAAATGTTCCAATCGCAAAGATGACACACTTTACCCACGCCTAGAATCTATGTAATATAAGGAAAATAACACGTTTTTTTAGGAATTATTTAAGGATAAACAAATTAAGTACCTATGTTGATAAATTCTAGATAAATCCTGATTGTGTTACCAATTTGTGAGTTTGCGTGCGTAGATATCATATTATTTGCCTACAATTTGGATACCTTTGCTCTTGAAGTGGATTAATGTAAAATTTCAGAATTAATTTTCTAAATGGAGTATTTAAAAGAGTATATAATTGTAGTTACATGTTGTATATATTCGTAAATATATACGTTACATATATGTTTCAATTTTTTTTTGTTTTTTTTGGGTGGGAAAATCATCTAATGACATCCCCGCTCTTGGGCGGAGCGGGGGATAGTGTCAGACTTTTACTGACTAAAAACCCACTCCTGTTCCTTCTCTGCCATTTTATTTCCAGGGCCCCGGGGATCTCTTTCGCATCACCCAGGGCCCTGTAGGCTTCGACCCTGCTGGGCCCCTACGGTTGCTGACATCTCTTTGAGCCACGCGTGGAACAGTACGCACCGTCGACGACTTGGGCCCGGTCCGGACGGTTACCGGACGATCGGACGGCGAGCCACCCATTGCTCGCCGTCCGCAAGCCCGCGCCTACGGTGGCCGGAAATCGGGATCGGAATCCCGGCAGCGATTGGGGCATGAGGACCTTTGCATATGTTTCAATTTGCGTTTAGATGCATGTCTCTTTTTAAATCTTTAAATTTCAAATTTAAATTTAAATTAAAATTTAACTTTAAATTTAAATTTCTTTCATTTTTAAGTAACATTTGTAAAATAAATCATCCACATGGACTAAAGCAGCAAGTTGCTGATTCTGTAGCATTTTTACGTTAGTTTTATTCGGTTTAGCATTTTATAAGGAGAAATTCAAGTCAATCCACTCATTTCTTTATTGGCCATTTATGATTAATCTTCTCGTTTTATAACCAAAAAACGTAAAAATGAGATAGCCTGTAATGAAGTAATTTGTCTTTTTTACAATCCAACTAAATATACTTAGTCCAAGAGCGAGCGAAGCGAGCTCGAAATTTTATGATGTTCGGACGCGGATAGGTTAAGTTAGAAGGATCAGCCTTCGGGGTTATTTTTCTATAATTACCTAGAAAATGGCTTACATAGAAGGTAACTAGTGGCTACAATAGTTTCATTCAGACCCTCGTAAATTGTGGTTGACTTAGTCATTTAGAAAATAATGTAGATTTTAGGCGAACAATGCTATCAAAAATAATTCTGTTTAAATAGCATCTTTTATAAAATATGTCATCCATATATACATACAAGTACATTCTCTTTCTTATGCGTTCAAGTAAAATGAGAATAACACTAACGTAAAAATGCTTAGCATTTTATTAGTAGCCTTAAATGAGGTCAAAGTGTCACTTACGCGCCATCCCATACTAGAGCAAGGCTGAATATTTTCTGTGGTGCCAATATCTCTAACAGTCAGTAGCCCCACAGTGTTGCTTGAGAACGGTGAGCCAAGCTGAAAGAAATTTAATTAAAATAAGTTATTACATAGCATTCATTAGCATCATCAGCATCATTTTAGCCGAAAAACCTCTATTGCCGGACATAAACCTCTCCAAGTGTCGGCACAACGAACGATCCTGTGTTTTGAATCCATCGCATTCCCGCGTCTCTCAGTAGGTCATTCATCGATCTACCGTGTGGAAAACCTTCAAATGCGTCTTTCGGTACGCAGTAGAACCTTTCGGCCCCATCGACCCTCCGTTCTACGAGCAATGTGCCCTGGCCACGTCGGCATTGCATACATAGTATAGCATAATTAGCCTTTATAATGTTTCCACTTCCAGGGAACATGGGCCTGAGTCACAGGACTTAGTCCTCCTCTGTAGGAGAGGGAATAGGCCGTAAGCCAGCACGCGGGCCCAGTGTGGATTGGTGAATGTCACATGTCTTTTTTTTTATAAATCCCGCTCTTGGCCCGAGCTGGAGATAGTGTCAGACTTTTACTGACTAAATACCCACTCCTGTTCCTTCTTTGCCTTCGTCCCAGGGCCGGGTTTTACTTTCACACTACCCGTGGCCCCAGTAGGCTTCGCCCCTACGATTTGCTGACTTCTCCCTGAGGCGCGCATGGAACAATACGCGCCGTCGACGACTTGGGCTCGGTTCGAACGGTTGCCGGAAGGTTGGACAGCGAGCTATCCATTGCTCGCCGTCCACAAGCTCGCGCTTACGGTGGCCGGAAATCGGGATCGGAATCCCGGTGGCGGTTGGGGCGTGAGGACCGTTGCCTCACACGATCGGCCACCTCCTTTGCTAGCATTACTGCTTTGCAGAAGGAGGTGACCGCCTGCCACTCCTCCTCCCTTCAGACCATGGCCTGTGCCAAGGCCCGGAGTAGGAGATCGCCGCCGCCGATCGCCCCCATGAAGACACGGCGTTGTACTGCCCACCTCCACCGTGTCCTCCGGTCGGTTCACACAGTGGCGACACCTGGGCGACGCTTCCGCACGAATCCGGTGCAGGAACTTCCCGAACTTACCATGTTCTGTGAGAACCTGCGTCATGCGGAAGGTAAGGACGCCGTTAGGTCTTTCCAACCACGCCTCAAAGAGGGGACTTACCGCCAATATCACATGTCTTCAAGTTTTTCGTTCTAGTACAAGCCGGTTTCCTCTCGATGTTTTCCTTCACCGTTTTGAGAGCAGTGGTGATGAAATAAATTACACAAAGTAGGGCCTGGTTTTGAACTCGCGACCTAACACTCGTAAGTCGGTGCCATCCGAAATTATATTAAGTACGTATTATATCAATCTGTATCTACCACCAACCATTGTATATGATACTTATATGTACGACTTGGGCTCGGTCCGGACGGTTACCAGACGGTTGGACGGCGAGCTACCCATTGCTCGCCGTCCGCAAGCCCACACCTACGTAGCAATACATTAAGTCTTCTTTACTTATTTATGTCGATTTTATGTGATAGCCTAATCGCTATTAATCTTTATTACTTACAATAATGACTCCAATATCATTGACATCCCAGACGACCGTAAACTGTGGGTGAGCGACAGTGTTCGCTATACGCCGAATTTGATCTTGTGAACCAAAGTTGGTAAGCGACACTGAACCAGCGAACACTCTGTACTCATCTCGGTTTATTGGTACGCTGCAAAAGAGTTTTAAACCTTATAATAGTAATAATCATAATAATAATTTATTTTTGCAAACATGGGTGTTTTTTTTATAACAGATCCCTCCATATTTTATCATCACATTGGCATGCAAATTAAAAAAAAAATGGTTCCAATGCAATTTATTTTTTTATTTATGTTAAAAATCAACATGTTGCAAAAGATATGGCTACTGTTTTACTGTCGGTCGCCTGCCTGACACTAACCCTCCTTGGGAATGCTGTTGCTGGTGGTTTACCCGCCACAACGCGGTGACCTGAGGTACTTATCAGTACACACGAACTCAAAGATGTCCCTTAGTCGCCTCGCCAGTCGTCGTCGCGAAAAGGAAGTTAGTGATAGTATGACGGTTGACAGGATAGAATGGAAGAAAAAAACGTGTTGCGCCGACCCCAAATAAGATGGGACAAGGGCAGGAAGATGATGATGATGATGTTAAAATTATCAGCTTAATAAAGGTCATAGTAATAAAAATTAAAGTAATATGAAATAATGTCAAATGGAAATAAAAAGTAAGTCAACCAGGATCAAAATAATAATGACAAACGGAAATAAAAAGTAAGTCAAACAGGATCAAAATAATAATGTCAAACAGAGTAGCAGTATGTCAATCAATTAGCGAACCAAAAAAAAATACACAATAAAAAATACATATTAAATAATCTGATATATGTGGGCCCGTAAAACACAGGATAGGTGCCCGGACATAACAAGGCGGGTCTGCGGCAGACCACGAAGTAGATGGCGGGACGACCCGGATGTCTTCCTTGAATAAGAAACCTGAAGCCATTGACCAATTAAATAGGGACTTAACAGCCATAAAAGCCTGGTCGGATAGATTTGGTGTTGCAGTGAACCCCAACAAATGTCAGGCTATCATCATTGGGAGTCCTCGAAGCATTGCTAAAATGGACAGTGCTACTTTGCCACCAGTTCGGTTCGACGGTACGGTCATCCCATTTAGTACCGATGTAAAGGATGTCGGCTTGAGCATCGACAGTACCATGAACTGGCGTACACAAGTGGATAGTGTTTGTCAGAAGGTTACAGGAACGCTGCGGGCACAGTTTCTGTTGAAGAACCAGTTACCATCGAGCACGAAGACAATGCTTGTACAGATCTTAATTTTTCCAATCAACGATTAAGCTGATGTGTGCTTCTTCTTCTTCTTAGCGAATCGATGGAAAAACTAGTTAAATTCCTTGCTTGGCCCAGTATTCGGCCATGGCAGTGCCGTTCGCTGATGCTATCATTAGGTCCCTACGTGAACAGGTAACAGGGCACGTGATGCAGGATCGAAGGTGGGACATGGTCTGCGGAGAGACACCGCACAAACACTTAAGATCGGAACCGTCCGAGAACCCCCATCTGTGGAGGTTGTCTTTGCTGCTCCCAACTTGGGTGCGGAGTCTGTTTAGAGTTTTCCAGGTGGGCCATGGCAACTCGTGTCCAGGAGAGAGACTCTTCCACGGCTCGTCAAAATCATCATGATGATTATGATCTGAATGCAGATCTCCTCAACAAACTTGACCCTCTTCTTAATTACTGCATTCGATTTGGATTCAATCTGCTTAAATAAAATCATGTCTCAGAGCATCGGTAGCTTCTAAAGTGGTTGCCCATATGTCAGCGCAGAGAGAAAAGAGCGCTTACTACCTTGCTTTCATTTCTCGTTTCTTCTAATTCCCCTAGCTATTAACCCCTCATTTCCAATACATTTCGGCCAACCGCAATAGCAATGTGCGCTCATCTCATAACCGCCTACTCCAATGTCCCTGTCATCGTATTGACTTTCTTCACAATTCATTCCTTGTTCAAGCTGTTAGCTGTCTCTGTGGAATGCGCTCCCCCAGGAGATCAGGATGGCAACAAGCCGATTAACATTCAAAACTAAAGTTCGAGAGCTAATTCGTAAGAAGTTGGCAGTATTATCGTCACAGCGTTACTAATTTCCAATTGTCGATTTGGACTAACTGTTTCACTATATTCATTCTGTATGTAGTTTATTAATTTGAGTATGTATTGTATAATATATATTGTTTATTAGTACTTATATCTATTCTCGTATTTGTCTTCTCTCTCGTTTATCGCACCTACCACTACTTTTCTCTGCATCACCCAAAGGTTGACTGGTGGAAAATGCCTAAGGCATTAAGTCCATCTTTGTACTTTTGTGGTCGAAGGTCTCTCTCTCCCTTTTCCACACACGTCTGTCCTTGGCCATTGTGAGCCAGTCCCTCTGATAAGTGTCAAGTTCAGCTCTCCGCCTTCATCTTGGTCTGCCGCGATATCACTTTGCGTTTAATGGAACCCAATAAGTGTATTTTTTTAGCCCACAGCTCAATTTATATACGGTAGATATGTCTCACGGGTATCGGAAAAGAAAAACATGGGGCCCTGGGACGAAGACAAAGAAGGAACAGGAGTGGGTTTTTAGTAAGTAAAAGTCTGACACTGTTTCCCGCTCCGCCCGCCGTAGATATGTCTGACTCACTTTAATCATGTTTGTAATATTAACTCTTTAAACGCCTTGTTAATAATATATATTTATGTATATGTAGGTTCATATTATATTAAATATTTATGTATGTTTATTTTTTATATATATATATATATATATACATTTGATCTTTTGTTTTCCTATTAATCTTTTTTTTTTATGCACCTCCCATGCTTTCTCTTCACTACCCTTGGTTGACTGGTAGAGAATGCCTAAGGCATTAAGTCCGCCTTTGTACCTTTGTGTTGCATGAAGATTTAATAAATAAATAAATAAATTAAACTGGTCCGACCAGTGTTTTCGCATCCTATTTGTCAGGGTCATGTGTTTGCGTCTGAGTACTCCATCTCGTTTAGCTCTTCAATTCAACTGTCTGCTCTTCGTAATGCGGATAGTCTGGACTGGATATGTGAGGAATGTACTCAAAACTCGCCTAATAGAAAATCATCCTTCTTTATTCCGGACGAAGAGGACGAAGAAGAGGAAGGCGCCACCTCTAGCAGAAACGTCATGGGTAATTGCAACATAGATAGTGACAAGTTTCTGAAGGATATTACAGCAGAGTTGAAAAAGGTCTTAAAAAAGGAATTGCAGCCCATTGAGCTATCCATTAGCCTCTGCGGAAAAAAAGTAGATGACCTAACAAAAACCGTAGAAGCTCAAAACAAGCATATACAGGAGTTGGAGAAGAAATACACCCACTTGAGCAACGAAAAAACTCATCTTGAGCTTGAAATGAGCTCATTAAAACAACATCTACGTAACATGGAACAACAGCGTCTAGATAATACCATTGAAGTTATAGGAATCCCTAAAGTTCAAGAGGAGGACCTGGATTCGATATCATACAAGCTAGCTGAAACTCTGAATGTAGATAAATCCCAAATTATTAGTGTTGAACGTATGGACAGTCGAAATGAACGTGAAGGAAACATCCAGGTGGAGCTGAAACGAGCAGATCAAGCACGCTCATGGGTACAGGCTTCTAGACACAAAGAAGTACTGCTCGAAAACATTACACCAGAAGTCCCTGTAGAAACAGCCAAGACAAGAGTCACCCTGCGTCGTGCCCTGACCAAAGCTAATAAATCTTTGCTGTGGCTAGCTCAACAAAAACTGCGACCAGCATATAAATATGTATGGTTCCAGGATGGAAAGGTGCTGCTACGTAAAGAAGATAGAGATAAGCCTACAGTCGTGAGGAGCGAAGCGGACATCGAAAAGCTTACGACTACAACACAGACAGGAGGGCAGAATTTCTTTCGGTAATAGTTTAGAATAAGGCACTCCGATCCCCTTTTCAGATCACCAAGAATTATTCGACTGTGCAAATATTAATGACTTTAATCAAACTATACCTTCCACTTGTAATAGTAGTCTAAATATTGTTCACATAAATATTAGATCCATAATTAAAAACTTTTGTCTTGTAACACAATTAATTAACTCATCCAAATTAACTATAGATGTTCTTATCCTAACAGAAGTTAATATTAATGAAATCACTGTTCAAATGTACAACATTGATGGCTATAAAATGCATAGTAAACTGCGTAAAAACAGAAAAGGCGGTGGAATAATAATTTATGTTAGATGTGGTTACGAATTTATAACAACAAATCTTTCTGCATCGCATTGCGAATGTATTCTCGGTCAAATCACTACTCCTCATAACTACCGCGCATATATTTGTGCAGTGTATAGACCACCAAGCGAAAGTAAGCATTTATTCGTAAAGGAAATAAGTAGTATTTTGTCAAATTCCACAATTAAATCATTCGATACATATTTGCTAGGAGACGTAAACATAGACCTAAAAACATACGATAACGTTCGGGAATACTACGTTAGTAGCATGTCCGAGTGTGGTCTAACGAGCGCAATATCTGACTACACAAGAATTGAAAAACGCGGAGATAACACTACACGTAGTTGTATAGATCACATATTTACAAGAACGCGCTCGTTAGAGCTGTACTCGGCCGCACTCGGAACTGTAATGGCAGATCACCGCATGGTAATACTATCGTGCGTGGACTTTGACCAAAAACCAATACAGGCTGTTACAAAAATTACTCAGCAAATTGATAATACTAAAGTTAAATCATTACTTAATAACGTAAACTGGAGTGAAATAGACGACACAGAATGCCCAAACACAATTTACAACTTCATTAAAAATCAATTTCATAAATGTTACGAGGAATCAAAATACATTACAAAAATAAATAACAATAGTAAAAGAAACAAACAACCCTGGATAAATAATAAAATTGATAACATGTGTAAAAAAAAGGATCAGTTATATATTAAATGGAAAAATGATTATACGAATAAAATATTGCGATTAGAATATAATAAAATTAGGAATAGGACTCATAAAATAATAGAAAAATGTCGGAACAAATATTATATGAAACAGATAAATAATAACAAAATGAACCTTAGAATACTGTGGCAAATACTAAATAAGCTGTCTGGTCGTAATAAAAATTCAGTTGATGAAACCATCATAAGAGCCTTTAAAAAAAATAATATAAAAATAAAAACAATAGCTGACAACTTTGCCACCGAATTCAGAAGCAGTGTTATAAAGATTCTGCCTGGATGTAACCAACGTTTACTGAATGAGTCAGAATATGTATTTCCTAATAACACATCAATGTACTTCACGAAAGCTACAAGTGCTAGTGTAAGTAAAATAATTAAAAACCTTAATACTAACAAAGCTCCTGGGGTAGATAATATAAGGTGTATTGACTTAAAATCCATCTGCGATCAGATGACAGGTGTCATCGTAAAACTGATCAACACTAGCATAAGACAAGGCAAATACCCTGAAGTACTCAAAACCGGTATAGTACGCCCAATACATAAAAAGGGAAGTCTCTCCGATTATGCAAACTACAGACCGATCACTATTCTTCCAATTATTGACAAAATTGTTGAGAAATATGTTTGTAATCAGATTCAAGACTTTTACACAAAAAATGAGGTGTTGTCGAACACACAATACGGTTTTCAACCAAATAAATCAAGCTCACAGCTGTTGTCGAAATTCACGGACGAGGTCAATGAATCTCTGAATGATAGAAATCATGTCATATTGCTATTTATTGATTTCAGCAAGGCTTTCGACACGCTTAGACATGACACGTTGCTAAAAAAACTGGATGACTCCGGAATTCGAGGCCCATTACTTGAATGGTGCAAGGACTACCTCCGAAATCGTAAATGCGAAGTTAGGATCGATAATGAAAGCAGTAACGCCATTGAAGTCACTGAAGGAACGGCCCAAGGTTCAGTACTTGGACCTTTACACTACCTAACTTATGTTAATGACATGGAACATGTGGTCAACCACTGTTCTATCTATCAGTATGCTGATGACACATGTCTTGTAGCTGCCCATAAAGACGTAAATGTAGCTGTTCAATGGCTCCAGGATGATTTTACTCAACTTTCCAAATGGGCGCACGATGTTGGACTGGTTCTTAATGCAAGTAAAACCAAAATCATCCATGTTCACTCTAGTCACTTAAAACAACCTGCCTCTGTTAGGATAATCGCCCATAGTCATAGCTGTCTCCACTCCACTCCTTCAGGCATATGTCAATGTGAGGCAATCGAGCAAGTCACACACCATACTTATTTGGGACTAGTTGTAGACAATCGGTTCAACTGGGGCTTTCACGTGGACTCAGTCTGTGATAAGTTGCGAGCCATTCTGGCAAAGTTCTACATTTTAAAACCTAAAGTTCCGTTTAAAATCCTACTTAACATGTACGTTGCTTTGGCGGAGTCGATAATAGCATATGGCATCACGAGCTACGGACGAACATTTAAATCTTATGTTGAAAGAATTTCCAAACTGCAAGTCAGACTTTTGAAACTTATAGTGCCCAGTAAAATTAAAAACCAATTCAAAGAAGATGTTAACGAACTATTTAAATATTGTAAAATTTTGCCAGTACAAACAAGACTTAGCATGGCCCTCTTAATTGAACAATTTAATAATAAAAGCAATCAAAAACCTATATCTCATAAAATAACCACCAGAAGTATCACCAATAATACATTAATCGTACCTCGGGCTAGAAACTTCTATGGAAGGCGAACGGTAAAATATTTAATTCCCACATTAATTAATGAACTCCCGAATAATATCAAAAAAGAAATTAATACTAAAAATTATAAACAAACATATAAAAAATACTTTTGCGACTATATAAACAACTTAGCTTAAATATAAATGATTTCTTAATATTGTTATAATAATATTTATTTATTCAGGCACAAAGTCCCAATTTCAAAACATACACAAATAATAATAAAAAAAAATAAAAACTGTAGTTACAAATTAAATTATACATTGCCATACAAATTAAATTGATCATAACAGCAAGCTTAATTAAAATTCGATATTAAAGCAACAACATAAGAAACCACATTAAAGTTCAAGAAAAGTGAACCACCTGTAGACATTGACTTAAACTTGTGTTATAATGAGTAACCAATAGCGCAAAGCTCCGTAGATACGTAACGTACAAATTATTCAAGTACCTACAAATCCAAGTACTAATAGATGTTTACGTTTCTTTGTCTCGTGAGATTATTTTTTATTTAGGTTTTTACCCGTAATGGTGTATGAATGTCTAATGGAATTTATGTAATATCGCAATTTATAAATTTTTTGGTAAGCATTACTGATTAAGTAAGCGTTGTTATGCGAATGTGAGTACCAATACAAACCAATTCTGGTTTAATGGTACAAAAGAAACCAAAACTGTAAAAAAGACTGTATTTATGGAACAATAAAAAAAAAAAAAAAAAAAAAAAAAAAAAAAAAAAAAAAAAAAAAAAAATCCCCATAGGTGACAGAAAAGCTTACGAGGTGGAGTATTTAGTTGTGGAGGTGTGACCCTGGCGGAATAAACGCGAGTGTTTGTCGGATAATGCGACATAGGCGGTTAATTAATATTAACAAGATTTAAGAATATTATCAAACTTTCATGTGAACTCGGCATTAACCTGTTTTGTACCAAAGAAGTCACAGTTAGGAAGCTAAGCCATTTTTTTAACAAGAAGCACCTATTTGCACTTGAACAACATATATTATTAATGTTTTTTTTTTTGTTATTAACAGTTTAAGGTATCCTTTGAATATTTTTGTCATTATTTAAGTGGAAGCTTGTAATTAGAAATTCAGTTATTTAGTTTTAGCCATTATATTGTTATTAGTCCGTAAGCTTTCTTAGCATAGCTGCATAGCATAGTCGGCCTTATAATGTTCCCACTGTTGGGACTCAGGCCTCCTCTCAAGGTGAGGGAATGGGCCATAATCCACCACGCGGGCCCAGTGCGGGTTAGTGAATGTCACACGTCTTCGAATTTTTGGTTCTAGGACATGCCGGTTTCCTCACGATGTTTTCCTTCACCGTTATGAGAGCAGTGGTGATGAAATAAATTACACAAAGTAATGCGCCTGGTTGAGTTTGAACTCGCGACCTACAACTCGTAAGTCGGGGCCGTTTCCACTCGGTAAGCTTTCTTAAAATGTGAAAATTAAAGACAAAAATAAAATATTAACTTTACTTACTATTCTTTACTATTAGAGTCAAATACTATAATGCATGATGCAGCTGTCAATGCGTGTTGTAGCGTCACCAATGCTCCTCCACATGAATGTCCTCTATTTGGATTGATGTGTACTTCACTCAATCGTTGTAAAGAAACCTGAAAGTTAAAATATAAATGTTACTCAATAAATCTTTGCAATTGCTATTGCTGATAGCACTGGTGCGACACAGGCGTGAGGTGGGCACGAGGCAAGCGCGAGGCGGGCGCGAGGTGGGCATGAGGCAAGCGTGAAGCGGGCGCGAGGCGGGCGCGAGGAGGGCGCGAGGCGGGCGCGAGGCGGGCGCGAGGCGGGCGCGAGGCGGGCGCGAGGCGGGCGCGAAGTGCGCGGTGCTATGGGCGACGTCTCGTGGCATGCTTCTAAGATTTTCATACTTTTGGTCTTACCGCTCGCCGCCCCGCGCTTAACTACCGCTCACAGCAGCCAGCAGCCCGTTACTGATATCATACCATATTTTTGTCTACAAAAATATGGTCAGTAACGGGTACGCAAAGAGCCTCATTTTTTTATACTATACTAAAAAAAATAGTGGTGTATATGTATAAAATTTATGAATAAAAATATAATAGTTACCATATATGGGAACTGGTTCTCATTTGCAGGCAATGTGTTACGTGCCACGTTTGTTTCTTCGGCATATGAAGAGCTTATTTTTGCAACTGTTGATCAAAACAATGTAAATAATTATGAAAAAAATTTGCATTTATTGTTAAACTAATTATGAATACTAAAAATAAAAATAAAAGCCTGAAACTAAATCCTATCAAAAAAACTTGTAACAAAAAAATACAATTGACTTCAATGTAAAAAAAACTGGGCAAGTGCGAGTCGGCCTCGCGCTCTGAGGGTTCCGTACAAACTTAAAAAAAAAAATACTTAGTTCAATTCCAGAATGGAGTCTCGAAAGATTTTTCCGAATCGCCAAATAAAAGTGATGTACAACGAATTTACAGTTTTCAGATTTATTCCTATACTTGTGTCAATATCATAAGAATATCATAAGAAGTTGCTTTATGCCAAATTTCAGGATTAATCTACAATTAATTAATATACCCATAGTTAATTTGAATACTAAGTCCAAAATCAGCAAAGTGACCTCAGAACGTTAGGACACTCCGATACAGACAGGTTAGGTTAGAAGGGGATAAGCGGGCTCTAGCCTCCTTGCCTGAGCAAGCTAAGCGAGCGAATAAATCCCCCGTTATCCCTTTTGTGTTAAGTTACATTAAATCCTCCAGGCAGAAATAGGAGGCTCACTCAGGGGGCCTCTGTCGACCCCACCCAAGCCGATAGTATATTACAAGCGATGCGTCACGAACTAAAATGGTTGTTAAAGTAATAATATTTCGAGATAACTAGCCAAATACATTCATACAGCCAATGAGTCTTACCATCGACCATTTGACTGATAGTATTTCCAAGTAATTCTTATTATTACCTATTTTGGTTACCGTTTCAAAATTACTTGGTGATTCAATTTAAGTGGCAGATCTACTATTTCAGGAACAAATATTATTTATTAGATCATTGAATAAAATCAGACAAATGCAATGTCAGGCAGGTTGCACCATCATAAACAATTATGGAGCAACCTGCCCGACAAAGCATATTTTTTTTGGGTATGATTTCATAATGTGATTCACAAAATATATTAAAAGCAAAAAAATAATCGTCTAAATTATTTGTCGTCATACGAGCTCACTTCACTCGCGCGTTTCGCCTCGTCTTTTATACCGCGTATATCGAAGGACTGGAACAATTTGCCTGCTGCGGTCTTCCCGTCCGATTATAATTTAGGTGTCTTAAAGGCAGGTGAATAGACTCTAAATAAACTAGTGCGCTTCACCATCGACGATTGCATCACTGCTTACCATAAAAGTTTTAAACATAAAATTGACATTAATGTACATACATTTTGACGAGTTATGCGAACATGATGAGAAAAAAAATCAGCTGCATGATTTTTTTTTCGCGATTTCAGGTTTGGTCCCATAGTAAAAGTTGTTCATAATGAGGAGTACAATGTCCCCTCGAAATTCTTCAAGTTAATTTTTTAACACCTTATAGAAGTTACAACGAAAATATTGTAAAGGATTGCGACCACTGTTTGTTAGAGCATTAGGTTAATAAAATAATGTTAATGACAATTTTGACTTATTCAACCTGAACAATGTGCTAATTCTTTATTCTTTATTGTACACAAAAACATACATAGTACACGGAGATAATACAGTTTATTCACAAAGGCGAGCTTAACTCAACAATGAGTTTTCTCCCAGCAAACCTTTGAGTTACAGAGTGAGAATACATTCGAGGGTAGGAACCAGTGCACAATATAATACTTACAATAACTAAATCTAAAATATTATACATAAGTCATATAATTATAATATAAATACTAATATATATTAATATTATGTCAATAATGAAAGGCTCGGTTTCCTCTAACTGTGTTATGCAGTCCCCAGAACTGTTCATAAACGTCAGGTGCGTGTAGATTCACTATTTGCAATAGGTACCTGCCGTTTTAATACTAGCCAACCATTCAACACAAATCACCAATTTGGCGAATGACAACATAATAAAATGAATAGTGAATTGAACACATCGACATATGGTTCATAAAACGAATTTCGAAGCCTTTTGTACGCGACAGTTAAGCACTTTGATGAACATTATTATTTTTAGTTTTATAAAATAAAATCATTGTTTTTTAATGCAATACTTTACTTATTCTGTTTTTGTATTTATTTATAATAAGTGATGTGATATAACTGTCATGCATGCAGCTTAAAGTCTACTTATTAATGGTAATCCGTGAACAGCGCTGTGGGCTACATTATTATTTAAGATATTTATGTTATTAATATCGCATAATATAGCAGTTTGTTTTTCCTCATTAATAAAATAAAAACTTTTAAAAATAATAATACTCACCACAAAAAACAGTGATACTGAGAAACAAAAACTTGTCCATTTTGTAAATCAGCTGTTTATGTTTCACGAAACACAGTCTCAAATATACTATACTGATAAATAAAAATCATTAATACATCCGTGCTATGTTGCTTATCACAATAGATTAGACCACCTATATATATTTTTTTATCTACCAAAAACGACTAGGTTGCCTGGAAGAATACGCAGAATGCGATAAGGCCGCGTATTGTATCTTTTTTTCCTTGTGTCGATAATAATTTACAAAATGATACCCATTTCTTAATCGACTTCCAAAAAAGGAGACCGTTCAGTCTTGATTAGTCAGAGTTTTTTTATATCTTGCTCAGCAATATCTTTTTTATTTGTGATATATTCGTGCTTGACCGCTATCTCATCTGATGGAAAGCAACGATGCGGTCGACGATGGAGCGCGCTTACCTAGAAGTAACCTATTGACTTAAAGATTCCCGGGTTGTAGCCATCAGGAAACACAGATTCCGGCAAGGACTTCCACCCCTTAGCTATACACACAATTAATGTGTTCCCAAAACGTTTTGTGCGTATAGGTGGGATGTCCACCATGTACCGGTGGCGCATTGCCGTACGCCTGGTGGTCCGATGATGGAACGGGCTAGGTGGACGAAATGCAACCGGTAGAAAACCGACAGGCTTGCAACTCGGCGTCGATGCTCAAGACTTTGAAGCCTCGACTCAACGAGTGCATCATTGCCAATGATTCTTATGGCTCGCCTCTCAATTGCCTCAAGTGCATCAAGCTGGTATCGGGCAGATCCGTCCCAAAGATGAGAGCAGTACTCCATACACGATCGAACTTGCGCTTGATAAAGTTTGACCAGCTGTTCCGGCGTGAAGTACTGTCTGATCTTCGCGAGAATTCCCACCTTTTTGCTGCCAGTTGAGCCTTTGCTTTGCGCTTTGATGATTTTTGCCAAATGTAAATCGATTTGTAATCGAATGGGTTTGATTCCTGCACGAAAAAAATATTAGTTTACCCTACATATGTGTGATACCCGTGGGCGTCATACAGGAGTAATAAAAAAATAAAACAAGGTATTTAAAAAATTGAAAAAACTACTCCATAACAATATAACCTTACAAATAGCTCGTCATCATCATTCCAGCCTAAATATGTCCACTGTCTAAACATAAGCCTTGACAGTTTGGGGAGTGTCATCACAATAGACGGTCCTGTGCGCCTTACATCCGTCGGATTCCCGCGACTATCACCAGGTTACGGTCCACTTTTCGGCCCCATCGACTATCTGTTCTACGAGCAATGTGCCCTGCCTACTGCCACTTAACTTTTTTGATTCTTCGAGCTATGATAGAAACCTAGGTTCTCCTGTGGTTATCTATATTCCTGATGCGATCACGCAAGAAACCTTCGAGCTTTCTCCCTTTTATTGCCGTTTGCGAGATTTTAAGCTATCTGAAGAGGCCTATATACCATCACTGGTTACTGGCACTGGTCATAGACTTCCGTCTTGAGACACTGTGGTTTGTTGGATGAAAAAATGCCACGCAACTTCTCGAACACTGCCTAACTGAGTTGTATTCGTCGATTGACCTCTTTCTGAAAGTTAGACCTACTAAACTGGACCTGTCTGTCCGTCCCTGGTAGGTAAATGTAATTGTCTACAACTTTGAGTGTTGAGTCTTCGGTCTTGATAGTAGCGGGTGCTATATGATTGTTTATCATGGCTTTGGTTTTGTCCATGTTTTTCCTCACTCTACTGAGGTCATCAAGCATTCTACAATTAGCTATTTTAAGACTATAATAAAATAAAATGGAATGGAATGGAATGGAATTTAATATTAAGCCCGTAGCGTTATAACCCGTAAATTCATATCCACTCAACTTTTAGAAGAAATTAAATCAAAGCAAAACCGTCCTCAAAAAAAAAAAAAAACAAAAGCTACAAACAAATATAAACTTAGTTACTAGAGATACTGCTATTGTAACAGATTTCCATCAAACACCAACCTTAATTATCATACCAAACATAGATTTTAGACTCGACAATCCTAACACACTATATGAAACAACAAAACTAATGTGGGAAATCCCAGTTCAGACAGATGTCACAGTTATACATAATAGACCAGATATAACATAGCATAGTCAGCTTTATAATGTTCCCACTGTTGGGACTCAGACCTCTCTAGAAGAAATAGGCCGTAACCACGCGGGCCCAGTGCGGGTTGGTGGAGACATGTCTACGAATTTTTTGGTTCTAGGACATGCCGGTTTCCTCACGATGTTTTCCTTCACCGTTTTGAGAGCAGTGGTGATGAAATAAATTACACAAAGTAATGCGCCTGGCTGGGTTTGAATCCGCAACCTACAACTCGTAAGTCGGGGCCGTTACCGCTCGGCCACCACTGCTCACTATGTATTATTATAACATACGTAAATAAAACATATTTCTATAAATGATAAATGATAAATGATAAATGATAAATGATAAATGATAAATGATAAATGATAAATGATAAATGATATTTATTTTGTAAGTAGGTTTAAAAAAACACTTTTACACGTCAATTTTTTTTTGTCATTTTAAACTAGATGAGGCCGGTGTTTCCTAGCTGACTACCCTGAGAAGAAAGACCGAAACAAACTCAGGGGTCAAAGTCTGTTTTAAAGTCCATACAGTTAATATGTAATGGTCAAATCACATGAGAACAGTGCAGATTTGTCTGAGATGGTCTTTTGAAGAAAGAACCATACAAATTTGAGTGGACCTGTCCAGTCAGTGCAAGCATTTGTCAGTATTCGCAAAGCTCAACCCAGGACTACTAAGGAGCTCAACGACTTGACGAACAATACCAAGGAAAGGACATTTGGGTAGGCCACAGAATATACTCAAATTGCCAGACATACGTTAAAATTACTGAAAAGGAAAAAAAAAAGGCAATCAACATTGTTCTCACGTTCACAATAATAAAAGTAAATATATAATTTACAAAATGTAATTTACTTAATAAAGTAAATATTGATGTCAAAAATAAAAATAAATAAAGTCAAATTGCAAAATAAAAATAATCTACAATATCAAATTGTAAAATAATAATAATAATAAAGAGCACAATTAAAAATAAAAATAAAAGAGAAAAATAAGACAACAGTTGTAGTGCGTACTGGAGCAGGTCAATCCCAAGCCTTTTCGTCCTCAACATAGTCCTTTATAGAGTAAAAAGCCTTTTGACAAAGTTTTCGCTTTACAAATGTTTTGAATTTATTAAGGCTTAGCTGTTGAATGTGAATAGGAAGTTTATTATAGAAGTGTATACATTGGCATCTAAATGAGCCCCCTATTTTTTTTAGCCTGGTTGTAGGAACCACAAATTTGTGTTTGTTCCTAGTATTAAAATTATGGATATCACTGTATTTTTTAAACATTTTTATATTTTTATGTGCATACAATATATTCTCGTAAATATACTGTGAAGGTACAGTCATAATATTGATATCTTTAAATTTATCTCTGAGGGAGTATCTGGGACTTAATCTATAAATCGAACGAATAGCCCTTTTTTGCAATCCAAAAATTGTCTGGATATCGGCGGCATTTCCCCACAGTAGAATACCGTACGACATAACACTATGGAAATAGCTAAAGTAAACTAAACGGGCTGTCTCTACATCAGTTAAATTTCGAATTTGTCTTACAGCGTATGCTGCAGAGCTAAGTTTTTTTGATAATTTGTCTATATGTGGGCCCCACTGAAGTTTAGCATCCAGAGTTATGCCCAAGAACACTGTATTATCTTCAGGACTCAACTCTTTACCTTTTATTAGCACACTAGTTTCTACTTGCCTAACATGAGGCATGGTAAACTTAATACATTTCGTTTTTTTTTCATTAAGATGTAGGTTATTTACATCAAACCAGTGTACTATTTTTGAAAGTGCTATATTTATATCGTCAGTAACCGGCTGCTGACGTTTAAGTTTAAACAAAAGTGAAGTGTCGTCTGCAAACAACACTATATTATGGTTATTCTCTATGAGGTAAGGTAAGTCGTTTATATATATAAGAAACAAAAATGGGCCAAGAATTGAGCCCTGGGGGACACCCATTTTTACTACAGATCCGGGAGATCTTTTTCCGTTTACATCAACTCTCTGAATCCTTTTACTCAGATAAGATGTAAGAAGATCCAGGGAGGAGTCCCGGATTCCGTAATGGTGTAGTTTCCTGATCAATGTTTCGTGGAGAACGCAATCGAAGGCTTTTGACAAATCGCAAAAAATGCCCAGGGCATCGCATTTGTCTTCCCATGCATTATAAATATGTCCTAAAAGTTCAACACCAGCATCGGTTGTTGAACGACCCCTTGTAAAACCAAATTGTTTGGTGTGCAATAATTGAAGTCTGTTAAAAAATCTTTGTAGTTGCTCTAAAATAAGTTTTTCAAATACTTTACTAAAAGTGGGTAGTACTGAAATGGGTCTATAATTCGTGGGGTCAGATGTACTACCCGTTTTAAACAATGGAATTATTTTACTATTCTTCATTAGATCAGGAAACTCACCGCGATCAATACAATTATTAAAAATAAATGCTAAAGAAGGAGCTACTATGTGGATTATAGACTTAACAACGTCCACAGAATTACCCCATAAATCTGCAGTCTTTTTTACATTCAAGGAGTTAAACGTCTTAATTATATCTACGTAAGTCACATGTTCGAAATTAAAAACAGAATCGCAAACATTAACATTTTCTTTAAGCAGCTTTCTATAAGCTCAGGACCAAAGGAGAAGACTGTTCAAAGTCCCGGTAGCCCGCACAAATCTGTTAAAGTTCGCACTCGTGACTCGGGCGGTTGAAGTACTTAATAACGTCTCTCTGCGGTTAGATATTTTTTCTTGCCCATTGGCGGAATTCGAGAGGGTGACACTAAGTGTGTTGTCCTCTATGTAACTTGTGCCGGTTCTCCAGGGTGCTGCTGGAGACTGACCATCGACTATCATGTATGTATGTTGCCTACTACTACACTAATGGATACTTGATCAGTCAGTGGGTGGCGTCTCTGAGGGCGGCTATTTCGCGACTACATTTGTTATCTTGGGTATACCTGTTAAAACAATTGTATGTGTTAATAAATAGAAATATTTAATAGACAATACAGTACCATCAGATTCAAAGTCAAAGTCAAAAGTTTTTTATTTCACATAGGCCTACATGGGCACTTATAAAACGTCAGAAGCTAGTGCTCGGTTCCAAATTGGTCGTTTCCTATAGAGAAGAACCGGCAAGAAACTCCATGGTTACTCTTTAAAAAAAAATTGTTGTTACAATATTTCCATATTACAGCATAAGTAGATATTATGTAAGGACAGTGTAGACTGGTCAATATTGTACTAAAAAGTACAATAAAAATAATCATAATAAAAAGTAACCTAAGAATTCGCGGAGTCTACAGTGTTCTCACATTCACGTTATAAAATAGAGGCTATATAAATAAAAGTAAGTAAAATATTTAGAGATTATAATATAGAGCCCAAAAAGTTGAGAAATATAGAGCCCAAGAATGTTAAGATGGATGTGTGGTGTGACGAGAATGGATAAAGTGAGAAATGAATATATTAGGGGAAGTTTGAAAGTGGCGCCAGTGGCTGAAAAGTTGAAAGGGAATCGTTTGTCTTGGTATGGTCATGTGAAGAGGAGGGATGAAACGCATGTTACTAAAAGAGTTATGAGTTTACATGTGGATGGATGGAGAGGGAGAGGGAGACCAAAGAAAAGATGGATGGATTGTGTGAAGAGTGATATGAAAGAAAAGGAAGTTAGTGATAGCATGACGAGTGACAGGGCTAAGGGAGTGGAAGAAAAAAACGTGTTGCGCCGACCCCAAATAACACGGGACAAGGGCAGGAAGATGATGAATATACAGCCCAAAAAAAATGAAAAATTAAGCAAATACAATCTGGTTAAAACAGAAATAACACAATTGTGGAACACAACATCAGAAGTAATACCGATGGTAAAGCTAGGAGCGACAGGAATAGTAGCAAAGAGCATACACAGATATTGTGACAAATTAGATTCAGGCATAAACATTCACATAATACAAAAACTAGCAGCAATTCATATAGTTCCTATTTTAAGCAAAGTAATAAAGGGGCAAAGTATTTGTAACTAATTAGCAGAGGATCCGAACCTCCTTTTCCCCGAGGGTCTCAGGGCGGGAGCAAAGAAAACAACCGGGAGAAATCCCGAGTAGAAAACTCTTTTCAAAAACTATTATACTAAAGAACTGGGCAAGTGCGTGTCGGACTCGCGCTCTGAGGGTTCTATACAAACCTACCTTTGTAAGCAGTTCAATTCGATGATTTTTCCGAATCACAAAAAAATATGTTTTTTGTGACATAAATTTACTGTTTTCAGATTCACTTCTATATCTGTACTATAAGACCTTGCTTTATGTCAAATTTCAGGATTCTGGGTCAACGGGAACTACCTTATGAATTGTGATTTCCTTGAGAGAGTCGAAATATACGGTTTTTGCGACATAAACGACCGTATTTTTTTTTTTCGTTAAGTTAAATGTTTGATTTTTTCACAGCATCAAGAAACCGCAGATTTCACTATGGTTTTAATTTTAACTCGATACCTCTACGAGTTCCCGAGATAAAGGGTCTTGACAGACAGACAAATGGACGGACGGAAAACAAAGTGATCCTTTAAGGGTACCGTTTTTTCCTTTTGAGGTACGGAATCCTAAAACACTAAAAACAGAAAAAATTAATATTTAAGTGGGGTGCTCTTATAACAAACGTGTATTTTTTGCTACGGATGGTACAGAACCCTTCATGCGTATCATAATATCAAATTAAAACTGTATCGTCTGTAGGTACTTCAAGTATATATAGCTGTGAAAAAATCAAACTTCTAAGTTAACGGAAAAAAAATACGGCCGTTTATCTGACAAAAAACTTACATTTTAACACTCTCAAAGGATACATATTCATAGGGTACTTCCCGTTGACCTAGAATCCTGAAATTGGCATAACGCAAGGTCTTATAGTATAGATAAATAAATCTGAAAACTGTAAATTTGTAGTTACGTCACAAAAAATAACTTTTTTTACTATTTGGAAAACTCAATTCGGCAATTGAACGGTTTTCATAGGTAAGTTTGTGCAGAACCCTCAGTGCGCGAGTATGACTCGCAATTGCCCTGTTTTTTTTTAGTAGTATTTGTTGTTATAGCGGCAACAGCTATACTTACATCATCTGTGAAAATTTCAAATGTATAGCTATAATGATATACTGACAGACAGACGGACAGAGGAGTCAGTAATAGGGTCCAGTTTTTATCCTTTGGCTATGGAACCTTAAAAATGGAGACCGAGCACAGAAGCGTTTTTGTGCTGAAAATAAATTCTTTTTTCTCTAGCAAAACAATAAGAGTAGTGTTTCCAAATCCTATGTTTTCAGCATTATTCTCGCACCCACTAAACCTCTTAACACTACAGGAAAACGAACACATAAAAAAGTACAGCGCAAAACAAAACCTTATAAATCTTTCCCCCCTTCGCCCTCCCTTTTATCTCAAAAGTAATGACAGCACTTTAATGGTTGGAAATCTAATTGAATAATTCGGTACGTCCTAAGGTGGCTAATAAATCTGACGTCTGTGAATTACCAACCGCGGATTAGCGCGAGCGCTAAAACTTGGATTAATTGGCGGTCTGTCACACCGAAGTGTCAAATCTAATCTTTATTTATTTATTTATTTTATTTTATAATTTATGTACACACATGAATAAAGAAAGAAGATACATTCTGATAAAAATTGTACAAAGGTACTGCTTATTTCTAAAAGAAATTTCTTCCAGCAAACCTGCGAAAGGAGAAATAGGAAGAAATGTAGACAATAGTGTGTAGAAGTAATAAAAAAAAATAGAATTTGAAATCTTAAATTGAAATAATAAATACTTGTATACTATACATACTATATATACCTTATATTAAAAATAAATACATAATGTATATACATATCTTTTTTTATTTTGGAAAAGTTTGTTGTCTTTATTTAGGGTTCCGTAGCCAAATGGCAAAAAACGGACCCCTTATGGATTCGTTATGTCTGTTAGTCCGTCCGTATGTCACAGCCACTTTTTTCTGAAACTATAAACTTAAATACTGTTGAAACTTGGGAAGTGTGTACTTGGTGTATTCTGAGAACCGCATTAAGATTTTCACACGTAAATAGAAAAAAAAAACAATAAATTTTGGGGGTTCCCCATACTTAGAACTGAAACTCAATTTTTTTTTAATCGAACCCATACCTGTGGGGTATCTATGGATAGGTCTTCAAAAATGTTATAGAGGTTTCTAATATATTTTTTTTCTAAACTGAATAGTTAGCGCGAGAGACTCTTCCAAAGTGGTAAAATGTCCCCCTCCCCTGTAACTTCTAAAATAAGAAAATTACAAAACTAAAAAAAATATATGATAAACATTACCATGCAAACTTCCTCTGAAAATTGGTTTGAACGAGATCTAGTAAGTAGTTGTTTGTTAATACGTCATAAATCATAAACCACAATTTACCTTTCACGTATGTACGGAACCCTCAGTGCGCGAATCCGACTTGCATTTGCCCGGTTTTTTTTTTTGTGATACGTTTTTTAGGTATCTACTTCAGTTAGTATCTCAAGAGTACAGTCTCGTTAGTCACACACAAGTTACACGCTTGTCCCAAGTTTGTGTGCAGTTACATCACTTAAACTTGTTCCTCTGGGACTTCAAGATTACTCAGTAACGTATAGAAAGTTTCAAGCGTCCGTAGTCTTGCAGAAATAACTATTCTGTTGGTCTCAAGTCGGAGTGGACTGCATTATCATAATTGGTGAGAGTTGTGAACAGTGTGGAAGTGTTACTGTGTTACCTGATTGTGAAGTCGAGTAGCTTTGTTGTGAAGTTTGAAGGCCATAAAGTGGCCATGAATTTAGAAGTTATTGAGTTTTTCTTTTATCTATACTTAATATTATAAAGTTTTTTTAAGATATACAAATTCCTTGGTGAACAGCGCTTCGAACCAGAGATATGAATAGAATTCGCAAAAAAGCTTATTTTAGTGACGTAACAACAAATTTACTATTTTCAGATTTATTTCTATACCTGTGTTATAAGACCTTGCTTTATTAATTTCAGGATTCTGGGTCAACGGGAAGTACCCTATAAAATTTGATTCCCTTGAGAGTGTCGAAATATACGTGTTTTGCGACATAAACAGTTGTCTTTTTTCGTTAACTTAGAAGTTTGATATTTTCACAACTTTGAGGTTTTAATTTCAACTCGATACCTCCAACGTTATCAACATAGAGGGTCTTGACAGACACACAAACGGACAACAAAGTGATCCTATTGGGGTTCTGTTTCTCCTTTTCGGAACCCTTAAAAAGAATATTGGTTGCTTGGAGCGATCTCTCGCCAAAAGTAAGGGGGTACCCTTTACTTGGTGTATTCTGAGAACCGCATTAAGATTTTCACACGTAAATAGAAAAAAAAACCAATAAATTTTGGGGGTTCCCCATACTTAGAACTGAAACTCAATTTTTTTTAATCGAACCCATACCTGTGGGGTATCTATGGATAGGTCTTCAAAAATGTTATAGAGGTTTCTAATATAATTTTTTTCTAAATTGAATAGTTAGCGCGAGAGACTCTTCCTAAGTGGTAAAATGTCCCCCTCCCCTGTAACTTCTAAAATAAGAAAATTACAAAACTAAAAAAAATATATGATAAACATTACCATGCAAACTTCCACTGAAAATTGGTTTGAACAAGATCTAGTAAGTAGTTTTTTTTAATACGTCATAAATCATAAACCACAATTTACCTTTCACGTATGTACGGAACCCTCAGTGCGCGAATCCGACTTGCATTTGGCCGGTTATTTTTTTGTGATACGTTTTTTAGGTATCTACTTCAGTTAGTATCTCAAGAGTACAGTCTCGTTAGTCACACACAAGTTACACGCTTGTCCCAAGTTTGTGTGCAGTTACATCACTTAAACTTGTTCCTCTGGGACTTCAAGATTACTCAGTAACGTATAGAAAGTTTCAAGCGTCCGTAGTCTTGCAGAAATAACTATTCTGTTGGTCTCAAGTCGGAGTGGACTGCATTATCATAATTGGTGAGAGTTGTGAACAGTGTGGAAGTGTTACTGTGTTACCTGATTGTGAAGTCGAGTAGCTTTGTTGTGAAGTTTGAAGGCCATAAAGTGGCCATGAATTTAGAAGTTATTGAGTTTTTCTTTTATCTATACTTAATATTATAAAGTTTTTTTAAGATATACAAATTCCTTGGTGAACAGCGCTTCGAACCAGAGATATGAATAGAATTCGCAAAAAAGCTTATTTTAGTGACGTAACAACAAATTTACTATTTTCAGATTTATTTCTATACCTGTGTTATAAGACCTTGCTTTATTAATTTCAGGATTCTGGGTCAACGGGAAGTACCCTATAAAATTTGATTCCCTTGAGAGTGTCGAAATATACGTGTTTTGCGACATAAACAGTTGTCTTTTTTCGTTAACTTAGAAGTTTGATATTTTCACAACTTTGAGGTTTTAATTTCAACTCGATACCTCCAACGTTATCAACATAGAGGGTCTTGACAGACACACAAACGGACAACAAAGTGATCCTATTGGGGTTCTGTTTCTCCTTTTCGGAACCCTTAAAAAGAATATTGGTTGCTTGGAGCGATCTCTCGCCAAAAGTAAGGGGGTACCCTTTACTTTTGGCGAGAGATCGCTGCTACCGATTGCCTCCACAAGAACACAGCGGAGCTTCGCCTAAACGATGCAGACTTCCACCGTATGCTCACCATGACGTCCGGGCGTGCCACTGCTATGTGAAATGCCAATTCGGGGTCAGGCAATTTTGTAAATAAAACGCAAATATCAAAATCTAGCTTCTACCAGCGACTTCGCCCGCGTAAAAATTAGGTTTCTTCATACAAACTTTGAATCCCCATTTTATCTCTTTAGGGGGGAAATTTTGAAAAAATCCTCTCTTAGTGCTTGTCTACGTCATAAAAAAAACCTTGTGCGTAATTTCACGGCTCTAGTCCCAGTAGTTTCGGCTGTGCGTTGAAATGTCAGTCAGTCAGTTTCTCCTATAATATATATAAACATTCGAGTAAAAAGTATATATATTTTTAACCCCGTTAGGGGAAGAATTTTAATAAAATACCTAACTCGTCTTCCATCAATTCTCTTCAAGAATGTTCATGCAAAATTTGAAATAGATTAGACCAAGGAATGACAATGTATATCCCATAAAAACTTTGCCCCCCCTTGGGGATAGAATTTGGAATAATCGCGAGCCTATCATAATAAAAAAAAAACCTTCCAAGTCTTTACGATCAGAGGTTTAGGCTGTGCGTTGATTTGCCAGTCAGTCATTCAGGAAAAATCATTTTATAAGTATAAACAACTAGCTTCTGCCAGCGGCTTCGCCCGCGTGAAAGTAGGTTTCTCCTAACAAACTTTGGTACATATTTATAAGATCTACAATTAATTAGAACATTTTATGGTTCTATCTTTTATAGTTTAGGCAGCGTACGCAAAATAAGTAACTTTTCTGGTTGACTTTTTACACCTTGTGTCCGAAAAACTCAAATATCTTACGGACCCTATTTTTTTTCCAAAATAAAATGTAACCTATGTTACTCTTGGATAATGTAGCTTTCGAATGGTCAAAGAATTTTTAAAATCGGTCCAGTAGTTTTTGAGCCTATTCATTACAAACAAACAAAGTTTTCCTCTTTATAATATTAGTGTAGATAAATGACATGCTACAAGCACACTTCGGTGTGACAGTCAGCCCCATATAAGCTTAACCAGCGTTTTACCACTTGAGTTATTGAAGCCTTTCCAGGTGACGTAATGTACCGGAAAGCCCGGGTTTGTCTGCCTTCCTATTTATTAACGTAAACATACTAATATATTATTGTGCTGTGTTCCTGATTTTAAAGGGACTTAGCTGTGTTATGGGGATTAAGGTGTTATGGGATTGAGTTACATAATACGGTTGCACAGCTAATTATTGTTATTTATTTTTCTAATAATTAATTACGTGAATTTTTAGTGCTTTTTTAACACGTTAAATGTGGAACGAGGTCTAATATGCCTCGTACGTGTCTTTCTTGCGGTGTGGCTTAAAAAAAAACTTTTTAAAATCTTTTTAAACGTTCTGCTATGATCCTATGAATAGTTCCGTTCCATATCTTTGAAGATCCTCTTCAGATCAAAACAATATTTCTATGGGATCAACACAGAAGCATAACGACGGTGAAGTACCAATAACTCCTAACTGTCGGAAGTCAAAATTATCTGTCCAAAAATTGTTAGGAAGTAATACTATAAATTGACACGTTGGTTTAGTTAGGTGTTTGTTTCCACAAATTAATTTGATGCAGTTGCAACTAAATATCCGCTTCGGATATTTTACGAAGCATGCGGAAACACGCATTTAAAATATAAGCACTTAAAAGTAATTTTATCGAAAAATGTCAGTTAGAAGGTATTGGCACTTCACCGTCGATAACCTATTACACCAAAAAAAAAACAGCCTTTAATTTACCGAGATATCAGTAAACATACATAAAAAAAATACATTCAGCCGAACATAGAACCTCCTTCTTTTTGAAGTCGGTTAAAAACATAGCCTTCTCTACAGTGCGGAGGCCGTAAGTTAAATTTGGTTTAGTTTAGTTTAAAGAAATATTTATAAACCTACTGATATATTAAAACAGAATGCAGTGGTGTATGTATTTAAATATAAACCTACTGATATATTAAAACAGAATGTAGTGTTGTATCTATTTAAATATAAACTTACTAATATATTAAAATTTAATGTAGTGGTGAATCTATTAAAATACTAAACTAATACGCCTCACCATCAACGATTGCATCACTGCTTACCATCAGGTGGGATCGCAGTCAAGCTCTAGTTTATATTTAAAAAAATACGAGGTCAATTTGACATCGTACCGCATTTAGCGAAAAAAAAACTTATAGTGTCTTAAACTTTACACGGATTAATAAGCCCCTTACAGTCATAATGATAGAATACCACGTATTGTAGGAATGGAAATAATTCAAATACCCGGTCAAGTGCGAATCGGGCTGGCATACGAATGGTTTCGTACCGTCTGTTGCAAAAGGACGGAATAAACAATCACGTTTGTTGTGTGGGACTTATATATTTAATTTATTCTGTTTTAGTATTTGTTGTTATAGCGGCAATAGAAATATATCATCACAACAACGTGGCGAAACGCATAGTCCGAACCGTAGAGGTTTCAACACCGTTAGGGTGGATACTCGCCGTACGTCGGGTTATCCGATAGTAAAACACCGAAAGGCTGGCTACCCTACGCCTGTGCTTTGAAGATTAGATTTAACTCAATCTGGATCACCAATTAGCCTCTTCGCATGCCTTTCCACCGAGTCCAAAGCTGCCAGGTGGCATTTTGCCGCACCAGCCCTTATGTGGCTGCAGTACTCCTTACACGAGCGGAGAGTGCCGCGTCTTTGAGATATTTAGATATGTGACATAGGAAAATTCAACAGGACAAGTATTTATTGTAATGCGTTTTTTGTTATGTGTGGAAATCATCCAATGATATCTCCCGCCCTTGGGCGGAGCGGGACGGTGTGTCAGACTTTTAATAACTAAAACTACACATGTATCCTTCAGTTGCCCTTTGCGTTCTCAGAACTACGGTTTTCCCCTTCGAAAATTCTCCGTAGTCCTAGCTAGTAGGCATCGGTCTTGCTGGGCCCCTATGGTTTGCTGACATCTCTTTGAGGAGCGCGTGGATCACCACGCGCTGTTGACGACTGGGCTTGGTCCGGTTAACTACCGGACGGCCGGATGGCGAGCTACCCATTCTTCGACGAACGCAAGCCCGCGTCTACCATGGCTGGTAGTCGGGGTCTTAACGGCTGGAGCGTGTGGACATTCGTTCCCTAACGCCTGCGGCTTCCTCCTTCGCTAGCATTACTGCTTTGCAGAAGGAGGTGACCGTCTGCCATTCCTCCTTGCTCTGGAACATAGCATGAACCAGGCCCCGCCGCTAAAGGTCGCTGCCACCGATTGGTTTATTGTAATGCGTGGAATACGTATGCAGGACGCGTTTTATTGCATTTTGATTTTTTTTTACATGCGAAGCCGCATGCGTGATGAAATACACACGATTTTAAAAATACCCTTTTGGTGAGAAATTATCAACTAGCTTCTCCCGCACTGGGTGGAGCAAGAAGAAGTTTCTACTAGAAACTGTTACTGACCTTATGGCCAGTAACAGTTTTTTTTTTAGGTGGGAAAATCACCTAATGACAAATCTTGCTCTTGGGCGGAGCAGGAGATAGTATCAGACTTTTACTGACTAAAAACCCACTCCTATTCCTTCCTTTTTTGCCTTCGTCCCAGGGCCTCGGGTTTTACTCCCAGGGCCCCGGGTCGGTAACCTTGGTTCTCCTGCAGATATCTTCATTTCTGATTAGATCACGCAAAGAAACTCCGAGCATAGCCTTTTACATTGTCTTTTGGGTGACTTTGTGTCCTCTTATGAGGCCCATTGTAAGCGACCACCGTTTCGGAGTTATATGTCATCACTGGTAACACACATTGGTCATAGACTTTTGTCTTGACACACTGTGTTATATCGGACGAGAAGTCACCGTGCAGCTTCCCGAATGCCGCGCAGCCGAGTCGGATTCGACAATTGACCTCTTTCTCGAAATAAGACCTACCCAATTGGACCATCTGTATCAGGTAAACGTAGTCGTCCACAACTTCGAGTGTAGAGAATCCGATCTTGATAGGAATGAGTGCTACATGGATGTTAACCATGACTTTGGTTTTGTCTATGTTCATTTTAAGTCCCACTCTTTCGGGAGCTTTACTGAGCATCACAATATTTTAGATAAAATTAAATTGCTAAAGAACAGAGAAATATCTTGCTAAAGTTTATTTTAGAAACTTCAACGTTTAAAAATTACAAAAAGTGTAAAGTTCAAATGGAGATCGTGAGGGTTATAGGAGTTAACCGCAGCCTGACGTAGAAAACCGCCCGGAAAATATCCGCCACTTTTAAAATGTACGTATTATATAAGTATTTTGCACCTTCTACTTTTTGTAGGGTTGGGCAGAGAGTTATCGAAAGTTATTTTTTATGTTTAGCGTAAAGTGATGTATTGAAAACAACTCTCTTTACGCTAAGCATAAAAAATATGAGATAACACCTTTAATATTCACTGAGAACACCATCATTATGGTGGCAAGTCCCCTCTTTGAGGAGTGGCTGGAAAGAGAACACGGCGTCGTTACCTTCCGCACGCGCGAGGCAATGGCCCTCGAGCCCCAACCGGTATGCCGGCATTCCGATCCCGATTTCCGGCCACCGTAGGCACGGGCTTGCGGACGGCGAGCCACCCATTGCTCGCCGTCCGCGACCGTCCAGTAACTGCCCGGGTCGAGCCCAAGTCGTCGACGCGCAGTGTTCCACGAGCGTCTCAAGGAGATATCAACAAATCGTAGAGGCTCAGCAGAGTCGAAGCCTACTGAGGCCATGGGTGATGCGAAAGAGATCCCCGGGGCCCTGAAACAATGGCAAAAAAGGAACAGGAGTGGGTTTGAAAAGTCTGACACGCCCGCACGCTTCACCCAATAGCGGGGGCTGTCATTAGATGATATTCCCACCCAAAAAAACAATCTTTTAATATTCAAGTATGAAACGTGTGCTCCGTAACTGTTGGTGTCGACGACGTAAGCGCGATTGCTAATCGTTAGTAAGAAGAAATATTCGTTTAGTAAGAAGAGCTAACTAACTAAAACAAAATAAAAAATCTTAAAATACGGAGGCAATTTTTTTTCCATATAATAATAATAATATAAGTCTACTACATAGTCTGAAATTACTAAAATTAAAAGAAACTCTCTATATCACCTTACAAAAAGCCGTTATCCTAAATACATGTCGAATAGTTAAAAAGTTCATGCAAATAGATGAAAACGAAAAGAGAACTTAAACTTAAAAGATTTTGAAAAAAATTGTCGTCATTTAGAATCTTGATTAAATTTGCAAGGCTCCTATTGTTATACTTTTTTAATTTTTGAGTAAATTATGAAGGGTTAAAATAGCTGATTTTCAGAAGTTTTTACTGGATTAGTTTTATACAAATTTATAAATTAATTTCAACAGAAGCCTAGATAATATTCACAAGATACTGTGTTTCTAAATTATCTAAAGAAAAATGTCACGTCATAGTCGCGTAAGAGCGGTTGTATGAAAAACAGTGAAAATGTATGTCGAGTTGCATCCCCTTAAGGAGGTTAATCATGCGTGTGTAGTAGCATTACTTATTTAAATTAAGAACAGTATTCAAAAAAAAATGTTCTACTCGATAGACAGCACATCACTATGCTTTACGGAAGGATATCCCCTAAATCCCCTAGGGGTCTGATAAATTGTGTTTCGCCAGCTCACTGTAGATATTAATAATATTTTAGTATACCATTAACATTTTGAATAATATTAATAAAGTTCTTATAGTATAAAGTAAAGATTTTTAAATTGTTTTGTACTTCGTGTTGCGAAAATTTGTGCTTAAAGTAAAACTCTTCAGCCTTGCATTTTTATAACAAGTTGAGACAGTTTTATGATTAGGTAAATTGCGTTATAAAATTTTATAGCATCACGCCATTTTTTAGGGTTTCGTACCAAAAACAACGGAACCCTTATAAGATTACTTTGTTGTCCATCCGTCTGTCTGTTTATTGGTCTTTCAAGATCCTTTAATTCAGGAACGCGTAAAGGTATCGAGTTGAAATTAAAACCATAAACTTAAAAGTGGGGTCCCTAGAAGCTGTTAAAAAATCAAAAACTTCTAAGTTAAAGAACGAAAAAGATACGGCCGTTTATGTCGCAAAAAACGTATATTTCGACACTGTCAAGGAAATCAAAATTCATAGGGTAGGTACTTCCCGTTGACCCAGAATCCTGAAATTTGGCATAAAGCAAGGTCTTATAGTACAATTATAGGAATAAATCTGAATACCGTAAATTTGTTGTTACTTCAAAAAAAAACAATAAAAAAAAATTGCGATTCGGAAAAATCTTCGAGACTCCATTCGGAAATTTATCTATTTATGTAGGTAAGTTTGTACGGAACTTTTAGTGCGCGAGTTCGACTCGCACTTGCCCAGTTTTTTATGGTCGTAAATCATCAAATGACTCACTCTAGGGGGGAGCGAGAGGCCGTATCAGACTTTTAGTTAATAAAACCCACACCTACGTTTCTTCTTTGCCTGGCGTTCCTGGACCCCAGGTAAAAAAACGCGTGGAACACTACGTGCCATTGACGACTCGGGCTCCGTCTGGACTGGACGATTACCAGACTGCTGGATGGCGAGCTACGCATTGCTTGTTGTTCGCAAGCCCGCGTTATACGGTGGAAGTAGTATTCACGCCTGTATAATGCGCTCCAAATAAGAATAGGATCGATTGCCATGTTGTGACGTCACGTCATACTGTCAAATAGCAAGAAATTGGGAAAAATTTAAGAACTCAGAGATGAGCAAAATTGAAGAACTGGATTCTGAGTAAACTTTTTTCGTTTAGAGTTCGTAAATAAATTCAATTTTAAAAATATCTTGTATTGCACACCATAATAATTCTTCGATTTAACAGTATGCCCTGACATTACAACATGACAATAGGTCCTATTCTTAATTGTTGTTCCAAATAGGATTGGAAAAAGAGTTTTAACCTTTTTGTTTTGTTTGAATCTCATAAATCAAGGGCAAGACTATTTACATCAATTAATATGCTTTGCATTGTCGCATATATGTATATAATATCATCATCATCTTCCTGCCCTTATCCCGTGTTATTTGGGGTCGGCGCAACACGTTTTTTTCTTCCACTCTGCCCTGTTACTCGTCATGCTATCACTAACTTCCTTTTCTTTCATATCACTCTTCACACAATCCATCCATCTTTTCTTTGGCCTCCCTCTTCCTCTCCATCCATCCACATGTAAACTCATAACTCTTTTAGTAACATGCGTTTCCTCCTTCCTCTTCACATGACCATACCAAGACAAACGATTCCCTTTCAACTTTTCAGTCATTGGCGCCACTTTCAAACTTCCCCTAATATATCACACCACACATCCATCTCAACATTCTCATCTCCGCTACATGCAATCTTATCTATTATTATTAATCTATGTCATCGGAAAATTGCAAACGTCATGAGATTGTAAAATAACGCGAGAAATTGTAAACAATTTTTTCCAAATAAGACACGGTTATACTGAAAGTAATGAATTTCGATGTGATTCATCGTACGATTTTTTCATGATATATCGCAAAATTATCTACACTAATATTATAAAGAGGTAAAGTTTGTTTTTTGGTTTGTAGGAGGTAATTTCTGAAAGTACTGGTCCCAATACAATTTTTTTTTCGCCGTTATTAAGCTGCTTTATTCCTGAGTGACATAAGCTATATTTTAAGTACGGGCAAGAGCTAGTAATCTAATGAAGATTTATAACAATCACACAGAGTCTATAATTTTCCGGTGTCTTAGGCATGTCGGCGAAGTCAATAGTACGGAAGCTAGCTTGACAACGACACAAAGTAATAAAGGTACTGCAGATGAAAAATTCAACCGAACGTGGACGATTCATGAACGTGGTCCCCTTTTCCTCCTCCATTCAGCATGTATTATAGCCAAATAACTTAGAGTAATCTTGCCAGAACTTGTAAGAACGTCTTCATCAGGACGTCGCGATGTAGGCTCGTTAAAAATATGCCATGTAGTTTTTCTTTTAAAGTTACAAATGCATTAGGGCTTTTTCTAATGTATTTGTAGCTATAAAAGAAAAACTCAATTAAGTAAATGCTCCTTACCTGATCCAAACATAAAGAAAGAAAGAAAGAAAGAAAGAAAGAAAGAAAGAAAAAAGAAAGAAAGAAAGAAAGAAAGAAAGAAAAAAAGAAAGAAAGAAAGAAAGAAAGAAAGAAAGAAAGAAAGAAAGAAAGAAAGAAAGAAAGAAAGAAAAATATTTTATTTGGCACACGTACACAGATACACACAATGTAGAAACAAACATGTAAACACTTAAGAAAATATGGAAAAAAAAATAACTAACACTGTGTGTCTCGCGCCTGCGCCAAATAGGCCCAGTTCAGCAATAATGCCAGACAACTTCGTGGCCTGACGCTGGTTTTCAACTGAACCTTATTTAGAGTGTACGGTAGAAAAACTAGATTATTTATACTAGTTGTTTGTGTGAGGTTATTTAACTTACACATATATATACATGTTTAATAAGTGGTGGATAACAAATAAATAAATAAATAGATAGTTTTTCAGTGTAAAAAATTCATAAGACTTCAAGAAATTAAAAACAACGTTAATCTAATCGTACATCATTCCATGCGCACAAGAAAACCCGATTTTGAAGCGACTCAATCTCAATCTCAACCCACCGCCATCAGCGCGCGCAATGCAACGATATGCCAATTTACTACGCCCGGGACAGCTAAGCGCAACGGGCGATATTATAAGAAAAAAGTTTCTATTAACTTCGGGTACTTTGGAAAAAAAATAATATCACGATGAAATAATGCATGAGTTCCTCTAACGTCGATCTCACGACCATCGATTATTACATCAGAACTACCTAATCACATGACAAGTCAATCGCAAACAAGAAGGTTACATTCTGAAGAAGAATTATTTCCTTTGTGAAAACTTTCATTAAAAACACCACTTTTCTTTTGTAAAATAACACCAATTTGTTTTTACTTTCCTTAAGGACTTTAACCCCTTGAAATATAGACTATTATTGCTTGTCTACTTTTGCAATAGAGTTGGCCGAAACTGAGATGAGTCGTCTCCACAAACTTAATTTTGCAGACGGACGAGTCCTTATGTGAAAGACATATGGATGTTTCGGGGGTTTTAGACTGTAATTAGAGTGTTCTAGATAAGAACGATACAAGAGGACAGAAGGTATAAGTACTAATTACTATGTAAGTACATAGGAATGTAACGTTACTTGATAAATATATACAATCTTTTATTTGGGTTGTGTATTCGTAAAATAAGTTTTCCCGATTTGGGTGTTTACATATTATTTATTAATTTTATAATTTATGTACACACATGAATAAAGAAAGAGGATACATTCTGATAAAAATTGTACAAAGGTACTGCTTATTTCTAAAAGAAAATTTCTTCCAGCAGACCTGCGAAAGGAGAAATAGGAAGAAATGTAGACAATAGTGTGCAGAAGTAATAAAAGAAGAGAATGTGAAATCTTAAATTAAAATAATAAATACTTATATACTATATATAACTTATACTAAAAATAAATACATAATGTATATACATATATAATTAACACACTAGAGAGGAAAGATAGTGCTTTTTTACTTTCGATTTGAAGAGCAAAATTGCAAAATACATACATACATACATATAGCAAAATTAGCCTTTTAATTTTCCTACTACTATACGTGCCGTAATGCCAGGCGGACCCAGTGAGGGGTTGGTGAATGTCACCTGTATTCGAATTTTTGGTTCTAGGACATGGCAGTGCAGACTTACGAGTTGCAGGTTCAAACCCAGCCAGGCGCATTACTCTGTGTCATTTATTTCATCACCACTGCTACCAAAATAGTGAAGGTAAACATCGTGAGGAAACCGGCATGTCCTAGAACCAAAAATTCGAAGACATGTGACATTCACTGCACTGGGCCCGCGTAGTGGATTACGGCCCATGCCCTCTTCTAGACAGGAGGCCTGAGTCCCAGCAGTGGAAATATTAAAAGACTGATTATGCTTATATGCTTATGCTATGCGCCTGGTTGGGTTTGAACCCGCGACCTGCAACTCGTAAGTCAGGTTCGTTACCACTCGGCCACTACTACTCTCTATATCTTGATTTGGATGTAGTAAGGGGAAGTTTCAGACTTCTACTGACTAAAATCTACCTATGTCCTTCAGTTGCCCTTTGCGGGGTGTCAGTAATTGTAAAATTCACATTGTTAGTTGCCCGGTTTTGAACCAGCAGCCTCATGCATGAGATGAGAGGATGGTGCCTTAACCACTAGGCCATAACGACACTAGATTTTTTTTAAGGTGTGAAATTGTGCAATGTCTTCAATGACTCAATGTCTCGGCTCTAGGGCGGAGCGAGAGGGTGTATCAGACTTTTAAGGCGCGCATGGAACATCACGCGCCTTCGACGACTCAGGCTTCTTTGTGGTCTGGTTTCCGCACTTAGTCCTTAGCGGGTCCATTGTGCGTGGGCCATGGCGGCCTGTACTCCAACCAATCCAACTCATTCCAGAAACAGATGAGTCTCTTCAGTTTTCTCAGGGCGTCCATCAGTGAATTCGGTGCTCCCAAGGTTCGTGTTCTTATCTCACTGACGGTTGTGCATGCACTCGAGGATCACATGCGCGACAGTTTCTTCTGACTCCATGCATCCTCTGCACAGAGGGCTATCTGTGATATTCATTGTGAAGAAGTGTTTGTTGAGAGAGCAGTGTCCGGTGATTGTCCCTGCCACCAGAAGCAGGACGACTCAGTCTTAGTTCATCGTCCGCAAGCTCATGCATACTGTGGCTGGAAATCTTTTTTTTTTTTTTATTGGGTGGGAAAATCATCTTATGACAATGGCCCCAGTAGGCTTCGACCCTGCTGGGCCCCTACGATTTGCTGACATCTCCCTGAGGCGCGCGTGGAACAATACGCGCCGTCGACGACTTGGGCTCGGTCCGGACGGTTACCGGACGGTCGGACAGCGGGCTACCCAATGCTCGCCGTCCGCAAGCCCGCGCCTACGGTGGCCGGCAATCGGGATTGGAATTCTGGCGGCGGACAGGGCGTAAGGACCGTTGCCTCACGCGATCGGCCGCTTCCTTTGCTAGCATTACTGCTTCGCAGAAGGAGGCGACCGCCTGCCACTCCTCTTCACTCCGGACCATGGCCTGAACCAAGGCCCGGCGCGACGCGAGAGATCACCGCCGCCGATAGCCCCCACGAGGACACGGCGTTGCCCTGCCCAAGAGGGGCACACCTCCACCATGTGGTCTACCATGTCCTCCGGGTGGTTCACACAGTGGCGACACCCGGGCGTCGTTTCCGCACGAATCCTGTGCAGGAACTTCCCGAAATTACCGTGTCCGGTGAGAACCTGCGTCATGCGGAAGGTGAGGACGACGTGAGGTCTTTCCAACCATGCCTCAAATAGGGGACTTACCGCCATAATGGTAATCGTGGTTGGAGTCTCGCGCGTGCGGTCTCCTCCTTTGCTAGCATTACTATTTCGGCGACACGACACTAGCTATCTATGTATAATTATGATAAAGTCAAGATTAGCTGCTGATTAAACATTTAGTTGGCATTAGTTTATAACATTAATTTGGTTGTTAGTCAGTGTGTTCTCTTTTTGTGTTGTGTGTGTATTTTGTTTTTCTGCTTATTAAAACAATGTATAACTTTGTGTTTGTATTCGTGATTGTTTTTTGTGGTAAGTATTTTTCAAATAATAGGTAACTAAGTAAATATTTTATAGATAGATAGATATCCTTTATTGAACACTAAAAAATACAAATTACATTACATATTTTTATTATTATTATTATTTTATTACATTTTTATTATTAAAAATTGCTACTTTAATAAACTTTTAAAATCCGTTCGCGACTAAAATCTCTCTGGTACAATCAATTTTAGTTTTTTTTTTATATTCTAATTTATATTGCGACAGTGCTGTAGATATTGTGTTTTTTTTTTTTTACTTTTCAATGCTCTCAAAACGGTGAAGGAAAACATCGTGAGGAAACCGGCATGTCCTAGAACCAAAAAATTCGAAGACGTGTGATATTTACTCACCCGCATTGGGTCCGGATGATGGATTACGGCCCATTCCCTCTCCTAGAGAGGAGGCCTGAATCCCAGCAGTGGGAACATTACGAGGCTGATTATGCTATTACTATGCTATGCGTAACTAACGTTATCATTATAACGTTAACTCTATACCGTGCCGCTATGAAGTTAAACATCTACATTGCACCTGGCCCGACACTGTTACACCGCCATGCAAGTTCTAGAGGAACTTTTGTTAAAAAATATTATTTTGTTTAACAGTGACAAATACACGCTCTTTATATTCTGACAAGGCAAGCAGAATACTTAATGGAGCGCCTTCAAATGACGACCAGTTCCCATATATGGTAATAATTATATTTTTTTATTTTTTATCCTTTATTCTTTACACACAAAACCTAACAACAATACATGGATTTGATAATATATGTACAAAGGCAAGCTTAACTCAACAATGAGTTTTCTGCCAGCAAACCTTTGAGTGACAGAGAGAGATCACAATCGAGGGTAGGATCCAGTGTACAACATAAACATACATAAATACGTCTAATATATATACATACATACAGATATAATATATATAATAATATATACTAATACTATGTCAATTGAGAAAGGAAGTGGGAAGTGAGTGGAGTGTTTTTCTTTCTATTTTTGACGTAAATTCATCACCATCATCATTTCAACCGATAGACGTCCACTGTTGCATATAGGACTCCCTCAAGTATCGCCATGACAGTCATTCATGTGTGTCTCGCATCCATCGGATTCCTGCGACCCTCATCAGATCATTGGTTGAGCTTGTGAGAGGCCTTCCAAAACTGTGTTTTTTACGTAATCGCCAGTCCAGATCCTTTCGGATCTATCGACCATCTGTTTTGCGAGAAATGTGCCTTGCCCACTGTTACTTAAGTCTATGTTTAATGTGAATACGTTTTTAGAATTGCTTCCATAGTAGAAAGCTATTAAAAAAAAACGAATCCCGGGAATCTTTAAGTCAAGAGTGAATAGGTTACTTCTAGGTAAGCGCGTTCCATCGTCGACCACATCGTCGCTTTCCATCAGGTGAGATAGCGGTCAAGCGCGAACCTATCAAGAATAAAAAATAAATAAAAAAGAATGCAGTGTTTCTCAATACGGCTTGCATTGTGACGAGGTTCCAGACTCAGGAACCTAAATTACCAGTTGCTTGAATTACACGTTATTCTTTTTTATATTGGTAATGTTTTGAGAACACCGTAGACTCCGCACTATCATATTCAATTTTTTTTCTTTTCTTTATGTTATATGAGCGTTTCGCTTCGTCGTTTATACCGCGTACATCGAAGGACTGGAACAATTTGCCTGCTGCGGTCTTCCCGTCCAACTATAATTTAGGTGTTTTCAAGGCTAGAGTGAATAGGCTCTTAATAAACTAGTGCGCCTGACCATCAATGATTGCATCTCCGCTTACCATCAGGTGGGATCGCAGTCAAGCACTGGTTTATATCAATTAAAAAAAAAAAATATTAACCTACTCAAAGTTTAATGTAATCAAATAATACACCCACGTTTCCTTTCAGGTTTCATTACAACGATTAAGTGGAATACACAATGACACTAGAGGCCATAGATGCGGTGGAGTACTGGTTACCCTACAGCATGCTTTGACAGCTGCGTATTGTACGGTAGACTTTGATAATGGAAAAATGTTAGTAACGGTAATTTTACTAAGTATTTAAAAGAAGTTGCAGACTTTAGTGTGCGTCGGAATTGCATAACCTAATTCCGCCTAGCCCGTTCCATCATCGTACCACCAGGCGTAAGGCAATGCGCTACCGGTACATGGTGGACATCCCACCTATACGCACAAAACGTTTTGGAAACAAATTCATTGTGCGTACAGCTAAGGAGTGGAATTCCTTGCCGGAATCTGTGTTCCCTGATGGGTACAACCCGGGAATCTTTAAATCAAGAGTGAATAGGTTACTTCTAGGTAAGCGCGTTCCATTGTCGACAGCATCGTCGCTTTCCATCAGGTGAGATAGTAGTCAAGCGTGAACCTATCAAGAATAAAAAAAAATAAAGAAAGGAAATCAAATATGTTTTTTTTTGGGTTCTGTACCTCAAAAGAAAAAAAAACGGAATCATTATAGGATCACTTTGTTATCCGTCCGTCTGTCTGTCTGTTTGTCTGTCTGTCAATACCCTTTATCTCGGGAACGCCCTTTATCTCGCGATTTTAGGTGGCCTTGTACTGTGATAAGATAGCAAGAATACTGACAAGGACAAGGTTTCTAGTTTGTGAGTGACACATGCTAGGAGAGGGAGTGGGCAAAATCCAACCACGCGAACAATGTGGGTGGGTTAGTGTTTATTTTAGTGACTATATCTTTAACATTATTATAACTTTATCCATTAAAAGTATATGCACGAATACGATGTGCCTTTTTTAGGGTTCCGTACCTCAAAAGGAAAAAACGTAATCCTTATAGGACCACTTTGTTGTCCGTCCGTCTGTCTGTCTGTCAAAACCCTTTATCTCGGGAACGCCTGAAGATATCGAGTTGAAATTAAAACCATATACTCAGGTCTACGGTCCCTTAAAGCTGTAAAAAAATGAAACTTCCGAATTTACGAAAAAAAAAAGATACGGTTGTTTATGTCGCAAAAAACGTATATTTCGACACTCTTAAGTGAATCAAAATTCATAGGGTACTTCCCGTTAACCTAGAATCTTTAATCTTAGAAGATTTTTCTGAATGGTAATTTTTTTTTTGTTGTCACGTAACAACAAATTTACAGTTTTCAGATTCATTCCTATACTTGTGCTATATGACTTTACTTTATGCCAACAAAAAAATAGGCCCAGTGCGGGTTGGTGGATGTCACATGTCTTCGAGTTTTAGGTTCTAGGACATGCCGGTTTTCTCACGGTGTTTTCCTTCACCATTTTGAGAACAGTGGTGATGAAAATAAATTACATAAAGTAATGCGCCTGGCTGGGTTTTAACCCGCGACCTGCAACTCGTAAGTCGGGGTCATTACCACTGCTATATAATTTAAGGTTTCAAACTAATTTGCAGGATAACAATAAACCGGGATGAATATAGAGTGTTCGGTGGTGGTGCAGCGGTTCTCACCAATGACACTTCCCCTGATCGTGTTCGGCGTATTGCTAACATACTTGTACACCCGGAATATAATCCGACGAATGACCGGTTCCTTAATAATATTGCTGTTATTGTCGTAAGCTATATGTTTTTTTTTTTTTATTTACATTTTTAGTTGGAGTTTTTATCCCTATGGATACGTCAACTCCATCATGCCTTATACAAACTACTTGACACCCAACATTGCTTTTAATTAGACTTAACTAGGTGGAGGATCTTAATCGATGTGGTACACCAACTCGCAAAACTTTTTTGCTATGTCTGACTTTGGTTGCGCTAACATGGATTGAATCAGACCAACCTGTGATATATTTAAATTAAATTCATCGATTAAAATTCTCCTTTCCACTTGGTTCTTGACACAATCCATCAGCAAATGATGAACATCTTCAACTACATTGCATGTGTTGCAGTTGGGGGAACTTACTTTCTTCATGAGGAATGCGAACTTTGCTGATGGATAGTGTCCAGACCGTAATCTTACAGCTAACTTAACATAACATCTACTTAACCCGCTACTGTCAAACCAGGGCACTTGAGGAAGCTGATGTTGCACTGTTTTATACCATATTCCTTTGTCTACTGACTTAATGTTAAAATGTTGTTTCCAGTTGTTGAAACTTTTAATTTTAAATTTAGGTACATATTCTACATAATCTGGTATGAAATTCAGTTATATGTTATATGTTTGCGTTATCGATTTTCTACTTAAGAGATTCATCAAAATTTTCCAGCCTTGGTACCATGTTACTTGAGGTTTCTCACGATTCCTTCTTCCATTCCACCATCACCAAATCATTCACTCCCTTTTCTGTCATATCAGTACACACACAAATCTATCTGTTTCTTTTTGTTTTTGGCCTCCCTATATTATCTATTATTCTTTCAGCTTTTAATTTCTTCTCATCTGAAATAGAAAAATCACTTTAATTTTTTTTGCTACTGGCGTTATTTGTGTTCTTGTTTCAATATTAAAATTTAACTAAAGATCATAACATAATTTATTTGATCTTTACTTGTATTACTAAGAGGAAAGATTTGTACTTTGTTTGTAATTAATAAATTCATTACCCAGTAGAATATTTATTAAAATCATATTTATATATATACAAAATTATATACAAAAACACTTAACTAATTAAAACTATATATATATAAAACATAAAACTCCTCCGCATCGCTGTCGACTGGAAGTGTGCCCAAAAGGCTGGCGGCATTGCCACGTTGTATGGCAATGCTTAATCTCTGACCAAGGTAAAAGCCAGCCCTTGGGTCACGCGATGTGTCAACTAAGCGAATAGAAGAATATTGAGTGACCTGTATTTATATTCTGCTTTCACTTGTTTGAAGCTTCTGGTAGAAACTAGTATATAATGTATTAATTTACCAGGCATAACACATAAAAAGGATGCGAAGAAGAGTGACGAGAAAAAGGAAATGGCATTAATAAACTAATGTTAATAATAATTCATCATCTTCCTGCCCTTGTCCCATCTTATTTGGGGTCGGCGTAACACGTTTTTTCTTCCATTCTATCCTGTCAACCTCCATGCTATTGTAGCGACATCTATCGCGTCACATAAGAACTAATCCTGAATCGCGTAATCAAAGTTCTCCGCGCGATTAGAACATATAGAACAGCCCAAAATCATCTATCGGGCAGCTGCCCACCAGACATAACACCCGTCTGGTCGAAGGATCCTCCCTTTTCAGTGGAGGTTTGTGGGACTTTACTCTCTGTTCCGCCTACCTCCAAACTATCACTAACTTCCTTTTCTTTCATATCACTGTTCACACAATCAATCCATCTTTTCTTTGGCCTCCCTCTGCACCCATCCATATGTATACTCATAACTCTTTTAGTAACATGTGTTTCATCTCTCCTCTTTACATGACCAAGACAAACGATTCCCCCCTTCAAGAATAATTTATTTCAATAAATATCTTTCAGCTTGGCACACCGTTCTCATCATCTTCAGCAATACGACTGTCAATCAAAGATATTGGTACCTCAACTAGCATTTCGTGCCTAATTGTTGACTGGGACGTAAGTTACCTATACATATACTTTTCCATTTTAATAATAAGTAGTAAGTTTTGCAAGCAACTTGTGCAGTGGCACACACCGTCGACACAATGCCTACTGGGGCCACGGGTTGTGTGAAAGAGAACTTCGGGACTCTGGAACGAAGGCAAAGAAGGAAGATAGGAGTGGCTTTTAGTCAGTAACCGTAACAGTAAAGTTTCCCACCTAAAAACAAAACTGTAGACACGATCAATGAGTAGTTCGCAGTCTGGCCGCCCGGACTAAGGCCCTTCACTTACGGCGATTTTTTGTAGCGATGCTGTAGTGCGTTCGCATCGCTACAGTCGCGATGGTGTAGCGCGTTCGCATCGATACAGTCGCGATGGTGTAGCGCGTTATTAGCGCTTTGATATTTTTTTCTATAGCGCTTGTAAATGCAACTAACCCGCATTAGTAGCGACGATGTTGCGCGTACGAAACGCGCGACAGCATCGCTACAAAAATATTTGTACACCAATTTCATTGGTAGGACATAGAGCACGACTAAAACCGTCGACACAATGCCTACTGGGGCCACGGACTGTGTGAAAGAGAACTCCGGGACCCTGGAACGAAGGCAACGAAGTAACATAGGAGTGGGTTTTAGTCAGTAAAAGTCTGAGACAATAGAGCGGTACTGTTAATGGATGATTTCCCACCTAAAAACAAAACTGTAAACACGATCAATGAGTAGTTCGCGGTCTGGCCGCCCGGACTAAGGCCCTTCACTCACGGCGATTTTTTGTAGCAATGCTGTAACGCGTTCGCATCGATACAGTCGCGATGCTGTAGCGCGTTGACATTTTTTCTATAGCGCTTGCAAATGCGACTAACGCGCGTTAGTAGCGATGCTGTCGCGCACTTACAAAACGCGCGACAGCATCGCTACAAAAATATTTGTACACCAATTTCATTGGTAGGACATAAAACACGACTAAAATTTTTATATAAGACCTTTATTGTAATACCTATGTTCACAAATAGAGATTGATTGATTGATTGAAAAAGTCGTCGTGGGCGAGGGGCCTAAGAGCCAACGTACATTATTGGATTGTTTATTACTCATAAAAGGAAACCTCTGTACAGAATTTCAGCGTTCCAGGTCCGAGGGTTTGAGCTAGACATTGATGGATCAGTGAGTGATTCAGGACTTCGTCTTTTATTCATAGCTACAGGTTAATTACATCTTGCATTTGTCCTAAATTAGTTGCTCAGCTGGTGAGATTGTTTGTTCCTCTCGTACCTAAATAACACCTAAGGCCGCGAATACACCGATTGTTAGCTGATCCTTTATCGCAGATAGTGTCATAATAATAATATGATTTATTTGCCAGAAAACATGAACTTTACATTTCCTTTACATACCTACTACTTATGCCTAAATTCACAAATACCATCAGGTGGGATCGCAGTCAAGCACTGGTTTATATCAATTAAAAAAAAAATATATATATATATAATATATTAAAAATTCATAAAGGAAGAAATTACTGTTGAACTCCACACTAGGTCGAGCCTGTCTCCTGGAGTCCGAGAGTGAGATTACCAAAATAACGCGTAATGCGTAAGGTAATACTGTTTGACTACCATTGTTACAAACAATAATAGCCATGTGTATACCCTTAAGACTAATTGTAAATTAAAAAAAAGAAGAATATTACATAGCAAGAATGAAAAAAAAAAGAAGAAAAGAAGGTGTGTCACGAGCTAACTCGCCGCTCGTTCATGCGCTTTCTGTGCTTAAATGCTCTTCTGACTCTAACACCGGAGGTGTGACTTGTTTGCTGGGAGATGGATAGATGTGTGTCGTGAATGTCTAAGGTTTTGTGAGAAGATGGATGAAAAATAAGTAAATATTGTTTCATTTGTTTTGTGGGATATATTATTTTAGTGTTTATGTAAATGTATTTTCTTTATATTTCTAAATATATTTTATTCTCTTTGATGTGTATGGATTTGTTATTAGTTTAGCATAGCATAGCATAGTCGGCCTTATAATGTTCCCACTGTTGAGACTCAGGCCTCCTCTCTAGGAGACGGAATGGGGCGTAATCCACCACGCGGGCCCAGTGCGGCTTGGTGGATGTTACATGTCTTCGAATTTTTGCTTCTAGGACATGCCGGTTTCCTCACGATGTTTTCCTTCACCGTTTTGAGAGCAGTGGTGATGAAATAAATTACACAAAGTAATTCGCCTGGCTGGGTTTGAACCCACAATCTACAACTTGTAAGTCGGAGCCGTTACCACTCGGCCACCACTGCTCACATTATTTGTTATTAGGTTAAATAATTGATAATAATAGGTTTAATTTTTTGTTATTATATTATGATTATTTTATTACTTAAATGTATTTTTTTAGTTTGTAAGTTTCTATTGTACAACGCCTTGGACATTTTCTGTAACGTAGTACAAGTGTTTGTAAATAAATTAATAAATCTTATGTTTTTATTGTATTGCAGAGGAGAACACTTTTGACGTTCCAATCAATGATGACATACAATGAAACTATGTGCCAAATATATATGGGTTCACCATTAACACCAAACATGATATGCGGGTGGGAACCTGGCTTCGCCTCTTTCCCAGGACACGCTGGTTGCCCGGTAAGAACTTATTGTAGAAGAAGGATTTAAGTTTCCACAATGTAACATCTGATATATATATAGGTAGAATCGCAGTCAAGCACTAGTCTATATCAAGAAAAAAAAAAGTGGAGGTCTTTAAGTCCAAGGATTTCGGCCATATCATCGCTTTCAAACAGGTGGGATAGTGGTCAAACGCGAGCCCATTAATAAATAGGTAAGTTTTAGATATATATAACTCTTTTACATCACCTGCTCGAAAATGCCTCTTTATATGTCATATAACCAACACTTAAAGTAAGTCATTTTGTCCCTAGGGAGATAATGTAGTATGGCCGATCCCTAGGGAAAAATAAGATTTGAATTTGGAACGTCACAAACCATTACTTTGACAAAAAAAAAACTACAAAAGTGAATTACGTGTATCAAATAGGTTTATTCAAAAATCATACTGGTCACTAAACAATAAAAAAGAATTAAATGTGGTTACTGACGAGTTTAAAAAAAAAGTAATGAAAGAGGTCGCGATACAGAAAATTTAAACTATTAGAATCTCAACATGAAATTTAAATCAAAACATGTCGAGTCATAGTTAAGTTTAACTTGTAAATAATACTTATTTTATATAATTTATAATTTGTTTTAGCAAATTTTCATTTAATTATCTCACAAATGGAGTAAAAAGTAGAGTTTTCAACTCAGGGATAAAACTGTTTTTGTCTTGGGCTGTTTGACTTCCTCACTTCACTGAGGTTTCCTTCCCTCGCAATGCTCGGGAGTTAATTATATAAATCCCTCACTGACGTTCGGGATTAAAACTTAGCAACCTTCGTTTCGTTCAGAATTCAACATGCCGCCCGTGACTTAAAGATACTGCAATATCCCCTAGACACATAATCTACTATTTCATAACAAGCTTTACCGTGTGGTAAAGTATTCATTAAGACCATATCAAAGAGTTCAAACACGATGAAGTTATTTTGGTGCTCTCAGTGTTTCCTATGGTTAATACTCACCAAGACTATTCCAAAAAGCTCAAACACGATAGGGTTATCCGAGTTCCTATGGCCACTTTCTGGTTCTACCATCAGATCAGCTCCATGTCATAATAATTTTGCATTGTCATCTGTTTTACACATGCATGCAAAATTTCAGCTCAATCGGTAACCGAGAAGTGGATCAAAAATTTTGAAGATTTCATTACAGACCAACAAACATCGTGTGTGGAGTACTGCAGTCACATATGGGCTGGTGCTGCAAAATGCCATCTAGCAGCTTTGGACTCAGTGGAAAGGCGTGCGAAGAGGCTAATTGGGGATCCAGATTTGGTTAAGTCCAATCTTCAAAGCCTCGAGCACAGGCGCAGAGTAGCCAGCCTTTCGGTATTTTATAGGTTACATTTTGGAGAGTGTGCGCGGGAATTGCATGACTTGATTCCGCCATCTCCTTTCTACCATCGGACAACCCGACGAACAGCGAGTATCCACCCTTACGTTGTTGAAACTTCAACGGTCCGGACTAAGCGTTTCGCTTCGTCGTTTATACCGCGTACATCGAAGGACTGGAACAATTTGCCTGCTGCGGTCTTCCCATCCAGCTATAATTTAGGTGTCTTCAAGGCTAGAGTGAATAGGCTCTTAATAAACTGGTGCGCCTGACCATCAATGATTGCATCTCCGCTTACCATCAGGTGGGATCGCAGTCAAGCACTGGTTTATATCAATTAAAAAAAAAAAAAAAAAAAAAAAAACATCAGGACAGGTGAAAAAAAAAACTTTTTACAAAAAAAAAAAAAATAACCGACTTCACTTCATCAAATGTTACTTTTTGACCGTAAATGCTTAAGTTCTCGATAAAAACTCCAAAATCACTATATAGTTGCCTATAATATTTGAGGAGTTCCCTCGATTTGCCAAGATTCCATCATCAGATCCCGACTTGGTAACTATGGGACCATTTGGGAAGTATACCCTTTCCAACAAACAAAGAATTTTTCAAATCGGTTGGCAAGCGACAAAGTTATGCGCGAACAAACAAAAAAAAAATACAAACATCCGAATTGAGACCCTCCTCCTTTTTTAGAAGTCGGTTAATAAAAATTTGTAAAAAGAACAGCGTCGTTGGATGGCTAAGCATAGTGTCCAGTTTTAAAAATGGATCCCGGTAGAAGACTAGTGAAATAATAATTGGGAATCTTTGAGTCCAGTTAGTGGTAACAAGGTGCCAATAGAGAATAGATTAGATAGAGGAAATTTTCTATAGATTTAAACATATATCCTTTGGAGAATAGAGGGAGACAACGGTTGACAGGATATAATGGAAGAAAAAAACCGTGTTGCACCGATAAGATGGGACAAGGGCAGGAAGATGATTATGAATAGAGCGAGAAAACGTGAGGGAATTTGAAAAGGAATATCGTGGTCTTAGAATATCAGCGAGTATAGTTAGGAACAGTATTACTCCTCCATGACGACGATGGACTCAAAGAAATATTAGCTTAACCGTAAGGCCGATGCCCGCTTTGGCCACGGGGGATTTCTGAAAGAAAAGCCGTGGTCCTAGAATGCAAAGGGCAACGTTATTGAAGGATGTAGACTGGTATTAGTCTGTAAAAATCGGACATAGAGCGAGAGATTGATCATTAGATGTTTTCCCACCTCAAAAAGATATGGAATAGAGTTACTATAGCGTGATTATGTAATAACAGATCGGAAAACAAGCTCCATAATTTTTGTGTAGGCTGGTTTTCCGTTGGCGCTGACAGCCGAAACAAATGAACTTCTAGAAAGCGTTTTAGAATAACGCCTAGCTATAAGTGCGTCCGTTGGTCAGCGCTGATGGGTCAGCGGCCGTACGCATCGCGCATTGGTGCCACGTAGCCGTCGGCGCTGACCAACACACGCGCACCTCTGTCTTCAGTGAGCGTTCTAGAGTCGAGCCGAGCGGACGCCGCAATTGTTAATGCCCTTCACATTTTTGTGCGTCTGTACTCCACAGTGACCTAAACCTCAGTTCCGGTGGTCATCGTGACTCTAAAATCAGCCTTATACAGGATAGTTTTATTTCTACAACATCATCATCATCATCATCATCATCATCATCATTTCAGCCGAAAGACGTCCACTGCTGGACATAGGCCTCCCCCAAGTGCCGCCACAATGAAAGGTTCTGTGCGTCTCGCATCCATCGTACTAACGCAACCGTTACCAGGTCATCGGTCCACCTTGTAGGAGGCCTTCCAACCCTACGTCTTCCGGTACACGGTCGCCATTCTAGAACCTTTCGGCTCAACGGCCATCCGTTCTGCGAGCAATGTGCCCTGCCTATTGCCACTTAAGTTTGGCGATTCTTCGTGCTATGTCGGTAACCTTTTAAAACATAATTTTATTTAAATTGTTTTCTTTTTCCAGGGCGACGAAGGTGGCCCGTTAGTGTGCTTCGATAACCTAGTGGGTCTTATTATCGATACTAGGGGCTGCGAAACTATCCCTCCAAGACCTCATTTGTATCTCCGTGTCTCCTACTACACTGCATGGATCAATAGTGTAGTTGCTTTACCCATACCACCGCTTGGACCTGAGCCTCCAACAGTGCCTCCACCGACGACCCCGACTACTCCTGCTCCTGGGGCAGCATCCACCTTCCAACCTGGAATGATTTTGTTAGCACTGATTGTTATTGCTCAGATTATAATGAATTAAGAATCTGTGAATTTAATAAATCATCGCTAAACTTTTTTCATTTTTACAACTGCCGAGGAAATATTGTTATTTTTTTTTTCAATACATATTTTTTTCTGTATATAATTCTTTTAATTGGTCACGATTGCAAAACATCTTTTACTGACTTTTAATATCGTTGCTAACATTTAGGTGATTTTTAAGTTACTTTGAGAGAAAATCTTCATAATTCAATTCGAGAGTTAAACTGTTTTCATATGTAAATTTGTACGGAACCCTCAGTGCGCGACTCTGAGGGTATATCTTATATCTCTTTAGGTGGGTAAAATCATCAATGACATCTCACGCCCTTCGCCGGAACCAGACGGTGTGTCAGACTTTTACTGACGAAAAACCCACTCCTGTTCCTTCATTGCCTTTCGTACCGAGGCCTTCTTTTCAGAATCAGACCCTTGGCCCCAATAGGCTTCGACTTTGCTAGGTACCTACGGTTGCTGACATCTCCTTGAGGCGTGCGTGTAACACTACGCGCCGTCGACGATTTGGGCTCGGTCCGGATGGTAACCGGACAGCCTGCGCCTACGGTAGCTGGAAATCGGGATCGGGATCTCGGCGGCGAGTGGGTTTTTAGGTAGGAAAATCATCTAATGACAAATCTCGCTCTTGGGTGGAGCGAGAGATAGTGTCAGACGTTTACTTACTAAAAACCCACTCCTGTTCTTTCGTTGCCTTCGTCCCAGGGTCCCGGGTTTCGTTTTTACACTACCCGTGGCCCCAGACCAAGGCCCGGCGCGAGAGATCGCCGCCGCCGATCGCCCCCACGAGGACACGGCGTTGCTATGCCCAAACGGGGCACATCTCCACCGTGTCCTCCGGGCGGTTCACACAGTGGTAACACCCGGGCGTCGCTTCCGCACGAATCCGGTGCAGGAATTTCCCGAAGTTACCGTAATCGGTGAGAACCCGCGTCATGCGGAAGGTGAGGAAGACATGAGATCTTTCCAACCATGCCTGAAAGAGGGGACTTACCGCCATAATCGTGGCGTGCCCAACACTTTCCTGTACTGCTGAAAAAATCTTGGGGCTGAAGGTGACCTTTTACTATCGTTTCGAGTGGTTTGAAATTTACTATTAGCATATTATCTTCGTTATTGGTGTTCTTAAAACTCACTACAAAAAAGTCCCTAAAAAGTGATAAAAATCTTGTCTTTTGGTGGCACGTAAAATCGATTGGTGATAACATAGTTAATAATTAGATAATTACGACAAATCCACCGTCACTAATTTGGTTTCATATGTTAATGAGATCTGCATGAACATTGACTCTGGTCAACAGATCGACTCTCTGTACACCGACTTCAGCAGTGCTTTCGATAAAGTTGACCACAAAATCTTACTGCTAAAACTACGTAATCTTGGTATACACGGACCCCTTCTGCAATGGTTCGGTTCATATTTATGCGAGCGAATACAAAAAATGGTAGTTAATGGCTTCCAATCTTCAGAGTAAATTGCAAATTCCGGTGTGCCTCAAGGATCTCATACTGGACCTATCCTCTTTATTGTTTTTATGAACGACATAGTAAACTGCATTAAATATAGCCAATGTTCCTTGTTTGCCGATGATCTTAAAATCTATCGTCAAATAAAAACTGAAGAAGACGTTGCTCTGCTCCAGTCTGACTTGAACTCATTGCAGAACTGGTGTGTGGTGAATGGGATGGCTTTAAATGCCAGCAAATGTTATCACATAACATTTACGCGGAAAAAGCATCACATACAATGTACTTACTCCCTCAATGGAACGTTGCTTCAGCAAGTTAAAAGCATACGGGATCTAGTAGTAGTGCTTAGTAGCGATGTTTCTTTTGCCATACATATCGATAACATAATGACTGGCCTGTTGGTCTAGTAGTTAGTGGTCCTGACTGCTATGCCGGAGGTCGTGGGTTCGATTCCCACCCAGGGCAAATGTTTGTGTGATGAGCACAATCATTTGTTCTGTGTCTGGGTGTAATTTATCTATAATATGTATGTATTTAGAAATATATAAGTATGTTTACCAGTTATCTAGTACTCATAACACAAGCTCTGCTTAGCTTGGGTCTAGACGGCGTTGTGTGGTTGTTGTGGAATATTATTATTATAATTACTACTGAAAAAATCTTGGGGCTGAAGGTGACCTTTTACTATCGTTTCGAATGGTTTAATATTTACTATTACCATATTATCTTCGTTATTGGTGTTCTTAAAACTTACTACAAAAAAAAGTCCCTAAAAAGTGATACAGATCTTATCTTTTGGTGAAACGCAAAATCAATTGGTGATAAAATAGTTTATAATTAGATAATTACATAGACATGACATATATCTCTATGATAAAACCAAGATAAGCAATACAACATAACAACAGTTTGTGACATACCTTTGTATAGTTTTTTTATAAGTTTATTTGGTTCTTTAAAAAAAATAATGAATAAGTTTTTGTTCATATTTGTGATTGTTTTTTGTGGTAAGCAATTTTTATACTCCTAAATTATTATATCTGTTACTTCTTCTTAAACTTCTTGTACAGTAGTGGTACATAGGTGGATTTAATGCAACAAGGCATTCTCTACCAGTCAACCTTTAGTTTAAATAAGACAACACTTACTTAATAACACTATATATATATATTTCGCTGTATTTGTAATATTAGTTCTACCGTGGAAACAATGTATCTTAAGCGGTATGCAATATTGATGAAGTATACGGATTTTAAACTGCTAATGAATGGGATGTCTGTTTTTGTTTCAATCGAATCAAATTTCCCACGTGACAGACGTGGAAAATTTTATCTTACGAATAACTTTACTTCTCAGGGCGGCGACAAAATTTTCAAAACGAAAGCTATTAAACCAAGAGCACAGAGTCCTTGTGTTAGAAGAAAGTTGAAGGTATACGTCATTGATATTGTTTGCCCTTTGAAATGCATAGTTTCTACGTTGGAACTAGTAATATGAAAAAACGTTTTTTTATTAGGTTTCATGGTTATAAGTGCTGCGATATTACAGAAAATACAAAACAAAGAAACCAATAAATACCTAATTTCGAGAAAATAATAACTTACCTTTTATATAAAGTTTATTTGAACTTATAATTCCAAGTCAATCCAAATATATCACAGTAAAGCAACCCGTTTTAAAAAACGGCGATTTCATAGGTAAAGACCTATTATTAATTATTCATTAGAATTCAAATAAACTATGTAGTAAACTTGTTGATTTATTTTTATTTACTTTTGAAGTTTTTAAATGTGAACGTATTTATTGCGTATTCGTCAATAACCTGGCGTTTAGTTTAGATCTTAGTTATTGTCTCTGAGAAACAAACGTTGAACCTGAACCTGAAAGGTTTGAATTCTTTAGATTGAGTAGGTGTTTTATTTCTTAGATAGTCTACATCTTCTATAATAGACGATCAGTGTCTTGATATTAGACTGTTGTCTCTGATTATTTTTGCGCCTGTGTCTGCATTTGTGTCTGTATCATCACTACGGACAACATTTCAACAGCTGGAGGGTCAATTTCTGTTTGACCATGGTTCTTGAACACGTCTTTAGTTTGATGGTCATTTTTTTATGTGATAATAATCAATATATTATTTATCTGTCTTAAATGTCATTATATTTAATTTACAAAACATGTCTTAATAATAATAAAAAAAATCTTTGATTAACAGAAACAAACACCAGCTCATTATATGGTAACGGGCCAAATAGAATACTTCACGGAACACCTGCAAATAACGACCAGTTCCGATATATGGTAATTGTTATATTTTTATACAAATAAGAGTGAAGGAAGATGTAAACAAAATTGGTAAACTGTATGAAAGAAGATTTACTATAAAGGATATAAATACTAAGATAACACTAACAAAAAAGACCAATAGAAAAGTTTGCATGAAGATGACATGTTTCATTGTTTCTAAATAAATTAGGATAAAAACAAGAGAATAATTTTAAACTTTTAAAGAAAAAATATGAGATAACAGGTGAAGACCGAGTGTCATCCAAAGAAATAATATGTTACAAAGAAAAAAAATATCAGAAAAACATATGTGGCAAAGAAATGTTTGTTATTGGCGAAGTGGGCTTAAAAACTTGTTGCCACGGCTAGTAGATGGTGCATGTGAGTGGTACGAAAGGGTTGGGACGAGCACAAGAAAAGAGAGGCATATGCTCAGGAGTGGGCGAATAATGTCATCATCATTGATATTTATGAAGAGGTGAAGAGTAAGGAATATAATATGATCATTGATGATCAAATATTTTAGATAAATATTATACGGCTAAATGATGATCATTGACTGAATGATGAGATTGATTGAGGAATATACATAGGTATTAATGGCAAACATAAACTGACAGTAGTTTATGACTTTATAAGTATTCTAGAGAATATACTGACAAATAGAGAATGATTCTGGTATAAACTAATTTTAAGATTAAAATAGGAAAAAGAAACGGAGTGTAAAAATGCTTTCAGATTTCGTTGCAACAATTGAGTGAAGTACACAGTGACACTAGAGGACACAGATGCGGGGGAGTACTAGTTACACTACAGCATGCTTTGACAGCTGCATATTGTACTTTAGTCTTTGACAATGGTCAAATGTAAGTAACGTAAATTTTAGTCAACATAGACACCACAGAGTTAAGAGGAGAGCCCTTATGAAACACCACTTACAGTTTTCAAAATTTCTAAAAATATACCGCATTAAATTATACAAAAATAAATACATAATGAAGAACCTATGTAAATAGATCGACGGGTCGCAAGAACAAAGTCGTCCTCCTAACCGACCTCTCTATCTTACGTGAACTGAACATCAAGACCAGACTATCGACTACCTGTATGCGCAGAGTGCTGGAGTTCTTTGGCCACATTGCCAGGAAAAATGGCCACAACCTTGAACAGCTCATCGTAACTGGCATGGTTGATGACAAACGACCAAGAAGCCGCAGGCCAAAAAGATGGGCAGATCAGGTCAGCTCCACACTGGACACCCAATTGCACGTCGCAATTCAGGACGCTAAGAACCGTCACAGATGGCGAAATACCATCAGAAAAAAAACTAATCCAGCGAGAACTTCACGACCCTCAGTAATGAGGAATACAACTCGAGGAGGACGATCCTTAATTTTGAGAAAACAAAATTGTTCATATCTCTCAAAAACAGCTAAATCGACCTGGATTTACAAAATTTTTATTTTTATTTATTTTTTAAATTAATGATACGTTTACAAATATCTCGCAGTGAAACTGTTGGCACATCTATTTAGGTTCTTTATTATTATTATTCTTTGTGTAATTCAATGCGGTGATTTTTAGAAATTTTGAAAACAGTAAGTGCCTTTTTCGCTGTTTGTTGTTGTGAAGGACTCCCTTCTTAAGAAAAATTCTATAAAAATATTGATACAGCAATGTCGTTTTGCAGGTTACCCATAAACCAGGATGAATACAGAGTGTTCGGTGGTGGTGCAGCGGTTCTCACCAATGACACTTCTGCTGATCGTGTTCGGCGTATTGCTAACATAGTTGTACACCCGGAATATAATGCGACGCATAATCGGTTTCTTAATGATATTGCTATTATAATTGTAAGTTACTTATATGTTTTCTTTGTTGGATTACTACAGAAGTGATTTGTCATCATTAGTTTTCTTGTCCTTGTCCTATATTAGATGGGGTTTTTTTCTCCTTTAAACTTCCACTCTAATATTTACACTCCTTAGTTTCATGTCAATCTTCTCCTTATCTATCAATCAAAATAGTATTATTCTTTTTGTTTTCATTTCTTTTCATTATTTTCCCATATTGAGGCAAACAATTCACTTTTAACTTTTCTTATATTGACGTTATTTTCAAACTTCTCTTTAAACAAATTTTATTTATTAGAAAATGTTATATTTTTTGTTTACATTTGTAAAAAGCAATATTTAGACGCTCTGACCCGATTAGAACTTAAAATTTCGTTGAGTGACTTTTAATAGAATTTTTAAACAAGAAGAAAGATTTGTAATAATTTCTCTCAACAAATTTCTTCTAGCTCAGCACACCTTTTTTAAGCAACACAGCGACGCCATTATCGGTTAGAGACATTGGCTACGAAGTTTTGATGACATGTGATATTCTCGGCTGGGGCGTGAGTTACACTTTTCCTATTTTGTAATTATAGTACGCTATGCAAGTAACGTGCATAGTTGCGCAGGTTTCATTTCTATTTTACTTTTTTGTGTCAAACAAGAAGGATATTAACTGAACTGTCGAGCCATGCGCACTCAGGGTCCGTCAACCAATCCTTCCGTCTGTTTGTGGATTGACCTTCTCTCTCTCTTATATTTTGACGTAAAACTCAAGGGACCGTAGCGGTCCTCCCACAGATGGTCATTAGGCAGACATTGATCGACGGATCCGGATCGAAGACAGATTCATATCATCATACACTTAGTCTTTTCCCAACAAGTTTGGAGCGACTGATTCGATTTCAAACTAGAGTGAATATGCTCTTAATAAACTAGTGCGCCTCACCATCAACGATTGAATGACTGCTTCTTATCAGGTGGGATCGCAATCAAGCACTAGTCTGTATTATTTAAATCTCTATATATATAAAAAAGCGAGATACCACTCACTGATTAATCACAAAAGCTCAGAAACTATACACCTACAAAATTAAAATTTGACAGGTAGGTTCCGTTAAGAACGGATTTTCCGAAATTTACCACCTAGGGGGATGAAACGGGGGTACAAAGTTTGTATGGAGAAACCAACTTTCACGCGGGCGAAGCTGCGAGCAGAAGCTAATATGATATATATTTATGTGTAAAAGCACCTCATGAAAGGCGGATACAGTTATTTTTTAAATTGTATGGCTTTTTGAGCATGTTTGTTACTGTATTTCTTAACAGGAAACCTGTATTTCCTAACAAAATAATTTTACAAATAGGACTACTTATATTATGACTAGAGATCGAATTATGTAGATTGAATTGGGGTCATTGATCCGAAACATATATATTAATATGGACATTCCACCGAAGTACTGGAACCGACCATAAAACCGGTGGGAATTGTATTAAAATGAGTAATATTATATTCTTGATTTTTTTTAACGGCTCGCAGTTACGATTTGACACAACCCAACGACCAATCAGAACATTATACCTTCCTTAAAATTTTGAATTGAAATCCAGAAATATCGGAATTACTTTCCGGAAAAATTACTTATTTATTTATTTATTTAAACTTCATGTACAGTAGTGGTACATAGGCGGACTTAATGCATCAAGGCATTCTCTACCAGTCAAGCTTTGGGTTAAAAAGACAGCTGTGGTGTGGTACTTATCTATGTTATTCTTTTTGTGTGCATTTATGATACAAGTACCAAAAAACAATCTACCTACACCGATCAGTGCTGTATATTTATGTATGGTGTAGTTTAGCTACAGTACCTGTTAAAAAACTGTAAGTACAGAAAACTAGGGTTTTGAATAACGTTAAAAAAATTGGTATCGTTACTTTCATCGTACGTAGGTAACGTTATTATTAGAGGTAACGTTACTCTTACGTTACGGTACATGAGTAAACTTTTACTGGTAAACTGAGTAACGTTATCGACGATGTTATAAGTAAAAAGTAACGTTACCATGGCCCAAGGTTTGATTACGTAACCGAATGCGTTACGTAAGTACCGTTAAATAACGTTATTTTGTTAAATCTCTTTTTTTCGTCCAGATTAATGCAGTAATTAGTTTGATCAACAACACTTCCACGATGCAACATTTTTCATTATGCATCGAAATGAGGTACATTTTTTCTATTAAAATATCAAAAAGTACAGGAGTAAGTTTAAAAGGATACACCGCACCGGAACAATGCATTAAGTAACGATAAAAGTATCGATAATTGTAACGTTATTTTATAGATTCGATACCAAAGTATCGTTTACCCGTGTTACCGTTAAAATGTTAACTTTATGAAAATAACGTTACTTAACGATTCTTATAGTGTAAATTTGGTAACGTTAACAAGCCCTGCAGAAAACCATTGATTTTAAAATAAATTATAATTCATTATCATTCTAATGGCTTGTTACAGATGAGTACACAGCTGACGTATGCAACATTGATGATCCACAATCAAACTATGTGCGGTATATACATGACTGAACCAGTACCACCAAGCATGATGTGCGGGTGGCACCCTGGACACAGTTCCAACCCAGGACACTCTGGATGCCCGGTAAATACTTAGAACAGAAAATAATTTAAGAGGATGGAATAGGATATAATTGAATAGAATAGGAATGGAATAAAATAGGATAGATCAGGATTAAAAACTGGGCAAGTGCGAGTCGGACTTGCGCATTGAGGGTTCCGTACATACTTACCAATGAAAACAGTTCGATTTCCGAAGTGAGTTACGAAGATTTTTACGAATCGCAAAAATAGTTTTTTAAGTCGATAGTGTCGAATTATACTTTTTTTGCGATGTAATCAGCCGTATCTTTTTTTCGTTCACTCGGAAATTTGATTTTTTCACAGCTTCGAGGGGCCGCAGACATGAGTACCTATATGTTTTTAATTACAACTCGATACTTTCACGCGTTCCATAAGGGTTGATTCTATAAGGGTTCCGTTTTTTCCTTTAGAGGTATGGAACCCTAAAAAGGACAAAATTGAATGAAATATGATAGAATTGAAAAGAATAGGATGGACTAGAAACGTATAGGATGCAATAGTATGGAATAGTTTAGAATATTATATGTAGAATAGTTAGTGAAGTGTAGCATAGGTTACTTCTAGGCAAGCGTATTCCAACTTCAGGTATGATAGCGGTGATGCGACAGTATCACTAAAATAAATATACATATTTTATTTTTTTCTAGGGTGATGAAGGCGGCCCGTTGGTCTGCCAAGGGGACCTCGCTGGACTTATCACGGACATAAGAGGCTGCTCAGCTTACCCTCCAAGGGCTCATTTGTATCTTCGTGTCTCATCCTACACTGCATGGATAGATCGTGTCATTGAATTTGGACCTGAGTCAACAACACTGCCTCCAGCGACGACCACGTCTACGGTTGCCCCTGCTCCTGGGGCAGCATCCCTATTCCAACCTGGGATGACTTTGTTAGCAGTAATTGCAATTGTTCAAATTATAACTTGAAACACAGGTTGAAACAGACACTGAAATACGGTTTGATCCAAATATTGAATGCAGTAACCGGCCCAGAGTTTTGTAAAATTTAAACAACATTATGTATCATTTTTCGTGTTTTTTTTTTTTTTAATTAAAATTGTTTCATCAGTATCTACAATAACTTTAGTTATTTTAATTAGGCTTGTCTTTAAACTCCTCCCAGAAATTCACTTTCACATTTCTATTATATATACTACCAATGTTTTTAAATAATTACGTATTACAACTGTAAAAATGCAATATTTTGTGATGCACCGGATGTTCGAACTTTAAAAGTCCGAAAAAATGAAATTCTTTGATAGATACCTCAAAGGGGGAATTAAATTTTTTCCATACATTGCCGTCATGTATTTTTTTTCTTTTCGCCCAAAGTGAATCCTTGACCATATCTTAAAGAACTGTATGATAAATCAATAGCAAAAAGAATTATGTCTAACAACCGTAACCAAATGGAGTTAGAGACTATTTAGTATATTGCTATAGTTTGTCATCAGGAGTTATTTTTATAAATAAAAATACTGTATGTCTGATATTTTAAGTTTTCCATTGTCAAATATAGTTTTAGTTTCGGTTTTTTATGATGAGTACGCACTAAATAGTGTCAATCACTATCACAACACTAACGCGTATCTTTTCGAATCGTTTAGCACTTCTTATTTTTTTTACTAGTTTTAGGAATGAAAAACTGCGAGTCTGAAAAAAATATTACAGTAATAACCAATTTAATCTATTTCATCAGTGGAAACCTCAAAATATTACGTATTTCCATTTCAAAATAATGTAACGAAAATAGGTAACGCCTGACAAAAATATACTAGCAATGCGTCTATACGTATCTTTGTTTGGTTACGGTTTAAAGACCTGGTTCTTTTTGATATTGATTCCTTGTATTGACCTCTAACATATAACCTAGGTTTCATTTCTGTTGAAAAGAAAAAAGTAAATTATGTCAATAGTCTGCATTGACCTTTCATTATTCATTTGGTAATTTAAAAAACGAGCTCTTTCACACAGCCATTAAAAAAAAAGAATATCCCCATTACTGTTAATTGGCAAAAAATGGATCATATTACCAGCTCCCTTTGAGTAGCAATCCGGTAATTACTGAGAAGATCCCATTAATTTAATTAATTGATACTTCGCGACTTCAATTAAATTGACGCCTTATGTTCAAATCAATTTCTGGTTAATCTTGTGGACAATGGGCTTCAAGTATTTGTAATTAATTACGTTTATCTTGATTAAGTTTCAAGAAAGCTATGAATCAGTCAATTAGGCTGATCATAGATTTCAGATAGGCATCTGTTATCGGGCTATCGGGTTAGAATCTTCAAACTATGTGGCAGAGGGCTGGGCATATTGCTCACAAAAAAGATAGCTGATGAAGTTAAAAGGTTTTGGAGAGGCACAACGTTGGAAGGTCTCCTACAAGGTGGACCGATGACCTGGTGAGGCTCGTGGGAATCCGATGGATGCGAGACGCATAGGACCGGTCGTTGTGGCGATACTTGTGAGAAACCTATGTCCAACAGTGGATAAAATAAAATAATCTGAAACTTCTACAGTCCGGACTAAGCGTTTCGCTTCGTCGTTTATACCGCACATATCGAAGAACTGGAACAATTTGCCAGCTGCGTTCTTCCCGTCCGATTATAATTTAGGTGTCTTCAAGGCTAGAGTGAATATGGCTCTACGCCTCACTATTAACGATGCATCACTGCTTACTATCAGGGTGACCGAATTCAAGCATTGCTTTAAATCAATAAAAAAAAACTGGCAAAAAAAAAATTCTGGGCTATTGGCCACACTGTATTACCTATTCATTTCTCTAGTTAGACTCGAATACACTACAATGCTTTTCAATCCGGCTGGAAAGGTCAACGATATGGCTGTACCTTGGAATCTATCGGATCGGTAGAGCACGATAAAAGGAATTTATCGATACAGCCGCCTCTTACGGCCGGTGTAGTGAAATAAGTTGCGCTTCAGTATCAGGTGAATTTTCCTTAGATGGAAGAAATGTTGTAATGCCTCACTAGAGTTATAAATGTGATTCCATTTGACCAACCATTTTTAAATAAACTTGCTGAAATTGCTATGAATATTTACTATGTTCTTAGGTAAAGATTTTTTATTTATTTATTATGAATAGGCTCGCTTTTGATCACTAACTAGAAAGAAAGAAAGAAAGAAAATATGTTTATTTGGCAAAATAATTTACAACTAAAAATATAATATAAAAATAAGAAGAAATAAAATTAACAATAAAAAGAGAAAAAAAAAAAAAAATATGTCTCACGGATACGCCAAATAGGTCCAGTTCAGCATAATGCCAGACAACTACGCAGCAGTTGCCTGACGCTGGTTTTCAACTGAACCTTAGAGTGCTGATACGGATGAAAATCAGTTTCTCATAAATATGGGAATTAAATAAATAAATATACAAGTAAATATATATATGCATATATTAATATATAGAAAGTCATAAATCATAAATAGATGTTTAGTGTTAAGTGTGTAGGTATATAATATGAGTAAATATCGCCAACTTCTAACTATAATACGATTAAAATTTAACCGGTCTCGAGCCACCGCCGCACCGTCAATACAGTGACAGTTACATTTACTATGCATTTAGCGGCTGAGCGCGGCAGACAAGTAGCAAACCAGCGAAAAACAAAAAGTGATTGAGTTCGGGTATTTGAAGAAATAAAAAATAAATAAAAAAAGTATATATATTTCTCGATCAGATTATTATGTGTAGTTTGAACTTGTCAGTAAAGTGAAACTAAAATAGTGAAATTTATGAAGATATAAATGGCAAAAGGTAAGTGTCGCTTATCTCTAGCAAGAATCAAGTACAGTAGTTATATTAGAATTAAATTAAAATATGTATATTTTTGTTTATGCAGTTGCGGGTACATAATGCCACCAAAAAGAATATTCATGGGAATAAAAGGAGGTTGAAGGGCGAGACAGGCACCGAACGCAAGTACCTACCTACCGGTTGCAAGGGCCAGACACATGGGGTAAGTAAACACAAACGCAATTGACTAAACAACTAAATACCACAACAATACCCAAAAAACTTCATAACGCATCCTTCATTTCCCACAGGTCTTCAAGTGAACGTTGGTGTCGTGCATGACGCGTCTCATAACTCAACTGATGACCATCGGTACATGGTGGACATCCCACACATACGTACAAAGCATTTTTGGAACACATTCATTATGCGAACAGCTAAGGAGTGGAATTCACTGCCGGAGTCTGTGTTTCCTGATAGCTAAAACCTAGGGGTCTTTAAGTCAAAAGTGAATAGGTTACTTCTAGGCAAGCGTGCTTCATCGTCGGCCGCATCATCACTTACGATCAGGTGAGATAGAGGTCAAACGCTAGCCTATCAATAATAAAAACAAAGTTACAGCTAGGCCACTTCTGCTGAAGACTAAAAACTGCATCATCATCATCATCTTCCTGCCCTTGTCCCATCTTATTTGGGGTCGGCGCAACACGTTTTTTTCTTCCATTCTATCCTGTCAACCGTCATACTATCACTAACTTCCTTTTCTTCCATATCACTGTTCACACAATCCATCCATCTTTTCTTTGGCCTCCCTCACCCTCTCCACCCATCCACATGTATACTTATAACTCTTTTAGTAACATATGTTTCATCTCTCCTTTTTACATGACCATACCAAGATAAACGATTCTCCTTCAACTTTTCAGTCACTGACGCCACTTTCAAACTTCCTCTAATATAATCATTTCTCACTTTGTCCATTCTCGTCACATCACACATCCATCTCAACATTCTCATCTCCGCTACATGCAATCTTTTTTCATCCATCTTTTTTACTGCCCAACATTCTGATCCATACAGTATGACAGCGAGCCTATCAATAATAAAAAAAAGTTACCGCTAGGTCACTTCTGCTGAAGACTAAAAACTGCATGAACATCCTATATTGACAAAGACAATATTCGCTTATGCTGTCACGGCCATCTTCTGTGACCCACTTTTATAAAACGACCCGGAATTTTTACCCGTTCTCACTGAATTATCCACCATAAAAGAAAAGTACGTGCGCACTACTTTATAAACGCAAAGTTTACGCAAAATAAGCAATATGGTGTACCTATAAACACGAGCTATGCACGGTATGCCGAGGTTATGTTGGAACGTGCATTTCATGAAGGAAAGTGGGCTGAATTTTTAAAATGGTTTTATAAGGTCTTTTTCTATGTGAGAGTTTTTTTTTTATTGGGTGAGAAAATCATCTTATGACAATTCTCGCTCTTGGGTGGAGCGAGAGATAGAGTCAGACTTTTACTGACTAAAAACCCACTCCTGTTCCTTCGTTGCCTTCGTCCCAGGGCCTAAATAATAAAGGAAGCTAGTGACTCATCATCATCATCATTTCAGCCGATAGACGTCCACTGCTGGACATAGGCCTTCCCTAAATGTCGCCACAAAGAACGGTCCTGTGCGTCTCTTATCCATCAGATTCCCGCAACCTTCACCAGGTCATCGGTCCCCCTTGTAGGGCCTTCCAACACTGCGTCTTCCGGCACGCGGTCGCCACTCCAGAACCTTTTGGCCCCAACGGCCATCCGTTCTGCGAGCAATGTGCCCTGCCCATTGCCACTTAAGTTTGGCGATTCTTCGTGCTATGTCGGCAACCTTGGTTCTCCTAGCTAGTGACTGGGCTTGCCTAAATTGACATGAACTTCATATAATAAAACAAATAATAATAAATAAACTCGTCACAACATCACACAAGCTGAGTATACACTCATCATCGTATATACGAGTTATTCTCAAGAATGCAGTATTTCCGAAAACTAGGACAAGCAAAACAAAGGAAATGGTGTTTTTCTTCGCACAATATACCTACTATATGTATGTGTGCAGTGACAATATCTGTTGTATTGGTAGCAGGGATGTTATGATTATGTAATTTTGGATCTGGATATAGATATAGAAATAATATTATGCCGGTTTCGTGTAAAGAAAGAAAGAAGAAAAATGTTTATTCGTACCGCATGCATACAGTATGTAGCGACATCTATCGCGTCACATAAGAAAATCCTGAATCGCGCAATCAAAGTTCTCCGCGCGATTAGAACATATAGAACAGCCCGAAATCATCTATCGGGCAGTTGCAGCCCACCAGACACAACACCCGTCTGGTCGGAGGATCCTCCCTTTTCAAAGGAGGTTTGCGGGACTATACTCTCTGTTCCACATACCTCCAAACTGGTGACCCTCGACAAAGAACGTCAGCGCAGCCTTCGTGCAGCTACTACTTCGTGACGTCATCATCACATCCTCAAGCTTTCGAGCAGCGAGCCATACAGCCAGCACCCACGGCTATAAAGGGTATCCTGACCATCAGCATGCCTACCTGGTCTCATACCTGGTCATCACCCTCAGCCTCATCAGCGACCTTGGCGAAGCACACTGCACCTTCGGCCAGTCACATGAAGAGCAATGAAGAACCTCTCCTGGTCGACGCAAGCAGTCAAGCCACTACGTCGCACAGCACCGCTCCGACTCACTGGAGCCAGCAGCACTACTCCGACTCACTGGAGCCTGCAGCATCATCCCGACTCACTGGGACAGCACCACCCCGACTCACTGGGGCATCACCGCAGACTGTTCCGACTCACCGAGAACTATGCGGCATTCGGTTCCGACTCACTGGAACCAACCTACCACTGGCCTGGCACGCATCAAGAAGCATCACGAACCATCGATCTCCGATCTCCGGAGGGGAGTGATGTAGCGACATCTATCGCGTCACATAAGAAAATCCTGAATCGCGCAATCAAAGTTCTCCGCGCGATTAGAACATATAGAACAGCCCGAAATCATCTATCGGGCAGTTGCAGCCCACCAGACACAACACCCGTCTGGTCGGAGGATCCTCCCTTTTCAACGGAGGTTTGCGGGACTTTACTCTCTGTTCCACCTACCTCCAAAAGTAGAATTAAAAATAGATATTAAAATCTGTGCGAGGCTAAAAAGGCGCCTATGCTGCGAAATTTAAAACGATAAATAACGCAGCGCTGGTATTCTGTTAGGGCCCGCGGTGATGCCACGGTCACACCCAAGGATGTTAAATAAAACCAGGTATCGAAAAAAAAAATACAAACATTGATAAAAAAAAACCTTGAAAAAAAAAACATAACATTGATAAAAAGCATGAATTTATTTTAATGCGTGTCATATAAATATTGAAAAAAAAAATATTTATAAAAATAGTGCATACAATATATAAATGACGCCTGACGCCCACGCTCTCCATATACAAGATTATGTCACAGAAATATTTAAAAGTTACACAAAAAAAAGTTAGGTTAGGTGTTTAAAAAGGGTCTGGCAAAAACAAAAATCTTCAATAGTTACTATGTTTTTTTTTTTTTTATAAAAATAAAATCGCTGTTACGAGGCCGCAAACCCAACATGATATCCGGCCCACTGCCTACAAAATACTCTGCAACTACAACCGGCTCTTAAATACATTTCAATGAACTGTGAAATAAATCTTATTGTAGGCTAAAGACATTAAATATATACTACCAATGAACTGGTAAAGGGATGGAGCTATATAGGGAGTATAGCTCCATCACTCTTTTTCGCTCGTACGACTGACATTTTAACATTATCAAGGTAAAGCCCCTGGCTACCTACCGAGTAATAGTTAAATCATTATAAATTTTGACAAATTTAGTTCGCGTGTTTGCTATTCAATGCCAGATGGCGTCACTGAGGCATAGGATGACAGTTTTTCTAAGACATTTTTTCTGATAGCTGCTCTATTGTATCTCTTTAAATCTCTTTGTTGTAGGCATAAAAACAGCCATTTCTTTAAGGCTTCCTAGTGAAGCGGAGATCAAACTTATAATTAAACAACCCAATTAATTTATGTTACAATATCAGCAACGGGTAAGATGCTTGATATCAGAATCTGCGCAACAATTTCTAGACTAAAATTGAGAAACCTAACAAAATATAATCACTCCGAACAATTCTTAAAGAAAACACTTGAACACAATTTGTCTACATTAATTAAAACTTGTGTATTTTAAGTTCGAAACGAGAGGAAATACGAATTTTCAGAAAACAATCTTCTTTTAAGTAAAACCTTAATACTTCAGTTATAAAGTTCAATTCGGCATGATTCGTGTAACAAATGATAGATGTCTTCAATTGCAATGTTATGCGGTTGAAAAGGCCTTACTGTTTTGGTCATAGAGTTGAAACTGGCATCTTTAATGGATGATATTACAGATGTCTTAGTTCAAGACAAGTCGTGCTATTCGAAGAATAAGGGTGTGGTCAGAATACTATTTTAATCCGCTCGATACGAATCCTCCCACATCTCCGAAATTCGTTGTCTCAGGATCTCGTTTCCCCTAATAATGCTATTATTTGCTCCAAAAGAGTCGAAGGGAAATGTGACACCCTTTGACATCACAAACTCGTTAAATCGCGGCCCGTCGCTACCTCTTCCCGTCTCCTATTCGAGCCAGCCCGCGGCGCTGAGCCTGTAGTCTTCAATTCGCCCCGAAATAATGACCATTGTACGTAGGACACTCAGAAAGTTTTAAGAAACTAAAAAAAAACTTCTATGTATAAAATATTTTTATTAAATTTTTTCAAAGAACTCTCCACCAGCCTCTATACAAAGTTTCATGCGTCTGAACCAATTTTCGAAACATTTTTTTCAGTCCGCCGCAGACACCTCTTCCACGGTCTTCTCAAACGCTGCTAGCGCGTCTTCCGGCGATGAAAACTGTATCCCTTTCAGCAGATTCTTTATTTTAGGGAATAAAAAGAAGTCACACGATACTAGATCAGCACTGTAAGGAGGGTGCCTCAAGACTCTGACCGGTGTGGTGTCCAGGAAGATCATTTTAAGCGCTGAGCGCGCAGGCGCGTTGTCATGGTGAAGCAGTACCCCGCGGAGCCCGGTGTTCATACGTTTGTTCCTCATTGCAAACAAAACTTCTGGCAGGCATTTTGTGGTATACCATTCGGCGTTTATGCTGCTTTAGTCTCGTTATTTATTTGAAATCATATACCCCGACAAAGTGCAAAAACTAGCGATCAAAATTTTCCCTGCGCTTTTCGATCGCTTCACTTTCATAGGCGTTAGTTCGTTTATAAACAGCCAAACTATCGACTGACACTTTGTTTCTGGATCGTATTGATAAATCCAGGATTCGCCACCTGTCACAATGTCGTAAACGCGCCGAGACTGTCCTGCTTCAAATTTTTGAATCATATCACGGCACCAATCCACACGGGCCTGCTTCTGAGCTTCGGTGAGGTTGTGTGGCACGTAGCGGCAAACTATCCTCCTCACACAAAGGTGCTCGTGTATAATCTTGTGAACGCTTCCCGAACCAATCTGCAGTGTATGCTAAATATCTTCATAAATAATTCGCCTGTTTTTTTTTAAATTAATTTATTTACTGCCAGCACGCTTTCTTCCGTGACAGCCGTCGTAGGACGACCGCTTCTTTGTTCATCCCCCAAAGTAAGGCGAACGCGTTTGAACTCGATATACCAGCGGTAGATGGTTGCTTTTGAAGGTACTACATCTATAAAAAAAATTGAAGTCGATCAAATGATTCATCAGGTTTTAGGCCACATTAAAAATCATAGAAAATCATCGTACGAAAATGTTCTCGATGCAGATCCATTTTTAAATGAGACACGATAATTTGATTTAGTTCTCAAAAAAATGTGGAGGGAAATTCAAAATTCGAAAATTGGTATTTTTACTTTTAAATAATCAAAGTTTTTTAAAATAATTACAAGTGGCCAGTGCCTTAGACATAAAAACTATTATCGTAAAATTTTCTGAGTGGCCTGATACTTTTATTTCTAGTGAGGACAAAGTAAAAAGAAAGATTTTTTTTTTTTATTCTGGATTGTTTTCGCGCTTGACCGCCATCTCACCTGATGGAAAGCGATGATGCGGTCGACAATGGAACGCGCTTACCTTCTAGGTAACCTATTCACTCTTGACTTAAAGATTTCCGGGTTGTAGCTATCAGGAAACACACATTCCGGCAAGGAATTCCACTCCTTAGCTGTACGCAAAATGAATGTGTTCCCAAAACGTTTTGTGCGTATAGGTGGGATGTCCAACATGTACCGGTGGCGCGTTGCCGTTCGCCTGGTGGTCCGATGATGGAACGGGCTAGGCGGAATCAGGTTATGCAATTCCGACGCACACTCCCCGAAATGAAAGAAAAAATATATATGTATGTGTAAATATCAAACAAAATAGGTAATAATTAATTAATTTTCGTTAAAACCAAACAAAAAAACTTAAGTAATAAATGTTTATTCCTATAAAGAAAACCAATCATAACCAAAAAACAGCCAGCACAGCTTCAAGTATTCCATTCAACGCAACGAAGAAAACTCTTAAACACAAAAAATGGTTCCAAACACAACTCGACACACAAAATGGCCGATCGAACCTATCTCACCACTTCTAATAGCCTATAAGCCGTAATAAAGATCATATCAGACTAGTCCGAAAGCCTCAAAAGAAACTTTGAAAGTCGGTTAGCCTGTAAGGGTCGCCGGAAGTCGCCGGAAGTACACGGGGACACGTCACTTCCCGTGATTAACGACGGTAACCCAATTTCCTTTAAAGTTGGTAGAAAATATTCGTTTGGTGCAAGTTATTAGTCAAAGCGATTAGATTGTAAGAGGATGTGTAGATATTACCACTGGGTCAATGACAAACTTAAGGATGATATGGACATGGATAGGGAGCGCAGAGCATTGGCGGTAATTGGTAATATGCTATCTCGTAGGTTTGCGCGTTGCTCACGTGACGTTAAAATCACACTATTTAAAAGTTATTGCCAAACATTATACACGTGCAACCTGTGGAGCAATTACACTAAAAAAGCCTACAGTGCTCTGCGCGTCCAGGATAACAACGCGTTCAGGGGTCTGTTGGGGCTTTCATGGCGGTGCAGTGCCTCCGGCATGTTCGTCAACCACAGCACGGATGGCTTTCAGGCTGAACTTCGCAAGAGAACGGCCTCCCTGTGGTCTCGAATAAAGAGGAGCACCAACACGCTTCACCACACGTCGGACAGAGTGGACAGCCAAATCCTGAGGCAGTGGTCGCTCACGCACGTTCAAAATAATAATAATTTTAAATTTTACTAACATAGTTATAAGTTTGTACTAACTTAATATGGACTTGTGTCATTACTAGGTCTGAGATAAATATTTTCAATTTCAATTATTCTCGATATGATCTAAAGATCCAATATACCACAGTGTCTCAAGACAAAAGTCTATGACCAGTGTGTGTTGCCAGTGATGACATATGGCTCCGAAACGTGGTCGCTTACAATGGGCCTCATCAGAAGGCTTAAAGTTACTCAAAGGGCAATGGAAAGGGCTATGCTCGGAGTATCCTTGCGTGATCGCGTCAGAAATGAGGATATCCGCAGGAGAACCAAGGTTACGGACATAGCCCGAAGAATCGCCAAACTTAAGTGGCAGTGGGCAGGGCACATTGCTCGCAGAACAGATGGTCGATGGGGACGAAAGGTTCTGGAATGGCGACCACGTACCGGAAAACGCAGCGTTGGAAGGCCTCCCACAAGGTGGACCGATGACCTGGTGAGGGTCGCGGGAATTCGATGGATGCGAGACGCACAGGACCGGTCATTGTGGCGGCATTTGGGGGAGGCCTATGTCCAACAGTGGACGTCTTTCGGCTGAAATGATGATGATGAATGATCTAAAGCGGCCCCCTAAAGCAGTGAAATAATCAACCTTGTAAGTTAACTAAAAATAAGATACTCTAGTACTACTCTACTATTATACAAGTCTTCCCGTCCAACTATAATTTAGGTATCTTCAAGGCTAGAGTGAATAGGTTCTCAATAAGCTAGTGCGCCTCACCATCAATGATTGCATCTGTGCTTACCATCAGGTGGGATCGCAGTGAAGAACTGGTTTATATCAATAAAAAAAACTTATATTTCGACACTCTCAAGAGAATCAAAATTCATAGGGTACTTCTCGTTATCCTAGAATCTTGAAATTTGGCATGAAGCAAAGTCTAATAGCATAAGTATAGGAAAAAACAGAAATCTGTGAATTTGTAGTTACGTCACAAAAAAAAACGAAACTTTTTGCGATTCGTAAAAATCTTTGGGAGTCGATCCGGAAATTGAACTGTTTTCATAGGTAGCCCTCAGGGCGCGAGTCCGACTCGACCTGGCCTGGTTTTTTTTTTTTACCTTTGTGAGGACTTCATTCAAAATTATTTTTACTTGAATATAACATTTTTATAAACTATGTTTTGTTTTACCATCTTTGGTTAAGACGTAAAGATTTTTTATATTTAGTGGGTTTGACCATATCGCTAATGGTTTTTAACTTACACCAACCGCATGAATGGGCACGCCACAATTATGGCGGTAAGTCCCCTCTTTGAGGCGTGGTTGGAAAGACCTCACGGCGTCCTCACATTCCGCATGACGCAGGTCCTCACCGGACACGGTAAGTTCGGGAGGTTCCTGCACCGGATTCGTGCGGAAACGACGCCCGGGTGTCGCCACTGTGTGGCCCACCCGGAGGACACGGTGGAGCACACGGTGGAGGTGTGCCCCGCTTGGGCAGAGCAACGCCGTGTCCTCGTGGGGGCAATCGGCGGCGGTGATCTCTCGCGCCGGGCCTTGGTTCAGGCCATGCTCCGGAGCGAGGAGGAGTGGCAGGCGGTCGCCTCCTTCTGCGAAGCAGTAATGCTAGCTAAGGAGGCGGCCGATCGCGTGAGGCAACGGTCCTTACGCTCCAACCGCCGCCGGGATTCCGATCCCGATTTCCGGCCACCGTAGGCGCGGGCTTGCAGATGGCGAGCAATGGGTGGCTCGCCGTCTGACCGTCCGGTAACCGTCCGGACCGAGCCCAAGTCGTCGACGGCGCGTATTGTTCCACGCGCGCCTCAAGGAGATGTCAGCAAATCGTAGGGGCCCAGCAGGGTCGAAGCCTACTGGGGCCACGGGTAGTGTGAAAGCGGAACCCGGGGCCCTGGGACGAAGGCAACGAAGGAACAGGAGTGGGTTTTTAGTCAGTAAGAGTCTGACACTATCTCCCGCTCCGCCCAAGAGCGGGGATGTCATAAGGATGATTTTCCCACCCAATAAAAAAAAAAAAAAAAACCGCATGAATCAGTATACCATGTCTTTTCAATAGATTATGATTTATAACGACCGTCTGCCGATGATTCGTCGAAGATATTCAGCTTCTTATGGTATTTGGCACCGATATCATTTCTAGGAGAAGTGGTGGCCACCTAGTCTTTTCCTGGCTATAATCAAATGTGCTTTGAGATTTACCTAGTATAATGTATAGGTAACTGGCCGGATTTGTTAATTTAATTCAATACACTTATTTACTGACTGACTTATATTGTATTTATAATATAATGCAATTTAAAATTTAATGTATCTGACATAAATTAATTCTAATTGGAAAAAACTACTGATTATGTACATACATACCTACCTATTTAAACTAAGAAACTAAATGAATTTGTATTATATTTTATTCAAGTTTGTCTAAATTAAAGAATTGTGGGATTTTCCTTTAGAGGTGCATAAAAATACCTCCGTTAGTAATGATGCTCCTGTCTGAATTTGACGTACATCGATCTTCTGTCTGGTGGTATAGGGGTTTACTGTCCACCCTGGTTCGTAAACCCCTATACCAGCTTCATCATCATCATCATCATTTCAGCCAAAAGACGTCCGCTGTTGGACATAAGCCTCACCCAGTTGTCGCGACAGTGACCAGTCCTGTGTGTCTCGCATCCATCGGATTCCCACAACACTCACCAGATCATCGGTCCACCTTGTGGGAGGCCTTCCAACGCTGCGTTTTCCGTTACGTGGTCGCCATTTCAGGACCTTTCGTCCCCATCGATCTTCTGTTCTGCGAGCAATGTGCCCTGCCCACTGCCACATAAGTTTGGCGATTCTTTGGGCTATGTCTGTAACCTTGGTTCTCCTGCGGATATCTTCATTTCTGATGTGATCACCACCTATAGTACCTTGCTGACAATCATCTCTGTTATCTATAGATAAAAAATTTCAGCCTAGAGAACCAGAAAATTGCTTCTAGCAAAGTCCAACCATCCGTAAACATTTCATTTCGCATGAAAACAAAAGAATCCAGTCAAATGATTTCGTGAAAAATGAATAAAAACGTTCTAACATTGACTCTCCTCCACACACATCTTAGGGAGCTCTTGAAAACAATTTATTTTTAAGTGGCGTTTGACAGACAGTTTTTCATTACTGAATACAATTTATTTAGAAACACTGCGAAATTAGGGAATGTTGATATTCAAAAAGATGGCATTTGGTTTATTTCACAAGTTTTGACAACTTTATTTATATCATTAGTGATAGCATGACAAGTAACAGGGCAGAGTGGAAGAAAAAAACGTGTTGCGCCGACCCCAAATAATACGGGATAAGGGCAGGAAGATGATGATGATGATGATGATTTATATCATTGGGACTTTCTAGAGCACTGGACATCAAAATTAGACTGTCAACTACCTGTACCTATGCGCAGAGTGCAAGAATTTTTTGGCCATATACCCAAAAAGGAAAAATGGCCACAACCTGTAAATCTCATCGTAACTGACATCATCATCATCATCGTCATCATTTCAGCCGGTAGACGTCCGCTGTTGGACATAGGCCTCCTCACGTATCGCCATAATGAACGGTCCTGTGCATCTCGCATCCATCGGATGCAAACCCGCAACCTTTGCTAGGTCATCGGTCCATCTTGTAGGAGGCCTTCCAACGCTGCGTCTTCCGGCACGCCGTCGCAACGCAAAGTGATGATGAAATAAATTACATAAAGTTAAGTGTCTGTTTTTCGTGCGGAAGTGACGCCCGAGTGCCACCACTATATGGACTGCCCGGAGGACACGGTGGAGCTCACGGTAGAGGTGTGTCCCGCTTTGGCAGAGCACCGCCGTATCCTCGTAATGGAGATCAGCGGCAACGATTTATCGCGCAGGGCCATGGCCCGAAGCGAAGAGGAGTGGCAGGCGGTCGCCTCCTTCTGCGAAGCAGTAATGCCAGCAAAGGAGCCGTCCGCACACGCGATCCCAATTTCCGACCACCGTTGGCGCGGGCTTGCGGACAGCAAGCAATGGGTAGCCGTCCGACCATCTGGTTACCGTCCGAACCTGGCTCAAGTCGTCGACGACGCGTACTATTCCACGCCCACATCAAGGAGATACCAGCAAACCGTAGGGGCCCAGCAGTGTCGAAGCCTACAACAAAAAACAAAAATAAGGGTTTGCCTGGGATTGAAACTCTGAACCACAACTGCTCTTTTCAACATAATTTAGTCGGTTTTTGCTCCTAGCGATATGAAACTAAATAATATAAGCAAAGACCTGAACTTGACAAAGCTAAAACAAACGAGTCTACCGCGTTACATCTAGAAAACAATTTATTTCCAAGTGCTGTGTTGATGGACAGGGTTTCATTACGTGCCGACAACTTATTCAAGAGAGTTGACGGAAAAACAATTGAATTGAGGGTTATTTATTTTTCAATTATATTAGTTTAGGCTTATTGATATTTAAATTGGATATCTATAAAGTGTCTGCGTTATTGGATTTTGTGTTATATCGGAATTTTTACGACTAAGGCCTACTGTCTACGGACGCGTAGCTTCATAGACGCGTATTTGTCATTATAATATAATATAATATTCACACAACTATCACACAACGCCGTCTAGTCCCAAGCTAAGCAGAGCTTGTGTTATGAGTACCAGACAACTGATAAACATACTTATATATTTCTAACTAGCTGTTGCCCGCGACTTCGTCCGCGTTAACTTCGTAAAACTCTACAATCATTCTGTGTTTGCAATTCACTCCGAAAACATCGCAATTATTGATTGCATTTTAACATAAAACGGTTAAAGGTAAAAACGCAAATTACCTTCAGGAAACATGTTATGTACTCGTCCAGATCCAGATGTATGAAAGTCAATGAATAGAAAGAGTATGTATGGGTCATAGCAGTTGGCATTTCTGCCTACTGCAAGGAACAAACATACATAAACTAATGCCTTTTGAATTAGTTTATGTATGTTTCTGATTTATGTTCTGGTAAAACCACATTGTATGATTTTAAACCCTCGCCACAGAGAGCACGCCACAATCGAAGCGGTAATGCCTGCCTTAGAGGAGTGACTACAGAGGCGTCACGGTATCCTCTCTTTATGTAGGACTCACCTGATGCGGAACACCTGTTCCGGAAGGTATCTGTATTGAATTCTGCGGGAAGAAACACTCGGGTCTCACCATTGTGCTAATCGCCCGGAGAATACGATGGAGTATACGGTGGAAGTCACTCTCGCGTGGTCGGAACGCCGGCGCCGCCATGTGCTCGTGGGGGCGATTGGTGGAGAAAATGACAATCAGTAACCAACTTCAGTGAAGCACTACGATCAAAGAAGGTGGGTTCCCAGCCACCGCAAACACGGGATTGCGATGGTGCCGTCCGGCCGTCTGGTCAAAACAATCCTGAATCGACGGCGCGTAGTATTCTACGTGCGACTCAAAGAGATGTCAGTAAATGGATAGGGCCCTCTAGGGCTGATGTCTGCTAGGACTGCGAGATCATTCGAAAGAGTTACCTCCCATAACAAACGAAGGAGCATAATCGGGACACCAACCTTCAGCTGGATAACGTGCACTGATAGTGCAAAGCCTTAAGTGAATCCAAAAACTAACATCATAATCAACTATCTTTATCCACAACAGTACTTATGAAGAATTTGGGAGAAAATTCTTGCATTGATTGTTGCAGTTTGATCATTTTGGGAGTTACTTGTTCATTTACCTATGATTTTTTTGGCGTGTATTTAACTGACGTCCACATATATCACACAAATGTTTTTTCGATAGTGGGAACTACCCTATGAAGATTTTCTTCAACTTTTGAATGAATTTTGGCGACATCTTGTGCGGGTGTATCTCCATCCAATCGAACTCGCATATTGATGGCCAAACCGAGAAATTACTGACGCCGATTGCCTCTGTGAGGTCACGGCGGTTCACCCAAGCTGGATAGACCTCCACCACATACTACACCGGGTCCTCCGGGCGATTCGCAACATTGTAATATCAGGGTACTTCCAACCGAATCCGGAAAAGCAACCGTCTGAAACACCCACAACAGTCCTGAGCTTGTGCATCCATAAAACAATGAAATTACGGTAAACAAATGTAGCAGCCGATTAGTAGATATTATCCCTGAGATTGGCCTCCCTCAGGGGGTTGTTCCAGTGTTGGTCACCATTCACTGCAAAAAGGTAACGTCCAGATGTCGACGTAAGGCTGCAAGGAATCTGAGATACATCATATGTTGTCGAACTATGATTAGAAAAACACATTCGATTCCGTTTTATATGAAGCAGTGACTGCAAATAATAAAACACGCCATTATTACGCCGCAAGGTGCCATCATCCCGGAGGACACAGTGGAGCATACAGTGGAGGTGTGCCCCGCAAGGGCGGAGCACCTCCGTGTCCTCGTGGAGGCAATCGGCGTCAGTGACCTCTTGCGCCGGGCTCTGGTTTGGGCGAGGTTCAGAGCAAGGAGTAATGGCAGGTGGTCGCCTCCTTCTGCAAAGCCGTAATGCTAGCGAAGGAGGAGGTCGCAAGCGTAAGGGAACGAACGTCCTCACGCTAATCCGAGATTCCGACCCCGACTACCAGCCACGGTAGACGCGAGCTTGCGGTCGTCCGATAGTTGACCGGACTGAGCTCAGTCGCCAACAACGCGTGATCCACGCGCTCCTCAAAGAGATGTTGCAAAGAGCAACTGAAGGACACAGGTGTGGTTTTAGTCAGTAAAAGATTGACACGCCCTCGCGCTCTTCCAGAGCGGAAAAAGTCATTGGATGATTTCCAACCTTAAAAAAAAAGAAAAAGGTGCCATCATAATCATTATCATTTCAGCCGAAAGATGTCCACTGTTGGGCATAGGTCTCCCCAATTGTCGCCATAATGACCGGTCCATCCATCGGATTACGCGACCCTCACTAGGTTATCGGTCCTCCTGAGGGCCTTCCAACGCAAGGTACCATGTAACAGCTTCCGAAAATTTGGCCGTGTTATTTTAAAGTCAATAATTAAATACACATAGGTATTTACTTTTATCGCCTTTGGTTACAGTAAAAGTTGTTAAAAATGCCTCCTTCTAACACCAGTAGTTTTAAAATACACAATGCCATCTATCAAATTTAATATGAAGTTCAACTTTCACTGTCATAATTTTTTCTACTTTGAGTCTTTAGATGGCGTTGCGAGTTGCGTATGGTGTCATATTTAACTTCTTGAAAACTTTAAATTCATACCGTTTGTATTTCATATGCTTCGTTTCATTGCGATGAAACAAAACCTAAGTAATATATCAAGTTATACAGAATTTTAATGTATAAAAGCTATCTACATCGATTTCTAACATTTTGCGTGATACGCACACAACTAAAAACTTCTACAGATATATTATGTATAGGTATATAAAAAAAATGTAAACACGCAAAAATATATAAAAAAATCTTATTTACGGTGAAAAAATAAAACCAAAAACTTCCCAAGAGGGCCACATGGGATTCGAACAACCTATAAATTATACGCAAGTCTAGATACGAAACCATTGCACTAAGGTCTTCGATGATCAAAATTCAAAATAGACGTTCTTATATAAACGTCAGAATTGACTGGTAGGCTCCTTATCGATGATAGCGTGATGATTTTCGTTTCAGAAGTAATATTTGCAGCTAAATGGAATAATGTAATATTATTGTACGTGATTTTACTCGCCGCTTTGATTTTATTATGTGTTTTGATTAGTTTTTACAAAATATTAAGAAGATATCGAATAGAAATGTCAATTTTGTTTCGAAAAAATGGTAAAAGTTAGTTTTATTACAAAAAAATGGATAAAATAATGACAAAATTTTTAACTGTAACTGGGGATCGAACTCGCGGCAAATGTCGTTCAATACCTACATTTTTGATTATTGCTCACCCCCCATAGCAAATAGCGTGATAATTTATAGCCTATAAGTTGCCCTGACCTATAAGGATTATGTATGCAAAATTTGAACAGGATCGGTTTAATAGTTTTTGCGCCAATTAATACCATAGCAAAATAATTTTACTGTTTTATTATATGTAATATAGAATACATACATATTATAGATAAATTACACCCAGACACAGAGCAAATGATCGTGCTCATCACATAAACATTTGTCCTGGGTGGGAATCGAACCCACGACCTCCGGCATAGCAGTCAGGGCCACTAACATTATAGCCATGCTGTACGCTTACTCATAGCTTACATGTGAAACTATGAAATTCTGTCTCCGAAGCGGCAACAACACGACAACACAACGTTACCGCTTCGCAGATGTCGAGCTGAATGCACGTAAATAGCGTCGAATCGCTTCGCAACCACAATCGCGTTTGTAAGTCACCGAATTAGAGCTATGCATAATGTTGCACAGAGCCAGAAATGGCTGACTCTGTGTACAGAAACATACTTGTAGATACTAAAATCATTAATCTCTGTCAAAAAAAAAAAACGCTGGTGGTCGCGTATAAATAATAAGCATAATCAGCCTTTTAATTTTCCCACTGCTGGGACTCAGGCCTCCTCTTTAGGAGAGGGAATGGGCCGTAATCCACCACGCGGGCCTAGTACGGGCCCAATGTCACATGTCTTCGAATTTTTTACTGACTAAAAACCCACTCCTATTCCTTCGTTGTCTTCGTCCCAGGGTTTCGTTTTCACACTACCCATGGGTTCTAGGACATCCCGGTTTTCTCACAATGCTTTCCTTCGAGGTTTTATTTATTTATTAAAACTTTATGTACTAGTAAGAAACACTGTACAAAGGCGGACTTAATGCCTTAGGCATTTTCTACCAGTCGACCTTAGGGTGGTGCAGAATCATAACATGGTAGGTGCAGCTTAATGGTAAAGAATGGTTTTGAGAGCAGTGGTAATGAAATAATACAAAGTAAATTATAAAAAGTGAAACGCCTGCCTAGATTAGAACTCACGACCTCCAACTTATAAGTCGAGGCAGTTCTCTCTGGGCTACAACTGCTCGACCTTGATGTGGCTGTTACTACTTAGCCACGATCTCCACATTCCAGCCATAGAAAGGGAAAGGTTCTCTTAATCTTCACAAATCCCCACATAACATGCCCCGATACAAAGTTAATAACGTTCGCCATTATTTTCCGACTACCCTACAATTTTACGCCGCTTTCACGAACAACCCTACGACCACAGACTAAACAAAAGTGTATTAATCACTAAAACAAAGAGAGATTAATGAGTTCGCTTCCTTTCATTAACCAGCTGCCAGTTTCACTTGACATTACAAGGTGGCGCCACTTTCAAGGCAAGCTGTCAGATGTAATGTCAAAATTGTTACGTTTGAATTTAGTTCAGTTTTTCTCCGCGGTTCAAGGTAAGTTGGTTAGTCTTTTATGTGAGAGTAAAATATGTGTGAAAGGGAATATTTTTGAAAGTTGTTTGGTGTTTGTTTTTTTTTATTTGTCTTTTGGATTGTGGTAAGGGTGCGTACCATACTCGCAGCTTACTGCTGGTAGAGAGTGGCTTTAGGGCTGCGAAAACTGGCTGGATAGTGTAGCCCTGGGACGTTCGGCGAGCAATAGGTGGCTCGCCGATGCAAGATGCAATAATTATGACAATTCCAAATTAATATTTATAAACAATTAGTTTATTTTCTGTAATGGTAATTATTATATTATGCTGCCTTGGTAATTTTGTGTAGTATGAAGGTTTTCTTTTCTTTTTGACATGTAATATTGTAAATATCAAAGATTGTACACCCCATGGGTATGTTACAGTGATACTTGTTACGACAATAATTTTAAGAGCTGTACTTCCACCTGTGACAAACAATAAATATCTGAATCTGAATCTGCCGTCCGACCGTCCGCTAACCGGACCGAGCCCAAATCGTCGACGGCGCGTACTGTTCCACGCGCGCCTCAAGGAGATGTCAGCAAATCGTAGGGGCCCAGCAGGGTCGAAGCCTACTGGGGCCACGGGTAGTGTGAAAGCGAAACCCGGGGCCCTGGGACGAAGGCAACGAAGGAACAGGAGTGGGTTTATAGTCAGTAAGAGTCTGACACTATCTCCCGCTCCGCCCAAGAGCGCGATTTGTCATAAGATGATTTTCCCACCCAATAAAAAAAAAATTAAAAAAGCCTTGGGACGTTAAGACCTTTTCCACTCGCCTATCGTCAATATCGAGCATGGTTTAAAAACTTGTTGCTTCATTTAACGCAATCCAACGCGATGTTTGATGAATAGGCAATGCAAAAAAAAGAGAGACAACGCCTAAAAACTCTGCTGTCATTCGGTAATTCCGTGATTATAGTCGAATATTTCACAAAACTTGTTCCAGGAAATATGTTTTTTGTAAACCCAAAAAGTTTTTGAAAAAAAAAAATTCGTAATTCAGAATCTTGATTAAATTTGCAAGGCTTCTATTGTTATACTTTTTTAATTTTTGAGTAAATCTTTTAAGGCTTTTCTAGATTAGTTTTACACAAATTTATAAGTTGATTTCAATAGAAGCCTACATAATATCCACAAGATACTGTGTTTCCAAAATATCGAATGAAAATATGTAATAACGTCATAATTGCTAAGAGCGGTTGTCGATTTGCATCCCCGGGCATCTGAAGGAACACAGGCAGATATTATTCAGTGAAAGTCAGACACTTCCTCTCGCTTCAGCCAGAGTAGTTAAAGATATTAAATGATTTCGACCTAAAATAAAATGTATGGTAGAGAGTGACTATGGGTACGAAGTACGGCGGTAGTAAGTTTACGGCTTTAAATGTCCCAAATGTGACATATTTTCGACTAACAGTATCATCATCATCATCATCATCTTCCTGCCCTTGTCCCGTGTTATTTGGGGTCAGCGCAACTCGTTTTTTTTTTTCCATTCTGCCCTGTCACTCGTTATGCTATCACTAACTTCCTTTTCTTTCATATCACTCTTCACACAATCCATCCATCTTTTCTTTGGCGTCTTTCTCCCTCTCCAACTGCATATATACTCATAACTCTTTCAGTAACATGCGTTTCATCTTTCCTCTTTACATGACCATACCAAGACAAACGATTCCCTTTCAACATTTCAGTCACTGGCGCCACTTTCAGACTTCCTCTAATAATATTCATTTCTCACTTTATCTATTCTCGTCACACCACACATCCATCTCAACATTCTCATCTCCGCTAAATGCAATCTTTCTTCATCCGTCTTTTTCACAGCCCAACATTCTGATCCATATCAGAATTCTGATTCATATCCATATCATCATTTTATTATTAAAATCAGTAACTGACCCAAAAACCCTTGAATCAGACAAATATATATCTACAACGAAATATTATCCGAAGTATATCTCTAAAATTTATGACACTCTCCCTGAGGATAAGGCTCTAAATTTATATTAAAACTTCTGAATAACGCCTTAATTTAGAAAAGGGTAGGCAGAACTCTGGAGGTCCTGTTTGTTACAAAAATTAGAGTAATCTGAGAACTGATTAGCATTTTTTTTTTGTAATTAAACTTGTATTTTGTTAATCCGCCGAGAACCCGGTATTTCGACTGATTAACAAAATACGAGCTTAATTATTAATTAACAAACATGCTCTTAAAATGCGTTATAGTTTCTTGCTTTTTTTTTTTTTAAATTGATATAAAACAGTGCTTGACTGCGATCCCACCTGATGGTAAGCGGAGATGTAATCATTGATGGTCAGGCGCACTAGTTTATTAAGAGCCTATTCACTCTAGCCTTGAAGACACCTAAATTATAGTTGGGCGGGAAGACCGCAGCAGGCAAATTGTTCCAGTCCTTCGATGTACGCGGTATAAACGACGAAGCGAAACGCTTAGTCCGGACCGTTGAAGTTTCAACAACGTAAGGGTGGATACTCGCCGTTCGTCGGGTTGTCCGATGGAAATCAACCAATGACTTCTCACGCTCTATGGATTTTTTTCTTTGCTTCAGGGCCCCGGGGTTTTCTTTAGCACAACCGATAGCCCCAGTAGGCTTCGACCCTGCTGGGCTCCTACGGTTTTGCTGACATCTCGCCCAAGAGTCGCTACAATATTCGGTTCTGTGTGTCTTATATCCATCAGATTCACGCAATCTTCACCAAGTCAGAGGTATTCACACGCTACCCCTTAAAAAGGGGACCGACTCATATTCGTTATCATCATCATCATCATTTCAGCCGATAGACGTCCACTGCTGGACACAGGCCTCCCCCAAATGTCACCACAATGAACGGTCCTGTGCATCTCGCGTCCATCGGATCTCCGCAACCTTCATCAGTCCACCTTGTAGGGCGCCTTCCAACACGCGTCTTTCGGTACGTGGTCGCCACTCCAGAACCTTTCGGCCCCAACCGCCATCCATTCTGCGAGCAATGTGCCCTGCCCATTGCCACTTAAGTTTGGCGATTCTTCGTGCTATGTCGGCAACCTTGATTTTCCTGCGGATATCTTTATTTATGATTCGATTACGTAAGGAAACTCCGAGCATAGCGCTTTCCATTGCCCTTTGGGTGACTTTAAACCTTTTGATGAGGACCATTGTGAGCAACCACGTTTCGTGTCATCACTGGCAACACGCACTGGATGGACTTTCGTCTTTAGACACTGTGGTATATTGAACGAAAAGATACCGCGCAGCTCCCTAAACGCTTCCTAGCGGAGTCGACCTCTTTCTCGAAATCAGATCTACCCAACTGGACTGTCTGTCCAAGGTAGATGCAATTTTCTACAACTTCGAGTATAGAGTCTCCAATTTTGATAGGAGTGGGTGTTACATGATTGTTTATCATGACTTTAGTTTTGTCCATCATCATTTTAAGACCCACTCTTTCGCATGCTTTACTGAGTTCATTGAGCATTAATATTCGTATCTAAACTAAATGCAAATAAAACTATCTGTTAATTTAAAAAAAAACTTTTTCTACTATATTGGACGATTCAATTACATTTACTGAATATAATAATAAATTTTCAGAACTAATTTTTTATAAAAATAACAAGGACGATTATATTAGCTTTTGATATTTTACGTAACAAATAAAATTATGTTTATAAAAATATGTGGATATTATTAGCTACTTTTTTTTTAAATTGATATAAACCAGTGCTTGACTGCGATCCCTCCTGACGGTAAGCAGAGATGCAATAATTGATGGTGAGACGCACTAGTTTATTAAGAGCCTATTCACTCTAGCTTTGAAGACACCTAAATTATAGTTGGACGGGAAGACCGCAGCAATTACTTTTAATCTTTAAATCTTTTGAACCCCACTTGAGCGACCAATACATGTTCAAACTTCTATAAAAAACTTTTTAAGTAGGAGTCAGACTCTCTCACGAAAGATTCCGTATCATAAACCGGGAAGCCATCGTAGGCGTGGGCTTGCGGACGGCGAGCAATGGGTAGCTTGCGTCCAGTTGGCCTGCGACCGTCCAGACCGAGCCCGAGTTTTCAACGGTGCATAGTAATGAACGCGCACCTCAAGGAAATGTCGGCAAAACCGTAGGGGCCCAGCAGAGCCGAAGACTGCTGGGGAGCAAACCCATATGGTTTGCTTCTGAAAGGAAAACCCGGGGCCCTGGAAAGCAAGGCAAGGCAAGAAACATAGGTGTGGGTATCAGTTTGTAAAAGTTTGACACGCTCTCTCACTCCGCCCAAGATCGGGAGAGATCATTGGAAGATTTCCTACCTAAAAAAAATCCATAAACTGGGAAAATCATGTATCTCGTACACAAAGTACTTTTAATTTCCAATTTATATTTTTTTTTATAGCGGTAATGCCAAAACTATATTTGTGAAAGAAGAAAGAAAAACTCCATACTGTTTTGGGCCCAGGAGTTAACTCAATCATACGAGCCTTATTTGTAAGAGGATATTATAACAAGCCCTTACTAAAAAAAGGAAATATGACTATCAAGGAATCAAGTTATATGAAGATTAGAAAAAGCGTGTGAAGAGGCTAATATGATCCAGCGTTGGTTAAGTCCAATCTGCATAGCCTGGAGCGCAGGCGTAGGGTAGCCAGCCTGTCTTTTTTTTTAATTAATATAAACCAGTGCTTGACTGCGATCCCACCTGATGGTAAGCGGAGATGCAATCATTAATGGACAGGCGCACTAGTTTATTAAGAGCCTATTCACTCTAGCCTTGCAGACACCTATATTATAGTTTGACGGGAAGACCGCAGCAGGCAAATTGTTCCAGTCCTTCGATGTACGCGGTATAAACGACTAAGCGAAACGCTTAGTCCGGACCGTTGAAGTTTCAACAACGTAAAGGTGGATACTCGCCGTTCGCCGGTTTGTCCGATGGTAGAAAGGAGATGGCGGAATCAAGTCATGCAATTCCCGCGCACACTCTCCAAAATGTATCCTGTAAAATACCGACAGGCTGTTACCTTGCGCCTGTGCTCGAGGCTTTGTAGATTGGACTTAACCAAATCTGGATCCCCAATTAGCCTCTTCGCACGCCTTTCCACTGAGTCCAAAGCTGCTAGATGGCATTTTGCAGCACCAGCCCATATGTGACTGCAGTACTCCACACACGATCGGCCCTGTGCTTTGTATAACATTAAAAGCTGTCCCGGTGTGAAGTACAGTCGCTATTATTTAGGATGCATTTTGGAGAGTGTACGCGGAAATTGCATGACATGATTCGGCCGTCACCCTTCTACCAAAAGACAACCGAGTATCTCTACGGTCCGGACTAAGCATTTCGACTCGTCGTTTATACCGCGTCGTCTTCCCGTCCGGTTATAGTTAGAGTGTCTTCAAGGTTAGAGTGAATAGACTCCTCATAAACTAATGCGCCTCACCATCAACGACTGCATCACTGCTTATCATCAGGTGGGATCCCAGTCAAGCACTAGTTTATATTATTTTAAAAAGAGTGAATTTGTTTTCGCAATATGGTCTTCTTCAATCATTATGAGAATATTGTCAAAGAATTTTGTAACATAAACGGTGGAGGTGTAGTTATAAAGTTCCGTTTGGTACCCTTCGGTGATAATGGGACCCTAGTATAATAAGCATAATCAGCCTTTTAATGTTCCCACTGCTGGGACTCAGGCCTTCTCTCCCTAGGAGAGGGAATGGGCCGTAATCCACCACGCGGGCCCAGTGCGGATTGGTGAATGTCACATGTCTTCAAATTTTTGGTTCTAGCCGGTTTCCTGTCCTAAAATAAATTAATTACACAAATTTCCTGAAATAAATTACACAAAGTAATGCGCCTGGCTGGGTTTGAACCCATGACCTACAACTCGTAAGTCCAGGCCGTTACCACTCGGCCACCACTGCCTTCCCGGGACCCTAAAAACGATATTTCTATATACCAAAATAGTTTTTAATGAATTTATTTGTACGAAATTACGTTTTATCTTTGCTAATCGGATTTGGAGAAAACTGGTACATTCAAATCGCCAAGGCTTTAGTCACAAGTGGAGCGGTACGATGGTCTAGACAAAGTGACAGGCGACAGCGATTTTCGAACTACCAAAATATAATTAGGACTTTTTTTTTTTTTTGGATATGCTCTCGCTTGACTGTTGGTTGTTGTCTAGAAGCAACCTATTCATTCTTGACTTTAAGACTTCCAGTTTTGCAGCATTGTCTACAGAACTTGCGGATCACCATCCCAATATTGATTAATCAATAGCCTGGAAAAAAGAAGAAATAAAGAAAAATGTTTACATTATATAATTAATATAGTATACAGATAAGCATGGAAAAATAACATTAAAGTCTGTGTGAGGCTAAAAAGGGTCTTAACTCAGCATATGCTGCGATATTTAAAAAGATAAATAACGCATCGCTAACCTATTTTGTTAGGGCCCGCTGTTACACGGATTACAAGTTACGCCTCCTACAAGTGTCGCTATAATGACCGATCCTGTACGTCTCATATCCACACGTGAGATTCCCACGACCCTAACCAGTTAATTGATCCACCTTGTGGGAGGCGTTACAACGCTGCGTCTTCCGGTACGTGGTCGCCACTCCAAAACCTTTCGTTCCCATTGACAATCTATTTTGCGTGCAATGTACCCTGCCTACCAATTAAATTTGGCGATTCTTCAGGTCGTTTATAATATTAGTGTAATATAATAGAATACAACACGTCACATTCCGATAGCATGTGCAAATCCCATACAATTTCGATTAATCAGACAAACGCTGTCGCTTATGTCACTTTGTCTGGAGTCTAAGGTTTGTGGCGGAAGCGGGTAGCGGATACTTAGGACCGAAGGAACAGGAACACTAAAAAATTATGAGATCACGCTTTGAATATCGTCCAAGTTAATGCTGAAGAGTGTTTCGAGATTATTTTTAGACTGATAAAAGAATAAGATCGAGTAATAAGGTCAAACATTATGGGAATCAGAAGTAACGAAAATGTGGTAGTAATTTTTTTTAAGACATTTCCTTATCTTAACGCAGCGTTGAAAAGCCTTCCACGACGTGGACCACAGACCTGGTGAAGATAGCTGGAATTCAATGGATGCAAGATGAACATGACTGGTCTTTGTGGCGACACTTGGAGGAGGCATATGTTTAGCAGAGGACGTCTTTCGACTGGAATGATGATGAATTTATTTGTTTTTGAAATCATTTATACATAACTGAGTTTTTGATTAATTTTAGTAGCGTTTCATTTGATTTGACCTCTGATTTCAGTCCCGATTCCGATAACATAAACTAATAAATTGCAAATAAAACAAACAAAATATAATACATAATTATGAAAGCAGAAAAAATAATGTACTTAATGACGACGTTCAAGAGGAAAGGTAGTGATCCTTCACCATATTTAAAAAAAATTGGGAGTTTTTTTTTATGGTGGGAAAATCATCTTATGACTAATCGCGCTCTTAAGCGGAGCGCGAGATAGTGTCAAACTTTTACTGACCAAAAACCTACTCCTGTTCCTTTTTTGCCTTTATTCCAGGGCCCCGGGTTTCACTTTCACACTACCGTGGCCCCCAGTAGGCTTCGACCCTGCTGGGCTCCTATGATTTGCTGACATCTCCTTGAGGCGCGCGTGGAACAGTACGCGAGAAAAATCACCATTATTCGGGTCTCCACAACTCCTAAACAACACACAAAGCCTTCCAGAAATTACCTCTCGATCCAACTTAAAAATAGCGTCCTGTACAACAAGCGAATTTACGTTAAATACTCCAAGGTTATCCCGTATATGTAACACAGGGATTTTGCAAAATGGTATATTAATGAGGCTCACTAAACCCACGATATATTCAGCTAACACCACTACAAAGACGTCAAGTACGTGTAACGCTTAGCGTGTTATTAATGGTTATTTAGCGGTTATTAATAGCGGCTATTTGGTGGTATTAAGCGGTTATGTTATTGCTGTGTTACAGTTTTTTTTGTGGAGTAATGGAGGTGAGTTTAGTAGGTTTGTTTTGTGTGGGTAAATAAAAATAGGAAAAGATATAGAAAAATAGCTGTTTTTTGAAGATTAGTTACTTGCTAAGAATGTTATAGAGAGAATAGTTTTGTCCGATAAAAAAACTTTTCAAATTAAGTTGAATATCCCTGTTAGCAAGGGCATAATCAGCCTTTTCAATGTTCCCACTGCTGAGTCTCAGTCCTCCTCTCTAGGTGAGGGAATGGGCCGTAATCCACCATGCGGCAGCAAAAAAGCTGGGAATTCTCGCAAAGGTACTTCACGCTGGAACAGCTGCTCAAACTTTATCAAGCGCAAGTTCGATTGTTTATGGAGTACTGCACTCATATTTGGGACGGATCTGCCCAATACCAGCTTGATGCACTTGAGATAATTGAGAGGCGAGTTAGGAGGATCATTGGCAATGATGCACTTGAGTTGAGTCAAGGCTACAAGTCTTGAGCATTGACGTCGAGTTGCTAGCCTGTCGGTTTTGTACCGGTTGCATTTCCAGGAGTGCGCATAGGAATTGCATAACTTAATTCTGCCTAGCCTGTTCCATCATCGGACCACCAGGCGTACGGCAATGCGCCACCGGTACATGGTTGACCTCCCACCTATACGCACAAAATTTTTTGGGAATACATTCATTGTGCGCACAGCTAAGGAGTAGAATTTCTTGCTGGAATCTGTGTTTCCTGATGACTAGAATGCAGAAATCTTTAAGTCAAGAGTAAATAGGTTACTTCTAGGTAATCGCGCTCCATCGTCAACCGCATGTAGCAAAGAAAAAAGAGGGTCCAGTTCGTGTTGGTGAATGTCATATGTCTTCGAATTTTTGGTTCTAGGACATGCCGGTTACCTCACGATGTTTTCCTTTACCGTTTTAAGAGCAGTGGTGATGAAATAAATTACACAAAGTTGGCTGGGTTTGATCCCACGACCTACGACTACTTTAGACATGAGAAAACTAATTTAGTTGCCCAGCCAACTGTTTTATTGCCAACTTGTTTTATCTCAGTCACAATTTTGTGTACGTTTAAGTAATTATAATCCTTAAAATCATCATTATAACCTCTCAGTTCGTCTTATTATATAAAGTGGCTATTTTATAAAAAAGTCATCAATCACACAGTGCAAAAAAAAATTAAGAAAATTTTAATGTCGCCCTGGAGTGTCCACCTTAAAAAGTACAAAAAAAATCCTTTCTACCTCAGCATATGCTGCAATACCTATTTTTTTATTTAGTATTATTTATTTAGTTTTTTTATTAAGTTATTTTTAGTTCATCAGATGAAAACTTGCTAGCGGTTCAACGTCTCGTCAACGACAATTGGCCCTGAAAATCAGCGCTGTGGCTCTATTTAATACATGAGCCCCAGCATTTTGCAGAGTGCTGACCGTTTTGGATGTGTCGCATAATTCACTCTTTTGTATAGATTTGTTATAATGTTATTTTTTTAAGTTAAGCGCCATGTTTGTCGTAAGTAAACTCTTTTTCTTTCTTTTCTTTGCTTTAAAAAAATATATATTCTGCGCTGGTATTCTTATATAGCCTGTAATGCCACGGAGACTCTCACGGCACACATACTCATTCATTCTTGGATTTCAGAATATTCACTCACGAACTAGATCGTTCGCAAGAGATGCAAAAGAGAATGCTGTAGAAAAGTGTAGTCCTTTCTGAACCAATTTCGTGTGATGGTACCAATCTCAGCGGAGACTAGCGGGAGATACTATACAAATGCTTACGCAAACACAGGTGAAACTTGAGGGAGACTTCAAGAGTATGCTGCTCCACTATAATCTATTAGGCAGTTATGTTTAGATGCTTTTTAGGATTCACTACCTCAAAAGGAAAAAATGGAACCTTTATAGGATCACCTTGTTGTCCGTTTGTCTGCCAAGACCCTTTATCTCGGGAACACGTGAAGGTATCGAGTGGAAATTCAAACCATATACTTAAGTTGGCGGTCCCTTGAAGTTGTGTATCAAATCAAACTTTTAAGTTAATGAAAAAAAATATACGGCCGTTTATGTCGCAAAAAAACGTATATTTCGCCATTCTCAAGGAAATCAAAATTCTTAGGGTACTTCACATAGACTTAGAATTCTGAAATTTGTCATGAAGCAAGGTCTCATAGCACAAATATAGGAAAAAAAAACTGAAAACTGTAAATTTATAGTTACATCACAAAGAATTTTTTTTTTTGCGATTCGAATAAAATTTCGAGACTCGATTCGGGAAATGAATTGTTTTCATAGGTAAGTTTGTACGGAACTCTCACAGCTCGAGTCCGACTCGCACTTGCCCGGTTTTTTTGAAAGTGAAAAATCCTTTAGGTGAATATTATGTTTTTACCGAATCTTTAGCAAACTGACGATGACGCTGAATCACCATTACTTGGCTCCCTTCATCATGAGCCACCTTTACTGTCTAAGAAGAACTGCATAATTGCAAGAGTTACTACGGTTGGCCTGCCCTGACTGCTATGCCGCAGGTCGTGGGATCGATTCCCACCCTGGACAAATGTTTTTGTGTTGAGCACGATCATTTGTTCTGTGTCTGGGCGTAATTTATTTGTCTATTATATGTATGTATTTAGAAATATATATATAAGTATGTATATCAGTTTTCTAGTACTCATAATACAAGCTCCGTGTAGCTTGGGACTAAACAGGGGTTGTGTGATACGAGTAGTTGTCATGATGACAACACCAAACGAATGTCAACTTTTGCGCAGGATTCACGCCATTCTATCAAACACAAAGCGAAGACCGTCATTCGCACAGGATTCGCGCCATTCTGTCAAACACGAAGCGAACGTCGACGTTTGCGTAGGATTCGCGCCATTCTGTCAAACACCAAGCGAAATCCGACGTTCGCGCAGGATTCGCGCTATTCTGTCAAACACTAAGGGATCGCCGACGTTCGCACAGGATTCGCGCCATTCTGTCAAATTCCAAGCGAAGCCGACGTTCGCTGTCAAACATCAAGCGAATGCCGAAGTTCGCGCAGGATTTGTGCAATTCTCTCAAACACCAAGCGACCTTAGACATTCGCGCAGGATTCGCGCCATTCTGTCAAACACGAAGCAAACGCCGACATTCGCGCAGGATTCGCACCATTCTGTCAAATTCCAAGCGAAAGCCGACGTTCGCTGTCAAACATCAAGCGAATGCCGAAGTTCGCGCAAGATTTGTGCAATTCTCTCAAACACCAAGCCACCTTAGACATTCGCGCAGGATTCGCGCCATTCTGTTAAACACGAAGCGAACACCGACATTTGCGCAGGATTCGCGCCATTCTGTCAAACACGAAGCGAACGCCGACATTCGCGCAGGATTCGCGCCATTCTGTCAAACACGAAACGAACGCCGACATTCGCGCAGGATTCGCACCATTCTGTCAAATACCAAGCGAACGCTGGCGTCCGCGTACATTATAAAATATTGAGTGTTCTATATTTAGGGTATTTATCCAAGAACATAAATAAGAAGTTCTTCTTAAAATAGTCTGTATATCGAAATAAAGTCTACAATGAAGTCTAGAAATATAAATTTAATCTTTATGTCGAAAACAACTCAAAAAAGGAATAAAACTTCTCAATTTTATTTTTCGTGACCAAATTAATAGTAGCCTTTAGGTGTTATGGTGGATGTATAATTTTAATAGCATTAAATAAGTGTTCACGGCATAATTTACACGTCCGGTCGTGAAAGTAATAACAGTGTAAAACTAATAATTACCATAGCTTGAAGGTTGCACGATAACGAAGTGTGCGGGATATTAGTAATTTAATGCTTTATTTTTGAAGCACTCAATTTTGTTTTTTTTCTGTTGAATGTTGGCTGGGATTTTCTTTTCTATACCTTTATTAAGCTGGGTTACTGGATGTACTATATTTTCATCCAATGACTTCTCTCACTCTAGGGCAGGATGGGAGGGCATATCAGATTTTTACTGGCTAAAACCACACCTATGTTCTTTGTTTTGCCTTTGCGTTCCTGGACTCTGGATCTCCCTTTCAGAAATAAACCCATGGCCCCATTAGGCTCTGACCTTGTTGGTCTCTATATAATAATGACTATTTATTTATTTTTATTTTATTTATTTAGGGACAATAATAACAGTCACAATTTCAAATATTATACAAATATCAATCATTTGAGTGGTAACAATATTGCAGCACACTGCATCATCCACAAATTATCAAAAACCTGTGATAAAGAGTGCCACTAAATAAACTAAATTATTATTTAAATATTATCTATTAATTAATTACATTAAAAATCAAGAATAAATAGTTGACTAGACTTCACAAAACAAAAATTATAATAAAAACATTAAAATCATAACCACATCAATTCATTATTTACTAAAATTAACATTTGACTTATAAAATACTAAAAAAATAATGTATTAAAATAATCAAAACAAGTGTACCACAATATTAAATGCCAAACTATACATTGCAAGTGGCGCCAGTGACTGAAAAGTTGAAGGGGAATCGTTTGTCTTGGTATGGTCATGTAAAGAGGAGAGATGAAACGCATGTTATTAAAAGAGTTATGAGTATACATGTGGATAAGTGGAGAGGGAGAGGGAGGCCAAAGAAAAGATGGATGGATTGTGTGAACAGTGATATGAAAGAAAAGGCAGTTAGTGATAGTATGACGGTTGACAGGATATAATGGAAGAAAAACAACAAGGGCAGGAAGATGATGAAATTATACATTATCATTAAATAAAAGAAATTATATGATAATATTATTATATTATATTATTAAATGTTATTATGGATATTAATTAAAAGGTTTGTTGAGAAAAATATGAATACAATATTGAAGATAAATATCTAAAAGCTTATTCATAACAATGATTTCTTAACATCGATTTGCATCACACAACCACTACTCCATTGGGCACGCCACAATTATGGCGGTAAGTCCCCTCTTTGAGGCGTGGTTGGAAAGACCTCACGGCGTCCTCACCTTCCGCATGACGCAGGTTCTCACCGGACACGGTAAGTTCGGGAGGTTCCTGCACCGGATTCGTGCGGAAACGACGCCTGGGTGTCGCCACTGTGTGGACCGCCCGGAGGACACGGCAGAGCACACGGTGGAGGTGTGCCCCGCTTGGGCAGAGCAACGCCGTGTCCTCGTGGGAGCAATCGGCGGCGGCGATCTCTCGCGCCGGGCCTTGGTTCAGGCCATGCTCCGGAGCGAGGAGGAGTGGCAGGCGGTAGCTTCCTTCTGCGAAGCAGTAATGCTAGCGAAGGAGGCGGCCGATCGCGTGAGGCAACGGTCCTTACGCTCCAACCGCCGCCGCCGGGATTCCAATCCCGATTTCCGGCCACCGTAGGCGCGGGCTTGCGGACGTCGAGCAATGGGTGGGTCGCCGTCCGATCGTCCGGTAATCGGACCGAGCCCAAGTCGTCGACGGCGCGTACTGTTCCACGCGCGCCTCAAAGAGATGTCAGCAAATCGTAGGGGCCCAGCAGGGTCGAAGCCTACTGGGGCCACGGGTAGTGTGAAAGCGAAACCCGGGGCCCTGGGACGAAGGCAACGAAGGAACAGGAGTGGGTTTTTAGTCAGTAAAAGTCTGACACTATCTCCCGCTCCGCCCAAGAGCGGGTTTTGTCATAAGATGATTTTACCACCCAATAAAAAAAAAAAAAAAAAACCACTACTCCATCGCATATCGTCAACATCGAGCATGGTTTAAAAGCTTGTTGCTTCATCTAGTGTAATCCAACTTGATGTTTGATGAAGAGGCAACGCGAAAAAAAAGAGATAACGCCTGAAAACTCTGTTGGCATTCAGTAATTCCGTGATTTACTCGAATATTTTACAAAACTTGTTCCATACTTGCACAAATACGTGTTTTTTAAAACCCTTAAAAGTTTTTCAGAATAATTATCGTCATTCAGAATCTCGATTAGAAGTGCAAGGCTTCTATGGATGCACTTTATTATATTTTTAATATATGAATACATTATGGAGGGCCACAGTTCACGTAAAATAGCAGATTTTTGAAGGTCTTTACTAGATTAGTTTTACACAAATTTATGTTTTGATTTTTTTAGAGGCCTAGATAATATCTACAAGATAGTGTATCCAAAATTTCTTGAGAAAGATGTATAATAATACCATAATCACGTAAAAACGGTTGTATGGAAATGTAACTCGAGTTAGCCGCTATTAAGAATAGTAATAATATAATATATTAATATAATCCACAACTATCACACAACGCCGTTTAGTCTCAAACTAAGCAGAGCTTGTGTTATGAGTACTAGAAAACTGATAAACATACATATATATTTTTAAATACATACATATTATAGATAAATTACACCCAGACACAGAACAAAATGATCGCGCTCATCACACAAACATTTGTTCTGGGTGGGAATCGAACCCACGACCTCCGGCATGGCACTGGTCACTAACCACTAGACCAACAGGTCTGTCAATTATGAATCATATTATGGCGAAATCGTGTTGTGTATTTGTTCGAGTATATCCAATAGTTCGGAACGCCTACTTCAGAGCGGCCTACATAATTTCACCGTACTGTACTTTGAGAATGTTTCCCCCTTACGTCATCACCCAACGTAAGCTAAATCTACGTTTAAAACTAAGCTAACCCACTGATGGTATCTTAACTGGAGCTAATTTAGAAATAAACACTTGCGCGTGTTTATCTTCAAGCGCTTACAGGGTGAGCAGGGGCCCTAACATGACGTGCTAACATGTCAGCCCCCCTAGCCAAGTTGCGATCGTTTCGTTTGCGTCGAACGCCTCGAGTATTTCAAGCCTCCGATTCCTTTGTTCTTACCACGTGATTGAGCGTTGAGATGACGTCAGAACAAAACGAAACGATCGTAACTTGACTAGGGGGGCAAGCATGCGAGTGAGACAGAGAGATGGAGCTATATACCCTATACACCACTATTTTTTAATTAGTACAAAAAAATGAGGTTCTATCCATAACCGTTATTGATCATGATAATGTCGTAAAAAAAAATGTAATCCCAAAATTGTCCATGAAACTTTGTCATATTTGGTAAATTCATAATTGAATCAATCGATCATTCATTCATTACAATTGCTACTAGAAAATACTACGCGCAGTTGTTTTTCCACTTTGATCGTCATTTATTTATTCATAAATAAATAATCAATAGTTGTACAATATGTCCATAAATTGATTGTTATTTTGGGATATAAACCAACGCTAATAAGAATAACTTTGCTGTTTATGAATATTATTTATTGAGACTTTACTTAAATAATAACAAGACCTTTTCTTATAAACCTTTTAAGTATTTGTACTAATTAATAATTTGTGATGTATAAGCAGAGCTGACGATTTATATGCTGTAATAAGGAAAGTTAGAGCAACCCTTCATGCAAGACTGAGCTGCAAAAACAATATTGTTACCACAATTTTGAAACACTTTAAATGACATCTAAGTATTTTATTATTGTAAATTCAAATCTCTTATCTATTTATTTGTTTGACATTATTATTTATCGAACTGAATTTGACATTTTATTATTTATTGATCTAAATCAGAAATTGTATTAACTATAGAACTGAATCTGACTTTGTTTTATTATTATGGCATAACATATTCAGCCTTATAATGTTCACACTGTTGGGACTCGGGCCTCTTCTCTAGGAGAAGGAATGGGCCCTAATCCACCACGCGGGCCCAGTGCGGGTTGGTGGATGTCACATGTCTTCGAATTTTTGGTTCTAGGACACGCCGGTTTCCTCACGATGTTTTCCTTCACCATTTTGATAGCAGTGGTGATGAAATAAATTACACAAAGTAACGCGTCTGGCTGAGTTTGAACCCGCAACCTACAACTCGTAAGTCGGGGCCGTTACCACTCGGCCACCACTGCTGTCGTTTTATTATTATTAATTTTAAATTTTAACTTTTTCAATTTGTAATTGTAATGTAACTATGGGTATTCCAAGCCTGAAATAAATGAATTTATAGCTCCATTCCTTTAACCGTTCGGTTAAGATAGTCAAATGGTAGTCATTAAGACCTCTTGGTAGGGGCTTCGTTATCTTGCTGGCTTATGTATCGACGTCATTATCATCATCATCATTATGTACTCGAAATAGAAACTTAGCAGTTGAAATCGGAACTGATATGGTGACCTTAGTCCTTGAATTACTTGACGGAAGGCTTTCTCGAATGCTACATATTCGTAATCATTATTAATATTATACAGTCGACAGTGTGCTAATGTGTGTGTACGTTTGTTACTTCTTCATGCTCAAACGATTGAATTAATTTTTATGAAACTTGGTACATAAGTAGACCATGTCCTAGATTTGGGCTCGGTCCAGACAGTTACCAGACGGTCGCAAACCCGCGTCTACGGGAGCTGGAAATCGGGATCTGGATCCCGGTGGGCGCGCCACAATTATGGCGGTAAGTCCCCTCTTTGAGGCGTGGTTGGAAAGATCTCACGGCGTCCTCACCTTCCACATGACGTAGGATCTCACCAACCTGGTAAGTTCGGGATGTTCCGGCACCGGATTCGTGCGGAAGCGACGCCTGGGTGTCGCCACTGTGTGCATCGCTTGCGCCTACGGTGGCTGGTAATCGGGATCGGAATCCCGGCGGCGGTTGGAGCGTGAAGATCGTTGCCTCATGCGATCGGCCGCCTCCTTTGCCAGCATTACTGTTTCGTAGAAGGAGGCGACTGCCTGCCACTCCTCCTCGCTCCAGACCATGGCCTGTAACAAGGCCCCGCGCGAGAGATCATTTCCACCGATTGCCCCTACGAGGACACGACGGTGCTCTGCTCAAGCGAGGCCCACCCTTACCTTATGCTCCACCGTGTCCTCCGGGTGGTCCACACAATGGTGACATCCGGGCATTTCTTCCGCAAAAATTCACAGGAACCTCCCGAACTTACCATGTCCGGTGAGAACCTGCGTCATGCAGAAGGTACCGTGTTGTCCTTCTAGCCACTCCTCAAAGAAGAGACTTACCGCTATAATTATGGCGTGCCCAGTTTATGTGTATGTGTTGTTTTCATTATGCAGCTATAAACCAAGAAAAATTCATTTGAAAAACATTGAGTGTTAAAAAACAAAAAAGAAGTCAAAATCCTTCTTTTTATTTCTGCTTATTCATATTTTCTTATCCATAAGAAAACAAGATATAGAAATCTACATTAAAAAACTCAAATCCTTAATACACAAAGGTCTTCAGAAAACGGAATTTCATTGTTGATAATATAGTGTTGTGTAACATTGTGTTAGGTTCCATTCATTTCAAGGTGTTCAGCCCTTATCATCTTAACTTCAATACAACTGGCAGGTCTGTCCAGCAAAATGGCTTTTTGTCTACATTGTATGTCAAGTGTATGGTATTTGAGTTACCTATAGCTCTTTGTTGTCGAAGCCTACTGAGGCCATGGGTTGTATGAAAGAGAACCCCAGGGCCCTGAAACGAAGGCAAAAAAGGACATAGTGTTTAATACTGAGCGCCGCAGCGGAAACACTCAGTAGTAAAATTTTGAACTGATTCTCTTTAAGTGTATACAGGTAGGTATAAAAAATAAAACACTGTATACTGATCTATATCAATCGTATATTTTAAGGTTTGTTACTGGCCCTAACCAAATCGCGGTAACGAAACCATATCGCCTTTTAATTTGATCCCAAACGCCATCTATCGAGCGAAGGGTCTATTATATCAAAATTTTTGGTTTCGTATATTATTGGAACTCTGTTGGTCGCAAACACATAGAAATGGGTTTTAGTCAGTAGAAGTCTGACACGACCTCTTGCTCCATCCAAGAGCTGGAGAAGTCATTGGATGATTTCTCACCTAAAAAAAGAACCTCTTTGTTATATCGCAGAGCGATCTCCGACCTCTGTAGGCACGGGCTTGCAGATGACAAGCAATGAGTAGATCGCCGTCTATTCGTTCTATAAGGACCGCGCCTGAGTCGGCGATGTCGCGCACCTCGAAGAGAAAAGATGTCGGCAAACTGTAGGAGTCCAGCTGTAGGGCTGATGCCTGCTAGGGCCATGGAGAAAAGTATGAAAGGGTAGTAATAGAACGCGGAAAGCACGTAAAGGAACATATGTGTGGTTTTAACCAGTAAAAGTTTTACACGCCCTCTTGCTCCGCCCTAGAGCGTAAAAAGCCATGAGATGATTTTCCAGCTTACGGGAATGCAACTCGACATACATTTTCACTGTTTTTCACACAACCACTCTTACGCGATTATGACGTTATTACACAATTTTCATTAGACATTTTGGAAACAAAGTATCTTATGCATATTATCTAGGCTTCTTCATTTGCAATTAACTTATAAATTTGTGTAAAACTACTATCTAGTAAAGACCTCTGAAAATCTGCTATTTTGCATGAACTTTGACACTTCATAATTTACTCAAAAATTAAAAAAGTCAAAAAAGTAAAACAATAGTAGCTTTGAAAATTTAATCAAGATTCTGAATGACGACAATTTTTTTTCAAAAACTTAAAAAAACACGTTTATCCTGGAACAAGTAGTAAAATATTCGAGTAAGTCACGGAATTCAACCACAAGTAAAACACGGAACCACTCGGTGATAGGCGAGTAGAAAAGGACCCTCTCGCATGACCACTCGGTTCAACTGAGACGGGGAGCGAGTGTTCGGGCGTCGAGGACTCCCTTAGAATCCTCCCTTCACATTTATTTCTGTAACATATGATTCGACCTCGCCAATGATCCCACCGGTCAAATACCTGATAAGTGCAGTGACGGTGAAAGGGAAGTGGGAGTCCTGTCACGACAATTCATGATGATTACAGTAGTTATCTCTAAGGACGAAGGCACATGACTGGGCAAAAATAGTCCGGTGAAGGAACGGGCTTGGCGGCATTAAGTTATGCAATTGCGACACAAAACTAGGAGATTGGCATCGATGCTCAAGACTATGAAACTTTAACTCAATAAGTGCATCATTACCAACGATCCTCCGAGTAATTATTCAAGTGCATCAAGTTGATGTTGGACGGCTTCCCACAAGGTGGACCAATGACTTGGTGAGGGTCGCGGGAATCCGATGCATGCGAGACGCACAGGACCGGTCATTGTGGCGACATTTGGGAGCGGCCTATGTCCCACAGTGGACGTCTTTCGGCTGAAATGATAATGATTGATGATGATGATCAAGCTGATATCTAGCAGATATGTCCCAATGACGAGAGCAGTGTACTCCATATACGATCATACTTTAGAACTTGCGCTTTATAAAGTTTACCAACAACTAAGAATAACTTTATTATTAGACTATATTAAAACTCATTTATAGCTAAATCTATTTCAGATTGTTCTACACAAAGCCAATGCAAATATGGAGAGCGCATTTGCCAACATAAACTTTGTAGTTGAATTACAATACCACTATAGCAACTTGGATCGAAATCTTGTATTGTCTGAACATCAATTCGAAGTTCCGATAAGATGGTAATTTGAGAGTTTATCTTTGAATTTGTATGACTCGACCATTGTGCGAAACTGTGTTTTTTTTTTAAAGTGAACTATACAGAATTTTATTAACACCTTTTCTCACGTCGGGGGTTTTTATTAAGGTGGACAAATCATCTTATGACAAATCCTGCTCTTGGGCGGAGCGAGAGATAGTGTCAGACTTTTACTGACTAAAAACTCACTCCTGTTCCTTCTTTGCGTTCGTCCTAGTGCCCCGGGTTTCGCTTTCACACTACACGTGGCCCCAGTAGGCTTCGACCCTGCTGGGCCCCAACGTTTTGCTGACATCTCCCTGAGGCGCGCGTGGGACAATATGTGCCGTCGACGACTTGGGCTTGGTCTGGACGGTTACCGGACGGTTGGACAGCGAGCTACCCATTGCTCGCTGCGCGCAAGCCCGCGCCTATGGTGGGTAAACTGGTAACGCTCAAAAATTAACGACAGCGCAACCCTCGTGCTGCGACTACACCCTGACGTCATCATCACTTCCTCAAGCTCTCAAGCAGCGAGCCATACATTCAGCACTTATGACTTTAAACAGTATCCTGACCACGCATGTCTACCTGGTCATATCTGGTCATCACCCTCAGCCTCATCAGCGACTCTAGCTAAGTACATTGCACCTTCGGCCAGTCACATGAAGAGTTTGAAGAACCGATCCACTAGAGTCAGCAGCATTACTACAACTCAGTAAAGCCTGCAGCATCATCACCCCTACTCACTGAAGCATCATCCCGGGTCACTGGGGTACCCGCAGCATTTTGCACCTGCATCACTACATGAAGGTTGAGGAAGTCGTGGAGTATTTGAAGGTGAAGACCAACTGCACTCTGAGGGTCGTAAGGTTGGAGGCGCGCCACGACGTCAACTTCGAGTCGTTCGTGGTACGAGTTCCAACCCAACAGCTACAGACCTTCTTAAAAGAGGTCTTCTGGCCGAAAGGTGTCGTATATCGACGTTTCTGAGGACACCATGCAGCGCAACACGATGCCGACTACATTACGTGTTTAATTATAGTTAAATAAGTTTTGTTTATATGTATTAGTTTATTATTGTTTAAGATTATTTTATGTATTTTGTCTATGGGCCCCTGATGCCTGAAAATAAAATGATTATTATTATTAAAGGGTATTTTAATCACCAAAACGCCTACAAAGCCTTGCTTGCTGCTGCCGCCTGCTGTTTTAAAATAACAATTCCCTATTAAACTCTCAAGACATGATCCCACCACTAAACACTGAAATAATATTCAAAATTGACCATTACAAACGGGTATCCCTAAGGTATATTCCACAACAGTGAAAATTCCCTTCTCTTCACTCATTTACATTTGAATGTAGCCCTGCTCTTTGTTTATTCCCGCTATATATTTAGTTGTAAGGGGTAAGCACAGTTTGATGTATGGAAGGTAAGGGTGGCTGTAAGTACATTTGCATATTTTGTAAAGGATGGGTTCGTTCATAAGATTGTTGTTTTAAAATCTGATAAAGAATTTTTTTTAAATTATGGTCCGAATTTTTCCAGTGGTTAAGGCATCTGCCTCTCTCATGCAGCAGGTTGAAGCTTTGAAATCGGACAAGAGCCAAAGTGAATTTTTCAATTAAGTACTTAGGGTTCCGTACCTTTAAAGGAAAAAAACGTAACCCTCACTTTGATGTCCATCCGTCTGTCTGTCTGTCTGTCAAGACCCTTTATCTTGGGAACGTGTGGAGTTATCGAGTTGAAATTAAAACCATATACTTAAGTCTACGGTTCCTTGAAGCTGTGAAAAAATCAAACTTCTGAGCTAACGAAAAAAAAGATATGGCTGGTTATGTCGCTAAAAACGTTTATTTCCCGTTGACCTAGAATCCTACAAATTGGCACGAAACAAGGTCACAATTATAGGAAAAAATCTGAAAACGGTAAATTGGTAGTTACGTCACTTGTTTTTAGCATTGTCCGCCTTATAATGTTCCCACTGTTGGGACTCAGGCCTCCTATTTTGGAAAGGGAATGGGCCGTAATCCAGCACGCGGGCCCAGTTGGTTTTGGGGGTTTGGTTCTTGGACATGCCGGTTTCCTCACGATGTTTTCCTTCACCGTTTTGAGAGCAATGGTGATGAAATAAATTACACAAAGTACTACTCTGTCAAGAAAGTACCGGGAAAAGATCAATAATACACAAAATGTCTGTTATTCATCCAAATTTATTTTATCACCTTCTAAGTATGCTCCTTTAGAAACGATACACTTGCGCCAACGAATAATCCATTCATCAAAACAGTTTTTAAACGCTGCTTCCGGAATTGAGTTCAGTTCTCGCCGCGAATTCTCCTTTATGTCTTCTATCGATTGAAAACGGGTGCCACGAAGTGGTAATTTGAGTTTAGGAAAAAGAAAAAAGTCAGCAGGAGCCATATCTGGTGAATATGGTGGTTGTTGGATGGTATTTGTTGAGTGTTTGGTCCTAAATTCGTTCACAATGATAGCCTTGTGCGAAGGCGCATTGTCGTGGTGCAAAATCCAAGAATTTTCTTTCCACAAATCTGGCCTTTTTCGTCGAATTCGCTCTCTTAAACGCCGCATAACGCTCAAATAATATTCTTTATTTACCGTTAGACCTTCCGGTAAAAATTCAGAGTGCACAACACCGCGATAGTCAAAGAAAACAGTCAACATGACTTTGACTTTTGATCGACTTTGGCGTGGTTTTTTCGGTTTCGGTTCAGTTGGAAGGCGCCACTCCGAAGCTTGTTGACTAGTTTGCATGTCAAACTCGTAAACCCACGTCTCGTCACCAGTACCAATGCGTTTCATGAACGTTGGGTCCGAACTGACTCGTTCTAGCATATCCTCAGCGACTTTCATGCGATTGAGTTTTTGGAGAAAATTCAGATCTTTTGGGACTAGCCGAGCAGCAACATGTTTCATACCCAAATGATTAGTTAAAATGGTACGGACCGACTCGTGAGATACAGAAAGTTTGGGGGCTATCTCTCTCAGAGTTGAATGGGGATTTTCAGTCACTATTTTCTTCACATTTGCGATGTTAACTTTAGTTGCAGACGTTGACGGCCTACCAGAGCAAGGCGAATCTTCCATCACATCTCGACCGCTTTTGAACGCTTTGAACCACTCATAAGCACGAGTTTTTGATAAAGTCGATTCACCGTAAGCCTTCTGTAACATTTTCAGTGACTCCAAACACGAAATTCCATTGGCGATGCAAAATTTAAGACAAACTCTTTGTTCGATATTTTTGTCCATTATGAAATTCGCAATACACACTATATATGATATTACTAAAACCAGCACTGTATTTAATATAAATAACAGATGCAACTCAAACTCCGCGCCAAAATGGAAAACAGTTGTGCCAATCTAAAAACTACAAAAAAACAAAAATTTGAATTTGGAACCATAAACAAATCATCCATTCCCGATACTTTTTTGACTGAATGTAATGCGCCTGGTTGGATTTGAACCCGCGACCTACAACTCGTAAGTCGGGGAGGTTACCACAAGGCCACCACTGCTCTCATTAATTTATTTATTATCTGCAATTTAATATCCACCCGCAGAACCTATTGAAATGTTTCCCCTCATGAAATAATTACAACTATCTACGAAAAGCCCCGCTTAGCGAACACAAATTGTCACTCAGTCTATCCAACGAGTATGATGTTCCCCAGTAACTGGGTGGGTGGGTGTCTGATAGGCAGGCGTTTCATATAAAACATGGATATTCAGCCACATCCAATAGACTGGAAGCCGACCCCAGGTTAGTTGGGAAAATGCTAAGGAGATCATGACTCCTGTGCACCACAGACATTTCCGGACAGAAATACACTTTTATTTTTGTAAGAAAACATTCAATAACCCCTCTTGTTCTGGGTGGAGCTTTAACTGGATAAAATCTCTCTGTTTATCTGGAATTGCACAATCTAATTCCGCCAAGTCCGTTCCATCATCGGACCACTAGACGTACGACGTTGCACCACGGGTACATGGTGGACATCGCATCCATACGCACAAAGCGTTTTGAGAACACATTTATTATGCGTACAGCCAAGGAGTGGAATTCCTTGCCGGACTCTGTGTTTCCTGATAGCTACAACTCAGTAGTCTTTTAAGTCAAGAGTTAATTGGTTACTTCTAGGCAAGCGTTCTCCATCGTCGACCACGTCATCGCTTACCATCAGGTCAGATGGTGGTCAAACGCAAGCCTATCATTAATAAAAAAAACCTTTTCTTCAGTTGCCCCTTAGCATAGTCATAGCATAGTCGGCCTTATAAAGTTCCCACTGTTGGGACTCAGGCCTCCCCTCTAGGAGAGGGAATGGGCCGTAATCCACCACGCGGGAATAGTGCGGGTTGGTGGATGTCACATGTCTTCGAATTTTTGGTTCTAGGACATGCCGGTTTCCTCACGATGTTTTCCTTCACCGTTTTGAGAGCAGTGGTAATGAAATAAATTACACAAAGTAATGCGCCTGGCTGGGTTTGAACCCGCAACCTACAACTCGTAAGTCGGGGCCGTTACCACTCGGCCACCACTGCTCAAGTGCTTAAGTTGCCCTTTATTTATATATATTCGTTAGTATTCTTTAATCTATACTAGAATAATCGACAATACACCTAACAATAGTTACGATAGGTTACACTGTATTTAGACTTGTGATCCTTAATGGCTTTGCAGTACCAATAGGTGACCTTTGATGACCAGTGATTGGAGTAGGTAGATTAAATTGGGGTCATTGATCCGAAACGTATATGTTAATATGGACATTCCTCCGGAATTGATTGATTATTAGAAACCGGAACCTAAGTAGGAATTGTATTAAAATGAGCAAAATTATATTCTTTATATTTTTTTTTAACGGTTCTCGATCACAATTTGACCAATCAGAACATTATACCTTCCTTTAAATTTTGAATTGAGTAGTAAGAATAGAAAAGAATAGAATAGTATTTATTCGATGCAGGCAATACACTAGGCAACAACACAAAAAAAGTACAGATTTACAATATAGTTGCGCTGAGCGTGCCTGAACCGAAAGGGTCGCCAACTCAGCAATTGCTGGGCTGGGCAATTGGCTGGGATTTTCAGCTGGCACCCCGCAGTGACGCACGGATGATGGTAAATAAAATATAACATATTACATAAACCTATACAAATATAACCCTTAATTAAACTAAAAAATTGATACAAGTGTATTTGTGTGATAATTTTGCTTTTTACAAATATGCCATGGTAGTTATAAACTATCTTGCTCACTATGCCCACAATACTCAACAATAATATAATGTCAGGCGACGCGACGATCACCGTAAGACTACCAACATTAACAATATTCTATTGAATCTGGAAATGCCGTAATTACTTTCCGGAAAAATGGCTTATCCATGTTATTCTTTCTGTGTGCATTTATGATACAAGTAGCAAAAATCAATCTACCTACTCCGATCACTGTTGATGACAGACAATAGTAATATAGCTTTTTTTATTGTGTGGGAAAATCATCTTATGACAAATCCCGCTCTTGGGCGGAACGGGAGATAGTGTCAGACTTTTACTGACTAAAAACCCACTCCTGTTCCTTCGTTGCCTTCGTCCCAGGGCCAAGGGCTTTGGTTTCGCTTTCACACTACCCGTGGCCCCAGTAGGCTTCGACCCTGCTGGGCCCCTACGATTTGTTGACATCTACTTGAGGCGCGCGTGGAAGAGTACGCGCCGTCGACGACTTGGGCTCGGTCCGGACGGTTACCAGGCGGTCGGACGGCGAGCCACCCATTGCTCGCCGTCCGCAAGCCCGCGCCTACGGTGGCCGGAAATCGGGATCGGAATCCCGGCGGCGGTTGGAGCGTAAGGACCGTTGCCTCACGTGATCGGCCGCTTCCTTTGCTAGCATTACTGCTTCGCAGAAGGAGGCGACTGCCTACCACTCCTCCTCGTTCCGGACCATGGCCTGAACCAAGGCCCGGCGCGAGAGATCGCCGCCGCCGATTGCCCCCACGAGGACACGGCGTTGCTCTGCCCAAGCGGGGCACACCTCCACCGTGTGCTCTACCGTGTCCTCCGGGCGGTCCACACAGTGACTACACCCGGGCGTCGTTTCCGCACAAATCCGGTGCAGGAACTTTCCGAACTTACCGTGTCCGGTGAGAACCTGCGTCATGCGAAAGGTGAGGACGCCGTGAGGTCTTTCCAACCACGCCTCAAAGAGTTGACTTACCGCCATAATTGTGGCGTGACCAATAGTAATATAGCTCATAAAATTCATCATGGTGCTACTAAAATTGATAATTAAATTGGTCCTGGTGGTTTATATATAATAGCTCTAATGGTCCTTATTGATTTAGTGGTCAATAGTGGTGGTAGCCCTAATGGCTGAAGTGGTCCTAATAGCTTTAGTGATTCTATATTGCTTCAGTGATCCTAATAGTTTTAGTGGTCTTAATGGTTCTCATGGTCTTAATGTTTGTAGTGGTTCTAATGGTTTTAGTGGTTCTATTGGCCATATCGATCTTAACATTATTTTTTCACATCCTATTAAATAGAATAATTTTAGTGACATTTTAATTATTTTGTTTTGACGTTCTGTTTTTCAATATTTTGTTTCCAAAGTGCATGCATGCTGAGATTTAGGTACTATAAGTTTGTATGACGACATTCGGCAAAAAATAACGCACTGTATATTTATACCACCCTCTGTAATACCTATGTTTTACAAACAAAATAAATGATTATTATTATAATGATTAAGGTGGTTCTAATGGCTCTAGCAGTCTAACTGGCTCTAGTGGTACTAATAGTTTTAATGTTCGTAACGGCTGTAGTGGATTTAATATCTCTAGTAGTGTTAATGGCTCTAGCGTTCATGGTGGTTTGGTAATAGTTAAGTGGTCTTTAAAGACATGTATAATATTTATCAAAATTTCTAATGATTCTATGTGTCTTAATTGAAATGGTGGTAGTATTTAGTGTAACATGGCATTGTCAGAGTCAGTATCAAAAAATCGAAAAAAAAACCTTCAAAGTACAGACAAAATTTAATCAAATTTTATAACAACGTACTCACATCATACCGTAATTACCTGTCAACAACACGAAGTAACGTGTTCTGCTTCCAATTAATATCCGTTGCCTCTTCAAGATGGCTGACGGTTCTGTCAACCGGCTACCGAAATTGATGGGCTTGTAAAATTAAAGGATAGGTTAGGGACATGGAGTATGGTGTGAATGGAGTGCTGGCCCGTGGGTCTATCTTATGCTAGTATGGTTTCCGCACTTAGTCCTATGCAGACCATTGTGCGTGGGTTATGGCTGCCAAAACTTTTGGTGGGCTTATCCTAACCAGCCCACCTGTATCTACAAACTGATCAGGACTCTTAGGTTTTTTAGGGTGTCTGTGAGGGAATTGGTTGATCATAAGGTTCGTGTGCGTGTATCAATGACACCTGTGGAATCAAGGACTGTACGCTCAGTTGTCTCCTTCTTGATCCGTGGGCCTAATAAAGGATTCTACTATGTGTATTATTACATGTACCTAAGCAAATATGGTCTAACTTTACAAGAATAGTTAAAAACTTTGTTTTTTTTAGTTTTGAATACAGATAAAAAAATATATATTTTAGGAAAACCACCATAAAAATAATACTAGTAGGAGTATCAAGGTTTGAAGTATACGAATATGCATTCAAATATTTTACAGTACTTAATTTCTCATAATCTAGGTTATACAGTAATATGACTAATATTTTATTCAGTAGTTAGTATTACGTATTACTTACATGTAACTGATAAAAGATGTACTGTTCCTCCTCAAAGCAGAAGCCTTTGAGGATAGCCTTAATGTTAGTTTATTTAAATCGCTTTTCTTATTAATAGTAGAAAGTTTTGCTCTTAGAAACTTTTTACTTTGAACTTGCTTGTACCATAGGCTTTGTCTACATGAAAGTTGAAAGTTATCCCAAGGGTACGTACTTGGAATAAGAAAGAACATAAGGTCCTTTTAATCCAACTCTATACCAAATTTTATCAAAATTGCCTTTATGGTTTAGGTGTGAAAAAGGAACAAGTAGACAGAAAATTTCAACTCACTCATGGCAATATATTGGTCGATAAGTTCGATAGGTTTTGGAGTAGCAACCGCGTACCCAGAAGATATAGTGTTGGAAGGCCACCAGCAAGGTTGACCAATGATCTACGATGCGACATTTGGGGCAGGCTTGTACCTAACACTGGACGTCTTCATAACTTTAAGTTGGGACGGCAATCCGATATGACTGGAGAGAGATCAGGTGCAGTACCATGGCTTTACGTGCTTTCCGAAGCACGGGGTTGTCCCATCACCAACTTCTAAACTCCAGGCAATTACAGAGTAATTATGCTATTGGGTTTACCCAATAGCACTTTTTACTCACCCCGAGAATCATATCCAGGATGCACAGAACTCGCAACAAGGCAGTTGGCTTGCGTTTAACCACTATCTCACATGATGATAAGTGACGGTGTGGTCAACAATAGAACACACTAGTCTAGACCTACTGATTGTGTTTTATTGTAAGTTAACACTCCATTTGTTCATTGCTCTAGGTAATTGCTCTCGACAAGGGATTGACGTAAAGCCCTCTGTATTTTGTGTGGTTTTGAATGAGTAACCATATAGGTTGTGCGTGACTTAAGTTACTTTGATCGGTACTGGCAGGTTGAGAATACCTTCATTTGAAAACGGTAAATATAATTTGAATTCAGAATTACCGGAGTTATGCTCCTTTCGAAAAAAAAATAACTCTGCTGTATCACTGAAGGTGTCTTGTAGCATGGGTTCATTTACAAACATTTAAACAGACATGCAAAAGACAAATAAAGACCGTTTGGAAGGTTATTAACACGGATTTTTTATTGGAGAATTCACATGGTACCATAAGCTTTAATACTGAAGTAGCCCAAGAGTTTGTGAATTTTTTCACTAATATACCTCTCAAGATAACAGAAGATTTGAATTCCTCGTCCGAAGCCTCAATTGCTTTATTGAAAGAACACTTGCCAGGCTGTCCGGTTGAATTTCAATTCAATCATATAAACCCTATGACAGTCTTAAAGGTTATCCGTCAAAAAATAAAAGAAAAATTAACTGAAGACCTATAGGGAATGTCTATTAAAATATGCACATCTATAATTGAGACTTTAGCACCATACTTGGCCTTCATTTTTAATTTGTGTGTGGCCAAGGAGTCTTTCCTGATATAATGAAATACAGCAAAGTTATACCTCTTTTTAAATCCGGTGACCATAATGACACCAACAATTATAGACCTGTATCCGTGTTGCCGGTTTTCAGTAAGGCGTTTGAAAAAGTTATGCTCAATCAAATGCTTATCTATTTTAACACCAATAAGATCTTACACGATCAGCAGTATGGTTTCACCAAAGGACATTGTACAATTGACGCTGGTGTCACCTTATTAAAACACATATTTGCAGCGTGGGAAGAAGTCCAAGATGCGATAGGAATTTTCTATGACCTTTCAAAAGCTTTTGATTGTGTTAATCATGAAACCTTGCTTTTAAAGCTAGAACACTACGGATTAGGTAAACTTGCACTAAGCTTGGTGTAATCTTATTTATATGACAGGCAGCAGCAAGTAGAAATAAATGGTGTCAATTCTCAAGGTTTAAAAGTCAAAATGGGTGTACCACAAGGCTTAATATTGGGTCCTTTCCTCTTTTTGGTATATATTAATGATCTACCACATCTATTGAAAAAACAACCACATATAGTTTTGTTTGCTGACGATACGTCCTTGATATTTAAGATTAATAGACGTTCCACAAATCTTGATCACGTGAACAACGCTCTACAGCAGGTCCAAAACTGGTTCACTGTTAATAATTTATTATTAAATGGAAAAAAAATTAAGTGCATAAGATTTGCGTTACCGAATGTTAAAAGTAATGGTTTGGAAATAGTATTAAACAAAGAGAAACTTGAATTCATTGAAAACACAGTTTTCGTGGGAATCACGCTCGACTCGAGGCTACAATGGGGTCCTCATTTAACATCTCTGGCAGGACGGCTTAGTTCAGCAGCATATGCGGACAGAAAAATCCGTCAATTTACCGATGTAGATACCGCGAAACTGGTGCATTTTAGTTACTTTCACATTATCATGTCTTACGGTATTTTGATATGAGGACGGGCTGCAGACATAGAATTTATTTTGATTCTGCAGAAAAGAGCTATCAGAGCCATTTACAATCTTCGCAGGTGGATTCTCTAATTTTTTCCGCAAAAACCTTCCGATAAAAACAGACACAACAAAAAAAGTATTAACGAAACTAGTCCCGCCGTTCACGCGTGATGACGTGACCGAGGAAAATGGGGATTATTTTTTAATATAAGTATACTTGTTTTTGACCTCGGCTTCGCTTGCGTGAAAGCAGGTTTCACTATAAATTAAAAAATAAATAATTATTAAATAATTTTTTTCAATGAGAAAATCATCCAATGACTGCTCTTGGTCGGAGCGGGAAATAATTTCAGACTTTTACTGAATAAAACCCACTCCTGTTCCTTCTTTGCCTTTCATACCAGGACCGAGTCTTCCTTTCAGAATCAGACCCTTGGCCCCAGTAGGCTTCGACCCTGCTGGAGCCCTACGGTTGCTGACATGTCCTTGAGGTGCCAAAATAATGGTTAAGCAACCATCATTATTCTGAACAATAGTATACACTTACTTATTACAGCTTTTAACTCGGTCAGAGACTAAGCATTGTTATACAACGTGGCAATGCCACCAGCTTTTTGGGCACACTTCCAGTCGACAGCGATGCGGAGGAGTTTTATGACGCCATAATTTAGCTAGTAGTTTTTGCCTTTAGTGTACATATATATAGTTTTAATTAGTTAAGTATTTTTATTGAATTAAACATACAGTCTCTATAATAGTATACACTTAAATACAAAATCATATACGTCCTATTACACACTGAACCCAAACCTACGTACTATATAACCTAATCTACCGCCATCATATCCCATAACTCGTCTAAAAACGGCCCATAGAAATATAACACGGGATACACTAGAGGCGACATCACAAAAAGAGCCAAATAGTCCCAAATCTGATACCCTTATGGACTTAATGAAACTTGATGGGGGCAAAAATTGTGTATAGTAACCAGTATGTCTTGGTCCGTGATGGTGGCGCATAATATTCAACATGTAACTAGAAATAATAAATAGTAATTGGGGGAAAACTAAGTTACAATCATACATAAATGCAAATAGGTAGTGTTGTAGGCTAATAATCAGAGGTCGGAATTAGGTACAGTTATTCATGTACTTACACTGATTTCATACAGTGAAAGAATAAAGTGGATATTCCTCAAATCCCGAGATTAATTTTAAAGAGCAGATTTTTTTATACTATCAGAAATATAGCAGAAAAAAAATCTTCCTGCTTCGACGACGAGGAGGAGGTAGTGTTTAAAGGAGAATGCCCATTTCTGAGCCTACGCGTTACGTTATATGCCAAAATTATTGTTATTTTACAATAAACCTTACTCACGAAAAAAAAAAATACAGTTTACAATTAGAAAACAGAGAAAAATGCATTTTATTTATTTATTTGTAACTTTCATTGGTTAAGTATAGATATGTGACTACAAGGAGATAATGTCAGGTTTTATAATACATGTCATCATATGTCAAAGTGGTCAAACATGGCGTTAAACGTCAAATCATTCACTTAGTTATGTTTATGCCAGTGAATGTGTTCTATTGCAATATTCGTATTTTCTGTGATTTTACCAACGACAATGGCTTCAAATTAAATCAAATTGTTTTTGGAATCTGAAACCATCTACACTTACCTGTTCCCATATTAGAGACTTGTCTGCTTTCTTATTAGCTTTATAACTTCACTGTCGATAAAGATATATCAAAAATTCTTTAACTTTTCGAATACCGTAATTAGAGACACAATAGAATGAAAATGAGAGAGCGTACGCCGGCGTTCGCTTGAGGTTTAATGAATTAATATTGGTTTATTAAAGCTAAAAATGAATTTATTTAGCTAATCATAGAATTGCATGAAAATTCCCTATTTTACTAATAAATATGGATATAATGATAAGTTGAATCTGAAACAAATGATTTATTATTTATTTGTATCTCTCAGGACTCTGGGGTCCTAGACCTTTGAAAGGCATACGAATTGCCGAAACCAACTTGGAGAGAATTTGATAATATAAATGACAGAACCAAGTTTGCCATATCGACTGATCAGTTTGTATTATTATTAAAGTAAAGATTGTATTTAACTATATCTAAGAATAAAATCATTTATTGTCAAACAGGGGTCCATAGTCAGTACATAAAGTATCATGTTTAAAAACAGCATAAAATTGAAATCAAAATAAAAACATTGAGAATAGAATAAACTTTATTTTACACCAACATATTACGCGTTCCAAATAAAAATAGGAAAGTCAATAACCTCGAACTGTCAAATGTTGATTGAAAAGTACGGTTTGCAAAGAAAACTTATTTGCGGATAAATAACGGTTTTTTTTTGCTTTGTATTACTGAGTCTTAGTTAAATCTAGGCAACGAAGGAACAGGAGTAGGTTTTTAGTCAGTAACAGTCTGACACTATCTCCCGCTTCGCCCAAGAGCGGGTGATGTCATAAGATGAACTCATCAAAATTGAAGAACTGGATTCTAAACTTTTGCCGTTCATGATTCGTAAATAAATTAAATTTTAATAAAACTTGTTTTGCTCACCCTACCCAATTTTTCGATTTGACAGCTATGACGTCACGGCGTAAAAATTTATCCTATTCTTATTTGAAACGTATTGTATTTAATAATTGTACATAAAAATAAATCACAGGTACAATGGCGGTCTTATCGCTGACAGCGATATCTACCAGACAATCTTAGGATGAACTACAAGATCTTAAACTACAAAAGTGAAAAATAATAATAAATTAAATTCACAATAATTATATTAAATCTAAAATTAAAATTACAATAAATACATTCTATCGTAAATTAAAATGTAATAAAAATAGTGTATTAAAACCGAATCTCCTATAAAAATAATTTCAAATATTGTATTTCGTAAAGAAGACCTCATAGTTCCATATTCCATGGTATGTCTAGCAATACTGGTCACTCAGTACTTACTATGACGGGCTATAGTGCTGTGCTTCCCGGGATGTTTGGCTGTTAGATCGCTGGTCCCGGAGTTTTGATGATAGTTTGAAGAGAACCAAGTTTCATTTGGGTATCCCAGATAGTGGTTTTGCGCGGTCTTGTTGTTCATGATAGTTTCATTTCATATGCATATACATATATATTACATTAACCTTTCGAATAATTAGAGACACAATAGAAAGACTCGGAGCCGGCGTTCGTTTGGGGTTTAATGAATAAAGGAGAGTTTTGTTATTTGTTGTAAAATTGTAGTCACAATTTTAATGAGTAAGTTTGCTTAAAATTTATTTCTTAAATTAAATAAGCTTCTTATCTTACTACCAACACTATTGATCTATCTATAATTATAATAAATCTGTAGAAGTGAAAATTCTGTACATTGAAAATATCAAAAAATAAATCAGAGGGGGTGTTACTAGACCGACACCAAACACAAAATTGAAATGAAAAAAAATTTTGTCTGTCTGTCTGTTCAGGCATCATGCAAAAACTACCGGTTGGATTACAATAAATAAAAATAAAATAAAATAAAATAATCTTTAATTCGGTTAAGTGACATCCATATGGGTTAGTAAACAATTAAGAAAAAATTAAACCTATGTTAGTAAACTTAATATCTATCTATTTATTTTAAAACAAGGTGGTTGTTCATTATGCATCTGTGACAACGTCACCTAACAGAGGAGAATCGTAATGGACAATGAAACTTGGTATAATTATTCTTTAATATCCTGGTCACCACACTGGGTACTTTTTGTGCCGAAAAAGTATATGTAATAAAAACGAACTTAATTTTGCGATTCGATTCCTAGACCTGATTACTGTACCAACCGCAAATAATAAGTTTGTCGTAGGTTACGTCACCCGCAGTGGAGTTCACTGTGGGGTGCTGCACACGGCTAAGATACTATAATATTTTATTTTAAGATACAACATCGCTCGCCATACAATTCAATGGACTATCACATACGACGAAGATAATAAATAATATTTCATATTTTGATATCTCAAAGAACCTAATAAAACTATTTCGACTTCTACGCTGACGAAGTCGCGGGCAAAAGCTAGTTCACAATAAATTAATAGAATCAACAACGTGGTAATGCCGCCAGCCTTTTGAGCACACTTCCAGTCGACAGCGATGCGGAGGAGTTTTATGACGCCATATTTTAACTACATAGTAGTATTTGCCTGTAGTGTGTATATAGTTTTAAATAAATATATTCAAGCTCATGAAGTAAAAGCTGGGAAATCATTTGTGCAGTTTTGCTCACCATATAAAAAATAAAATATTGACTCCAAATTTTATTTTATGGACACTTAGAAGCAAATAAACAAACTATCAGAGAAACATTTTCACTAATTTTTAATTAGTACAAATACTTAAAGGGCTTATTAGAAAAGGTCTTGTTATTATATATAAACAGCACAGTTATTAGCAATGGTTCCATTGTTGTCCAAAAATTAAACAATTTATTATTATTATTTATTATTAGCGTTTATTTATATCCCAAAATGTCACTCAATTTATGGCAATATTGTACAAGCTTATTGATTATGAATGAATAAATGACGATCAAAATGGAAAAACACCGCGCGTATTTTTTTTTTATTAGGGATTGATAAGGATGATTCATTCTATTATGAATTTATCAATTATTATGACAATTTTTTGTGGACAAGTTAGGGATTTCGTTTTTTTTTTAACTACAAAAGCATGATCAGTAACGGGTATGCATAGAGCCCCATTTTATTTGTACTAATTAAAAAATAGGGGTGTATATTGGGATAACAAACTTCCCGGGATGCACAATACTAATCTTTGAAACCCTTCTCACTGTAACAAGTGACCACCTGTCTGCAAGGTTCTCTATTAAATTCTGGTATAGGTATATAATTTATTTATTAAAACTTCATGCAACACAAAAGTACAAAGGCGGACTTAATGCCTTAGGCATTATCTACCAGTGTTTTATTCAAGGCAAACATAAAAGGAGCAAGAGCGTTTCAGACTTTTACTGATTTAAACCCACTGCTTTTCTTTCAGTTGTCCTTTGCCCTTCAGGACCGCGGTAACTCTTTCGAACGTTCCCCGTGGTTTTAGTAGGCCTTGACCCTACTGACCCTTTTCAATTTTGCTGATATTGAGGCGTTTTTTTTGTTTTTATGGGCTTTTATCCAATTACTTCTCACGCTCTTCGTGCCAGACTTTTACTGACTAAAAACCAACTTCAATTCCTTTCTTGCCTTCGTTCCAGGGCCTCGGAGTTCTCTTTCGCACAACTCATGGCCCCAGTATGCTCCGACCTTGCTGGGCTCCTACGGTTTTGCTGACATCTCCATGAGGTGCGCGTGGACCACTACGCGCTGTTGAGAACTGGAGCTCGGTCCAGATGGTTACCGAACGGCCGGATGGCAAGCTACCCATTGCTTGCCGATCGTAAGACTGCGCCTACTGTGGCTGAGAATCACCTTGCGACTCCCGACGTCCAGGGTAAATGTTTTTTTCTGAATCGTAAAGTACCTAATAAAAAATACACTCACGAACAACGATTTGAGGTCACGAATTACACTAGAAAAGAAAAATATATTTTTTTATCCAGTCTATCCCGGCTTCAAAAAAAGTCGATATAACTTAAAACTCTAAAAAAAAAAGACCAATGCCAAAGAAAACTAGTTTCCAAGCATAACTTAAAAAATCTTTTCGCATCTTTTTCTAAAGGAAAACGTATCATTGTCAATACAACAATTTTTCCTAGAAAACTTGGTCGTACACATTACCGTTAAAGTTTTCTCGAAATATTGGTTCAACGCTGCGTTAGCTGGTCATAAAGTTGTGTGGTTTACTGTACTTCGTGCTGTTTGAAATGGGGAGCACAGTTCGGATAGTTTTAGGAGTCCCGTATAAAATAAAATGTTAGTTTCTGTAGATATCATATAGATATAGTTTTTGTTAGTTTTTAAAAATAGTTCTTGAGAGGAATTCCGCCACTTTCTATTTAAAATGAAGAAAAACATAATTTTCTTATTTTAGCTTTTTTTCTAGTTACTGTAGCGACATCTATTACGCCAAAAAAGAACTAAAAATTTCATGATCCAGCATCGCGGTTAAAGGGTATGCAGAACGTCCCGAAAACCTCTTTTGAAATAAGAAGATCCTCCGACCAGACGTCTTTTTGATCACACCTTCTGTCTGAACCTGGTAACTACCCGATACTTGATTTAAGGCTGTTGTAATTATGTTCCAATCGCGCAGAGAACGTTAATACCAAGATGGAGGATTTCGAATTTTAAGTTCCAATGTTATTTATTTATTTATTAAATACTTTATGCACAAACGTACAGCGGCGGAAATGTTACGTCATATATGACGCTACAAAGTTCTTCGCGCAATTAAAATATTTACAAGACTCAAAGCCCAAAATCATTTATTAGGCAATTCCCTGGACCAGACACAACATCCATCTGCTGGAAGAATCCTTTCTTTTCAACGGTACCTCCATAATGTGGGATTTTACATCATGTTACACCTACCCCTAAATTACCCCTAAATCTGGAACAAAACTTTTTAGTTTTTTCTTACACTCGGTTCTTTTCTAATACTTTTTGTTAATTGCTTACATTTCTGTGATGAAGGTGTATTTTTGAACTTTTTCCTACAACGTACAAGTCTTTCTGAAATAACCGAGTTTTCAAAATTAACATACCTTTTATTCTTTATCTTCTAACTGCATAATTTTCGATTTTTTTTTTTTTTGTAGGAAACCCGGTATTTTTTTTTTTTGCGTAAATGCCAACTTATTGAATTTTGGTGTAAATTAGGACACGGGTAGATCTTTCCATGTCGGTACACAGTCTTTGACATACGACAAAGTCGCAAGCAAATCTAGTTTACGAGAAAAAATATTTTGTAATAAAACTTAAACATATTTTTTCGCCAAAAACTCAATTATTCGTTTTTACTAATACCAAAATGGAATTTTAACTAGAGCTTTCTACGCAAATCATAAATCTTATCATTTATCTTTTGCTTTGAAGACACCACTGTAGCAAAAAAACTTAAAAATAATACCACATCTTAATTTAATGCAATAATAAATAATATTTTGAACCCATCACATGCAATACAAAAATGAAACCGCATTTTTTTATTAAATAAAAAAGTTTGTGAACCGTTTGAGGGTTTATAAGGATTTTCAATGAATTTACAGCTTCATAAAGTAGAAAAAAAGTTGAATTTTAACTCTATATTTTCTATTGAGGCAATTTAAGTTATTTTATGTTCAGTGAGTAGCTTAATTTATTTACACAAATAATTTACATTTAAAATACTATTACAGTTATTGTTATTACTTTTTCATTTTACTGAAAATAAATTATTTAAAAAAAATATTCAGTAATGAAGTAGCTACAATGATATTTTAAGCTTTTAGCCTTGCAGCCAACCTTACTGGCTGGATAGATATTTCTTTTTTATTCTATTAGAAATATTTTTGTTTTTAATGATAATAAACTAGTGGTTGACTGCGATCCCACCTTATGGTACGCAGTAATGCAATCGTTGTTGTATACTAATACAGAGGGCCTTGAAGACACTTAATGTATAACGAAATGAGAATCTACATTTAGATCTCAAAATCCCCACCATCCAGCAATTCATGAAACGCCTTTGCAAGCATTTCTTCGATACTGCTGTGAAACTACGTAACCCCCTTATCGCATCGGCCGCCCGATATGGACCCTCCCGCATCTCCAAGATTCGCCGTCCTCGGTATACTCTTCTCACCCCCGACGACCCCATTACCCTGCTCCAAGAGAGCCGTAAGGAAACGAGTACAATTCGCAGACCATACAGACCGCCGTCCTTCCGTCCTCGCCGCCGAGGCCCGCCGCGACAATCCCGTCAACGTCCGCTCCGTCCCTTGCTCGAGCCAGCCCGCGCCGCTGAACCTGTAGTATAAAAAATCCTCGATAATAATAATAAAATCTTGTTCCATCCAGCTCGTCCCTTGCTGCTCTTCCCCAGCGACGCCCTAAGCCGAGGTCCATACCCCACAGGAGGTGCCTTTAGCGTGTAGTCGCTTAGTTTTTAGTTATCCACCCTTACGTTGTTGAAACTTCAACGGTCCGGACTAAGCGTTTCGCTTCGTCGTTTATACCGCGTACATCGAAGGACTGGAACAATTTGCCTGCTGCGGTCTTTCCGTCCAACTATAATATAGGTGTCTTCAAGGCTAGAGTGAATAGGCTCTTAATAAACTAGTGCGCCTGACCATCAATGATTGCATCTCCGCTTACCATCAGGTGGGATCGCAGTCAAGCACTGGTTTTAAACAATTAAAAAAAATAGAAAAAAGAAAAAAGTTTAAGTAAGCCCTGGCTGGAGGCTTTGATTCTATAATCGAGGCCGCCACAGGCAAGACCGGTTAAGCAGCCGACAACCTCCTAAGTTGACCTGCGAGAGGCCACACAAAAAAAAATAATTTAATGTATAATCGAACGGGAAGACCGCAGCAGGCAAATTGTTTCAGTCTTCCAGAGGCGAATTTTCTCTTTATTTATCAGACTGTTTGTGCGCTCATTGCTTTTATGAACAAAATTATTTCCTCTAGCTTTATTTAAGTACCATATATTCAAACGAGTGCAGCCGAAGACAAAGCCTGTATATCATAAACGCAACATTTAAACTGTCAGCGTTTCGCCAGCGGTGTACTGTTTTACGTAAAAATGAGGTTTGGTTGAGTGCCTCCGACGTAAACACTATGCAAGCTTTTATGCCAAATTTTATCCGCTGTTCTGATTTTATTGTGCGCCTCACTATTGTTTATGAACGATAAAAGCAAAGGATATGTTTGACAAGTTGAAAAAATACTATGATTTTTTTATATATAAATATATTACAATAGGCTTAAAACTAAGGTACCGTTATGGACCATGTAAAGGCACAACAATATGAGTAACTTAAATTTTTAAAATTTTAATTTTTTTTGCTACAATAGTGTCTTCTAGGCAAATGATAAATGATAAGATTTATGATTTGCGTAGAAAGCTCTAGTTAAAATACCATTTTGGTTTTAGTAAAAATAAATAATTGATTTTTAAGTCGAAAAAAACATGTTTGTTTTATTACAAAATATTTTTTTCTAATTACTGTAGAACTTTCTAAAATACTGTAGAACTACCCACTCCCTGTAACCTATTTTTTTCTTAATAAATTATTATTATTATTAAATTAATAATTAAAAAAATTAAACATTAAAATCAAAGTAAAATTATTTCTGTTATGGGATTTCATGTTCATATTTTTTATTTTTCACTCAACTTTTATCAAAAAATAAAAATAAGTCAGCTGACGTACACAAGCAAGCTTAATCCACAATTGGGTTTTCTTACAGCAAAAAAAAAAATACAATTGCGTTTTCTTGGGATTTCTTTTTCCTGTTTTTTAGGGCCTTACCTCAAAAGAAAAAATCGGGAACCCTAATGGATTACTTTGTTGTCCGTCGGCCTGTCTATCTGTCCCTTGGCAGGTGGAAGGGACCTTCCTTATAAGGGGAAGATATCCGTTAAGAACGGTTTTTCAAAATTCATCCCCTAAAGGGATGAAACGGGTGTCAAAAGTTTGTATGGAGAAACCGACTTTCACGCGGGCGAAGGCGCTGGCAGAAGCTAGTGATTATAATTGTAATCATACATGTGCATGTATGGAGACGGAGGCTAAAGAAAATGGACGAAACGTATGAGAGGAGATGAAATAAAAAGGAGTCAGTGATAGCGTGATTTTTTTTGAAGGTGTGAAATCATCCAAATGACTTCTCGCGCTCTGGGTGGAGCGAGAGCGCGTGTCAGACTTTTACTGACTAAAACCACACCTGTATCCTTTAATTACCCTTTGTGTTCTGGGACTACGGGTTTCCTTTCAGAAATTCTCCGTGGTCCTAGCTAGTGGGCATCGGCCCTGCTGGGCCCCTACGGTTTGCTGACATCTCTTTGATGAGCACGTGGACCACTACGCTTTTGACGCCTGGGCTCGGTCCGGTTAATTACCGTACAGCCGGACGGCGAGCTACCCATTGCTCGACGTCCGCAAGCCCGCGTCTACCGTGGCTAGTTGTTGGAGTCAGAATTACGGCGGCTAGGGTGTGAGGACCTTCGTTCCCTCACGCGTGCAGCTTCCTTCTTCGCTAGCATTAGCGATAGCCATTCCTTCTCGCTCCGGACCATAGCCCGAACAGGGCCCGACGCGAAAGGTCGCTGTCGCCAATTGCCTCCACGAGGACACGGCGGTGCTCCGCCAAAGCACACCTCCAACTTATGCTCCACCGTGTCCTCCACGCGGTCCACACAATGGTGACACCCAGGCGTTTCTTCCGCCTGAATCTGATGCAGGAACCTCCCGAACTTGCCATGTCCGGTGAGGATCTGCGTCATGCGGAAGGTTAGGACGCCGTGTTGCCACTCCAGCCACTCCTCAAAGAGGGAGTGATAACGTGATGGCTGACAGAACAGAATTGAAGGATGAAAACGTGAACCAAACAAATACAAAATTTCTATTCGAAGTAGTTAGTACTTTTATTATTTTTCTTTCAGCCTTAGAAGTGTTGACCAGGTTGTAAAAAAAACAGTAACGAAACAAACTTCTTAGAGTGCCCGCCAGACGGCACTCACTGAAGCTATTTCAGTACACTCGTTAAAAATCCGTAGCCTTCTCTCCTTTGGTCACAGCATCTCAAAAAATAACAAAACACTACCTCACCTTTGTGAAACTAACCAGCATTATTATTTTATTTCCAACTGTTGTTGTAAAATCAAACAAAGTGTGGCTGTTACTTGTAGTCCACACAAAGGAAAATGATCGTTAGTCGCGATTGTGAGGCATCTCTTCAAGCGGACGGTACTATGGGAAGTCACTTTTTATGAGTAAATGTATTACTGATATGATTTTTATTTAGTTACTAGCTTCAAGTCAAGTCAAGTCAAAAGTTTTTTGTTTCACATAGGCCTACATGGGCTCTTATAAAACGTTAGAAGCTAGTGCACGGTTCCGAATTGGTCGTTTCCTATGGAGGAGAACCGGCATGAAACTCCATGGTTACTCTTTTAAATAAAATTGTTGTTCTTACAATATTTTCATATTACAGTATAAGTAGATATTATGTAAAGACAGTGTAGACTGATCAATATTGTACTAAAAAGTATTATAAAAATAATCATAATAAAAAGTGAGTCGTAATAGGAAATAACCTAAGAATTCGCGGAGTCTAACCTAAGAATTCTTCTGCCAGTCGCTTCGCCCGCGTGAATATAGGTTATTCCATACAAACTTTGGATCCTCTTTTCATCCCATTTGGAAAATCCTTTCTTAGTGCTCGCTTACGTCATAAAAGGAAGCCCTGTTCAAAATTTCACGCTCTTAGTCCCAGTAGTTTCGGCTGTGCGTTGATATGTCAGTGAGTTAGTTTCACCTTTTATATATATTTAGTTATTAAATGCACACAAAAGTACAGAGGCGGACTTCATGCCTTAAGCATTTTCTGCCTTGTCAACCTTAATCTTATTTTTTTTAATATCTTGTATAAAAGAGGCTTTTGGTCACATTAAGACCATGTCAGCCCCATCGTTACCTAATACAAGTAAAGCTATAATCTTTATTCACTATTAGGGACTCTAAAACCTTATTCACTATTTTATAAACTAAAAAGTGTTTGGCGGTTGGTCTTATAATGTTCCCACTGCTGGGACCCAGGCCTCCTCTCTAGGAGAGGGAATGGGCCATAATCCACCACGCGGGCCCAGTGCGGGTTGGTGGATATCATATGTCTTCGAATTTTTGGTTCTAGGACATGCCGGCTTCCTCACAATGTTTTCCTTCACCGTTTTGAGAGCAGTGGTGATGAAATAAATTAAACAAAGTAATGCGCCATGAGAGCAGTGGTGGCCGAGAGGTAACGTTCCCAAGTTACGAATTGCAGTTCTTGGGTTCAAACTTAGAACTCGAGTAGGCCATGCCTCCGATTCCTTTATTCTGACGTCTACTCAACACTCAGTCACGTGGTCAGAACAAAGGAATCGGAGACGTGGCCTACTGTCGAGGTGTTCGACGCAAAAGAAACGATCGTAACTTGGCTAGGGGGGCAGGACGGTAGCCAGTTGGTTCTCGTTCAAAGCGAAAGCTTGAGATCACATTCGTAAGAAGATGGTAGAATCATCACACTCTTGATTGGTTGCATTCGTTTTTTTTTTTTTTTATTACAATATAATTCTTTATCTGTATGCATCTAAGTATATATATTTATATATATACTTATTTTTTTTCTGTTTATATCCTATTTCATCTGCTATGTTATGTCTCTGCACCACTCTAAGGTTGACTAGTAGAAAATGCCTAAGGCTAAAGTCCGCCTTTGTACAGTGTTATTAGTGCAAAAACAACAATAAGGAAACACGGCTATTACCCATACCTCTATCCGACAAAATTTCTATTGGGTTGCCTCGGATATAACTCACTAGAGGTAAGACGAGCGCGAGATCAGCTCACCATAGCCTGCAAGACGCTCCGTGGCACTATTGACGCGCCTGATCTGCTTACTGTGCTAGCGCGTTTCTTTGTCCCGGACAATTACTGCCGCGGCAAAAAGCACTGAATGTTTGCTGTACCTCAGTGTCGCACTATTGCCCGTGCGCAGTCTCCAATACCTCGCACTTTGGCTGCACTAAATGATCTCTTGGATTCATATCCAACAAACGATCTGTTTGCGGATGAATGGAAGATGATTTTATTGATATGTCAGAAGTACTATGAGAGGAATTGATGTAAGTACATGTTGTTTTTAACCTAAAACTTTTTGTTTAATTACTGTAATTGGTTGTTCAACCGTTGTAATTAATTAATTTTTTTTTTTAAATTGATATAAACCAGTGCTTGACTGCGATCCCACCTGATGGTAAGCGGAGATGCAATCATTGATGGTCAGGCGCACTAGTTTATTAAGAGCCTATTCACTCTAGCCTTGAAGACACCAATTAATTAAATAAATAAAGTTTTAAATAAATATATACAAGTCCAGCTAAAACACGAAAGTGAATTCACAACAACTAGTTGGTACGCTAACGTCAACTTTCAAACATATCTCGTTACGTTATGTAAGGGCGCGTATAGACGAAGTGAAAACTTTCTTGGCCGCGTGCAAGTCGCGTACTTATTTTTATATACACCACTAATTTTTAATTAGTACAAATACTTGAAGGGCTCCTTAGAAATGGTCTTGTTATTATTTAAATAAAGTTTTAATAAATCATATTCATAAACAGCAAAGTTATTAGCGTTTGTTTTTATCCCAAAATGTCTCCCAATTTATGGAAATTAAATGAAATATTGTACAGGCAGATTATGAATGAATGGCGATAAAAATGAAAAAAATAAAAATAAAACACTGTAGTAGTTATTCGTAGCGTAGTTCTAGTAGCGATTATTATGAATGATTGATTCTATTATGAATTTACCAATTATGACAAATTTTCGTGGTCAATATTAGGATTTGGTTTTTTTTTTACTTTTGACTACAAAAATGTGATCAGTAACGGGTACGGAGAAAGTTCAATTATTTTTTTGTACTAATTAAAAAATAGGGATGTAGGCATATCAAATTTGAACTCTATTGACACGCACCTATGAGTTAGGTGCAGCAAAAACAAAGAAGGGATGAAGGCAAAGAAGGAATAGGAGTGGGTTTTTAGTCAGTGAAAATCTGACACTATCTCCCACTCCGCCCAACAGCGAGATTTGTCATTAGATGATTTTCCCACCTAAAAAAAAATCTTCCATCTTTTGTCCAGTGTCCTGTTAGCTATTCACGTAGGGATCTAATGACTGCGTCAGCGGTATTGCCGTGGCTAAATAAATTTTTTAGGTTTTTTATTGCACCAGGCAAAAATTTTCTGCAATCGACAAGACTTAACTATATTATACAACTCAAACATCCGTAGTTCTGCACCGTCCTTTCGTCTTTATGTCGACACCGCCACCGGCCCACGCTGAAAACCAGCGCTGTGAGCTCATCGCATTATGCGTGAGGCCGCAGCTTTATGCTGAGCGTTCGGTTCTTTTGCGCGGATATGACGCACATCTTACCTATCAATTGATTATGTTTGTTATCTAGTTTTAAGATTGCGTCATTTCGCGCAAATAAACTGTTTTTCTTTCTTTCTTTCTAGTTTTAACTGAAACCAATCGTGTAACTTGGAATCCGTTTGAAAAATGTTATACACTTATCATTTTTCAAACGGATTCCTCGAACCACGATCCTTCAAACAGATTAAAAGAGTTCAAAAGTCTTTTATCTGCTACTTCTACCTTAAATTATCATTAGTGCTAGAAATGGTGATTTACCAAAGCTTCGAAGAAAAAAGAATTCTTTCTTTGGTAAAGTATTTTATCCACCTAATTCCCACGCCATCGCTTTTTGTCAGTCTCAGTCGGTTACAATTTCTATCTTTTTTGTAAAATGGATGATCTTAGTTTCAATAGTAAGTCTATTACCTCCTCTCCTCTAGTTCCTCTACGCAGCGGTTACCTACGGGCCCTCCACGAGTACTCACGAATCAATTATAAACCAGCCTTAAGAGAAAAACTTTGAGCTGTACTACCCTTGACAATTACAAGAAGTTTCTTTTCTATTATTCTGTAATTTAATTTGTGTAAATAAAAAATTAGCTTTTTTTTAGGGTTTCTTACCTCAAAAGGTAAAAACGGAATCCTTATAGGATCACTTTGCTGTCTGTCCGACTGTCTGCCTGTCTGTCTCTGAAGACCCTTTATCTCAGAAACGAGTAAAGGCATCGAGTTCAAATTAAGCCCATGTATTTAAGTCTGTGGTTACTTAAAGCTGTGGAAAAATCGAACTTCTAAGTTAACGGGAAAAACAGATACGGCTGTTTTAGTCGTAAAAAACTTACAATACAACATTTATCAAAGGAATCAAAATTCATAGGGTAGAGACGCACAGGACCGTTCGTTGTGGCCACATTGGGGGAGGCCTATGTCCAGCAGCGGATGTCTATCGGCTGAAATGATGATGATTAAGCTAAAACATAAAATGAAATCTAATTAGAATACCATTACATGTAATTAAAAATAAATTATTTTACAAATGAACACACATTTACATTCATGCGATCTAATTATTATCAACTAATTAAGTTGATGTTTGAAATTCATTTATATGATAATTAATACGTTAATATTAACTAAATTATTTCAAAATAATGTTCAAACAATTAATTATTCGGAATTAGTTTTAGTCCAAGGCCATCCTGTTTTGTGTATAAAATAATTGGTTGTTCATATAAACAGAATGGCGCCAATCCTTTATAATTGTCATATTGGGTATCCCCCATTGTTTCGCTCGTATTTTTGCTTACTGATGCTCCACTTATGTGATCTTCTAAATATCCATCCTCATTATTGTTTCAGCTACGAAAGTCCATGACAACCTGTCATACTGTATGGACCAGAATGTTGGGCTGTGAAAAAGTTGGATGAAAAAAGATTGCATGGATTGGAGATGAGAATGTTGAGATGAATGCGTGGTGTGACGAGAATGGATAAAGTGAGAAATGTGGCGCCAGTGACTGAAAAGTTGAAAGGCAATCGTTTGTCTTGGCATGGTCCTGTGAAGAGTAAATGAATGGAGAGGGAGAGGGAGGCCAAAGAAAAAATGGATGGATTGTGTGAGGAGCGATATGAAAAAACTTTCTACCCGTGAGAACCTGTGATTGGCTCAATGTCTCTTATACTATTGTTATTCTTTTGTTATAACTGTTGGTTCTCCTATGATTAAATAAATAAATAAATTAAAAAAAAAACACCTTGTATATATGTAGTTGTGTTTTTATTTTTCTTGTTTTAGTATAGTATATATATCTACCTGTTTAAAGATTTAAATAATTCCCAAAAAAGTAGTTATTGAAAAAATAAAATTAAACCAACAATACTCCAAATACGATTACTTATAGCAATCATTCTTACACCACTCGCTGTTTACTTTCCTCGATGACCTAAAGGAGCAACGCCAACATTTTTGTTTGTCTCCAAATCAACATACAAATGACTCCTCATGTCACCAGTACCAGTTCTTATCCAATTACATCTATTTGTTCCAAGAACAAACAATCGAACGAAGATATATCAGTTTCTGATATTCAGGAATCCTCCCCTAAATCATGGAGTTACGTTTGATATTGCTTTTGTTTCTGCCATGGGGAGAAATGATCTGCTTTGTTGGAACTGTTTTCCTTGAGATCATGTTTTTGTTACATCTGCATGTATTATTGGGTGAGTGTGTACCTGCTTTTGTAGTTTTGTAGGTCAGCACTTTTTATCTATATAAAAAATCATTTCATGACTCGATAGCAAAACTAGATTCCTTGCTTGGCCCAGTATTCGTTCACGGCAGTACCGTCCGCTGATGCTGTCATTAGGTCCCTACGTGAACAGGTAACAGGGCACGTGATGCATGATCGAAGGTGAGACATGGTCTGTGGAGAGACGCCGCACAAACACTGAAGATCGGAACCATCCGAGAACCCCCATCTGTGGAGATTGTCTTTGCTGCGTCCAACTTGGGTGCGGAGTCTGTTTAGAGTTTTTCAGGTGGGCCATGGCAACTCGTGTCCAGGAGAGAGGCTCTCCGACGGCTCGACAAAATCATCAGGAGGTTTAATTTTCTCCCGCCAGAGGTCGCATCTCTCCGAGGTGCTGTTACCTTGAGATGGGCTCACGCTTGCAACAAAACTTTTACGACTTTTAAGTCTCAAGGGCACCGAACTGTAGACTGTGACTTCTACCGTTCAAACGAAAGGGCGTGAAACGAGAGGGCGTGTGAGACCTTTACTGACGGGTATCGGGAACCATAGAGCGATCTCCGCCAACGTAGGCGCGGGCTTGTGGACGACGAGCAATGGATAACTCACCGTCCACCCATCCTAAAAGAACCAAAACTGAGTTTATGACGGCGAGTACCACACACGCCTCAAAGATATGTCAACAAACCGTAAGGGGTAAGCAGGGCCGATGGAGAAAAGTACGAATGGGATACTCGTGGTCCTTGAATGCAAAAGGCAACTGCTAGAACACAGGTGTGGTTTTAGTTAGTAAAAGTCTGACACGCCTTTTCACTCTATTCTAGAGAGGGAGAAGTCATTAGATAATTTCCCATCTTAAGAAAATACCTTTCCTGCCTAAAATCCGCCTGCGTCCTTCAGTTACCCTTTGCGTTTTTGAACAACGTTCACTACAAACAAAATAAAAAGAACTGTTAAAATTAACTTTGATGGAAATTTCAACATAGTTTTTGGTACTTTAAAAAGTTATATCAAAACTTTCCAACAATCGGCATGCCCTAACTTATCACTGGAGTCATCGATCAATAGATTACCCGGTTTATATTTAGCCACAAGCTATGTTAACAACCCTATTATGTATTTATACTCGAAGCTTACTGCTTGAGTATTCAACATAATTTGCTGTATACTTCCTGGCTATCTTGTTTGCAGCTCTACTTGGAGTTTGCACTTAAGCTGTGTGGCAGAAAGATGGCCGAAAGTTTAGTTCGATTCCCTTTTTTACTTCGTTACTAACTAATGACCTCAGCTTAACAAGGGGGTTGCAAAACTGAATAAAACTGATATGCAATTCATTTTAATCTAATGAAATTTAATTGAATTTTCATTTTATGCAATTTATTTTAATATGTGTAAGTATAATATATTACCAACCGAGTAATATTGTAATAACAATCTAATGCAATTTAATTTATTTGCGATGTAATTTTATTTAATTTTTTTGACATAATTTTTAACAGTATTTTAATGTCGTAAGCATGTATAATTATAATTTTTTGAGGATTTTTTTAAGGGTTGATAATCATCAAATTAATTCTCCCGCTCTAATTGGAGCGACAGAGAGTATCAGAGTTCTACCAGTTTTTTTTTCTTTTAGGGTGGAAATCATCCAATGCCTTCTCGCGCTCTGGGTGGAGTGGGAGGGCTTGTCAGAAACGGCCTCGGAAACTCATAAACGGATATCTTTTTTATTCGTTAACTTAGAAGTTCGATTTTTTTTCACAGCTTCAAGAGATCGCAGACCGGAGTATATGTGGTTTTAATTTCAACTCGATCGGTCTTGACAGACACACAGACAGATCGACATACATACTGGGGTAAAAATTAAACTAGTAATATTAAAGCAAACTTTTTATCACAGAGTATTTTGAAATATAATTACTAAGGTATCTTTTTTTTAATTATGAATAGGCTCTCGTTTATTCACTATCTCACCTTATGGTAAGCGATGATGTGGTCGACGATGGAGCACGCTTGCCTAGAAGTAACCTATTTACTCTTGACTTGGTTGTAGTTATCATCAAACACAGACTCCGGCAGCGCATTCCACTCTTTATCTGTACCCACAATGAATGTATTCCTAAAACGCTTTGTACGTATCGAAATATCCACCAAGTACAAGAGGCGCAGCACCGTACGTCTAAAAAATCTAATATGAAATTATTAGAATTATTACTTTTATTTTTACTAATAGGTGAGCTTATAGACGAGTCCGTATTGTCTTAGTTTAACGGGTCAATGTGAACACGGCTTTCTAATTTACTACGATCTAATTATTTAAGAGGCATGGCTAAACCGAGTTAAAACGATTAGTCACTATTTTCCTAACGTGAATAGACTTTAGGGCACAAAGTACAAATAAATTATTTTCAATACACTTAGGCACGCAATTTACTGTTTTTCGTACATGCTTGCTCCTGCCACCATTTTATTACATTGATTGTATCAGACTGGGCGCTAAGCGACCTTCACGAGTCGCTCGTTTGACGTGGAAATTTGTCACTGCAGCACTTGGCCCCATAGTACTCTCATCTACGGCTCGGGCAAATATCATCTCCATCATTGACAAACTTTCTCCACAGTATTTTTGCCAATTATCCCGTTGACCTTCTGTATATCCTGTTCCGTTTTAAAACCCGCTAAAGCCTATCTTCATCCTCCCGATATCTGTTTACTGGGCAGCTTACGTACCCCATAAGTTAAGTTTACGAGTATTAGAGAAAAGAAAAATATGGTTGGGATAAACACAGGGACAACGAACCTATTTCGTGAAGTTCCATTATTGCGACTTATACTTTAAGCCAGGTTTTCGGATATTACTACTTAGAATCGACTTAAATGGCTTATTGGATATTCTAGTACGTAAGTTGGATACGTACTGCTAATCATACAATTTTTTTTTTTTATTCCTGGTGGGTCGCGTTTGACTGTTATCTCACCTGCTCCCCAACCCAAATTACAACCGTTTTGTGTCGAATTCCGTTCTCCAATCGGTAACGACTCGGTGTCAGCAATTGTAGAAAACTGTAAGTTGGTAGCCATGTTGACGCGGCAGAGTAGGCCGCTCGTTCTACAATGTCGTTCTACAATTACAAAGGATGTAGCGTTGAACATTGTAGCATAGCATAGCATAGTCGGCCTTATAATGTTCCCACTGTTGGGACTCAGGCCTCCTCTCTAGGAGAGGGTATGGGCCGTAATCCACCACGCGGGCCCAGTGCGGGTTGGTGGATGTCACATGTCTTCGAATTTTAGGTTCCAGGACATGTCGGTTTCCTCACGATGTTTTCCTTCACCAGTTTTGAGAGCAGTGGTGATGAAATAAATTACACAAAGTAATGCGCCTGGCTGGGTTTGAACCCGCAACTTACAACTCGTAAGTCGGAGCCGTTACCACTCGGCCACCACTGCTCACTGCACTGCTGTAAGTTGGATACGTACTGCTAATCATACAATATTTTATTTTTATTTTTTTATTCTTGTTTGGTTCGCGTTTGACTGCTATCTCACCTGCCCCCCCTAGCCAAGTTACAACCGTTTCGTGTCGAATTCCGTTCTCCAATCGGTAACGTCTCGGTGTCAGCAATTGTAGAAAACTATAAGTTGGTAGCCTCGTTCTACAATGTCGTTCTACAATAACAAAGGATGTAGCGTTGAACATTGTAGAAACGATAACAATTCATTCTATATTTTTGAACGATGTGAACTTGGCTACGAATTTTCTACTCGTTTGTCCTGACCACGTGACTTAACGTTGAGATGATGTCATTCTTATACATTTCGCTAGCGTTAACGATTGCAGATTATCAACTTGGCTAGGGGTGCTGATGGAAAGCGACGATGCGGTCGACGATGGAGCGCGCTTACCTAGAAGTAACCTATTTACTCTTGAATTAAAGATTCCCGGGTTGTAGCCATCAGGAAACACAGATTCTGGCAAGGAATTCCACTCCTTAGCTGTACGCACAGTAAATGTGTTCTCTAAACGTTTTGTGCGTATAGGTGGGATGTCCACCATGCTAATATTATAAAGGCGAATGTTTGAATGTGTGTTTGTGTATGATATCACCGTTCATATGGGCCACAAGCCACAACCACAAACGCCGCCACGAGAAGCTGAAGCGCGAGACAGCCACTTGTAGCTGGTGGTTGCTACTCTTTTTAACCCATACGCGCAGTGTCATAATGGACTCTAATGAAGAAAGATTAAATGCGCGAGCGGCGTGTGACGGCATTTAGTGGCCGGTGCGGGCCATAAGAAGCGAGCAGCGGCGATTTGTAGCGTGTGGCGGCCACCGGCGTCAACCGTGTGCGGCGAATCCATATAAAATGTGTGAAATCTACAGGAAATATGTCGGTGGCGGCGTTTTGTGGTTGTGGCCGGTGGCCCGTGTGTGGTGATCTTTTGTTATTTCTTCGCACTCGAACAATTGTATGGATTTCGATAAATTTTTGGCACAATGGTAGACTATTGTCCTGAAATCGCATATTTGATACTATCTTTGGAGTATGTTTAATTGGAATAATTTTGTAGCAAGCGAAGCCACTGTTCCGAGTGGTAATGGCCCCGACTTTCGAATTGTAGGTCGTGGGTTCAAACCTAGCCAGGCGCATTACTTTGTGTAATTTATTTCATCACCACTGCTCTTAAAACGGCGAAGGAAAACATCGTGAGGAAATTAGAATTCGTAGGGTACTTTCCGTTGACCCAAAATCCTGAAATTTGGCATAAAACAAGGCCTTATAGCACAGGTATACGAATATATCTGAAAACAGTACATTTGTCATCATCATCATCATCATTTCAGCCGAAAGACGTCCACTGCTGGACATAGGCCTCCCCCAAGTGTCGCCACAATGAACGGTCCTGTGCGTCTCGCATCCATCGTACTCCCGCAACCGTTACCAGGTCATCGGTCCACCTTGCAGGAGGCCTTCCAACGCTACGTCTTCCGGTACATTTGTAGTTAGGAGTAACTCTAACTTTTTTTTGCGATTTGGAAAATCATCGAGATTCCATTCGCGAATTGAACTATTTACATATTTAAGTTTGTACGGAACCCTCTGTGCGCGAGTCCGACTCGCACTTGTCCAGTTTTTTAAGATGAATAACGCCAGAATCCACAGTAATGACCAACAGAAATACGTAGAAGCAATGAAATTCAACTAGTTCCGGAGATACGACTCAATAAAACTGTCTTTGATCCCTAAGTGAAACTAATCAAAAAGAGTAGAGTTGAAATAGAAAAACATAATTTACTCTTTCTTTCATGTCAGGCAGCAACTTATAGGTAATTGTTAATAGTAAGCGTTTGATCGATGGTAAGCGCTGATGTGTTTGACTGTATACAACACTAGCTTTTGCTCGCGGCTTCACCCACGTACATAATATAATTATAGTCTATGTCACTCTAAAATAATACAGTTTTCTAACGGTGAATAAATTTTGGCATTTGGACCAGTAGCATAGCATAGCATAATCAGTCTTTTTAATGTTCCCACTGCTGGGACTCAGGCCTCCTGTCTAGAAGAGGGAGTGGGCCGTAATCCACCACGCGGGCTCAGTGCGGGTTGGTTCAGACCAGTACTTTCTGACATTACCTCACACAAACAAAAAAAACAAATATTACTTCTTTATTTTATAAGTGTAGATTAGTTACAATATGTGTGTAACCTGAAACACGTATCTATTTTTATGTACAAAATCTATGTGCAAAATTTCAAAATAGTGTCATGAAAAATCATCAAGTTACAAACTTGTTAGGTTACTTGGTTGACCGCAAAATATATATAATCACTGGACTATCTGGGTGACTGAAGGGTTGTTTTGCTCCCGCACTCAACTATGCGCTGGCGCCTAATGCCCACTATGACCTGCCATCACCTGTGTTGTACTTAGCGTTGGTGGTGTCCAACTTGTGGCCTTTCTTAAATATTTTTGGGAAAAAATACGATGTAAAAATTATTGGGATCGATTTAGTTACTGATTCTGAAAAAACTATATTCTGGTTTTGCATATACTAAAAATAATGTTGTATGTGGAGTACGCTGGTCTTTTTTTTGAGGTGGGAAACCATCAAATGACTTCGTCTGTTTTAGGGAAGGGCTCTGTTTCCTTCAGTTGCCCTTTGCGTTCCCCGAACCATGGTAACTCTTTGATTTCCCGCGACCCTAGAGGACATCGGCCTTACTGGGCACCTACAGTTTTGTTGACACCTCTATGAGGTGTGTATGGAACACTATGCACCGTCAACGACTCGGGATCGGTCCTTATTGGACGGCGAGCTACCCGTTGCTCATTGTCCGCAAAACCACGTTTATGGTGGTCGAGGATCGCCCTACGACTCCTGACGCTCAGGGCGTCACCTTCGGTTGCAGCTGGGAGGTCTGGATGTTCAACTGCATGTTAACCTGCAGGCTAACGTCAGAACAAAGGAATCGGAACCGTGGCCGACTTAAGGCGATCGATGAAAGAGAACCGAAACGAAAAGGTTGTAACTTGGCTAGGGAAGCTGGACGCGAGAGATCCTTGCCGTTGATCACCTCCACAAAACACGGTGGTGCTTCAATCAAATAGGGCATACCTCCATCGCATGCTTCACCGAGTTCTCGCACTACACTTGGCTATTTAAAGGTCAAACTTGATGAGCAGATATCTGTAAATACGAGAAAATTGATAGTTCAAAGTAATATATAGAACCACAGATCGATTTCCATTTAAAACCACAGCTAGAATCAAACAGCCTAAAAACCAATTTCAGAACACCAAAAACAGTTTTCTGAAACCAATATGGTATAGCGATGAAAAAAGTAAAAAAAAAAACAACTCTTTGTTGCAAACCAATGGTTTTATCGCTCGTTTCGGAGATTAAGCTTGAAACATCGAGTCAACTAAAACTTGCTCATTTCTGTAAGTGAAAGTTGGGCACTACAAATGCTAGTGTACTTTATTTGTGAGAGGGAGGGAAATGCAGAAGGCGCAAAACATCACTTATTCATTTTTTTTTATTCCTCAACTATCACACAACGCCGTCCAGTCTCAAGCTAAGCAGAGCTTGTGTTATGAGTACTAGACAACTGATAAACATAGTTATATATTTATAATTACATACATATTATAGATAAATTAACCCAGCCATTGATCGTGCTCATCACACAAACATTTGTCCTGGGTGGGAATCGAACCCACGACCTCCGGCATAGCAGTCAGAGCCACTAAACACTAGTCAATATTACTATTCGTAGTGATAAGATAAAACTTTATCTTCCAGCGTATTTGTTTCCAATGACCTGATGACAGTTGCGGATGCGAACCAAGGTTGCCGATAGAGCACGAAGAATCGCCAAACTTAAGTGGCAATGGGCAGGGCACATTGCTCGCAGAACAGATGGCCGTTGGGGCCGAAAGGTTCTGGAGTAGCGACCGCGTACCCGCACCTCAAAGAGCTGTCGGTAAAACTGTAGGGGGACCTGGAAAATTTATGAAAGAATATCTGTGATCCTGGAATACAAAAGTCAACTGGACACAGGTGGGTTTCAGTGAGTAAAAGTTTGAAAAAAAAAAGTTTGAAAAAGAGATAAAATCATCCTAAGGGATACTTCTCCCGGGATAAAATCATCCTAAGGGATCCTTATCCCGGGATAAAATCATCCTAAGGGATCCGTCTCCCGGGATACAATTATCCTAAGGGATCCTTCTCCCGGGATAAAGTTATCCTAAGGGATCCTTCTCCCGGGTTAAAATCATCCTAAGGGATCCTTTTCCTGGGATAAAATTATCGTAATGGGTCCATCTCCCCGGTTAAAATCATCCTACTGGATCATTCTACCGGGATGAAATCATCGGATCCTTCTCCTGGGATAAAATCATCCTAAGGGACCCTTTTCCCGGAATAAAATCATCCTAAGGGATCCTTCTCTCGGGATAAAATCATCCTAAGGGTTCCTTCTCCTGGGATAAAATTACCCTATGGGATACTTCTCCCGGGATAAAACTCATCCTAAGGGATCATTCCCCCGGGGTAAGATCATCCTAAGGGATCCTTCTCCTGGGATAAATTATCCTAAGGAATCATTCTCCCGGGATAAAATCATCCTTAGGAAGCATTCTTCCGGGATAAGAAAGTATCCTATATAACAGGATTAAAATTTGATCTGTGTGCCACATTTCATCTAAATCAGTTTTCTTAAACCGGAAGGAGTTTCAAAATCAAAATCAAAATCAAAATAGCATTTATTCCAAATAAACCATTTACAGGCACTTTTGAAATGTCAAGAAGTCAGTTAGTCAGAAAAATAAAAATAAATGATGCTAATTGCACATTCCAAAGCGTAGATCTCTATGGAGAAGAATGTGCAAGAAACTCCATGGACACTCTTTTCAATCATATTTTGTAATTACAAATATCTCTGTTACATGTTTCTTGTCGCTATCATGTGAGAACAATGTAAATAAAAATAAAAACTAAATATAGATATTAAAATAGCAACTGGCAGCTAAGAGATGACCAGCCTCAACTGACAGCGCCCGTTCACGGACATGACGCTAATATTAGCACCGCTCAGCTCAACCATTTTGAAGGGAACCGAATGATCCAACATCCGCGCCACCATCAGTGAGACATTTGAGTGAGCATGACAAACTCTCAACTGCCATGCTCATTTATGTCAAATAAGTCCAGTAGCAACATAAAAACTATAAAAAGCTCCATGGTACTCACATTTACAAACTGTGGAAAAAATGCTTCTATACATTATTATTCTATAATACTAAAAGAAGAAAAAAAACATTAAAAAATAATTTCCATACTAATCAATTTGTACACCCCGGTGGTAGTGGAGCTGGACCAGCATTGAGCCAAGCATTTTTATCCTGAATATAATCCTCCAACTTATAATATGCTTGCCTGCATAGTGTGCGTTTAATACAAGATTTAAATTTCGTTTCATTGAGTTGTAATATTTGTGAAGGTATTTTATTATAACATTTCAAACAGTACCCCATAAAAGAAGAGGCCACTTTTGCTAGTCTGAAACTTGGTTGAACTAATTGGTCCCTATTTCTTGTAACATAATTATGTCTATCGCCTCTTTTGCTAAAAAGATTAAGATTTTTTCTAACATACATTATGTTTGCATAAATATATTGACAAGGCACCGTCATTATGTTAATTTCCTTAAACAGTTCCCTTAGTGAATCGCAGCGGCGAAGATTGTATATAGCTCTGATCGCTCTTTTCTGTAATATAAAAATTGAGTCGATTTCTGCAGCCCGTCCCCATAGTAAGATACCGTAAGACATGATGCTATGAAAATAACTAAAATAGACTAGTCTAGCGGTATCAACATCCGTAAATTGGCGGATTTTTCTGACAGCATATGCAGCTGAGCTAAGCCGTCCTGCAAGAGATGTTAAATGAGGACCCCATTGTAGCCTTGAGTCAAGCGTAATCCCCAAGAAAACTGTTTTATCGACAAATTCTAGTTTTTCATCGTTTAATACTACATCAAAATCGCTACCTTTAACATTTGGTAAGGAAAATTTTATGCATTTAGTTTTTTTCCCGTTTAAAACTAGATTATTAGCAGTGAACCAGTTTTGGACCTGCAGTAGGGCGTTATTTTCAACAAATTTACAACATTATTTTTAGTATACGCGAAACTTGAATATGTATAGTTGGTTCGGAATCAGAAACTGAATCGATTCCAATAATTTTTCACCATGTTATATTTTTTTCCCAAAATTTTCCCGGTGACCATGTATTTGTGCGAACAACCAGGTAACATAACAAGTTTATAACTCTCTGATTTTTCATGATAGAGTTATGAAATTTTGTACACAGATTCTTTAAATAAAAATACTAGACACGTGTTTCAGGTTTCGCATATTCTAAAATTTATTATGTATACAAATGTTCGCCTCTGTATCAAATATTATTGTGTAATTAAAATCTAATGGAAACGGCGTAAAACATTTTGAAGCGTGTTGCTCTAATAACCAAATGAAATTCCTGTTAAAATAATTTCAAGCAATTAGTGCTGTTAAGTAGATTTCATAGTTCCATATTTAATTTCATTATGATTCCAACAATACTGGTCACGGTTTATAGTGCTGTGATTTCTGGGCTGTTGGCCTTTAGCTATAATAATATTGATTTAGCAAAATCAGTTTTATAATGTGCCCCATTGCTTTTTTTAGATGGAAAATCATCCAATGACTTCACTCTAGGCTAAAACCCGGAGTGGGTTTTTTTTTATATTCCTTCTTTGCCTTTAATTTCAGGACTCCAACATAGCGCAAGGAATCGCCAAAATTAACTGGCAGTGGGCAAGGCACATGGTCGATGCAGCTGGAAGACGCAGCGTTGGAAGACCTCCCACAAGCTAGACCGATAATCTGGTGAGGGTTGCGGGAATCAGATGGATGCGAGACGCACAGGACCAGTCGTTAGTATAGCGACACTCTTGAGAGGCCTATTCCAACGACTAAAACCCACTCCTACGTTCCTTCTTCGCCTTTCATTTCAGGACTCCAACATAGCGCAAAGAATCGCCAAAATTAACTGGCAGTGGGCAAGGCACATTGCTCGCAGAGCAGATGGTCGATGCAGCCGAAAGACGCAGCGTTGGAAGACCTCCCACAAGGTGGACCGATGACCTGGTGAGGGTCGCAGGAATCCGGTGGATGCGAGACGCACAGGACTAGTCCTTATTATAGTGACACTTTGGAGATGCCTAACAATGGAAGTTTTCGGCTAAAATGAATATGATGTTGATTCGTCTTTTGGAATTATAAAGATCATGTCATGTCCGTGAACGGGCGCTGTCAGTTGAGACTGGTCATCTCTTAGCTGCCAGTTGCTATTTTAATATCTATATTTAGTTTTTATTTTCATTTGCATTGTTCTCACATAATAGCGACAAGAAACATGTAACAGAGATATTTGTAATTACAAAACATGTTTGAAAAGAATGTCCATGGAGTTTCTTGCACATTCTTCTCCATAGAGATCTACGCTTTGGAATGTGCAATTAGCATCATTTTTTTTTTCTTACTGACTGACTTCTTGAAATTTCAAAAGTGCCTGTAAATGGTTTTTTGAAATAAAATTATTTGGATTTTTTGATTTTGAAAGTGATCACAAACTGACATCAAACAGAAATAATCATATTCACTACACTAACAGAATATTCACCTACACCCTAAATCGGTCACTAAATGGTTTACCATTAAAAGACAAAATTGAGGGAGAGGGGCTAATCGACATCCATCACTTCTGGCAGAAACAAATTACTAGGCTTAAAGCATTTTTCTACTTTAAACCTCTCTCAAGTGACATACATTTTTTTACGAGGGGTTTCATTAAACAGAACAGGTGGAGCCAATGGTCGACAGAGCCGAAAGGTTCTGGAGTAGCGACCGTGCACCGGATGACGCAGTGTTGGAAGGCTTCTCACAAGGTCGACCGATGATCTGGTGAAAGTCGCGGGCATGCAATGGATGCGAGACGCACAGGACCGTATCGACACATGGAGGAGGCCTATGCAGTGGTCGTTTATCGGCTGATGAATCATCAAATGTTTTCAGTGAGGGATGGACTGTTAGACTTTTAAAAGAAGGTCTCATAGCCCTTTAGGGGCTTTAGGGGCCCACCAGTCCTATTGGGGTTTACTTTCGAAAAGCTAACCCATAGTCCTAGAACGCAAAGGGCAAAGAAGAAACATAGGTGTGGTTTTAGTCAGTAAGATTCCGACAGGCTCTCCTGCTCTACCTTAGGGAGGGACAAGTCAATAGACGATTTGCCACCTTAAAAAAACCTAGTTGGTAAAAGGCTAGGATTTTTCCTAGCTTTTTACGAACTAGGTCTCACCATCTATGAGTAAGTATAGACATTAGTTTTAATAATTATATGCATTCCCGAAACACGTGTCTAGTATTCTTATCTAAAGATGATATGTACCAAATTTCATAACTGTATCAAGAAAAATCACAAAGTTATATATATATAAATATAAGCTTGTTATGTTACATAGTTGCCCGCACAAATACGTGGTCACTAAGCCATCCGGGTGACAGAGGGGTCATTTTGCTCCCGCATCCAGCTGTGCGCTGGCGTTTAATGCCCGCTGTGACCTGCCTTTACCTGTGTTGTACTTAATGCCGGTGGTTTCCAACTTGTGATCTTTTTAAAATATTTATGGGAAAAAATATAATATAGTGTACAAATTATTGGAATCTATTCAGTTACTGATTCTAATCAAACTACAGATTTCGCACGCACTAAACAATAATATTGCATATTAAGTTAAATGAAACTTCTGTGCACACTTACTCTGTGGCCACTAGTCACAATAAGTTTTAATTCAGTTGCAAACAATAGCATCTTATTTGTGAACAAACTTCCTACTTGTAGCCGGGAATAAAATGGCGGAACTAAAGTTATCTTACGTTAACTTGGCAGGTGTTAATCAAGACACGGTCTTTTGCATTACGATAATGGATGACATTTCTTATTCAATTGTTTTTCTTCGAAAAGAATGGAGTAGAATAAAACTGTATTGTATAAAAATAGTAGGTAACAATTTCACAGAAACTTAAATATAAGGGTACAATGGCGGTCTTATCGCTGATATGTACCAGACAAACTTAGAATAGACTACAAGAACTTAAACTAAAACAGGGTAGTCTGCGGTGTATTGCTAGCAAATATTCAGAAATCAGAAATGTTTATTTCAAATAGACCAATTACAAACACTTCTGAATTGTCAAAATGTCGGTCAGTCAAAAAAAACCAAGTGAAGCTAATTGCACGTTTCAAAGCGTAGATCTCTATGGAGAAGAACGTGCAAGAAACTCCATGGACACTCTTTTAAATCATATTATGAGTTACATAAATATTGATTACATATTTCTTGTCGCTTCTAATATGTCTAATCTATATATCAATTGCGCAATCTGTTATAGTTTACTGTATACCTGTATGGGGAGGCGCGGCTAAAACAAAATTTATCATTCTAGAAAGGGGACAGCGATCCTTAATAAAAATAATGTATTTTAAAAAGATCAGATATTCTACTGAAAAGTTATACGAAATTAGTGATCTACTTTCAGTTCGGAAATTGTATATTGTTTACACTGTTCTAAAAAAACATAAAACTCTTGTATATGATCCAAAAATAATGTCAAAAAGGCGGAAAGACTTGATTGCACAAATTCCAACAACTAGAACGAAATTTGCGGCCATGCAATATCAACATCGATCTGCTCAACTTTATAACAGGGTAAATAAACAAATATTCATTTATCCTAACGCACTACATGAATGTAAAAAAAAACTAACAAACTGGATAAAACCATTTACATACACAGTCACAGAGTCACTCCTTCAACCCATGAACTAATGTCAGTCACCCTCACATCATCCACATCTTATTACATCACATTGCACCACAGATCATCACATCACATCACATCACATCACATCACATCACATCACACCACACCACACCACATAACACCACACCACATCATACCACACCACACCACATCATACCACACCACACCACATCATACCACAACACACCACATCATACCACACCACACCACATCATACCACAACACACCACATCATACCACACCACACCACATCATACCACACCTTTTCTATCTCACATGCCAACACATAATTATAGCTTATCATAAATAAACATAAATGTAAGTAACTAGAAAGAGCGGCGTCTCCTAACACAAGCATTATCTGCTTAAAAGGAGGCGCCATTACAAACAAAATGTGTACTATTTATGGTGATGAATAAATTATTATTATTATTATTATTATTATTATATGTGAGCACAATGTAGATAAGAAACAAAAACTAAAAAAAAAATTGAAATTAAATCAAGCTAATGGCAGCTAAGAGATGACCAGACTCAACTGACGGCACCCGTTCACGAGCATGACACTGCATCATCCTCACTCAGCTCAACCATATTAATCAACACAGTTAAAAAAAAACACGATACATATTTAAAAAAATACACTTCCTTCTCCTTCTTCTTCACCTTTCTTCCTTTTTCTTTTTGCAACTTTGTTGTGAGAATATTTTCATTAAAACATTATCACCCTGAAAATCGTATTTTACCAAGGTTACAGACATAGCCCGAAGAATCGCCAAATTTAAGTGGCAGTAGGCGGGGCACATTACTCGCAGAACAGGTAGTCGATGGGGACGAAAGGTTCTGGAATGGCGACCACGTACCGGAAGACGTAGCATTGGAAGGCCTCCCACAAGGTGAACCGATGGCCTGGTGATGGTCGCGGGAATCCAATGGTGGTGATGATTCTCAGTATTGACGATAAACGACGCAGGGAGGAGGGTTCATCATTTTTTTTTTCCACAACTATCACAAAAGGCGTTGTGTGATAGTTGAGACGGCGGTCTGGTCCCAAGCTAAGCAGAGCTTGTGTTATGAGTACTAGACAACTGATAAACATACTTATGTATTTCTAAATGCAAATATAATATAGATAAATTACACCCAGACACAGAACAAATGATCGTGCTCATCACACAAACTTTTGTTCTGGGTGGGAATCGACCCCACAACTTCTGGCATAGCAGTTAGGGCCACTAACCATTAGACCAACAGGCCAGTCTATCTCTCTATCATAGAAATTCTATATTAATGACATGGTCAAACGTTGACTGACATATATTATCATCAAACGTTAAGGTTTAAACGGTCTGGTCAGTTTTTTTTTTGTATATATATAAAGAGTTTTTTCGCTAGTATGAATACGTCACTCAGTTGGTATACAAATTTAATAGTTAAATAAAAAATACAGTTAGGTGTTGGGTCGGGTTTTCAGAGCGAACGTAACCATATTAATGATAGAGATTATTTATCATGAAATGTCTGGTCACATCATGAAGTGATAAATTCTAAAATCTGGCCACGACACACACAGAGAATAAGAAATATTTTTCCAAAATTAATTATCTAAGGGACAAGATGGACTGTACGGTGTACGTACATGGAAAAAAAACTAGATTATTGAATTAGTTAAATTAGCCGAATGTAGGCTCATGTACAGTTTGAGAGCAGTGGTGGCCGAGTGGTAACGTCCCCGACCTTCGAGTTGTAGGTCGCGGGTTCAAACCCACCCAGGCGCATTACTTTGTATAATTATTTCATCACCACTGCTCTCAAAACGGTGAAGGAAAACATCGTGAGGAAACTGGCATGTCATAGAACCAAAAAATCGAAGACATGTGACATTCACCAACCCGCACTGGGCAGTGGGAACATTATAAGGCCGACTGTACTATGCTAGGCTCATGTAAGCGCACTTTGAATGCGACTTAAATTAACATAGAGCAACGATTGCATGCATTTATGTAAATTATTTTTACTTTAGTGTCTAATTAGACGTGGTTTGAGTCAGAATACTTGCATTTTTATCTAGACTCTTCCCGTTAGGCACTCAGTGACATTTTATTACACTTGCTTTTGCATTGCATTGTCATCATATTTATGTTAGGATTGCACCTTACATGGACGTCCAACTTTTATTTATTTATTTATTTAATTTTCATGCAACACAAAGCACAAAGGCGGACTTAATGCAAGCTTAAGTTTGTATGGAAAAATTACTTTCAGACGGACAAAACCACTGGCAAAAACTAGTATTAGTATCGAATTTCTATTGAACTAGTTAGTTAGTTCTTTCAAGAAACTCCTTAATGTTGACAATTTAAAACAACAAGTGACATTATCGGTTCTGTTCGTGATTGTGCAAGTTATCTTGGTGCCAAAACTATATTTATTTAGACCGGGAGACGGCGTCAAAAATAATTATAGAATCGGTTCTGACATGTTCGAAAAATATGTTTTTAGGGTTACATAGCATAGCATAGCATAGTCGGCCTTATAATGTTCCCACTGTTGGGACTCAGGCCTCCTCTCTAGGAGAGGGAATGGGCCGTAATCTACCACGCGGGCCCAGTGCGGATTGGTGAATGTCACATGTCTTCGAATTTTTGGTTCTAGGACATGCCGGTTTCCTCACGATGTTTTCCTTCACCGTTTTGAGAGCAGTGGTGATGAAATAAATTATTCAAAGTAATGCGCCTGGCTGGGTTTGAACCCGCGACCTACAACTAGGGTTACATACCGCAAAGGAAATAACGGAACCCTTAAAGGATAACTAAGTTATCCGTCTGTCTGTCAAGTCGCTTTATCTTGGGAACGCAAACTGGCATCGAGTTGAAATTAAAACCATATATTCAACTCTCCGGCCTCTTGAAGCTGTGAAAACATCAAACTTCTAAGTTGAATGATAAGGCTGTTTATGTCGCAAAAAAACGTCTATTTCGACACTCTCAAGGGAATCAAAATTCATAGGGTAATTCTCGTTGCCCCTGAAATATGCCACAAAGCAAGGTCTTATAGCACAGTTATAGGAATTAATCTAAAAATAGATTTGTTGGTATGTAACAAAAAAAAAAAAAACTTTTTTTGCGATTCGGAAAAATCTTCAAGACTCCATTCATTGGCGTGGCATTGAACTATTTACATCTATAGGTAAGTTTGTACGGAACCCTCACTGTGTGAGTCCGACTTGCAGATAGATAACCTGTTTTTTTATTGATGTCTGTTTGATAGATTAAAAATTATTTTTTATTGTACTTTTTATATATTTCAAAAAAAAATTTTTGCCGATTTTTTCCAATGAAAACCACCAATTAGAACCGAGCGCTAGCTTCTGATGTTTTAAAAGTTCCCATGTAGGCCTATGTGAAATAAATAATTTTGAATCTGATGACCTTGCAGCGACATCTATGGCGTATAAAATATATATAAATCAAAGTTCTCCGCGCGATTACGACATATAGAACAGCCCGAAATCATCTATCGAGCAGTTGCCCACCAGACATGACACCCGTCTGGCCGGAGGATCCTCCCTTTTCAACGGAGTTTTGCGGGACTTTAGACTCTGTTCCGCCTACCTCCAAAAACTAATATAAATATTACATAAATATCTTACGTCTGGTTAACTCGGCTGTTACACCGATCTTAATGGAATTTACTTTGGGCCAAAGTCTACGACATGGAAAAGGACTTAAGATTCTTTTCATCAATATATCAAGCTATTGAAGTCTTATATACGTCACAAAGGAGACGCCAATCGTTCTTTTCATTTTTTTTCCTTGAAACTTTCATTGAGATACCGCTTTTTAACTTTACGTAGCAGTAAGGGTTTATTGAGAGCAGTGGCAGCCGGTCGCGGGTTAAAAACCCAGCCAGGCGCATTACTTTGTGTAATTTATTTCATCACTACTGCTTTTTTTTTTTTTTTTTTTTTTTTTTTATTGGGTGGGAAAATCATCCTAATGACATCCCCGCTCTTGGGCGGAGCGGAAGATAGTGTCAGACTCTTACTGACTAAAAACCCACTCCTGTTCCTTCGTTGCCTTCGTCCCAGGGCCCCGGGTTCCGCTTTCACACTACCCGTGGCCCCAGTAGGCTTCGACCCTGCTGGGCCCCTACGATTTGCTGACATCTCCTTGAGGCGCGCGTGGAACAATACGCGCCGTCGACGACTTGGGCTCGGTCCGGACGATTACCGGACGGTCAGACGGCGAGCCACCCATTGCTCGCCGTCTACAAGCCCGCGCCTACGGTGGCCGGAAATCGGGATCGGAATCCCGGCGGCGGTTGGAGCGTAAGGACCGTTGCCTCACGCGATCGGCCGCCTCCTTAGCTAGCATTACTGCTTCGCAGAAGGAGGCGACCGCCTGCCACTCCTCCTCGCTCCGGAGCATGGCCTGAACCAAGGCCCGGCGCGAGAGATCACCGCCGCCGATTGCCCCCACGAGGTCACGGCGTTGCTCTGCCCAAGCGGGGCACACCTCCACCGTGTGCTCCACCGTGTCCTCCGGGTGGGCCACACAGTGGCGACACCCGGGCGTCGTTTCCGCACGAATCCGGTGCAGGAACCTCCCGAACTTACCGTGTCCGGTGAGGACCTGCGTCATGCGGAATGTGAGGACGCCGTGAGGTCTTTCCAACCACGCCTCAAAGAGGGGACTTACCGCCATAATTGTGGCGTGCCCAGCACGGGGTCGCGACAGTCGCTGTCGCCATTTCTCCATGAGAACTCGCCGGAACTCTGTCCGCCATGCCGCGACTTGTTGCGGCAGCGGAGTTTCGCCCCGGCGTTGCATCTCCATGCGCCGTTCGTGCATGAGTGCAAGGACTGTTGCCTCCAGTTCCCATGGTCGCTGGCAAGCAAGAAGGCACGCCGCTTCGCGGGAAATCGTCCGGTATCCTCGCACCATCCGTATGGCCATGACCCTCTGGCACGCGTTCAGCCGGGCCGCCGGCTGCTTCCGCAGCCCTGGCGCCCACACCGGCGCGCCATAAAGGGCCATGGACCGAACGATCCCCGCGTAGAGCCTCCGGCAGGAGGCGTCTGGACCCCCAAGGTTGGGCAGGAGCCGCGAGAGAGCAGCCCCAGTCCGATTTAGTTTGGGAGCCAGACGTCGGAAATGCTCGTCGAAATCCCATCGGCTGTCGAGAACAAGTCCCAGGTACTTCATCGTTGACCCGACGCCGATGTGGACTCCTCCCACCGTTAGCGGGGAACCCGGTGGTGGCGCGTTCCGAGGGCCGTGAAAGCACATGGCCTCGGATTTGTGCAATGCCACCTCGAGTCCCAGCTCCTGGATCCTGCCAACGACCGTCGCGACCCCGTGTGTCGCTAGTTCGACCGCCGCCTGGTACGACTCTCCCTGCGCCAGGACCAGCGTGTCGTCTGCGTAGCAGACTACGCTGACCCCGTCAGGGAGGTCGCCGCGCAGCACGTAATCGTATCCGATGTTCCACAAGGGCGGCCCTAGTACCGATCCCTGCGGAACACCGCACGACATCTCTCGACGTTCCCACACCCCCTGGTGACCGGGGTAGGTTATGTACCTGTCTGATAGGTACGCCTCGACCACACGACAGAGGTAGTCGGGCATCCGGTGATACCGGAGTGCCCTCCCAATGCTACTCCAAGGCAGGGAGTTGAAGGCGTTGGCGATGTCCAGAGACACCGCCACGACACACCTGCCCTGGGCCACTGCATCCCCTGTCGTGAGAGCTTGCACGCACATGATGGCGTCCACCGTGGAGCGCCTCCTGCGAAAGCCGAACTGGCCGTCCGCCAGATCCGGCCCCACCCGTGTTAGGTGTGCGACGAGGCGGTCTGCAATTACTCTTTCAAAGAGCTTGCCCACCTCGTCGAGCAGCACAATGGGCCGGTACGCGGACGGAGAGTCCGCGGGGCGCCCCGGCTTCGCGATGAGGACCAGTTTCCCCGTCTTCCAGCGAAGTGGGAACTGGCCCCTCTCCATGCATGCGCTGAAGAGCCCTCTTAGTCGAGGCCCGAGAGCCTCCATGGCCAGGACCCATGCCTTCCCAGGCAAGCCGTCGGGTCCTGGGGCGGTATTTTTGGCACTCAGCCTTCGTACCGCCACTCTCATCTCTACCTCGGTCACCTCTGGAGCGTTGTCGTCGTCGTCGTCGCCATCGTGGTCCGCGTCGGACACCGCTGGTGGCGGAGCCATGGGCGGGGGAGAGTGTTCCCCTCGCGTGGGGAACAGAGTGCTCACCACACCCTCCACGAGCTGGGGCCGGAGACTCTGCGTCAGTGGGGGGGCCCAGGGGCGGAGTTTGTCCCGTACCAACTTGTACGGGCGTCCCCATGGGTCCCCATTCAGAGTCCCCAGCCACACGTTGCGGGCCTCAAGTTTGGCCCGCCTTATCTCCGCTCGGAGGGTGCGCTTTGCCGCTCTGTACCCCTCGTACAGCTCCGCCTCTCTGGCCTCCGCATCCGGTGGACGGATGCGGCGCCTGCGGTATCTGGCATACCGGCGTCGCGCGGCATTGCACGCGTTGCGCAGTGCCGCAATCTCCGGCGTCATCACTACTGCTCACAATACGGTGAAGGAAAACATAGTGAGGAAACCAGCATATCTTAGAACTAAAAATTCGAAGATATGTGACATTTATCAACCCGCACTGGGCCCGCGTGGTGGATTACGGCCCATTCCCTCTCCTAGAGAGGAGGCCTGAGTCCCAGCAGTGGGAACATTGTAAGGCCGACTAAGCTATGCTAAGGGTTTATTACAGCAGTTGGATTTTGCCTGTAACCTAATTCTGCCGAGCCCGGTCCATCATCGGACCACCAGGCGTACGGCAACGCGCCACCAGTGCATGGTGGACATTCCACCTATACGCACAAAACGTTTTGGAAACATATTAATTGAGCGTACAGCTAAGGAGTGGAATTCCTTGCCGGAATCTGTGTTTCCTGATGGCTACAACCCGGGAATCTTTAAGTCAAGAGTGAATAGGTTGCTTCTAGGTAAGCGGGTTCCATCGTCGTCCACATCGTCACTTTCCATCAGTTGAGATAGCGGTCTCGCTCGAACCTACCAAGAATAATAAAAAAAAATAACATTAAAGGAATACCACTTTTGTCTCCGCTAAATAGAGCTTCCTTAAGTTTTTTACAAGATACAAGATATATTTATTCTGTAAAACATGAATACAGCGTGAGTAAAGATAAAAAAAAATGGCTCATTAATATGGTGGACACATTATAATTCTAATTTTAAATTATATGATTTTACAATTTGAGGTCTAAGGATTTCAAGCATCAACATACATTTACAAATGGGTCATTATCATCATTATCATTTTAGCCGAAAGACGTCCACTGTTGTATGTAGGCCTCCCCCTAATGTCGTTATAATGACCGGTCCTTTGCGTCTCGCATCTATCGGATTCTCTCGACCCTCACCAGGTGATGACCTGGTGAGGGTCGAGGGAATCCGATAGATGCATCGGTCCAGCTTGTGGGAAGCCTTCCAACGCTGCGTCTTCCGGTACGTGGTAGTCATCCAGAACCTTTCGTCCCCATCGATCTGTTCTGCGAGCAATGTATCCTGCCCACTGCCACTTAAGTTTGGCGATTCTTTGAGCTATGTCTGTAACCTTGGTTCTCCTGCATAGCCCTTTCCATTGCCCTTTGAGTGACCTTAAGACTTCTGATGAGGCGCATTATAAGCGACCACGTTTTGGAGCCATATGTCATCACTGGCAACACGCACTGGTCATAGACTTTCGTCTTGAGACACTGTGGTATATTGGACGAGAAGACACCGCGCAGCTTCCCGAACGCTGCCCAGCCAAGTCAGATTTGACGATTGACCTCTTTCTCGAAGTTAGACCAACTCATCTGGACCGTCTGACCCAGGTTACAATCGGGTAGAAAAAGTAATTATAGGCATAAAAAAATTCATCCACATCGATATCAATGAGAAAAGTGCCCAAAACGCTGGCAGCATTACCACGTTGGATAGCAATACTGATTCGTTGTCCGAAGAAAAGCACAGCTCTTTGGTCACGCGAACAACACGATTTCTTTTTCTACCCGTTTGTAAATATTATTATTTTTAGTTTGTTTATATAACATTAAGTTATTAATATTAATTAGTTTTGATGTTCATAAGCAAATAAATAAATTTTTATTTTACACATATTTACATTTTTTGCTTCCGTCTTTTCCTAAATGGCCTGTCAATACTGTAAATATTGAATCGTTAATATCGAAATAAAATACGATTGATTTTAAATAGGAGCGTTTAAAATCAATCATATTTTATTTCGTTATTGACGATTCAATATTTATTCATTAAATGCTTTATGCACACAACAGTACAGAGACAGCTTGAATGCTTTAGGCATTTCCTACTAGTCAACCTTTTGGTGATGTAGAGTAAAATACTAGCAACATCTATCTGACAGTGGTGTCTTTAACATTATAAAGCTATTTTGCTATTGTGCCTCAATTTAATTGAAAAAAAAAAGAATGTATTTAGCACAATACAAGGCACACACACTATACATATTTGACTGGCCTGTTGGTCTAGTGGTTAGTGGCCCTGACTGCTATGCCGGAGGCCGTGGTTTCGATTCCCACCCAAGACAAATGTTTGTGTGATGAGCACAATCATTGTTCTGTGTCTGGGTGAAATTTATCTATAATATGTATGTATTTAGAAATAATTATATAAGTATGTTTAACAGTTGATTAGTACTCATAACACAAACTCTGCTTAGCTTGGGACTAGATGGCGTTGTGTGATAGTTGTGAAATATTATGTATATTATATTATTATGTATTTAAGTAACACGAAACAAAAAAGAACAGAGCAAGTGTGAGTCGGATTCGCGCACTGAGGGTCCGTGAAAACAGTTCAATTCCCGAATTGAATTACGAAGAATAGCAAAAGCTTTTTTTTTTTGACGTAACTACTAATTTTCAGTTTTTAGATATTTTCCTATACTTCTGGCATTTGACCTTGCTTCGAGAGTATCGAAATACACGTTTTTTGCAACATAAACGGTTGTATCTTTTTATTTCATTAACTCGGAAGTTTGATTTTTTCACAACTTCAAGGGACTGCAGATTTGAGAATATGGCTTAAATTTCAACTTGTTACCTCCACGCGTTCCCGAGATAAAGGCTCTTGACAGGCAGACGGATGGACAACAAAGTGATCCTATAAGGGTTACAATTTTTCCTTTTGAGGTACGGAACCCTAAAGAAAGAAGCAAAAAAAAATACAGTTGTGTGTTTTACGGCTGCACCGAAACAGATGCAGTTCAGCATGAATGCCAGACAACTAGCTCTTGACGCTATTGATTTCTGGTAAATTCTTATTTTTTTATGAAATGCAGCAGTTAGAAAATATTCATAAATCACTGAAACAACCACACAGAACAGACCACCCAACTCAACTTTCTCAATAATTTACCAACGTTACAAAACCAACCAAAATCTCTCAATAATTTTAACCAAAAATTTACATAAATATCGCCACAAGTTGCCTAACTCCCTGACTATAATATAGAGTGCTATCATGCACACGCATCACGTACAGCTCTTGGAGTATACAGTATTGAATTTTGGTCACGTAATATCTTTGTATTTTCTCCTCCTTGTGTCTCTTGTTTAGGGTTCCGCGAAATTTTGTGGATTAAGAATTGGGGTCATCGTTTAGGGGTAAAATATTGTAGATGCACGAAAATTGTAATCAAGCTTTATTGATACCAAATAGTTGATTTTCGTAACTAATAGAGTGTGCTAGTACAAAAATGTACACATCGAATTATTATTTGTTTTCTTAGTGTCTTTTCATCATCATCATCATCATTTCAGCCGAAAGACGTCCACTGCTGGAGATAGGTCTCCCCAAGTGCCGCCACAATGAACGGTCCTGTGCGTCTCGCACCCATCGTACTCCCGCAAACGTTACTAGGTCATCGGTTCACCTTGTAGGAGGCCTTCCAACGCTACGTCTTCCGGTACGTGGTCGCCATTTCAGAACCTTTCGGCCCCAACGGCCATCCGTTCTTCGTGCTATGCCGGTGACCTTAGCGTCTTTTGGCTCTACTAAACTGTCATTGTAGACAGTATAATTAAAATCCAAATTTTCAGAAATCCGAACTCTATTTAGTTAATCATTATTTTCATCTACAAAGGCATAAAAAATGTAAAAAAGAAAATTGTTTGGAATTTCTAGTTGTTTTTTCTAGGAGTGTGCGATAGAACTTATCCATTCTCGGACTACAAGATATTATACGGTAAAGATCACCGTGGCCTTTAGCAAGCAAAGAGCAACTGCCCCTCTAGCCAAGTTACGATCATTTCTTTTGCGTCGAACACCTCGAGTAGGCCACGCTTCCGATTTCTTTGTTCTGACTTCATCACAACGCTCAGTCACGTGGTCAATAAATTATTTTGAGTTGTTACTAAAATAAATAACTTAAAATTAAAAACCACATAGATAATTATTTAGGCGGTCGCCTCCTTCTGCGAAGCAGTAATGCTAACAAAGGAAGAGGCCGCACGTGCACGTGCGAGGCAATGGCCCCCACGCCCCAGCCACCGAGATTCCGATCCCGATTTCCGGCCACCGAAATCGCGGGCTTGCGGACGGTGAACCATGGGTAGCTCGCCCTCCGACCGTCCGGTAACCGTTCGGACCGAACCCAAATCGTCAACGGTAAGTAGTGTTCCACGCGCGCCTTATGGAGATGTCAGCAAGCGCAGAGGCCCAGCAGTGTAGAAGCCTACTGGGGCCAAGGGTCTGAATCTGAAAGAAAGACTCGGCCCTGGTATAAAAGACAACGAAGAAACAGGAGTGGGTTTTTAGTCAGTAAAAGTCTGACACTATCTCCCACTCCGCCCAAGTACGACAAAAGTCATTGAATGATTTTCCCGAGGAAAAAAAGACATAGTCAAATATTTGTATTGTCTACGGAACCCACTTACAGAAACAGGGAGCACTTCTGCTTCTACGTTTACTTATCATAGTTAGCAGTTTCAAGGGTCACTGTAACATAGATCCCGATACAAAATTAGGTAAGTATACAATATATATGATTAGAAATAAGTAGAAAGGATTTTCGTTTGTTCCCGGATTAGAATAATCCACGTCTTTTCTACTCTGGTCGTGTAAGGCTACTTAGAGAGTTCGTTTATGGGATGAACTAACATCCTTTTTACTTATTGAAAATATTGATTTTTGACGACGAAATTGATCACATAATCATCATTTCACCCGATAGACATCCACTGCTGGACATTGGCCTCTCCCAAATGCGGCCACAATGACCGGTCGGATTCCCGCGACCCTCACCAGGTCATCGGTCCACCTTGTGGGAGGCCTTCCAACGCTGCGGTTTCCGGTACGTGGTTGCCACTCCAAAACTTTTTAGCCCCAACGGCCATCTGTTCTGCAAGCAATGTGCCGTGCCCATTGCCATTGCTACGACATCCTCCGCTCTTGGGCAGAGTAAGAGGGCGTGTCAGACTTTTACTGACTAAAATCCACTCCTGTTCCTTAATTGCTTTTGATACCAGATCCGAGTTTTCCTTTCAGAAACAAACCCTTGGCCCCAGTATGCTTCGACTCTACTGGGCCCCTACGGTTTGCTGACATCTCCTTGAGGCGCGCGTGGAACAGTACACATCGTCAACCACTTGGGCTCGGTCCGAACGGTTACCGGACAGTCGGACGGCGAGCTACTCATTGCTCACCGTTCGCAAGCTAGGAGAGGGTAGGGTTGTTCTAGTAGGACATGCCGGTTTCCTCACGATGTTTTTCTTCACCATTTTGAGAGCAGTGGTAATGCAATAAATTACACAAAGTAATGCGCTGGTTTTGAATATGGCTGCGTTTTAACCCGCGACCTACAACTCGTAATTCGGTACCAAATGGGTCACCCCCGCTCTGTCCTCTAAGCGATCTACATAATGGTAGCTCCCGGGCGTTTCATCCAGCCAAATCCAAAACAGGAACCTCCTGAACCAAATATATCGGTACCTAAAGTTAAATTAACACTATCTACTTTTACTTCTACAACAAGCTTAAACAACGCTACACCCCTCTATCTGACGCATCCAGACGTAAACTCATTACCTCCCGTTTCATCAATCGGTTTAAAAGACTCGCACTATATTTTATCACGAGCGGCGTGTTCCCAACTCGGTAACTTCCCGTTTATCTATGCTCTGGCGGCCATTTTTAGCTGTTGATCCGAAGCGGTCAAGCGGGACGTGTGGCTTTGATAGGTTTGTTACTGGTTCGGGAGTTTTTGATAGAAACAGGAAAATTATAGATTTTATTTCCGGTCCGATTATGGAACAGGCTAGGCGGAATTAGGTTATGCAATTCCGACGCACACTCCCCGAAATGCAACCGGTAGAAAACCGATAGGCTAGCAACTCGGCGTTAATGCTCAAGACTTTGAATCCTCGACTCAATGAGTGCATCATTGCCATGATCCTCCTGGCTCGCCTATCAATTGCTTCAAGTGCATCAAGCTGGTATCGGGCAGATCCGTCGCAAAGATGAGAGCAGTATTCTCTCTATACACGATCGAACTTGCGCTTCATGAAGTTTTAGCACCTGTCCTGGCGTGAAGTACTTTTTGACCTTCGCGAGGATTCACATTTACGTGATATTAATATAGTAAATCAAAGCAATTATTTCACAAATAGAGATGGTTTCGCCTTTTTGTACATTTTTTTGTCGTTTTTTTCAATGTGTAAGTTTCCTTACTGCAGCACCTTTCATGTAGTCCCCAATATTTACTTTGATTTTTAGGAGCTTTAGAACAGAATAGAATAGGATTAATTCGACAGACATACACAACAAACAAAACGACCGAACGACGAACGTAACACAGTGGGCAAAAATGTGGAATTCTTCTCAATAAAAAAAAAAGTGTTGCCAGTAATGACATATAGCTCCGAAGCGTGGTCGCTTACAATGGGCCTCATCAGAAGGCTTAAAGTTACTCAAAGGGCAATGGAAAGGGCTATGCTCGAAGTTTCTTTGCGTGATCGCGTCAGAAATGAGGATATCCGCAGGAGAACCAAGGTTTCGGACATAGCCCGAAGAAACGCGAAATTTAAGTGGCAGTAGGCACATTGCTCGCAGAACAGATGGTCGATGGGGACGAAAGGTTCTGGAATGGCGACCACATACCGGAAGACGTAGCGTTGGAAGGCCTCCCACGAGGTGGACCGATGACCTGGTGAGGGTCGCGGGAATCAATCCGATGGATGCGAGACGCACAGGACCGGTCATTGTGGCGACATTTGGGGAGGCCTATGTCCAATAGTGGACGTCTTTCGGCTGAAGTGATGATGATGATGATGATGAAAAAATAGTGGTAAATATAATGCAATTTGAAAAGTTAGAAATCCCTCTTAAAACCAGTTCTGATTATTTCATTAATTAAATAACTCTGTTAAAATGTCTTAAAGGAATTCGTGATCAAATGTATAACATTAATTGGTACAAACTGTAAAGTCTAGTTGAAGTATGTTTGTTAGTATCACTAACTAACAAGCTGATAGTTAAACAACTTTTTAATTATAAAGGATTTTATTTAATGATCTTTACAGTTACCTCCTTTGACCTCTGAGTTTGTTTCGGTGTTTCTGCTCAGTGTAGTCAGCTAGGAAACACTGACCTCATCTAGTTTAAACTGACGAAAAAACTGACGTGCAAAATTATTTTTAAAATCTTATTTTCAAAATAGAAATCATTTATTATTTGTCGAATACACCTCCGGCACACTTGTTTTTTTATTAATCGACTATTGCTACAAGGTGAACCGATGACCTCGTAAAGGTTGCGGGAATCCGATGGAACAAGACGCACAGGACCGTTCATTGTGGCGACACTCGGTGAGGCCTATATCTGAAATTATGATGACGATGATGATGATTGTTTGTAAAAAATAACTACTGATTTATTGTCGAAAGAATCTACGAACAGAAATCAGAATCAGAAATCAGAAACGTTTATTTCAAATAGACCAATTATTAAAGGCACTGTTCACTAATGTCGAAGTTACCACTTTAGGTACTCTGTGGGTTGGTAAATGAAATGACTGACTACGTAATATAATATTTATTGTCCGACTGATACACGGGACGGTTAGCGAGCGACTGCTCCTAACTGCTGACGTTACAGAATATACTACATGCCTAGACAGACCCCACAGCACTTTTAAATTGTCAAAATGTTGGCCAGTCAAAAATAAAACAAGTGAATCTAAATTGCACGTTCCAAAGCGTAGATCTCTATGGAAAAGAACGCGCAAGAAAACTGACAACACCCGTTCGCGAACATTTCCTAATCCTAAACAAAATTATGTTAAAATGTAGATATATATATATATATATCTCTACATTTTAACAAAATATTTATAGTGTGCCAATCCGTATAAATTCCCCACGAAAAAAAAAAGCAAAGAAACAACTTTTTCTAGCAGCAAAATAAAACTATGTTGACATTAAGACAAGCCTTAATAATCTTTCTTTTCCACAACTCAGTTCCACTTGTTCGTAGCAATAAAGATTCCGTTTTATTTTCCTTACAAGGTTGGTTTCAACTTTCATATTGGGTTTGTCTTGTGTAGTCCTGACCTTAGATGGATAGGGGCGTACTACAAACTTTAGTTCGTTTTCTGTTTTGAACAATGAAAATGTTTTTTTTTTTTTTTGTTACAATTAGATAGTGATGACTGAATGATGTGTCTTTTAAAATTATGAATGTAGGTGGTGTAAAGTTGTAGGATAATATCAGGTTGAGTTTAAAAAAATTGTTTGATCGACCGTGTTAGAAATATGGAGGTTTTTTTTTTGTTGGGTGGGAAAATCATCTTATGACAAATCTCGCTCTTGGGCGGAGCGAGAGATAGGGTCAGACTTTTACTGACTAAAAACCCACTCCTATTCCTTCGTTGCCTTCGTCCCAGGGCCCTGAGTTTCGTTTTCATACTACCCATGCCCCCAGAAGGCTTCGACCCTGCTGGGCCCCTACGATTTGCTGACATCTGATGAGGCGCGCGTGGAATAATACGCGCCGTCGACGACTTGAGCTCGGTCCGGACAGTTACCGGACGGTCGGACGGCGGGCTACCCATTGCTCGCCGTCCGCAAGCCCGCGCCTACGGTGGCCGGAAATCGGGATAACTATATGGATATATATCTATAATTATTCACCTACATATCATATTAAAATGTCAAGATGGATAACGGTTATTTACTGTATATCAAAGTTTCTATGATTGAGGTGTGTAAGGAAAGGGTTTTATGAAGAAAAGCACAGAAAGACAAGACTCAAGTATTTATTTCAAATAGGCTTGTCAAGGAGCAGTGGTGACCGAGTGGTAATGGCCCCGACTTACTAGTTGTAGGTCGCGGGTTCAAATCCACCCAAGCGCATTACTTTGTGTAATTTATTTCATCACCACTGCTCTCAAATCGGTGAAGGAAAACATCATTAAGAAACAAAAATTCGAAGACATGACATCCACCAAACCACACTGGGCCCGCGTGGTGGATTACGGCCCATTCCCTTTCCTAGAGAGGAGGCCTGAGTCCCAACAGTGGGAACATTATAAGACGGACCATGGTAGGCTTGTCAATTAATCGAATAACTAGTTACTTGTTCCAAAACTAGGTCATAGAGGAGAAGAACAAGCGGAAAAACTTTCCGGAAGCTTGATCATAGTATTTCATAAACACATATTAAAAATATCACTAATTTATAGTTTATCACCATAACATCTACAAGTAATTTTATGTTCCATGTCTTGGGCCATTTCAAAACAGTAGTAAGGTAAGACAAATAATATGAATAAGTATTCTCTAATACCGTATAACATAATTTAGAAACAAAAGCCACACACACATCTATAGAATCAATGCTAGCAAAAGAGAAAGCCGCACGTGGCCCGCTCTTGGGCGGAGCGAGAGATAGTGTCAGACTTTTAGTGACTAAAAACCCACTCCTGTTCCTTCTTTGCCTTCATCCCGGGGCCTCGGGCTTCGCTTTCACACTACCCGTGGCCCTGTAGGCTACGACCCTGCTGGGCCCCTACGATTTGCTGACATCTCCTTGAGGCGAGCGTGGAACAATACGCGCCTGTTAGCGAATGGTTGGACGGCGAGCCATCCATTACTCGCCGTCCGCAAGCCCGCGCCTACGGCGACCGGAAATCGGGATCGGAATCCCGGCGGCGGTTAGTGCGTGAGGACAATCTTTCTGTGATGTAAGAGCAAATTTAATTGCAAATTCCAAAGCGTGGATCTCTATGGAGAACAATGTCACAGTATAGATAACTGTGACAAGAAACTCCATAGACACTCTTTTAAATCATAATCACACAAGTATCTCGGTTACATATTTTGTATCGCCACTATTAAGTATAGTGAAGACAATGTAAATAAAATTAAACAAAAAACTACTCAAAAAGCCACTGGCAACTAAGAGACGATCAGTCTCAACTGACAGCTCCCATTCACGGACACAAAACACATGAAAAACTTGCAAAAAAAAAAACCTGCCAACAACAACATGCAACATAACTTTATGCCCTAAAACCTTATACCAAACACAAATGACGTCAAAAACCATGACACTGACATTATTCAAATTGAAGATCGACCTCAAAACGATGTAAACAAACAAACCCCTTTCTATATTGTACACAATAAATATACATCTGACATGATCTAAGGCCTTGGCTGGAGAGCCGCGTGGTGAGTGGGGCGAATGTGGGCGCGGTAGCGTTTTACGATTTGATGGCCACAGATACCAATTACTTCACCCGCGTAAAAATCCCATAGGAATATACTCCAGTGATATGTAGAATAGGATAGAATAGGATAGAACAGAACAGATTAGAATAGGATAGGATAGGATAGAATAGAATTATTTATTATTTATTTATTTATCTTTATTCCAAAAGGTAAGTATTTTATAAGATAAGCCCCACAAAACCGTTGCAATGGTTTGACTGTGGGGTCGGTGAATCTCTAGACATACTTAAATGTACTTAAAACATTTCTAAATAATATAATTTTAATTTGCGTCTAAATCTATTTGTGTTTGTTTCACTCCTTATGTCTGCCGGCAGACTGAATACTGAACAGAATAGAATAGTATTTTGCAAATATGGGTACAGTATAGTTCTTAAGATTATATTATAGCTCAGCCATATTTTACCATTCTGTATGCAAATATACAAGTAAAAGGAACCGGCTGAAACAGAAAAGATGAGGACACGCCTCACGCCCCAGCCACCGCAAGAGTCGCAGGAAGATTTTCAGACACCAGAGGCACGGGATTGTGAATGGTAAGCGATGGGTAGCTTGCCATTCACAATCCCGTTTGGTAAAGCCAAGTTTGAGTCGAGTTTTATGCGCACCTCAACAACGCCGAAACAGATGGCAGCAAAATGGACGGGACGTTTCATATAGCATAGCATAGTCGGCCTTATAATGTTCCCACTGTTGGGACATAGGCCTCCTCTCTAGGAGAGGGAATGGGCCGTAATCCACCACGCGGGCCCAGTGCGGATTGGTGAATGTCACATGTCTTCGAATTTTTGGTTCTAGAACATGCCGTTTACCTCACGATGTTTTCCTTCACCGTTTTGAGAGCAGTGGTGATGAAATAAATTACACAAAGTAATTCGCCTGGCTGGGTTTGAACTCGCGACCTACAACTCGTAAGTCGGGGCCGTTACCACTCGGCCACCACTGCTCTCCACGTTTCATATATTAAAATTTAATTGATACCTTACATCCGCCTCAAAAGTCGCGTACTCTTCGTATTGGTCGAGGACTTACTTTGTCCTTGATGTATTGAAGTATCAAGGCCAGTGGTTATCACTTTGGAGGTTATGGCGATAGGAAAATGTTTTTTTCCACCATAAACAGCTTGGAAGATTGATAGTGTAAAGTTCAAGGTCAGATTTTCTGTGTGACAAAATTGTAATTTATGGTGTGGATTTCCTGTTTTGTGAGATGTAATTTTGGGGTATCGTATATAGTGATTTGAGACTATTAATTTAAGCCCATTTTGAGGACTCATGGTTTACTAATAATCGCCATTCGTGTTAATTTCAAGGCTAACCAAGGCTTGAATCAAGAATGGGGGAATATCAATCATTACATTTTTTTAAATTAACATAAACTAGTGCTTGAATGCAATCCCACCTGATGGTAAGCAGTGATGCAGTCGTTGATGGTGAGGCGCGCTAGATTATTAAGAGCCTATTCAGTCTAGCCTTGAAGACACCTAAATCATAATCGAACGGGGAGACCGCAGCAGGAAAATTTTTCCAGTCCTTCGATGTACGCGGTATAAACGACGAGGCGAAACGCTTAGTGCGGATCGTAGAGGTTTCAACAACGTAAGGGTGGATACTCGCCGTACGTCGAGTTGCTACATAAAGAAATATGTCAAGAAAATTGTGTCGTCAAGCTGTGGGTCTTGCCTGTTACATTTAAAGCTTTGATAACCACTTTGATAAACTTTTACGAGGCGTGTGGGAAAAGTCACCGCAGTCTTGAAACATGAACGACAAGTGAAGGATCATGGGCAAGTTTAAGCCAGTAAAACTCTGATATGCCTTCTCGCTCCAATCAAAGTGGGAGAAGGTTTTTTTTTTTAATTCTGCTAATCTGTAAAATAGTTAGTCGGTAGTTGTTCTCGTTTCACGTTTTTTACAAATTTTTGTAAGATATGTCAAAAAATATACTAAGCTAATATTGCATTTCTTGTAAAACAGATTCTCGATGGGACCGATGAAAGGTTCTGGAGTGGCGACCGCGATGCAGCGTTGGAAGGTCTCCCACAAGACTGGACTGGACTGATGACTTGGTGAGATATTAGAAACGTTTATTTCAATTATTTCAAATAGAGACATTACAGGCACTTTTCAATTGTTAAAATATCGGTCAGTCAAAAAAAAGGAAACCTAAATTGCACGTTCTAAAGCCTAGATCTCTATGGAGAAGAACGAGCAGGAAACTCCATGGACACTTTTTTTTTCTGACCAGTATTTGGCAACCTCTATGGCTCTGTTATTGCCCTCGTATTGATACTGAAAACTGCAGATGGTTATGCAGGGTGGACAGCATAGCAAATTACACATGTCCTGTGCAGCAGCTCCACACTGGTACTGTGTTAGAGATGAGTCGAGTAAGCCCCATTTGGCCAAATTGTTTTTACAGCGACCAACCTGGGTGCGGACTAGGTAATTGCAGTGGTCAATCTGGAAATCTCTTAAAAGACTGCGGAGTCGGTTAAGAGATTTCCAGATTGACCACTGCAATTCGCATAAAGAGAGGGGAAGTTCTGCCAGGGTGATGAAATGTGTAGGAGTTGGTTGCTTCTGCTTCCACAACGCGCATCTCTCGTTCTCTGCACTGGAAAAAATCTTCTCTTTAAGATTAATCTCGGGATTTGAGGCATATCCACTTTATTCTTTCGATGTATGAAATCAGTGTAAGTATATGTATTACTCTACCTAATTCCGACGTCTGGTCACTACAAAGTAGACGGGTAACGTAACACGGAAATACAGGTATTTAGGTAGAGTCAGTTCTAGTAACCAAAATTCCTAAAGTTCCTAAAATATTTAAAGCATTCAACGTATTCAAGGAAACTACAAAAATTCTTGTTGGTATCTCTAAATTGAAATACAATGCTATTATTAAATAATTTATCAAAGCTAAACTACCCTTAAATTCAAACTAAAGTAATGAATGAAGAGAATTTTCAATCTAAGTTTGTTAGTCTATTTCTGATGAAACTGTTACTGAATTTGAGATTTGGGCTGGTTCTGAGAAATAGGGGTTATAGAAACAGAATGTTGGTGGGCGTACAAAAGGTAGTAAATATTTTGAACAAACTGCTCAAATATTATTGAAAATGATTTTAATTTACTCACTGGACGCGAATTGGAGTGGCCAATCTGGAAATCTCTTAACTTTTGGAGAGTGTGCGCGGGAACTGCATGACTTGATCCCGCCATCTCCTTTCTACCATCGAACAAACCGACGAACGGCGAGTATCCACCCTTACGTTGTTGAAACTTCAACGGTCCGGACCAAGCGTTTCGCTTCGTCGTTTATACCGCGTACATCGAAGGACTGGAACAATTTGTTTACTTCTGTCTTCCCGTCCAACTATAATGTAGGTGTCTTCAAGGCTAGAGTGAATAGGCTCTTAATAAACTAGTGCGCCTGACCATCAATGATTGCATCTCCGCTTACCATCAGGTGGGATCGTAGTCAAGCACTGGTTTATATCAATTAAAAAAAAAAAAAAAAAAATGGGGCTTCCTCGACCCATCTCTAACACAGAGCCAGTGTGGAGTCGATGCACAGGACATGCGTCATTTGCTATGCTGTCCATCCTGCACAACCACCTGCAGTTTACAGGATCTATATGAGGCCAATAACAAAGCCGTAGAGGTTTCCAAATAGTGGTCAGAAAAAATTTAGTTAGAGTACATCGAAACGAAAAGAAGAAGAAGAATGTACCCACGTAGGGCCTTAAAATTTTCGATATAGCCCAAAATATATCAGTTTTTAGATAGAATAAAAAACGTGGAGCACATAGTTAAAGTTTTTAGAATAGGCCAGTAAAAATAGCAGCCAAAAAAAAATTTATTTAAATTTCGAATGCAAAAAAAAAACGAGTTTACGAGCAAGTGTATAGAAAAATAATTTACCCATTCCCCATTCTCCACTATTGACTTTTCATATTCCCCTGATTCTCTAGAATACCTAAAGCCAGGCTCAAAGTTCTAGTAAATAATAAATGACATTTATTTTGCAAATAGGTTTTTTAAAAACACATTTAAATTTTTTCGTTAGTTTAAACTAGATGATGCTGATGATTCCTGGCTGACTACCCTGAGAAGGAACACCGAAACAAACTCAGGGGTCAAAGTTGTATTCCCTTGATTCCCTTGAATACCTAAAGTTAGGCTCAAAGTTCTAGGCAGGGGTTACGTCAGACTAAGTCGAAACGCAGTTTAAACTAAATTTAGTGAATGGTCAGAATTTGTGTCCCAAGTTTACCTTTAATTTGCCAGTCAATATTGAAGTTTTGGTTTGAATTGAACGCTTGAATGGACGTAAATAAGCTAGTTTGATCAATAATGGTTTAGGTAAAATAATATAACTATAATAATAATAATATATATAACGCTGAAGAAGGTATTCAATAGCCTTCTTTCAGGCGGAAACAAGGTGCGCGCCTTCAACGGTTGGGTCATGCCGGTATTGATGTACTCTTTCGGCGTACTCAAATGGACTCAAACAGAACTGGACGCCCTGGATAGGCGGGTTCGTACACTGCTTACTGCAAACCGAATGCATCACCCACGGTCGTCGGTGATGAGACTGTATATCCCGCGAAAGTGTGGGGGTCGAGGCTTTTTAAATGCTAAGACCCTGCACAATCGCGAGGTATACAGTCTCAGGGAATATTTCCTAGCCGCCGACGTGAGTATGCATCGTGATGTAGTGGCAGTGGACAAGGGACTCACCCCGCTTTCCTTGGCGAACGAGAACTGGCGCAAACCTGTAGTACTTGACACTAACGATCGCAAGGAAGTATGGCAGAGTAAGGAACTTCATGGACGCTTTTTCAGGGCCCTGCATGGACCCGATGTAGACAAACTAGCGTCTGTAGCCTGGCTGCGTTTCGGTGACCTCTTTGGGGAAACTGAAGGTTTTGCCTGTGCAATTATGGACGAAGTTATCATGACGAATAACTACCGGAGATTTATCGTGAAGGACGGTACGGTTGACATCTGTCGGGCATGTCACCGACCGGGTGAATCAATCCGCCACATTATCTCTGGTTGTTCTCGTTTAGCTAACGGGGAATATTTGCATAGACACAACCTTGTAGCCAGGATTATCCATCAGCAACTTGCTCTGAAGTAATCTCTTGTGGAATCGGAGGTGCCGTACTACAGGTATGTGCCCGACCCAGTTCTCGATAATGGCGATATCACATTGTACTGGGATCGGTCCATCATCACTGACAGGACTATTGTGGCCAATAAGCCTGATATAGTGGTGGTGGACCGAAGTGAGAGGCGTGCAATGATTGTTGACATATCCGTTCCGCATGACGAGAACCTCGTGAAAGCCGAGAAAGATAAACAAATCAAGTATATTGACTTGGCTCGCGAGGTTGTCGACATGTGGGATGTAGACTCAGCTATCATTGTACCGATAGTCGTGTCAGCCAATGGCTTAATAGCCAAGAGCCTCGACCAACATCTCAGGAGGCTCACGTTAGGCGGCTGGATCAAGGGCTTGATTCAGAAAGTGGTACTCCTGGACACGGCTCGTATAGTTAGGAGGTTCCTCTCTCTGGAGCCCTGACCGCCGGTAGCTTGGACTCTGTTCCCGATACCGGTGGGCTACTATTTTTTATATTTTTAAATGTTTTTAATTTTATAGTGGAATATTTAAAAATATAATTTATATGTATTGTAAAAGAAATAAACGAATTAATATATATATAATAATATATATATGTGAGGTACACGTGTACCACACACGCCGATCTAGGCGCGTCGGTCTCCATACAGTATAAACGGAAACTAGGCTTGTAGAGCAACACTTCATCCACGCCACGCGACGTCATTCTACGTACAAATCAGGCGTGTTAAACGTGTGCGTCGGTCTAATGTAGTTCTAGCTTTAAAATATTAATTCCAGAGAGTGTTGGACAGCCTCACGCCTCAGCCGTAGCCTCAGGAGACGCGCTGGGCAGTCGCAAGGCGATTCCCAGCCTCCGCAGGCGCGGGTTTGCGGACGGCGAGCAATAGGCAGCCTTCCGGCTGTCCGGTAAGCCTGAGTCGACGATGTTGTTGAAACTTCAACGGTCCGGACTAAATCTTTCGCTTCGTCGTTTATACCACGTACATCAAAGGACTGGAAAAATTTGCCTGCTGCGGTCTTCCCGTCCAACTATAATTTAGGTGTCTTCAGGGGTAGAGTGAATAGGCTCTTAATAAACAAGTGCGCCTCACCATCAATGCTTGCATCTCTACTTATCATCAGGTGGGATCGCAGTCAAGCAGTGGTTTATAACAATTTAAAAAAAAGGAAAGAAAAATATTGTTTAATTTTTTTGTCATCCGTGGTTTCACTCTTATATTAAGTTACTACTCCGCTCTTGTGAGTCGTAGTGTAATTTTATATAGCCTTTAACTTTTCTTGATAATATAATTGGGCTATCCAATACTAAACAAATTTCTCCATTCGAACCAGTAGTTCCTGCCCCCTTAGCCAAGTTACGATCGTTTCGTTTGCGTCGAAGGCCTCGAGTAGGCCACGCCTCCGATTCCTTCATTCTGACGTCATCTAAAAGCTCAGTTACGTGGTCAGAACAAAGTGGTCGGAGGCGTGGCCTACTCGAGGCGTTCGGCGCAAACGAAACGATCGTAACTTGGCTAGGGGGGCTGGGATTATTACGTTTTAACAAACAAAATTGTAGCTTTATAATATTAATTTAGAAATAGTTATATTATTTATTTATTGAATAAACTTAAAACTATATTTATAGATTTATAGATTAATTTTGTTAATAATATAAATAAAAAAGTATCATTATATAACTTATTCAAGGACCGAACAAAAAACCACCGATTCAGTAACAATCCGTCACAGACCTCTACCGATCATATGCTCGAGCGGGCCGATGCACGGACCGTGCGCTAGTGATGTGCCACAATAATTACGTAATATATCGATTAGAGAATTAATACTGTCGATATCATGTGTGCCTCAATGCGCTGGAATAAGAGATATTACTGAATAGAAGTGTTGAGGAGTAGATAGTGATTGACTATGTTACGGCCCGTTCTAAACCTTGACGCTGTGAGCGGTAACTAAGCGCACGGTGGCAAGCGTATGATCACAAATATGAAAATGTTTGAAGCATGCCACGAGACGCCGCTCATAGAGAAAACGCGTGCGCTTACCGATGCCGCCCCGCTCGCCACGCCGCGCGCCTCTAAGACCGAGTTTGTGACCAGGCCGTTAATGCTGCGTCAGTTTCTTTTATTTTATTTGTCTTTAGATGTAAACTCACTGTCACTGGTAACCATACTATATCCCAACCGTATAGTATGAAATTATACAAACCGATCAATTTTAAATTTATATCTGTTTATTTTTTTATCTTAATTACTTTCAAAATGCTTAATTATCGTGAAGGTGTAATACACATAATAAATACTGACATATTTCATAAATACACACGCACATACATGCATACAAACTTTTATCTTTATAATATTAGTATTATTAAAATATCTATATTTATTATTAATTAATTAATTTCGGAAAACGGTGTTTCTCGGTAGTGTTTGTTTCTTATTTAACACCGACTTCCGAAATTAAAGTTATTTTGATCATTTTAGTATTTTTTTTAGTATAAAGTTTTTTATTTCACACTTTTTAGTTGCGATACACTTATAAACATAGTGCCTATTTCTCATGACAATTCCAAAAATAAATAAATAATAAATGAATTTCCTATGTCTACCTTCCACCTTCTGGCTCCATCATCAGATCAGTTCGATAGTACCTTATAGCCAAAATGCATCTCATGACAATTCTAATTAACCCAAACACGGCTAGAATACATTTATTAATTACGGAGTTCCTGTGCCTACCTTCCGGCTCCATCATCAGATCAGTTCGATAGTAGGTACCTTATAACCAAAGTGCATCTCATGACAATTCTAATAAATCCAAGCACAGCTAGGTTATATTGATTAATCATGGAGTTCCAGTGCCTACCTTCCGTCTCCATCATCATCATCAGATCACTTCGATGATACCATTTTCAACGTAACAATTCAAAATCATTGATGTATTTGTTTTGTCATAGTCGCTTAACTAACTTCATTGAGATGTCTATGTGAGTATGAAGTTCCGTTGACCATTTCTGGTGTTCTTCATCAGTTCCACTTCATCAAATGTTACTTTTTGACTGTAAATGTTTAAGTTCTCGATGAAAATACCGAAATCACTATATGGTTGCCTATGCCTAATATTTGAGGAGTTCCCTCGATTTTTCATAGATTCCATCATCAACTCAATTTTGAAAAAAATAAAATCAATCTGAAAACATATCCTTTTAGGGGAAAAAATAATTTTGCAAATCGGTCCATAAATGACGGAGTTCCGAGGTAAAAAAAAAAACAACCGAATTGATAACCTCCTCCTTTTTTTTGAAGACGGTTAAAATAATGCAAAAGCAATGGAATAAAAAAAACATCGGCACAGTCCACCAGAGCATCCCCTCACTAGTGTACTGAAGCGCGCATACAGAACTCTTTGGTACTTTCACGATAAGGGGGCAGTGAGTCGCAAACGATTACGTTGTGATGTCGTTAACATGTCGTCGACCCATCGTTACGCTGTCACTAAATAGTTTATTTGCACGTTCTTTATGAATTTAATAGCATTTTTGTCTTTGTGAATGAGTGTGAACGAGCATTGATTAAAAGCTTTTGTGGGTTTTGTTTTGTTTCGTCGGTGGGAAAATCATCTTACGACATCACCCGCTCTTGAACGAGCGAGAGATTGTGTCAGACTTTTACTGACTAAAATCCCGATTCCTGTTCCGTCGTTGCCTTTTGTACCAGGGCCGAGTCTTCCTCACAGAATCAGAACCTTGGCACCAGTAGGCTTCGACCCTGCTGGGTCACTACAGTTGCTGATTGAGGCGCGCGTGGAACAGTACACGCCGTCGACGGCTTGTGCTCGGTCCGGACAGTTACCGGAAGGTCGGAAGGCGGGTCCGCAAGCCCGCGCCTACGGTGGTCGGTAATCGGGATTGGAATCCCGGCGGCGGTTGGGGCGTGAGGACCGTTGCCTCACGCGATCGGCCGCCTCCTTTACTAGCATTCAGATCGCCCACACGAGGTCACGGCGTTGTTCTTTACAAGCAGGGCACACCTCCACCGTGTGCTCCACCATGTCCTCCGAGCGGTCCACGCAAGCTTTGATGGGTGGAATAATTCTTTAAATTATTTTTTTAAAATTATTTGTCTACATTTTGCTCACACACGGAGCAATTACAAAGTGCTCACATAATAGAAGTAACAAGAAATATGTTACCAAAATTATTATGTAACTCATAATATGATTTAAAAGAGTATCCATTGAGTTTCTTGCACGTTCTTCTTCAAGAGATCTACGCTTTGTAACGTGCAATTTTGTTTCACTTAACACAGTAACTTCACTTTTTTTGACTGAAAGATATTAAAAAAAATTAAAGTGCCTGTAAATGATATATTTGAAATAAACGTTTCTGATTTCTGAGTTGGCATTCATCTTTTAATTTTGACACAAATATTGTATGTTTGACACCAATATTGTATATTTGACATAATCTTGACATACACTTTGTAATTTCGACATAAATCTTTTAATTTTAACACAACTTTTGTACCGTTGACATTATTCTAGTATCTTTGACATTATTATTGTATTTGTCTGACATCATCATTAATTTATTTTGAATTATGACATTACCTACATAAAACAACTTTCAATTTAAAAGGTTTTTTATATCAAAAAATTTGTTGCAATTGAATTAAATTTTTTGTGTGACTGTTTTATAATTCTTAGTTTTTTTGTATTCTTAAATGTAATTTATGACATTTGTAGGCAGGCTGTGCCAATACTTATACCTAAACAGAAATCGATTTATTAAATAATTTAACTCAACATGACATTATAGACTTAAAAATATAGGCTTCTTCTTATTGATTTGAATTAATGACATGTTAGAATCATCATCATCATCATTTCAGCCGAAAGAAGTCCACTGCTGGACATAGGCCTCCACCAAGCTCCACAACGACCGATCCTGTGCGTCTTGCATCCACCGCACTCCCGCGACTCTCACCAGGTCGTCGGTTCACCTTGTGGGAGGCCTTCCTACGCTGCGTTTTCCGGTGCGCGGTCGCCATTCTAGAACCTTTCGGCCCCATCGACCGTCGGTTCTACGAGCAATGTGCCCTGCCCACTGCCACTTTAGTTTGGCGATTCTTCGGGCTATGTCGGCGACCTGGTTCTCCTGCGGATATCTTCATTCTTTATGCGATCACGCAAGGAAACTGCGAGCATAGCCCTTTCCATTGCCCTTTGGGTGACTGTAAGCCTTCTGATGAGGCCCATTGTAAGCGACCATGTTTCAGTACCATATGTCATCACTGATCATCATGTTAGAATACATTTTTATTTTTATTATTTTTGAAATATTTGCATGCCATTGTCCAAGGCAAACATGACGGTCTATTTTTTGTATTATAACATCTGTTGCATGCTCACAATTTATTTTGTGACGTATATACTGTACTCATGTTTGAGCTAGTAAATAATTATCTTATCTTATCTTGGTGAGACCACAATTTTAATAAAGATATTATTCAAAGAATATTTTGCCGTGTCTTAAGTTCCCTAGATGAGTCAGAGGGCGTCTACAGTAATCCACCATTTGAAACAGTCTTGAGCTGACATATGTATAGAAAACTAAGCCTGTATCCCTACGCGATAACTTTTGGAAACTGAATAAATATTCGAGACATTTTTTGACGTTTGCCAACAAAAACTTGATCCCATTCGTAACAGCATGACTGAGTTGCTACATAATAAATCGGAAAATGAAAAATCTTGAAAACCGTACGTAGTTTTTATAACAAGAAAATTTTTCGCCATCTGTCATTATTTGGTTGACTTCACTTACCTCAAAAAAAAAGGATTTCAAGTGATTTTTTTTTACTTCCTTTTAAGGATGAACCAGCAATGGGTTATTTTTTCAGGTCGGAAAATTATTCAATGACATCTCTCGCTTTTGGGCGGAGCGCCCATAAACTCACCCCTGTTCCTCCGTTGCCCAACTGCGTTTTACCAACTGAGCCCCGCGTGGTGGATTACGTTACATTTCCTCTCCTAGAGAGGAGACCTGAGTCCCAGCAGTGGAAACATTAAAAGGCTGATTATGCTTATATTATATGAGGGTGAAGCCGCTGGTAGAAGGTATAATATTTTTCATTCAATTATTTAAACAAAACTATTATAAATATCAAAACAAATCATTATCATCATCATTTCAGCCGAAGGACGTCCACTGTTGAACATATGCCTCCCCCAAGTGTCGCCATAACGAACGGTCCTGTGCGTCTCGCATCCACCGCATTCCCATGACTCTCACCAGGTCATCGGTCCACCTTGTGGGAGGCCTTCCAACGCTGCGTTTTCCGGTGCGCGGTTGCCACTCTAGAACATTTCGGCCCCATCGACCATCTATTCTACTAGCGATGTGCCCTGGCCACTGCCACTTAAGTTTGGCGATTGTTCGTACTATGTTGCCGACCTTGGTTCTCTTGTGGATATCTTCATTCCTGATACGATCACACAAGGAAACTCCGATCATATAGCCCTTTCCATTGCTCTTTGAGTGACTGTAAGCCTTCAGCCCCCTAGCCAAGTTACGATCGTTTCATTTGAGTCGAACGCCTCGAGTAGGCCACGTCTTCGTTTCCTTTGTTCTGACGTCATCACAATGCTCAGTCACGTGGTCAGAACAAAGGAATCGGAGGCGAGGCTTACTTAAGGCATTCGACGCAAACGAAACGATCGTAACTTGGCTAGGAGGGTAGATGAGGCCCATAGTAAGCGACCATGTTTCAGTGCCATAATATATCATCACTGACAACACGCACTGGTCATAGACTTTTGCCTTGAGACACTGTGGTAATAATTATAATAATTAGGAGAAATGAAAATATAATTAGTTTAGGAGGCCTTCTTGTAGTAGTTCCAAATTATACGTTTTACAAAAAATTTAAAGCATTTTCTCGGAATTTTAATAAAGTCAATTTAGATAATAACCCAAAGTAAGTAAATCAAGACAAGACGAGACGAGAGACGAGAGAAGATATAATTCAAAGCAACCATTTCCCTAATCACAAATGCGAACTTTACAACGGGAAACGTAAACAAAACAAAAGTCAAAAATAAAATCAAGTTTATGTTCAAAGGACGTTTTAGACGCGTTAACACGTAACTGAGTTTGAGTGACGGTAACGAGACGGGCACGTAACGATATCAAAGCGATTTCACTTTAAAACGGAAGGCCGTGTTACAGGGCGGGGCTGTAAGGTCAGTGGTGCAATGGGGAAGCTTTTTGTGGATATTTTCTTGATATTGTTGTTAGTTGCGGTCTTCCCGTCCAACAATGAATTAGGTGTCTTCAAGGCTAGCGTGAATAGGCTCTTAATAAATTAGTGGGACTGACCATCAATGATTGCAACTCCGCTTACCATCAGGTGGGATCGCAGTCAAGCACTGGTTTATATCAAATTAAAAAAAAAAGTTGAGAAAATGTTGGACTGATTGATTTTTTATAGAGAGGATCTGAATCTCAAGGTGCTTGTGGAGCAATGGGTAGCTTGCCGTCCGGTTGTCGTTTGAGGGCCAAACCCAAGTTGACGGTTCCGTTGTGATCCACGCAACCCCTCAAAGAAATGTCAGCAAAACGGATGGGGCACACTAGAGCTATATCTCCTAGGGTTGGATGATCGATAGATTTACGGTGGCCCTGCAACGAAACGAAAATTTCAAGAAACACAGTCGGTAAAAGTCTGATGTTTCCTCTAACTCCACCTAGAGTACGAGAAGATTTTATGATGATTTCCAAATTGAAAAAAGATTGAAGTATGCGTTCGAATATTGTCTTACCGAGTCTTATTATATACTTATGTAGTCAACGTTTTCATCAACGTATTTATGAAAACTTAAATTCGAAATTTTCACAACACCTAAGTACTTAGGATTTTGTTTAAAAGATAAACATCAACATCAACTACAAGAGTAGGACGAGTAACTACTGCTATTTCGATATTTAGCATAAGCATAGCATAATGAGCATGCAGACCTCTGTGAAGACACCAGGAGAAGAAATGGGCCGTAATCCACCACGTGGGCCCAGTGCGGGTTGGTGGACGTTAACATATCTCCGTATTTTTGTTGCTACTCGTAGGACATGATAGTTTCTTCATGACAATTTAAAAAAAAAAACCTATTTACCAAGCTGAAATACAGTAATTTTGCAGAATCTAGGCCAATTCTTTTTACATTTTACTATCACTAGCGTCATCATCATCATCATCAGAACTGTTAGACATAGGCCTCCCTCAAGTGTCACCCTAACGATCGGTCCTGTGCGTCTCGCATCCATCGGGTTCCCGCGACCCTCACCAGGTCATCGGTTTACCTTGTGAGAGGCCTTCCAACGCTGCGTGTCTTCCGGTACATGGTCACCGCTCCAAAACCTGTCGGCCCCATCTACCATCTGTTCTGCGAGTAATGTGCCCTATCCACTGCCAATTAAGTTTTGCGATTCTTCGGGCTATGTCGGTATCCCAGCGTAATAATTAGATTTCAGGTATACAAAAATGCGTTGTTTGGACGGCTCATGTTTTTAAATTTCATGTAATTTTTTCATTAAAAGTTTTGGTCAACCAATATCAACAGTTTACTGATCCAAAGCTTTTCAGAAATCCAGTATATTGTTATTGATGAAGGCAAAATATGTGTTTTTTATTGCGAAATATTTTAAATTACACTTTTTTAATAGAATGGCTGAGCAACACCACACAAGAGCACTACTTTATAAAAGGGATCAAAAAGCCAGTCTTTTTATTAACGTCCATTATTTTTTTGATATACGAGTATAAAAGAGCTACTTACAAAGTGCTACCAAAATCTAATTACCACTCTACACCCACGCAGTCTGCGGTCAATTATTTTTTTCAAAGCCAATATAAATTATTAATTATTTTTGTAGACTTACATAATTATAAACATTATTAATTTAAAAATAAAACCTATAAAAATAACCTCCCTGTCCTATCAGTCTGAAAGCTGTCCTCTAATAGTGGCCACAATCACAAACAATACTTAAAAAATTACATTAAACAAATGAAGGGAATTTTGCTTTTACTTTGGGAATACATTCATTGTACGTACAGCCAAGTCTGTGTTTCCTGATAGTCACAGCTTAGGGATCTTTAAGTCAAAAGTGAATTGATTACTTCTAGGCAAGCGTGTTCCACTGTTGACCGCCTCATCAATTACCATCAGGTAAGATAGTGGTTAGCGCAAGCATATCAATTATAAAAAAAATTACTAAATAGAGTTTAAGCGCATATATTACTATGGATTGGATGTGGACTGTATTTTGGACAGTTTTTGGACAGAGATGAGCTGGTTGGAATAGGCCCCCCAAAGGTTTTAGCCACCATAGCCCACGCGCAATGGTTCGCATAGGACTAAGTGCGGAAACCATAATCAAATGATGTTATGTATCATCTTCCTGCCCTCGTCCCATTTTCCCAAGACTAATGTTTGTGAAATGAGCACGATCACTTGTTCTGCCTGGGTGTAATTTATCTGTTATTTGTATCATCATATTCCTGCCCTTGTCCCGTGTTATTTGGGTTCGGCACACCACGTCTTTTTCTTCCATTCTGTCCTGTCACCCGTCTCCCTATCACTAATTCCCTTTTCTTTCGTATTACTTCTCACATAATACATCTATCTTTACTTTGGCCTCCCTCTCCCTTTCCATCCATCTACATGTATACTCATAACTCTTTTGGTAACATGGATTTCATCCCTTCTCTTTACATGGCCGTATAAAGACAAGCGATTCCCTTTCAACTTTTCAGTCACTGGCGCCACTTTCAAACTTCCTCTAATATACTCATTTCTCACTTTATCCATTGTCATCACACCACACATCCATCTCAACATTCTCATCTCTACTACATGCAATCTTTTTTTATTCATCTTTTTCACAGCTCAACATTCTGATCCATACAGTATGACAGGCGGACACTGCAGGGCATTACGGACTTGTAGACTTTACCCTTCAATTTGAAGGGCATCCTTGGGTCACAAGTTGTTCCAGTACATATAACATAATACAAAGTAACTAAATAGATAAGTTCTCAGTGTGTCTAGACTTTACCATCAACGGTGACCCCAGTTTGCTAGCAAGTCTACGAGTGATAAAAAGTCACCTTTCTCTATTTGTTGGTTCATCAGTAGAGCTTTTTGATCGAGTTTTATGTAAAAAATAGTGAATTTTCTCTTTGAAGCGTATTTAAGTAGTTTTTTTTTGTGATTTTTATTTCTCTCGCTTTATGCCATTGTGTTCAGCATTAACTTTTTTCGAGTCATTGCTAGAGGTCGGAATTAGGTAGAATTAAACATGTACTTACACCGATTTCATACAGTGAAGGAATAAAGTGGATATGCCTCAAATCCCGAGATTAATTTTAAAGAGCAGATTTTTTTATGACACTATCAGAAATGTAGCAGAAAATATTTCTTCCTGCATTCTTGACGAGGAGGAGGAAGTGTATGATTTGTTAACCTAACCTCAATCGACGTTGAGAGACCTTTTTCATTGAAAAATACTTATAACAATTTGTATGTTAATTATCTTTGTTTTATCTATCTCTGAGGTTTTTATTATTATTTATTTGTAATATTGTTGGCTACACGGGATTTTTCATTAGGAATCCCGGGAAAATTCATATTAATATCAACATTTCGATGCAAGTAAATGAACAACTCTACTTAATTCCGACACCTGGTCATTGCACTTTAAATATTTTGAACAATAATCATTTTATGTCTATCTATACTTCTACACATACATCTTCTATACTTTCACACTCATTCTAGCGGTCCCGAGAAACGTTGTCCTGCCCAAAAGGTACCCAGATTGTAAAGTCATCTAACAGGTCCAATTATATTTTTAAACCATCCAGGGACCAACTCAAACATATACACAAATTTTCATCAAAGTCGGTCAAGCTGTTTAGGAGAAGTTACACACTTACATAACAATTATACATACATAGAAAGATACTATCTATACTAATATTATAAAGCGGAAATATTTTTGTTTGTAATTAATAAATTCAAAAACGAATGGACCGATTTTCTACGTTCTTTACTATTTTCTTCTTTCTTTCTTTTTTCTTTTTTTTTACTTTATCACTGAGAGAAATAGACATATATATTATATTTCCACGCGGGCAATATTGCTGACAGAAGCTATACTCCATCTGTTTAGGTAATTAACTAAATGTTAACAATCTTGACATTTGTCTTGTATCTATAAGTTGTCTTAAAATTTTATTTTATTTTTTTTACATTTTGTTGTTTACCTATACCAATTTTTGGTAATTAATTAAACTTAAATAATCTTTGCATGTCTTCTATACAATTTTTTTTTTAAATAAAAAACAAATCAAGATTGTTTACGTTTAGTTAACTAAACAAATGAAGTATAGAACACAATTTTGTTAAATACTGCATAATTATAATGCTATGGATTTCCACATTATCATGTGCATAAGGTGCCCAACCGCGTTGAGTGGATGCACGGTGCAGTGCCTTTGTGTAAAATTACTTCTGTACTTTTTAGCCAAAGTGCATCTAATGACAATTTTAATATAATCCCAAAAGCAGATAGGATACATTGATTTAGTACAGAGCTTCAAACCCTAACTTCCTACCGTAGGCGTGGGCTTGCGGATGGCGAGGAATAGCTCACCGTCCAACCGTCCAGTAACCGTCCGGACCGAGCCCAAGTCGTCGACGGCGCCTAGTGTCCCACGCGCTCCTCAAGGAGTTGTCAGCTATCGTAAGAACCCAACGGAGTCCAAGCCTACTGGGGCCATGGATGATGCAAAAGAGATCCCCGGGACCCTGGAACAATCGCAAAGAAGAAACAGGTGGGTTTTTAGTCAGGAAAAGTCTGACACGCCCTTTCGCTCCGCCCAAGAGTGGGGGATGTCATTAGATGATTTTCCCACCCAACAAAAAAAAAGTCCCTACTTTCCGGCTTCATTATCAGATCACTACGATGTATCTCCTCCTCTCTTTCTTTAGTCAGTCATCGACTATACGTATAAAAAGCAATTTTACATGTTATGATATGGTTCAGCTATGATCCTATGAGGAGTTCCATTCCATATCCCCAAAGTTCATCGTCAGATTATAACAATATTTCTGTGGGACCAACTCGGGAGTATACACACACACACACACACACACACACAACACACAACACACGTGTTGTGTGTTGTGTGTGTGTTGTGTGAAATGTTGTGTGTGTGTGTTGTGTTGTTTAAATATTAAGTATTTTCACGTACAGTGAAAATACATTTAAACAAAAAAAAAATATATAGCCGAACGTATAACCTCCTCCTTTTAGAGTCGGTTAAAAAGAAAGCCTTAGATTAACCTAATTTCATAAGAAAAACATTAAACCGATCTCAATCTTCTACTTCGTTACCTAACTTTGAGGACCAACGGGGCCGCAATAGTGACAGATTGCAGACCTTTTTAAGGCTCATTTAGTGCTCGCTCCCCCTCATTTGTAGGGTAAAGGGGTAAACATGGATTAACATGAATAAACAACAGTTTCTTTTACATACTCAATCAGTTCTGGAGTGTTGGTTAAGGAGGATTTTGGGATGTTTGAGAAAAAGTTCAGGGTTATTGAACTCTGTTGAAGGTTGATGAATATCTGATATGGTATTTTTTTTTTGAGTCATTGATAACAAAATGTAAACTTAAACTTTTTTTTTGTTCAATTTATTAGTCACGAGACTTTAAGCAAATGAGTTGCTTGAACCATGATCATTTGTGGGAGCCAGCGCCTCTGGGAGATGTCAGCAAATCGTAGGGGCCCAGCAGGGTCAAAGCCTACTGGGGCCATGGGTAGTGTGAAAACGAAACCTGGGCTTCTGGGACGAAGGCAACGAAGGAATAGGAGTGGGTTTTAAGTTTCTCCTGCCCACTCAAGAGCGCGATTTTTCATTAGATGATTTTTCCATCTTAAAAAAAACCTTATATACTATTATACAAGATGGCATCATCATGAGCAGCACATACAAACACAGCCTCTCCAAACCCACACCATTAATCTCTATTCTCGCCTAGATTTTGTCCTATTTCTATCCTTTGGGGGATGAATTTTGAAAAACTCTCTCTTAATGCTAGCTTATGTCATATAAGGAAACCTTGTGCAAAATTTGTGACAGATTGCAGACCTTTTCAGGGCTCATTTAGTGCTCGCTCCCCCTCATTGCAGGGTAAAGGGGTAAGCAAGGTTAAACATGAATAAACAACAGTTTCTTTTACATACTCAATCAGTTCTGGAGTGTTGGGTAAAGAAGATTTTGGGATGTTTGAAAAAACTGGGCAAGTGCGAGTCGGACTCGCGCACTGAGAGTTTCGTACAAAATTGAAAGGTAAATTGCGGTTTATGATTTATGACGTATTAAAAAAAACTACTTACTAGATCTCGTTCAAACAAATTTTCGGTGGAAGTTTGCAAGGTAATGTAAATCATATATTTTTTTTAGTTACATTCTCTTATTTTAGAAGTTGCTTTGGGCCGGGGACACACATTTTGCCACTTTGGAAGTGTCTCTCGAGCAAACTATTCATTATAGAAAAAAAAAAAAAATTAGAAACCTCTATATTATTTATGAAGACCTACCCATAGATACCCCAAACGAAAGGGTTTGAAAAAAATTTGAGTTTCAGTTCTAAGTATGGGGATCCCCCAAAATTTATTGATTTTTTTCTATTTTTGTGTGAAAATCTTAATGCGGTTCACAGAATACATCTACTTACCAAGTTTCAACAGTATAGTACTTATAGTTTCGAAAAAGTGACATACGGACGGACATACAAGCAGATATGACGAATTCATAAGGGTTCCGTTTTTCGCCATTTGGCTACGGAACCCTAAAAAAAGTTCAGGGTTATTGAATTTTGTTGAAGATTGATGAAGAGTTTTTTTTTGAGTGATTGACTGTGATATACGGACGGACAGACAGATAGACATGACGAATTCATAAGGGTTCCGTTTTTTTCCATCTGGCTACGGAACCCTAAAAAAAGTTCAGGGTTATTTAATTATGTTGAAGATTGATGAAGAGTTTTTTTTTTTTGAGCGATTAATAAAACAATGTAAACATAAACTTTTTTTTGTTCAATTTATTTGCAAATGTGTTGCAGGAACCATGGTCATTTGCGGGAACCAGCGCCGTACACTGCTTAAATCATGCAGTTTCTTTTGAGTCTTACAACCATATTGGTAGTATTAAGCAATCCACAGGCAAGCATATCAGGGTTGCGGGCAAGAAGCTCTATATGTTGCGTTTTATAGTACTCTATTTCTGAGTCCACTGTTGCAGTACTTAATCATTCATGGATTTGCAAAGGAGGAGGCCGCACGTGCACGCGCGAGGGCACGGCCCTCGCACGTGCACGCGCGAGGGCGCGGCCCTCACGTCCCAGTCGCCAGGATCCCGACCTCAATTTCCGGCCACCGTAGGCAAAGGTTTGCGGACGGCGAGCAATGGGTAGCTCGCCGTCCGATCAAAATCAAAATCAAAATAGCATTTATTCCAAATAAACCATTTACAGGCACTTTTGAAATGTCAAGAAGTCAGTTAGTCAGAAAAATAAAATAAATGATGCTAATTGCACATTCCAAAGCGTAGATCTCTATGGAGAAGAATGTGCAAGAAACTCCATGGACACTCTTTTCAATCATATTTTGTAGTTACAAATATCTCTGTTACATGTTTCTTGTCACTATCATGTGAGAACAATGTAAATAAAAATAAAAACTAAATATAGATATTAAAAAAGCAACTGGCAGCTAAGAGATGACCAGCCTCAACTGACAGCGCCCGTTCACGGACATGACGCTAATATTAGCACCACTCAGCTCAACCATTTTGAAGGGAACCGAATGATCCAACACCCGCGCCACCATCAGTGAGACATTTGAGTGAGCATGACAAACTCTCAACTGCCATGCTCATTTATGTCAAATAAGTCCAGTAGCAACATAAAAACTATAAAAAGCTCCATGGTACTCACATTTACAAACTGTGGAAAAAATGCTTCTATACATATAATACAATACTTATATTTTACAATTTCAAGAAAAAAAACATTAAAAAATAATTTCCATACTAATTAATCAATTTGTACACCCCGGTGGTAGTGGAGCTGGACCAGCATTGAGCCAAGCATTTTTATCCTGAATATAATCCTCCAACTTATAATATGCTTGCCTGCATAGTGTGCGTTTAATACAAGATTTAAATTTCGTTTCATTGAGTTCTAATATTTGTGAAGGTATTTTATTATAACACTTCAAACAGTACCCCATAAAAGAAGAGGCCACTTTTGCTAGTCTGAAACTTGGTTGAATTAATTGGTTCCTATTTCTTGTAACATAATTATGTCTATCGCCTCTTTTGCTAAAAAGATTAAGATTTTTTCTAACATACATTATGTTTGCATAAATATATTGACAAGGCACCGTCATTATGTTAATTTCCTTAAACAGTTCCCTTAGAGAATCGCAGCGGCGAAGATTGTATATAGCTCTGATCGCTCTTTTCTGTAATATAAAAATTGAGTCGATTTCTGCAGCCCGTCCCCATATTAAGATACCGTAAGACATGATGCTATGAAAATAACTAAAATAGACTAGTCTAGCGGTATCAACATCCGTAAATTGGCGGATTTTTCTGACAGCATATGCAGCCGAGCTAAGCCGTCCTGCAAGTGATGTTAAATGAGGACCCCATTGTAGCCTTGAGTCAAGCGTAATCCCCAAGAAAACTGTTTTATCGACAAATCGTCGAAATCGATCGTCCGGTAATCCCGGATCGAGCCCAAGTCGTTGACAGCGACTACTGTTCCACGCGCGCCTCAACGAGTTGTCATCAAACCGTAGGCGCCCAGCAGGGTCCAAGCCTACTGGGACCAAGGGTCTACTTCTGGAAGGAAGACTCGGCCCTGGTATGAAAGGCAACGTAGGAACAGGAGTGGGTTTTTAATCAGTAAAAGTCTGACACTATTTCCCGCTTCGCCCAATAGCTGGAGATGTCATTAAATGGTTTTCCCACCGAAAAAAAAAATCATTCATGGATTTCGTCGTTCCTCGTAAACCATGGAGTGTTTAAAACATTTCTGAGTATGCCATTTTGTAATCTTGCAGGCAAGTAATATTTCTATTGCTAGCAACCCCCCATATCTGATATCTACACTAATATTATAAAGAGGTAAAGTTTGTTTTTATGATTGTAAAAAAATTTTTCACCGATAGAAAGCTGCTGTATTCCTGAGTGACATAGTCCATGTTTACCAAACACGTAAACTTAAACTAAATCTATGTATATAAAACGACAAACTGGCTGACTGACTGACATATCAATGGACAGCCGAAACTAGTGCGACTAGAAGCGTGAAATTTTGCACAAGGTTTCCTTATATGACGTAAGCTAGCATTAAGAGTGAGTTTTTCAAAATTCATCCCCCATGGGATAGAAATAGGGGTCTGGGTGAAGCCGCTGGCAAAAACTACGCGAGAATAGAGATGAATGGTATCCGTTTGGACAGGCTGTGCATGTACTTGCTGCTGTATGATGATTGCATCTTGTATGTAATATTATAGCAAATCGTAGTTGGCCTTATAATGTTTCTACTGCTGGGACTCAGGCCTCCTCTCTAGGAGAGGGAATGGGTCGTAATCTACCACACGGGCCCAGTGCGGGTTGGTGGATATCACATGTTTTCGAATTTTTCGTTCTAGGACATGCCGGTTTCCTCACGATGTTTTCCTTCACCGTTTTAAGAGCAGTGGTGATGAAAATAAATTACACAAAGTAATGCGCCTGGCTGGGTTTGAACCCGCAACCTACAACTCGTAAGTCGGGGCCGTTACCACTCGGCCACCACTGCTCTAAATGGTGATGGTAATAGTATATATAAGACTTTTTTTTAAGATGGGAAAATCATTTAATGACAAATCCCGTCTCTTGGGCGGAGCGGGAAATAATAACTAAATAGTGACAGACTTTTGCTGACTAAAAACCCACTCCTGTTCCTTCGTGGCCTTCGTCCCAGGGCCGCGGGTTTCGCTTTCACGCTACCTATGGCCCCAGTAGGCTTCGACCTTGCTGGGCCCCTACGATTTGCTGACATCTCCCTGAGGCGCCGTCGACGACTTGGGCTCGGTCCAGACGGTTACCGGATGGTCGGGCTACCCATGGCTCGCCGTCCTCAAGCCCGCGCCTGTGGTGGCCGGAAATCGGGATCCGAATCCCGACAGTGGTTGGGGCGTGAGGACCGTTGCCTTACGCAATCGGCCGCCTCCTTCCCTAGCATTACTGCTTCGCAGAAGGAGGCGACCGCCTACCACCCCTCCTCACTCCAGACCATAGCCTGTACCATGGCCCGGCGCGAGAGATCGCCGCCGCTGATCGCCTCCACGAGGACACGGTGTTGCTCCGCCCAAGCGGGGCACTTCTTCACCGTGTGGTCCACAGAATATATAATGCTCAAGATGTACTATTAAGATAAATTCAGTTGCCAGAGGAGACGCCCAAAGCGTTGGATGTAGTAGAACAATTTCCACGGACCCATTTTGACATTTGAGAAAAGCCCTAGAATGTAACTTGGAACGAAACTGGAAGAAACAATAAAATAATAATTAGGTTCCGGTGCAGTAGTACCTAGCTATTTTAGCTATTTTAGTAGTCGCTACACTACACCGGACAAGCCGCTAGGTAGTCTAAATACTAAAATATAATGTCAAAACGGGCCTTTTATTTTTTGACTACTTTAGCTGACCCGGCTAACTTCGTACCACCTAACAGTAAGGATGACGCCATCTATTGGTATTATCAGAACAGGATAATTCATTTTATAATGACATTTTAATTAGAGATGACGTTGTATTATGATTTATTAATTTTTTCGTGATTTTTTTTTCATTTTTTCTCACTGTTTAAACCTTCCCTGGACTATTACGAATACTTTAAGATCAAAATTAGCCATACCGGTTCAGCCGTTTTTGTTAGTTTTAGCGAGACTAACGAACAGCTATTCATTTATATACATAGATAGAAGATAGATAGATTTGTATATATGTATAAATAATTATGAGAGTATACCTTTAATTGTATGTTATATTATATAAAGAAAAAAAGAAAGAGAAACAAAGAAAACATGTTTATTCTGCCTAAATAGACGCACAATTCATTACAAAAATATAAAATGAAAGTTCCCTGACAGGTCATATGTGTATCTGGCATAACTGTGGCATATCATAGAAAACCATTTTGTGTGCACTTATTTTCCTATTACTCCCATAGACGGTGTCTTCATCTCTATTTTTTCCAACTCTCCTTTCGCTTCTCTTACAGATGCTGGAATAGATTTCCATAGAAATAAGCATCACCTTTGTATCAATTTTTCTGTTTTCCTTCTTCTTGTCTTTGAGTTTATGTGTGTACATGAAATATTACAAAAAAAAACCGATTGATAAATCAAAAATGACTAACAAACGAAGCCACATCTGTGCCCACTGAAATTCTTTCCCCTCCCGAACTCATAAATAATAGTCGTTATAACCCGCCAATCAAATGAGCTGCCTTCCGTATTCGAATACGAAGTATTATGTCATAAATACCCGTCGAACTTTCAAGGCGTTTCCGACTGCGAACGTAAAAAATGAATCGTGTCCATCAAATTTTGCTCGCGGAGTTGTATTTTGCGAGATGGTATGTAATTTAGAATGTTTGCGATGGTCTTTTGTTTTTTTTTTGGGAGGTAAATGCGAGGTTTATAAAATACAAAGAGAATTAAACCACTACAGAGCGTGTGCGGTGCTGCCGCGGTCACCAAACATACCTTAAATTAAAGTTATGCGGCGAAATTTTGGTCACTCGCAGCAATTGCAAGATTACGTACGAATGACACGCGCTCCCGTTTCTTAAGAGTGTCTTTTTTGAGGTACATTTTCATACAACCGCTCTTACGTGATTATGGTGTCATTACACATCTTTCTCTAGATATTTTGGATAAACAGCAATCAATTTCTTTTATTTTACTCCTATCGCATGCTCAATAAACAACTTTTTACAAAAAAAAATCGATTTCACGGGCACGGGCAGGGCACATTGTTTGCAGAACAGATGACCGTTAAGGCCAAATGGTTCTTGAGTGGCGACTGCGTACCGGAAGACGCAGTGTTGAAAGGCCCTCTACAAGGTGGACCGATGATCTGGTGTCACTGTCCTTACATAATATCTATATGAAAATATTGTAACAACAAATTCTTTTTTAAAAAGAGTAACCATGGAGTTTCTTGCCGGTTCTCCTCCATAGGAAACGACCAATTTGGAACCGTGCACTAGCTTCTGACGTTTTATAAGTGCCCATGTAGGCCTATGTGAAATAAAAAACTTTGACTTTGACTTTGGTGAAGTGATGCGAGACGCACAGGACCGTTCATTGTGGCGACATTTGGAGGAGGCCCATGTCCAGCAGTGGACGTCTATCGGCTGAAAATATTAATCTCAACTCTTCCCCTGCCGGTTTTTAGTGACTCTGCCTCAGAACAAAAACTTGCCGAGCAATGGTGATGAAATAAATCACACAAAGTAATGCGCCTGGCTGAGTTTGAATACACGACCTACAACTCGTAAGTCGCGATCATTATTCGGCCACCGCTGCCCAGCGGCTTCGCTCACGTAATAGTAGGTTTCTGCATAAAAACTTTGGACTCCCCTTTTGACCCGTTAAAAGTTGATTTCCAAAAATCCCTTTCTTGTGCTAAATTTCACGTTCTTAAACCAAGTAGAATAGAATAGAATAAACTTTATTGTACACCTAAAATAGTAACAAAACTTTTACACAAACTTAAATCTATGGGTACAAAGGCGGTCTTATCGCTGACAGCGATATCTACCAGACAACCTTAGGGTGGAATGTAAAAATAGTTCAAGTAGTTTCGGCTGTGCGTTGATATGTCAGTCAGTCAATCTCTCCTTTTATTTAAATTACTTACAAAGTACCAACATACATTATCTTCCATTGAAACCCATATTTCACTCACGTATTCGCCATACTTTACTTTTTTACATTCTTTTCATCCATTAATTCAAAGTTTTTATTTCAATTACCAATATACTTTATATCGCTTTGCTCACTTTTAAAAAGAGATGAAATTCAATAAAAATAAAACTTATAAATACCGTTTAGTCTGTGTGGGAAATTTTATTCTTTGACGTAGCGATGAAAAATGCTTGGTTCGACTTGGTAGGATTCCGTGCATGGCTATGAGGGACGAATTCATAGTGCGGTGTGTATGGTTTTTATTGGTGATAAAATAAATATTTGTAAGTTGTAGTGCGTTATTATTGGATGTCATGATATCAAAAGCATTCTTATTGGTTTAAAAAATGAAATCTCTTTTATTATTTACTAGCTGACCCGGCGAACTTCATACCGTCTAATAGTATGGATAACGCCATCTATAGGCATTACCATACCAGCATAATACATTTTATAATTACATTCTAATTAGAAATGGCGTTGTATTCGATTTCTTTTTTCGTGACTTTTCCATTTTTTCAACTTCTTTCTGGACTATCTAAGATATTTCAAGACCAAAATTAGCCAAATCGGTCCAGCCATTTTCGAGTTTTAGCGAGACTAATGAACAGCTATTAATTTATATATTTATAGAAGATTTATTTATATATTATACACTTCATCGTATACCATTAGAGATACAAAAGAAAACTAAAACTTACTCTTACACTTTTATATTTTTTAAGAAATTTTGGGTAAGTGTAGAAATCTAATGCCATTTTTATTTTTTGGGTAGAAACGAATCAAATAATTTCTCTCATTTTGGATAAAGCCAAAGGGAGTGTCAGACTTTTACTGGCCGTGTTCTTTCAGTCGCTCTTTGTGACCCTGGGCCGCGTTTTTACTCTTTCGAACAATCTCGCAGCTTTAGCAGGCATCGGCCTAAGCAGGCCTGTTATTGCATTGATAGCTCTTTGAGCCGCACGTGAAACACAATACACTGCCAATCCAGGCCTTGGCCATATCCGCCGGCGAGCTAACCATTGATCGCCATCTGCAAGCTCTCGCCTACAGTGGATAAAAATCGTCCTGTGCTTTCCGACGCCCAAGGAATCTCCTGCTGACACTAAGAAGCATAGAAGCCCGAATGTTGAATCACTTCTCGACTAGTGATAAGCATTTGGTTAAATATACGTTAATATAATTTTAAAGTATATTATATTCTTAACTAGCGTACAATAAAGCACAATTTAATCGACATTGAGCTGACCTTGCTTAGGAAGGAATTTTAATGGAATTCCAGACCAGATTATACTGGATTTTTTACCACTGACATACTAAATATAGTCTCTTCTACTACACACATTTTTATTTCAGTACATCCCGCTACTTGCAGTGTATTTAGAAAAATGTTAGCAGATTTATGCAGTTAATTTTATACGTATTGGTTAGTTGGTGATGGCGTCGTCTCAAGAAAATCCAAAACCTAAAAAGCTTTCAGGTATGTCCTTAGCCCATGATAATGAGCGGCAATTTAGCCCTGCAGTGGAAAAAGTGGATGCAGGCGTTCAAACTTTATTTACGTACGTCTGGCTTTGACGAGGGAAGTGACGCTAGAAAAGTTGCCTTATTTCTTCACGTAATTGGAGAGAAAGGGGTATACATCTTTAACACATTCAACAAAAATGACGATAACGTTAAATACGATGAGCTAGTAGAAATGTTTCAAAATCATTTTGCCCCGAAGGCTAACCTCATTTATGAATATCAAAAATTACAAACAAAATGAAAATGACACACTAGATGATTTTATATGTGTTCTGAAATTAAAACAAAAAAATTAAATCAATACAACCAATCGAATTTAACCATAACAGTTGGTTGGTTATTTATTTATTTAATACTTTATGCACAAACGTACAGCTGCGGACTTAATGCCTTAGGCATTTTCTACCAGTCAACCTTTGGGTCGACGACCTGGTGAGAGTCGCGGGAGTGCGGTGGATGCGAGACGCACAGGATCGATCGTTGTGGCATCGCTTGGGGGAGGCCTATGTCCAGCAGTGGACTTCTTTCGGCTGAAATGAAATCATCATCATCATGATGTCAACCAGTCATCATGATGATGATGATGAACCTTTGGGTGATGCAGAGATAAATAGTGTAAATAGTGTTGGTTAATTTTTGTTATTGGTATTGGTTACTGGTTGGCTGGTTTGGTTATGATAATATTTTCATAGGTCGATTTGACGAAGCGTATCCAAACACATTTAAGTAAAGCTTAAAAACAAAACTTATAATGTGATTAAATATTCAAAGTCTTAGAAGCGACAACTCTCTCGAAACTGTGGCGTTTACTCGTGACTATGAATACGACCAGAAGAAAACTTAGGCGCCATCGTTTGGTATGTAATAACAGTAGGAGCTTGTTCTTTATAAACATTGAACTGCATTACCATACATATTATACAACTAGTGTGATATGGGAGGTATTTACTCTCATAAGGACGGCATTCTATGGGCTAGTGGTGGCTTTATTTATATTTTTGACTCAGATGTACTTAGAAGTACGAAAACCTGAAATTATAATTTATTTATTAAAAAAACCTTTTGTTCACATTATATGTTAGTATCACTTATTTGTATGTTAGTTCAGAATTTCAAAAATATTACACTCAAAATTTGTTACCTATTCTTACCATAAAATATGGTGAGGCGTGTAAATAGCTTCACCTAAGAAATTTAGGAGGTGTTTTAGGACAACCAATATGGTGGTGAAAGTAAATTTAAATTACACAAAATTAAATCCCTGTTGTCGATTCGTCTGAAACACCAATACCCACAACATCTATTTGCAGCAATAAAGCCCACGTACCTTGCTAATCCAGGGGACCCCACTTCAACCAGGATGATGGGAAGACGCCTCGTTCACGGGTGCGTGGTTTCTGTGTGGGCTGCCGGCCTGAGCTAACTTGCTTCATCCACCGGTGGACTGGTCAGAACTCGTGAAATCAACACTGCACTATAAGGTATCAATGTCTCACAGCCGCAGATGCACTTATTACACGAGAATTCTCCGGTTTTCAACATGTATGGGATTTTTATCGGGGAGCGGTGTACATTCGACGCAATGCAAATGGTGGCGGCAAACGGAACTTTTTTTCTTGGCGGAAAGACGCCCTCTATCGGTCTTTAGCGAGCGTTTCAAGGAAGCATTCGATACGCTGACCAAGGGGGCGCTGCGGTCGTAAATATTGGCGAACGAATTCATCAACAGAGACTCAATTGAGTTACTTTTTTTAAACTAAATAATGTTTTTATTAAAGTGCGGAGAATGCGGGAAAAGTAACTAATTTAAATTATTTATTCTTTAAAAATATGTACACATTGAAAAAAGGCATTAACGCTTCACCAAAATAAATTTCAAATAAAATAAAATAACGTTGAATAAAAATTAAAAATGTCATTAAATTAAAGGTCATTGATTAAAAATTTTAAAAATCAATAAATTAGATGTCATGGAAAAAAAAAATTAAATGTCATAGATTAAGATTCAGAAATCAGTCTATGGATTTGTTCGAAAGAGTTACCATGGCTCTGGAAGGCAAGGGGCAACTGGAGAACGGTGAACTTTCAAATTCAAATATTTACTTCAGATAAACATCCACATGTGTTATTAGTAGTATTTAGCCTAATGTTAGTATTGAATTAAATTATAATAATGAACAAGCAATGAACAGTTCAATGGTACATTAGTTTATTTAGGTAAGTGTGTCTGGTCACCTTTGTAAGAGGGGAGAGTCCAACCTGTCTAAAAACACATTCAGGATGCCACTGGAGGAGAAACGCAAGCGCGCATTATTAATATAAATGCACATCGCTTCCGCATGATCGCGGAGTTCGCCGTTAACACAATGCGTCCGCGAACATCCATGACGCGCTACATCACCACGGCAACTCCAAAAGCACATAAATGCGTTGCTTTGCTTTAGTCAGTATAGGTCTGACAGTCTTTCTCGCTTTTCAAGTCAGCAAAACTGGCACCAGTTTTTAATGACAATATTCTTACCGACAAACAAATGTAAATACAACAAATATTAAAACACAACAGGTTGTAATCTCAGTACAAAAACTATATTTCCTATTCACCCCCATTGGCCTCTACTAATTGTTGCCATTACACGCATAATGTTATGTCGCGAAATCGGATCTTAGGCGCCACCTCCACGAGCGAGTTAGTCGCTGTGAGTCCGCGCTGCTTTTTGGCTTAAGAAGGCAGAACATCACTCTTCGAATGGTAGCGTTATTTATTGCGCTACATAAGAACTCCAAAAAAAAAAAATAGAAACCTGTATCGCGCAGTTAGAGTTCACCGTGCGATTGGAACATATACAACAGCCCTTAATCATCTATCCGGCAGTTGCCCAATTAACCAGACATAACACCCGTGACCAGTGCGTGTTGCCACTGATGACATATGGTACTGAAACATGGTCGCTTACAATGGGTCTCATCGGAAGGCTTACAGTCACCCAAAGGGCAATGGAAAGGGCTATGCTAGGAGTTTCCTTGCGTGATCGCATAAAGAATGAAGGAGGAGAACCAAGGTCGTCGACATAGCTCGAAGAATCCCCAAACTAAAGTGGCAGTGGGCAGGGTACATTGCTCGTAGAATGAATGATCGATGGGGTCGAAAGGTTCTAGAATGGCGACCGCGCACCGGAAAACGCAGCGTCGGAAGGTGGACCAACGACCTGCGGAGAGTCGCGGGAGTGCGGTGGATGCGAGACGCCCAGGATCGGTCGTTGTGGTTGGAGGCGGCCTATGTCCAACAGTGGACTTCTTTCGGCTGAAATGATGATGATGATGATGAACACCCGTCTGGTTGGAGGGTCCTCTATTTCAACGGAGGTTTGTTTCAAAGAATCATCGCGATAATATCACAGTGACATACGTTCATAGAGTTGTTGGCGGTACGCAACGGTAAAATCGCCGCGGGGCGCTCGCTCATGGAGTCGGCGCCTTAGGTTCAACCATGTCATTTGTTTGAATGTGTTGCAAAAGGCTTTTCAGAGATTATAATAGTGTTAATGTTTTCCGACTTTGTTCACATTTTCGGTCCAGTATTTCGTTTACATGCGGTAGAATTTTTAAATGAAAAGTAATTTTGTATGTTATTCTGTATATTTATAACTGTTGACGTTTGCAAACGAAAAGTAATTTATCAAGTTTTAATAAATAAGAGTGACGGTTTCTATCAAAACAACTCAAAACATAACAAACATGGTTCATTGAGAAAGTCCCTCTGTAAATTTCTTCCAAAAACTTCCAGAGATTCGCCGACGGACGCTGGGCGTTCGTGAGCTTGCTGGACAGTAGTTTTCCTTCAGATATACTGTTATAATAGTGTTTATAATGTTAATTGGGTCAAAAATTCTTCAATGGTAGATTATACTTTTTTTTTTTTTATTGGGTGGGAAAATCATCTTATCACAAATCGCGCTCTTGAGCGGAACGGGAGATAGTGTCAGACTTTTACTGACTAAAAACTCACTCCTGTTCCTTCGTTGCCTTCGTCCCAGGGCCCCGGGTTTCGCTTTCACACTACCCGTGGCCCCAGTAGGCTTCGACTCTGCTGGGCCCATACGATTTGCTGACATCTCCTTGAGGCGCGCGTGGAACAGAACGTGCCTTCGACGACTTGGGCTCGGCCCGGACGGTCGGACGGCGAGCCACCCGCAAGCCCGCGCCTACGGTGGCCGGAAATCGGGATCGGAATACCCGCGGCGGTTGGAGCGTAAAGACCATTGCCTCACGCGATCGGCCGCCTCCTTAGCTAGCATTACTGCTTCGCAGAAGGAGGCGACCGCCTACCTCCTCGCTCCGGACCATGGCCTGAACCAAGGCCCGGCGCGAGAGATCGCTGCCGCCGATTGCCCCCACGAGGACACGGCGTTGCTCTGCCTAAGCGGGGCATACAGTGCGCAGTGGCGACACCCGGGCGTCGTATCCGCACGAATTCGATGCAGGAACTTCCCGAACTTACCGTGTCCTGAAAACCTGCGTCATGCGGAAGGTGACGAAGCCGTGAGGTCTTTCCAACCACGCCTCAAAGAGGGGACTTACCGCCATAATTGTGGCGTGCCCAATGGTAGATTATACTTAAATTTAGTACAATATTCGATCCAATATCTGTTTTATTTGCTTTGGGACGCGCTGTCGATACAGTGCTATCCTGTTTGTGTGGCTTCTCTCCAGATCAAGATCTCTAGATCATGTCCCATCTTCCATTTTGCACCACGTATCATAGGATACGTTCACGTAAGGATCTAATGACAGCGTCAGCGGGTGACATTGCCATTACTAAATACTAGTTTAGGCAAGGGATTTAATAAAGAAAATTTACTATTTTTGCCATCGTCAAATAGAATCTGAAGTCACATCCCAGCTGGAAGTGACCCATTTTATAAAACGACATCTGTATAAATATTAATGTATATTTATGCAGATGTTATTGCTACGACGTTGATACAGAGACATACAATTACTTAAAATAGAAAGGCAAATCTCAAACTCATCACTTCAGCCAAATGACGACCACTGCTGAACATAAGGCTTTCCTTAAGTGTCGCCACAACGGCTGGTCTTGTTTGTCTTGCACAAAAAAAATAGCAAAGGCGTCATCATCATCATCATCATCATTTCAGCTGAAAGACGTCCACTGTTGGACGCAGGCCTCCCTCAAATATCGCTATAACGACCGGTCCTGAAGAGAGCAGTGGTGGCCTAGTGGTAAAGATTCCGACTTAAGAGTGGTCGCGGGTTCAAACCCAGTCAGGCGCATTACTTTGTGTAATTTATTTTATCACCACTGCTCTCAAAACGGTGAAAGAAAACATCATGAGGAAACCGGCATGTCCTAAAACTAAAAATTCGAAGACATTTGACATCCACCAATCCGCACTGGACCCGCGTGGTGGATTACGGCCTATTCCTTCTCCTAGAGAGGAGGCCTGAGTCCCAGCAGTGGGAACATTATAAGGCTGACTATGCTATGCTATGACCGGTCCTGTGCCTTTTGCAAACACACAGGACCGCATAGTCAGTTTTTTTTGTTTAAAAATCTCAGTCTTCCAAAATCCCTTCAAATCTTTCAAGATAACACACCTCATATAACAAGGAATTATTCAAATAGCTATGTAAAGTAATCAAGGGGTTTAATCAAGCGAACACAGAGAACTGAATCTAAGTTAGTCGACAAATATTTGGACTCACAAATTACTTATGGGATTCAAAGCTCGAGAAATGCTTCACAATCTAGAATGGTGGAGCTCTGTCAAGAGATGGTCGGTTTAAGTGGTTGGGTTTTTTTTTTTGGTGGGTAATCATGCAACAGTGCATGTGGAAGTGGTCAGGGTACATTGCTCGCAGAACAGATGGTCGATGGGGACGAAAGGTTCTGGAATGGCGACCACGTACCGGAAGACGCAGCGTTGGAATGCCTGCCACAAGGTGGACCGATGACCTGGTGAGGGTCGCGGGAATCCGATGGATGCGAGACGCACAGGACCGGTCATTGTGGCGGCATTTGGGGGAGGCCTATGTCCAACAGTGGACGTCTTTCGGCTGAAATGATGATGATGATGATGGATCATGCAACGACTTCCCTCGCTCTAGGAGAGTGGAAAGGATTAGCAGATGTTTACTGACTAAAACCAACTCCTGTGCTCCTGCTTTACAAAAAAATCAAAAGCATTTTATTTCAAATAAACCATTTACAGGCACTTTTGAAATGTCAAGAAGTCAGTTAGTCACAAAAATGACGGTAAATTGCACATTCCAAAGCGTAGACCTCTATGGAGAATGTGCATGAAACTCCATAGATACTCTCTTCAATCATGTTTTGTAATTACAAATATCTCTTTTACATACATCCTGTCGCTATCATGTGAGAACAATGTAAATAAAGTAAAAATAAAAACTAAATATAGATATTAAAATAGCAATTGGCAGCTAAGAGATGACTAGTCTCAACTGACAGCGCCGGTTCACGGGCATGACGCTAATATTACTTAGCATTCCTGGCGCTGGGGTTTCTTTTTTGAAAGCCAATCCATGGCCCCAGTAGGCTTCGGCACTTCTGGGCTCCTACGGTTTAGCTAACATCCCTTTGAGGCACGCGTAGAATAAAATACGCGCCGTCAACGACTCGTGCTTGGTTCGGACGGTTACCAGACGGCCAGCCATCGTCTGCAAGCCTGGCTACAGTGGCTCGAAAATCGGGTTCGAGCTCCCGGCTGCTGGGGCAAGAGGATGTTCGTTCCCTCACGCATATGGCCGCCTCTTTCAAGAGACGACCGCCTGCCATTCCACCTCGATTCGAAATATGACATGGACCAGGGCCCGGTGCATTCACTTTAAGGAGCAAAACCTCAGTGTAATTTATTTCTTTCTTACAAGACGTCTGTCGTCGTCTCGTCTCGTCTTAAGCAAACTTAAGTATTCATGTAAGCTGAATAAAGTATGTAAATGCAAACAAACAAAGGTGTTTACGTGAGAATTAACATTAATGATTTATTACTAAGACGTTGTGAGAGCAATCAAGTGTGAGTGAGAAAGTAGGTTAACGGTAAACGCTTGGTTTGGGCGTTTAAAGAGATCTTAGAGTTTGAATTAATTCTTACTTATTAACCTGCCAATTTTAGTCTACTGCTAGGTAACGGTAAGTAGCAGAGGTAATGGGTCTAACTGGCGATTTGTAAGTCGTGGGTTCAAATCTAGCCAGATTACTGGGTGTAATTTATATTACCCTTGCGTGATCAAATCAGAAATGAAGATGTCCGCAGGAGAACCAAGGTTACTGACATAGATATATTGTATTTTATATATAATAGCAATTTTTTTTACATTTTAGCCTGTTAGTCTAGTGGTTAGTAGCCCTGACTGCTAAGCAGGAGGTCGTAGGTTCGATTCCCTCCCAGGATAATTGTTTGTTTGATGAGCATGATTTTTTGTTCTGTGTCTGGGTGTAATTTATCTATAATATTTATGTATTCAGAAATATATAAGTACGTTTATCAGTGGTCTCACACCACAAGCTCTGCTTAGTTTGGGACTAGATGGCGTTGTGTGATAGTTATAGAATATTCTTTAAAAAAAAGTAGGACTTACTTGGTGAATTTTTTTGGTCGTTTCTCGTTAAAAGTACGGCAGTCAATGGGTAGCTCGCCGTCCCGCCGTCCGGTCAGGACTTAGCTCGGATTGATGGTGCGTTATTTTACACCCATTCCAAATTTAAAATATATTGTTTTCAAAGCGGGAGTAAAACACAAAATTTCAATTTCCTATGTCGAGGTAAGAATTGTGAAGACAGAATAATTATAATTCATACTTAATACAAATGCGAAATTAACTCTGTCTGTTACTTTTTCACGTTTGACTGAAACTCACCAGACGGGTAAACCATGCATTGAAATAGGACATAGGATACCTTTTATCCGGGCAGAATATTTGTTTAGGATAATTTTCCATTTTAACGCAAGCAAAGTCACTGGCAGAAGCTAGTATTCAATATAAGTGAAATGAAACAGCTACGGCGTAGGCGCTTGTCTACGCTTGCTACGCCGTAGTAACTTCGTAGTACCCGTAGCGGGTATTGTGGGATTGGTCATGCGTTGTACTCGTGCTTTAAATCTATAAATAACACGAAAATAGTTACAGTGTAATTCGTTTACAATGACATCGAAGGGAAATCTCAAACACGTCATACACAGCATTTTGTGCAAAATAAACAATCTCCTATTTTTGTTCGTATGTATTTAATTTAATAGAGAGAAACATATAGCATATTAAATAAAATTATTACATATTGAGACTTTTAAGAAAAACTAGCCATTTACGCGCCAAACCGCCGACCTTGCTTCATGCCAAATTTTAGGATTCTAGGTCAACGGGAAGCATGAATTTACGCACATAAACGGCCGTATCTTTTTTTTGTTAACTCAGAAGTTTGTTGTTTTCACAGCTTTGAGTATATGGACCTTGGTTTTTGGTGTATGGTGGATGGTGGATGGTGTATGGTCATAATAATAATAATTTACAATAATTTCAATAATTAATTTATTAATGTTATTCAATAATCTATACATATAATAAAACAGTAAAATTATTTTGCGTTGGTATTAATTGGCGCAAAAACTACTGAACCGATCCTGTTCAAATTTTGCATACATAATTCTTATAGGTCAGGGCAACTGATAGGCTATAAATTATCACGCTATTTGCTATGGGGGGTGAGCAATAATCCAAAATGTAGGTATTGAACGACATTTACCGCAAGTTCGATTCCCAGCTACAGTTAAAAATTTTGACATTATTTTGTCTTATTTTTTTGTATTAAAATAACTTTTACCAATTTTTCAAAATAAAATAGACATTTCTATTCGATATCTTCTCAATATTTTGTACAAACTAATCAAAACACATAATAAAATCAAAGCGACGAATAAAATCAGGTACTATAATGTTACATTATTCCATTTAGCTGCAAATTTAACTTCTAAAACGAAAATCATCACGCTATCATCGTTAGGGAGCCAACCAGTCAATTATGACGTTTATATAAGAACGTCTATTTTATATTCTATTCATCGAAGACCGCAGCGCAGTGGTTTCGCATCTAGACTTGAATGTATTGTGAAGGTGGTTCAAATCCCGTACGGCTCTCTTAGGAGAAATTTTTGTTCTATTTTGTCATCGTGAATAAGATTTTTTTATATATTTTTGCATGCTTACAATTTTTTTTTATAAATCTACGTATATAATACATCTGTATAAATTTTTAGTGAAGTGCGTTTTATTAATTTTAGAAATCGATGTAGATAACTTTTATACATTTAAATTGTGTGGAACTTGATAATTATCTTACTTAGGCTTTGTTTCATCGCAATGAAACAAAGCATATGAAAGACAAACGGTATGAAATCAAAGTTTTCGAGAAGTAAAATATGACACCACACGCAACTCGCAACGCCATCTAAAGACTCAAAGTAGAAATAATGATGACAATGACGGTTGAACTTCATATTAAATTTGATAGATGGCATTGCGTATTTTACGTAATTTTCTGAGTGGCAGAAGAATGGCCATCGCCCACATTTACAGTTATGGTTAAACTGGTGTTAGACGGAGGCATTTTTAACAATCCTACAGCTTATTTTTATTATATTTTTCGCATTATAGTAACAAGCTAATTGACCGTGATTATTCAAGGGATACCATCCAAAGACGATAAAAGTAAATAGCTATATGTATTTAATTATTCACTTTAAAATAACACGGCCACATTTTCGGAAGGGATTACAGGGTACCTTGCGTTGGATGGTCCCCAGGTGGACCGATGACCTGGTAAGGGTCGCGGGTATCCGATGGATGAGAGACTCACAAGACCGGTTATTATACTTGGGGATATATTACACTTGGGGAGGTCTATGTCCAGCAGTGGACATCTTTCGGCTGAAATAATAATGATGATGATGGCACTTTTTTTTTCTTTTTTTAAGGGTGGAAATCATCCAATGACTTTTCTCGCTCTGGTTGGAGCGGGAGGACGTGTCAATCTTTTACCGACTAAAACTACACCTGTGTCTATCACTACGCGCTGTTGAGGATTGGGCTCGATCCTGTCAACTACAGGACGGCTAGCTACCCATTGCTCGACGTCCGGAAGCCCGCGTCTACCGTGATTGGTAGTCGGGGTCGGAATCTTGGCTCGGCGTGAGGCCGTTCGTTCCCTAACGCGTGCGGCCTCCGCCTTCGCTAGCATTACGGCTTTGCAAAAGGAGGCGACCGCCTGCCACTACTACTCGCTCTGGATCAGAGCCCGGCGCGAGAGGTCACTGACGCCGGTTGCCTCCACGAGGACACGGCGGTGCTCCGCCCTTGCAGGGCACATCTCCACTGTGTCCTCCGGCATGATAGCAACTTGCAGATTAATAATGGTGTGTTTTATTATTTGCAGTCACCGATTCATATAAAACGGGATCGAATGTGTTTTTCTGGCCACAGTTCGACAACGTATGATGTATCTCAGATTCCTTACAGCCTTACGTCGATATCTGGACGTTACCTCTTTGCAATGAGTAGTGACCAACACTGGAACAACCTTCTAAGGGAGGCCAGTCTCAGGGATAACACTGAGCGGCTGCTACATTTGTTAACCGTAATTTCATTGTTTTATGAATAAGCTCAGGACTGTTGTGGGTGTTTCGAACGGTTTCTGTTCTGGGTTCGGTTGAAAGTACCCTGATATTACCATTTTGTGAATCACCTGGAGGACTCGGTGTAGCATGCGGTGGAGGTCTATCCATCTTGAGTGAACCGCCGTGTCCTCATAGAGGCAATCGGCGTCAGTAATTTCTCGGTTTGGCCATCAATATGCGAGTTCGATTGAACGGGGATACACGCGCACAAGGTTTCGCCGTAGTTTCATTCATAAGTTGGAGACTCTTCATAGGGTAGTTCCTACTATGGAAAAAACATTTGTCTTATATACGGGGATGTCAATTAAATACACACCAAAATATCCTAGGTAAATGAACAAGTAATTCTAACGCCTAAAATGATCGAACTGCAACAATCAATGCAAGCATGCTCTCGCCAATTCTTCATAAGTACTGTTGTGGAAGAAGATAGTTGATGATTTATTTATTTATTTATTTAATCCTTTATGCATAAATGTACAGCGGCGGACTTAATGCCTACCGGATGATGATGGTAGTTTTTGGATTCACTTAAGGCTTTTTACTATCAGTGCACGTAATCCAGCTAAAGGTCGGTGTCCCGATTATGCTCCTTCGTTTATCTCTACCAAAGCTGTCTAACTGCTTAAACTCTTCAGTGAAAAGTTATTGAGGCGAAAATTGTTATGGGAGATAACTCTTTCGATCAATCTTGCAGCCCTAGCAGACATCGGCCCTAGAGGGCCCTATCCATTTGCTGAAATCTTTTTGAGTCGCGCGTAGAATACTACGCGCCGTCGATTCAGGACTGCTTTGACCAGACGGCCGGACAGCACCACCGCAATCCCGTGTTTGCGATAGCTGGGAATTGCCTTGCGGCTTTCAGCACCCGGAGCGTCCCTTGCAGCGACCGCTGAGAAGTCAGGATGTCCTATCCCTCATAGTTTCAGCCACCTTCTTTGATCGTAGTGCTTCACTGAAGGAGGCTACTGGTTGACATTTTCTCCACCAATCGCCCCCATAAGGACAAGGCGGCGCCGGCGCTCCGACCAAGCGAGACTGACTTCCACCGTATGCTCCATCGTATTCTCCGGGCGTTTCGGAGAATGGTGAGACCCGAGTGTTTCTTCCCGCTGAATTCGACACAGATACCTTCCGAAATACCTACAACCGGTGAGTCCTGCACAAAGAAAGGATGCCGTGACGCCTCTGTAGACACTTCTCAAAGACAGGCATTACCGCTGTGATTTGATTGTGGCGTGCTCACTGAGGCGAGGGGTTAAAATCATGCAATGATGTTTTACCAGAACATAAACCAGAAACATACATAATTGCCCATGTATACATATGCCTTTTCCCTTGGGGTAGGCAGAAATGACCACTGCTACGACCCATACATGCTCTTTCTATTCATTGACGGTCATACATCTGGATCTGGACGAGTATATAACATGTTTCCTGAAGGTAATTTGCGTTTTTAACCGACTTCTAAAAAAGGAGGAGGTTCTTAATTTGGATATTTTTACCTTTAACCGTTTTATGTTAAAGTACAATAAATTGCTAATAATAAATGCTTTCGGAATGAATTCCAAGCACAGAGCGATTGTACAGTTTTACGAACTTAACGCGGACGAAGTCGCGGGCAACAGCTAGTTTATCAATAATTTATTCATTGTTTTTAACAATTTATATGATCCAATGTATTTCATTTAATTTATTTATATACTTCTATATATTACTATGGGTTAATTAATACCTGAAATAAACGATAAATAAATAATAATAAATAAATAAATATGGTTATTATAATTTCAATTCGATACCTTCACGCGTTCCTGTGATAAATGCTATTGTCAGACAGACAGACATACAGATAGACGGATAATACAGTGATCCTATAAGGGTTCAGTTTTTTTACTATTGAGGCATGGAACCCTAAAAAAGAATAAAGCCGAAAGGAAATAATAATTCAGACTTAGCGCTAATCTCCAAGTGTTCAAACGAAAGCTTAAGAAAGAAAGAAAGAAAAATCTTGGACGGTCTCACGTATCAACGCCCCAGAGTTTTGTCTAAATGATAAATGATTGTACCAGGACACTAAGATGGATAAGATACATTTTTTTGGCACTCCGAGCTAAATCTTTGTGCTTCCGATGGTCAATTAGTGCTATTCTTCATGAACGAATGGTGTGAGGGAATTTGATGAATGTATTTTTTAGGAGAAACAGTGATTTTTGTTAGTAATAATAAATATAATAAATTTTTACAACTGGTCTTAGATGATAATTTAAATTCAGTACAAAATCTTTTACCATCTTAGACCAATAATTAGGATCTCACCTAGGTTCACATTTCCGGCCGCAGAAGGCGCGGGCTTGCGGACGGCGAGCAATGGGTGGCTCGCCGTCCGACCGTCCGGTAACCGTCCGGACCGAGCCCAAGTCGTCGACGGCGCGTACTGTTCCACGCGTGCCTCAAAGAGATGTCAGCAACCGTAGGGGCCCAGCAGGGTCGAAGCCTACTGGGGCCATGGGTGATGCGAAAGAGATCCCCGGGGCCCTGGAAATAAAATGGCAGAGAAGGAACAGGAGTGGGTTTTTAGTCAGTAAAAGTCTGACACTATGCCCCGCTCCGCCCAAGAGCGGAGATGTCATTAGATGATTTTCCCACCCGGAAAAAAAAAAGAAAAAAAAAAACCTTGGTTCACACCTGTGAGATTCTAAAAGAACACCAGGTACTAGCTTGAGAAAAATTGCCTTAATAACCATAATAATAATGATGTTTATTGTTCAGAAAAATGTTTCACAAATTTATATGGCCCTAGCTCCACACTAGGATCCCCTGTGTTGTGGAGACTAGTCTCCTTCATTCTTCAAAAGTAATAGTAGATATTAAGGAGGAGACAATAATTAACTAAGGTTGTATCAAGAAACTTCATCTATACAGAGCAGTGATGGACGAGTGGTAACGGCCCCGACTTACAAGTTGTAGGTCGCGGGTTCAAACCCAGCCAGGCGCATTACTTTGTGTAATTTATTTCATCACCACTGCTCTCAAAACAGTGAAGGAAAACAGCGTGAGGAAACCAGCATGTCCTTGAACCAAAAATTCGAAGACATGTGACATTCACCAACCCGCACTGGGCTCGCGTGTTGGATTACGTCCCATTCCCTCTTCTAGAGAGGAGGCGTGAGTCCCAACAGTAGGAACATTAAAAGGCCGACTATGCTATATAATTTACTGTACAAGTGCAGTGCATGCCTGTAAGTGACAGATTCACTACAATATTTTTTCATTTGCAAATTGTTTTTTTTTTATAATGTTAAACCAGTGAATGAGTCGTTGGCGTGTCAATATAAATAAATAAGTGATAATTATGAAAGAAAAGGAAGTTAGTGGTAGCGTGACGGGTGACAGCCCCCCGGCCAAGTTACGATCGTTTCGTTTGTGTCGAACGCCTCGAGTAGGCCACGCCTCCGATTCCTTTGTTCTGACCACGTGACTCAGCGTAGAGTTGACGTCAGAACAAAGGAATTGGAGGCGTGGTCTACTCGAACACTTGAAATATATACGAGTACAATCAATGAAATAGATCAAATAAATGTAAACCACCCAACCCTACTATACTTATTTATATTAAAACTTCGTAACAAATTAAATAGCTATGTTCAACAGTAGGCAGTCTTTCAGCTGAAATGAAGATCATGAAATACTCAAACGAGAAAACTAAAAACGCTCAACGAATTAATACAGCTAAGACAATAACTTCTAACTTAAATATGGCGTCAAAATATTCCTCCACATCGCTGTCGATTGGTTTGGTTTGTATTCATTATCATCATCATTTCAGCCGAAAGACGTCCACTGCTGGATTTGGAGGCCTCCCCCAAGTGTCCCCACAATGAACGGTCCTGTGCGTCTCACATCCATCGGACTCCCGCAACCGTTATCAAGTCATCGGTTCACCTTGTAGGAAGCCTTCTAACGCTACGTCTTCTGTGGTCGCCATTCCAAAAGCTTTCGGCCCCAACGGCCTTCCGTTCTGCGAGCAATGTGCCCTGCCCATTGCCACTTAAGTTTGGCGATTCTTCGTGCTATGTCGGTGACCCTGGTTCTCCTGCTGATATCCTCATTCCTGATTCGATCAAGCAAGGAAACTTCGAGCATAGCCCTTTCCATTGCCCTTTGTGTGACTTTAAGTCTTCTGACGAGGCCCATTGCAAGCGACCACGTTTCGGAGCCATATATATATTACCAATACAAAACAACAATGCTCGGAGTTGAGCATAGTTGGTTTGTATTGGTGAACCCAATTGTCATACAAGGAAAAATTAAGCCACAAATAAACCTTGAATAACACATTTAAAACCAAATACTCACCACAAAACACAGCCATTAACACTAATCGCCTCTCAAACAATCCTCATATTATTTTAAAATCTTCAAAAAGAACGAATTAATGAGTTTTGAGGCTTCAATTCTGAAGCCGAAAATGGAAACGTCAGCCATTTTATTCGTAATAAAGGAAATAAGAGATTTGTGAAAAGGCACGCCATAGATGTATTTAAAGTTTCCTCTTTCTGAGCTAAGGTTTTTGAATTTTATTTAAACTTGTTTTTGAATAAGGTTTCCTGGTATTCTTTTGGTGTTTTTGTTTATATAATGTACCTATGTTTGTTTTTTTTTAAGTAGGAAGTGGATAGATAGATAGATATAACATTTATTTGATGCACACAAAAACAAGCAGACAATACACAAAAGCACAATAAAATTACAAAACTAAGCATATAAATTAAAAAAAAAAAAATTAAACAATCACAAACATCAATGTTTCGAGTACCTACATTAAACACTTAATCATGGGTAGATACTTTGTTTTGTGAGACAGACAAAATAAGAAATGAATGGCATAGTGCGGTGTGCGCTTCAAGGCTGCATCTATATTTTATACCACCTATGTACATATGGAATGCAATAAAGTATTGAGTATTGAGTATTGAAATGGGAGCCCAACTCAGCTTGTGTCAGGAAAATATACCTGACGCTGGAATTCTGCTGGGTCCCTGTGGTGGCATACGGACGAAGTCATCAAATGACACCTACCGCATTGGCTGGAGCGAGAAGAATCGTTAGATTTTTTTACTCACTAAAACCCACCTGTGTGTCTTCAGTTGCCTTTTTCAATTCAGGGCCATAGTAACTCTTTCGATCAGTAGCCCCGCTATCAACCTTGAGGGAACGGACGACCTCACGCCCCAGCCGCTGGGATCCGAACCCCAATTTCCAGCTACCGTGGGCTTGTAGACGACAAGCAATGGGTAGCTCGCCGTCCAGCCGTCCAGTAACCGTCCGGATAGAGTTCGAATCATCGACGGCGCGTAGTGTTCCACGCGTGCCTCCAAGAGATATCAGCGAAACCGTAACAGTAGGGGGCCTAGCGGGGCCAAAGCCTACTGGGGAACTTGCAAAAGGAAACCCCGTGGTCCCGGAACGCAAAGGGCATAGAAGAAACATAGGTATGGTTTTAGTCAGTAAAAGTCTCACACGCACTCTCGCACCACCCTAAAGCAAGAGAACTCATTAGACAAATTCCCACAAATGGTACAATGGTGTTAATTTGTTTAACATGCAGTTAGCCGTTAATTTTTATCCATCATCATCATTTCAGCCGAAAGACGTCCACTGTTGGACATAGGCCTCATTCAAGCGTCGCCACAACGTCCGGTCCTGTGCGTCATTTACTTTTTTTTATATAAATATCATTTCCATTTTTAAATATTTCTTTAAAAAAATACTTATATAAAAAGGTCCAAGCTACCGGTGGTTAGAGCTCCAGAGACAGGAACCTCCTCGCGAGCCATATTGAGGAGTACTGTCTTCTGTATCAGGCCCTTGATTCAACCGCGTAACGACAGCTTCAACAGATGGTCGTCGAAGCTTTTGGCTATAAGGACATTGGCGGTCACGATAATCGGCACAATGATAGCCGAGTCCACATTCCACATGTCGACAACCTCGTGTGCTAAGTCGAGATATTTGATTTGTTTCTCTTTCTCAGCTTTCACGAGATTCTCGTCATGTGGAATGAAAGAAAGAAAGAAAGAAAGAAAAGAAAGAAAAATATTTTATGGTGACATCGACTATTATTCCGCGGCGCGCTCATTGTTCTATCACCACTATATCCAGCTTATTGGCTACAATAGTCCGGTCAGTAATGATAAACCGATCCCAGGACAACGTGACATGATTATTTTCGAGAACTGGGTCGGGCACATACCTGTAGTATAGTACCTCCGAATCCACTAGGTTGTATTTCAAAGCAAGTTGCTGGTGAATAATCATAAAAAATCTACTTGGTTATGCCTGTGAAAGTACACGCCGTCAGCCAGACAAAAACAACCCGAGATAATATGTCTGATGGACTCACCCGGACGATGGCATGCCCGACACACGTCAACCGTCACGTCCTTCATAATATTTCTCCGGTAGTTGTTCGTTAAGATAACTTCGTCCATAATAATTATTATTATTTCCTTATTCCCTATTAAGTTTTCCTTATAATCTGCCCCATCCAGTACTCCCACATCCGCGTAACAAAAAGGCCATTTCATCTGCATTAGAGTCTCGGACGCCTGGAGGCTCCACTTAATAGATTTCCGGACTCCATGTCTGTTATACTGAGGGTACGGAAACCTTTCTGAAAGGTACATGTCTCTTTGTAATGTTTATTTGTTATTAGGACTTGGTTGTGTATGTGTAAAGTTATAATCGTGTTTGTCAAAAGTAATTGGACGTAGTTCCTGAAAAACGTTCCAACCCACAAATGTAACATTTTGAGATATTTGCAATTAAATTTTAATCTCTTAGTGCGTTATGAAATCATTTATTTTAAGTACTGCTGCTTTTGTATGCTACAGATGACACCATTGAGTTTTGATTAGTCCCTATTTTAGACTTCAATTGTAATTACTTTTTTGAATATTCAGGAAAATATTGCTTTGGAACGTTTTTGGTTTTTTGCAATATTCAAATCAAGGCCTTTAGCCTTGTGCCATGAAGCGACATCTATGGCTTCACATAAGAACTGAAAAACAAAAAAGCATCGCGCAATTAAAGTTTTCCACGCGATTAGAACATATAGAACAGCCCGAAACTATCTGCTGACTGCCCGATACAGTCATCCACCAGACATAACACCCGTCTGGTCGGAGGATCCTCCCTTTTCAACGGAGGTTTGCGGGACTTTACTCTCTGTTCTATATTGGTGTCGGCTTCCTGTCTATCCAAATTCAGCTGACTACAAGCATATTACTTTGAATGACTGTTTATGTGACCTTCACAACCCAGTGACCGATATCTGTCATGCCGAGGGTACGGAAGCTTTTCTGAAAGGTATATTTGTCTTATTACAATATTTGTGTAGTTAGTTTGTGTGTGTGTGAATATTATTGTTAAAGATTCTCTAGATAGGGTGTAGACATCCGCTAAGAACGTATTTTGCGAAACTTCACCCTTATGGGGGTAAAACGGAGATAAGTAGTCTGTATGGAGAAATCGACTTCGCGGGCGAAGCTACTGGCAGAAGCTCGTCTATATATATAAAAGCGAAATACCACTCACTGATTAATCACGAAATATCCCGGAGCAGGCTGGCTTCAGACCCGGCAAGTCTTGTTCCAGCCAAGTCCTCCGACTAACTCAGTACATAGAGGATGGTTACGAGGCTCAAAGGGTTACAGGTGTCGTATTTGTGGACCTGTCAGCTGCATACGATACTATAAATATAAAGAGGCTACTTGCTAAAGTCGGTACGCTAACTAAAGATCAAGGGTTTGTAAACATTTTGAGCGAGCTATTGCACAACCGTCGCTTTCAGGTGTGTCTCCAATCTGATAAGAGCAGATGGCGTCGACAAAAAAACGGTCTCCCTCAAGGCAGTGTGTTGGTCCCCACGTTGTTTAACATCTATACCAACGACCAGCCCATAACGCAGCATACCGAGCGCTTTTTATATGCCGATGATTTGGCCTTGGCGGCGCAATCGCTTACTTTTGCAAAGGTTGAATCTGCTTTGACAGAGGCGCTCGAGTTGCTTGGTAAGTACTATGACAGTAGTGCTCTTCGCCCGAACCCATCCAAAACTCAATCTTGCGCGTTTCATCTCCGCAATAGAAAACTCAACATCAAGTGGCGGGGTACTGACGTAGAGCATTGCAAAAACCCGAGGTACTTGGGTGTGGCGTTGGATAGAGCGTTGACTTTTAACGTGCACTGCCACAACACGAAGCAGAAGGTTGGGTCCCGGAACAACCTGTTGCGCCGCCTTATATCGACCAACTGGGGAGCAGCACCCGATGTACTTCGCACAACTGGCATGTCTTTATGCCTCTCTGCTGGTGAATTCGCGTGCCCCGTGTGGCACCGATCAGTACACGCAAAACAAGTAGACATCGCCCTGAATGAGACGTGTCGAATTATATCGGGATGCCTTAAACCGACTCCGCTTAATAAGCTATATCCGTTGGCTGGTATTGCTCCACCTGCTGTACGTAGGGATGTCGCATGCGCGATTGAAAAGAAAACTCAAGAATCCGATTCCCGACATCCCCTCTTCGAACACAAAACAGCCCCAAGTAGGCTTAAGAGCCGGAAGAGCTTCCTGCGTAGCACACAGGCCATTAATGAACCGCCACCTAACGAAAGATTGAAGCCTTGGGAAGAGCATCACCTGCCACCATCCGGTTTTTTGAGAGCCCAAGAGCATCTCGCGCCTGGACGCGATTTGCAGTGGCCGGTATGGAAAGCACTAAATCGCTTGCGAACCCAGGTAGGCCGCTGCAAACTCAACTTGGCAAAATGGAGTTTTATAGACCCATCGAATACTCAATGTGAGTGCGGAGCTCCTGTTCAAAACATGAGCCACATGTTGGAATGCCTCAAGTGTCCGTATACCTGCACTTTGGAGGATTTGATGAGTGCTACCGATGCTGCTATTAATGTAGCCACCTATTGGGCCCAAAAAGTTTGACGAGTTTACCATCGAATCGAAAAGAAGAAGAAGAAGAAACTATAACACCTACAAACTTAAAATTTTTCTTTTTAAATTGTTCCTTATAGGGTGTAGACATCCGCTAAGAACGGATTATATGAAACTCTATCCCTAAGGGGATGAAACGGGGGTCCAAAGTTTATACGGAAAAACCAACTATCACGCGGGTGAAGCCGCTGGTATAAGCCAGTTTCTCAATATAATTTGGTTTACTGTATTGCGTCATGTATTTCCAGGTACACTGCAACTGAAGTTATTGCAATGAATATAAAGCAACTATAAATAAAATTGCGCATTTAATGTTGTAATAAATAAGAAATAAGGATGACACCCGTAATATTTATACTGATTATCGCCAACTGTAATATCAAATTAATAACGTTTAAGAGGGCCCTTGCCGACCCGTCTACCGTTAACCTGAATGTGGTTTAAAAGCTTGTTGGTCCATTCAACGCAATCCAATGCAATGTTCAATAAAGAGGCAATGGCAACGCGAAAAAAGAGAGCTAAATTGAAAGCTTTGTTGGCATTCCGTAATTACGTTACTCACTTGAATATTTCGCAAAACTTCTTTCAGAAAATACGTGTTTTCTTAAAAATATGAATTATAGAATTATTATTAAATGTGCAAGGTTTCTATTAATACAGCGTGGAAAAAAAAATCGGGCCCTAAAGAGAAACTACTAGATGTTCATTAAAGAACTTGTACACTTGCCTCAAGCGAGTTTTAGAGAATCTTTGAATGCAGTTTTGTTTCTTTAAAAAAATAAAGGAATGTCTCCTTTAAATTGTTGAGGGCAGTGCTGGCCGAGTGGTAAAGGCCCCGACTTACGAGTTGTAGGTCGCGGGTTCAAACCTAGCCAGGCGTATTACTATTTATTTCATTACCACTGCTCTCAAAACGGTGAAGGAAAACATCGTGAGGAAACCGGCATGTCCTAGAACCAAAAAATTCGAAGACATGTGAAATTCACCAACCCGCACTGGGCCCGCGTGATGGATTACGGCCCATTCCTTTTCCTAGAGAGGAAGCCTGAGTCCCAGCAGTGGGTACATTAAAAAAAAACTGATTATACTATGCTATGCTCTTTTAAGTAAAATGAGCCAACTTAAGAATAAGGATTTAAGGTAGTTTCTTCCAGGGCCCGACATATTTTTCTAGACTGTATACTTAAATAATATTATTTATTTTTAGAGGTCTTTATTGGATTAATTTTACACAAATTAAAGATTTGATTTCAATAGAAACCTAGACAATACCCACAAGATAACTTGTGTTTCCAAAATATCTAGAAGAAGATGTGTAATAGCGTCTTAATCACGTAAAAGCGGTTGTATGGAAATATATCTCGGGTGGGACGCTCTTAAGAAACAATTTCGAGAATATATATTTTTTAATTATAATTATGCAGGCTCTCGTTTGACTACAATCTCACCTGATGAAAACCGCTGATGTGATCGACGATGGAGCACGCTTACCTAGAAGTAACCTATTCACACTTGACTTAAAGACCCCTAAGTTGTAGCTATCAGGAAACACTGATTTTGCCAAACGAAAAACAAAAATCTAGCAGGGATATTATTATTATATATATATACATTTCGACACCCGCTTCGAACAAGGCAGTATCTCAGATTACAGTCCAAACAAAATTCAAACATAACACTATCACTGTATGGTTCATTTAAGAAAATGACTGAGTTAATGTTACACTTGTTCGTTGAGGGTGTCGATTTATTTACTTTCATTTTTATCTGGGCTATTATTTATTTGTAACACCGAAAGGTTGAGAGTCAACGTCCGATTACCTGAAATGCCCTTTTAGCGGATATACGACACCTGAGACTACTTTGGGTCGACTCCTATTTCCACAGTAGAAAAGTTCAATTATCTCGGCCCTATGCTCACAATGGTGGTTAATCTTGACGCGGATGTCATCATCAGCGTTGCGTGTCAAAAATGGCGTAGTGTGCTAAAATATCGGCCACTACATTGCTTACCATAAGGTTGAACGGAAGCGTAGCAGTAACAAAAAAAAACTGGGCAAATGCGAGTTGGACTCGCGCACCGAGGGCCCGTACAAACTTATCTATTTAAATAGTTCAATTCTCGAAAGGAATCTCGACGGTTTTTCGGAATCGCAAAAAAAGTTTTTTTTGTATCATAACAACAACAAATTTACTGTTTTCAGATTTATTTCTATACCTGTGCTATAAGACCTTGCTTCGTGCCAAATTTCAGGATTTTGGGTCAACGGGAAGTACCCTATGAATTTTGATTCCCCTCAAGGGAATCGTAGTAGTAGAGAAGTAGACGTACATATAGAATATAAGTTTTTTGCGACATTAATGGCAGTATCTTCTTTTTTTGTTAACTTTAAAGGAACCGCGGTGCTGAGTATATAGTTTTAAGTTCAACTCAATACCTCCATGCGTTCTTAAGATAAAGGGTCTTGACAGACAGACAGACAGACGGACCGCAAAGTGATCCTAAAAGAGTTCTGTTTTTTCCTTTTGAGGTACGGAACCCTAAAAAGGGCGGTCACTTACAGTTAAGCTATGCGCCCCATATCATCATTTCACTGGAAAGACGTCCACTGTTGGACATAGGCCTCCTCCAAGAGTCGTCACAATGAACGGCCCTGTGTGTCTCGCATCCATCGGATTCCCGCAACCCTTACCGGGTCATCGGTCCACCTTGTGGGAGATCAACGCGCACCTCATATTCGCATAAAAACTAAGAAAAAAAAATACAAAACGACATTCCATCTAGTGCTATTGTATGGGCCTGAATGGTCAACAGCAAGCAAGATGCATGAACAAAAGCTCTACACGAGGGCGGCTCTAAAAATTTCGGGAATCAAGGAAGTGACACAACATTACGGTATGTCACATGACGATTTTTGTCAATCAGCTTACGCACACATCAACGTTTTCTTGGGTGATTGCAGTTTTTGGACGACCTTGACGGGGATCATTACTGAGCTTGACACGTCCACGTTGAAATTCAGCAAACCAGCGATAAATTGTGGTTTTTAATGGGGCTTTATCACCAATTGCAGAAATCATCCGGTCAACACACTGTTTTTGTGTTAAACCGCTTCGAAAGTCATAATAAATCATCGCTCTTGAATTTTCTCGAGTCAATTCCATGTTCTCAACGACTAAACTAGTTTGACTAAACCTTGTGACAAGACCGAGAATCTTTTTTTAAATAAATAAAAGGTATTCGATTTTTAAAACCAAGGAGTTTTCAATTAAAAAGATTTTAATATGACAGGAATAGTGGAAATATTCCATTTCCGATACTTTTAGTGTAGCCTATGTAGTAACGAAATAAAGATAAAATGGGCGGAGGTTGTGACTAAGCTTGATAGAGTACGAAATAAACGCATACGTGGAGTGAAATAGAAAGAAACTATTTATTTGTCACACAGTACAATGGCAACAAATAGAAAATAAAGAAGAATAATTGGCCGACCGCCATTGACCTACTGGTCCAATATAGAGAGACATCAAGCAAACCCAATGGGGGCCGTAACTTATATTTATATTTATTGTAGTTCAGCTAACCCTATTTCTATTTTTATTTATTTGAAATAATCTAGTGCTTGACTGCGATCCCATCTGATGGTAAGCAGTGATGTAATATCGTTGATGGTGAGGCACACTAGTTTATTAAGAGCCTATTCACTCTAGCCTTGAAGACACCCAAATTATTATCGGATGGGAAGACCGCAGCAGGTAAATTGTTCCAGTCCTTCGATGTATGCGGTATAAACGACGAGGAGGCGAAACGCTTAGTCCGAACCGTAGAGGTTTCGACAACGTAAGGATGGATACTCGCCGTACGTCGAGTTGTCCGATGGTAGAAATGAGATGGCGGAATCAAGTCATGTAATTCCCGCGCACACTCTCCAAAATGCAACCTGTAAAACACGGAAAGGCTGGCTATTCTACTACGCCTGTGCTCAAAGCTATATAGAAATAGGCATTCAATAGAGTGAGATGAACTGAAAGAATTATATTGGTGATTTTAATGATTATAATTCCATAAATAAATAGGTATTGCGGCCGCCAATCACATTTTAATAAACATATTTTAATAATATTCCACAACTATCACCCAACTACTACTACTAGACTACTGATAAACATACTTATATATTTCTAAATGTATACATACATCTTATACATAAATTACATCTAGACACAGAACGAATGATCGTGCTCATCACACAAACATTTGTCACTGGGGGGAATCGAAATCACGACCTCCGGCATAGCAGTCAGGGCCGCTAACCACTAGACCAACAGGCTGCAAAAAGCAATAGTTTAAGAAAAATTGAATTTTGCGAGCTGCCGCTTTTATACTTTCGTTCAAGTTTATAAAAATGTACCAACAAAGCTTTTTGACGCAAAAAAAATATATCGAAAAGAAACTTTCCCGAATAAAATGTTTATTTAAAATACTTTCACGTTGACTTTAAAATACCTCTGAACACAGCCAAGTCACTTAACATATGAACTCCTTGCCAATCTGCATCGACAGAAAAAAAAAGCAAAATTTAATAAGGCATCATATACAGCCTAAGAGGCACACCAAGGCACCGTTTTTACAAGAGCAATTTGGCACGTGTGAGTGAACCGGGGAGATAGGAGTAAACAGGGGAAAAAGGGGAAATAAGGTAACGAAGATAGTGTTAGATTATATTGACACGAATTTACTTGGTGAAGCGCTTATCTTAATGTTGTGACCTTGGATTAGGGGAGTTTTTTATGGGAAAAATATGTGTGAGTCTACCCTGTGACGGCAAGATTGTATGTACTCAAAGTGCCAAGTTGTTTGCAAGGATTGCGACAATTTAGCTTTGATGAACAACTTATCCTAGAAATTCAGCATACTATATTTTTATGAGAAATAAGTCATCCCACATACTTTTTTATTGGCCACGTGATCAAACTTCTCATTTTACTACTTGAAAATGAGATAGTCTCTGATTAATATTCTTAATTCAAGAGCGAGTGAAACAAACTCGGAATTTTAGAGCACTCTGATACGGACAGGTTATTTTAGAAAGCTAAGGCAGCAGCGGAGCTCCCGCCTTAGCCTTCATGTTTATTTTTTCGGAACCATCCAGAAAGTGAAAGCTTACATATAAGACAACTAGTAACTAAGATATTATTCAGACGTTCATTAATTGAGGTTGACTCCGACCAGGACAAGTTAGGTTAGAAGCTTAGATTAGAGGCTAAGGCGGGAGCTCCGCTACCGTTTTAGCTTATTCTTATTTTCTCCTTCGATTTTTTTATTGCCACTCAGACAGTGGCTTACAAAGAACCAATGGTTAAAAAATGAACTCTGGTTGACTAATTTTGTTCGGTACGTGGATTAGTAATTTGTAACATAAAGTTTAACAAAAAGAAACACATACTTTTCATCAGTGACCCGGAATTTTTGCGGTCTACTTTATTTTAGGGTCGTTTGAGGTTGAAACTCATGGATCGTGGAGTCCCAGTGCTTACAAACTGTATTAAGACCTTTCTTAATGCCTTGTTGACATTTCGGGTGACCCAATGTCTAACATTTATTTTGGGCAGAGAATACCACTAGCTTTTTGGGCACATAACCAGTCGACAGCGATACGGACGAGTTTTTTCGACACTATATTTTAGTTTTTGTAACTATATATATAAACAGTAATCGTTAAATAAAAACAATTGAAAATAAAAATATTTCTCATAGCTTACATTCAGTCAATAAAGTATCGGGAATGAATGATTTGTTTATGGTTCCAAATTCAAATTTTTGTTTTTTTGTAGTTGTTAGATTGGCACAACTGTTTTCCATTTTGGCGCGGAGTTTGAGTTGCATCTGTTATTTATATTAAATACAGTGCTGGTTTTAGTAATATCATATATAGTGTGTATTGCGAATTTCATAATGGACAAAAATATCGAACAAAGAGTTTGTCTTAAATTTTGCATCGCCAATGGAATTTCGTGTTCGGAGTCACTGAAAATGTTACAGAAGGCTTACGGTGAATCGATTTTATCAAAAACTCGTGCTTATGAGTGGTTCAAAGCGTTCAAAAGCGGTCGAGATGTGATGGAAGATTTGCCTCGCTCTGGTAGGCCGTCAACGTCTGCAACTGAAGTTAACATCGCAAAAGTGAAGAAAATAGTGACTGAAAATCTCCATTCAACTCTGAGAGAGATAGCCGCCGAACTTTCTGTATCTCACGAGTCGATCCGTACCATTTTAACTAATCATTTGGGTATGAAATATGTTGCTGCTCGGCTAGTCCCAAAAGATCCGAATTTTCTCCAAAAACTCAATCGCATGAAAGTCGCTGAGGACATGCTAGAACGAGTCAGTTCGGACCCAACATTCATGAAACGCATTGTTACTGGTGACGAGACGTGGGTTTACGAGTTTGACATGCAAACTAGTCAACAAGCTTCGGAGTGGCGCCTTCCAACTGAACCGAAACCGAAAAAACCACGCCAAAGTCGATCAAAAGTCAAAGTCATGTTGACTGTTTTCTTTGACTATCGCGGTGTTGTGCACTCTGAATTCTTACCGGAAGGTCTAACAGTAAATAAAGAATATTATTTGAGCGTTATGCGGCGTTTAAGAGAGCGAATTCGACGAAAAAGGCCAGATTTGTGGAAAGAAAATTCTTGAATTTTGCACCACGACAATGCGCCTTCGCACAAGGCTATCATTGTGAACGAATTTTTGACCACTCAACAAATACCATCCAGCAACCACCATATTCACCAGATATGGCTCCTGCTGACTTTTTTATTTTTCCTAAACTCAAATTACCACTTCGTGGCACCCGTTTTCAATTGATAGAAGACATAAAGGAGAATTCGCGGCGAGAACTGAACTCAATTCCGGAAGCAGCGTTTAAAAAATGTTTTGATGAATGGATTATTCGTTGGCGCAAGTGTATCATTTCTAAAGGAGCATACTTTGAAGGTGATAAAATAAATTTGGATGAATAACAGACATTTTGTGTATTATTGATCTTTTCCAGGTACTTTCTTGACAGAGTAGTATATATATCTTATAGCTACAGCTTTACTAATAACAAATTATTTGTTTTCACTAAATTACCAAAACCAAACGAAAGTCGCTTTGAAATCGACAAAATAGCGTAAAATGACATTTCACCTTTTTCTTTCATTTATTTCCATTGGCAAAGACAACTAGCGAAACAGCCAACAACCTTTTTTACGCACGAACGAATTTGAAAAGAACCATTTTGCAAGTTAAAAACTGCGTTATGGAGTTAAAATTGTTTTTTATTAGTATTGTTGTTTATTCATTTATATTATTTACTGGCTGTCTCTCGCGGGTTCTCCCTCGTCTTTTTTTACTGATCCACTCCTGTTGGTTTTAGCGTGCTATTATATAGCATATAGTATAATATTTATAAAAAGCAAAATTATCACACAAATACACTTGTATCAATTTTTTTAGTTTAAGTAATGGTTATATTTATATAGTTTTATGTATATCATCATCATAATCTTCCTGCCCTTGTCCTGTGTTATTTGGGGTCGGCGCAACACGTTTTTTTCTTCTGCCCTGTCACTCGTCGTGCAATCATGCTATCACTAACTTCCTTTTCTTTCATATCACTCTTCACACAATCCATCCATCTTTTCTTTGGTCTCCCTCTGCCTCTCCATCCATCCACATGTAAATTCATAACTCTTTTAGTAACATGCGTCTCATCCCTCCTCTTCACATGACCATACCAAGACAAACGATTCCCTTTCAACTTTTCAGTCACTGGCGCCACTAAATAAAATATAACATATAGTTTTATGTATATGTTATATTTTATTCACCATCATCCGTGCGTCACTGCGGGGTGCCAGCTGAAAATCAGCGCTGGGTGTTTGACGCCCAGCAATTGCTGAGTTGACGACCCTTTCGGTTCCGGCACGCTCAGCGCAACTATATTGTAAATCTGTACTTTTTTTGTGTTGTTGCCTTTTGTATTGCCTGCATCGAATAAACACTATTCTATTCTATATACTTAACCTTATTTGATGTATGGTCTATCCGACACTTAATCATTTTTCGATACGAACTGTTCCTGATATTAGCCCGTCCAAACAAACAAATAAAATCTTCAGCTTTATAATGCTAAGTACAGATATTTTTTTTTATAAATTTAATGAATGAATAAAAATAATTATTAATTTAATTACATACAATTTTCAAAACAATTATAAATCAATACAGCTAATGCCAGGTCATCGGTCCACCTTGTAGGAGGCCTTCCAACGCTACGTCTTCCAGTACGTGGTCGCCATTCCAGAACCTTTCGTCCCCAAAGGCCATCCGTTCTGCGAGCAATGTGCCCTGCCCATTGCCACTTAAGTTTGGCGGTTGCGGGAGTACGATGGATGCGAGACGCACAGGACCGTTCATTGTGGCGGCACTTGGGGGAGGCCTATGTCCAGCTGTGGACGTCTTTCGGCTGAAATGATGATGATGATGATGATGACAGCTAATGCACACAAACGAGCTTAGGGGTCGCTACACACGGGTGGCCACAACCACAAAGCGCCGCCACCGGCATACGTCCTATAGTTCTTATACATTTTATATGGATTTGCCGCACACAGTTGACGCCGGTGACCGCCACATGCTACAAATCGCCGTTGCTCGCTTCCCGTGGCTCGCACTGGCCACTAAACGCCGTCACACGCCATTCATGCATTTAAACCATCCAACTGTCAATCGTCAGAATCCATTATTTATATAAAAAATCTTTTTACAAAAAAAGAATAACCGACTTCACTAAAAAAAAAATACTAAAAGGATCAAAATAACTTTAATTTCGGAAGTCGGTGTTACTCGGTATTATTTGTATCTTATTTAACACCGACTTCCGAAATTAAAGTTATTTTGATCCTTTTAGTATTTTTTTTTAGTGAAGTCGGTTATTCTTTTTTTGTAAAAAGTTTTTTATTTCACACTTTTTAGTTACGATACACTTATAAACAGAGTGCCTATTTCTCATGATAATTCTAATTAACCCAAATACTGCTAGGTTACATTGTGTTATTATGAAATTCCTGTTTCTACCTTCCACCTTCCGGCCCCATCATCAGATCAGTTTTATAGTACCTTATAGCCAAAGTGCATCTCAATACAATTCTAATAAGCCCAAACACGGCTAGGTTACATTGATTAATTACGGAGTTCCAGTGCCTACCTTCCGGCTCCATCATTATCATGAGATCACTTCGATGAGACCATTTTCAACGTAACTATTCAAAACCATTCATTTATTTGTATTGTCATAGTCGCATAACTATCTTCATTGTGATATCTATGCGAGTAAGAAGTTCCGTTGACTATTTCTGGTCTTCTTCATCAGTTCCACTTCATCAAATGTTTCTTTTGACTGTAAATACTTAAGTTCTTGATGAAAATACCAAAATCACTGTATAGTACTTGCCTATAATATTTGAGGAGTTCCCTCGATTTCGCCAAGATTCCATCATCAGATCCCAACTTGGTGACTATGGGACCATTTGAGAAGTATATCCTTTCCAACAAAGAAAGAATTTTTCAAATCGGTTGGCAAGCAACGAAGTTATGCCCGAACAAACATAAAAAAAAAAAATACAAACATCCGAATTGAGAACCTCCTCCTTTTTTAGAAGTCGGTTAAAAAAGTAGCAGCCACCGGCCACAAGTGGCTGTCGCGCGCTTCAGTTTCCTTTGTTGCCGCTTCTAGGTTCTCGTGGCGACGTGTGTGGCTGTCGCGTGTGGTCCATGTGTGACCTTAACCCATAATTGGGTTACAGCGACTATCGCAACCCAGTGCTGGGCACGCCATAAATATGGCGGTAAGTCCCGCCGAGGAGTGGCAACAAGGCGTCCTTACCTTCCATATGATCCTGCACCGGATCCGTGCGGAAGAAACGCCCGGGTGTCACCATTGTGTGGACCACCCGGAGCATACGGTAGAGGTGTGCCCCGCCTGGGTATAGTATCGCTCTGTCCTCGTGGGGACGATTGGCGGCAGCTATCTCTCGCGCCGGGCCTTGGTACAGGCCATGGGCCGGACCGAGGAAGAGTGGCAGGCGGTCGCTTCCTTCTGCGAAGCAGTAATGTTAGCAAAGGAGGAGGCCGCACGTGCACGCGTAAGAGAGCGGCCCTCACGCCCCAGCCTACATGGTTAAAATAAGCGAAATATTCCCGATAAAAATACTATTTAACATTTGAATTTACGTCTTTTTTGCTCCTGACACGTTGAAGTACTGAAATAAGCACTATTAGTATAATTGTACTAAAATATGCAGTCCCACTCTAAAAACAGCATTTTATACAAATGCAAATATATATTCTTCTTCTTCTCAGTCGGTACACTCTTGCTAGAGTGGTCGTGCTCATCACTGTGAATCACGATGAGTGATCATCTTGGTAACACAGCGCCATTCTTCGCGGACTGCAGCTTTCCGAGTACATTCATAAACCGAACACTTAATTATATATATGCATACATGCAAATACATATAATCCGAAGTCTAGCTATGATACATAGAACGAGGTTGGTTTTTCATGCTCACAGTACAGTGCGATCTACCGTAAGCGTAGGCCTGGGCTTGTGGACGGCAATCAATGGGTCCGGACCAAACTCGAGTCGTCGACGGCGCCTCAAAGAGATGTCTGCAAACCGTAAAGGCGAAGCCTACTGGGGCCACGAATAGTGCAAAAGAGAACCCCCTGAGGACCTAGAATGAAGGCAAAAAAGGAACAGGAGTGGGTTTTCATGCAGTCGAAGGCGAAGATTGAAGGCAGAGTCATCGCCTATACCTTATAGGCGATGACAGAGAAAACACTAGTCAAGTGTGCACGTTGGAACGGGACGAAGAATATGTGGGATGATTTAGCGCTTGCAAGGCACATACTTCTACCCTACAATTGAATTTATTAAAGCATTTCTGCCATCGGACAACCCGACGTACGGTGAGTATCCACCCTTTCGTTGTTGAAACCTCTACGGTCCTTACTAAGCATTTTGCTGGTGCGGTCTTGCTATCCGATTATAATTTGGGTGTCTTCAAGGCTAGAGTGAATAGGTTCTTAATAAACTAGTGCGCCTCACCATCAAAGTTTGCATCACTGCTTACCATCAGGTGGGATCGCAGTCAAGCACTAGTTCATATAAAAAAAGTTACAAAATCTAACACATGGATGATTTCTCACCTAAAAAAATTAAGGGATAGAAATTTTATAAACTATCACTTATAACTACCTACCCTTAATGTTCTAGTATGCATAGATACGGCACGGATCTTGAGCGCTGACTTCTACAGTTTTACTTGCGCAGAAGCACGCAAAAGTGAAATATCGGGTCTCTTTAGTGGTATGAAAAGAGACGCGGGGGCGCGGAGTGCAATCCTTGTACAGTGATTGGCTCGCGGATGTGTACGATATGCAAAGCGATCCCCGCTCTTTCGCCGAGCGCTCAAGATTCGTGCCGCTATCTGTAATGTAAGTAAAAACGTTCAAATTCAAATTCATTTATTAATTTGTAAACATAGGTAACATTAAGATCTTAAACAACAATTTTTTAACGCTATGTTAGCTAATAATAACATACAAATTTATATCATAATGAGACATTGGATAATTTAGATTAATTAATTATTATTACTAAATGTCAATAAAATTATTAATTACTATATTATAGCACATAAAATTATAATTTGAATGTCACAATATTAATAAGTCAAAATCCACTACATAATTATATTTTGTCCTCTAAATATTCAAGGACACTGTAATAGGCTTTAGAAATTAAAAGCTTTTTTACCGTACTGTACGTGTACAGAAAACTTAGCCTACATCTCCACGCGATAACTTTCGATCACCATCATCTTCCTGCCCTTGTCCCATCTTATTTGGGGTCGGCGCAACACGTTTTTTTCTTCCATTCTATCCTGTCAAAAGTCATACTATCACTAACTTCCTTTTCTTTCATATCACTGTTCACACAATCCATCCATCTTTTCTTTGGCCTCCCTCTCCCTCTCCACCCATCCACATGTAAACTCATAACTCTTTTAGTAACATGTGTTTCATCTCTCCTCATTACATGACCATACCAAGACAAACGATTCCCCTTCAACTTTTCAGTCACGAACATAACGCCGCGATAACATTCGATACAAAAACTAAATAAATGTTCCAGAAATTTTTTAGACGTTCCCGAATAAAAAGTTGTTCCCGTTAGTAACAACGCGTCGGAGTTGCTTCATCATAAATCGGGTGAAAAAATAATCTTGAAACACGTAGGTAGTTATTTTTATAAGAAAACTTTTCACTCTGTCATGTATTATTACGTGCTTATGTTTAAAGCAAGAATGTAGATTTTTTGGAGTTTATTTTTAGATTATATCCAGTCTTAAGAATTCAAGCCCTTTTTTGGGTTCATCTTCATCATCATCATTTCAGCCGAAAGACGTCCACTGTTGGACATAGGCCTCCCCCAAATGCCGCCACAATGACCGGTCCTGTGCGTCTCGCATCCATCGAATTCCCGCGACCCTCAACAGGTCATCGGTCCACCTTGTGGAAGCCGTCCAACGCTGCGTCTTCCGGTACATGGTCGCCATTCCAGAACCTTTCGTCCCCATCGACCATCTGTTCTGCGAGCAATGTGCCCTGCCCACTGCCACTTAAGTTTGGCTTCTTTTTTGGGTTGGAATTTATTAAATAGCTTCTCTCACTCTAAGTGGAGCGAGAGGCAGTATCAGCCTTTTACTGATTAAAACCCACCTGTGGTTTTTCGGTTGCCCTTTGCCTTCCAGGACCACTGTATGAATTTTGATTCCCTTGAGAGCATCATCATCATCTTCTTGCCATTATCCCGTGTTATTTGGGGTCGGCGCAACACGTTTTTTTCTTCCACTCTGCCCTGTTACTGGTTTATTTGGAAGGTTTATTTGAATTAAAATGCTTTGAGTTTAAAATGATGGCAATATAGAAATCGCCATTTTATACTGACAGCGAAACTTCAAGTATGCAAATTGCCATAAATAAAAATTCCTGATAATTATTAACGAGCTCATTTTGTTTCGCGATTATGAAGAGTCATAAATAAAAAATGTCGTTCCGTTTTACGATATTTTTATGAGGTACTTTAAACGTAAGTACGGTTAAAGTGACTTTACTTAGTTAGTCAAAAGATAACGGGTAGCGTTAGCTTGTTGAGCTCGGTTATAAAGTAACTTAATTATACATTATTCGCTTTTGAACGACGTTACATAAGATCATGTATACTTTGCGGAGGTGTGAATATATTTAGTAGCTACTTTGTTAGATAAGAAACGCGTAAAGTATTCATTAAAAATAAACAAGGCAAGTACGAATCGGACTCCGCATCGAGGGTTCCGTTCAAACTTACATATGAAAAAAAAAGTAAAAAATCTACCCGATTACGACAAAAAAAAAAACGACGCTGAAAAAGTATGAAACAAGATTTTCAGGATGCTAAAATAAACAAGGTAACTGGAAAAACAAGAATAGAACAAAAAGAAAAGCCGCAGTCACACGTTCTTAAAGTATTTCGGTTGGTACCTATAACGAAGCCCTTTCGAATGATATCAAACACGACGTATTTATTTTCATTTTTATTTTCAACACATTACTTTTAGTCCACTAGAGGGCGCTATATCACGTGTGACACATTTTATAGCCTATATTCAGCGGACAATTAAGACGGTTCTAATGATACCTCATACGTCAAGTTCCGATTAGTAGATTAGGAGCTATGAGGGAACAGATGAACATACTCACATATATACATACATAGCCTGTCTTAATCATAACCCTCCATTGGCTTTGCCGGAGTCGGGTAAAAACAGTTCAATTCCCGAATCGACATTATCGAACAAGGAGAAACTCGAATTCATCGAGAATTTTGTTTTCCTAGGGATCACACTTGACTCGAAACTACAATGGGGTCCTCATTTAACATCTCTGGCAGGGCGGCTTAGTTCAGCGCCATATGCTGTCAGAAAAATCTGTCAATTTACTGATGTAGATACTGCGCGACTAGTTTATTTTAGTTACTTTCATAGTATCATGTCTTACGGTATTTTGCTATGGGGACGGGCTGCAGACATAGCCTATTTTTATTATGCAGAAAAGAGCTAGCAGAGCCATATATAATCTTCGCAGACGCGATTTTCTTAGAAAACTATTTAAGGAAATAAACATCCTGACGGTCCTTTGTCAATACATTTATGAAAATATGATGTATGTTCGGAAAATGGCGCCAGTGACTGAAAAGTTGAAAGGGAATCGTTTGTCTTCGTATGGTCATGTGAAGAGGAGGGATGAAATGCATGTTACTAAAAGAGTTATGAGTTTACATGTGGATGGATGGAGAGGGAGAGGGAGACCAAAGAAAAGATGGATGGATTGTGTGAAAAGTGATAGGAAAGAAAAGGAAGTTAGTGATAGTATGACTTTTGACAGGATAGAATGGAAGAAAAAAACGTGTTGCGCCGACCCCAAATAACACGGGACAAGGGCAGGAAGATGATGATGACTAAGGTAAGTGACAGGCACAATTTTAATACTAGGAATAGAAACAAATTAGATCAACCTCGATTCAGATTGGCATTGGAAGTTAAGTTGATTAGTTTGGAAGTGCATAGTTCTTTTATAAGGTACTGTGTAAAATTTTACAATAAAATACCACTTGAGATTCTACAACTAAATGAGTTCAAATTTAAAACATGTATTAAACGCACACTATGTAGACAAGCGTATTATAAACTGGAAGATTATATCCTTGATAAAAACGCTTGGCTAAATGCCGGTCCTGCTCCATAGCCACAGCCACTTTTACCTTCAAATTAGTTTTATCTACACTAATATTATAAACAGGAAAACTTTGTTTGTTTGTTTGTAATCAATAGGCTCAAAAACTACTGGACCGATTTTAAAAATTCTTTCACCTTTCGAAAGCTACATTATCCACAAGTAACATAGGCTATATTTTATTTTGGAAAAAAATAGGGTTCCGTAAGATATTTGAGTTTTTCGGACACAAGGTGTAAAAAGTCAACAAAAAAAGTTACTTATTTTGCGTACGCTGCCTAAACTATAAAAGATAGAACCATAAAATGTTCTAATTAATTGTAGATCTTATAAATATCTACCAAAGTTTGTTAGGAGAAAGCTACTTTCACGCGGGCGAAGCCGCTGGCAGAAGCTAGTTTTAAATATATTTATAAAAATTGGAAAAGATACTATTCCCCTTTTTGTATTGTTATTTTCGAAATCTTTTTTTTTTAAATTATATATTATAAATAAATACGCAGAGTACCTTGTTATATAAGTGACTAGAATCTACCAGCGGCTCCGCTTCATGAAAGTCGGTTTCTCCGTACAAATATTGGACCCCCATTTCATCCCCTTAAGTGCGTGAATTTTTGGAAATCCTCTCTTAGTAGCTTGCCTACGTTATAAAAGGAAACTTTGTACAGAATTTCACGCTCCTAATTCCAATAGTTTCGGCTGTGCGTTAATATATCAGTCAGTCAGTTTCTCCTTTTATTTTATATCCCCTCGGACTCCACGGTGGTATTCTTATTATGTAATTGCGCGTTTTTAGATATAACACCAAAAAAAGTAAAAAATGAATAAAAATAAACTGTTTTCTGGATTTTTCTAGGAAAAACAAAGATATAGAAACCAAAATTTCTTGCTAAATAAGCGTTTTTCAAGGTCATTTACGTTGTACAGATGTATGTACAATCGGCCTTCGAGGAGATATACAATTATACATAGATATAGGAAAACGAAGTGTTCGAGTTAAATGATTTAATAGCAAGACTGACTATAGTGATATAATTGATGGTTCACTATAATAAACTATATTGCACCAGTCTATTCGAACTGTGGAGACCAGCCTTTGCATGTATGTTTGGAGGTATGCGGAATAGAGAGTAAAGTCCCGCAAATCATCGTTGAAAAGGGAGGATCCTCCGACCAGACGGGTGTTATGTCTGGTGGGCAACTGCCCGATAGATGATTTCGGGCTGTTCTATATGTTCCAATCGCGCGGAGCACTTTAATTGCGCGATGCATGATTAGTTCTTATGTGAGGCCATAGATGTCGCTACATATGATTTGTGGATGTATGGTTTCAGCGCATGGACGTTGATGTCGCTGCCACAATATTAAAACGAATACATGGACAGCAAGTGATCGAGTAAGTTTTTACCGATTGAGATACGAAACCCTCAAAATGTGTAGATGCTCTACACATTTCGTTACCAGAAACCCATCCTTAACTTAGTGTAAATTGGACGAAATAGGGCACAGTTATAAATCATGCTGTAAGGGTTCGAGTCGAAAGCGCTATAGGGATGTGAGGGAACAACGCTAGATGTAGGTATGGAGGAGGAATTTCACGCATGGATATATATTATTTGGGGGATGCAGTTAATACTGGATTAGCAATTTATTTATATAGAACAAGGTGAGGGCACTCTGTGCTCAGTATTAATTTATTTATTTAAACATTTATGCACTAATGAAACATTGTACAAAGGCGGACTTAATGCCTTAGGTATTTTCTACCAGTCCACCTTAGGGTGGTGCAGAGACACCTCACACACACATGGCAGGTGCAGCTTAATAGAAGACTGACAGAGAGGAAATAAGAACAATAATAAATAAACACTTAGATACATACATACAAATAAAGAATAATAATGAAAAAAAAAATAGTAAAGCATTATTTTAGGATAAAAAAAATCCTATTTAAAAAATACCTGTAATCGAATCAAAATTCTATTCTGTACATATCACTTTCAAGATGTACGTTTATAATGGTACACACTATATTTCTCCGAGCGGGAGTTAAAATGACTCCCTAAAGTCGTCATGGAGTAGCCAATCCCTCAGCTGTCAAATTCAAATAGACACAACACATGTGACCCACAACGTAAAATGCAAATAAAACTGAAAGGTTCACAATGGTAGGGCCCTTAAAATCTATGGCATCGGCCACTTTCCATGCCCTCATCTTGAGCGTGGGAGGAAAATGGAATTCTTAATGGTGCAACTACATAGAACATGGAATCACCTTACGTTTAGAGGCGGCAGTCGCTCTGCGTTACCCAGTTGGTCCCCCTTTTGACCGGGGACCACTTTCTCTTTCACCAGGCTGTATCTTTTGAACCGTGATTTTATTTGAAATTTTCACAGATGATGTATTTCTGTTGCTGCTATAACAATATTAGGGGTAAAAATATGAAGTTGCCATTTTTTAAAACGGGTTTATTTGTAGTGTTATATCTTTGGATTGACTTGGAATTGTAAGTTCAAATAAACTTTCTTCTTCTTAGCGTATCGATGGCAAAACTAGTTAAATTCCTTGCATGGCCCAGTATTCTGCCACGACAGTGCCGTCCGCTGATGCTGTCATTAGGTCCCTACGTGAACAGGTAACAGGGCACGTGATGCAGGATCGAAGGTGGGACATGGTCTGCGGAGAGACGCCGCACAAGCACTTAAAAAAAGGCAAACTTAAATAAACTTTATATTAAAGTTACGTTATTCTTTTTTCAAAATTAGGTAGTTATTGGTTTCTTTGTGTTTCATTTTACAAAATAATGTTAGTTTTCTTATATTTAATATAAAAATAGTTACATGTACTGTAAAGTTTATTTGAACTTATATTTCGAAGTCAATCCAAAGATATAACACTTCAAAGCAACCCGTTTTAAAAAACGGCAATTTCATTCTTTAACCCCAATTATATACTAAAAACAGAATAAAATAAATATTTAAGTGATTTTTTATATTAATAACGGCAACAGGCAGACGCTAGAATTATTCACGGAATCTTACAACCCTAATAATGGTGCGGAACCTTTCGAGCGCAAATACGAGTGGCACATAGCTGTTTTTTTTAAATCAATTTTTATCATTTAATTAATGATGTATCTAACGGCATCTGAGACGTCTCCAGGCTCTATGTAAGGAAATCTTAATTTGTCATCAGCCTTGCACCAATTGCAAGAAGTGAAGCTTTATAGGTTGTTGAAGGACTAAATCCTAGGGGAAAATCTTCATACATTGAATTCCTCAATGGTTAAGTGGTGGAAAGGGAAATTGCTTTGATCAATTTTTATTATGGTTATTTTTATTGTACTTTTGAATACAATATTGAGTCGTCTACACGTCCTTACATAATTTTTACAGATACTGCAATATGGAAATATTGTAAGAACACTGCAGAGTACTGCTGTGGAGTACTGCAGTCACATATGGGCTGGTGCTGCAAAATGCCATCTAGCAGCTTTGGACTCAGTGGAAAGGCGTGCGAAGAGGCTAATTGGGGATCCAGATTTGGTTAAGTCCAATCTACAAAGCCTCGAGCACAGGCGCAGAGTAGCCAGCCTATCGGTATTTTACAGGTTACATTTTGGAGAGTGTGCGCGGGAACTGCATGACTTGATTCCGCCATCTCCTTTCTACCATCGGACAAGCCGACGAACGGCGAGTATCCACCCTTACGTTGTTGAAACTTCAACGGTCCGGACTAAGCGTTTCGCTTCGTCGTTTATACCGCGTACATCGAAGGACTGGAACAATCTGCCTGCTGCGGTCTTTCCGTCTAACTATAATATAGGTGTCTTCAAGGCTAGAGTGAATAGGCTCTTAATAAACTAGTGCGCCTGACCATCAATGATTGCATCTCCACTTACCATCAGGTGGGATCGCAGTCAAGCACTGGTTTATATCAATTAAAAAAAAAAAAAGAACAAACATTTTTTTTAAAGAGTTTCTTGCCGGTTCTTCTCCATAGGAAACGAACAATTTGTAACCGTGCACTAGCTTCTGACGTTTTATAAATGCCCATATAGGCCTATAATAATAATATATATTTTTTTTTTAATTTTACTGTATACTACGAGTCAATGAGTGTATATCAGGTTATCCGATGGTAGAAATTAAATTGCGGAATTTCCGCGTACACTCTCCAAAATGCATCCCGTAAAACACCGAAAATCTGGCTACTCTAGCCTGTGCTCAAGGCTTTGAAGATTGTTTTAAACCAAATCTGGATTACCAATTCGCCAAAGCATATGTGGCATTTTGCAGCACCAGTGCATATGTGGCTGCAGTACTCCACACACGATCGGACCTATGCTTTGTATAACATTAGAAGCTGTCCCGGTGTGAAGTACCGCCGGACCAAGAATGCAGAGTTTCCTATCAGTTACCTTGGGTTTGGACTCAATGAGCCGCCCAAAGTTAAGGTCTGAAGAAATTTCAAATGCCAAGAGCTGAAGGCGGTCGGTGCACTCCAGGAAATCATTTTGAAAAGCAGGAGCCAAGGTGAACGGGCTAAAACAGTTAGTTACGTGCGAGCTAAAAGCGGTAGGGATGAAAGCGGGTTATCGAGTAAGTGTCATCATCATCATCATTTCAGCCAAAAGACGTCCACTGCTGGCCTCCCCCAAGTGTCGCCACAATGAACGGTCCTGTGCGTCTCGCAACCATCGGACTCCCAAAACCGCTACCAAGTCATCGGTCCACCATGTAGGAGGCCTTCCAACGATACGTCTTTCGGTACGTGATCGCCATTAGATTAAGTGTATTTAAAAATATTTTATTTTACATTGGCCTACATGAGTATTTGAAAACCGTCAAAAGCTAGGTTCCAATACTTCAATCTAAACTATTTGGGGGATTTGGGCCATAGGCTCGGGGAGGCAATGGGTGACTCCCGGTCCGGGTCGTTCTTGGTGCAAAGGATGGCCATCGCTATTCAACGAGGTAATGCGGCCAGTATTATGGACACTTTTGCACCGGGAACGATCAGGGGCGGGTTGTTTATTGACGTGTGACATTTAATTCAATTGTGAAATGATAATTCTTTTGTATCAATATAAAACTTAGCACTGTTCTATACTAATATTATAAAGAGGTAAAGTTTGTTTTTATATTTTTTTGTTTGTAGGAGATAATCTCTGAAAGTACTGGTATGATTACTAAAATTTTTTCATCGATAGAAATCTGCTTTGTTCTTGAGTGACATAGGCTATATTTTATATATGTGGGCGAAGCCGCGGCCAAAAGCAAGTGCAAAATAAAAGAAGAAAACTTCACGGCTACTCTTTAAAAAAATAATGGATCTTACAATGTTACCATAATACGGTGTTAATAAATGTGAGAAGACAGTGTAGACCAGCTAAAGAAGTACTAAATAAGTCTAAAGCAACAAAGTTGATCTCTATAAAAAATAATTTACGAGTCTTAGGAGTCTACAGTGTCCTCACATTCACATAATATTATTTCAAATATTAAATTTTGTTATTGAAAAAAATCGATTAGGTGTGAGCTGGACTTGCACATCGTCCAGGTATGTAAATATTTCGATCCCCGAATCCAATCTCATAGATTTTTTAATTAAATCGCTAAAAAGCAATTATTTTGTTATGTGACAAAAAATTGACGGTTTTCAGATTTTTTCCTTTACTTGTGCTGTGAAATCTTGCTTCTTGCTTAATTCCAGGATTGTAGGTCGACGGGAAATACCCTATACGTGTTGATTTCCTTGCTAAAGTGAATTCTTAAAGTGAGTCTACTCTAGAAGACGGACGGGGATACTAGCACGAGCAGAGCACGAGTAGAGCACAAACAGAGCACGAGCAGAGTACGAACCAGGCACGAGCAGAGCACGAACAGAGCACGAGCAGAGTGCGAGCAGGGCACGAGCAGAGCACGAGCAGAGCACGAGCAGAGTACGAGCAGGGCACGAGCAGAGCACGAACAGAGCACGAGCAGAGTACGAGCAGGGCACGAGCAGAGCACGAGCAGAGCACGAGCAGAGTACGAGCAGGGCACGAGCAGAGCACGAACAGAGCACGAGCAGAGTACGAGCAGGGCACGAGCAGAGCACGAACAGAGCACGAGCAGAGTACGAGCAGGGCACGAGCAGAGCACGAACAGAGCACGAGCAGAGCACAAACAGAGCACGAGCGGAGCATGTGCTGAGCTCAAATTCATGTAGTGTTGCTCGTGCTCGGCTCCTCTAGAGTCGATCCGCACTACACGAATTTAAAGTCGGCTCGTGCTCCGCTCTTGCTTGGCTCTTATAGCGTAGACCAACCTGAACAGTATGCTTCGTTTATAAATTCTTTAATTTTGTTTTTTTTTTTTATAATAATTAAATACTTTATTTAAATTAAATAATTAAATTCTTCTTCCTCTTCTTCCTACCCTTATCCCTTATTACTTAGGGATCGGCGCAACACATCTTTTACTTCCATTCTGTCCTGTCACCCGTCACACTATCACTAACTCCCTTTTCTTTTAAATCACTCCTCACACAATCCATCCACCTTTTCTTTGGCCTCCCTCTCCCTCTCCATACATCTAAATGTATACTCAGAACTCTTTTAGTAATATGCGTTTCATCTCTTCTCTTTACATGACCATACCAAGACTAACGATTTCCAACTTTCGAACTTCCTCTAACATACTTATTTCCCACTTTATCCATTCTCGTCACACCACACATCCATCTCAACATTCTCATTTCCGCTATATGCAATCTAGCGAAATAAAATAAATAAACATTTAAATTAAATAAAATTATATTCGGTACTTCTTTCTACATGTGACATTATAATATATTAAATCCTAATTAAAAAAACCAAATTAGAGAATTTATAAACAAAACTTTTCTTAGAAAAGATACTTCTACCATTTGCAGTCGCAGCGTTTGAAGGCCTCCCACAAGGTGGACCGATTACCTGGTGAGGGTTGCGGAATGTGGTGGACGCGAGACGCTCAAGACCTGTCGTAATGGTTACACTCGGGGAGGCTTATGTCCAACAGTGAACATCTTTCGGCTGAAATGATGATGATGATGGTTTGATACCCCGGAGCCCCTTAGATCGCAGCCTGCCCTGGCTGCGGGAGTGGGATTGGGAAAGAGTCACCGGGGCCCTGAAACTAACTAACTAACTGGTAGTGAGTAAAATTCTGACACTCCTTCCGGACGTGGACGGTCCACCCAGACCTGAAGTTATTTAATTATTTCCTACTCTCATTAAAATAACCCATCCGATTCAATTCCGGGATCGGGCGTAATGTTACCGGACTTCCATTAGTAAAATCTGATTAGTGATCTTGGAGTTAGCATTGGTGCAAGGTAACAGACTTGTCATTTATTACTATAGAATTTATTACGTAACAGGCCTTTAAGAATATCTACCTTGTTTTTTTAGGTGAGAAAATAATTTTATGACCAATCCCGTTCTTGGGCGAGGCGGGAGATAGTGTCAGATTTTTACTGACTAAAAACCCACTCCTGTTCCTTCGTTGCCTTCATCCCAGGGCCCCGGGTTTCGTTTTCACACTACCTATGGCCCCAGTAGGCTTCGACCCTGCTGGGCCCCTATGATTTGCTGACATCACCTTGAGGCGCGCGTGGAACAGTACGCGCCGTCGACGACTTTGGCTCGGTCCGGACGGTTACCGGATGATTGGACGGCGAGCCACCCGTTGCTCGCCGCCCTCAAGCCCGCGCCTACGGAGCTGACGTTTTTGAAATATAATGTTTCAAAAAGTTGAACGAGTTACAACTCTTTCAACTTTTTGAATTCGTTGTATTATCATGAAAAACCTGTTTTTGTGACCTTTCACCCCGAGTAAATATTTTTCCAGTTGCCGGATTGATGAGGACTTTTTAGACTTCATTTATAATGTGTTTTAAACAATCCTACCAATTTTCAGCTGGGTGCAAATTACTCGTATTGTACCCTCGGATGTCTAAATTGACCAGACTGTAGCTGTCTTGTCGCGTATATGAGTTTTAATGTTAAATGTTTGAATGCACCCACGGTAAAGGAGTAATTCCTATCGATAGGCAATTTTTTTTTTCCACAATAATTGGTCAAATAAAATTCATGAGTCAGCCAATAGGTTTTTTTTTCTTGAGGTGCGTATTCATCAAAATGCTCCTCCCACTCTGGAGCTAGAGAGTGTTCGACTTTTATATGACTAAAATCCACCCTTTTCATCATTTGCCCTTACGTTTTAAGGCCGCGGTTACTCTTACGAAGAATCTTGCAGGTTTATTTATTTATTTATTAAAACTTTATGCACAAGTAGTAAACACTGTACAAAGGCGGACTAAACCCTTAGGCATTTTCTACCAGTCGACCTTAGGGTGGAGCAGAAACAAAACATGGTAGGTGAAGTTAATGGTAAAGAAATAGAAAAGAAAAACAATAAAAACCACTACAACTACTACTACAAAAAACTATACTAACATACACTACCTAACTATACTATATAACTTTTTACTATTGAAAAAAACTTGAATTTTATGTCAATTAAGTTAAGTCAAACATTTTTTATCAGTCACGTGATCAAATTTCTCATTTTATGACTAAACAATGGGAAAATGAGATAGCCTCTAATAAACTAGTTCGTCTTTTTTACAACGCCAACTAAATACTTTTAGCACAAGAGCGAGCGAAGCGAGCTCAGAATTGTAGGGCACTCCGATACGGACAGATTAGGCAAAAAAAGAGTGCTTATTTTTTTTTATAACCACCCAAAAGGTGGCTTACATAGAAGTTAATTAGTGGCTAAGATAATATCATCTAAACCCTCGTTAATTGCGGCTGACTTAGTAATTTAAAAGGCAATGTAGATGTTTAGAGGTGAATAATGCAATTAAAAATAAGTCTGTTTAATTAGCACATAAAGATATTCAAGATTACTTAATCATCCCAATTTAAACGTTTGTCTACCGCCACGTTTAAACCAAGCTGTGATAATTACACTAAACTAATAAACCCTCTAATTTAAACCATGTTTGAATTAGAACGGTTTTCATTCTTTAATGAGTTTGGGTTCCAGAGTTCAAGGGTCTTAAGAGTGCCTAACCCATGATACTATTCCCGTACAAACGCTCTTACGTCATTACAACATTATTACACATCTTTCTCTAGATATTTTGGAAACACAGATACCTATATTGTAGTTTATTATCCAGATTTTTGTTGAAACCAAAATATAAAGGAGGAGAGTTGGTTGATAAGAGGCATTTTTCGCCCGTCATAACTCAAAAAAAAAAAAAAAAGTTTCTGTTTCCGACTACTTTTATTTTATTTATTATTAGATAAATACAAAGAATTATTAGATAAATAGGTAAACATATAACCCACACTATTGTCCACGGATTAATCAAATAAGTATATGTAAAACGGAGACTGATTTTAAGAACTAGTTTTATTATTAATAAGTTATTTAGTTAATTAGCATTAATTTGGAATTTAGATGCTAATGCTAATGCTAATTTATTATTGGAATGATTGAAAATGTCTATGTCCACGAAGTGTGTATTATAAGTTTCTACAAGGCGACGAAGAGGAACTCGCGCCCCCTTGTAAATGCATTTCTGTAACTTAAAAAAATCCTTTAACTATAAGTCAAAGAAATTTTTTTTTCATTGACATTTACGTGATAAATAATATAGTAAGTCAGAGCAATTATTGCCCAAACAGACTCTCCACTTTGTGTTGTTTCAATTTTTTTGTCGTTTTTTTTTTTCAATATTTAAGTTCTTATTTCTGAAACAAGCGCTCCATGATGCACATTTATTTTCATTCTTCATAATTTACTCATTATTTAAAAAATTAAAGAGAATAAGTTCAGAAAAACCTAGCTATCCAAAAATGTATAATGTTTTTAACAAAACACATAGGTTTTTCTGGAAAAAGTTTTGTGAAATATTCGAGTGAGTGACGAAAGTTACCGAATGCCAACCGAGCGTTCAGGTGTTATTTGTCTGTTTTCGCGTTGCCTCTTTTTTAAACATTGCGTTGGATTGTATTCGATGAAAAAAGAAGCTTTTAAACCATGATCACGTTGACGATAGACGGATCGGGAAGGGTCCTCTTAATTTAATCTCTTCAACTATGTGTAGTGTCATGGCCTGTACTGGAATTATTGGGTTTCAGTTACCAGTTACATTATAGGACGAATGCCATTTTACATAGATTAGAAGGTTGAAAAATGTGCATGAGGCACCAATGGGTCATCATGACATACAGGTTCGAAATCGGGCAAGTGTAAATGTGATTTTTTCTATTCATATATACTTTTCTAAATTTATCTAGGACATTAACGACACCCCGTACCTCAGAATACATATAAAACCATTTGTCCCGGTTTTCAATCGAAGGTCTTTGATAATCGTTTTGACTTAGGAGTTGTAGGTTGCGGGTTCAAACCCAGCCAGGCGCATAACTTTGTGTAATTTATTTCATCACCACTACTCTCAAAACGGTGAAATAAAATATCATGAGGAAACCGGCATGTCCTAGAACCAAAAATTTGAAAACATGTGACATCCACCAACCCGCACTGGGCCCGCGTGGTGGATTACGGCCCATTCCCCTTCCTAGAGGCCTGAGTCCCAACAGTGGAAACATTATAAGGTCGATTATGCTATGTTATATGTAGGTATGTATATATGCTCGCGTTTGACCATTATCTCACCTGATGGTATGCGATACTGTGGCCGACGATAGAGCACGCTTGCCTAGAAGTAACTATTCACCCTTGACTTAAAGACCTTGGTTTTAGTTATCAGGAAATACAGACTACGACAGAAAATTCCACTCCTTAGTACGCATAATTATGAATGTGTTCCGAAAACTCTTTGTAAGTAAAAAATATGTAAGTACCCCTTTCATTTCATGTAACAGTGTGCATTTACAAACCAGAACATGCGTTAAAAAACTGAAAGTAAAGTAACAAAAATTCGCAATTAACACACATATTTAAAACAATCCTGAAAAGCTGTTACAAAACTCGAATGTTAATAACAATTCTGAAACAACGTAGTCACTGAAACCCTTCAGTTTTTCCCTTTACGCCGGTATATTTTTGGCGTTAAAAGCTGACGGGTACTAAAACTTTTAATTGCTGCTCAAATTAATGCCCAGCGTTGGAGTTAGTTGGGGACACACGGGAGTCTATTTTATTTATTTATTATTTATTTATTTATCTTTATTCCAAAAAAGTAAGTAAATTATAAGATAAGCCATACTGGGCTCCTATGGTTTTGCTGACAGCTCTTTGTGGCGCACGTGGAACACTGGGCACTGTCGACGACGTGGACTCGGTCTGGATGATTACCGCACGGCTGGACGGCGAGCTACTCATTGCTCATCATCGGCTAGTTCACGCCTACGGTTGCTGGTAGTCGGAGTTGGGAGTCATGGTAGCTGGAGCGTGAGGATACCACACGCGTGGGACCGACTCCTTTGCAAGCATTACTGCTTCGCAGAAGGAGGCATCCACAGTTCATTCCCTCTCGCTCCGAACCATGGCCTGAACTAGGGCCTGGCGTGAGAGGTCGCCGTAGCTAATCGTTCCTACGAGGACACAGCTCCATTATACAGTACTGCTGTGGTTGGTTTGTTCATCAAATAATAGCTTACCAAGATTTCTCCGTCCCTCGGAAACCATATTAAGCTTTTTGTCTAGTCCATCATTTGACAGTCGTTACGAGTATTCAGAAGTCATGCAATCTCAAACCATACTTGTAGAAGACCATCATGTTTACCAGTTATTGGGTTGCGAAGAACACGTAAGCAGTCATCATCATCATTTCTACTGCTGGACATAGTCCTTAGTCCTGCTGGCCTCTGCCAAATGTCACCTCGACGACCGGTTCTGTGCGTCTTACATCCATCGAATTCCCGCAATCTTCAACCGGTCATGGGTCCACCTTATGAGAAACATTCCAATGCTTCGTCTTCCGGTACACGGTCGCCACTCTAGAACCTTTTGGTCCCATCGACCATCTGCTCTGCGAGCAATGTGCGCTGCCTAATACCACTTAACTTTGGCGATTCTTCAGGCATAGATAGGCAGTCCAGTAAATACTGGTACCCAGCTGAATCCGGTTAGACTAAAAGCCGACCCCAACATAATTGGAAAAAATGCTAAGCAGATTAATTGATCTGCAGTACCATGAATTCTTAACGCGATCCATTTTACGATCTAAAATGGACTGTTAAAGGGATGGAGCTAAATATGGTGTAGAGCTCCATCCCTATTTCTCACTCGCACGACTGACATTTTACACGACATAGTAAGCCCCTAGCCAAGTTACAACCATTTCATTTCGATTCTCTTTTCGTTGATCGCCTCGAGTAGGTCACGCCTCCGATTCTTGCATTCTGACGTCAACTCAACGCTCAGTCACATGGTCAGAACAAAGGAATGGGAGGCGTGGCCTACTCGAGGCGATCAACGAAAAGAGAATCGAAACGAAACGGTTGTAACTTGTCTAGGGGGAAGGCCCCTGAATTTAAAACGCTGTGCGTCCGTCACAATTTTTTCCCCGTATGCTTTCAAAACAGTTTTTGTCACTAAAGCTTCATGATAGGCGTCTCGTCAACTGCCATTATTTAGTCTTAAACGGTTTTCATCAAGCAACTAGAAACTTCCTGGAAAAAAATGAATTATTTTCTGCTTGTGTTCCTTGAATTTTTCTCGCGTTTTAATCTTCATACTAAGTTAAGTGTCGTTTTATGGAAATAATTGTCGTATTTTATGTAATTTTTTATCTTTTTTTGCGAGAAGTTGCATGCATAGTGTAACATATTTTTGCCTGTCTACGCGATTACACAGTTAAAAGTATTGTATCTGGCTACAAGTTTTTTCATAAGAGACACTTCAACACAAAATGCAAATGAAATAAAGCATTTTTTTTTAGATGAGATGTTATTTAATTACTTCTCCTGCTCTAGGTCAACAACTCGGGCTCGGACCCGGACGGTGAGCTACCCATTGCTCGTCGCCTGTACTAAATAAACTTTTGTTTAAAAATGTGTTATTTGAAAAACATGTTTATTACAATTTTTTGTGTTAAAATCAATGAAATGAAATATGTTTGTGAAACAAATAGTATAAGAAACGTTGGTTGCTAACTAAAAACTATGTCAAATAAGTTTTGGTGAGACATTGGTGAACGTCAAAATATGATTTCATATGCATTTAGAGGCAGCTGTGGCCCAGTGATAAGGGCCCCAACTTACGAGTTGTAGGATTCAAAGATGTAAAGCATTTTATTTAAAATAAGCCATTTACAGGCACTTTTGAAATGTCAAGTAGTTAGTCAGTCAGAAAAAAAAAATGATGCTGATTGCACATTCCCAAGCGTACATCTCTATGGAGAAGAATGTGCAAGAAACTCCATGGCCACTCTTTTGACCATGTTTCGGACCATGTTATGTATTAGAAATATCTCGGTTACATGTTTCTTGTCGCAACAATGTAAATAAAGTAAAAATAAAAACTAAATATAGATATTAAAATAGCAACTGGCAGCTAAGAGAATATTAGCACCACTCAGCTCAACCATTTTGAAGTGAACCGAATGATTCAACACACGCGCCACCATCAGTGAGACATTTGAGTGAGCTTGACAAATTCTCAACTGCCATGCTCATTTATGTCAAACAAGTCCAATAATAACCTATAGGTCGCGGATTCAAACCCAGCCAGGAGCATTACTTTGTGTATGTAATTTATTTCATCACCACAGCTCTTGAAACGGTGAACACACAACACGCACAACATTGTGAGGAAATCGGCATGTTTTTTAATAAAAAAATCAAACCATGTCACCAATCCATACAGGGCCCGCGAGGTGGATTACGGCCCATTCCCTCTCCTAGAGGTTGAGGCGTTCCAGCAGTAGGAAGAATATAAGTCTGATAACGCTAGGCTTAAGCTTATACATTTAGCAATGTTAGTGAAGTTTTTTTTCGGGTCGTAAGATCATCTAATGACATCCCCCGCTCTTGGGCGGAAGAAGACCCACTCCTTTTCCTTCTTTACCATTTTTCCAGGGCCCCGGGGATCTCTTTTGCATCACCCATGGCCCCAGTGGGCTTCGACCCTACTGGGCCCCTACGGCTGCTGACACCTCTTTGAGGCGCGCGTGGAACAGTACGCGCCGTCGACGACTTGGGCCCGGTCCGGACGGTTACCGGACGATCGGACGGCGAGCCGTCCGCAGCCCGCGCCTACGGTGGCCGGAAATTGAGATCGGAATCCCGGCGGCGATCGGGGTGTGAGGATCTTTACCTCACGCGATCAGCCGCCTCCTTTGCTAGCATTACTGCTTCGCAGTAATAGGCGACCGCCTGCCACTCCTCCTCGCTCCGGACCATGGCCAGTACCAGGACCCGCCACGAGAGATCGCTGCCGCCGAGCAATATTAGTGATAGTATGACGGTTGACAGGATAGAATGGAAGAAAGAAAACGTGTTGCGCCGACCCCAAGTAATATGGGATATGGGCAGGAAGATGATGATAATGATGTATTTAATAAAAATACAGGGTGTCTTTGACATTGACGCACAAACGAATACCACGGATCCAGTACATGATTCTGGACACCCCAGTGGTGGAATTTTTCGTCAGCTTTTCCTAATTTTTCAAAAAAAAACATTTTTTTTTTATTTAAACCCTGAAAAAAAAAAATCCTCAGAGTGGATAAAATCGTTATTCTAATCAATCCCGATGATATTTATTAAAAAAAAAACTACCATTGGGGTAAAAATATAAGTTATAAAAATTGATCGAAATTTGTCATATACACAATACACCTTAACTGAATATTATACCTTGTCATTTAGTAGCTTAAAGAGCTTACTTTTGAATTCATTATTATTCTTACTGTTTCTAAAATGACAAAGCAGCTTTGATTCAATCTAATTGCTGCCAAATACTGTAAACAAATTAAAACGTTATTTGAGCACCACCGTGTCCTCGTTGGAGCGATCGGCGGCAGCGACCTCTTGCGCCTAACGCGTCTTCTTTATCCAAAATGGCCGCCCCTATACTCTCTCCTGACATATTTGGTACCATCAACTTACTGTTGACATTTTATTTATGCTGGTTTAGCCGGCTTTTTATATTACAGCAATAATTCTGTTCAGTCGTGGCGCATATCTAGCTGTTTATTTTGTGTGGCTCTGGTCTAAGTTTAGTTGCAGTATATTACAACCGTTTAGTATTAAAGAGCGTATAGTAATTTATTCCTAGGGGTTTTAATGAAGAAACGTGGATTTATTTTCATCATCATCATCATCATTTCAGCCGAAAGACGTCCACTGCTGGACATAGGCCTCCCCCAAGTGTCTCCACAATGAACGGTCCTGTGCGTCTCGCATCCATCGTACTCCCGCAACCGTTACCAGGTCATCGGTCCACCTTGCAGGAGGCCTTCCAACGCTACGTCTTCCGGTACGTGGTCGCCATTCCAGAACCTTTCGGCCCCAACGGCCATCCGTTCTGCGAGCAATGTGCCCTGCCCATTGCACTTGCATTGGATTTATTTTAAGGGGATGCAACTCGACATACATTTTCACTGTTTTTCATATAAAAGCTCTTACACGATTATGACCTGCACTTTGGAGGATTTGATGAGTGCTACCGATGCTGCTATTAATGTAGCCGCCTATTGGGCCCAATAAGTTTGACGAGTTTACCATCGAATCGAAAGAAGAAGAAGACGCGATTATGACGTTATTACACATTTTTCATTAAATCTTTTGGAAACACAGTATCTTATGAATATTAACTAGGCTTCTATTGAAATCAATTTTTAGTTAATTTGTCTAAAACTAATCTCTATATATAAACGGAGAAACTGACTGACTGACATATTGAACGCACAGTCAAAACTACTGGGACTAGAAACATGAAATTTTGCACAAGATTTCGTGGTATGTTGTAGGCGAGCACTAAGAGAGGATTTTTCAGAACTCACCCCCTATGGGGATGAAACGGGGGTCCAAAGTTTGTATGGAGAAACCTATTTTCATGCGGGCGAAGCCGCTGGCATAAGCTAGTCCAGTAAAAACCTCTGAAAATCTAATATTTTGCATGAACATTGACATTTCATAATATACTAAAAAAATAAAAATGTCAAAAAATATAACAATAGAAGCTTTGCACACTTAATCAAGATTCTGAATGACGACATTTTAAAAAAAAAATCGTCACTTACGTGATGTTGGTCACTTAGGCTTCTACAATACAGTATCAATATTGTTTGTTACATTCGTGCCGCTTTGCTTCGCTTTCGCGCTCGCGTTAACTCACCTACGTGGGACACCGCGTAAATTGTTTTTGTTTATTTTAGGGTACCATGCCTCAAAAGGAAAATACGGAACCCTTATAGGATCACTTTGTTGCCGTCCGTCTGTCTGTCTGTCAAGACCCTTTATCTCGGGAATGCGTGGACGTATCTAGTTGAAATTAAAACCATATACTAAAGTCTACAGTCCCTTGATGCTGTGAAAAAATCAAACTTCTAAGGTAACGGAAAAAAAAGATATGGTCATTTATGTCGCAAAAAACGTATATTTCGACACTCAAGGGAACCAAAATTTTAGAGTACTTCCCGTTGACCCAGAATCCTGAAATTTTGCATAAGGCAAGGTCTTATAACAAATTGAAAACAGAAAATTTGTTGTTACGTCACAAAAAAAAAAAACATTTTTTGCCATTTGGTAAAAACTTCGAGACTCCAATTAGGAATTGAACTCTTTACATAGATAAGTTTGTACAGAATCTTCAAGGTGCAAGTCCGACTCTTTCTTGCCTAGTTTTTTTATTTTCTTAGCACTCTTATTCAAGATAAAGGATTGTTTCCTAGTTTGGAGGACAGTGGTATTATTTATGTAAAATAGACACTCCAATTTTTGCAGTTTCTTCACTGATGTTACTTATAAGCTAACTAGTTTCTGCCAGCGGCTTCGCCCACGTGAAAAATAGGTTTATCAATACGAAGTTTGGACCTTTGTTTCATCCCTTTGGGGGGTGAATTTGGAGAAACCCTCTCTTAGTGCTCATCTACGTCCGTAACGTAAAAAGGTAGTTTTGTGCAGAATTTTACGCTCAGTTTCTGTAGTAGTTTAGGTTGTGCATTAATATGTCAGTCAGTCAGTTTATCCTTTTTAACCTACTTCAAAAAGGAGGAGGTTCTATGTTCGGTTGAATGTATGTTTTTTTTTTGATGTATTGAAAATTTTTCTTTGATCGTCTAGTTATGCTTCCGAATTAGTCCCATAGAAATATTGTTATGATCTGATCATGAACTTCGAAAATATGGAACAGAACTCCTCATAGGATCACAGCAGAATCACCGTAACATGTAAAATTGCTTTGTTAATACGTGTAGTCGATGACAGACTGAAAGAAGAGGGGGAATATATCGAACTGATCTGATGATAAAGCCTGAAGTTAGGCATTGGGACTCTGTAATAAATTCATGTAATCTAACCGTGTTTGAGATTATTAGAATTATTAGATTATTAGAACCGTGTTTGGGATTAATAGAGTCATGAGATGCACTCTGACTATAAGGTATTTGAGTTGGGCTGAGGGGTACTTTTTAGTGGTGGTACCATAACTAAAAAGTGTAAAATAAAAAACTGTTAAAAAAAACGGTCGGTGTTTTGGCTCTTCTTTATTTAACATCGACTTCCGAAATTAAAGTTATTTTGCACTTTTCTGTTTTTATTTTTACATTGAATTCGGTTGTATATTTTTGTTATATGTTATGTTTTTATGTATATTTTTATAAAAAGGTTTTTATTACTCAATAAATTCGATAAATGATTACTTACTAAAAAGTAAGTTTTTAAAGGCTTAAACTAATGCTTAACCGCGATCCCACCTGATGGTAAGTAGTGATGCAAACGTTAATGGTCAGGCGCACTAGTTTATTAAGAGCCTATTCACTCTAGCCTTGAAGACACCCAAGTTATAATTGGACGGGAAAACCGCAGCAGGCAAACTGTTCCAGACCTTCGATGTACACAGTTTAAAACTATTATTATATTTATTTTCTTCTTTTTTTTTGCATGTAATATTATTTCATTTATAACTTTTTTGTATGTACTTATTTTCCTGTTACTGTTACACACGGAGCAGTGGTGGCCGAGTGGTAACGGCCCCGACTTAAGAGTTGTAGGTTGCGAGTTCAAACCCAGCCAGGCGCATTACTTTGTGTAATTTATTTCATCACCACTGCTCTCAAAACGGTGAAGGAAAACATCGTGAGGAAACCGGCATGTTCTAGAACCAAAAATTCGAAGACATGTGACATTCACCAATCCGCACTGGGCCCGCGTGGTGGATTACGGCCCATTCCCTCTCCTAGAGAGGAGGCTTGAGTCCCAACAGTGGGAACATTATAAGGCCGACTATGCTATGCTATGCTATGTTACACACGGTGTCTATATCACTATTTATTTCCACCTGTCCTTTCGCAAGTGTGCTGGAAGAGATTTGATTTACCAATACTTATATATAATAAATAACATGCATACACAATTTAATTTAAATATATAGGTACATAATTTAATAATAAGAATGATAAAAAATAAATTAAAATTTCTAACATAATTTACTACACAATAATATACATATTCATCTATTAGATCTACCTATAATAATAATTAATTCCATGAATTGTTTTAGCCTTCATTCTCTCTCCTAACTTTGCGGTGCCCGACAAGGTCCATATTGATCTTGACAATATTTTATACCACCTATGTACATAATATGGAATGCAATAAAGTATTGAGTGTTGAGATTTCTTTAGAAATAAGCACCTATTTATATCTGTACTTATTTTTCTGTTTCCTTCTCCTAATCATTAATTTTGTGTGTACATTTAAGTTTACAAACAAACTAGATAATAAATATCAAAAGCGTTCCTATTTCAAATTTCAGCCATATTCCGCTCAAAGCACATTCCAATTTTAAACTCTTTAATACTGGCCTCAAAAAACTCAAAAAAAAAAACATACAACGATCGCGCGCAAAAAATAGAATCAAAAGTCAACCCGTTCAACTTAGATGTTGGTACAAAAAACCCTTAACGCTTTGTACACAGCTAATTTAAGCAAAAAGTTAATTCAAAAAGTTAATAACATAATGTCCGTTGTTTTGAACGCAAACGGGTACGGGTAATGAAGCGTGCACGTGAGCTGTTAAGGGTTAGGCGTTTGGATTTTTATTTTTTTGGGAAAATGGCTGCATTAGGGACAACATTTTAGAAGTTCCAAGATCAAATCGACAATTCAGAGACAACTTCATAACCAATAATAGAAGTCCTCTGTTTGACATTATTAACAAATTATTAGTATTTTGCCAATTTGCTTTTTTTACTTGGAAAGGCTGTTTTGTTAGGGAATCATCAATTTCCACGTTATCAAGCTTGTTATTGGGGCATTGGTCCGTAGCAAGCTTGAGCTTGAGCGTGAGCGTGCGTATAGAATCCGTTTGAGAAGCAGTATGTAGCAGAGCGGAGCATGAAGGCGTGTTAGACTTTTATTAACTAAAAAACCACTCCTGTTCCTTTTTTGCCATTGTTCCAGGGCCCCGGGAATCTCTTTTGCATCACCCATGGTCCCAACAGGCTACGACTCTGCTGGGCCCCTACGGTACTATTAAGCGCGCGTGGAATACTACGCGCCGTCGACGACTTGGGCTCGGTCCGGACGGTTACCGTACGGTCGGACGGCGAACTACCCATTACTCATTGTCCGCAAACCCGCGCTTACGGTGGCCGGAAATCGGGATCGGAATCCCTGCGACTGGGACACGAGGACCATTGCCTCGCTCGTGCGGCCGCCTTCTTTGCTAGCATTGCTGCTTCGCAGAAAGAGGCGACCGCCTGCCACTCCTCCTCGCTCCGGACCAATACCCGGTGTGAGAGATCACTGCCACCGATCGCCCCCACGAGGACACGGCATTAGAGGACACACCACATTCAAGTCGCCTATTCATCCGACAATGGCCGCCATTAATGTTCTCGTGAACTCAAATACAGGTCTTGATATGTTTGCGGAGGAATGAAAAACGATAATGTAAGAATGTTTGAATTTTAGTGAGAAGGATGCATGACTCACTCAAAATTACTCTCACTCTGAATGTATCGAATATCAGGAGTATCAGACTTTACCTGAGTCAAACCCATATACCTGTTTGAGAAAAGGCTACTATATCATTATTGTAAATGTAAATTACATTTACAGTAATGATATACGAGTAGATGTAATCCATACATATAAGAAATATTTAACACTGTCAGCGCCATGTGGTCCACCGGCCGTCCACATAAATTATTACAAGCCAATATGATTTTTTGTAACTTATCTCCGCAGGCTATTTGGGCGGCGGGCGTTTTAAATGCATTTAATTATCTAGCAAGCCAATGACAAAAAATCAATATGAATTTGTGAGATCACAGCGGACCACACCTGCTGGGCAACTGGTCGGCTTGCGGGATACGCCTATAACCTATGTTCACAGCGTCACGTCAGCGTCAGCCCGCCAGCGGCCCATATGGCTTGCTACAAAAGTTAGTTCAATTGTAGTGTGGCCAGCTGCATAAAAATATATGTGACCCGCGCGCCACCCACATGGCCTGCTGCTCTAGAAAATGATTAATTATACATGGCGCTAAGAGTGATAAAAATAAATAAATAAAATTGAAGTGTATGTTTATAATATTGTTTTTCTTAATTGCATATAAAAGTACTGTTAGTTCTGGCTTTTATTGATACATAACTAATATTATAAGGAACTAGCTTTTGCCTGCGACTTCACTCACGTACATAAAATATAGCCTATGTCACTCAGGAATAAAGCAGCTTTCTATTGGTGAAAAACATTTTAGCATTCGAACAAGTACTTTCAGAGATTACGTCCTACAAATCAAAAAACAAACTTTACCTCTTTATGATATTAGTGTACATTTCTAAAACCCATAAGCTTTTAATTTTAAGTGAAAAAAGTTTAATTAATCAAAGCCATAAACACAAATAATAGAGAGCAATAAAGAATTGAGTATTGAGTATTGGCCGAATGGTAACGGCCCCGACTTACAAGTTGTAGGTCGCGGGTTCAAACCCAGCCAGGTGCATTACTTTGTGTTATTTATTTCATCACCACTGCTCACAAAACGGTGAAGGAAAACATCGTGAGGAAACCGGCATGTCCTAGAACCAAAAATTCGAAGACATGTGACATTCACCAACCCGCACTGGGCACGCGTGATGGATTACGGCCCATACCCTCTCCTAGAGAGGAGGCCTGAGTCCCAACAGTGGGAACATTATAAGGCCGACTATGCTATGCTATAAACAGAATTTAGTTCATTCAAGTATACAAAAGAGTTTGAACTAGAACGGATCATTTTGAACGCTTACGGGTCTCTCAAATTACGTTTGTTCTATTTAGAAATACTCGAGAATGCACCTCGTGGAGTGAAAAGGATTTAATTGTACTCGTTTTCTGGCGAGTTTAGTTCATTTTGTATTTTCTTTTCTTAAAGTTTTTTAAAGTGTTTCTCGAGTTATTTTCCGAGTCGTTTGTACGTTTAGCTCGGATTTTCTGCTCGGAAAGCTACGTATGTAGTTGGTTCTTCTACAGAATTAAGGGAATAATGAGATTGTAACAAGGTACTTGTGGAGTTTTAATGGTTGAAGAGGCTAAGCTTAGCTTATAAAGAGGTAGAATTGTTTTTGTTATCTCTGAAAGTACTAATCTGATCACGAAAAATATTTTACTGATAGAGAATTCACACTATTGCTGTGTACGGTGGAGGTGTGCCTCGCTTGGGCAGAGCAACGCCGTGTCCTCGTGGGGGCGATCGGCGGCGTTGATCTCTCGCGCCGGGCCTTGGTACAGGTCATGGTCCGGAGCGAAGGAGGAGTGGCAGGCGGTCGCCTCCTTCTGCGAAGCAGTAATGCTAGCAAAGGAGGCGGCTGATCGCGTGAGGCAACGGTCCTTATCCCCAACCACCAGGATTCCGATCCCGATTTCCGGCCACCGTAGGCGCGTGCTTGCGGACGGTGAGCAATGAGTAGCCTGCCGTCTGATTGTCCGGTAACCGTTCGGACCGAGCCCAAGTCGTCGACGGCGCTTATTGTTCCACGCGCGCCACAAATAGATGTCAGCAAATCGTAGGGGCCCAGCAGGTTCGAAGCCTACTGGAACCTTACCTACGGCAACGAAAGAACAGGAGTGGGTTTTTAGTCAGTAAAAGTCTGACACTATCTCCTGCTCCGCCCAAGAGTGGGATTTATCATTAGATGATTTTCCTACCGAAAAAAAAAACTATTGCTGTGTAAAAAGAAAAAACTAGGACGCAAAAATTCCAGGTTAGTAATAAAGCGTGTCTTAAATACAAAAGATAAGTTCTTGAAAGTGCAGTATAATTTAGATTACTGATTAATGCAGATAATAAAATACATAACACGTTTTATACATTATTTAGTTAATGTTAATTTAAGTATTATTGTGTTATGATAATCTGCGATGTTTATTTTTGTGGTCATAAGTTAAAAGTGATAGAAGTGTATTTAATTAAAATTAAATCATGTACGAGTAGCTGAAAAAACCTGGATTAGATTGGCGCAAAATAGAGGGGATTGAAAAGTGTTGCAGGAGGCCATTGCCAAAAGGTACACGAAATAAAAATAATAATAACAAGTCTTTAACCTATGAAATTGTCGTTTTTTAAAACAGGATGCTTTGAAGTGTTAACGAATGTCCTCACGCCCAAGATTCTGACCCCGACTGCCAGCCACAATAGACGCGGGCTTGCGGACGTCGAGCAATCGGTAGCTTGCCGTCCAGCCGTACGGTAATTGATCGGACCGAGTCCAGTCGTCAACCGCGAGTAGTGATCTACGCGCTCCTCAAGGATATCTCAGTAAACCGTAGGGGCCCAGCAGGCCCGCTAGATAGGACCGCGGAGAATTTCTGGAAAGAAAAGGAAACCCGTAGTCTTAGAACGTAAAGGGCAACTGAAGGACACAGGTGTGGTTTTAGTCAGTAAAAGTCTGACATGCTCTCACGCTGCACCCAGAGTGCGAGAAGACATTAGATGATTTCCACACTATAAAAAATAAAAAAAGACCTATTCACTCTTGACGAAACGAAACGTGATGAACGCAACAAAACGTGACGAACGTAACGAAACGTGGCGTACGAAATGTGACGAATGTAACGAAACATGGCGTACGAAACGTGATGAACGTAACGAAACGTGTAGATCCCTTCGTCATAAACTCCAACAAAACAAAAACCATGTCACAATAAATAACACCGGTCCACCTAATTAACCAGGTAACGATTTTGTATTCAATACCAAAATCTATTCTCTTAAAATTTCAGCACGTAAAACTAATTTATTTAGACAATTTATGAGTGTCAGATAAAAAGTAAAGTAATTAGCCATTTAGCCGTGAGAACTGAAAATATAGGTACAGAAGGTTTACTCTGCTGATTCATAGATTACTTTCTAGTTTGACTCACTTTTTTATTATTATCTCTTTATTTATTTTATCCACGTATAATTTACATAGCATAGCATAGCATAATCAGCCTTTGAATATTCCCACTGTTGGGACTCAGGCCTCCTCTCTAGGAGAGAGAATGGGCCGTAATCCACCACGCGGGCCCAGTGCGGATTGGTGAATGTCACATGTCTTCGAATTTTTGGTTCTAAGACATGCCGGTTTCCTTACGATGTTTTCCTTCACCGTTTTGAGAGCAGTAGTGATGAAATAAATTACACAAAGTAATGCGCCTGGTTGGATTTGAACTCGCGTCTTACAACTCGTAAGTCGGGGCCGTTGCCACTCGGCCACCACTGCTCCATAATTTACATGGATAACATAAATTAATTTTAAATTAATTAATTCACTTTTAAATTAATTTAATTTATGTTGGGCTGTGAAAAAGACTGATTGAAAAAAGATTGCATGTAGCGGAGATGAGAATGTTGAGATGGATGTGTGGTGTGACGGGAAAGGATAAAGTGAAAAATGAGTATATTAGAGGAATTTTGAAAACGTTTGTCTTAGTATAGTCATGTAAAGAGGAGGAATGAAACGCATGTTACTAAAAGAGTTATGAGCATACATGGGGATGGACGGGGAGGGAGAGGGAAGCCAAAGAAAAGATGGATTGCTTGTGTGATATGAAAGAAAAGGAAGTTAGTGATAGCGTGACGGTTAACAGGATAGAATGGAAAAAAACGTGTTGCGCCGACCTCAAATAAGATGGGACAAGGGCAGGAAGATGATGATTGACAACTATCTCACCTGATAGTAAGCGATGATGTGGCCGACGATGGAGCACGCTTGCCTAGAAGTAACCTATTCACTCTTGACTTAACTCTGACTTTTCCGTATATGCGTGCGCGCATGTCTTTTCGTGTATTGTATGGAGTTGGTCTTCTGTACCTATTTATGTTATGGTTTTAAAGTATACCTATTGGCGTTATCTGTCTGCGATACTGTACTGATTTATTTTAATACGGTAGATTGGTCTTTTGGACCTGGTAGCGCAAAACTGAGTTAGGTTAGGTCAGCTGCTGTATTAGCATTTTTCTTCAGATAATCACAGTTATCGGTGACAGATAGATTGTTATTATATCAATTATTAATATTTACTAATAATTATTATTTACTCAATTCGTTGTGCGTACAGCTAAGGAGTGAAATTCCTTGCCGGAACCTGTGTTTCCTGATAGCTACAACCCGGGAATCTTTAAGTTAAGAGTGAATAGGTTACTTCTAGGTAAGCGCGTTCCATCGTCGACCGCATCATCGCTTTCCATCAGGTGAGATAGCGGTCAAGCGCGAACCTATCAAGAATAAAATAAATAAAAAGCTGCTCTATTAGCATTTTTCTTCAAATAATCACATTTATTGGTGACAAACAGATTGTTATTGTAATTGATTTAATTTTTTGATAAGTTTGGCTAAAAGTTACTGACTTATATTTTAAGGTCTCAGTTTTTGAAAAGTTATTTTGATAAATCTTCCGAAAGAAGGATATTCCCGGGATGGAAATGATTATATGTGCTGTTTCAGGATATCGTCTGCTCGTGTGTCAAATTTCATCCAAATCTGTTTTGTCTTTTGAGCGTGAAGCAGTAATAAATACTAAAATATACACACAGATACTCGTATACATACAAACTTTTGCTTTAGACTCTCACGTTTTCAGCATTATTATAAAAGTACATACTTCTTCTTCCACACTGTTTGATGTTATATTCTCCAGACACTATACAAGGTGTCTTTGACATCGACGCACAAACGAATACCACGGCTCCAGTACATGATTCGGGATCCTGAAAAACTGTTTTTTTTATTTTATTTTAACTGGGTAAAATCATTATTCTAGCCGACCTCGATGATATTTTTTTAGTAAAAAAACCAAAAAATTAATTAATTAAAAAGTCATCGAGGTAGACAAATCGTTATAGAACAACGATTTTGTCTACCTCTATCAAGCTCGATGACATTTTAATTTTTCAAAGTATTTCATTCATTATTGTACTAAAAATGTTAGAATAACAATTTTATACAGTTTGAATAAATTGATGAAATTATTTATTTTTTAAATTAGGAAAAACCAACCAAAATTCTACCACCCGGGGGTCCAGAATCATGTACTCATCATCATCATTTCAGCCGAAAGACGTCCACTGTTGGACATTGGTCTCCCCCAAATGTCGCGTCAATGACCGCTCCTGTGCGTTTCGCATCCATCGGATTCCCGCGACCCTCACCAAGTCGTTGGTCCACCTTGTGGGAAAACTTCCAATGCTGCGTCTTCCGGTACGTGATCACCATTCCAGAACCTTTCGTCCCCATCGACCATCTGTTCTGCAAGCAATGTACCCTGTCCAATAATTTTTAGTGCAATCATGTACTTGATCCATGATATTCGTTTATGTGTCGATGTCAAAGAAACCCTGTGTTCAAACTTTCAGTATAAACTCTGACTTTTTCAGCATTATTATAAAAATGCAAAAATAGGAACATATTTACTCTTCCACACTCTTTGACATCTGGCTCTGGTTCAGTCTGGAGCGAGGAGGAATGGTAGGCGGTCGATTCCTTCTGCGAAGCAGTGACGCTAGTAAAGAAGGCGGCCGCACGCGTGAGGGAACAGACATCCCAGGCCAGCTGCCACTACTGATGCAGATGCGGGCTTGCGGGCGTCTAGTAATGAGTAGCTTGCCTTCTGGCCGTCCGGTAATCGTCTAGACCGAGTCCAAGTCGTTGACAGCGCTTAGTGCTCCACGCGCTCTTCAAAGAGATGTTAGTAAACCGTAGGGGCCCAGCAAGACGGATGCCCGCTAAAGCCGCAGGCGTTTTCTGAAAAAGAAACTCATGGTCTTAGAACGCAAAGGGCAACTGAAAGACACAGGTTTGGTTTTTTCAGTTACCTCTGATACGCCCTCCCGCACCAACTAGAGTGGGAAAAGTCATTGGTTGATTAGCATAAGCATAAGCATAATTAGCCTTTATAATGTTCCCGCTGTAGGGACTCAGGCCTCCTCTCTAAAAGAGGGAATGGGCCATTATCCACCACGCGGGCCCAGTGCGGATTGGTGAATGTCACATATCTTTGAATTTTCGATTCTAGGACATGCCGGTTTTCTCACGATGTTTTCCTTCACCGTTTTGTGAGCAGTAGTGATGAAATAAATTACACAAAGTAATGCGCCTGGCTGGGTTTGAACCCATGACCTACAACTCGTAAGTCAGGGCTGTTACCACTCGGCCACCACTGCTCTCATGAATGAATCACTGGTTGATTGACCTTTAAATAATCATACGCCAACCACGATCCAAGTGATGATGCCATCACAATAACAAGGTCAAAACATATCTCAACATACTTGACATTCTACCCAAAATATCAAAACTTTCCGCAGCGCTCCCCCTTAACAAAGATGTGAGCAAAACTCTAATTTTGCACCCGACGCCCCACAAATATGATGGATTGGTTGTTACGCAACTCATTAGGCATATATATGCATGTTTTAAGGGTTATTGATCACCGCTTTTTAATCCTCCAAGAACTCTGAAAGGATCCATTTTCAAAAGATTACTTCCCTATTTAATTTTTCCCCCTACCGTACCTATTTAATATTAATGCTATATTTACTCTTATAGGATTTGGACGCAAACACGTTTTGGAGTATATTGTTGGGTCTTTACCTACGAAATTTGGTATTTGCTTGTGCTTATTATAATTATACAATATTTTATATTAAATAACAAATAAGACTAAATGGAAATATTTTTTCTGACAACAGCAATTATCATTCCAATTCAATTCGTGCGGAAGAAACGCTCGGGTGTCACCATTGTGTGGACCGCGCGGAGGACACGGTGGTGCATACGGTGGAGGTGTGCCCCGCCTGGGCGGAGTACCGCCGTGTCCTCGTGAGAGCGATCCGCAGCAGCGATCTCTCGCGCCTTGCCTTGGTATGGCATGGTCCGGAGCGAGGAAGAGTGGTAGACGGTCGCCTCCTTCTGCGAAGTAGTAATGCTAGCAAAGGAGGCAGCCACACGCGAGTAAAATTTGCAAATCGGTCCATAAACGATGGAGTTTTGAGGTAACAAACATAAAATAAAATAAAAAATAAAAATGATTATTAAAAAACACAACTGGATTGAGAACCACCTCTTCATTTTTTGAAGTCGGTTAAAAAGAAGAAAATTGCTGAAAAAAACAAACTCAAAGAAACTGAATCATCATCTTCCTGACCTTGTCCCGTGTTATTTGGGGTCGCAACACGTTTTTTCTTCCATTCTGCGCTGTCACTCGTCATGCTATCACTAACTTCCTTTTCTTTCATAACACTCTTCACACAATCCATCCATCTTTTCTTTGGCCTCCCTCTCGATCCATCCACATGTAAACTCATAACTCTTTTAGTAACATGCGTTTCATCCCTCCTCTTCACATTACCATACCAAGACAAACGATTCCCTTTCAACTTTTCAGTCACTGGCGCCACTTTCAAACTGCCCCTAATAAATTCAAAGAAACTGAATGAAGAACTAATTTTATAAAAATGGAATAACATGCTTTAAATAAAATAAAAAAACCATACTTAAATTTCCAAGTAAATTTAAATATTTTATTACGGCTCAAAATGTGCAGTTTCATAAATCAACAATTACATGTAGGTAAATATAACTCCAACGTTTTAAAATTTGTATTTATTTTTTATTCGGCCAATATTTGCTTGCATGCATGCATGAGCGTGATCAGCCTTTCTATGTTACCACTGCTGGGACTCAGGCCTCCTCTCTACGAGAGGGAATGGGCTGTAATCCACCACGCGGGCCCAGAGCGGGTTGGTGAATGTCACATGTCTTCGAATTTTTTGTTCTAGGACATGCCGGTTTCCTCATGATGTTTTCCTTCACCGTTTTGAGAGCAGTGGTGATGAAATAAATTACATAAAGTAGAGGGAGAGAGAGAGCAAAGAAAGGATGGATGGATTGTGTGAAGAGTGATATGAAAGAAAAGGAAGTTAGTGATAGCATGACGAGTGACAGGGCAGAATGGAAGAAAAAAACGTGTTGCGCCGACCCCAAATAACACGGGACAAGGGCAGGATGATGATGATGATGACTGCGCCTGGCTGGGTTTGAACCCGCGATCTACAACTCGTAAGTGGGAGCCGTTACCACTCGGCCACCACTGCTTCCAATATATTTAATATTTGCTTAATTTTATCATTTACACAAAACCCTGACTATTTTACTAAACAAACAAAAGTGTAATATGCAAATAACAATAAAGGCAACATTATCCTTTCCAACCCTTAGTTATTATCGGTATCTTGAAAGATTAATCCCCATTTTGTGTGAAACAAAGTCGGAGTAATGTAAACGATACGGGCGTGACAGGTGGGGAACGGACTCTAGAGATGGGCAAAATATGTCGATAAAATATAGAATAGAATAAACTTTTTTGTACACCTGGTTACATTCTGGAGAGTGTGCGCGGGAATTGCATGACTTGATTTCGCCATCTCCTTTCTGCTATCGCACAACCCGACGAACGGCGAGTATCCACCCTTACGTTGTCGAAACTTCATCGGTCCGGACTAAGCGTTTCGCTTCGTCGTTTATACCGCGTACATCGAAGGACTGGAACAATTTGCCTGCTGCGGTCTTCCCGTCCAACTATAATTTAGGTGTCTTCAAGGCTAGAGTGAATAGGCTCTTAATAAACTAGTGCGCCTGACCTTCAATGATTGCATCTCCGCTTACCATCAGGTGGGATCGCAGTCAAGCACTGGTTTATATCAATTAAAAAAAAGAAAAAAAACACCAAAATAGTAACAAACACTTTTATACTAATTTAAATCTATGGGTACAAAGGCGGTCTTATCGCTGACAGCGATATCTACCAGACAACCTTAGGGTGGAATGTAAGAATTTGAAACGGAAAAAGGTATATACGATAGTACAGTGCCCAACAGCAAATAATTTTCTTTCTCTCTAATTTTATTATTATTGATAGGCTAGGCCAGTATCATACCTCATGGTAAACGATGATGTGGTTGATGATAGAGCAGGCTTGCCTAGAAGTTACCTTTTGACTCTTTACTTTAAGATCCACAGGATTTAGCTTTATATGTTCCATCGCTTCCGCGGACAAGTGCCACAGAACAGCACAGAGTGAACAAGTGCAGTGTGAACTAACATAGTCATAATTCTTATTTATTAACAATAAATTGTATTTCTTTTACTTTATATATGTAAGTCTGTGAGGTCGATGCAGTACCCAAGTCCGGTCTACAGTGGGCACCACTGGCAGCTTCAATGTGGCAGTTGGCTTACATCAGGGGTCGGCTCTCAGTCCTTACCTCTTCCTGATGATAATGGACGCTCTGACGTCGGACATTCAGGAGGAGGCTCCCTGGTGTATGTTGTTTGCTGATGATATTGTGTTGGTTGCCGAGAGTGGCCTAGAGGTCCAGAACAGATTGGAGGTGTGGTGGCACAGACTGGAGAGTGTTGGCCTGAAATTGAGTAGAACCAAAACGGAATACTTGTTCTGCGATTTCGGCGGTCTCTCCAATCCAGTGCCTTTAGCTCTAGCTGGAACGCCCATACCGATCTGCTCTGACTTTCGGTACCTCGGGTCACTCATCCAAGGGAATGGTGAGGTAGACCGGGACGTAACACACCGGATCAACGCAGGATGGATGAAATGGAGACAGGTCACGGGAACAACTTGTGACCCACGGATGCCCCTCAAGTTGAAGGGTAAAATCTACAAGTCCGTGATAAGGCCTGTCATACTGTATGGATCAGAATGTTGGGCTGTGAAAAAGACGGATGAAAAAAGATTGCATGTAGCGGAGATGAGAATGTTAAGATGGATGTGTGGTGTGACGAGAATGGATAAAGTGAGAAATGAATATATTAGGGGAAGTTTGAAAGTTGCGCCAGTGACTGAAAAGTTGAAAGGGAATCGTTTGTCTTGGTATGGTCATGTGAAGAGGAGGGATGAAACGCATGTTACTAAAAGAGTTATGAGTTTACATGTGGATGGATGGAGAGGAAGAGGGAGACCAAAGAAAAGATGGATGGATTGTGTGAAGAGTGATATGAAAGAAAAGGATGTTAGTGATAGCATGACGAGTAACAGGGCAGAGTGGAAGAAAAAAACGTGTTGCGCCGACCCCAAATAACACGGGATAAGGGCAAGAAGATGATGATGTAAGTCTGTGAGGTATATATCTATGCGCCAAGATGCCTGAAAATAAATGATTTATTATTTATAGAGACAAAGATTTCAGCAGGGAATTTCACTCCTTAGCTTACGGACAATTAAGATGTAGCAATTTGGACATATACAACAGCTCGAAATCATTTATCGGGCAGCTGCCCAAATCAGACATATTAGCCGTCTGGTCAGAGGCTTCTCCCATTTCAATGGAGATGTGAGGGACTTTAAACTCTTATTCTCACATGATAGCGTCAAAAAACATGCTACAGAGATATTTGTAATTGCATAACATGATTGTAAAGAGTGTCCATGGAGTTTCTTGCACATCCATAGAGATTTACGCATCGGAATGTGCAATTAGCATAATTTTTCCGGACTCACTTACTTCTTGACATTTCAAAAGTGCCTGTAAATGGTTTATTTGAAATAAAATGCTTTGAATCTTTTGAATTTTTAATACGCGTTCGCTCTAAAAATATGTTCTCAAAATATTTAGTGTAAACTGAACATTCCATCTATATATATGCAAAACATATTGGCATCTTCAGCCCGTACCTTTGGTACTTTTCTGTACGTCTAGTGGCCTAATGATGGAACGGGCTTATTGGATTTAAATTATCCGACGCACACTCCCCGAATCGCAAGCAGTAAAACCGATCGGCTAGCAAATCGGCGCCAATACTCAAGACTGAAGCTTTGGCTCGACAAATGCATAATTACAAATGATCCTTTTGGCTCGTTTCTCAATAGGCTTTTACGTTTCTGTGACAGATCTTTCCTTAAACTCGGTTTTATCAAACGCATGGAAACTGAGCATGTCCCTAATACTTACCAGTTTTGTAGTTTAGCGAGTGCTTAAACTTTATTCGCTGTAAAACTAGAACAGAGTACTAACTCAAGCAACAGAGTAAGGTGTTTAAACTTTGAAGGAGCCTGTGTTACGTTTAAAATTTACTGGTTTAGGAAGTTTTAAGTTAATCTTGAACACCATTTGACTTTTCCTGTAAGGTGATACCAACCGAAGAATATTCATGTATGCGCTATGCTTGTGCACCCAAAGACAACCCGCGATTGGCTTAAAATCTTTGGTTTTGGAAGGCCTAAGTCAAAGATTCAAACATTCAAAGTATTTTATTTCAAATAGACCATTTACAGGCACTTTTGAAACGTCAAGAAGTCAGTCAGTCAGAAAAAAAATAACTTACCAGTGTTTGGGATAATTGGAATTATTATGAGAAATAGGCTCTGTTTATAAATGTATCGCAACTAAAAAATTTCGAAATAAAAAAACTAAAACTAACTAAAAGGATCAAAATAACTTTAATTTTAGAAGTCGGTGTTTCTCGGTATTATTTGTATCTTATTTAACACCAACTTCCGAAATTAAAGTTATTTTGATCCTTTTAGTGTTTTTTTACTGTAGTCGGTTATTTTTTTTGTAAAAAAAGTTTTTTTTAGCCACCACATAGAAAATTCAAAATCCTGCTTTTTTTAAAGAGAATTAAGACCCTATTCCGCACACCTCTAAAGATTCGTGTAACCCACATTTTTATCGATAGACCGTCTTCCCAACCCTCATCGCCGGCACTTAAGTATACGGGCACATCTGTACCACGTCAAGAACAAAGTATGCTGATAAGATTTTTTTCGCCATTTCACACGGTTGTATTTTCACGACTTTCTACCTCTTCGGTTGTGGGGAAATCTTTTTTATTTTTAGAGGTTACAAGGAATGGTATGTTTATTGAAAATTGGTTAGTGTTGTGTTTATACACAACTACAAGTTTCTGATAGTAGTTTCGCCCACGAAAAAGTAGAAACATATCCTCATCATCATCATTTCAACCGATAGACGTCCACGGCTGGACATAGGCCTCCCCCAAATCTCGCCACAATGAACGGTCCTGTGCGTCTCACATCCGTCGGATTCTCGCAACCTTCACCAATTCATCGGCCCACCTTGCCTTCCAACACTGCGTCTTCCGGTGCAGGGCCTCCACTCCAGAACCTTTCTGCCCTGCCGATTGCCACTAAAGTTGCTATTGCTATTTGCTATTTCAGAACATTGTCTACCTGGATGATTATATTTTGTGCTTTAACTGAACACGGATGTGGAGAGGGAGCCGGCTGTTTGATGTGGCAGGTTGACCCACAGGTTTGCACGTTATACGACGCAGGTAAAGGTTTTCAAAGCTTACTGCCAATCCTTTTACACGTGCAGCTTGTGGGCGAATTTTACGCAGAAGGCATACAGCGGCCTGCATGTAACCAATATGTATACGTTCCGGCCGTTTTTGGGGCTGCCGCGTTATTGTAGCGCGTCCGGCATGTTTGCCGACGCAAACGTCGACCGCCGAGTATGCACCAGCCCCAACACCATTCTCAGAACGCTGGCTGACAATTGGGACTTTCTGACCTTGGGGCGGTGGATACGACTGCACGCGGTCAAATAGACATTTCCCAGATTCGATGCGTCTCACCCAGCTTAGAATAAGTTGGACCTAGCTGGTTAAGTTTGTACCTGTTTGTTCTTTATGTTACTAACAAAGTTTAAATTGTTACTAACGCAATGTGGCAAGTTCCGAATTAAACGTTTTTATTATTATTATTTAGAAAGAAAGAAAAGAAAGAAAGAAAATATGTTATTTGGCAAAATAATTGATTTACAACTAAAAAAATAAAATAAAAATAAGGAGAAATAAAATTAACAATAAAAAGAAAAAAAAAATATCTCACGGCTACGCCAAATAGGTCCAGTTCAGCATAATGCCAGACAACTACGCAGCAGCTATTTAACTTAGTCTACGATTGAGTACACCGACATTTAGGCTGCCATCAACAGCAGCCAGTCGATATATTCAACAGCATGAGTTGTACGTTCGATTTCTTTCAGTCATGATAATCAACTTCATGCAGTTGGTTGCAGTCGTGTATAGTTAATAACTGCACACAGTCGTGACTTCAACTTTACGCGGTTGGCTACAGTCGTGTAGTGTTAACGCTCGCTGTCGATGGATGTGGCGATGTGGTAAGTGATGGCTAACCGCATACAGTTAGTGTGCAGTTAAATAAGGAGCATAAAGCGCGTTGGTCGCTATTAATGTAATATTTATTTTGAGGTTTTTAAAGATCAAATCTTCGTCAACTGCGTAAAGTCAGATCTGATTGCAAATGACAGCAATCAACTGAATAAATCAACTGCGGGTGGTTGCTGCGATGCAGTTCGTCTGATGGCAACTTAGGGTGTGTTTCCACTGAAACGGAGCCCGGCGAAGTCCAGCGGAGAAGAGCACTGAAAAGTGGCAAGGGTTTCCATTGAAGCAGAGCGGGTTGGATTGGATTTGGGCTACCCTCTCCTCCGTTTTATCCAGCTCGACGACGGAAGTTAGTTTTATTTGAAACTCCGCTCAGCTCCACTTTGGACCACTTACACTGTTTCCACTGATGCCGAGTGGATTTCGAGCACTATGATTGGCCATTCCATGGTCCGCTCCTTTCCACTCCACTTAGCTCAGTGAAAACGCAAGATGAAAGTGTGGTTGGATTTTTCGGAACTGTATACTTTTTAAGTTAAGCTTGTTTATGATAGAGAGACGTACACAAATGTAGTGGAGATGTCAAAACCTACAAACGCATGACTCAAACCTAAGCCTATATACTGCGTCAGCTTCAACTCGACACTACACAAATTGGCACACTTCCAACGCGTGTCAACGCTATACGTCAATATTGATAGGCTTTGAGCACTTCTAAGCTAAACTAGGGGAGGGAGACAAACACAGTTAGAACGCCTGTGGCTAACCAAAAACTTGAGAGCCAGTATGTTTTTTTTTTATTCATAGGCTCGCTTTTGAACATTATTTCACCTTATGGTTAGCGATGGTATTATTGACAATGGAGTACGCTAACCTAACTTATTCACTCTTGACTCCAAGACAGATACGTTGTAGCTGTCAGAAAACACAGACTCCAGCAGGGAAATCCACTCCTTTACTCGTATTATCAGTTTTACGCATAATATGTGTTCCCAAAACGTTTTATGTGTAAGTATGGGTTGTCCATCAGGTACCGGCGGATCGTCGTATGATGAGAATAAATTTTTGGCATTTGTAAAAGTTTTTAACTCCTAACGCAGAAAGAGTATTTATAAGTTTGACATCTATGTGTATGTCTGTCTGTAAAACCACATCTCTGAATAGGTCAGCCATTTACAAATTATAAGGGGAAGAGAAAGTGGGAATTAACATATGAATCAGAAATCAGAAACGTTTATTTCAAATAGACCAATTTCAGGCACTTTTGAATTGTCAAAATGTCGCTCAATCAAAAAAAAAGTGAAGCTAAATTGAATGTTTGCAAACATAGCCGGTCGATGTATGCATCAAATGGTACGGACTCTAGTCGATTTCTTCATATGGCACTGAAACTTGGACGCAGACTGCAAACGCATTGACGCCTTTGACAGCATTTCGGACCAACGTATCCATATTGCGAGAAGTCAAAATCTCGGTTGTCGTCCAAGTGTCTTTGCAAGATTCTGCAATACTTTGGTCATATTGCAAGAAAAGATTAACATCGAAAGGCTTAACGTGACCGGTAAAGTGGATGGTAAACTCGTGGGGGCAACCCAATACGTTGGTCAGTTCCGCTCTTTACTCTACGGTATATAATACCTTTCACACCGTCAGAGACTGAAACAGATGGAGAAATATCACACAAGTGAAAGTGATGAAGCAGGACCTTCAGCATTGGGGAATACGACGCAAGAATGGAAGTGCATTAAATACATCAAGAAATCCGAAATCCCGTGCGGCCACTGGCTTCTCAATATTTTCATATAGCCGATCAACGTCTTACTGTCGACGGCTGGCGCTAAAACTCAGCGCTCTCTTGGCTCTGTCTTGTACACGAGTCCCAGCATTTTACTGATCGCTGGCCGTTTTGCGCGGATGTGACGTATATCTTCGCAATATAATATAATATAGTGTTGTTATTGTTATTTTTATTTTTAAGGTTCCGTGCCTCAAAAGGAAAAAACGGAACGCTTATAGGATCGCTTTGTTGTCCGTCCGTCTGTCTGTCTGTCAAGACCCTTTATCTCGAGAACGCGCGGAGGTATGAAATTGAAATAAAAACCATATACTCTGGTCTGCGTTCCCTTGACTGTGAACAAATTAAATAGAAATTTAATTTTAAGTTAAAGAAAAAAAAAGAGGGCCGTTTATGTCACAAAAATCATAAATTTGACAATCATATGGAAATCAAAATTCAGGTACTTTCAGGTGACCTATAAACCTGAAATTTGGCAACTAGCAAGGTCTTATTGCACAAGTATAGGAATAAATTTGAAAACTGAGAATTCGTAGTTAGAAATATTTTTTTTTTGTGATGAAAAAATAATTTTCTCGTATTCGGGAATTGAACTATTTACACAAATTAGTCTGTACGGAACCCTCAGTGTGCGAAACCGACTCGTACTTGCCCAGTTTTTTATGGTATGCGCCATTTTTGACGCGAACAAACACTTTTTCTTTACATCTTTTTTCTTTCTTTTCATATCCTAAAACGTACGCATCCAGACAAAATTTTAACAGCCCTACAACATTGTGCAGTCAACCCCATTTCAAAATTGCAAATTAAGGACCTTTAATAACACAACAAACGAAAGGCCCTATTCCGTTTTAAAAGCATTTAAAATTTACACTGAAAGGAAAGAAAACAGCATTTTATTCGTTTATTATTCGGCCGGGCGGCCTCTAAATTTGGCAGCAATGTAATCAAGTTCATCGGGCGTCGGAATAAATCTGTCAAGCCTGTTCGAAGCGACACTTTTCAATGGGAATAAAATTGCTAATGATCGGATAGAGCCGCATCCATTAGGAGAAAATAATTGCTCCGATGGGTAGAATTGATTGTGTGATCGGGTGTATTGTATTTGCATAATCAGACGTGAGTGTCATCCCTCTGATCCTACCTACTAATTCATATTCATGTTGTAAATTAACTATGTATGTTTGTTTGTAGCGAACAATGGGTAACTCGGCGTTGAATGAGGATCAACCCCGGGTCGGCGATGATAGGAAAAATGACGGAACCAATGCTTGCTCGTGTTGCGGGATCCTTCGAAGGGTTCGAATGAATACAGATTGGTTTCAGTTAGTAAAAGTTTATTCCTCCAGAGCCATCTGGATGGAGTCTCTCTCCATCCGTAGTCAACTAGGAACCCTTATAATTTTGCCAAGTCTGTCTGTCTGTCCGTCCGTTCGCGGATAATCTCAGTGACCGTGACATTAGAAAGCTGAAATTTGGTACCGATATACTTATATCAATTACGCCGACAAAGTGGTAAAATAAAAAGTGGAAAAAATGTTTTATTAGGATACACGAAAAGTGAGGAGTTATTTTTTTTTTCATTTGTGATATATTGTTGGATAGCTATTTAAAAATGAATAGGGGTTTACTAAGATCATTTCTTGATAATGTTAATATTTTTGGAAATATTCGCTCCAAACGTAAAAAAATAAATAAATATGCATTAAATTAATGTTAGTGTTTTGCTTAAGCATATAAACAAAACACTAACATTATGTCAAAACTTTTGTTACATTACAACAACATTAATCTTAAGATCAAATACATCATCAAACCAACTATATACCAATGACACAGAGCAACTAAGTACAGTACATACAGTGGGTCAACATAACTACTAAGATTTTTTTTTTCGGGTGGTGAAATCATCTAATGACATCCCCCGCTCTTGGGCGGAGCGCGGGATAATGTCAGACTTTTACTGACTAAAACCCCACTCCCGTTCCTTCTTTGACATTTTTCCAGGGCCTCGGAGATCTCTTTCGCATCACCCATGGCCCCAGTAGGCTTCGACCCTGCTGGGCCCCTACGGTTGCTGACATCTCCCCGAGGCGCGCATGGAACAGTACGCGTTGTCGACGACTTGGGCCCGGTCCGGACGATCGGACGGCGAGCCACCCATTGCTCGCCTTCCGCAAGCCCGCGCCTACGGTGGCCGGGAATCGGGATCGGAATTCCGGCGGGCGTGAGGACCTTTGCCTCACGCGATCGGCCGCCTTCCTTGCTAGCATTACTGCTTCGCAGAAGGAGACGACCGCCTGCCACTCCTCCTCGCTCCGGACCATGGCTTGTACCAAGGCCCGGCGCGAGAGATCGCTGCCACCGATCGCCCCCACGAGGACACGGTGGTGTCTGCCCAGGCGGGGCACACCTCTACCGTATGCTCCACCGTGAACATAACTTCTAAGATAATTTCTGAAAGGAAAAACTTTCTAATATAATGCAGCGTCCTACACGGGTTTAGCCCGCACGGAACGCAAAGGCGATTGCGAAGCGATCCGATCTGGTTTACGCAAATTCAACGCGACGCGGCGGTTCTGTCTTACGTAATATAGAAAAAAAAACTGGGCAAAGTGCGAGTGCAAGTCGGACTCGCGCCCTGAGGGTTCCGTACAAACTTACATATTAAATAATAAGTTCAATTCCCCAATGGAGTCTTGAAGAATTTTCCGAATAGCATTTTTTTTTTTTGTTGGGACGTGACAACAAATTTACAGTTTTCAGATTTATTCTCATAGCTGTGCTATAAGACCTTGCTTTATGCCAAATTTCAGGATTCTGGGTCAACGAGAAGTACCCTATGAATTTTGAATCCCTCGAGTGTCGAAATATACGTTTTTTGCGACATAAACGGCTTTATCTTTTCTTTCAGTTAACTTAGAAATATGATTTTTTTACAGCTTCAAGAGACCGCAGATTTCAGTGTATGGTTTTAATTTCAACTCGATACCTTCATGCATTTCTGAGATAAAGGGTCTTGACAGACAGACAGACAACAAAGTGATCCTATAAGGGTTCCGTTTTTTCTTTTTGAGGTACAGAACCCTAAAATGCCAGAGATATTGTGTAAAAAGCTGTAAGAAAAAAGTTAATTTGAACTAAATGAAATAGAAATACTTCCACTGTTGGACATAGACGGGAGGCTCATTTCATCATCATCATCATCATCGTCTTTCAGCTGAAATGACGGTGATGATGAAATTCAGTAGAAATTAATTGGTTGGAATAACAAATAAACTGAATTGAGTAGACTTAAATTCTAATTAATAAAATAAAATAAATTGTATTGAATTCAGTTTAGGTTGTCAAATGAATCGCGCTAAAAGCTCATAGTATGGCCTCAGTTGGCACACTGCACAGAAATTCCTACACTGTGCCACAACATCAAAAGCATACCAAAATTGATGGTAGCTATGAATCTACATAATTGATGTACGTCTGGTACCAATCTAGGATTAATATTTACTTTGGTAGACTCGATTTGTTAACTAATAGTTGCTTATCAGACGTCGTGTTTGTAGAAAAATTTTGGCTATGCTGATTGGATGGGGCTTTGAAAATGGCGGGATTGTGATATGTACTTTCCATCACGATATATTACTTTAAAAATTTTTTTTTTTTTTTTGTCTACATGTGGAGGCTTGTAATTAGCGATTTGAAAATATCATCCTTTTTGTATCACTTATTTTCTTAGTCTGTAAGCCTTCTTTAAAATGTAATAAATAAATAAATAAAAGCGAAAAATGGTTTTGTTTCTGGTTCAATTTCGTTGGCATGTTTTCAAAACCTTTGTATCCTACTGATGCTAACAATAATTTGCTTAGCTTTTATGATGACATAAAAGAACTTTATTATAAAAAATTGTAACGCTTTGGTTGTGTCTTTTTTTTAAAAGATATTTTCCATCGACTGGTAATTTTTAGGGTTCCGCAGACAAGTGGAAAAAAATGGAACCTTTATGGATTCGTTATCTGTCTGTCTGTCCGTCCGTATGTCACAGCCATTTTTTTTCCAAAACTATAAGAACTATACTGTTGAAACTTGGTAAATAGATGTATTCTGTGAACCGCATTAAGATTTTTTACACAAAAATAGAAAAAAAAACAATAAATTTTGGGGGTTCCCCATACTTAGAACGGAAACAAAAAAAAAAATATTTTCATCAAACCCATACGTGTGGGGTATTTGTGGATAGGTCTTCAAAAATGATATTGAGCGAGAGACACTTCCAAAGTGGTGAAATGTCCCCACATTTCACCACTTTGGTAGTATTTTTCGCAACTCACAACAGGGGGGGGGGACTGTAACTTCTAAAATAAGAGAATGATAAACTAAAAAAAATATATGATGTACATTACCATGCAAACTTCCACCGAAAATTGTCTAGAGATCTAGTAAGTAGTTTTTTTTAATACGTCATAAACCGCAATTTACCTTTACTCAAGTTTGCACGGAACCCTCAGTGCGCGAGTCCGACTCGCACTTGCCCAGTATTTATTATTTAAGTGTGTCCATACCCCAAATCAAACAGCGTAATAATTTATAACTTATAACTGACCAAACTTAAAAGGATCATGTATGCAAAATTTGAACAGGATCGGTTCAATAGTATTTAAGGCAGTTGAAAACTACGCTCTTAATTTATTTCCATTTGTTATAATTATGTATACATGATCATCATCATCTTCCTGCCCTTGTCCCGCCTTATTTGGGGTCGGCGCAACACGTGTTTGTCTTCCTTTCTATCCTGTCACCCGTCATGCTATCACTAACTTCCTTTTCTTTCATATCACTCTTTACACAATCTATCCATCTTTTCTTTGGTCTCCCTCTCCCTCTCCATCCATTCACATGTAAACTCATAAATCTCTTAGTAACATGCGTTTCATCCCTCCTCTTCACATGACCATACCAAGACAAACGATTCCCTTTCAACTTTTCAGTCACTGGCGCCAATTTCAAACTTCCTTAATACATTCATTTCTCACTTTATCCATTCCCAGCAATTAAAGTACTCCTATTTATTCATTAATTGTGATAAAAACAGATGCTCTGATAGAAACCAATAATATAAATATTTACTAATGTGAAAAACCTAAGCAAAGTTTTGTTCCCATTCACCCCTGCGTTCCTATTCACCCCGTTTGAGTCAAACTTAGAAAAGTACACATAAATTGTAAAATTCAGATTAGTACTTGTCTGGAGAGAGGTGGGTGCCCACAAGAATTACTTACGTTCATAACAAAGATACGTTATTAAGGTAAGTGTAAACCGATAAAATCGCCTTCCCTTCGAGTAGCATTACATGTGCTTACTTCTACTATACTACTACATACGTACTTATCTAGACTTTTATTTTTTTATTTGCATAGGCACACCAACGACTTGTTTACAATATGATTTTAATAATATAATAGTAAATTATACGAGAGCAGTGGTGGCTAAGTGGTAACGGCTCTGACTTAAGAGTAGTAGGTTGCGGGTTCAAATCCAGCCAGGCGCATTACTTTGTGTAATTTATTTCATCACTCTACTCTCAAAACGATGAAGGAAAACATCGTGAGGAAACAGGCATGTCCTAGAACCAACAATTCAAAGACATGTCACATCCACCAACCCGCACTGGGCCCGAGTCGTGGATTACGACCCATTCCCTCTCCTAGAGAGGAGGCCTGAGTCCCAACAGTGGGAACATTATAAGGTCGACTATGCTAATGTATACGAGGTGATCCTGTGTAAAAAAGTCACTTACAGGTATGCACCACATTTACAGTATGTCTATTTAAGTAAATAGTTGAAAAGCCATTAAATAATAAACATATAAAATATGAAAGTTGAAATTAAAAGCTAATGTCCAACTTAAAAAAAAACTAAAATCACATTATTATCAATTTAAATTAAATTATATTATTAACATATTAATCAATTACATTATTATTAAATTACATAAAACAAACATTATCTAGATTAACTAAAATATCATTAAATCACAGTTTTATAAAGTGTGGAATTACAATTTTTAATTTATTAAGTTTTTTTTTTGTTATATTTCTGCACCGACTGGTAGAAAATGCCTAAAGCATTAAGTCCGCCTTTGTACAGTGTTTCTTACTAGTGCATAAAGTTTTAATAAACAAATAAATCAGTTTTTATAATGTTACAACTAAAAAAATACACTTCTACACTATATATAATATAATAAAGATAGTTTGCTTTCTTTTTGTTTTTATGTTTCTTTGTTTGTAGGAGGTAATCTCTGAGAGTACTATTCCAATTCCGAAAATTTTTTCACCGATAGAAAGCTGCTTTATTCCTGAGTGACATAGGCTGTATTTTATGTACGCAGGCGAACCTGCGGGCAAAAGCTAGTAATTATATAATTTCAAATTAATTGACGATGATTAAATACACACATGATGCAATTTATGTTAACAAAGCGAGGAGCTGACCTGCCCTGACCTCGGTTATTGTACTATTAATGGTGACCAAATAGCCCATTTAGATATTAATTAGTATGCAGGAGATGCCCTTGTATTAATAGTACATAGGGTTTTGTAGTTCTAGTATAGTTGTATTTGCAGCGGCCTACCTGGATGCGCAATTTAGTGCTTTCCATTTGGCAGATGTTCATGAAGTTTCAAGAAGTCGGATGGTGGTAGATAATACTCGTGGGGGCGATCAGCGGCGGCGAATCTGGCACGAAGCCGGTGCAGGAACTTCCCGAACTTAGTCCCCGACACCCGGGGCCCTGAGACGAAAGCAAAGAAGGAACAGAAGTGAGTTTTTAGACAGTAAAAGTCTGACACTATCTCCCGCTCCGCTCAAGAGAAGGATTTGTCATTTGATGATTTTCCCACATAAAAAAAAAACGGGGCGGAAGGGCAGGAAGGTGATGATATTAACCCTCTTATTTCATAGCCCCAAAAAATGGTAACTGATTTAATTAAATAGTCCAAACGAACCGCTTTCGACGGGTCTAAATAAATCATGGTAGGCTTTATCGGTGGTCCAGTGGCGGTTCTATTAATGAGACCCCCTGCAGAGAAGGATTTTAACGCCTTTAGACATCTTAAGTTTAATCCCCCTTAATGAATGCTGGTTAACGTTTTGTTTTCTTAGCGTAAAAAACAGTTCAATGTCTTTTCCGGGTTTCGGGGCATAGTCGAGTCATTGTTGGGGGAAATGTATTTTTTTTTTTGGTATTGAATCGTTAGGAAGTTAAAACAGATTTATTGTGTAACTGATTTTGAAGGTTATGTTGCGTGCTAGGAAAATTGTTGCTGATATACTATTGTTATCATACTTAAAAAAAATGTCATATGATTGATTATACACTTTCAACATATCTGATGATAAAGAGTTAGACCAGTTCCTTGTTCCCTCTCCTAGAGAGGAGGCCTGAGTCCCAACAGTGGGACATACATTATAAGGCCGAGTATGCTATGCTATGCGCTTGTCAGCACTGGCTTACGTTTATGCTACGAACCTCTCAATAATATATCGTGTCCTTGGTCTGATCTTTTTCGGGTTCCGTACCTCAAAAAAAAAACGGAACCCTTATAGGATCACTTAGTTGTCCGTCCGTCTGAATGTCTGTTTGTCTGTCAAGACCATTTATCTCGAGAACGCGTAAAGGTATCGAGTTGAAATTAAAATCATATACTTAGGACTGCGGTCCCTTGAAGCTGTGAAAAAATTAAACTTTTAAGTTTACGGAAAAAAAAGATACGACCGTTTATGTCGCAAAAATCGTAAAGATGCAACGTTGGAAGATCTCCCGCTAGGTGGAATGATAACCTACTGAGGGTCGCGGGAGATCGATGGATGTGAGACGTACAGGATCGGTCATTGTGGCGATACTTGGAGGAGGCCTATGTCCAACAGTGGACGTCTTTTGGTTGAAATGATGATGATTCTAGTATTTTACTATTAATTTGCCGAACTTCCCAACTGACTGGGCTGTTAGTCTAGTGGTTAGTGGCCCTGACTGCTATGCCGGAGGTCGTGGGTTCGATTCCCACGCAGGACAAATGTTTATGTGATGAGCACGATTATTTGTTCTGTGTCTATAAGTATGTCTATCAGTTGTCTAGTACTCATAACACAAGCTCTGCTTAGCTTAGGACTAGACGGCGTTGAGTGACAGTAGTAAAAAAAAAAACAACTATGTTGGGGGCGACTTACTGTCTAACCAAATGCTACTGAATTGTGGAGCGACTGTCCATCTGACCTCCAAAACGTAATAATGAATGAGCTCTCGGTATGATAAGGTGGTCACCCATCCACAGACCGCCCTTGGCAAGCATTGCTGAACCTTGGGAATCCAGGACATGGTTTACCCTTGTACCAACGCGGGCTTGCGGACGGCGAGCAATGGTAAGCTTGCCGTCCGACTATCCGGTAACCATCAACACACGCGCCTCAGGGAGATGTCAGCAAATCGTAGGGGCCCAGCAGGGTTGAAAGCTACTGGGGCCATGGGTAGTGTGAAAACTAAACCCGGGGCCCTGGGACAAAGGCAACGAAGGAACAGGAGTGGGTTTTAGACAGAAAATGTCGGACACTATCTCGCCTTCCGCCCAAGAGCGCGATTTGTCACCTAAAAAAAAACCTTGGAAATCCAGGACATGGTTTACCCTACACGGGTGACCAAGGTTTATTGAAATTCTTTTAGCTATTCGAGTGTGAAAAAGTAACACACATACACTTGTGTTGGGCTGGCCCTGGGCCAGAGCACTTCGACCCTTCTGGATCTTTTGTGCTGAACACACACACTTCAAACTTTTGCCTGTATAATATTAGTGTGATTATAACCACGAGGTCCTCGTAAAGACTGATCTTCATCATCATCATCATTTCAGCTGAAAGAAGTCCACTGTTGGACATAGGCCTCCCCCAAGCGACGCCACAACGACCGATCCTGTGCGTCTCGCATCCACCACACTCCCGCGTCTATGACCAGTGCGTGTTGCCAGTGGTGACATATGGTACTGAAACATGGTCGCTTACAGTGGACCTCATCAGAAGACTTAAAGTCACCCAAAGGGCAATGGAAAGGGCTATGCTCGGAGTTTCCTTGCGTGATCGCGTCAGAAATGAGGATATCCGCAGTAGAACCAAGGTTACGGACATAGCCCGAAAAATCACCATACTAAAGTGGCAGTGGGCAGGGCACATTGCTCGTAGAACGGACGGTCGATGGGGCCGAAGGGTTCTAGAGTGGCGACCGCGCACCGGAAAACGCAGCGTTGGAAGGCCTCCCACAATGTGGACCGACGACCTGGTGAGAGACTGATCTTATATGCAAATAATACCATCAAACTTACAAATAAAATTAAAGTCCATCTCCCATTGTTCGTCCCAAAATACCCCATTTAAGCCAAAAAATTTGACCCAAATTCCTAAAGGCATTAATTCGCGAAATACGAATCTCGTAAAATAAACCGTTGCCTGTCTAGGAAGTGATTAAATGAGGAACGTAAATCAGCGAGTAAAAATAGACTTACATCCACGAAGATTTGTTACTGTCATCCAATTTGTTGGGTTGTGGCCGGGCCATCGATTGGCGAGGTGGAATTGGACGGGTGATTATATTGTCAAGAAATTGAGACTGAAAGAATAACTTTGAATATTTACGTATTTTATGATGTCAATTGTTTTAATCTGTAGCGACATCTATCGCGTCACATAAGAACTAATCCTGAATCGCGCAATCAAAGTTCTCCGCGCGATTAGAACATATAGAACAACCCGAAATCATCTATCGGGCAGCTGCCCACCAGACATAACACCCGTCTGGTTGGAGGATCCTCCCTTTTCAAAGGAGGTTCGCGGGACTTTACTCTCTGTTCCGCCTACCTCCAAACTGGTGACCCTCGACAAAGAACGTCAGCGCAGCCTTCGTGCAGCTACTACCTCGTGACGTCATCATCACTTCCTCAAGCTTTCGAGCAGCGAGCCATACAGCCAGCACCCACGGCTATAAAGGGTATCCTGACCACCAGCATGCCTACATGGTTATACCTGGTCATCACCCTCAGCCTCATCAGCGACCTTGGCGAAGCACACTGCACCTTCGGCCAGTCACATGAAGAGCAATGAAGAACCTCTCCTGGTCGACGCAAGCAATCAAGCCACTACGTCGCACAGCACCGCTCCGACTCACTGGAGCCAGCAGCACTACTCCGACTCACTGGAGCCTGCAGCATCATCCCGACTCACTGGGATAGCACCACCCCGACTCACTGGGGCAACACCGCAGACAGTTCCGACTCACCGAGAACTATGCGGCATTCGGTTCCGACTCACTGGAACCAACTTACCACAGGCTTGGCACGCATCAAGAAGCATCAAGAACCATCGATCTCCGATCTCCGGAGGGGAGTGATGTAGCGACATCTATCGCGTCACATAAGAACTAATCCTGAATCGCGCAATCAAAGTTCTCCGCGCGATTAGAACATATAGAACAACCTAAGCTGCTTGGAAGATATACGTGCACTCGCGCCGATATAAAGTTGTTGACACCTACCCGCGCTAACTCATAGCTGACTTGCAAAAGACTATATCCTAGCTGTTCATCATACGTGCTTGTACTTAGCTCGCTTGCGCCTTCTAACTAACAGTGTTGTAGTGTTGTGTGTGAGAAATATACCTGGAGATTCAGCAAGGACTTTCATTTATTCACCACTACCCAGTGAGTACCTACACCACACACACACCGTCCATACAACCAAAAATCTATATTCCCGTTTGCATTTATTTTTATGTGGGATCATCATCAAATATCTTCACCCGCCCTGGGTGGACTTTAAGTGACTGAAACTCACACGTGTCTTTCGTATTTGCCCACTATTTGAGTATCCATAGAATGCGGGCGCGGCACGTGCGTGGGCTGTTCGACGCTGGTCGCGTGCGGGCAACTCACGATATACCCCGTTCATACAATTGGCTGCTACAGCAGCTCGCCGTTCGGCCGTCTGGTAACAGTCCAGACTGAGCCCGAGTCGTCGATGGCGCGTAATGTTCCACGCGCGCCTCAAGCAAATGTCTGCAAAACCGTCCCTACGGTTTCGGTCCAGCAGGGTCGAAGCCTATTAGGGTCATAGGTTGTGTGAAAGAAAACCCCGGAGTCCTGGTACGAAGCCAAAGAAGGAATATAGAATGGATTTTAGTCAGTAAAAGACTGACACGTCCTCACACTCCACCCCAGAGCGAATGGAGGAGATGGGGTTACCCTATACTACCAAAATAAAAGTGCCCACAGTGTGTATGCGGATGACGAGCGGTGGGGTTATCGCTCGCGCGGGAGCGTGTATTTCGTATTAGTTCGAGCTAACCGCAATGTTGTGATGGCTCGACTGCGGACGGGCAGAACGCGTGCGTTCTCACACCATGCTGCCAGCCTAACCGAATAATTAAGTTTTCCTTTGAGTTCCAGAGCTGTGGTAACTCTCAGCTTTGGCGAGAATTGCCGGCACGCGTCTGCGTCTGCGTGTAAAGTAGTTCTATGTTTAAGTTCACCGCACTACGCGCACCCCGCGCCCACTTTTACACTATGACCGAGCCTTTACGAGCAACCCCGCAGTCATGGAATTTATTAATGCTTTAAAAATTTTATTTGATTAAAAATGCACCTCAATATGAAATAACATTGATTGCAAAACAAATGTTACACAGACAATAATGAAATATTTAAAAGATTTTCTTTATTCAGCCCATTTTGTTCCACAGCGTGGCAATGATAAGTCTTTTTTTTATTTTTTTATTCTTGATAGGTTCGCGCTTGACCGCTATCTCACCTGATGGAAAGACGATGCGGTCGACGATGGAACCCGCTTACCATCAGGTGGGATAGCAGTCAAGCACTGGTTTATATCAATTTAAAAAAAAAGTAACCTATTCACTCTTGACTTAAAGATTCCCGGGTTGTAGCCATCAGGAAACACAGATTCCGGCAAGGAATTCCACTCCTTAGAAATTTCACGCACAATGAATGTCTTTCTAGAATGTTTTCTCTCGCACTACCCTAAAGCGTTTTTTTGTTTCACTCTGCCGCTAATATTATATAGGTAGGGGTAAGTACCCGCGCACAATGCTCGTAGAACAGATGGTCGTTAGGGCAGAAAGATTCTGAAGTGGCAACCGCGCAGTTGAAGGTGTGGACGACCACGTTTACCTGGGACAGACGGTCTAGTTGGGTAGGTCTAACTTCGAGAAAGAGGTCAATCGTCGTATCCGACTTGGCTGAGCGGGAATCCGATGGATGCGAGGCGTACAGGACCAGTCGTTATGGCGACATTTGAGGGAGGCCTATGTCCAACAGTGGACGTGTTTCGGCTGAAATGATCATGATGTATAATTGGGTGACGTCAGATCTTTAGTTCGTATATAGCGGTATAGATGTCGCTACATTCTATGCGGTATTTATGTCAAATCTTAAAAAATATTGAAAAAGCGACTACATTGTTGTTTAGGATGAATATCCGATCGCAATTCATCAGACGCGTCATCGTCAGCCAATCAAAGCACAGCTAAATGACGTGATTTTTTTTTAATAAACCAGTATTATTCTTACAGCATTTTTTAGAAAACCCAATCAAAAAGCAACCATAAAATCAAGCACAGTACAAAAAATTGGTATAAATTACACACCCCAATAATTATTTTCGTCATAAAATACAACCTGAATTGTTTCAATAATTTTCAAGACGGATATTTTCTAAGCAACGCCGAAGGCTATACGCCTCTAAGGAGACATTTGATACTTTGTTTCAAAGGAATGTTTCAGACTTCTGTTTCAAACTATGGGACAATGACTTATTGTTTCGATATTATTAGTTCTGTATTGCTTTTGTAATCCTATCTTCAAAAAAGTTTATTTAATTGAATTGGCCACATCAGATCGATGATCGAGCTTTTATACATAATAAGCTTTTAATAAAGACAATATTAAAGTACAATTGGACACATTGTTAGTCATCATCTTCATCATTGTTGGTCATGTAAAGAGGAGAGATGAAACACATGTTACTAAAAGAGTTATGAATATACATGTGGATGGGTGGAGAGGAAGAGGGAGGCCAAAGAAAAGATGGATGGATTGTGTGAACAGTGACATGAAAGAAAAGGAAGTTAGTGATAGTATGACGGTTGACAGGATAGAATGGAAGAAAAAAACGTGTTGCGCCGACCCCAAATAAGATGGGACAAGGGCAGGAAGATGATGATGTTAGTCTTCATTCTTCCATTCTATCCTGTCAACCGTCATACTACCACTAACTTCCTTTTCCTTCGTGATATGAAGGAAAAGGTTCACACAATCCATCCATCTTTTCTTTGGCTCTCCCTCTCCACCCATCCACATGTATACTCATAACTCTTTTAGTAACATGTGTTTCATCTCTCCTCTTTACAAGACCATACCAAGACAAACTATTCCCCTTCAACTTTTCAGTCACTGGCGCCACTTTCAAACTAATTGTTGGTAAAGATAATTTATTAGCTTAGGAAAATTACTCATTTTTCTTATTGGTCGCTTCACTCTTTGTTTTTCGGTGGGCAAATCATTCAATGACATCTCTAGTTCTTGGGCGGAGCGCGAGGGTGTGTCAGACTTTTATTGACTACAAAACCACTCCTGTTCCGTCGTTGCCTTTCATAGTAGGGCTGAGTCTTCCTTTCAGAAGCAGACCTTTAGCCCCAGCAGGCTTCGACTCTGCTGGGCCCCTACGGTTTGCTGACATCTCGATCTCAATCTAAAAAGTTGGCCATATCATGAAGTGATCTAAGATCTGGCCACGACATTTGTATAATTTTTCAGTGCGTGTCATCATCATCATCTAATCAGCCGAAAGACGTTCACTATTGGCCATAGACCCCCTCCAAATTTTGCTATAACGATTGGTCTGGTGCATGTGGCATCCAGCGCATTCCCGCAAACCTCACCTGGCCATCGGTCCACCTTGTGGGAGGTCTTCTAACGCTGCATCTTCCGATACGTGGTCGCTACACCAAAACCTTTAGTAACCCAAACACCTAACTCCTCCTAAACCGCTTTACCGATTTGAAGGTAATTTTGTACGTGTATTTGAGTGGGTCCCTGGATGGTTTGAAAATACAATAGGACCTGGTAGGTGGTGCTATAATCGGGTTCTCTTAAGGGTTTTGTATCTCAAAAGGACAAAATGGAACCCATATAGGATCATTTTGTTGCCCGTCTGTCTGCTTGTAAGTCTATCCGTTTGTCAAGATCCTTTATCTTAATAACGCGTGAAGATATCGAATTGAATTAAAACCATATACTAAGGTCTGCCACCTCTTGAAGCTGTGAAAAAATCCAACCTCCCTGAGGTTGGATTTTTTCACATTAACGAAAAAAAAAGAAACGGCCGTTTATGTCGCAAAAACAAAACATATATTTCGACACTCTCATGGGAATAAAAATTCATAGGGTACTTCCCGATGACCTAGAACCCTGAAATTTGGCATGAAGCAAGGTCTTATACAACAAATATAGAAATAAATCTAAAAACTGAAAATTAAAAATATTTTGCAATTTGAAAAAGTCTTCGTGACTCGATTCGGAAATTGAACTATTTACATAAGTTAGTTTGTACGGAACCCTCAGTGTACGAGTCCGACTCACACTTGCCCAGTATTTTTTAATTTGCAAGGACTACGGTAACCCCTTTGGACAATTCGCAGCCATGGCAGGCTTCAGACCTAACTGGCCACGTAATTTTTTCCGATGCCTTAAAGAGATCTTACGCGCGTGGAACACAATGGGCCTGAACTCAGGCTTGGTCTTTACCAGATGACTGGACTTTAGGCAGGATAACGTCAGTCGGGATCGCTAGTGTTGTAAAAAATCCATAAGAAGATCGTAATTTTTATAACGTTAGTTATGTAGCGACATCTATGGCGTCACATAAGAACTAATCCTGCATCGCGCAATCAAAGTTCTCCGCGCGATTAGAACATATAGAACAGCCCGAATTCATCTATCAGGCAGCTGCCCACTAGACATAACATCCCGTCTGGTTGGAGGATCCTCTCTTTTCAAAGGAGGTATGTGGGACTTTACACTCTATTCCGCCTACCTCCAAACTGGTGACCCCGACGTGATCAAATTTGTGTAATATATATATATATATTCGTGTGTATATTCGTGTATGTATATTTGTGTGTATTCGTGTGTGTGTGTTATGTATTCGTGTATATATGTGTGTTTTTTCGTGTAATATTATGTAGACGTAGTGTATCTCTATTTCATATTCTGCGCATATTTATAATTTATAACTTCGTAGAAAATCTTGCAAGTTTCCTAAGGTGCAGGCTCCTCCTAATGCAGTTCTTTAAAAATTCACTTCTGTTTTATTTTTAATGAAAACGGTTACGTTTGTGTTGTGTTACAGTTAAGCACTCATTCTTAAACCTTTATTTTTTTGTAATCAATTTATTTTAATTCTTAACTGGAGCTTAAAGTGTTTTTTTTTTTGTTGGTATAATCATCTAATGATATCCCTCGCTCTTGGGCGGAACGAAAGGGCGTGTCAGACTTTTACTGATTAAAAACCCAATCCTGTTCCTTCTTTGCCATTGTTCCAGGGCCCTGGGGATCTCTTTCACATCACCCCTAGCCCCGTTAGGTTTTGACCCTGCTGGGCCCCCACGGTTGATGACATCTCCATGAGGCGCGCCGTCGACGACTTGGGCACGGTCCGGACGGTTACCGGATGGTCAGACGGCGAGCTACCCATTGCTCCGCAAGCCCGCGCTTACGGTGGCTGGAAATTGGGATCGGAATCCCCGCGGCTGAGGCGCGAGGGAGATTTCCTCGCGTGTGTGCCGCCTTGATTTGGTAGCATTACTGCTTCGCAGAAGGAGGCGACCGCGTGCCACTTCGTCTCGCTCCGGACCATGGCCTGTAACAGGGCCTGGCGCGAGAGATCGCTGCCGCCGATGGGGGTGCCCATGAGGACACAGTGGTGAACTTAAAGTCAAAAATTTCCTCTGCATCGCTTTCGACTGGAAGTGTGCCCAAAAGACTGGCGGCATTACCACGTTGTATGGCAATTTATTTATTTATTTATTAAAACTTCATGTTACTCAAAAGTACAAAGGCGAACTTAATGCCTTAGGCATTCTCTACCAGTCAACCTAGGGTGGTGAAGAGAAAATGTGGCAGGTGCTTAAAAATACAAAAGAATATTACGAAAATAAGAGTTTAAAAGTATGTTTAAATACAAAATAAACATACACATATAATTTAATATAATATGTACATATAGATTTAAATAAAGTAAAAGAAGGACTTATTGAGACGACTTCACTATATGTGCAGAAAGTACTTTCGCAACATCCGCTTAAATGCATATAGACTGGTGGCCATCCTGATCTCGAGAGGAAGCGCATTCCGCAGAAGTATGGACTGAATATGAAAGGAATGCAATGCTTAATCTCTGACGGAGGTAAAAGACTGTATATGTAATTTTTATTAGTTAAGTGTTTTTATTTTTCTTGTTCTATCTATGTTCAAAACAAATTACATAAAAAGATTTTTTTTTAAAAACTTTTTCTTTTCGTGTATTCTTTCGATATATTCAAACTATTTTTTTTTCCTGATCAATATTTGGCAACCTGAACAGCTCTGTTATACGCTTCGTATAACCTAAGAAGCGCAAGTGGTTGTGCAGGATGGGTAGTATTCTACTATACTATACTACTATACTGACGCATGTCAGCGGTTCCACACTAGCACTATAATGCTAGAGATGGGTCGAAGCAGCCCCATTCGTCCAGATTGTTTTTACAGCGGCCAACCTGGGTCCACCCACAACCTAAATCCTCCACACTTCATCACCCCATTAGAACATCTCCCCCTGGACGCGAACTACAGTGGCCAATCTGGAAATATCTTAACGGACTGTGAAATTACTACATCACTAGTATAGCATAGCATTGTCAGCCTTATAATGTTCCCACTGTGGGAACTCAGGCCTCCTCTCTAGGAGAGGGAATGGGCCGTAATTCACCACTCGGGCCCAGTGCGGGTTGGTGGATGTCACATATCTTTGAATTTTGGGTTCTAGGACATGCCGGTTTCCTCACGATGTTTTCCTTCACCGTTTTGAGAGCAGTGGTTATGAAATAAATTACACAAAGTAATGTGCCTGGCTGGGTTTGAACCCGCGACCTACAACTCGTAAGTCGGGGTCGTTACCACTCCGCCACCACTGCTCTCATCTACATCACTAAGATACAATAAATTCACATCAACTTTGTTCACGTATTAGATTTTCAACCACCATCATTCCCAAGCGTAACTTCTCTTACTGCTCAACTTGAAGCTTCAGATACATTAGGGGACAAACTGTCCCCCTGGTGTTTTATTTATTTATTGCATACCGAGATTACAAATTGAAATTATAATACAACAAAAAACATACAATTGGCGGCCTTATCGCACTTGGTGATTTCTTCCAGGCAACCCAGAATGGATAGAGACTGCCTGGACACAAAATGGGGTTGCACTTGGTACAAATATAAAAGTAAACAAAAACTTAATACTAAAATAGATACACGTATACATACATACATTAAAATATAAATATATAAGCAAGAGAATAAGTGACGAAACGAAGATATGATCACAGTGACAAGTATGTAATCTGATCCGTCACAAGCCTTTTAAATTCAGGCAGTGTTTGCGCACGTTTTATTGCCACATGCAATGTGTTTTGTCTGATCCGGTAACTGTCCAATAGTGATTTCGGCCTTTTGTATATTTTCTAATCGCGCGGAGAATTGTACGCGATGTAGAATTTCAAATTTCTAGTTCTAACGTTGCTTCATAGATGTCGCTATACCATAAAATGAGGTTATTTTTTTACAAGAACACAAGAATTCCTATCTCTACTATGAATTGAACACAGGTTACCACCATTTGTCACTGACTGATTAAGCGATTACTGGTTTAGACGGTTTATCTTTTGTCTTTCTGTAATTGCCATCTTAGAATTAGGACTGGAGCTAACGTTGATTTGAATAATTACTTACTAGTACACTAGGTGAAATTTGTGGGTCCTCTTGTTTCTGTTTGTTATTTATTTTCACACGCTCATTGCCAAACGAATAATTTAAAAACTGGACAAGTGCGAGTCGGACTCGCGCACTGAGGTTTCCGAACAAACTTGAAAGGTAATTTGCGGTTTACGATTTATGACGTATTTAATAAAAAACTACTTTCTAGATCTCGTTCAAATCAATTTTCGGTGGAAATTTGCACTTTGTCGGTGGACGTTTGTAACTTAGTCCGGATCGTTGAAATTCAACAACGTAAGGGTGGACACTCACTCACTTTCCCCAGTGCGCTGTTAAAACTTTGAGAGAAAAAATAACCATCGATTCGTGAAGAAGAAAAGAAAAAAGTGCTGTTTTATTGTGGTCGCAATACAGTTACAAACTTGTCCGCGAAAGCGCACGCGAGCAATCACTTTCAAAAAATCGTATGATAATTAACAGTATTTTCGGGCTCCATGTGTCCGTATCCTAACTTTTTTTACAAATCCTGCCATAAATGTATACTTTATATATTCGCACGTACTGAATTTAAATTTTATTTTACATGCTCATTTATATTATGTAGAAAATGTTGATTGTGCATTTATGTCATTTATTGTATTATATTGTTTGTTTTCCGAAACAAATAAAATAAATAAAATATTATTCTCAACTCTTCCTTAGCCTTTTCTCAAATATATGTGTGGATCGGGTTCGAGAATGGATAAAGTGAGAAATGAATATATTAGGGGAAGTTTGAAAGTGGCGCCAGTGACTGAAAAGTTGAAAGGGAATCGTTTGTCTTGGTATGGTCATGTGAAGAGGAGGGATGAAACGCGTGTTACTAAAAGAGTTATGAGTTTACATGTGGATGGATGGAGAGGGAGAGGGAGACCAAAGAAAAGATGGATGGATTATGTGAAGAGTGATATGAAAGAAAAGGAAGTTAGTGATAGCATGACGATGGACAGGGCAGAATGGAAGAAAAAACGTGTTGCGCCGACCCTAAATAGCACGGGACAAGGGCAGGAAGACGATGATGATGTGTGGGTCGGATTCCAGTCAAAAAAAAAATCAAAGATTCAAAGCATTTTATTTCAAATAAACCATTTACAGGTACTTTTGAAATATCAAGAAGACAGTCAGTCAAAAAATTGATACTTATTGAATCTACATTCCATACCGTAGATCTCTATGGAGAAGAATGTGCAAGAAACTCCATGGACACTCTCTTTTATTATATTACGTATTACAATATCTCCGTTACAGTTTAAAATTATGCAGCTGTATACATGTAGCAGTACTTTCCATGAAGCGACTGCCAATTTGACCTGAATAATCCAATTACCGGGTTTCCAGGTTCCCAGATGCATTTACCGATTCCCTTTACTAAATTCTACCAACCCGTTGTTAAACTTGTGGGCTTCAGACCACCCGTGAGGACTGTCAAATAAGTGCAATTGCACGAACGGCAATGCTGGCCGAATTGAAGAATTGAGGAATAGTGGTAACGGTTCCGACTTACGAGTTGATCAAACCCAGCAAGGTTCATTACTTTGTGTAATTTATTTCATCATCACTGTTCTCAAAACGGTGAAGGAAAACATCGTGAGGAAACCGGCATGTCCTAGAATGAAAAATTCAAAGACTTGTGACATTTACCAACCCGCATTGGGCCCGCGTGGTGGATTACGGCCCAATTCCTCTTCTAGAGAGGAGGCCTGAGTCCCAGCAATGGGAACATTAATAGGCTGATTATGCTTATGTATGCTATGCTATACACGAACGGCTTAAAAGGGCTCTTCTAGAGCCGTCTATCGTGAAATATAAAGTGTGTGGTTTCATTCTTGTTATTATTTATTAAATGTGAATGAAAAATTTATTCAAAGTATAAATAATATAAGTTTACTAAATTCTGTAAGTGCTGTGTACACCTTTAAGTGAAGAATTCACTGTGATAATTGTTTTTTGTTAAAATTATTCTTTTGTTAATGTTTTTGCGAACTATCCGTTGGAGTGCCATAAAAAATAAATAAATTCTACGCAATCGAAAACCAAAGCGAAAAAATAGAGATAACGCCTAGACGCTTTGTTGGCATACGTATTTTTTTTTTAAACATAATAGTTCTCTACACTAGATTAATATTATAAAGAGTTAAAGTTTGTTTTTTTGTTTGTAGGAGGTAATCTCTGGAAGAACTAGTCTGATTGCTAAATTTTTTTCACCGATAGAAAGCTGCTTTATTCCTGAGTGACATAGGCTATATTTTTGTACGCGGGCAAAGCCGAGTGCAAAAGCTAGTTGGAAATAATTTTCATCATTGAGAATCTCAATATATAATCGAGATTCTGAATGATGAAAAAAGCAACGCTTCTAAAGTTCTATTTTCATTACTTTTTTTTAAGAGTACTTTATGAAAGGCCAAAGTTCAAACAAAATAGTAGATTTTCAGAGGTCTTTACTAGATTCGTTTTATAATATAAATTAATTAAAATTTGTATTTCAGTAGAAACCTGGATAATATGCACAAGTTGTGTAATAACTTTATAATTATAAAAGAGCTTTCGTAAAAATATATGGGTAAGTAATAGATGATATATAACAACAAAATTTCTAATATTAACAACATATTACAATGGAACCTATAATTTTATATAATATAGCGATTAATTAATATAATGAACGATTGATATATCTTTAAAATAACTAATTTTTATAAGCTTATCATACATAAATATAACATCGTTTGACATAACATACATTAAATATAAAATCGTTTGTCATACCATACACAGCTTTACGAATACTGACAAATGCTTGCACTGACTGGACAGGTCCACTCAAATCTGTATGGTTCTTTCTTCAAAAGACCATCTCAGACAAATCTGTACTGTTCTCATGTGATTTGACCATTGTATATTAACTGTATGGACTTTAAAAGAGACTTTGACCCCTGAGTTTGTTTCGGTGTTTCTTCTCAGGGTAGTCAGCTAGGAAACACCGGCCTCATCTAGTTTAAAATGACAAAAAATAATTGACGTGTAAAAGTGTTTTTTTAAACCTACTTACAAAATAAATATCATTTACTCAAAAGATATAAAACTTATTGGGTCTAATAGGATGGCTTCTAATTTAAACTTAAAAAAACAATAACTTTGTATTTTGTTTAATAAAAATTTGAAAGTATTTTTTCTTTGTTTTATTCTTAAGTTCTATCGTAGTTATAGGTAATAGTAACCTGTTGCTGTGGAGACTCTGGGCAGTTGGAGTACGGAGGCAAAGTGTTTTGTGGGGGATTTAGGCCGTAGGCTCTGGGAGGCAACGGGTGACTCCCGGTCCGGGTCGTTCTTGGTGCAAAGGATGGCCATCGCTATCCAGCGAGGTAATGCGGCCAGTATTATGGGCACTTTTGCACCGGGAACGATCAGGGGCGGGTTGTATATTGACGTGTGACTTTTTGAAACATTGATAAAATTATTGAGTTATATCAACGAATTATTTAATAATATTATTGTAAATTATTATTATTACCATTGAATAGCATTAATAAATCTCAATTACATAGTAACCTATATAAATATTAAACATAAATAGTAACTGAATACCACCCGTGCTAAGATGGGTGTTTTTAGAATAAATAAATGTTATATGTAAATAAATTATATCAACAGTTGGTATATCTCACGTAGATTATATCTTATGAACGATAATAAAATGAAATTAGACCAAATGAGTTTATACATTATGAGATGCACCCAACATATATCCCGGGTTGGACACTATTAACGTACTTTCTAACGCGTGGAATGAATATAACATCAACGATTAATACTCTAGAAACGACCATTTGAAACCGTGCACTAATTTCTAACGTTTCATAAGTGCCCATGTATCCCTATGTAAAATAAAAATATTTTGAATTAGCTTTGAATTGAATTGAAGTAGGTTTTTTTTAATTGGGTGGGAAAATCTTCTTAAGACAAATCCCGCTCTTAGATGGAGCGAGAGTTAGTGTCAGACTTTTACTGACTAAAAACCCACTCCTGTTCCTTCTTTGCCTTCGTCCCAGGGCTCCGGGTCTCACCTTCACACTACCCGTGGCCCCAGTAAGCTTCGACCCTGCTGGGCCCTACAATTTGCTGACATCTCCCTGAGACGCGCGTGGAACAGTACACGTCGTCGACAACTTGGACTCGATCCGGACGGTTACCGGACGGTCGGACGGCGAGCCAAGAGGTCGATTAATACTCTAAAAACAACCATTTGGAACCGTGCACTAATTTCTAACGTTGCATAAGTGCCCATGTAGGCCTATATGAAATTAAAATATTTTTAATTAGCATTGAATTGAATTGAAGTAAGTTAGAAATGACAATATTTGGACTCTACAAACAAACAAACAGATGAATAATTCACTTAACATTACCAACACAGTAAACTTTGTTTCCTAATTTAAGTTACAGTTTCGAACCGTCACTTACAATTGGTCGGTTCCTTAGAGGATCTCGACTTGCCTTAAATTCTTGATTTGATTCGAATTGCCTCAGATTTTAGCTCTAAATAATTGTGGCCAAAAGTTTATTAATGTGGCCCCCTAGTTAGGTATTGCGGTGGAGTTAATTACTTTGAACAAATTATGTTCGGTATTTGTTTCTGGTTAATTTGTTCGACTGTGTTTATTGATAACAAGGATTGGTTTTTGAACAAAATTAATTTGCATTGTGGTAAATAGGTATATTCTTAGGACGGCATCTGAATTTTCCCCAGATGATGTTGCTGTCAACTTGTCCTCGTGGCGGCGGCGATCTCTCGCGCCGGGCCTTGGTACAGGCTATGGTCCGGAGCGAGGAGGAGTGGCAGGCGGTCGCCTCCTTCTTGGAAGCAGTAATGCTAGCAAAAGGAGGCGGCCGATCGCGTGAGACAACGGTCCTCACGCCCCAACCGCTGCCTGGATTCCGATCCTGATTTCCGGCGACCGTAGGCGTGGGATTGCAGATGGCGAGCAATGGGTAGCTCGCTGTCCGACCGTCCGGTAACCTTCCGGACCGAGCCCGAGTCGCCGCGCGCGTACTGTCCCACGCGTGCCTAAAGGAGATGTCAGCAACTGTAGGGGCCTAGCAGAGTCGAAGCCAACTGGGGCTAAGGGTCAGATTCTGAAAGGAAGACACGGCCCTGGAACGAAAAGCAACGAAGGAACTGGAGTGGGTTTTTAGTCAGTGAAAGTCTGACACTATCTCCCGCTCCACCCAAGAGTGGGTAATGTCATAAGATGATTTTAACACCGAAAAAAAAAATGCTGTTGCTGTTTTTTTTTGTTTATATATTTGTAAAAGGTAAACTATGACCTGAATGCAGATCTCCTCAATAAACTGGACCACCTTCTGAATAACTGCATTCGATTCGTCTTCAATCTTCGTAAGTATGATCATATATCAACGCATCTATCACTGTTAAAATGGTTACCCATTCGCCAGTGTAGAGCGTTAAGGGCCTTGACAACCCAATTTTCTTTTCTAGGTAAGCCTTCTTCTCCTTCTTCAGAAATTCAATTTCTTTGCTCTGCGCACAATAAAAATCTTCGATATAAAAATAATCGTCTTCTACGGTGTCCGACGCACCGCTCTGGGTTTGTCCATTCGTCTTTTTTTGTTCAGACGATCTCCCTTTGGAATGCACTCCCTCTGAACATCAGGACGGCAACCAGTCGGTTGTCCTTTAAAGTGAAAGCACGAGAACACTTTCATGTAAACTGGCATGTGTAAACTGTAAATGTTTTGTTTACCCGTAATTAGCATGTATATTAGAACTATACCTATGATTTGTTTTTATGTGTGTGTGTATATGTGCTGTAGGGGAACCTAACTAAATAAATAAATTAGGATGATGACTTAAAGGAAAGTTTAACTATTGCTTCATCAGCAACGTCTAGCTTAATCATTATTATGTTTACACTACTGTAACAAAGGCCTTCTTCCATGGAAGGTAAATAGGCTGAAAGTCGTACTGCGCCCAATGCGAGTGGCAGATGTCAATAGCCTTCGAATTTTTTGGTTCTAGGACGCGCCGGCTCACGATGATTCTTTTCACCACTTTAATAGCCATGGTGATATATTCCAGAGTTAAGGGAATGAAAGAGTTATCTCGGTCCGCTCTTTTTTTTCTTTTTAGGCGGGAAATTATCCAATGAAATCTCCCGCCCTTAGGCAGACCGGGAGGAAGTGTCAGACTTTTACTGACTAAAACCCACTTCAGGAGCGAACCCATGGCCCCAGTAGGCTACGGTTTGCTGACATCTTCTTGAGTCGCGCGTGGAACACTACGCGCCGTCGACGACTTGGGGTTGATCCGGACAGTTACCGGATGGTCGGACGGCGAGCTACCCATTGATTACCGTCCGCAAGCCCGTGATCACGGCCCGCTCTGAGATACAAAAGGCAACTGGAGGAATACCGTAGGAGGGTTTTAATCTGGAAAAGTCTGTCACTCCCTCTTGCTAAACACAGAGTAAGATGACATTGACGTTGAGAAAAATAAATATTATTTCAGAATAATAAATAATAAAAATATTCAAACATAATCCTTCACTAAAGAGTCTTATTTTTAAGCCTGACTAATTAGAATGGATTCCTCTAATTGAGGTATTAGTAGATAATACCTAATTGTGATATCAAATGAGATCGCAGACAAAACATCTTGTTAGCATGTTTATTTTTTTTAAGTAGGAAATCATCCCATTCCTTCTCCTGCTCTAGGCATTAGGCATTAGCCTTAGGCATTTTCTACCAGTCAACCGACTTCATTTCGATTGCTCGTAAAACGGATGGTCGATGGGGCCGAAAGGTTCTAGAGTGGCGACCGCGCACCGGAAAACGCAGCGTTGGATGGCCTCCCACAAGGTGGACCGACGACCTGGTGAGAGTCGCAGGAGTGCGGTGGATGCGAGACGCACTGTGGCGTCGCTTGGGCGAGGCCTATGTCCAACAGTGGACGTCTTTCGGCTCAAATGATGGATGAAAGAGGTGATAACATTGATGGGGTCCACTAAGGTTACGCTTATTTATAAATAAGCCATTTTATTATTTGCATCTCCAATCTCTATAAATCCGAGTGAAAAACACAATATGTCTGTTCTCTGAATTTAATGAAAATTATCCCTACACAGTGACAAACGCTAATTTAAATTAAGTTACTTAAAATTCAGAGCTTTAAAATTATTCACGATTCAATTCCTCAATACAAAACCCAGAATTCCGCTTTAGGATCCGGAAACAAAGACCATTGGACTGAGGAAGGAGATAAATCAATCGTAACTAATAAATTAGAGCCACTGTCTGTCTCACTTAATGAATTGAAGACATTCATTATTATGGTAACCCAATTTCAGTTTTCTGATAACCAAGTACCTATCGTGTTTTTGAAATAAAATTGCTGGCATTGTGAAGGTTTCTTGTGACATCAACCAAACCGCACTGGACCCGGCAGAGCATCGCCGTGTCATCCTTGGTACAGGCCATGGTCCGGAGCGAGGAGGAGTGGCAAGCGGTCGCCTCCTTTTGCGAAGCAGTAATGCTAGCAAAGGAGGCGGCCGATCGCGTGAGGCAAAGGTCCTCACGCCCCAATCGCCGCCGGGATTCCGATCCCGATTTCCGGCCATCGTAGGCGCGGGCTTGCGGACGGCAAGCAATGGGTGGCTCGCCGTCCGATCGTCTGGTAACCGTCTAGACCGGGCCCAAGTCGTCGATGGCGCGTACTGTTCCACGTGTGCCTCAAGGAGATGTCAGCAACCGTAGTGGCCCAGCAGGGTCGAAGCCTACTGGGGCCATGGGTGATGCGAAAGAGATCCCCGGGGCCCTAGAAAAAAATGGCAAAGAAGGAACAGGAGTGGGTTTTTAGTATCTATCCCTCGCTCCGCCCAAGAGCGGGGGATGTCATCAGATGAATTTCGCACCCAAAAAAAAAAAACCCGCGTAGTGGATTACGACCCATTCCCTCTCTTAGAGAGGGTACCTGAGTCCCAGCAGTGGGAACATTATAAGAATGAGTATGCTAAAATGCGTGAACAGTTCAATAATTGAACAGGGACCCCAAGAATAATATTTTTTAAAAATTCGTCATTCCAACACGATCCCATTGTCATTTTACTAAAAGTTCGTAATCTTCTAATTCATAATGGTCGATCATTGATCGTTCAATGGTCTCGTAATAGAATTAGGGTAGAATGACAATATCGAGCTGTCTCATAACAATTTAAAAGTAATGACTGCACAATGACATTCTAATGGTAGATTACTGATCAAAGGAACTGTCAAAATTTTATCAGATTCCCGCATACGTCAAACATTAATTTGTCATTATGTACGAGATTACTATTCTATATGCCATTTCTTTCAATGGAGTGTCAGTGGTTGACCATTGAAAAGTGGGGTGCTACGACAGAAAACCTCCACGAGTGCCCGCAGGCTGTAGTTCCCTTGCGGATACGTCCGAGGTGAAGGCCAGTCTGCGGGACGGTGCACCCTGGGAGGCGGCCAATGACTCCCCTTGGGTACTTCTGCCTAAGGGGTCTTGATGTCCGCCTGCGAATGTTCTGTCTGAAGGATCACTTCAACGCGTGTCCCTCTGCTATAGCAGAGGGCACAGTGGCGAACTAAGAGCGGGCTTGGTGCGCACTCACCCTGCCACCGAGCAGGCAGGAGGAAGACTTGCTCCTCCTTCTGCCACCGTTAGTCTCGTAGCCCCAGAGATTGTCCAAGGTCATGTTTCTGACTTTTGATGGGGGTCGAGGGTCTTGGCTTAACCGCCTGGGCCGCGAGGAAGACTACCTCTATAAAAAATTACCCCAAACCTCCAAGCGGCGGCGCACCGTGAGGGAGGTTGTTAGCTTGACTAATGGGTAGCTAAATTAGTCTCTAGTGCGGACCACTGACTTTGAGCAAGTACAGATTGTATAATACTCGTGGGAACAACTATGGAATCGAAATTTTTCAAAAAACCCATGGAGAGTGATGCGCGGTCGGAGTCCGACGCGGCATCCGGAAGGAGCTCGGAGGGCTCGGAGGTTGAGGAGGTGGCGGGCAACTCCGGTAGGAACGTAAGTGCCTACCGGAAGCGCTCTAGATCGGGGGACAAATCGTCCTCCGATGGAGAGATGGGCTCGGCCCGAAAAATCCCCACCAGCGGGCGGGGTGCGGGTCGAGCAGGCGGAAGAGGGAGGGGCCTCACTGCCCACGAGTCGGCGAAGCGAGCCGATCGACTTGCCGCGGAGGGGCGTCACCCCGGTGTGGCCAGCGCCCAGGTGGACCTCTCGGAGCCGTCTGGCAGCGAGCGGGATGCCAGGGAGGACTCCGCCGAGGAGTCTCGTAGATCCCTGGGGAAGTTGGTCGTCGCCGCGCTGCGGGACATGGGCCGGAAGAGGGAGAGGACCTCCAAGGAGAAGACGGTCCACCGGCATGCCGCCTCTATCGAGGAGGCTATCGAAGCCTCTCTCGAGAAGAGGGTGGCGCGACTCCGGGCTGAGGTCCGGGCCGAGCTTCGGGCCGAACTCGCGGGAGCCCAGGAAGACAGCGGCTGCCGGGGGCCGGCTGGAGAGGGGCGCAAGCAAGGGCAGGGGCAAAGTCAGCCCTAGCCCCACGCAGAGCCGGAGGGCCAGTTGCTGACGCTGGTGCAGCGGGAGCTGGCTGCTCTTCAGCAGCAGCTGCAACAGCAGCAGCAGCAGTTTCAGCTGCGGATCCAGCAGCAGCTGTCTTTGCTGGAGGGCATAGTGCTGCGCCCCCCGTTAGCGGGCTCCGGCCAGCGAAAGGCGGCATCTTACGCCGCTGCCGCGGCCACTGCACCCGCGCCCAAGGCGGGCCCGTCGGGGCAAGCTCGGCGCGGGGCCGTGGCATCGGAGCCTGCGAGGCCGGCCCCGGCCGCCAAACAACCGCAGCGGCAGAAGGGCAGGGCGGCGCCTGCCACTAAACCGGTGGGACCTCCTGCCACGGCGACGACTAGACCGCACCTGCCGCCGCCTCCTCTGCCCGAAGAACCCTCGGCTGGCGCCGATTGGACGGTTGTCGGCGCCAGCAAGAAGGCGGGCAAGGCGGCTAGGGCGGCCAAAAAGCGCGCGCGGCGACAGCAGCGCAAGAAGCGGGCCATGGCGGCTAGACTTCGCGCCCCAAATTCCGAGGCTGTAGTTATTAAGCTACAGCCAGAGGCGGAAAAGACGGGCGTGACGTACAACGCCGTCATGCAAAAGGCGAAACAGGCGGTGGTGGGCCACCTCAGCGAGTTCGGAGCCACTGGGGGCTTCCGAATGAGGCGCACCGCAACCGGGGCCCGAATATTAGAGGTCCCTGGTGCGGACAGTGGCCCTGCCGCAGACGCCCTGGCCGCAAGGATCAGGGCATCCCTGGACGTCGAGGAGGTTCGAGTGTCCAGGCCCACCAAGTGCATCGACATGCGCATCATGGGCCTGGACGACTCCGTCAGGGTGGACGAGGTGGTGGCCGCCATCGTCAGGGCGGGAGGGTGCCACGCCGATCAGGTGCGGGCGGGCACCATCCGCGCTGACAGCACGGGCATGCGAGCTGTAACAGTGAGCTGCCCCGTGTCGGCGGCCAAGGCCATCACTGGCGAAGGCCGACGGCTCTTGGTGGGCTGGGTCTCGGCTCAGGTAAAGCTGCTGGAGCCCAGACCTCTGCGGTGCTACCGCTGCCACGTGGGGCACCACGTGGGTGCCTATTGCGCCGCGGAGGTTGACCGCAGTGACCGCTGCTTCCAGTGCGGTCAGGCCGGTCACAAGGCTGCAGAATGCCGTGCTACGCCGCACTGCTACGCATGTGCGGCGGCAGGCAAGCCGGCCGATCACCGGGCTGGAAGCAGGTCCTGCGACCCTCCTGCCAAGGCCAAGGGCAAGGTCCCAAGGCAAGCCCACCCCGACGTCCTCTCCGCCGCAGCCTCCTCTCTGGCTGCCGCTGCTGTCGCCGCCGCAACTGCCGTGGCAGGGCCCTCACGGGGGGCTCGGGAGGAGACGGTAATGGACTGCCAATAACGGCTCCATTACGTCTCCTCCAGGCGAACATCAACCACTGCGCCCCCGCTCAGGATCTGTTGCTCCAGAGCATGGCGCAGTGGTCGATCAATATCGCCGTGGTCTCCGAGCCGTACTATGTCCTGCCCAGGGAAGACTGGGTGCGGGACCTGGACGGCTCGGTGACCCTAATTTCGTCGGCCGCCGCCGGTACCCCGACCCTCGAGGCCGTCGCGAGGGGGCGGGGTTGCGTGGCAGCCCGGTTCGGGGACATCGCAGTGGTAGGCGTCTACCTGTCCCCGAGCAGATCTCTCGGCGATCTTCACATCTCCCTAATGGAGCTGAAAGCCGTCGTCGCTGGGTTTGGTTTCCTCCCCGTGGTCGTTTGCGGGGACTTCAATGCCAAGAACTTGGCTTGGGGTTCCCGGTTCACGAACCAGCGGGGTCGGATGGTGGAGGACTGGGCTCTGGAGACAGGCCTGGTCGTCCTAAACCGGGGTTCTGTCCCCACGTGTGTGCGGATGCGGGATGACTCAGTGGTGGACATCTCGTTCGCCAGCCCCGCTCTGTCGCCGCGTGTCGTCGACTGGCGCGTTATGGAGGGGGTGGAGACGTTCTCAGACCACCGGTACATCCGGTTCGACGTCTCCGCCCAAACCTCGACTGCGCCGGTCCGACGGAACCCTTGTGGTCCGCGATGGGCGCTGAGGCAGATGGACCGGGAGCTCCTCCTGGAAGCCGCGACGGTACAGGCCTGGGTGCAAGCACCGGACAGGCCTGTCGACATAGACGTCGAGGCAGAGTGGTTCCGGGAGGCCATGTCGCAAATCTGCGACGCGGCAATGCCCCAAGTCCCTCCAGGACGTGCCCAGCGCCAGGTACACTGGTGGTCGCCGGAGATTGCGGCATTGCGCAACGCGTGCAATGCCGCGCGACGCCGGTATGCCAGGTACCGCAGGCGCCGCATCCGTACACCGGATGCGGAGGCCAGAGAGGCGGAGCTGTACGAGGGATACAGAGCTGCAAAGCGCACCCTCCGAGCGGAGATAAGGCGGGCCAAACTCGAGGCCCGCAACGTGTGGCTGGGGACTCTGAATGGGGACCCATGGGGACGCCCGTACAAGTTGGTGCGGGACAAACTCCGCCCCTGGGCTCCCCCGCTGACGCAGAGTCTCCGGCCCCAGCTCGTAGAGGGTGTGGTGAGCACTCTGTTCCCTACGCGAGGGGAACACTCTCCCCCGCCCATGGCTCCGCCACCAGCGGTGCCCGACGCGGACCACGATGGCGACGACGACGACAACGCTCCAGAGGTGACCGAGGTAGAGATGAGAGTGGCGGTACGAAGGCTGAGTGCCAAGAATACCGCCCCAGGACCCGACGGCTTGCCTGGGAAGGCATGGGTCCTGGCCATGGAGGCTCTCGGGCCTCGACTAAGAGGGCTCTTCAGCGCATGCTTGGAGAGGGGCCAGTTTCCACTTCGCTGGAAGACGGGGAAACTGGTCCTCATCGCGAAGCCGGGGCGCCCCGCGGACTCTCCGTCCGCGTACCGGCCCATTGTGCTGCTCGACGAGGTGGGCAAGCTCTTTGAAAGAGTAATTGCAGACCGCCTCGTCACACACCTAACACGGGTGGGGCCGGATCTGGCGGACGGCCAGTTCGGCTTTCGCAGGAGGCGCTCCACGGTGGACGCCATCATGTGCGTGCGAGCTCTCACGACGGGGGATGCAGTGGCCCAAGGCAGGTGTGTCGTGGCGGTGTCTTTGGACATCGCCAACGCCTTCAACTCCCTGCCTTGGAGTAGCATTGGGAGGGCACTCCGGTATCACCGGATGCCCAACTACCTCTGTCGTGTGGTCGAGGCGTACCTGTCAGACAGGTACATAACCTACCCTGGTCACCAGGGGGAGTGGGAACGTCGAGAGATGTCGTGCGGTGTTCCGCAGGGATCGGTACTAGGGCCGCCCTTGTGGAACATCGGTTACGACTACGTGCTGCGCGGCGACCTCCCTGACGGGGTCGGCGTGGTCTGCTACGCAGACGACACGCTGGTCCTGGCGCAGGGAGAGTCGTACCAGGCGGCGGTCGAACTAGCGACACGCGGGGTTGCGACAGTCGTTGGCAGGATCCAGGAGCTGGGACTCGAGGTGGCATTGCACAAGTCCGAGGCCATGTGCTTTCACGGCCCTCGGAACGCGCCACCACCGGGTTCCCAGCTAACGGTGGGAGGAGTCCACATCGGCGTCGGGTCAACGATGAAGTACCTGGGACTCGTTCTCGACAGCCGATGGGATTTCGACGAGCACTTCCGACGTCTGGCTCCCAAACTAAATCGGACTGGGGCTGCCCTCGGGCGGCTCCTGCCCAACCTTGGGGGTCCAGACGCCTCCTGCCGGAGGCTCTACGCGGGGATCGTTCGGTCCATGGCCCTTTATGGCGCACCGGTGTGGGCGCCGGGGCTGCGGAAGCAGCCGGCGGCCCGGCTGAACGCGTGCCAAAGGGTCATGGCCATACGGATGGTACGAGGATACCGGACGATTTCCCGCGAAGCGGCGAGCCTCCTTGCTGGCCAGCGACCATGGGATCTGGAGGCAACAGTCCTTGCACTCATGCACGAACGGCGCATGGAGATGCAACGCCGGGGCGAAACTCCGCTGCCGCAACAAGTCGCAGCATGGCGGACAGAGCTCCGGCGAGTTCTCATGGAGAAATGGCGACAGCGACTGTCGCGACCCCGTGCTGGGCACGCCACAATTATGGCGGTAAGTCCCCTCTTTGAGGCGTGGTTGGAAAGACCTCACGGCGTCCTCACATTCCGCATGACGCAGGTTCTCACCGGACACGGCAAGTTCGGGAGGTTCCTGCACCGGATTCGTGCGGAAACGACGCCCGGGTGTCGCCACTGTGTGGCCCACCCGGAGGACACGGTAGAGCACACGGTGGAGGTGTGCCCCGCTTGGGCAGAGCAACGCCGTGTCCTCGTGGGGGCAATCGGCGGCGGCGATCTCTCGCGCCGGGCCTTGGTTCAGGCCATGCTCCGGAGCGAGGAGGAGTGGCAGGCGGTCGCCTCCTTCTGCGAAGCAGTAATGCTAGCTAAGGAGGCGGCCGATCGCGTGAGGCAACGGTCCTTACGTCCCAACCGCCGCCGGGATTCCGATCCCGATTTCCGGCCACCGTAGGCGCGGGCTTGTAGACGGCGAGCAATGGGTGGCTCGCCTTCTGACCGTCCGGTAACCGTCCGGACCGAGCCCAAGTCGTCGACGGCGCGTATTGTTCCACGCGCGCCTCAGGGAGATGTCAGCAAATCGTAGGGGCCCAGCAGGGTCGAAGCCTACTGGGGCCACGGGTAGTGTGAAAGCGGAACCCGGGGCCCTGGGACGAAGGCAACGAAGGAACAGGAGTGGGTTTTTAGTCAGTAAGAGTCTGACACTATCTCGTGCTCCGCCCAAGAGCGGGGATGTCATTAGGATGATTTTCCCACCCAATAAAAAAAAAAATAAAAAAAAAATAAAAAAAAACCATTGAAAAGTCATGATGACGCTATTAGATTAGTAAATTACCAAACTTGTCAAAATCAATAATTATAAAATCAGTGATAGACCATTCTGTCACAATTGTAATAGCAGATTTGAGGCTCTGTAATATAATCAATAAATATTATGATAAAGAAAACTAGGTTCATCACTCTGTGCTTCGATACAAATTTCTTATTTCATAAAAAAATCTTTAGCCCCAACACGACTCCACCCCTCCCTTTCCTTGTCTGTCGTTTCAATAATTACAGCCCGCCTCTACGCGCCGCAGCCGTTAAGACCTAGAAACTAGACATAGCTAGGGTACGTCGCTTAAATACAGAACATTATGGCTGCCCGGTATTGAGGACATCGGCACGGCTTGTAGACCCTTGTGGGGTTAGCAGAATTCTTTGGTTTAGTTTTTTTTTTTGTTATATAATTGTAGAGCTTACTTTTATGGAATTTAGGGCTCTGGAAACGTTTGTATGTCTCGTTTCTTAACAAACAAACAAACTTATATTCTCATTTATGTAGTTAGTAATTAGCCTATGGGTTACCAATTTAGAAAGCGTATTTATTAAACGTGCTCAATCGTTGCCTGTTTTTAAAAGACTCGTTAGAGAACATTACCTGTCGCTGTGAGTATCGATAGTCATGATTCATATTTCTGTCTATAGTTTTCAATGGTTATATAGGAATCTATTATATAGCATATGTATGTATCTGTGTATCTATTATAATATATTATGTTTAATACTGGTTCTGTCACACCAATGACAGCCCCATTTCTTGTCCAGGCAATTACTGTCCATTCCAGGTTGCCTGGAAGAGATCGCGAAATGCGATAAGGCCGCCCATTGTATGTAAGTATGTGTTTTAGTTTAGTTTCCTTTTATGTTTATATTGGTGTACAATAAAGGATATAATAAATAAATAAAGCGTATATTAATCCTATATCTACTTTAATGTTTATAGACAGTCGCTATCGTTGATGGAATGTCATTTTTGTTGAAGCTCTCTAGGAACCCTATGTAAGCAGTTAATAGTACTATATTATTTTGGCGCTCTACGGTATCAGAAAGTATAAAATCACCCAAAGATTGCTCGAAGTTTCCTCTGCATACTTGAATCAGAAATGAAGATATCTGCAGAAGAAGTAAAGTTATCGACGTAGCCTGAAGAATCACTAAACTTAAGTAGCAGTGGGCAGAGCACATTGCTCGCAGAACAGGTGGTCGATAAGGCCAAAAGGCAATCGCATACTGGAACATGCAACGTTAGAAGGTGTTCCATAAGCTGCACCGATGACCTAGTTTGAATCACGGGAATTCGATGTCCGACAGATGCGAGACGCACAAGTCTGGTCGATATGGTGATACTGCGGGAGGCCTATGTCCAACAGTAATAATAATAAGATATTAATTGTGAGGAGGTTCCTGTCTCTGAAGCCCTAACCACCGATAGCTTGGACCCTGTTCCCGACACCGGCGCACAACTATTTTTTTATATTTTTAATTGTTTTTTTATGTTTTTTTTTTAGAAATATTTAAAAATGTAAAAATTATGTATAAAAAATAAATAAATGGAATAAAAATGATAATTTTACTGTCTCCAAATAAAATACAAAACATAAAATTATTGTAGACCTTTTTGAAATTCTACGAACATCACAGATGTTCTGATCTGATCTGATCTGAACTAGATAATAAAATCCGTATTTTAGACATCAGCGCTCTTCTCTAGATCTATGCACCTCTTGAATATAGGTAATAATAACAATAGACTACAACTTAAGATTATAGGTACCGATTTTATTCAATTTAAAAAATAGCATTAAAAAATAAATCAAAATCATGCATTAGGAATTAAAATACAATAATAAAATTAAATTATAAAATCAAATTATACAATTAAGACATCAAATCATATTATTAAATTAATTGAATTAGGAACGTTAAGAAATAAAATAAAATAAATGAATAAGTAAATAAACAGTGAGCGTCTTTTGGCTGAAATGAGAAATTAGTCCTTACTTCCCAACTTCTTTTTAAAATTATTTGATTGATGTGTATACCTGCACTTAATTTGTTTACACGGTGCCATTTTGTCGCCATGGCCCATGCACATTGGTCCATCATGGACTAAGTTTAGAAACCAAACTCTAATAGATACATAGGATCCCACCGACATTGAAGTAAATCCATTTCGTATAATATATTCTAATATACTGTCGTAAGAGCCGCTTCAGGTTTCCTCAGGGTTATGTAAGCTAAGAGTGATTGGTTGATTGGCGTCAAGATTGTCAATTGTTCTCGTCTGCTGGGACGTATAATGTGTAGTATGTCACATTACGTCTTGTGTGTTAGTTGAGATAGACTAGGTGTGATATTGGATTGCCAACAATAGACACGAAGGCTTTGGTACATTATCACCTGCGAGGAATATTTAGTAGGCTAAGTAACTGATTAAAAAAGGGACGTGATATTTAAGAAAAAAAATCTGTTGGTTAAAAAATGATTGTTCTTTTTTCAAAAATACATAATCGATCTGGGACTTTTTTTTTCTATTTCTTAAAAAGAATGCCTGCTTTCTTTTCTTGTGCATAATATATTACCGTAAGTGCACTGTCTTGGGTGATCTTGTTAATATTTGAAGATAAAAATAAAAACAAAACTTTTTCTTAAAAAAAAATAACCGACTTTTTATTTAAAAAAAAAGCAGAATTCACTTAAAAAAAAACAGTAAGTAATAGGATCAAAATAACTTCAATTTTGGAATTCGGTGTTTCTTGATATGGTTTCTTATTTAACACAATACCGAGAAACACCGACTTCCGAAATTAAAGTTATTTTGATCCTTTTAGTGTTTTTTTACCTAAGTACGAGTATGTTTACAAATTAATAAATAAATTTGAATTTGATTTTTTTTTAGTGAATTTTGTTATTTTTTTTTTTTTTTTGTAAAATGTCTATTTAATTGCAATACTCTTATAACCAGACTGCCTATTTCTCACGAGAATTCCAACTAAATCAAACACTTCTCGGATACATTGTTTTACTATGAAGTCCCCGGGTCTACCTTCTACCTTCCGGCTTCATCATGTGATTGATTTGATAGTACCTTACAGCCAAAGTGCATCTCATGACAATTCTAATATGCCCAAACACGGCTAGGATACATTGATTAATTGCAGAGTTCCGGTGCCTATCTTCCGGCTCCATCATCTTCATCAGATCACTTCAATGATACCAGTTTCAACATAACTATTTAGAACCATTTATTTATTTGTATTGTCATAGTCGCTTTACTATCTTCATTGTGATATTTATGTGAGTATGAAGTTCCGTTGGCCATTTCTAGTCTTCTTCATCAGTTCCACTTCATCAAATGTTACTTTTTGACTGTAAATGCTTAAGTTCTCGACGAAAATACCAAAATCATTATATTGCCTATAATATTTGAGGAGTTCCCCCGATTTCTATTGGTTCCCATCATCAAAACTGGATTTTGACAAAAGCGGAACCAATCTGAAAGAATATCCCTAAAGGTAAAAAAAATAATTAGCAAATCTATAACATAAAAAAATAAAAAAAAATACATCGGAATTAATAACCTCCTCCTTTTTTTGAAGGCAAGACAATAAACCAAAAAAGCTGTTTTTAAATAATCGATTGTTGTAATGGTCATTCAAATCTAATGGAACGATCCATTTAGTTTTTTTTAATAATCTTTTTTTTAACATCTGTAGATAAAGCAAAGAGACTAAACTCTTAAAAAAAAAAAGTTTTATTATACTAATGTTTTATTACATAGCTACAAAAAGTTAAGGTTTCCAAAAACAGACACGACATTACGACATTATATTTTTAACGCCAAGTACGTTTCATCTATAAAGGTGAATATGTGTTTGTTTGTTATAAATGTGTGTTTGTTTGTTTCTCCTTCAACCAAGGCACACGGGTAGATCTTGACCTGAAATAAGAATTTTCTACGACTATTTCATGGACTTTCTTGAGTCTTCTTCTCCATAGAGAAGAACGCTTTACGTTCGCTTTGGAACAAGCAATTTAGCTTCACTTTTTTGATTGATCGACATTTTGACAATTCAAATGTGCCTATGCCAATTCAAATAAACGTTTCTGATTTTTCATTTATCTCAGAAGTACATAATGTTCCATTTTTTTTTCCGGTGGGAAAATCATCTTATGATATCCCCCGCTCTTGGGCGGGGCGGAAGATAGTGTCAGACTTTTACTGCATAAAAACCCACTCCTGTTCCTTCGTTGCCTTTCGTACCAGGGCCGAGTATTCCTTTCAGAATCAGACCCTTGGCCCCAGTAGGCTTCGACCCTGCTGGGACCCTACAGTTGCTGACATCTCCTTGAGGCTCGCGTGGAACAGTATGCGCCGTCGACAACTTGGGCTCGGTCCGGGCGGTTACCGGAGGGTCGGACGGCGAGCCACACAGTGCTCGCCGTCCCCTAGCCCGCGCCTACGGTGGCCGGAAATCGGGATCGAAGTCCCGGCGGCGGTTGGGGCGTGAGGACCGTTGCCTCACGCGATCGGCCGTCTCCTTTGCTAGCATTACTGCTTCGCAGAAGGAACATAATGTTCCATTGGGATTATTTTTGGGAATTAAATTTTACGTAATTTCTTTTACAGCAAATCGTAGTTATAAAAAGTGGCTCTATGATACGATATCACAAAAATCCTGTTTGACAAGATAATTTCTATTCGTAAATATTCCTTTCAAAATAAACTAAAACATTAAAGATCTGAAAACATATAAATAAAATTTATGAGTATCATTTTTACTGTCCATCTTTAAGGAACCTCAAACAATACAATGTTTTATCTTCTCCTTCGAAGTTCCAACATTGTATCTTTTGTCTTTCCTTGATTGCAAGAGTTGTCGAAATCGGGTTGGTTTAGAACCGCAAACTGTGGAACGATATTTTTGTTCTCAAATTTATACAGTTCCTCTACAATGTTAGTATACAGTATATTGTAAACCAGAGATGATCCTAGTCTTCTTTGTGGCAAGTCATGGGGTTTTTAAGAGTTACTGTGGCCCTGTGACCCTGGGTTTTAATCAGTCAAAGTCTGATACGTCCACACGAAAACGGGTGGAGAAAACAAAAATATCATCTGTCTAGTTTTTCTCCAAACATGGTTTTTTTTTTAGGTGGGAAAGTCATCTAATGACAAATCCCACTCTTGGGCAGAGTGAGAGATAGTTTCAGACTTTTATTACCGCTTTCATACCCGTAGCCCCAGTAGGCTTCGACCCTGCTACAATTTGCTGACATCTCCTTGAGGTGCACGTGTAACAGTACGCGCCGTCGACGACTTGGACTCGGTCCGGACGGTTACCGGACGATCGGACGGCGAGCCACCCATTGCTCGCCGTCCGCAAGCCCGCGCCTACGATGGCCGGAAATCGTGAGGAAGGGCGTTAGAACCGTTGCCTCACGCGATCGGCCGCCTCCTTTGCTAGCATTACTGCTTCGCAAAAGGAGACGACCACCTATCACTTCTCCTCGCTCCGGACCATGGCCTATACCAAGGTTCAAGCATGTTGGGGTCTATATCCAGTCCATAGAGCGACTGTCTATCTGACCTCCATAGCCTGGAACCTGGGGACCCTTTGAGATAACCTTGGCAAGACTGGTGTCCAATTCAAATTGTGTACCACGACAGCTAGCCTTTCTGATACACCAAAGAATCGCGGTACGTTAAGATGTTAACCCATCCATAGACGGACCTTGGCAAGTACTGTTTAACCTTGGAGGCCTCGAGAAGAGAAAGGTACGATAACTTGAAATTATTTACAACAGGCAATGATATAATAGCAACTTGCAATGAGTCCGAATGGCGGATTACGGCCCATACCCTTTTGAGAGAAGAAACCTGAGTTTCAGCAGTAGAAACATAATAATCAATCAAAAAGCAACCTTTTTTAAAAGAAAACGGATATTTTTTCACGAAATGACTTCTTTCACTCTAGGGTAAAGCAAGAGGGCGTTTTAGACTTTTTTCAATTCAAATCAATTCATTTATTTCTGGTATCTGGACCCATAAAACTTCACAAATTTTACACACAATATGGACATTTATGTATAATGAATGAATTTTATTGTATTTTAATTTTTGACATTTATTATGAATTGTATTTTCATCATCATTATTTCAGCCGAAAGACGTCCACTGTTGGACATAGGCGTCCCTCAAATGTCGCCACAACGGCCGATCCCGTGCGTCACGCATACATTGGTTTCCCGCAACCTTTACCAAGGTCTGGCTAAAAATACAATATTGTCTGAAGAAAAATAAACCGTATATTTGGGAACATCATTAGAGCACTGTAACGTGGAGTTACGTTCGTCTAGTCCTAACCCTAAATGCCGCTATTTACTTCAGTGTCTAGATATTTCGCTTTATCCGTATTTTGTGTGCACCCAGAATATTCTCGTCTAGACTGGGATTTGGAAGTGGTTTTATTATTCACGATTTGTATTATTATACTCAGAACAACTGACTACTTTGAATGCAGTTGAATAATTAGATGGATTTTCTTGGTATTTTCTGTTTCTTTTCATTTATTGATATAAACCAGTGCTTGACCGCGATCCCACTTGATGATAACCTCATCATCATCAAAGACGTTCATTTTTGGACATAGGCCTCCCCCAAATGTCGCCATAATGACCTGTCCTGTGCGTCTTGCATCCATCGGATTTCCGCGAACCTCGCCAGGTCATCGGTCCACCTTATGGGAGGCCTTCCAACGCTGCGTCTTCCGGTACGTGGTCGTCCCATCGTGATCAAGAAGCGCACTAGTTTATTAAGAGCCTATTCACTCTAGCCTTCAAGACACTTAAATTATAATAGGATGGAAAGACCGCAGCACGCCGACGGAAGTCCTTAAATGTACGCGTTGGTATAGAAGATGAAGCGAAACGCTTAGTCCGGACCGTAGAGGTGACAACAATGTAAGGGTGGACACTTTAGGATGTAAGGGTTATTTTTCGGTGGGTCCCCCACCATCCCCCACTCTTGGGCGGAGCGGGAGATAGTGTCAAACTTTTACTGAATAAAAATCTACTGCTGTTCCTTCGTTGCCTTTCGTACCAGGACCGAGTCTTCCTTTTAGAATCAGACCCTTGGCCCCAGTAGGCTTCGACCCTGCTGGGCCACTACAGTTGCTGACATCTCCTCGAGGCGCGCGTGGAACAGTACACGGCGTCAACGACTTGGGTTTCGGTCCGGACGGTTACCGGTCCTTTGCTAGCATTACTGCTTCGCAGAAGGAGGCAACCGTCTGCCACTCTTAGGATGTAAGGGTGGATTACTGATACGGTTGCGTTTGGCCACTATCTCGCCTGATGTTGTGCAATGATGTGGTCGCTGATGGAGCACGCTTGCCTAGAAGTAACCTGTTCACTCTTGATTTCAATACCCCAGGTTGTAGCCATCAGGAAACACAAACTCCAACAGGAGATTCCGCTCCTTAGCTGCACGTACAATAATCTTGCAGCGAGAGCAGACAAGGGTAGTGGTGGCCGAGTGGTAACGGCCTCGACTTACGAGTTGTAGGTCGCGGGTTCAAACCCAGCCAGGCGCATTACTTTGTGTAATTTATTTCATCACCACTGCTCTCAAAATGGTGAAGGAAAACATCGTGAGGAAACCGGCATGTTCTAGAACCAAAAATTCGAAGACATGTGACATTCACCAACCCGCACTGGGCCCGCGTGGTGGATTACGGCCCATTCCCTCTCCTAGAGAGGAGGCCTGAGTCCCAACAGTGGGAACATTATAAGGCGGACTATGCTATGTATGCTACAATAAACTTGTTCTCAAAAGGAGATCAGATCACCCATTTTGTTCGATGATTTGGTATAAAAAAAAAAATTCGATGGCCAGAAATAAATTATATTTTTTAAAATTAGCTGGAGTAGAAATTTTTTTTTGTATACCGATAATGCTATAATGAATTTGGGAACAAAGATATACAACGATGTCTAAATGTGCCACCACCATTTTGTGTAAAATTCCACATAATTCATCATCATCATCATCATTTCAGCCGATAGACGTCCACTGCTGGACATAGGCCTCCCCCAAATGTCGCCACAAAGAACGGTCCTGTGTGTCTTGCATCCATCGGATTCCCGAAACCTTCACCAGGTCATCGGTCCATCTTGTAGGGGGCCTTCCAACACTGCGTCTTCCGGTACGCGGTTGCCACTCCAGAACCTTTCGGCCCCAACGGCCATCCGTTCCGCGAGCAATGTGCCCTGCTCACATAATTATTATTCCACTATTTCATAATGATGAGTGATAATAAATTAATGATGTGGTTAGTGTTGACACTTACAACACTACAAACTAAACCATCTGTAATAGGTGTGATATGGATTTGAACACCTAATACAAATTGTTTTTCGTTTTCGTTGTTTTACAATAAAATAGTAATAAAATTTTATTCAAGTATAAAGTAAGTAAAATTATGATTTACATTAAGTATGATCGAGAAAAAAAGTGATTATAACTGCAATGTATGCCTGCCTGATCTAGGTTAATGAAAACCAATGTTTCGGGCCATCAATTTACATCAAATATTGGAAAAAGTAAACATTAATAGAATTAGATTTTTAATTCTTATCGGTAAATATCTCCGTAACTAAATAGTTTTCAACTTAGACGCTATATAAAAAATAATGCGTTTCATATGTGCTTTGAATATATGTGTAATTATTATTAATGGACCCCAAAAATAAATATTTTTTCTAATTCTTTTTCCAGACTGGGTGGTCTCCTTTGTTGATGTGGTGGAGTGGGAGGGCGTGTCAGACTTTTACTGAATAAAACCTCACCTGTCTTTCAGTTGCTCTTTGCGTTCTAAGACTACAGATCGCGGTGCTACGTCCAAGGGGGGCACACCGTTATATTTCACCGTGTCCGAGTGCTTCACACAATGGTGACACCCGGGCGTGTCTTCTGCTAGGATCCAATGTAGGAACTCCCAAAGCGGGAGAATCCATAGGATGATTTCCAACCTTAAATAAAAGGCCTTGGTAACCTGTATTTTCTGTCGCGCAGGCAGGTCAAAATATAGTACGTTGCTAACAATATGCATGATTCTTCTCTCAGAATGTATATTAAAAAATTTACATAATGTAAATGATAACTACTTCCATAAAACAGCACGTAGCTCAAGAGGAAGAATAAAACGCAAGAAAAATTCAATATATCAAGGTCAAAGTATGATTTTTTTTCTTGGAATTACTAGTTACTTGGTAAAAACTGTTTAGGAGTAAATAAAGACAATTGCAGAGACGCACATAGAAAGAGAGAAAGAAAACACTTTTTATTTGCCGAAAAAGACGCAAACTTAAGACTATATTACAAACATTTTCCATGACAAAAAAATAAATAATAATAAAATATGTGCGTCATGTCCGAGCGAAACGGCCGTACGCTCAGCATAATGCCGTGTCCACACGCAAAATATGATCAGTCCACAGCAATGGTTTTCAACGTCATCATGCAGTTGCGGCAGCTTTATCAATAAAAAATACTCTCTTAAAGCATATCTTATTTTTAGGGTTTCGTAGCCAAATGGCAAAAAACGGAACCCTTATGGATTTGTAATGTCTGTCTGTCCGTCTGCCACTTTTTTCCGAAACTATAAGAACTACATTGTTGAAACTTGGTAAGCAGATGTATTGTGTGAACTGCATTAAGATTTTCACACAAAAATAGAAAAAAAAAACAATAAATTTTGGGGGTTCTCCATACTTAGAACTGAAACTCATTTTTTTTATCAAACTGTTACGTGAGGGATAGATAGGTCTTTGAAAATGATATTAAGGTTTCTAATATCATTTTTATCTAAACTGAATAATTTGCGCGAGAGACACTTCCAAAGTAGTAAAATGTGTCCCCCCCTGTAACTTTTAAAATAAGAGAATGATAAAACTAAAAAAAGTATATGATGTACATTACCATGCAAACTTTCACCGAAAATTGGTTTGAACGAGATCTAGTAAGTAGCTTTTTTTTTAATACGGCATAAATCGTAAATCGCAATTTACCTTTCAAGTTTGTACGAAACCCTCAGTGCGCAAGTCCGACTCGTTCTTGCCCGGTTTTTTTTTATGTGGGAAATCATTCAATGACTTTTCAAATGGCAGGCCACACCTGTGTTTTTCACTTACCCTTAGTATAATTCTACGTCTACACGTTTCCTCTTCAAAAAATCCCCGTGACCCTAGCAGGGATGGAACCCGCAGGGCCTGTACGGTGTTGCTGACTACTCTTACAGGTGCACGTGAAACATAAAATGCCCTTGACGACTCGGGCAGGGCTTGGTAAGATGGGAGAATGGCGAGATAATAACAATAATAATAAAACGTTTATTTATGACATAGGACACATTTACAATAAAGTATATTAAATATTATTAAAAAAAAAGAACATAGTTGCTCATTTGCCTGAACTAGGGTGAACCTGTACTTCAAGCTAGAGAGTGCTTAAACACAAAATAATAAATTAACACTAAGTATGACTATTATAAAAACTTAATTAAATTTAAAGATACGGCGAGATAACTGTTGCTCATTGCCCGCAAACCCGCACCTACGATGGACAGCGATCACCCTGCGACTTCCGATATTTGGACATCTCTTGTGTTTTCGACTGGTGCGCGAAATTTTTAAATAAGATATATTATAATTATGTCAAACGATTAGCGTTTCGAGCTTTTTCAGGAAGAATGTCATAAGCGACAATTTGAACTTTTTGCAATAAGGAGTTTTTTATTCCAATAAATTGATAGGAATTATTTCAATAGATCAGTAGTTGTATGAATAACTAATCATATTTTTTAAGAGAATTTGTCATGAATGCCACATGGGGTACGAATGGGCACGCCACAATTATGGCGGTAAGTCCCCTCTTTGAGGCGTGGTTGGAAAGACCTTACGGCGTCCTCACCTGCCGCATGATGCAAGTTCTCACCGAACACGATAAATTCGGGAAGTTCCTGCACCGGAAATGTCAGCAAATCGTAGGGGCCCAGCAGGATCGAAGCCTACTGGGGCCACGGCTAAGGTGAAAGTGAAACTCGGGGCCCAGGGACGAAGGCAAAAAAGGAACAGGAGTGCGTTTTTAGCTAGTAAAAGTCTGACTGAGTCTCTCACGCTACGCCCAAGAGCGGGATTTGTCATAAGATGATTTTTCCACCTAAAAAATATATAAGTAAAGGGGAACAAAAATCCGTTCTTACAAAAAATGCAAACTGTCGCTTACTCCATTCTTCCTAAAAAAAGTCGATATTATCAATAATAATAAATAAAATTAATGTTAAAACTTCGTTTATCCTGTTCTGTTCATATTTTACTCATTTTTAAATATTTCATTCACACTCTGATATTAAAATTATTATTAAATAAATAATATTATCAAAATAATAAAAAGCCGCAAGAATATTTAAACTACATAATAAACTTTTTCATTTAATACAACAATTCTATTCAAGCCACGGCCTTTCTCTCCCTAAAAATATTCAACTTAAAAAAAAAAAAAACTAAATAAGCTTTTCGCTCTACTCCGAAGTTTTCCATATTCATGTTTGTGCACTGACGAAGTTGTTAGCGGCGACGCAGTGATCATTTCGTCTCCGGCTCTATCCCCATCCCTTTCTTTCTCATTACCATTGTGGCTTTTGTCTCTTTCGTTCATTTCCGTTCTTTCTGTCTTGTACAGTCGAATAATAGGTTTGATGTACGGGCAAAAATTATCTTTTCACCGCACTGCCGCACTGTACCATCTTATATCTGTACCTACATTGATACCAAATAAATAAATCTGATTTTGAATTCTTCCTATTTCGAAGTCGAGTTTTTTTTTAACAAGATGTCAGAGTTTACAACAGCTTTGAACAGCTCATCGTAAATGGCATAGTTGATGGCAAACGACCAAGAAGCTGCAGCCCAAAAAGATGGGCAGATCAGGTCAGCTCCACACTGGACACCCAATTGCACGTCGCACTTTATGATGCCAAGAACCGTCACAGATGGTGAAATACCATTAGCAAAAAACTAATCCAGCGGGAATTTTACGACCCTCAGTATATGAGGAATACGACTCGAGGAGGAGGAGGAGTAGTCAGAATTTGAAATTAAGTCACTGCTCAAAATTGTTTTTCAATCCATACGATTGTCTTATTCTATTTTTCCTACCACTGGGTAATAAACCGTTTTGTTGTTTGACCAATAGGTAACGTAATTACTTGTTATGCTTAGAATTATTAAGTAGTGTAAATATTACCATCAGGTGGGATCGCAGTCAAGCACTGGTTTATATCATTTAAAAAAAAAAAAATGTGCGAGCAGGACTCGCGCACTAAGGGTTCCGAATAAACTTACCTAAGAGTATATAAGCAGTTAAATTCCTGAATGAAGTCCCGAAGATTTTTCAGAATCGCAAAAAAAAAATGTGACGTAAAAACAAATTTACCGTTTTCAGATTTATGCCTATATCTGTGCTATAAGACCTTGCTTCATGCCAAATTTCAAGAATCTGGGTTAACGGGAAAGTACCCTATAAATTTTGATTCCCTCAAGAGTATCGAAATATACATTTTTTACGTCTTAAACGACCGTATCTTTTTTTTTCTTTAACTTAGAAGTTTGATATTTTCACAGCTTCAAGGGACCGCAGAATTGAGTATATGGTTTTAATTTAAACTCGATACCTCTACGCGTTCTCGAGACAAAGGGTCTTGACAGACAGACAGATAGACAGATGGACTAACAACAAAGTGATCCCATAAAGGTTCCATTTTTTCCTTTTAAGTTACGGAACCTTAAAAATTACTGGGTACTTGTAACATGCACAATATTGAATACTTGCCAAATGCCTAGCCTCGTCCATTCTACAAGCCTATTAAGATCCTGGATTAGCTGTCTGTACACCAATCTCTTTATCCGATTGTACAAGTTGTATATCTGCCCTAAACAATATTATAATTCAGCTGTGTAAGCGAGAATGGATGAGAATAATTTCTTATATATAGATGTTATAGCACTAAGTGGTGGTGTTTTGAAGGCTTTGAATAAGGAAAAATCGAGAATATTTGAGGACCTCAGATGGTAGAAAATGCCGTCGCTTTCTGATGCTTCTAGTTTTTTTTTGCTTTATCTTTTTCTAGTATGAGTATATTAGAGAAAGTAGCTCCAGTGACTGAAAAGATGAAAGGCAATCGATTGTCTTGGTATTTTTATTGGCCATATAAAGAGGAAGGATGAAACGCATGTTACTAAAAAAGTTCTGAGGATACATGTGGATGGATGGAGAGGAAGGCCAAAGAAAAGATGAATGGATTGTGTAAGGAGTGATATGAAAGAAAAGGGAGTTAGTGAAAGTGTCACGGGTGATAGGACAGAATGGAAAAAAAAAACGTTTTGCGTTAACCCCAAGTAATATGAGATAAGGCAGGACGAAGAAGACCTTATCTTTTTGTAACAGTACAAAAACACATTGACAACGGAGGCCCATTGTGAGCGACCACGTTGTCCCTGTCAAAATGTCGGTCAGTCAAAAAAAAAAAAAAACAAGTGAAGCTAAATTGCACGTTCCAAAGCGTAGATCTCTATGGAGAAGCACGTGCAAGAAACTCCATGGTCACTCTTTTAAATCATATTATGAGTTACATAAATCTTGGTTATAAGGCTTGAAGTCCAATATCGTTTAACCTTTTGAGTAGCGTAATTAGAGACACAATAGAAAGACAATAACCGATCGAACGCCGGCTTTCGCTCGGGGTTTATTGAATTAATTACTAGGTCTTGGTGTCTTGTATAGGTATGTGACTTAACATATTTTGGAACTCTCCTACGATACAGGAGTAGTTATTCTTAAAAAAGGGCTAAATTCTAAAAAAAAAACTTGCCTGATCCTGATATTTAAGGGAACCCTTCCCGATCCATCTATCGTCAACTTAAACATGGTTTAAAAGCTTGTAGTTTCATCTAACGCAATCCAAAACATAAAGAGGCAACGCGAAAAGAAAAAGAAAGATCACGCCTCAACACTCTGTTCGCATTCGGTAATTCTGTCACTAACTCGAATATTTCACAAAACTGAATTTCAATTAAACTCACTTTCTAAAATTGAATTTCAAAATCTCAATGAAACGTGTAAGGTTTTTTACGTACTTTCTTTACTTTTTAATTTAAAAATACATTTGGAAGGGCCAATTTTTGTAGAGGTCTTTACTGGAATAGTTTTACCCAAATTCATGTTTTGATTTCAATAAAAACTTAGGTAATATCCACGAGATGTCTGTTTTCAAAATATATAATCTAGAGAAATATGTGTATTAACGTCATTCAAAAAATAAAAAGGTCAAAAAAGTATAAAAATAGAAGCCTTGCAAATTTAATCAAGATTCTGAATGATGAAAATTTTGAAAAGGAGCCTCTTAGACGCATCGACTAAATATCATTCAGGCCACTAGAAAAACGGTATTCTTTTGTTATAAATCTTTTTTTCAGGGGCGTGTGAATCATCAAATGACCTAGGCTCTAGGGTCAGACTTTTACTGCCTGAAACCCAACTATGTACCTTCAGTTGCCATGAACGATCTAAGACTATGGGTTTCCTTTTCAGAAATTCTCCCGATTGCTATTAGCAGAAGTCGGAATTAGGTATAGTTATTCATGTACTTACATCAAAATGTTGATGTTAATATGGATTTTCCCGGGATTACTAGTGAAAAATCCCGTGTGGCTAACAATATTACAAATAAATAATAATAAAAACTTCAGAGATAGATAAGACAAATAAAACAAAGATAATTAACATACAATTTTTATTAGTATTTTTCATTGAAAAAGATCTCTCTATGTCAACTGAGGCGGGTTAACAAATTTATACACTCGTCTTCCTCGTCATTAATGAAGGAAGAATTTTTTCTGCTATATTTCTGATAGAATCATAAAAAATCTGTTCTTTAAAATTAATCTCGAGAATTGATGCATATTCACTTTATTCTTTCGCTGTATGAAATAAGTATAAGTACATGAATAACTCGTGCTAATAAACAACTAAAAAACACAAAAAATTTATTCAGTCGCTAAGTACACTAAAAATGCATTTAAAATTTACATTTTCAAATTTCGCGCGTATTTGACGAAAAGTAGAAAGCAGTGGACGCCATATTTACTCTACGGTCGTGACGTCAGTTGGCTGAGTAAACAAAGCGCTCATGACAGTTGTCACTTTATTTCATAAAGCCGAATGACGTAATAACATGGTGGCTACTATTTCAAGGTGATAAAGAACACATAATAAAAACAGAAAACATTAAATTGAATTTTAAAATTTATTTTGTAATTTTATGAACTAAAACCAACACTTACCGACTGCAATTTACCTAAGCTATCTTAATAATATATTTTTAGATTATTTCTCATATAGATTAAAATACCCTATTCCGACATCTGGTTATTAGGCTAGACTGTTAATAAAATGGCGAACCAAGCAAGTTGGCTGCGACGTATGTATAATTAATTCAATTCTCATTATTAAATACTTCACTAACAGCAAACCACACTCAACCCTTAGTACCCAACATATAGTTAACACCAAATAATTTGCGGTGACACCCATCACCCTCCTTTTCTTGCAATCCTAAACTGCAATATCAAATTCCTTTACACCATACACGTTACCAATTGCCAGAGCTCAACACGAAAATTTAATCAAAATTCATAGGATGCTATAAATCCAACGGATAAGGCTTTTCCATAATGAAATTCCATAATGTGGACCTTTTTGGCCCTTCTAGCCGTATTAGGTTGGAGATCACGGCCATCGGTCTATTAGGGCGTTTGTAGAAGTATAGATTCTTGTTATATGTGTCAAGGGCAGTGGTTTTTGTTCCGGAGTTCAGGGCCTCAAGTATGCTATTACAATAGTGTCAGAATAGTCTATCATTCATTTCATAATTGTTGATTTTGACAAGTTTGATAATCTACTTTCGAATGGTCAACCACTGATGCTACATTGTAAGAAATGGCATAGAATGGTAATCTCGTACATAATGATAAATGAATGTTTGACAAATGTGCTAAAATTTTGACAGTTCCTTTGATCAGTGACTTACCATTAGAAGGTCACTTTTAATTTGCTACGAGACAGCTCGATATTGTAATTCTACCACAAGATGATTGACCGACCAATGATTGACCATTATGAAATTATCAGATTACGAACTTTTATCAAAATGACAATGGGAGCGTGTTGGAATGACGGATTTATAAAAATAGCAGACTTGGGTCCCTCGTCTAGATTGGTGAATGGATGATATGATTTTTTTGGACAGTTATTGAACTAATCTTGATTTGGTTAAAAATAAAAACTAGCGTGGTGATTACGTAACAAGTTTTTTTTTTCTAAAATTACTGAAAAGTTGGGAATCGTTTGTCTTGGTGTGGTCATGTAAAGAGGAGAGATGAAACGCATGTTACTAAAAGAGTTATGAGTATACATGTGGATGGGTGGAGAGGGAGAGGGAGGCCAAAGAAAAGATGGATGGATTGTGTGAACAGTGATATGAAAGAAATGGAAGTTAGTGATAGCATGACGGTTGACAGGATAGAATGGAAGAAAAAAACGTGTTCCGCCGACCCCAAATAAGAAGGGACGAGGGCAGGAAAATGATGACTAAGTAATGGATTAGAAATTTTTGTGTAACAAAACGTGTCATATTTGGAATGACTTCTGTATCGTGAGTGCGTTCACAAACATGTAAACTTACATACACAAGACCCTGGGGGTCTTCCCAGAAACATCTATCTTTTTTTTATTAATTGATATAAATCAGTGCTTGACTGCGATCCCACCTGATGGTAAACAGTGATGCAATTGTTGATGGTGAGGCGCACTAGTTTATTAAGAGCCTATTCACTGTAGCCTTGAAGACACCCAAATTATAGTTGGACGGGAAGACCGCAGCAGGCAAATTGTTACAGTCCTTCTGGTATCTGTATCTGTACACAAATATTATTTTGTTCCATGCGGGAATCAAACGCGCGACACGCAGCACGCCAGCCAATTGCTCTGCCACTGCGACAATTGTACCGTAACTAATTTCTGCTTGTCATCAAATGTTTGTACCACTAGTAGGATTTTCATGAGGTGCGAAATCATCTAATGACTTCTCGCGCTCTAGGGTGGCGCGCAAAGGCGTGTCAGACTTTTACGGACTAAAACCACACCTGTGTCCTCCAGTTGCCCTTTATGTTCTAGGGCCACAGTTTCTCTTTCAGAACCGCATACTTTCATTGTGAACATAAAATATTTTTACAAATTGATGGATTGGGAAGAGAGAGATATAATACCTTAATAAACTTTTGTTTTAATAAAATAAGGTTACAACTTGATTTAGTTGAACCCAAAAATAATCACAGAATTTTGAAACACTAGCTTCGGCCTGTAGTTTCGTCTACTCCGTTCTGTCAGTTCTGTGCCCTATTAAATGATATTCTCTCCTGTGTCCAAATTTCATCTACATCTGTGTGGGCGTTTAAGCGTCAAGTAATAACCAAACAAATAAAAAAACAGACGTCTATATGTGTGTGTCTATTATTATTAAATACACACATACTTATGTACTTATATTAAATCGCTTTTTTAGCTTTAAGAGCCGAAAAAAAGCCTTAAAACCGATTTATACAAACTAATATTATAAATGCGAAAGTAACTCTGTCTGTCTGTCTATCAGTCTATCTGTCTGTCTGTCTGTCTGTCTATCTGTTACGCTTTCACGCTTATAACGCCGAACCGATTTCGATAATATTTGGTACAAAGACAGAATAGAGCTTGAAAAAGGACATAGGCTATAAATTATCACGCTATTTGCTATGGGGGTTGAGCAATATTCCATAATGTCGGTATTATAAAAATAAAACGGAAACCTGCAAATAAATCGCATTACAGCAGCGTTAGTTAGCTTTCAAGCGACGACTACAAGCTCCACATTAAAACGATTAGTTCCCTTTAGAACTGAAAACATCGCATGCCACCACTGAATCTAGCATTTTCCGTTTCCCCAGCCAAAACCAAGACATCAAAAGCTAATACATCATAATGTCTTCTTTTAAAACTAAAAGACGCTGCATTTAGCTTTCAGCCAAGACTTTGAAGATGCATTAATGATAAAAGCATGATGGCGTCTATTGCAATGGTACTGTATCAAAGTAAATAAATACAGAAGGTCAACTCTATTCAACATGAAAATGCGCGCTCACTTACAAACTTCACGTACAAGCGACAGTCATTTTTTTTTTTAAGTCACTTGCATATTTAACCAACTTATTCAAATCTATTAGCACACAAGAACCCGCATGAAAGCCTGCATTATTTTTGAGTCGAGTTTGTCAGCGACTACCTTCAGGATGCTATTAGTACTGCCCCGCACTCTGCGCAGTAAGGAGGCGGTTCTCTTGCGTATAATGGCATGAAAACCATCAACGCGAGCCTCCGCAAACATGCTAGATGCACTACAGAAACGGGGCAGCCCCATCAACATCCTGAAACCGTTATTATATTGAACGCGCAGGGCACTGAGCGATCTCTGTGTATAACTAATCCACAGGCTGCTCGTGTAGAAGGTTTGGCAGTACGCCTTAAAAAGTGAAATCTTAACATGCACGCTGCAACGAGCAAACCTACGAGCCAGCATATTATTCTTAACCGCCAGTGCCCTGCGTTCCCTTTCTATGTCCATTTGGTCATCAAGATCTTCGGTAACATAGTGTCCCAAGTATTTAAAATAATTTACCCGCTTCAGTTCCACGCCATTTAGCTTTATTTTGGGCACACTAGATGGGCTTTTATTCGAAGACTTAAAAACCAAATACTCACTTTTCATGCAGTTGTACAAAAGACCGTGGTTTTGGGCATAATTCTCACAAATATGTATGAGCTGCCTCAACGCACTGACAGCTGGGCTCAACAGCACCATGTCGTCAGCATAACTGATATTATTAATACATACATTATCGATCGAGCAGCCAATGCGCGTGCTGCTGAGCTCAATCATCAGCTCGTTCATATACAGGTTAAAGAGCTTGGGAGATGTCAACCCACCTTGTCTTGTCCCGCACTCCAACCCGTACACGTCAGAGAGGCTGCCTGCCCATCTCACATTATTTGTCTGATTAGCATACCAATAGTGAAAGAGGCGCTGCACCTGCGTATGCACTTCCGTTTTCTTAAGCTTTTTCCACAGCAAGTCATAAGAAACTAGGTCAAATGCTTTTGACAGGTCGAGAAAACATGCATATACAGGTGTACCTCTCCGGGTATAGTACTGGACAGTGTGCTTAAGACTCAGGATGGCGCTTTCAGTAGAAAGTCCAGGCCGAAACCCGAACTGGGCATCATGAATATTGAGATGTTTTTCCAGCTCTGAATCAAGCACAGCATCCAGCACCTTGGCCACTACTGTTGCTAACGATATAGGTCTGTAATTGCCTTTATCCGATAAGTCACCCGTTTTATTTTTTACAATTGGTACTACAATAGTTCGCATGAGGTCAACGGGTAAGTATGAATGACTGAGACACAATGTGTAAAACATTGCCAGAACGCGTGGTAAATGGACTCCAGCATACTTTAGATGTTCGATACTGAGCCCATCATGACCAGGTGACTTACCCCGGGTCATCTTTTTGATTATGCCTGACACTTGTTTAACAGACACATTAAACAAGTCACCAGCCACGATAGGATCAGCATCTGGCATCATCTTTGAAGGGCCAAGTGGTGAACTTAACCCAAAGTGTTCCCTAAACAAGTCGGCTATGCTCTTACTGTCACTCACACCTCCCACACTCACAGGGATGCCAGGCTTAGTATTTAACTTGTTCGTTGCCTTCCAAAATTCACCAAAATTCTTTGATGAATGGTGATCAGCAATTATGTTCATTTTAATTTGTTCGCTATTGTCTTGACACCATTTCAATTTCTTTTTAAAAACTTTCCTACTTTCCCTCATTTCTTCATACAAACGACCCTCTCTTGGTCTATTATACCAAACCCAATTAAGAAATTTAAGCCTGGCATCCATATGTGCCCCACGCACATGTCTATTCCACCCTATCACAGGCCGCTTTGTATCTGATTTGGTTGAGAAATTGTTACAACTACTGTGGATAGATGCGTCTTTTAAAGTGTTTATTATCTCATTATACATTATGTTTAGTAAATTCTTATGATTCATATTATTACAAATATTAAAACTACACTGCCTAAATTCTTCAGGAAAATCTATTACTTTAAGTTTATTATTACAAAATTCTCTATATTTGTCTATTTGTTCATTACTTCTATTACCCCAAAAAACGTTATTGCACCTACTGTCATCTGTTTTTAAATTAGTTTTGCTTATAATTAGATTTAAATCGCACTGAATAACAAGCGGCAAGTGATCTGACCAGTACGTCTCGTATTTAATGGTAACATTGTTTATTGTTTGCCACGCGGAATGACTTACAATGCAGTGATCGAGCCACCGAGTACAACCATGTACATCACTTATAAACGTATAGTTTTTTGTTACATTGCCTAATATACTAATATCAGCACATATCCATTGCTGGTCCGCGCATAGGTTATCTAGCTCTTTACCAAATAGTTCCCCTGGGTGCGCATTAAAGTCGCCTAGCACGTATACAGCTTCTATAGAACTACTTTCAACTATGGCACATACCTCGCTAAAACAATCCGAAAATTCGGGTAAATGATCCACCGCGTCCGTCGGCATGTACACACTAAACACTAAAATGCCTCGATCACCAGCCATAGCTTTTATCGCACTAATACGAGGATTTTTACACTTAATCACTGACATTTCGCTGAAACTGTTTTTGCGCCACAATATCGCAACTCCGCCAGAAGGCCTTCCCCTCAGAAGGCCCGCAGAAGTATCAACCGCCGATGAGCCGGTGTATGCAAAATCTGTATGTATTGTGCCGAGTACTGGTATGTCGTGTGGTAGCAACCAAGTTTCTTGTAGTGCTACGATGTCCGCTATCTCACACAATCCTCTCACGCAGTCAATGGATCTTTTAACTGACTTGCAGTTAAAACTAATAAACGTAGACGTATTTGAAATCACTTGTACACCCATTGTTATTGTTTCATAGCACCACTGTTCTGATTACTAAAAACTTTATCGTTACTATTTGTTTTGTTCAAATACACAAAACGGCGAAATGACACACCTTCTGGCCATAGGTTGTCATTTAAAAACAATGCGAGCTTGTGGTGTGGTACAAGTATTTTATATGAATTGTAATTTTTCTCTTTTCTCATTTTTATTTTCTTAAGAACAACTGATGTTTGCGTCTTAGATAAAATGTATTCACCGATATCTTTCTCTGATGTCTGTTTATTCACATTCGTAATGAAGAGTGGAATTTGTATATCAGCTGCTCTGAATTTATTATTCGGTTCCAGCATGGCTTTCCCTTTGCTTCCTAGAAAACGTGATTTTATTTTATTTCTTTGCACTAATGTCCATTCGTTCTCATTTTCGTTATTTTGTGATTTCTTCTTATCGCTACCGCTATGCGCTTGTGGCACAGACCGACCCGGAGTACTGCACTCGATCGTTTTCTTATCATGCGCCGGCACCGATACAACTATGGTGGGAGGTTCGATACGCACAGGTAACCCTTCCGAGACAGGATTAGATTCACGTATTTCGCTATCAGGCGACAACAAATCTTGTGTAGGAATTATTTCACAATCAGCTGATGTTGCACAGTCTGCCTTCTCAAAAAAGTGGGGTAGACCCATTGGCCCGCTGTCCAAACATATACTCGTTGTACTTCTACCTCCTCTTTTGCAATTTATGTTTTGTGGAATATTCCGCGGTTGATGTAAATGTCGATACCGTTACCGGCTCACGCTGAAAACCAGCGCCGTAGACTCATCGCATTTTGCGTATGATCACGGCATTATGCTGAGCGTTTTGCCGTTTTGCGCGGATGTGGCAGATATTTTTCACATAATATACTTATAATTTGTTAGTTCATTAGTTTCCTAGTCCTGCTTAATAAAATGTTTTTCTTTTTTTCTTTCATTTAGCGAGTGTCATAATAATAAAAAAAAGCTTTTATAGTCATTTTGAGTTGCATTAGAATGCGACGACCAGCCACGATAGGCGCGGGCTGGCGGATGTTGAGTAATGGGTAGCTCGCCGTTTGGTAGTCGTATGGACCGAGCCAAAGTCATCAACGGCGCGTAGTGTTCCACGCACTCCCTAAAGAGATGTCAGCAAACCTCAGGGACCCAGCAAGTCCAATGGCCGATAGTGCCGCGAGAATTATTCTGAAAAAGAATCCCGTGGTCCTAAAACGCAAACGGTAACTGAAAGACACAGTTGTGGTTTTAGCCAGTAAAAATCTGATAAGTCCTCTCGCTCCACCCAAAGTTATCCACAAGCCCGCGCCTATCGTGCTCACTAAATGCAAAAACCGTGTGACTCAAAAAAATATAAATTAGTAACGAATACTCCTCAATGCCTGATTCGATCACGCAAGGAAACTCCGAGCATAGCCCTTTTCATTGCCCTTTGGGTGACTTTGAGTTTTCTGATAAGGCCCATTGTAAGCGACCACGTTTCAGAGCCATATGTCATTACTGGCAACACGCACTGGTCATAGACTTTCGTCTTGAGACCTGGTAACGGTTGCGGGAGTACGATGGATGCGAGGCGCACAGGACCGTTCATTGTGGCGACACTTGGGGGAGGCCTATGTCCAGCAGTGGACGTCTTTCGGTTGAAATGAGATGATGACACCTCAATGAAGCTAAACGTCCGTGGACAGAACGGAGTTGTCCTTCTGTTCCTGTCTATATTGTGGTACCTACTGAGGACTGTTTCAACTACTCTCATTGTACCATTGTTCAGTTATTGATGAACACCATTGTGTTTCGGGGGCTAATTATGGGGAATGGGGGATTAATAGGTTCGTTTGTTGGGGGTGTTTAGATAGATAGTTTGTGGGTAATATTTCCTGGTTGTGGGTGTGTGTGAGTTTATGGTACGAGCACGTCATTTTGGAAATTCATTTTGAGTTTACTGTCATGAAAAAAAAAATCGTGTTGACTAAAAAAAAAAACCAGGCAAGTGTGAGTCGGACTCGCACACTGAGGGTTTCGTACAAATTTACCTATGAAAACAGTTCAATTCCCGAATCGAGTTATGAAGATTTTTTCCAATCGCAAAAACTGTTTTTTTTTTTGTGACGTAACTACAAATTTACAGTTTTCAGATTTTTTCTTATTATTTTGCTGTAAGACCTTGCTGCATGCCAAATTTCAGGACTCTAGGTCAACGGGAAGTACCCTATGAATTTTGATTCCCTTGAAAGTGTCGAAATATACGTTTTAAAAACGGCCGTATCATTATTTTTCGTTTTCTCTGAAGTTTGTTTGTTCACTGTTTCAAGGGATCGCAGACTTGAGTATATGATTTAAATTTTAACTCGATACCTTCACGTGTTCTCAAGACAAAAGGTCTTGGTGGACAAACAAACAGACAGACGAACAACAAACTGATCACTTTGTTTGAAGCGAAAAAACGAAACCCTTACAGGATCGGGCTTGCGGACGGTGGGCTACCCATTGTTCGCCGTCCGCAAGTCCGAGTGGGTAGCTTACCGTCCACCCATCTGGTAAGGACCGAACCTCGATTGACGGCGCGTTGTGTTCCAAACACACCTCGAAAAGACACCAGACGAGGCCACTTTAGGCCAATGCCTGCAATCATTATGGCAATGTTCATAAAAATCACCTCGACCCTCGTAAAGAGCAACTGAAGAAACACTTTTGTAGGGTTTTCGTCAGTAAAAGTCTGACACTTCCTCCAATCCACTACTCCACAATTCGATGATTCCCATTACATTTACATACCGATACAATTTAATCAATGACCGACCGAATCAAGAGACATCATGTTTCCGACAAAGCCTTAGAGCTTCTATCAAGTTGCAATAATATGTCGTCTCTGCTTCCAATCAAAGCATTGGCACATTGGTGGTGTTATGTAGTTCACTGTAACCAAACGACGCTTCATGTATGCAAATAACTCCATTGAAACCAGTCCGAGTTAAGTCATAGAGTAATTATACTACGCAGATGCGAAAAATGGTAATAGCCAGTCGTATATCGATAGAGCAATGGTGGCCGAGTGGTAAAGAGCAGTGGTGGCCGAGTGGTAACGGCCCCGACTTACGAGTTGTAGGTCGCGGGTTCAAACCCAGCCAGGCGCTTTACTTTGTGTAATTTATTTCGTCACCACTGCTCTTAAATCGGTGAAGGAAAACATCGTGAGGAAACCGGCATGTCCTAGAACCAAAAATTCGAAGACATGTGACATCCACCAATCCGCACTGGGCCCGCGTGGTGGATTTACGGCCCATTCCCTCTCCTAGAGAGGAGGCCTGAGTCCCAGCAGTGGGAACATTATGTGGCTGACTATGCTATGCTATGCAGTCGTATATCGACGGTGAAGTGCCAATACCTTCTAACTGTAATTTTTCGAGAAAATTAATTTTTAGTGCTTTTAATTCAAATGTGTGCTTTCGCATGTTTTTGTGAAATCTCTGAAGCGAATATTTAGTTGCAACAAATTATATTGTGGAAACACTTCGTAACTAAACCAACATGTCAATTTATAATAGTACCTCCTAACGTTTTTAAGAAAGAAAATTTTTAACTTCAACTTTAAGAGTTACTTACTACTTCGCCGTCGATATAACGTTTCAATAGCTGGGACACTCGCATTTCTCTCTTAAAGACGATCTGAGAGAGGGAGTGAAAAAGATGGTGAGTAATTCTGCAATAATAGCTGAAAAATCTATATTTGTGGGCGTACATGCATGTTTTTGTGTAGACCCTGCATGGAAGTCGAGAAGGGTTGCAAAGGAGTGCCTATACAAACTCTTCCGATGGTCCGTGTTTCTATAAAAAAAAAATTGTTATAAAACAAAATAGTCTAATACAATACTTACTTGTGCCCGCTGGCTAAGCCGCTGCTTTGCCCGTGAGAAAGTAAAAATCCCAAAGTATCTATTCAATGTACTATTCCAGCACATCGAATAGTATATTCATTTGAGCGTGAAGATGTAATAATCACCATCATCATTTCAGCCGAAAGACGTCCACTGTTGGACATAGGCCTCCCCCAAATGCCACCACAATGACCGGTCCTGTGGGTCTCGCATCCATCGGATTCCCGCAACCCTCACCAGGTCATCGGTCCACCTTGTGGGAGGCCTTCCAACGCTGCGTCTTCCGGTACGTGGTCGCCATTCCAGAACCTTTCATCCCCATCGACCATCTGTTCTGCGAGCAATGTGCCCTGCCCACTGCCACTTAAGTTTGGCGATTCTTCGTGCTATGTCGGCAACCTTGGTTCTTCTGCGGATATCTTCATTTTTGATTCGATCACGCAAGGAAACTCCGAGCATAGCCCTTTCCATTGCCCTTTGAGTAACTTTAAGCCTTCTGATGAGGCCCATTGTAAGCGATCACGTTTCGGAGCCATATCTCATCACTGGCAACACGCACTGGTCATAGACTTTTGTCTTAGGACACTGTGGTATGGACGAGAAGACACCGCACAGCTTTCCGAACGCTGCCCAGCCGAGTCGGATTCGACGATTGACCTCTTTCTCGAAGTTAGACCTACCCAACTGGACTGTCTGTCCCAGGTAAACGTAGTCGTCCACAACTTCGAGTGTAGAGTCTGCGATCTTGATAGGAGTGGGTGCTACATGGATGTTTACCATGACTTTGGTTTTGTCCATGTTCATTTTAAGTCCCACTCTTTCGGAAGCTCTACTGAGCATACGTATAAATGTGTTTACATATTTTCTCTTTAAATATTATAGGGTGATGAAAAAAATTACATATAACATTTGTCACATTTTTTTGCCTAAACCGCCAACGTAAGTTCTCTCTCTGCATGAATAGGCAAAAAACTTATGCTATTCAAAGCGGGGTGCTATAAATATATACACGGTCCTATAAATAGTCCAACGGCTGCGTCCAATACTTTCTTTAGATGTTGCGTCATAGTAAAGTTCCCTTCTACAAATTCTTAATCTATGTCCCCGTCCGAAGTGCGTTCGTTACGGAATCGAATCATAACTTTAGGGTAGGCTTTAGACTGCAACTAGATTACACTCATAGTTTACTGTGTGCTACTGTACTTTGTATGGACTGCATGAAGTAATCCCCTTTTCTAGATTTTTTAAAGGCATTTGCACGCGACAAAATTGCGTTCATCACTATCATTTCAGCCGATAGGCATCTTTCAAGTGTCGCCCCAACTATCGGTCCTGTACGTTTCGCCTCCATCGGATTCCCGAGACTCACCAAGTCATCGGTCCACTTTGTGGGTGGCCAACAAGAACTACATCTTCCAGTACGCGGCTGCCACTCCAGAACCTTTCTGTCCCGTCGACCATCTGTTCTGCGAGCAAGTTCCCTGCCCACTGCCACTTAAGCTTAAAGATTCCTCGGGTTACGTCAGGAAGTTGCTTTCCTTGTTCTGTTATTCTGTTTCTTTTGGCACACGTAATGCATGTATCAGATTTTCAAAGACCGAACTATCTTCTGCGACTGGACAGAGGCACCCTACTTCTGGTGGCAGGGACCATTCACCGGACACTGCTTCCTGAACAAACACATCTTCACAATGGATATCACGGATAGTACTCTGTGCAGAGGATGCATGGAGACTGAAGAAACTGTTGCACGTGCTCCTCGAGTGCACAGCTGTCAGAAAGATAAGAACACGAACCTTGGGAATACTGAATTCACTCATAGACGCCCTGAGCAAACTGAAGAAACTCATCTGCTTCTGAAGTGAGGTGAGCTGGTTGGAGTAAAGGCCGTCATAGACCGCGCATAATGGTCAGCTAAGGACTAAGTGCGAAAACCAGACCACATTCGATAGATAGATAGGTAGATAGATAGACCGAAATATCATTGCAATCTTCTAAAGTCCAGTCGTCTGGTAAAGACAAAGCCTGAGTTGACGGCGCGTTGTGTTCCATGCGCAAAAGATCTCTTTAGGGCATCGGAAAAAATTACGGGGCCAGTTAGATCTGAAGCCTACCACGGCTACTAATTGTTCGAAGGAGTTACCGTAGTCCTTGCAAACTGAAAAAACTGGGCAAATGTGAGTCGGGTTCACGCACTGAAGGTTCCGTACAAACTTAACTATGAAAACAATTCAATTTCCGAATTGAGTTACGAAGATTTTTCCGAATTGCAAAAGGTTTTTTTTTTTGTGACGTAACAACAAGTTTACTGTTTGCAGATTTATTTCTATATCTGTGCTATAAGATCTTGCTTTATGCCAAATATCAGGATTCTGGGTCAACAGGAAGTACCCTATGAATTTTGATTCCCTTGAACACTCTCAAAGTGTCGAAATATACATTTTTTACGACTTAAACGACTGTATCTTTTTTTTTATTTAACTTAGAAATTTGATTTTTCATAGCTTCAAGGGACCGCAGACTTGAGTATATGATTTTAATTTCAACTCGATACCTCCCGTATATATGCGTTTCCGAGATAAAAGGTCTTGACAGATCACCAGACAGACAGGCATGAAGACAGACAGACAACAAAGTGATCCTATAAGGGTTCCGTTTCTTCCTTTTGAGGTATGGAACTCTAAAAACACGTAAAAACGGTGTGGTTTTAGTCAGTAAAAGTCTAACACTCCTTCCCGCTCCACGCAGAGCGTGAGAAGTAAATTGTTGATTTTCTACGCAAAAAAAAAGCTAAAGTACCGATTAGTACTCGATATCGTAGTAAATTGCATGAGACACGTTGTCAGCATGCGGGTTGATTAGACAAATACACTTTTAAAGGATTTGAATTTAGAATAGAATTTGTTAAGAACATAACTGTGGGAGCGGACCGTAAATTGACCAATCACAGTGCTCGAAATTGCCACTCCACAACAGTTGAAACATTGTGGAGCGAACTGAGCGGACTATCAAATTAGTCAATCGCCATATCAGTGAAAAAAATATTTTATGTCATAAAGAGAAAAGGAGACGATTATTTCCCTAAGCGGAGGAGTAATGCGAGCAAAGGAGATGGTCGAAACCGTAAAGCGGAGACAAGTCTTGCCTCAGCCCCCCGCCAGAGAAGACTCGGGCGTTGAGAACCACCGTAGGCACGAGCTTGTAGACGGCGGACCGTGGGTAGTTCGCCGTCCTCCCGTCTGGTAAGCACCGAACCCCGATCGACGTTGTGTTCCACACGCACCTCGAAAAGATGCCAGCAAAATTGACAAGGCCACTTTAGGCCGATGCCTGCAATCATTATGGCAATTTTCATAGGAATTACCTTGGCCCTCGTAAAGAGCCACTGAAGGAACCCTTTTTAAGATTTTAGTCAGCAAAAGTCTGACACAGGGTCCAATCCTCTCCATTACTCCACAACACCAAACATTGTGGAGCGAACTGACCGAATTATCAAATTAAACAATTGAACTCGCGGGTATCGACTGGAGAGCAAGAAACTGAGGGTAGCTCAAATCTACTCCACCCCACTCTGCTTCAATGGAAACATATGCTACTTTTCACTGCTATTCTCTTCCTTTCCACCGCTCCGCTTAGTAGAAACGCACTCTTAGGACTATATTAAACCGGGACACCATGGCGGCGCGAACAGTCGCCGCTACCAACAAAATGTACACAGCTCTATAGAGAGTTACTCACCTGGTGTCCGTTTAGTTGCGCAACCAATTTGGCGACGCGACCAACTCGGACGCGTGCACTTAATTAAGGTCCATTTTGATAGTCTCAGTGTAGTGTGGCGACTCTGGTGTCTGTATGGTGTCTCAGTGAAATAAGGCCTTAATTATATTGTTTTAAGTCAGTTTTTTAAAGAGATAATGTAACAGAAGTGCCAAAAAATATAATGCTTTTTCCGTTTTATTATTGACTACCTTCTGGCAACGGCTTCGCCCGCGTTCATATGTCACTCAGTGATAAAGTAAAATTCTATTGCTAAAAAAATTGTTTAAAATCGGTCCAGTAGTTTTCGAGTTTATTCAATAAAAACAAAAAGACAAACATATAAATCTTTTCTCTCTTTATAATATTAGTATAGATAGGATCACGCTTGACCATTACTTGACCTGATGGTAAGCGATGATATAGCCGATGATGGAGCACGTTTGTCTAGAAGTAACCTATTCATTCTTAACTTAAATACCCCTTTTGTAAGGTGGGAAATCATTCAATAACATCTCCCGTCCTTGGGCGGGGCGGGAGGGCGTGTCAGATTTTTACTGATTAAAACCCAGAGTGGGTTTTAATCAGTGTTCCTTCTTTGCCTTCGTTGTAGGGCCTCGGGGTTCTCTTTCGCATCATCCATGGGCCCAGTAGGTTTCGACCCTGCTGGGCCCCTACGATTGCTGACATCTCATTGAGGCACGCGTGGATCACTACACGCCGTCGACGACTTGGGCTCGGTCCGGACGGTTACCGGACAGTCGGACTGCGAGCTACCCATTGCCCGCCGTCGGGATCGGAATCCCGGCGGCTGGGGCGCGATGGCCATTACATCGCGCGTGCGGCCGCCTCCTTTGCTAGCATTACTGTTTCGCAGAAAGAGGCGACCGCTTGCCACTCCTCCTCGCTCAGGACCATAGCCTGTATCAAGGCCCGAAAATTACCTATACCCCTAGGTGCAGGTGTAACTCTCATGAACCACAGTCTCCAGCAAGGAGTTCTACTCCTTAGTTATATACACAATAGCATAGCATAGCATAGTCGGCATTATAATGTTCCCACTGCTGGGACTCAGGCCTCCTCTCTAGGAGAGTGAATGGGCCGTAATCCACCACGCGGGCCCAGTGCGGATTGGTGGATGTCACATGTCTTCGAATTTTTGGTTCTAGGACATGCCGTTTTCCTCACGATGTTTTCCTTCACCGTTTTGAGAGCAGTGGTGATGAAATAAATTACACAAAGTAATGCGCCTGGCTGGGTTTGAACCCCATGACCTACAACTCGTAAGTCAGGGCCGTTACCACTCGGCCACCACTGCTCTTATACACAATGAATGTATTGAAATATTATGTTTATCTTCATAAATACAAGATCCCAGGAGCCTATACTTAAACCTAGAGCTACAGCTTTCATAGTGCCTATGTTAAGTTGTATGTCCTATGGGCCACGGGATTTTTAGACAGAATTATCGGGGTCCCGGAAGGCAAAGGGCAACTGAAGGATACAGGTAGGTTTCAGTCATCCTTACGGCCCAGCCACCGAGACCTCGACCCCGGCTACCACCCACCGTTGACGTTGGCTTGCGGACGGAGTAGTGGGTAGCTCGCCGTCCGACCGATTAGTGACCGTCTGGATCTGGACCGAGCCCGATTCATCGACAGCAGCGGCCTAGCAGTTCCAAAGGTTACTGGGGCCATGAGTTGACTTTGAAAAGGTTACCCGTGATCCTAGAACGCAAAGGTAACTGAAGGAACGTAGGTATAGTGTTAGTCAGTAAAAGTCTGATACCCCGCTTTGCCCTAGAGTTTTTTAGTCATTAGATGATTTCCCACCTTAAAAAAGGGGGGTTTTATTCTGTAAAAGTGTAAACCTCGCTCTTTCGCTCCACTCCACCTTAGAACAGGAGAAGTCATTTGCAGATGCCATATATGATGATGCTGCAATCATTGCTGGTGAGGCGCACTGGTTTATTAAGAGCCTATTCACTCTAGCCTTGAAGACACCTAAATTATAGTTGGACGGGAAGACCGCAGCAGGCAAATTGTTCCAGTCCTTCGATGTACGTGGTATAAAAGACGAAGCGAAACGCTTAGTCCGGACCGTTGAAGTTTCAACAACGTAAGGGTAGATACTCGCCGAACGTCGGGTTGTCCGATGGTAGAAAGGAGATGGCGGAATCAAGTCATGCAATTCCCGCGCACACTCTCCAAAATGTGACCTGTAAAATACCGATAGGCTGGCTACCCTGCGCCTGTGCTCGAGACTTTGTAAATTGGACTTAACCAAATCTGGATCTCCAATTAGCCTCTTCGCACGCCTTTCCACTGAGTCCAAAGCTGCTAGATGGCATTTTGGAGCATCAGCCCATATGTGACTGCAGTACTCCACACACGATCGGACCTATGCTTTGTATAACATCATCGTTTTATTATGTAGCGATATTTTTTTCGTTCGAATTACCACGTGCTTAAAAACGTATTGGTTTAGTTCGAAATTATAAAGAGATTTTCGAGAGAACTCTTAATAACTTTCAATTTTAGAAAGGTTCGATTTATCGCAGATTTGAATTAACGAGAGTCGACTGTATATTCTGTGGAGTTGTAGGCAGTCTGTTTTTGTAGGTGCCAATGAAAATATCGAATGCCGTTCCCGAAGCTTGTTCCCTGTGATTTATGCTCCAGAAACCGTACATTTCAACGTTGTAAAAAATAGATTCTAGCTGTCAATAGACAGCTTTCTACCAATAAAATAGTTACTGGAACAGGACTAGTGTCCCCGAAGATAACACCTTAAAAACAATTTTACCTCTTGATAGTTTTGATTTCTGCAAGCGTGAGCCCATCTCAAAGTAACACCACCTCGGAGAGATGCGACCTCTGGCGGGAGAAGTTTAAACCTCCTGATAATTTTATCGAGCCGTCGGAAGGCCTCTCTCCTGGATACGAGTTGCCATGGCCAACCTGGAAAACTCGCGGGCTTGCGGATGGCGAGCAATGGGTGGCTCGTCGTCCGACCGTCCGGTAATCGGACCGAGCCCAAGTCGTCGACGGCGCGTGCTGTTCCACGCGCGCCTCAAAGAGATGTCAGCAAATCGTAGGGGCCCAGCAGGGTCGAAGCCTACTGGGGCCACGGGTAGTGTGAAAGCGAAACCCGAGGCCCTGGGACGAAAGCAACGAAGGAACAGGAGTGGGTTTTTAGTCAGTAAAAGTCTGACACTATCTCCCGCTCCACCTAAGAGCGGGTTTTGTCATAAGATGATTTTCCCACCCAATAAAAAAAAAAACCTGGAAAACTCTAAACAGACTGCGTACCCAAGTTGGGCGCAGCAAAGACAATCTTCTCAAATGGGGGTTCTCGGACAGTTCCGATCTTCGCAGACCATGTCCCACCTTCGATCCTGCATCACGTGCCCTGTTACCTGTTCACGCAGGGACCTAATGACAGTATCAGCGGACGGCATTGACGTGAATACTGGGCCAAGCAAGGAATTTAACTAGTTTTGCCATCGATGCGCTAAGAAGAAGAAGTTTTCATTAAACAGTCCACCCGTGGATTTTTTCCTTAGGTTTTACACTTTCAAGATTGGGTCTTTCTTAACGAAATTTCTTAGTACCAGCCCCCAGATAAAATACATCCTTTTCAACCTATAAATTTGACTTGGGCTTGGTGAGGCATTCGCTCAACAATGGGACAGTAATGGCTAAACTCAAAAAAACAAACGAAATTTGGGTGTAGGTTCACTATACTCTTCTTCAAAAAATACTATCCAACTATTTCCATAAGTGAGTTGAGTGAAGCGAGTTGTAGGTTGCGGGTTCAAACCCAACCAGGCGCATTACTTTGTGTAGTTTATTTCATCACCACTGCTCTCAAAACGGTGAAGGAAAACATCGTGAGGAAACTGGCATGAAAGAACCAAAAATTCGAAGACATTAGACATCCACCAATCCGCATTGGGCCCACGTAGTGGATTACGGCCCATTCCCTCTCCTAGAGAAGAGGCCTGAGTCCCAACAGTGGGAACATTATAGGGCTGACTATGCTATGCTATTTCCATAACACATTTTCCTCTCAAATTCACTTACAACCCTAGCTCTGAAACTCTACACCTAATAAACCACTGTAGGCCAACAACGCAGTTAAGTCTAAACTAACTTAAAATATTACAAGTTTATTAACGCGATCATGTTGGCATATTAAATCAGTGTGTAACTGTACCCTCCCTGGAGCGCAATTGAACTGCTCTGGTTACGGTTACGGCGCGAGACTACTCTGCTAGTGTAGTGATGTAGTTCGGGTCCCGGGAAAACGAGATTTGAGCGATTATGGTACGTACGGCACTGGACTGTGTTAGTGTAGCGATGTAGAGGTCCCGGGAACAACGGGATTGGAGCTTTTGGTGGTAGAGTGGATTAAGTTGCATTCGCAAATGGCTGTTCTAGTATAAGTTGCAGTTTCTAAAATCGATTTCAGAGAATTACAAAGGCTCTTTTAGTGGTTGTTCCTGCTAGAGCTGCGGGAACGTTTATAAGGGTTACTGTGGCCTTCAAAAAGGAAATAGCAAAAGAAGTAGTTCAGTAAATGACTCGCCTTTTTGCTCTGCGTTAGAACAGGAGAAGTTTTGCGTGGATGTGGCGCATATTTTCTTTTTTTTTTCAAATAATATTCTTATAATTTGTTAGTTCTAAATTTGCGCCTTGTTCCGCCAAATAAATGTTTTTCTTTCTTTCAAGTTATTTGATGATTTCCCACTTAAGAAAAATTGGTATTTTTTTATAAACTTTACCCTTCACTAGAAATAAAAATATTCACAAATATTGAAACACACTTATACAAAATACTCAGACTTGGAACATAGTAAGACTACAGATAGATAGATGGGATATACTTTAGACTATGTACTTATATATGTTGGAGCAGTGGTGGCCGAGTGGTAACGGCCCCGACTTACAAGTTGTAGGTCGCGGGTTCAAACCCAGCCAGGCACATTACTTTGTGTAATTTATTTCATCACCACTGCTCTCAAAACGGTGAAGGAAAACATCGTGAGGAAACCGGCGTGTCCTAGAACCAAAAATTCGAAGACATGTGACATCCACCAACCAGCACTGGGCCCGCGTGGTGAATTACGGCCCATTCCCTCTCCTAGAGAGGAGGCCTGAGTCCCAACAGTGGGAACATTATAAGGCCGACTAAGCTAAGCTAAGCTAAGCTTATATATACCAATAGGTTTACAATATTTTCATTTCCCCAAATTCACAATATTTAAGTAAACACTGTTTTTAAATAAGAAGAATAAGAAGATAAAAAAAAACACATGCCGGTTTCCTCACTTTGTGTAATTTATTTCATCACCACTGCTCTCAAAATGGTGAAGGAAAACATCGTGAGGAAAAGTTGTATAATAAGCAACATATAATTCCAGAATCAAACTGTGTTTCCCATCACTATACCAAAACGTCCAGTTCGAACTCCGTAGCTAATGGTGCGACCATACTGCCGCTGACGGCGCACAACTCACTGATTAACGCTAAATAACAACCCCGACCACCTTGAGTTTGAAGCCTCAGGGACTTGAGACTAAGGTTGATTTCCCGGCAAAGATGTGCAAGGAAGCAAAGCGGAGTTCAAGGAAAATATCCACCAATAGGATCACTTCATTTTCCAAGTCAGGCTAAACGCCGCTCTAGTGAAAATAAACTAGCTGAGCTAGGTATTATTATCTATATTATACAACAGAGACAGACAGACAGACGGACAACAAAGTGATCCTATATGGGTTCCGATTTTTCCTTTTGAGGTGCTAAAAGTTTGACATTTAAAACATTAGAATTTTTTAGGGAGGACTGAAATAATTCCCATCCTTATACAGTCCAATTAAACACGGGTTATGTGTAAGTGAACCCCGGGGCTCTGGAACGAAAGCAAAGAAGGACCATAGGAGTAGGTTTTAGTCAGTAAAATTCTGACACGTCCTCTCGCAACTCCCAAGGGTGGGAGAAGTCATTTGATGATTTTCCACCTTAAAAAACCATAATTAGAAAATTATGTTACAATCATTTTCAATTTAAACACTGAAATTTTACTTAAATGCAAGGTTTTTTGTAAATGATTACTGTCTTAATTGTAGATAGATATTATGGGTATCGACCCACTACACTAGTAGGCATTGATATCTATGAACGTACACACTATCACGCTAGTGATGCAATCAAGAATTATCAAGAATTTGTCAAAATATGCATTATTTTTTCCCTTAAATAATTTTTGAATATTCGTATAGTATAGAAGACTTAAGGTAAGAAAGTGTTTTGTACTCACCTTGTCAAAGACTTCCAATTAATTTTTTGTTTTTTTTTTACGTGGGAAAATCGTCTAATGACATCCCCCGCTCTTGGCTTGACTTAAAACCCACTCCTATGTTCCAGGGCCCCGGGAATCTCTTTCGCATCACCCATGGCCCCAGTAGGCTTCGACTCTGCTGGGCCCCTACGGTTGCTGACATCCATGAGGCGCGCGTGGAAAATGCCCGCGCCTAAATTATTTTGAGTTCAGCCTCCAATCTAACTAAATGCAGCTGAATCTACGTCCCTACCGATCTAACCTTAAAAACCCACTTGCAGAGAAACAAGTTAACCTTCGATAATCTACATCGCTAATGACCTACTGTCAACTCCAACCCATTTACCCATCCCTAACAAACACTGAAACTTTGACTGACAAAGCCAACCTAAACGCATTGCACTTTGCGTCCATATATAAAACATATTCAACCCTGCCACTACTTGTGCCCACATAACTCTGCCCCTAACTTTACCTACATTACCCCTTTTTGCATAAGGTAACTAGCCAAGAATGCGAAACAGTTTCTTATTCAAACTATTAAGTATATTTCATACCTACGTGTTATATTTAAGGCGAAACCCTTAGTATATTAAATGAGATTATATTGTCAAGGGATTCTGTAACCCTCTGTTCACCTTGAGACATTCTTACGGAGTTCAGAGGGGTTCAATTTGGCGAGCATTACAATTTGCTGGTTTATTTTTTTGGTGATTTGAATAATAGCGCCAGCTTAACAATGTATTCAATTGTATTTGAGTAAAGTGTTTTTGGCGAAAAAACGATTAAGTAGTAATCTCTAACTCAGGGGTTCTCAATCTTTTTTACACTCTGTCTCCCTTTACACGATCTATTTTTTTTTTGTGACGCCTATTGTAAAAGTAGATATATACACAAGTGCGAGTAGATTAACTATACATGTATGATGTTGTTGGGATTTGGGATAAATTTAATTCAAAATTGAATCACATTTTCCTTATTGGATCGTAGTTTTGGGCTCATATCACAAGATCATTCAAACATCTGTTCTTTTTTAACGATCGGAAGTGTATTCAACCTGAGAGTACCGGTTTGCGAAGCGTCTCTGTCAGGACCGCGACGTCTAAGTTTGGGATAACTATTGCTCTAACTATTTTGATTGTACGTAAGTCTGTCACTGCTACTTAAGTTTGGCGATTCTTCGTGCTATGTAAGTAACCATGGTTCTCATGCAGATATCCTCATTCTTGATTCGATCACGCAAGGAAACTCCGAGCATAGCCCTTTCCATTGCCCTTTGAGTGACTTCCGATGAGCCTTCTGATGAGGCCCATTGTAAGCGACCACGATTCGGAGCCATATGTCATCACTGGCAACACGCACTGACCATAGACTTTTGTCTTGAGACACTGTGGTATATTGGACGAGAACACACCGCGCAGCTTCCCGAACGCTGTCCAACCGAGTCGGATATAATAGTTTCATGAGTAAAGTAACATTCTATGCGGGTAACTTGTTAGCCAACCTGAGCATCCGTGTGTCTCAAGGCAAAAGGTCTGGCACATAACTCTGTTCAGGTATAATTTCAGTGTATATTAATTAACAGAAACCTCTGAAGTCCATTAAAATAATATAACCTCTTTTATATCCATACCTAAAACATAATAATAATGTATTTACTTTTATATAATATTTTCTTTAGCTTTTTGTATGATTTCAGTTGGTAGGCCGTTTAGTTCTTTTTTTTTTTGTTTTTCTTCAAGGGGTTTGCTGTAGTAAAATCTGTTTCAGAAATCTTTTTTTTCTAGTAAATCATAAAATGATCATCATCATTGACTGGCCTGTTGGTCTAGCTGTTCCACTTACCACTAGACCAACAAGCTGAGAGGTGAGAGACAGGCATGCCTGACTGTTATGCCGGAGGGTTCGATTCCCATCCAAGACCAATGATGAGGCCCTGTCAAACTTGCCAACATCTCTTAGAGGTTTACGAGGAATACGACGTACCCTAGACTCGATCGATAAAGACAAATCTTTACCGGACAGCGAGCTACCCATTGCTCGCCGTTTCTTAGGCCAGGGCGCAAGGTTTGTCTCCGTCTCATGCTTTTGGCCACTATCTTTGCTTTCATTTATAATTAGTAAAAGGAAGTGACCGCCTCCCATTCCGTCTCGCTCCACCATGAACCATGGACCACGCATCTACCTTAAATAATAATTCTAAAATTTAATATCGGTGTATAATCTAAGTAAATCTGCACTAAATCTATACAATGTATTTAATTTTTGTAGGTGGGAAAATCGTCTAATGACATCTCTCGCCCTTGGGTGGAGCCGACTACTATCAGACTTTTAGTGACTAAAAAGCCGCTACATTTCTTTGGTTGTCTCTCATACCAGGGCCGAGTCTTCCTTGCAGAGGCAGACCCTTGGCTCCAGTAATCTTCGACCCTGCTGGGCCCCTACGGTTTACTGACATCTCCTTGAAGTGCGCGTGGAACAGTACCGTCGACAACATGGGCTCGGTCTGGATGGTTAACGGACTCGCACTTGAATTGTCATTGCATTAGAACCAATTGTTATAAAAAAGCGTTAGTTAATCCAGCCGACAAACTGTTACGTAGTTTGGTGGGTTTATAAAATGTGCAACATTGTTGGTTCAAATAATAGATTTATTAATTTTTAAGAACCTTTCGTCCCCATTGACCATCTGTTCTCTGAGTAATGTGCCGTATCCACTGCCACTACAGTTTGGCGATTCTTCGTACTTAAGCTTGTTATTTATCTCTTATTAATATGTATTCATTAAAACCATTTATGTACTTTTTGTAAAAAAAAAAGTAGATTGAGTTTGAAAGAGCTTAGATTTTTTTTTATTGTTAGGATTCCGTACCTCAAAAAGTAAAAACGGAACCCTTATAAGATCACTTTGTTGTAGTCAGTCTGTCTGTCAAGACCCTTTATCTCAGGAATGTCTAGAGATATCGAGTTGAAATTAAAACTATATACTTAAGTCTGCAATCCCTTGAAACTGAAAAAAATCAAACTTCTTAGTTAACGAAAAAGAAAGATACGGCCGTTGATGTCGCAAAAAACGTGTATTTCGACACTCTCAGGGAAATCAAAATTCATAAGGTACTTCCCATTGACCTAGAATCCTGAAATTTGGCATGAAGTAAGGTCTCATAGCAAAAATAAAGGAAAAAAATCTGAAATCTGTAAATTTGTAGTTACGTCACAAAAAAAAAAATTGCCGATTCGGAAAAATCTTCGTAACTTAATTCGGAAATTTAACTGTTTTCATAGGTAAGTTACGGAACCCTCAGTGCGCAAGTCCAACTCGCACTTGCCCAGTTTTTTATTCTTTAAAGGATCGCGCTTGACCGCTATCTCACCTAATGGAAAGCGACGATGTGGTCAACGATGGAGCGCGCTTACCTACAAGTAACCTATTCTCTCTTGACTTAAAGATTCCCGGGTTGTAGCCATCAGGAAACACAGATTTCGGCAAGGGATTCCACTCCTTAGCTGTACGCACAATTTAAGTGTGACTTTTTGAAGTCATTATGTATTTACTAAATTTTAAAACTTATATCACTTTTTATCAACTCTATAACGCCGATAATATTGCAAACATTTTATTCTAATACACATGTTACAAGCATAAAAAATGTAACACACAAAAATACATCTTATTTTAAATCCTTTGCCCATTTGATATTCGGGCGCCATTTTAGCTAAACGTCTTCAAAAGGACGAGTTGAACGTGATCCGGTTTGAAAATAGAACATCCACGATTTTGGTAAAACGGTGGTACCAACCTTATAATGTTATTTTGTTTTGGTTCTGGTAATATACTAGGGGAACTATATTTTCTATCACCAAAATTTATATTTGTCATCAAGTTGTATCACCTAATAAATAGATCTATCGCCACGAAATATTTTCGTTCTCAGATAAACAAAAATTGTTCCCAGGTATGAATTATCAAATTAATGTTAATATATGTGTAAAATAAGAGATCGATAACCAATAAAATTATATTGCATTACATGAATATAAACTTCGTTCTTATAATAACAGTTTTGTTACTTAAATAATAGCTCTGTGCTCAGAATGGTAGATCTGTCACCAAATAAATCGATTATCGATCCCTGACTGCGACTCCTTTTTATTTGATATTTTGTCACCAATACAGTAGTAACATTTTATTTCGTTCACATATTAAATTAATAGTATTCGTTACCAATTTAATACATCAATTTATAATTTTAGGAGGATGAGACAACTTTCATCCAGTATTTTAAGGAGCAATGGCTCATACAAAACCGTAACTGGTATTTGGGGGCTCACATGGGTTCACCAGCGACTAATAATGCACTAGAATCACATAACCGAGTAATCAAAGATGAATACACGCTCCGTGAACATTTGCCACTGTCTCGTTTTTTGACAGTTGCTTCAGAGTTTGTAAATGGATGGTCGTTAGCTGTCGATGAAGTATTTGCGACATTACCAACTATGACCCTGAAAGACTGAACAGAAGCCTACCAATGGGCTAAGTTGCCTAAAGAAGTAATACTGACGTATAGTGACGATGCTTTTAAACACTACGAAGTACCGGCTGGTAAGGCAAACAAAATACAAAACTTTGAAAATACAAGGACTGATTTTGATGAATACAAAGTCCAATGGTTCAGCAAATGGAGAGTGGATCTACCGCACAATATTGATTGGATGCATGGGAAATGCAACTGCCCTGCGTTTTACAAGAAATATATGTGCAAACATATTATCGGATTAGCCATACGCTTAAAGCTGGCCAACCCCCCACCAGAAGCAAAAAATGTGCTTATCGGCCAGAAAAGAAAAAGGGGGCGCCCTTCGAAATCCAAACCAGCGCTGATTATTCAGTGATTATTGTTTTTAAGAATAAATATTGATTATTTTAACTTTAATTAAGTGTTTTATCTATTATTCTGCTAGCCATAAGCCAGCTATTTTAAACCAGCGCTGATTGTTCAGTGGTAATTATTTTAAACAATAAATATTGATTATTTTGACTTTAATTGTTTTATTTACTACTCTGCTAAAAATTTTATTTCAATATAATTTATACTACCAGTGGAAATTTAAAACCTTGGGAGTCTAGTTAAGTAGCAGAATCTTTTGGTTGAAACGATGATGACAACCCTAATTTTTTATTTGAACTTAATGCAATTTTCTAGTAACATAATATGATTTATTGGTGATCTCTTTAAATTAGTTTGCTTAAATACTTATTAGGACACACCTATTATAATACATACAAAAACATTTATTTGGTACTAGACCTTATATCTCAGGATTTTAGGTGATTTATTGTGGAACTGATTTTGCATTGTTTGGTGACTACATTTTGGTGACAGATCTACTATTTTGAGGACAAACCCTATTATTTAAGAAACACAAAACTAATTAAATTGGTGATAGCTTAAATGATACCCATATACTAGAATCCTTGAGCTGTCAGACATAACTTATTTTCCCATGGATGAAATCTTAGGTTCTCAGTAGCGTCTCATGTGCTTTGCTAAGGGGCTCCAAGGAGGAGCTCCACAAGAACACAGGTATTCAACCTCAGGGATCTTGGTCTATAAGTTGATGCAGTAATTAATAAAATAATTATAAAAAGTCCATTAATTTTTGATGCGCGCCTCAAAGAGATGTCAGCACATCGTAGGGGCCCAGCAGGGTCGAAGCCTACTGGGGCCACGGGTAGTGTGAAAGCGAAACTCGGGGCCCTGGGACGAAGGCAACGAAGGAACAGGGGTGGGTTTTTAGTCATTAAAGTCTGACACTATCTCCCGTTCCGCCCAAGAGCGGGGATGTCATAAGATGATTTTCCCACCCAATAAAAACAAAAAAAAATTACCATAAATATTTTTAGTGAAGAATAAGATTTTTGATGCACAGAAATCCTACATTAATAATATAACGAGGATGGGCAGAACATCAAACGTAATCTTTTAAACCATATCATGAAATGATCAATTCTAAAATTTTGCCGCGACATATATATGACAAAGCAAAATATGTCCAACACGCCCACGTCATGAATACATGACAGATCTTACGCGTTTTAAAGGCTGATAAATAATAATAATAATATACCACAACGCCGTCTAGTCCCAAGCTAAGCAGAGCTTGTGCTATGAGTACTAGATAACTGATAAACATACTTATATATTTCTAAATACATATTGTAGATAAATTATACCCAAACACAGAACAAATGATCGTGCTCATCACACAAACATTTGTCCTGGGTGGGAATCGAACCCACGAAATTCGGCATAGCAGTCAGGGCCACTAACCACTAGACCAACAGACCAGTCAAAATAAATCCTATAAAAGTATTGATTTCTTATTTGCATCGTCAATGATGTAGCTAGATTCATCACAATTTATATTTATGTGCGGCTGTTCGGGCAGAAAACATATTTTCTTTCTTTTCTTTCGTATTCGAAACTGGTATATTATTATTGCTATATCCGTATCTGTACACAGATCCGAAATTTCATATCCATTAAATAAAACATTTACTTCGGACGAGGTCCATATTTTGTTAGTAACAATTATCTTAAAAACTAATAATAGTAAACAATAACATATTGAGCATATTGAGTCAATCAGTAATTCAATATTTTTGCACCCACTGGATTGCAGTGACCTTAAAAAAATAGTGATGTCTCTAAATGATTCCAAGGCGAGTGGTTATGATGAAGTTCGCACCGACATCATAAAACTGTCAGTCAATTTAATTGTAAGGCCACTTCTACATGTTGTAAACCTCTCACTAGAACAAGGAATATTTCCTAATTTACTAAAGAAATCAGTAGTAAAACCAGTATTTAAAAAAGGAGATAGCACTCAAATGGACAATTACAGGCCCGTAACTTTAATACCTATATTTTCAAAAATTTTTGAAAAGGTTTTTCATAATAAATTGTCAAACTTTATTGAAAAGCACAAGATTATTAAAGATGAACAAAACGGTTTTCGTAAAAATAGAAGTACATCTTTAGCAGCGTTTCAATTAATAAAGGAAATTACAGACTGCATTGATAAGAAAATACCTGTTACAGTATTATTTATGGATATGAGTAAAGCATTCGATTATGTTTCTCATGAAAGATTATTGGAAAAGCTTTCAAGATATGGAATTAGGGGAATAGCACATAATTGGCTTAAATCATATTTGTCTGACAGAGTACAATCAGTAGAAGTTACAAACTATAATAAACAAACTAAAACGATGGAAGCGTTCAAATCTTTGTTGATGTTTAATAGATATGGTGTGCCACAGGGCAGTATTTTAGGGCCACCAATGTTTTTGCTCTACATAAATGATTTCCCAGACATTATAAATCATAAATGTGTACTATTTGCCGATGATACTACAATTATAATCAAGGGACATGATAAAAGTTCCTACGAAACCGAAGTTAACATTGCTCTCCAAAGAACTATAGAGTGGTTAGAGGCTAATAATTTGAAAGTTAATATTAATAAAACAAAATTTATTCAATTTCATACCTATAGATCAAAACCACTGGATCTAAATATATCCTATAAAGGGGTCGCACTGACAGAAACTGATTCAGTTAAATTTCTTGGAATAACTCTAGATAAATTTTGCTCATGGAAAAATCATATTACTGATGTTTGCGCCAAAATAAATAGTTTTATATACCCGTTGAGGCGTATTAGCTGCGAGGTATCTAGAAATGCCGCAATAACGGCTTTCCATGGCTATATAACCTCCATTCTAAGATATGGTATTATCCTGTGGGGTCGTTGTGTAGAGGTTGATCAAGCATTTATAATGCAGAAAAAATGTGTGAGAGCCATATTTGGATTAAAGCAAATAGAGTCATGTCGACCATTTTTTAGAGAACATAAAATATTAACACTGCCATGTATTTATATATTAGAATCCTGTTTATTTGTTTTCAAACACAAAAGACTTTTCGAGCAGGCGACAAGCTGCTATGCTCCACGATCTATGTATACTATTAAGTTATTCCAACCGAGGACGAATCTCACAATTACAGGTAACAATAGTTATATTATGTGTATAAAAATGTATAATAAATTACCAAACTCTTTAAAAACGTTACCTTTTTCTAGATTTAAAAGTAGCTTGACGAGGTTTTTAATCGAAAAGTGTTTCTATAGTGTACATGAGTTCTTAGGTTACAAATTGTAAGTTTTGACATGATTATTATAATTGACATGGGTATTATTGACATGATTATTATAATTGACATAGGTATTATTGACATGATTATTATTGACATTATTATTATTGATAGGATTATTATTGACATGATTATTATTGACATTTGTGATTATTATTTTTTTTATTAGTTTTTATTGTTATATTGTCAATTTTGTTTTTTTTAATTCAACAATACAATTTTAATTTTATTGAAATGGAAATCTGTTTAATGAGTGCATGATTTTAATAAATAATTAATTTAATCTCAAATATAATGTTTATATTTGCACGCCGAAATTAAAGGCAGAATAAGAGATCAACTTTATTTATATTGTCAACCTTTTGTACCTTATTTACGCAAATAAACGATTTATTATTATTTATTATTATTATTATTATATAACAACACAAATAACATAACTATACATTGACATGAAGCTGCACCCATCTTTGCAGCATGGAGGACGCCCACCTATCTGCAAAAACACTCAGTAGTGTTAGTGCTGCCACGAACGCGAACGAGTAGGGAAGCACATCTCTTCCTGATTATGGCATTCATTACATCCCTGTTATATATATACATTTTGAATTGAATTGACCGACCCATGACCTTGCTTACGAGCACTTATCCACAAGATAAAACAGGGCAGTCTAAATAATTATATCATCAACAAATTGTACTCATTAGACCGTATTCAAAGCTTCCCTTAAAATTAATTTCGAAAACTCTCAAATTCTTAAAATGAAATATTAATGATGTATACATCGGATATATTTCAACGGTACGTATTACTTGTATACTTTCAATTTCACAGTCTTTTTGCGATCCCATTTTATCATAAACGACTCTGAAAATGGAAAAGGTACGCCAAATATTCAACATTTTATCTCTTTTCCTTTAAATATATTTTTATACAAAAAGTAATTGAAATCTTTTTACCAAATACAATATTTTCTTCTTAAAACATCTACAACAAATAAATAAAAATACGTCAATACGTTTAAGTATCCGGATAAATGATAGAAATACCCGGATATACCCGTTCACGCATCGACGATACATAATACACGGAAATACCTGCCCGGGCAGGATTTCCAATTACTTAAACCCAAAACCGGTTCAAATACGTTTGTAACGGAATATAATATTCGATATTACCCGCAATCCGGATGTGTTTAACCGGGCGGTGTAGTAAGCGGATACCTTTATGTTATTTTAATAAAATAGGTAATATTTCATTTCTTTTGTAGGAGTTATTTGTCTTTTTGCGTTTGGAGAAGATCAAAGTTTTTCAACTTAAAATTCGTGTTTTCTAAGCAACAAATAAAACTCATTAGACTTATTTTTAATAATATAATAAGTGCTTGATGCACTTGAGGCAATTGAGATGCGTGCCAGGAGGATCATTGGCAATGATGCACTCGTTGAGTCGAGGCTCCAAAGTCTTGAGCATCGGCGCCGAGTTGCTAGCCTGTCGGTTTTCTACCGGTTGCATTTCGGGGAGTGTGCGTCGGAATTGCATAACCTGATTCCGCCTAGCCCGTTCCATCATCGGACGACCAGGCGTACGGCAACGCGACACTGGTACATGATGGACATTCCACCTATACGCACAAAACGTTTTGGGAACACATTCATTGTGCGTACAGCTATGGAGTGTAATTCCTTGCCGGAATCTCTGTTTCCTGATAGCTACAACCCGGAAATCTTTAAGTCAAGAATGAATAGGTTACTTCTAGGTAAGCGCGTTCCATCGTCGACCGCATCGTCGCTTTCCATCAGGTGAGATGACGGTCAAGCGCGAACCTATCGAGAATAAAAAAAATAATAATAATATACTTAGTAAGATTTATACAATTTATAAGAAACAGTTTACAGACGGAAGACACGAGCCCATACTAAGTGAAACCTGTGCTACGAGTCTCCTGGTCTCCTAATCTCGAAAACATAAAAAGCCAAAGTTGGAGGATCATCATCATCATCAGTTCAGCCGAAAGACGTCCACTGCTGGACATAGGCCTCCCCCAAGTGCCACCACAATGAACGGTCCTGTGCGTCTCGAATGCAGGAGGATGTTGGAGGATGCATAACATTAATAGGAAGTTCTTATAACTCATGAAAATACGAATTAAATTATGAAATTAAAATTCAAATTATGACATAAATTAAATTATATTATGAGATTAAAACAAGACATCAAATTAAGAGAAATCATATAAAGTCATAGTGAATTCTGAAAGGAATTCCGTGGTCCTGGAAAGCAAACGGTAACTGAAATATTCTTTTTTTTTAACTAGCCCTTACTCTCCCACTGCTGGGCCAAGTTCTTCCAAACTTTCTTCTTAAGTGGGTTTTAGTCAGTAATTTTGACACGCTCTCTCACTTCACTAGAACGAGAGAAGTCATTGGATGATCCTGCCTAAAAAAAACGTCTTCCTTCAGATTCCCTTTGCGTATCAGGCCTGCATCATCACAGCCTTATTTGGGTCACGGTGACTCCTTCAAATAATCCCGCAGCCCTGTCAGGCATAGGCTCAAGTGACCTCTGTTATTTTTTTTAGTATATACTGTAATAGAGTTTAGTGTTGTTTTAGATTTTTAGGTAAGTGTTAGCCGTAAGATGGGATTTTTTTTTCAATTATTTTTGTGGGTTTGAAAACCACTATTGTATTGAGAGAGCAGTGGTGGCCCAGTGGTAATGGCCCCGACTTACGAGTTGTAGGTCGTGGGATTTAACCCAGCCAGGCGCATTACTTTGTGTAAATTATTTCATTACCAATGCTCACAAAATGGTGAAGGAAAACATCGTGAGGAAACCGGCATGTCCTAGAACCAAAAATTCGAAGACATGTGACATCCACCAACCCGCACTAGGCCCGCGTGGTGGAACACGGCCCATTCCAAGGGGGAACATTACAAGGCCGACTATACTATACTAAACTATTAGGTTCAGCCTGTAAAGATAGTCTGTGTATATATAATAAATAAATAAATTATGTTGACATCTCTTTGAGGCACACAACACCTGCCTGGTTCTTCTTGGACAGCTACCCATTGCTTGCCGTCCGCAAGCACGCCTCTGCGAGGAACAAATACAATGTACGTATATTTTACATAATATTAGGTATATAACCACTTATTTCATCTGGACCGAGCCCACGTCGTAGGCAGCGCGCAGTGTTCCGCACGTTCCTCAAGAGATGTTAGCGAACCATATGGTAGGGGCCTAGCAGCGCCAATACCCGCCAGGGGCACGGGGATTTTCTGACAAGGGAACTCGTAGTCCTAGAACGCAAAGAACAACTGAAGGACACAGGTATGATTTTAGTCAGTAAAAGTCTGACACGCCCTTGCGCTCCACTCAAGAGCGTGAGAAGTCATTGGATTATTTCCCACCTTAAAAAACAAAGTAAACAAAGCTTCTTTTTTTTTTGTTTAAAATTCGAATGATAGAATTCGAAAATTAAAAACAACCGGGATTCAGTACTCAAATAAATGAATGATTCTGTCATTACTGGTGGTTTCATTTGTACGTGCATCACTTCATCAGTATGCAGGTATCAATTAGTATGCCTTTTCAGCTGAAATCAACGGATTTTGGTTCGGTTTGGCTCTACAATGGCTCCGTCAATTTTTTTTTTTTTTTAAATAAATATTTTTCGCTTAATAGGAACGTGGCAATGCTGCCAACCTTCTGGGCACTGGGCACGCCACAATTATGGCGATAAGTCCCCTCTTTGAGGCGTGGCTGGAAATACCTCACGGCGTCCTCACCTTCCGCATGACGCAGGTTCTCACCGAACATGGTAAGTTCGGGAAGTTCCTGCACCGGATCCATGCCGAAGCGACGCCCGGGTGTCGTCACTGTGTGGGCCGCCCGGAGGCTTGCGGACGGCGAGCAACGGCTGGCTCGCCGTCCGACTGTCCGGTAACCATCCGGACTGAGTACAAGTCGTCGACGACGCATACTGTTCCACGCGCAGGGTCGAAGCCTATTGGGGCCACGGGTAGTGTAAAAGTGAAACTCGGGGCCCTAGGACGAAGGCAAAGAAGGAACAGGAGTGGATTTTCAGTAAAAATCTGACACTACCTCGCGCTCCGCCCAAGAGCGAGATTTGACATAAGATGATTATCTGTGGGATAATCATCTTATACAAAAAAAAATATCTGTCATTATTCATCTAGGTTTCTATACAATCTTTTAAGTTTAATGGGTAGGCCGCAAGCTCTTGACAACAAGAGAGTTGTAACGTTCCTAGATTTATTTCCAACTCTTCAAACACAAAACTAGAATGTCATATTTACCTATCTGAGATATCTTCAAACGAAAAGTCTTTTACCAAAAGAAAAATACATTGTGGTAGCACTTTCATGAACAAACTTTACCACAAGTAATTCAACTCCTTATAAGACCCTAAAACTATCTCTGGAAAAAGAATCCTTCACGCAATATTATGTGAGACGAAAAGTACGAGGAAAACTTATGATACACGCGTTAAACTTACAAAAAATATCTGTATATTTTTTTCGCGAACTAGAATGAAATTCATCATTATTCCAGCCCTCGGGCTCAGAAAGTGGGCGAAAAATACAGAAAAAATGCTCGAACACAGTCATGTTTTGTATTGTCAGTGTAAATCAAAATAACGAGGAGGCCTAGCAAACAAACATATTGTAGAGGTCGTTGAACACTAGAGGGGCCGGATAAAATTGTGGTTTATCCGGATTTTGAAAAAGTTCGTTAGTTGGAAGGATTGTTGGGGAAATAAAATAAATTGCTTTGCTGCAAGCCGATAAAATGATGATCTCGTTGTGAATTCAATTTAAAAGGAACGTTTTAATATTTGCATCTCTCGTTGTTAACCCGCGAACTTTGTTTCGTTATGGTATTGTTGCTATCAAAAATAAAAATAAAGTGATTGCTTCCTGTGTTTTGTGCTGTTTTATGTACCGTAATATTTAGTCAGCTGAAATTCGGTAACACACATTCACAGAATTCTTGTGTGTTACTTATTTCTGGAAGAAAACCTTACCGGTTTCTATTTTAAATATTTTTAGAAAGAAAAGAAAGAAAACATGTTTATTCTGCCTAAATAGACGCACAATTCTTACAAAAATATAAAAACAAAATTCCCTAACAGGCCATATGTGTATCTAGCTTTATATGACTATAGACAACACAGTTGTCCAGATTATCTGTGGCATTTAGATGCCGGCCATAACAGAGACAAACATAAACAAAAATCAAAATATAAAAGAAAATAACATAATTTTTAGAATAAAAACTAAAAATCAAAGTTGTGCGTCGTATCTTAGCAAGAATAGGCTGTTGTTCAGAATATACCGTGACGCTAGGCAAATCCAGCCATCTACGGTGCTGGTTTTCAGCAACCGCCGTTCGAGTTTTAAATTCAAATGTATTTATTTGTTGCACATAGGTATATTGTTACGATAATTGATATTAGTTCTAAAATATCGCTCACTATGTGCTGTTTTGCTGAATATACAAAATATTTGTTAGACTCTAGTTATAAAATCTACCACATCACAAAACAACAGTTATCAATCTCTCTTTCTTTTTTAAATATTTAGTTAAAATAATTACAATATTCGAGATTCGAAACCAATCTGAATTCTTTTTTTAACATATTTACAACAACCAATAAAATTTTAAATAACATTCCTAGAATTTATAAACTTCAAATGCCGTAAAAATTTCAATCTCATAGAAATCTTATCGCAACCGACCTAGTGGTCGAGTAGCACAAAGGTAAGTTTTACCCGGATTTTCGGCCTAGCCTTAGGTTAAAGATCCAAGTGTTTGTGCGCCTCTAGATTTGTAGCTTTTATTTATAATGGAAGAAAAGAAATAGTTACGTGTATTTCAGCAAGCTTGCGTGTTGGTGATTTCTTCAGACCATTTCTGCCAAGTTATTCCATTATGTATTTTTTCTTTTACATGTCAGTGATTTCATTAGCTGACATTTCTGTTTGTGCTACTTTAGACCACTTAATTAGCTCTGCAGCCCCGAAAATTAATGAGCACAATGTAATTTTTAGTAATAATAATAATCATTTTATTTTCAGGCATCAGAGGCCCATAGACAAAATACATAAAATAATCTTAAATAATAATACACTAATACATATTGTAAAAACAATGCTTATATAACTACAATTAAACACGTAATGTTGTCGGCGTCGTGTTGCGCTGCGTGGTGTCGCATAACCGTCCTCGGAAACGTCGGTATACGACACCTTTTGGCCAGAAGTCCTCTTTTAAGAAGGTCTGTAGCTGTTGGGTTGGAACTCGTACCACGAACGACTCGAAGTTGACGTCGTGGCGCGCCTCCAACCTTACGACCCTCAGAGTCCAGTTGGTCTTCACCTTCAAATACTCCACGACTTCCTCAACCTTCGTGTAGTGATGGAGGCGCGAAATGTATAGCTGCGTCGTAGGCACAGCAGGGCCTAAAGTCTGCTATTACAATAGTCTCAGAATGGTCTATCATTGACTTCATAATTGTTGATTTTGAATAAGTTTGGTAATTTACTAATATAATAACGTCATTATGACTTTCCAATGGTCAACCACTGACACTCCATTGAAAAAAAAATGACATAGAATGGTAATCTCGTACATAATGACAAATGAATATTTGACGTATGCGGATAACTGCCAAAATTTTGAAAGTTTCTATGACCCTAGTCACCATAGTACCATTAGAACGTCATTGTGCAATCATTGCTTTTAATTTGTTTCGAAAGAGGACGATATTGTCCTTCTACCACAAGATCATTGACCGATCAATGATCGACCATTATGAATTATCAGATTACGAACTTTTAGCAAAATGACAATGGGATCGTGTTGGTATGACGAATTTATAAAAATAGCAGACTTGGGCCCCAGGACGCAGCAACATGTTTGGACCACTCGGTGCGGTACCGGGAACAGGGCTTCTTCTTCTTCTTCTTCTTCTTTTCTACTCTTGTGAAACCCTCTTCATCCACTTGGCCTAGTAATTCTTAGTCAGTATGGTTGACATTGGCCAATGACTGTTTCTTTGAACAAAGTTTAAAACGAAATACAAATGAGGTATTTATAAAGTTTGAAAAAAGAATCGTAAATTTTAGAATGGACTTTAAAAATAACGTAAGTATTTTTTTTAATAATAATGTATGCAAAACAAAAAGTAGCGACGCAACTTTTAAAAAGATAAAACAGAAAAATGTAAATAGCATATCATTAAATAATAATTAATTATTACAAATATTCACAAAAACTTCAACAGACTATGATAAAACATTTTACAACTTTTAATTGATATGCGCACTTTTTATTTGTTTCAAAAGAATATTTTTATAATTCAAACAAAATGGTTGCACCTGCGGGCAAAGGTCAAGGTCAAGTGTTAAATCTAACTAAGAGAGATTATATCACACACTCTCCGGGCTTGATCTTTACTGAACGGTGAGCTGCTCATTGCTCACCGTCCAAAAGCTTGCACCTATCATATGGTGGCCGGGATGAATCTCAACGCCCACTTTTATAGTAACTGCTTTGAGGCCAAATTAATGCAAGAAGGCCACAGACATGACGAATTAACGATTTATTAAATGAATCTCCTAATTAAAATGGTGAAGGAAAACATTGGCAGAAAACCGGCATGTCTTAGACTAAAACATCCAGGATTTATCCATTAGGAATTACTTTGTAGCTACCCAGAGTTTGAGAATGTTGGTGGTGTGATACCTTCGTACGTCGGGTAGCATGCAAAACCATTGGTCCTGTGCCTTATGTCTCCTCAATCGTATCAGAGTGCCGTTTAATGATAATGATAAATGATATTTATTTTGTAAGTAGGTTTAAAAAAACACTTTTACACGTCATTTTTTTTTGTCATTTTAAACTAGATGAGGCCGGTGTTTCCTAGCTGACTACCTTGAGAAGAAACACCGAAACAAACTCGGGGGTCAAAGTCTCTTTTAAAGTCCATACAGTTAGTATGTAATGGTCAAATCACATGAGAACCATGCAGATTTGTCTGAGATGGTCTTTTGAAGAAAGAACCATACAGATTTGAGTGGACCTGTCCAGTCAGTGCAAGCATTTGTCAATATTCGCAAAGCTCAACCCAGGACTACTAAGGAGGGGTTTCATCGGACTATGAGACTAAAGGAATACAGAGTGTCTTTGACACGCTGAGCATTGTAATAATATCTCCTGCATATCTTAGTAATCTAATTCCGTGAATGAAATTTGGTCGGAAAGATTATTGTACTTAAATCTCTTCTTTCTTTCACAAATTTTATTTGTATGCAAATACAGCCAACATTTGAGGAACAGTCAACATTTGGGACAAAACTTGGGATGTAAAAGTGTCAAGCTATTGCAAACTATGAACATGTTGTGCGGTGTACATGTACAATCTGTGCTCTTGTGTCTCTGTGCCTCACCATGACGTGATAAAATGTCAAGTATCAAGGTGCAAGCGAGAAAATGGGACTTTAACAGTTCAGTTTAGGTCTTCGAATGGATCGCATTAATAGCTCGTGATTTGGCCTCTAGGCGTAAATTGCCTTGCAAGTACCTAATATCATCATCTTCCTGCCCTTGTCCCATCTTATTTGGGGTCGGCGCAACACGTTTTTTTCTTCCATTCTATCCTATCAACCGTCATACTATCACTAACTTCCTTTTCTTTCATATCACTGTTCACACAATCCATCCATCTTTTCTTTGGCCTCTCTCTCCCTCTCCACCCATCCACATGTATACTCATAACTCTTTTAGTAACATGTGTTTCATCTCTCCTCTTAGATACTTGCAAGTACCTAATATCTAGTGTCAAAATACGTGTCTTCAGCAGGTACCGTAGGGACTGTAGCTGTTCTATTATTATTCTGTACTATAGTGCAGGCTTCAAGTGTAGCCTTCGGAGACTTGGTGTGTATAAGGTGAATCTTCGGACACAATTATTATTTATTTATTTATTTATCTTTATTCCAAAAAGGTAAGTAAATTATAAGATAAGCCCCACAAAACCGTTGCAATATTTCAATGCATGAGAAAAATATGTCTTTCATGCCTCATCTCTTTAGAAGCCATTTAGGCTGCACTTTAGAATAGAAGCGCGATGGTAGACGAAGCAATCCTATTCAAAAGTATTTAAAAATATTCCTTTCGAAGGCTTAGAGATTAGCCACTGTGTGAAAATGGATTCTCATAGTGGCTTTCGAAAGTGCGCTTAAGTAATGACGAACAATAAAGTATCAGAGAAAATTAGACACTTTTTGCAAAAGCTATGCCTCGTTAGCAAAGTTGGTATTAGGTTAGATTGAGCTCTGACACTTAGGCTAATGTCCGTCCGACTAAATACGCGCCCATGATGAGGGCCCTCTGGTCATTTAATAATCGCCACCACCTGGCAAAATTGTCCCGAATTGAGTTACGTAGATTTTTCCAAATCACAAAAACATTTTTTTTTGTTGTGATATAACTACAAATTTACAGTTTTCTGATTTTTACCTATATTTGCTCCCTGCCAAAATTCAGTATTATTGGTCAACGGGAAATAAGTACCTTTTGTATTTTGATTTCTTTGTGAGTGTCGAAATACACGTTTTTTGATCCTATAAGGGTTCCATTTTTCCTTTTGAGGTACGGAACCCTAAAAATCGTCAAAAGATAAGTTTATACTAGGGCAAGAAATTAACACAACTTGCAGATTCTTACTTGACACGAGTTGCCATGGCCAACCTGGAAAAATTTTAAACAGACTCCGCACTCAGGTTGGACTCAGCAAACTTTTATTTTTCAAAGTTCACGGGCGTTTCCGACCTTCAGTCGGCGTATCGCCACAGACCTTGTCCGACCGTCCATCCTACGTCACGTGCCCTGTTACCTATTCGCGTATAGATCTATTGACAACGTCAGCGAACGGTATTGCCGTAGCCAAATACTGGGCCAGGCAAAAACTTAATAAATAAGAACTTGTTGTGCCATCAACGCGCAAAGAAGAAGGAGAAGTCTAGATAACCTGCACTATTTCGTCTCCAGCGACCCGTAACATCATCATCATCTTCCTGCCCTTGTCCCATCTTATTTGGGGTCGGCGCAACACGTTTTTTTCTTCCAAGTGACCCGTAATATCGTCGAGTCAAAAATAAAAAATCTTGAGCATCGACGCCGAGTTGCTAGCCTATCGGTTTATTATCGTAAGTTTACATTTCAGGGAGTGTGCTTTGAAATTTCACAACTTTATTCCGCCAATTCCGTTCCGTCATCGGACCACTAGGCTTACGGCATCGTGCCACCGGTACATGGTAGACATCCCATCTATACGTACTAAGTGTTTTGGAAATACATTCATTGTGCGTACAGCTAAGGAGTGGGATTCCCTGCCGGAGTCTGTATTTCCTGATAGCTACAACCTAGGGGTCTTTAAGAAAGAAGTGAATGGGTTACTTCTAGGCAAGCGTACTCTATCGGTCGGCCACATCAGCGCTAGACATTAATATTATTAATAATAAATTTATTTCACACAAAAAAAAAAACAGCATTTACATCATAAAACTATGAACATATAAGCTTATTTAAACAAGGTCACAATTATATAAGTAGGTAACTTGGACTCCTGTACTAGGTGTGGGCCTGGTGAACTTAGGAGTCAGTGATTCTCCGTAACAAACAAAGCCATAACTATATTAAAAAGAGGACAATTCAAAACAGTAAGCAAGTGGTGGCTAAGAAAGCAGAAACTAATTTACTTAAGAAATAAATGTAATAAGAAAACAAAACTATATGGTGAGTGTGTATAGGTCTAAGTGTAGAGTGTGTGTGAGTTTTTAGTAAGTAAATGTAGTTATAACTAAAACATACCAGTATATGAACAAATTTGAATAAGAGCATCAACACCGTGAGATACCCAGTGGAAGATCCTCAGTCTTTTCATAATTTAATGTCATTAGGTGAGATAGTAGTAAAACAGGAGCCTATCTATAATAAAAAAAATCTTTAAATCTTTATCTTGCATGTAACATAACATCTCAGTATCTTTCCTAGAGTAAAAGTAAATCTCATTCTCACTTCAATGATACGTTACTGTGGCATTTTATCGCAGCAACGTTTATCGTAGGTACCTACTTCGCTATTAGGCGCCAGGCCGTGGCCTCGAAACAGGCGGTGAGCCCACAAATTGGAACGAACGGTTAGTGTAATTCGTTCTATAAAATACGTCCAGGTTAGGCCGCATTATGGGAATATGTTTTGTATGTGGCCGGGCAATTTTGGTTTTTACAAAATGTATAGTCATGCTAAGCATGACGAGGGATATTGGGTTACATTTATGATTTTGCGTCAAAATAGGTCCAGTTTAGTGTGAATGCGTTTGTTGAAGTTTATGTTCCCTGTTATTACTTAGGGTGTTTAAGTCAACGAGTGAACAGGTTACTTGTAGGCTAAATCGTCCGAAATCTCTTCATTGTATAGACGTTGGAAGCTAACCAAGTGGACTCATGGTGCGCATTTAAACATACACTCAAATACACAATATACAGTCTCTAACACACCATGTGAGAGCACCATGAGAGCAGTGGTGGCCGAGTGGTAACGGCCCCGACTTACGAGTTGTAGGTCGTGGGCAAACCCAGCTAGGCGCATTACTTTGTGTAATTTATTTCATCGCCACTGCTCTCAAAACAGTGAAGGAAAACATCGTGAGGAAACCGGCATGTCCTAGAACCAAAAATTCAGAGACATGTGACATCCACTAACCCGCACTGGGCCCGCGTGGTGGATTACGGCCCATTCCCTCTCCTAGAGAGGAGGCCTGAGTCCCAGCAGTGGGAACATTTTAAGGCCGACTATGCTATGCTATGCTAACACACCATACTCCCTTACACACACAATATACACTCACACACCTCTAACTACACCTACACAATATACAATTATAATTATCATTTCTTTCTCTTTTTCTTGTTTTTTTTTGTGTTACTTTTTACTTATACTTTTGGTTTTATTATAGTCTATGTCTTCTAGGCAAAAACAAGTGCCAATGTAGCGACACTCTCTAATATGTACTCTCTAGTTAAACTTCATGGCTAAATGGACCACCATAATACAGGCCCAGGTACAGGTTACATCAAATGTACTGTGAAACATTTTACTTGCTGAATGTAACTCTTTAACCACGGTATATTATTATGTTAATTGTGTCAAAAAAACGTTTTATCTCTTACCAAAAGGTCTGATAGTGGTCAAGCGCGACCTTAACAAAAGATAGCAAGATAATTAGTTTCTGATGCTGGTTATCAACTGGACGTTGTGAGGTGACGGACGTAAATCTTATTAAGTGGCATCGCGGTGCGGAAGCGATGTGGGATCAGGGATAAGGTTTTCCACTCGACACCCGTGCACTCACTGTAGCATGGTATGAACGAGCTATGGAGAGAGTTCTCCGTGCGTGTCCCACGTTGAGCAACCCGCACCGCTTGCCACGCCCGCGTGCCCACTATGGACAGTCAAATGAAGTTCTTATGTTTGAGATTGCCGAGCTGCGCCCGCCTCGCAATCGCTCTTCTAGTCTGGCCGAAAACAAACAAATCTTAAAAGCAAAATAAAGGGTTCTGAGATTGTTTGGAAGACTCACCAGGATCTTGAAACGCAAATATCAACTGACGGAACACGGATGGGTTTTAGTCAGTAAAAATCTAACACTCCCTCTCGCTCCGATCAGAGCAGTAGAAGTTACTTGGTGAATTTCCACACCAAAAAAGTCAAAGTAATAATACATTTTGATACAAGTGGAAAAAGTTTGTCATTGCGATCGTGGCGGAGTTTTGGAAGGCAAGGGTGTTATGGGGCCGAGCACTGCAGTGAAAAATTTCCACGTGTATCATACCACATGTTTAGATACACTTACGAAGATATAAATAAACGGAGTTTGACTGGCGATTCGTGAGAGTCGCTTAGCGCCTAACCTGATACGATAAATACAATAAATTGGGGCGGAGACGAGTTCACGCACTTTTCCGCACTAGTGTGAGAAACAGTAAATTTCATGCCTTTAAGTGGTAGGGATAAGAGCGGGTTTTCGAGAAAGTGTATTGAAAAATGATTAATGCTTGCCCTCGCTGCTCTCGTGGCCACAAACTTAAGCATTCTATTGCCACCCGCGGAACGCTTTAATGTAAACACTATTAAGACTTATTTAGGCCACAAATAAGATGGAAGACTTAGTGGAATTTTATGACTGTGTTACACATTTATTATGTGTTAATTTGAGAAGGATTTTATTATTGTATTCTGAAGAAAAGCGACTGAACAGCTACTTGTATTGAAGGCACGGTTATCGTAATGGCTGAACGATTGGCTACAAGGCTGCATGTCGCGTGGTTCATTCCCACATGTAATAAAATATTTGTATGGCCTATAACTACTACCATTAAACGGTTCCCCAATTAGTAGGGTAATACCTAGAGCATCTACTTGCCGCTAATCTCAGGGACGATGTAGACATTGAAAGGGAGCGCTGGGCCCTAACGGTCCGGAGTAATATTATGTTGTCCCGTAGATTTGCGCGGTGTACAGATCAAGTAAAAATAACACTTTTCAAGGTACCTATATTGCCAAAGTCTGTACACGGGCAATCTATGGGTCGCTTAGTTTCGCACTAGTTTATTAAAAGCCTATTCACGATTTTACCAACTGATAACATTATAATGTAAAAAATAATAATATTACAATTGGTATATACAATATTTCTTGATATAGTCATAAATCAGTATTTACAGATGTAAATATAGAATTTATTTATGAATACTGCTCAGTTCTATAAAATGGTGTGAAACGAAACGCGTAGGATTTTTTGGCGGGATTTCTTGGAGTGTTCTGTGGTTGTTTTATTTATTCGCAGATTGATTGCTAGTGGATATTGTGATTGAAATTGGTGTAGTTTTGTATCTCAAGTGTGCTGAGAGTTTTATTGTAGTTTTGGCTACCTCAGCGAAGTTTGCTGTGAAGGCTGAAACGATACCGTAAAACGGGGTGAATAGAAACGCAGGGGTGATTAAAAACAAAACTTTGGTTTGGTTTTTCACTTTGATGCCATATTATCAGCTTCTAACTTTTTTCTGACTTTTTTGAATAACAAATCATTAATAAATTGATATAGTTAAATGCTGCAAAAAATATTCAAATATTGTGAAAATACCCTTTGAAGTATTGTTTCTATTCGCCCCTGAGTTTTTATTCACCCCATATTTGTTGCCAAATACTACAAAAACATTAGAATGTGTAGCACCCGCATTCTAATGTTAAACTAATGAACTATTTATACGAAGATATTGCTTAAAAGACTAAGTATCTAGGCCAAAAACATAAAAAAAGACGAAGCGCTTACGTCAACTTTGAGGAGTTTTTGGTGGGATTTGTTCGAGTGAAGTTCAGTGGCTGTTTTAATTATTCGCAAATTGATTCCTAGTGGATATTATGATATAAAATTGATGTAGTTTTGTATCTCAAGTGTCTGCGCAACTGGAATAGTATAGTATAGTAAAGTCATAAATCATTACACAAGTAATATAGTAATTTAATATAGTATAATAGTTTTAGCTACCTTAGCGAAGTTTGCTGAGAAGGCTGAATCGATAAATTTGCTGCCAAATACTTCAAAAGTAATTAGAATGTGTTACACCCGCATTTTAATGTAAAACAAAAAGAAACAACTATTACGGAAGAGTTATTACGTAAGAAAACATGGATGAAAGACTAGGTGATATGGTTAAACGACTATAGCCTTCACTAAGGTAAACAGAAAAAGAAACGTCGACTTTGACACTGGTTCTTCGAACTTGTCATTGTCAAATGTCATTGTGTCAAAACAAAACAAAATTCTAAAACCAGTGAATTACTGTAAAAATCGTCTCAAATCTCGAAAAATAATGGATGGTTACGAGAATATGTACAAAACTATATGCCGACTATGTTTATCTACGAGCAGTGCAGATAAAATGTGCAGTTTAATTGATAATTCAAGCGACGACGGCCTCAGTTGTTATGGCAAAGCTGTTAATATAATAACCAATGTTTTGGTGCAAAAAGATGATATATTACCGACAATAATATGCCGACACTGTATCCATTCATTAAAACAAACAATTTGCTTCAAATTCAAGTGTGAATCTACAGACGAAAAATTGAAAAAACTCGTAAACAAAATCACAAACAGAAACACTTCCAATGTACAAGAAATTGTGTGTAATTATGTGATCTATAACCAATATTTCCCACCAAACAGTCATTCAGACCTTTCTAGACGAAAAACCAAGCACAAAAAGTCCGTGAAAAAGATTAATTTCAGAAAAGAAAGTGACCAAAAAGCACCACCTGTAAAATCTGATTCAGAGGATCATCTTGACCCGGAGATAGATCTGGGTGATAGAATTTACGATTTCGACGATTTCATAGACCAAGAGGATTTTAAAAGTAATGTGAATGACCAACAAGATGATTATTCAAATGAAATTAATAGTATTTTGGACACAATGCAATCTTTTATTGATTCAGAATCAAAATTTACTGATATTAAACGCACGAGACGAAAACTAAGGTATGGAACTTCTACTATAAAGGAACGGAATCTAGTATGCAAGATATGCCACAAAATCCTTGCTAACCGTTTAACATATGAGCATCACATGCAGCGGCATAGCAACTGCAAGTATATTTGTGACCAGTGTGGAAAAGGCTTTCCGGTACTCACCGAGATGCATATGCACCAAATCGCTCGTCACGGTGTCGGTCCATACCTACAATGTGACCACTGTTCATATAAAGCTCCCAGGAAACTAGATTTAATAGAACACTTAAGGTTACATACTGGTGAAAGACCATTTACGTGTGAAAAATGCGGTTTAACGTTCCGCCGAAGAGCAATATGGAGGAACCATTTGATTTGTCACATGGAAAAGCAGTATCAATGTATGCATTGTCCGAGACGGTTTTATCGGAACGGTGATATGTTGGCGCACTGTAATAATGTGCATGAGAGGATTTATATGTACGCGTGTAGTGTTTGTAATGTGACTTACACTAAGACGGAGACGGTGAGACGGCATATGCTTGTGAAGCATGGCATATCAAGAGAGAAGCAAGGAAAAATTATGAGAGTTATGAATGGAAGTACCAAGTTTGCGGTAAAGTGATTTAAACTGAAAAATGTTTGATATTGATTGACTTTTCTCTATGCGTCAAGTTTTTGCCTACGTTTATTGGAGAACAGTACGAGTTTTGTACGTATTGTTCAGATATTTTTAGTTATATATATTTTATGAGTAATAAATAGTCTGTTATTCAATGTTGTCAAGAAGTACAATATTTTTATTTTATATTTCTAGTATGATTTTGTTTGCAGAAAACCGTAATTTAGTTTTGACTTTATTAATTTAATACAAACAGTGAAAATTAAAATGTGCAAGCTAGAACTACATTAGACCGGCGCACATGTGTAATACGACTGATTTGTACGTAGAACGACGTCGCGTGGCGTGGAGCAAGTGTAGCTCTACTAGTCTAGTTTTCATATAAAATGTATGGAGACCGATGCGCCCAGATCGGCGTGTGTGGCACACGTGTGCGTAGTGTAGTTCTAGCATTATTCTTTGTTGTTAAAAATTTACAAGAAAAGTGTATAAGGTACAAAGTGTGAAAATTACGAAAATGCGGCATGCATGCTAAAATGTATTTTGTCATGATTGGCATAAGCCCTAAATTGTAATTTTCATAGTAAAAGCCAAAACTTATTAAAATTCTGCAAATTTTAAGTAAATGTTTATTTTCATTACCTTACTTAGTCAAATTCAGTTTTTTCCTTTTGAGGTACGGAACCCTAAAAACAAAAAAAAAACCTAGTTCAGTGAATAGAACTATTCAAAACTTTTACAGAAAAACAGCAAGTTAATAGAAAATATTTAAATTAATTCATTTAAAAGTAAAAAAAATAAATATTTTATTTATTTTTTACAGAAAATTCACATATTTACAATTTTTACATATTAAAAAAAAACACTTAACTATCATTATAAATATGTATAATATACACCTATTATAAAAAAAAACCCTTAAGAACTAACTAAAACAAATCTAAAGTAAAATGATGAAAAACTGGATAAGTTTTTCAACATTGTACTTCAGATTACAATAACAAATCATGTAGCATTGAACATTGTAGAAACGATAACAATTCATTGAACTATCATTTTAAACGATGTGAACTTGGCTACGAACTGATATCACCAATATTTATGTATCGATTAGTGATACTGGATCGTAATGGGCACGTGTGGTGGAAAATGACCAGCCCCCCTAGCCAAGTTACAACCGTTTTGTGTCGAATTCCACTCTCAAATCGGTAAGGCCTCGGTGTCAGCAATTGTAGAAAACGATAAGTTGGTAGCCATGTTGACGCGCCTGAGTCTGTCTTTGCTACAATTTCGTTCTACAACAACAAATGATGTAGCGTTGAATATTGTATAAACGATAACAATTCATTCTATCATTTTAAACGATTTGAACTTGGCTACGAATTTCCTATTCCTTTGTTCTGACCACGTGACCCAGCGTTGAAATGATGTCTTTCCCATACATATGATTAGTTTTCGACTAGCGTTAACGATTGCAGATTATCAACTTGTCTAGGGGTGCTGGAAGAATCAGATAGTTGAAACAAATTTTAACGACCCATTTGACACTGCAATTATTTTCCTTTTTTTAAATTTTTTATTATTCTTTATTGTACACACAATTTTATATGATCTATAAAAATAGGACAGTTGATGTACATAGGCGAGCTTAACCCACAACTGGGTTTTATTAATTTGCAAATTTTGAGGAACTAAATGCACAACAAAAAATTAAACATAAATTAAATCTAACTTAAAACTAAAAATATACTAAACAGATATGTATACAGCACACTATACATAAATATTATATATACAATAAATAAATACTTATAAACATACATATATATGGGTCATGTTGATAAAAAATGTTCCCTAATTCTTCCCCTGAAAACCTCCAACGAAGGGCTAGCTCTCAATGTATGATAATTATGTACCAATAGCTCAAAAACGCTTTAACCAAGTTCGCGGAAAGTGGAATGCATTAGGTACATAGTTTCGTACTAAATTGAAGTTTAGTCGGTACACAGTCGTATAAAGTGGCACAGATCCAAATGCACTGGCGGAACTAATGTGGTGTCTTCGTCGAAGCAAATAATAATAATAATAATAATAAAAAAAGCTCAGCTCCGCCTCGCAGCCGCCGGGACCAGCGCCAACCGTGTGTCCAGAGATTCCGGTCGCTGCAGTTGCGTCGAGCTCGAGCGACGAATACTTCTCGCCGCCGACGACACCACCACCTGCGCGTCGACGGGGAAGAGGCCGACCTCCGGCCAGCTTAGGACCTCGAGGCCCACCGGCCTCTGATAGGGTCCCCGCTGCCGGTGGAAGTGTGCAGCGCATGCGATGGACATCATCCATTAATGAAAATGTCATGCGCTCATACTTTGGGGCTACAGAGGGGGGAATTAACCTGACTGCGTATCGTGGTCGGATGCTCTCTCTGTTTCAGGTGCTTGAGCCAGCTGTCAACGTTTCGGCCCAACGTTTATCGGATCAGGTGCGGGTCATCCAGCGTAACCGTATGTTGGATGATGCCGTACTTGATAGACTGCGCCTAGAATCACGGAATAGCCGTGTCTCACCTGTATCACCACCGGCCGCGGTGCAACTGCAACCCAGTGTATCACCGCGACCCGACCACGTCGGTGAGGATGATGATGACGGGGCTATATCCGTGAGTACCCAGTGCAATGCACGTTTGAGGAGCGCTTTGGAGGATGCATTCCGAGAGTACCGCTCCACACCGCCTGAGCTTAGACCTCGTCTACCTCGTTTGCCCATGCATAAAAAAAATAAGGCGCTGGTGTGTGCTCTAGATTCGCAGCTATCAAATTGTTTTGATAGCAGCGAAGACCTTGCCGATACTCACTCGATCTTATACTGTGCGGCTGCAGCGGCGTGTCGTGTAGCTCACGTTAAATTTCCTAATAGTGACCGAGCTACACGACCAGCTGTACCAGCTTGGCAGTGCAGGATCGAGCGTCGTATCGGTGAGGCTAGAGCACTCATCGGCAAGCTTATCTGCTTCAGGGAGGGCAACACTCGCCCTAGGGTGATGCGCTTTGTGAGGCGGGCGTTTTCGGGGACTGATGTTAGTCCTCGAGATTATTTACCCCGCGTCACAGAGCGTATCGACTTCCTGAAGCAGAAGATCTATGCATGGGCAAACCGTATTCGTCGGTACAAGCGACGAGTCGAGCGGTACACTCAGAATCGCACATTCCAAAGCAACGAAAGGTGGGTTTATAGGGCTTGGGAGCGACCGGACCGTAGTGTGACTGATACACGCTTACCAGATGATGACGCGATGTGTTCATTCTGGCGCAACATCTGGTCAGTGCCTATCAGTCACACCGAGGGTGACTGGACTCGGGAGGTCGAGCGTGCGTGCGATCTTATACCAGAAATGGGGGCAATTACCATCAGCCCCCTAGATGTAGCTCGTGCAGTTCGTCCGTTGCCCAACTGGAAATCTCCAGGGCCGGACGGGCTGCACAACTTCTGGCTTAAATGGTTTCAAAGGTCGCACGCTCGTTTGGCATCTCAATTCCAGTCTGCCCTAGAGTCAGGATCGCTGCCCCAGTTTTTTACAACGGGAATAACCCACCTGCTCCATAAATCAGGTAGTACTGCGGAACCTAAAAATTATAGACCGATTACATGTTTACCAACGGTCTATAAAGTTCTTACATCCATACTGAGAGCCAAAATTAATACTCACATTGAGACAAATTCTATCATGTCTGCCTCTCAGAATGGATGTAGGAACGGGTCCCGCGGTACTAAGGAGCTGCTCCTCATTGATGTTGCCATTAGCCAACAGGTTCGTCGTTCTCGAAGAGATCTGTCGACATGTTGGATAGATTATAAGAAGGCCTATGACTCAGTGCCGCATACATGGCTCATGAGGGTGCTGGAGCTGTATAAAATTGACGCAACTCTGCGCACCTTCCTGATGTCGTGTATGGGGCAGTGGAGGACAGTCCTTCATTATCCAGGATGTCGACAAATTTTGGAGAACAGCGAACCGATAAGGATCGAGCGTGGCATATTCCAAGGCGACAGTCTAAGTCCGCTGTGGTTTTGCCTAGCCTTGAACCCTCTCAGCACACTGCTGGAGAGTTCGGGCTTAGGCTACCGGTTGAGAAGAGGTGGTCAGGTCATATCTCACCTTCTTTACATGGATGATCTGAAACTCTTTGCCCCCAACAACTTGCAACTGATGGAGCTACTGAAGGTAACTGAAACCTTTAGTAGTGCCATCAGGATGGAATTTGGTGTGGACAAATGTGCAGTCATGCATGTAAAGCGAGGAGAGATTATGGAATCCGTGGGAACCCAACTCTCGGATTCTATACACCTTAGATCCCTCTGCTCAACTGAAACTTACAAGTATTTGGGTATGTCGGAAGCGTTAGGCATCAATACTGCTGACGTGAAACAATCGTTGAAGGAGCGCTTCTTTTGCCGCCTGAATAAGGTACTAAATAGTCTTTTATCAGGCGGGAACAAGGTGCGCGCTTTCAACGGTTGGGTCATGCCGGTTCTGATGTACTCTTTCGGCATACTCAAATGGACTCAGACTGAACTTGACGCCCTGGATAGAAGGGTCCGGACACTGCTTACCGCAAATCGGATGCATCACCCACGGTCATCGGTGATGAGGCTGTATATCCCGCGGAAGTGCGGGGGTCGTGGTTTCTTAAACGCTAAGACCCTACACAACCGTGAGATATGCAGTCTCAGGGAATACTTCCTTAAAACCGACGTGGGGATGCACCGAGATGTGGTGGTGGTGGACAAGAGCCTCACCCCGCTCTCCTTGGCTAACGAGAACTGGCGCAAGCCTGTAGTACTGGACACTAATGAACGCAAGGAAGTATGGCAGAGCAAGGAGCTTCACGGACGCTTTTACCGGGCCTTACATGGGCCCGATGTAGACCTGTTAGCGTCCGTATCTTGGCTGCGTTTCGGTGACCTCTTCGGGGAAACCGAAGGTTTTGTCTGTGCGATAATGGACGAAGTTATGATGACGAACAACTACCGGAAATACATTGTGAAGGACGGTACGGTTGACATCTGTCGGGCATGCCACCGGCCGGGGGAATCAATCCGACACATTATTTCTGGGTGTTCTCGTCTGGCTAACGGAGACTATTTGCATAGACACAACCTCGTAGCCAGGATTATCCACCAGCAACTTGCTCTTAAATACAATCTTGTTGAATCAGAAGTACCGTACTATAGGTATGTGCCCGACCCAGTTCTTGAGAATGGCATCATTACGTTGTATTGGGATCGATCTATCATCACTGACAGGACTATTGTTGCGAATAAGCCTGACATAGTGGTGATAGATCGACTGGAGCGTCGCACAATGATTGTTGATATAGCGGTCCCTCATGACGAGAACCTTGTGAAAGCTGAGAAAGATAAACAAACTAAATATCTTGACTTAGCTCGCGAGGTTGTCGACATGTGGGAAGTGGACACAGCAGTCATTGTGCCGATAATCGTGACGGCCAATGGCTTAATTGCCAAGAGCCTCGACCACCACCTGAGGAGGCTCTCGTTAGGCAGTTGGATCAAGGGCTTGATTCAGAAGGCAGTACTTCTGGACACGGCGCGTATAGTCCGGAGATTCCTCTCTCAGGAGCCCTGACCACCGGTAGCTTGGACCCTGTTCCCGATGCCGGTGTGCTACTATTTTTTATATTTTTAAATGTTTTTTTTTATGAGCTTTGTTTTTAAAAAAATATTTAAAAATGTAATTTATATGTATATTAAACTAATAAAGGAAATAATAATAATAATCGTTTATTTCTCACCACAAAAAATAAATAAAAATAAAAACAAAAATGCTTACAATTTATAAAAGCTTAATTAAAAAGTACTCAATACAAAGCAATTTTTATTGTACTGCAGTATATAATGTGGTGGCTGTGATATGCCTCAAACTGTTTAGACCCTATCCTCTGAACTAGGTGGTAACCTGTATCTCAGAGGATAGTGTTCAGCCATTAGTTTGTATGATATTTACCGAGTGCCACTACATATAGATTAGTCGGTATTGCGAGTGAGAGTGGTGTGTAATTGCAAAAATGTGGGAGAAAGAATGTAGGAACTTTTGTATATGTATGTGTATGGAGAGTGTGAGTGGGTGTGATATTGAGGTTATGTAATAAAGGTAATGAGATTTTCTGTTTCTAAATAATCTAATTGTAATAACCAGCTCTTAACCGTAAGTTTTACATCATGTGTACTTAGTTTAATTATTTTTGTTTTTTTGTCAACTTTCCTGTAAAGGTAAGAGCATAGGACAAAGTATTGTCTTTTAGCAAAAGCTGTATTGTGAGGAACACTGGGGCAGGCTGGTGAGATTCCACGCCTTCCAGCATCGGGCAGGGCAACCGTGCGATGCCTTCTTAGAATAGATTGGAGCACAAAGAGCTTACGAACGGTAAGCACTTTACAGTCTTTGTACAGTTGTTCAGTAGGGTATCGAAATGGTTTTTTTATGATTACCTTGAGAACAGCTCTTTGGGCTCTCTCCAGGGTAAGGAACATCGTCTTAGCTGCCCCACCCCATACCGGAACACAATAACTAATCACAGACTGACACAGCACTTTGAATATTTTTATAAGAAGTTCTTGTGGTACTGATTCTCTAAGAGTTTTAAATATGTATATCATAGTTCGCAACCTAGCATTGACTTTACTTAGTTGTTTATCCCATCTTAATTGTTCATCAATTTGCACTCCTAGGTACCTAACAACACTGGCTGGCGTAAGAGTTTGACATTGACAGGTTTGTGTAGTATCCCAACATGTGTGTGCAGTTATGTTAAACTCATCCGATGGTTTGTTATTGATCTTTATCGTGAAGGTTACGTAATTAGTTTTTTTGATATTTAGTGTCAAAAGGTTAGAGTTTAGCCACTTTAATATTTTTCTAAGGCAGTCTTCGGTTTTAGCTTTTACAAAATCCCAGCTTGGTCCGTGCACCACAATGGCAGTGTCATCTGCGTACGTAAACATGGTCGCGTTTGGAAGTGACATTTTACAAAGGTCATTGATATATATTTTGAACAATGTAGGACCTAGTACGCTTCCTTGTGGCACACCGAAAGTGACATATTGTTCATCACTAAGCAGAGAACCAACTATTACCTGTTGTGTTCTATTTGTTAAATAGCTCTTGAACATCAAAAGAGGTACACCCCTGATTCCTATTTGTTCAAGTTTGGTTAGAAGGATGGGGACAGAGACTGTGTCAAATGCCTTCGCCATATCCAGGAAAACACCAAGACATCTGTTTTTTGTATCAAGTTGTCTTGCAACAAATTGTGTTAAATTTAGTACGGCGTCTTCGGTGGATACGCCGCGACGGAAACCATACTGGTTATCAGAAATAATATTGTACTTGTCCAAAAAACTATTTAGCCTTGAATTCAGAATTTTTTCTAGAATCTTGGACAGCGCGGGTAATACAGATATTGGCCTATAATTGTTAACACAGTCTCTATCCCCTCCCTTGTGGATAGGATGGATTAAGGCTTTCTTAAAAGCCTGGGGGAATACACCAGTTCTTATGGACTGGTTGCATATGTGTGTTATGGGAAGCGTTAAAAATTTTTTACATTGTTTCAGTACACTTGTTGATATTTTATCCCAACCCGTGGCGCAGTCACTACGCAATTGTAGTATTATGGAATCTACTTCAGAAACATCAGTTTCTAGAAGAAGTAACGAATTACCGGGAGATGAATTTTCATTGTCTATTGAATTAGACTGCCTACCATGGTTCGCAGCCATTATTTTATTAGCTAGATTACTACCAACATTTGTAAAAAAGGAACAGATTTGGTTAACAGCAAGTCTAGAATTGTTTTGGTTATTAAGTAGTTCTACAGGTGATGAATAAACTTTTCTGGTATGGGTAATATCTTTGATGACATTCCAGAGGGCTTTAGGATTTTGACCAGCTTTCTCAATCTCTTTTTTCTCATATTCTTTTTTTAGTTTTCGTAGAAGTCGATTACAAAAATTTCGGTAGCGTGTGTATGTTAGCTTTAGAATTAAGTTATCAGGGGTTTTAGATGATTTGTTATGTAGTCTATCTCTATGTTTTATACAGCGTAGAAGTCCTGGAGTTATCCAGGGTTTTATATTTCTTTTTCTTCTAGATACAGGGACAAAACGTGTATATTTAGTTATTGTCGCACTTAATAGCGAAATGAACTTATTTGTTGACTCATTTGCGTCTTCAATCTGTAATACTTCTGTGAAATTTGTCTCTTCTATTTCTTTTTTGATCGCTTCGTAATCAAGTCGGGTTACTGCGTTATTATTTGGTTTACGATTAGCGCTTGCATTTTGTATAGATAACATAACTGGTGTATGATCAGTGATGTAAGTTTCGAGGACTAGACTAATAGCTGGTAATGTAGACTTTAATAAAATGTGGTCTAGGCAGTTATTATTTCTAGTAGGAGAAGTATGAGCTGGTGTTAGTCCGTGTGACGCATTCAATATGAGGTAATCATTGCATCGTTCGTCCAATGTGTTTGGTTTTATGTCTATGTTAATGTCTCCTATGAGTGCAATACTGTTATACTCGGCTAATGTGTTATAGACATCATTTAGACAATTTAAGAAATTGTCAAAATTTTGCCTATTTCGGTAGGAAGGTGAACGATAAATAGCCACTAGTGCCAATTTATTATTCACGCAACAGACCAGGCAGTTAGCATCCCTAAACTCAGGCTCTGTTATTTTGCAGTTTAAGTTATCAGCAGTATAAATTATTATACCATCATTTTGATTTTTAGTACGCATCGTGTAATGTGATGTGTATCCATCTAATATAGGTATTTGGTGCACCTTACTCAACCAGCACTCCGTCAGAATTATGATTTCACATTTAACATTTATTAAAGATAATAGTATTTTTAGCTCATCGAAGTGTTTGTTTACACTTCTAATGTTTAGATGTAGTATTTGTATGGCCTTGTCATCTGTGGGTAAGTATATGGTACAGTCCGATGGGAGACACTGAAAAAATTCAGCCCGTGATACGGATTCCAATTCTTCATTTAATTCAATTAAATTAGCCATTTAAAACCGATTTTTGTAAAGTCCAAAACGATGTATCCAAAGATTTTTTTTTTTTTTTTTTTTTATGATATACCTTTATTTTATATATGACATGGTGTGTGTGATGTGAGTATGTTCCACTCTGTATGTGTGTAATTGTACTTAGGTATGTGATATGTTGCAATTTTTCGTTATGTTTAGTGTAGTGTAAATAGAGTAAGTATGTAAACAAAAGAATATTAATTAAAGTTTGTAAAATAAACATGCAAAAAACAAAAACATAGAGCATTAAATGAATCATTCTGTTTGTACTCAAGGAAATACTGTGAGTGACTATGACCATAAACAATTGTAGTCATACAACTTTTCCCTGAAGATCAGTTAAGCACTTCTCAGACTGAATTAAAATTTGCTTTTCACCTTGCTCCTTACGTAGAAAGATATTACCATTCCTTGACCAACAAAATTTGTAACCGTTCTTCTTTGCGAACTCCCGAGATAGAAAAAACAACTTTTTTGCGCTTGACGGTAGAAAGTCAGAAACATACACAGGCTGACGCTGCCCAGCTATGCCAGCAAGCTCAGTATTCAACTTGTCTCCTTTGTTTTTCATATTTTTGTTGAAATCGCCAATAGCGGACAAAATGTTTTGCTTGGCCTTCACTGTTGAAAACTCCACAATAATTGGGCGCGTTATACCGGGCTTGCCCGGAAGCCGGTATACATCCCGTAGTTCAGTTGACAGTTCCGGCATCCCAACAGCCTTCCCGATGTTGCTTACGGTGCACTTGAGATCCACGCTGTCTTCCTTCTCTTTTTGTGGGACATTTCTGATCTCAATACATGATGACCGCGATTTAAACTGAAGATCCTGAACTTTTTTCTCAAGGTTTTCAATGTACGCTTTCTGTTCTTGTCGCTCCTTTTGCAATTTTAAAACTTCCTTCTTGAGGTCTTCATATTGATTGCTGATGAAATCGGCTGATTGTTGAATCTGTGAGTTTTGTGTCTTTAACTCTGCTATATCAGCTACCAATCTCAAAATTGACACATTTTGTTTCTCGATCATTTGCGTTAGATATTCTTCTTGCTCTGTCTTCCACGATGCCAGCATATCTTTGATTTCACTTTTCAACTCTTCAAGCTTATTTTCTTCCTTTGGAGACGAAGATTTTTCCATACGCAGCCGTTTGTTTCTGTTTACGTTAATAAAACTCACATCGCTTGTCGCAAGAGCATGTAACTCAGGTTCAGATTGAGTTAAAATGTTTGTGGGGGTGGACGGCGGGGTGCGTTCGAGCCTCGACATCATTCAAGAAGTCTGGTTCCCACTGGGTTTTTACAAATGGGCGTATTAATTGTTTTTATAATATTCTATGTAAAAAAGAAGTAATTTAATACTTATATTCACCGCGGCAAATGCACGATCTTGAACTTAGGACGATCCGTAGCAGCTGTGCGTAGCCGATAGCATCGGTCGCGATGACGTAGTCGCTGTCGTAGCAGTCGTAGCACTCGTAGCACGTAGCACTCCTTATCGACGCTACGTCATTCGCACAAGTATCACTGTGAGATTTCGCCCACTTACGTCAGTCGCTCGGTGGCTCGGTGGTAAAGGACAGGACTGACACGCGTCGCCACTGTTACGCTCGGCGGTTCGAATCCTGGCAAATCGTTGCACTTTATCTCGGCGAAACTGAAGAGGTATTCACTTCTATATTGTTATCGCTCTCTAGTCCCACCCAGTAGGAGGAGCCGATAGGTAAGAAGACACGGTGTGTGACAAGGAATTAGAATCTCAGTCAATTAACCAATCACATCAAGGAAACTCAAAAAATTGTTATTAATGTACGCGGAGCAGCGACACACGTCCGTTCGCTGTACAGCTGTGGCCGAACTGTGATGATGTGATGTGAAATGAGCAAACATGGGTCGTACCTAGTCCTTGCTTGTACCTAATTGTGTTCTCTTTCGTGCTGACGTAGATAGTACAGATCAAATCTATGATTAAACTGAAATAAATTCCACCAATGGGATCAAACTATTCTTTATTGTTTTTTAGAATCCCCAAACTTAAGTGGCAATGGGCAGGGCACATTGCTCGCAGAACAGATGGCCGTTGGGGCCGAAAGGTTTTGGAGTGGCGACCATGTACCGGAAGACTCAATGTTGGAAGGCCTCCTACAAAGTGGACCGAAGACGTGGTGAAGGTTGCGGGAATCCGATGGATGCGAGACGCACAGGACCGTTAATTGTGGCGACTTTTGAGGGAGGCCTATGTCCAGCAGTGGACGTCTATCGGCTGAAATGATGATGATGATTCTTTATCGTACAGCTGATGTACACAGGCGAGCTTAACCCATAATTGGGTTTTCTTACAGCAAACATAAATGAGAGACACATTTCGCGCTTGACGAAAATTATTAAATGATAAAGAAAACTTAAGCACACTAAACCAATATGTGTCCACGGGTAGTATGATAGCGGAACCCGGGGCCCCGGGATGAAAGTAAAGATGGAACAGGAGTGGGTTTTTAGTCAGTAAAAGTCTGACACTATCCCACGCTCCGCCCAAGAGCGGAATTTGTCATTGGAAGATTTTTCCACCTAAAAAAAAAATACCAATATGTGTATCTACAGCTTAAAATACATAACACATGTTCCCGTCGCGTGGGAGGCTTTAGGGGAGGAGATCTATAACAATAATTTACTATATGAATTAATAGCTCAAGGGAACATACTCCCGGGGTAATATGTATCCTATGTGCTAATCCAGCGGGCTTGAGGACGGCGAGCAATGCGTAGCTGGAGCCCGAGTCATCGACGGCGCGTAGTGTTCCACGCGCGCCTCGAGGAGATGTCGAAAACCGTAGGGGCCCAGCAGGGTCGAAGGGTCTGCTTCTGAAAGGCAAACTCGGCCCTAGTATGAAGGGCAACGAAGGAATAGGAGTGGGTTTTTGGTTAGTAAAAGTCTGACACACCCTTTCGCACCGCCCAAGAGCGGGGGATGTCAATGGGTGATTTTCCCAACGAAAAAAATAGTTCTAATCCAGGACATGATCTACCCGTGTGCCAATCTATATCCAAAGCCGTTAAACCGTTCGTGCGTTAAGGAGAAACAAATATACAAATACACAATCACATACTTTCGCCTTTATTATATTAGTGTTGGATACGCCATCATAACGTCGGTAAGTCCACTCTTTTAGAAGTGGCTGGAAAGACGCCGTGACCACCCTCACCTTCCACAGGACGCAGGTCCTCACCGGGCATGGTAAGTTCAGGAGGTTCCTGCACCGCCGTGTCCTCGTGGAGCTTGGTACAGGCCATGGTCTGGAGCGAGGAGGAGTGGCAGGCGGTCGCCTCCTGCGAAGCAGAAATGATAGCAAAAGGAGGGCTGCCTCCTTTTGCTAGCACGCGCGAGGGAACTGCCATCACGCCCCAGCCGCCGGGATCCCGATTTCCAACTACCGTAGGCGCGGGCGGGAGATTTCATTAGATGATTTCCCACCTGACACAGGTGAGTTTTAGTCAGTAAAAGTCTGACACGGTCTTCCTAGTCTAGAGTGAAGTGAGATACCGTGTCATCAAAAGGAATGGACGGCGGTGGTGGTGGTTGGTGATGGTGGTGATGAGATGGTGGGAAGTCATTTGATGATTTCCCACATCAAAAAAAGGCCCTGGTCCTAGACCTACACAACAGTACTATATCCACTTGCATATTCTACACTACGTCATACTATTGCATTATATACATAGGTTCCAATCCATTCGATTCCTGTTCACGGAGTCAGCCAAGCAGCAATCAAGTAGCGGTTTCGCTGCAATGTAGTCACTTTGTCAATTACTATTGACGCCCGCTTCCTTGAAAGTGGCAACGGTTAGAGCGTTGCCTCTATGCATACACGAAGACGAGGTACATCTAGGTACATATTCTGTTCACCAAATTAATAAAGAAAATTGCTCGAAAACTACTTTTATTTTTGGTATGACAAAAATGACACACGTACAGCTAAGGAGTGGAATTCCCTGTCAGAGTCTGTGTTTTCTGATAGCTACAACCTAAGGGTCTATAAGTCAAGAGTGAATAGGTTACTTAAGCAAGCGTGCTCCATCGTCGGCCACATCATCGCTTACCATCTGGTAAGATAGTGATCAAATGCGAGCCTATCAATAATAATAAAAAAAAAAACAAAGGTGAAAATAATGTTGGACGGTTTGATTGTTCGAAAGAGTTACCTTGGCCCTATGATGCAAAGGACAACTGAAGGAATACCTCCTTCCTTGCGTCGTACTCCTTAATGCTGAGGGTCGTGACCGATGCTTCATCACTTTCATTCGTCCATCTGTTTCTGTCCCTGGCGGTTTGAAGGGCATTGCATACCGTAGAGTCAAGAGCGGTGCGGATCTGGTTGGACCAACGTATTGGCTGCGTCCACGAAGCCATTTCCCATCCAATTTACCGGTCAAGATGAGCCTTTCGAGGTTGAAGGAACACAAGAGGGTCTTGTCAAGTCAGTCTACTAGGGCTGCGAGAATATTTAAAAAGGTGTCTTTGCTGATATCTCTTTGAGGTTACAACTCGGGCTTGGTCCTTACCAGACCGCCGAACCGCAAGCCCGCGCTACAATGGACAGAAATCACTTTGCGTCTCCTGACACAGTCGGACAACCTTTACATCCGTTCGCTTCTGTGTAGAGGATATCCTATGAGGATTTCCATCATAACGGCATTAAGGACTTGAGACAATATAACAAATTCAGGCAGCCTGAAGTGCTATCAGATGTGTGAACGAGAAAGACGAATGGAGGTATAAACTCTATATAGCTGCATCCCTTTCAGTTTAAGTCGGGTTTTATATAATGCTATACCTCTGCCAACTAGTTCTCATATTATGAAGGTGTTGGTATATTTAAGGCTTTAAGTGTGAACCACAAGCTGTTAACATTTTCACTTCACGCTGTTACAATGGATTTGGTAGAAGCTTTAATCTCCCCGACACGCAGTAATCCGACCTTAGAACCGCAGACCTTTGAACCGTTGCAGAAACTAGTTAGTACACTTCTAACTAAAACAAGTGAAAGTTTTGGTGAGAGAAGTGCTATTTCTAAAGCTAACGTGTCGAGTTTCAGGCCTAGAATGTTCTGAGCTTGAAATAATGAAATATGAACTGCTTTTGTAGTTAGGTGATTATGGAAAGTGTTTCGTACATTTCTGTCCTGTTTGTTTTTTGTTGGGAAATAATTAAATAACTACTCATGCTCTGAGTGGAGCGAAACGGAAGGTCAGATTTTTACTGACTGAAACCTACCTACCTTTATTCTGCCCTGTCAGGCATCGGCCATACTGGCCTCCATCCGTTTGCTGATATCTCTTTAAATCAGGTGCAAATTGAGGCGCCATCGAACCGGGCCTGGTCGTTATTGAACGGCGAGCTACATATTACTCGCTATCTGCAAACCCGCACCTCCAGGAGTTGTCCTATGACTTCGAATGCCCCAGGCCTCTCCTGCGGGAGCCGGGGTGTCAGGAAAAGTTCTTCATCTGTCCTCTAGCAGAATCATTATTCTGGACCAAGAGTGACTCTGTGTGTGTGTGGGAGGAATTTGCAAACTAGGAAATTATTTCAGAGTGCCGATGAACTGGTACACTTCGGCTTCGGGAGTCCACTGGATGCGTGAAGCACATGAATGGTCGATCTTGCGCCTCTTAAGGTATGCCTACGTTAGTCATAGCCTTCTCTCAGTTGAAATAGTAATGTTGATTACACAAAAATTGCTGATAACTATTCCCATTAGCGTTCTCTCGCGCCGGGCCTTGGTACAGGCCATAGTCCGGAGCGAGGAGGAGTGGCAGGCGGTCGCCTCTTTCTGCGAAGCAGTAATGCTAGCAAAGGAGGCGGCCGATCGCGTGAGGCAACGGTCCTCACGCTCCAACCGCCGCCGTGATTCCGATCCAATTTTCCGGCCACCGTAGGAGCAGGCTTGCGGACGGCGAGCAATGGGTAGCCGTCCGTACATTAGTTATTGTTTTTTTTTAGTATGTCAATAACTATAGAGGACTCATACCAGGACCAGGGGTCATGGGTTCAGGTTATTACAGATTTTCAGGAAAATCAGTCAAATTTGTAACCACCAAATATCCTTTTAAAGTTTGATGACTGCATACTTAGTTTATTGAGGTACATTTCAGACTTATTATATTCAAAGCAAACATGAATACAAAAATAAACATTGTTAGCTGAATCTATTTCGTTTGAGGATATTATTATGTAAAGACGGTTTGAATACTGATACCTAGTGTACAACATCGTTATTTTTAATAAATATTATATTTTTTAACAAAATTTATAGTATTTTCATTTCATCAAACACGATATAATATGCCATTAAAAGCTATAAATTTCATATGAATGTTTATGCTGGCCAAGTTGCCCTTACCCCTATGGCCGTTTTAGGCAGGCTCTCGGGTGAAGCGGTTTTTAGACATATTTTCGTAATGAACTAATTTTAAATTAATTTTAACATTTGGGAAAATTTGATTTACACCTCATCATCATCATCATCATTTTAGCCGAAAGACGTCCACTGTTGGACATAGGCCTCCCCCAAATGCCGCCACAATGACCGGTCCTGTGTGTCTCGCATCCATCGAATTCCCGCGACCCTCACCAGGTCATCGGTCCACCTTGTGGGAGGCCTTCCAACGCTGCGTTATCCGGTACGTGGTCGCCATTCCAGAACCTTTCGTCCCCATCGACCATCTGTTTTGCGAGCAATGTGCCCTGCCTACTGCCACTTAAGTTTGGCGATTCTTCGGGCTATGTCCGTAACCTTGGTTCTCCTGCGGATATCCTCATTTCTGACGCAATCACACCGATCATTACACCTAATACACACCGATACGATATATTTCGATTTACACCTAATAGAAGTTTAATAAATTATCTATTCTTGAAAAAATCTATAATTCACGTGATTTGACTAGAAAGTCTTGAGCATCGACGCCGAGTTGCTAGCCTGTCGGTTTTCTACCGGTTGCATTTCGGGGAGTGTGCGTCGGAATTGCATAAAATAATTCCGCCTAGCCCGTTCCATCATCAGACCACCAGGCGTACGGCAATGCGCCACCGGTACATGTTGGACATCCCACCTATGCGCACAAAACGTTTTGGGAACAAATTCTTTGTACGTACAGCTAAGGAGTGGAATTCCTTGCCAGAATCTGTGTTTCCTGATGGCTACAACCCGGGAATCTTTAAGTCAAGAGTGAATAGGTTACTTCTAGGTAAGCGCATTCCATCGTCGACCGCATCGTCGCTTTCCATCAGGTGAGATAGCGGTCAAGCGCGAACCTATCAAGAAAAAAAAAATTTTATATCAAAATTAAGGTGCCTGCTTTGAGTTAACCTCCCCTAACTGTATTAAAATTAATTTGCAGAATTTTACCAAAACAAATATTGCAAGTTAAATAAAGCTTGAAATAAAATACAATGTTCTCATGACGTCAATGATAATGTTGTTTACCAAAACATTTAAAAGTAACACATACACCGTCAATTTTTATACTCTCGACCGCAATTTCTATATTAGCTTAGGCTCCATACACTGGTTGGTATAACCGATAAATAAAGGAAATTACATTATTTTGTTATGAAAGGACCGCAGGGGTATAACTGAGGTAAAAGTCTCTGGTCAAAGCTGTATACTGTTTACCCAGGTTAACAACAAACTGTAAAGGAAATTTCTTAGAATACTTAATTTATTAGCGTTTGAGAGCTGTTTTTCGTACGTGGTTGAGAAAATAAGTGGTCTGGACACTGTGACAAGTTAACAAGTTTTGATCCTTGATCAAAGTTGGGACTTTGATCAAGGATCAAAACTTGTTAAAGTCATTTTAATTTCAATGGATAATTGGAGTTCAGTTACCTATAGTATAGTTATAATTAGATTAAAATACAAAAAATAATAATTAAATACTGCGCATTAATACTGCATTTAATACTGCGCATATTTAATGAAACAGTCTTAGCTCTTTACGACAAACATGCGCCTGTAAAGAGGGTTAAACTTAGGCGTCCTCCTGCTCCCTGGATGACGGCAGGGGTTCGTATTGCGATGAAGTGTCGGGATAGGGCATTTAGAAAATATAGAAGGGATCGCTGTGAACATAATAAGAACCTCTTCAAAACTGCAAGAAATCGGTGTAATCAGGTGATACGAAACGCCAAACGCCGCCACATTCTTAATAACATTTCGTCTTCTTCTCCTGCTGATATCTGGAAATTCTTAGGAACTCTTGGTATCGGTAGGGCACGTCATGTGGATTTCCCTAAAACCATTGGCCTGGATGATATCAACCGTCACTTCACAACCACTTGTCATTTGGGTACACAAATGTTATCTCAGACGGTGGATTTCATTTCTGGCCTACCTAATCCAAACATAGAACCGTTTTGCTTTTCTCCAGCCACCTTGGATGAAATCAAAAAGATTATCCTGTCTATAAAATCCAAGGCTGTAGGCCATGACGACATTAGTCGTTATATGGTCACCCTGATCCTCGACTATCTTCTCCCTCCGATTACTCACATAATAAACTTTTCTCTTGATTCTGGACAATTTCCATCCCTGTGGCGCATGGCCTATGTCCGGCCACTCCCTAAAATCTCAAATCCCTCCCTGCCTAATCATTTTCGTCCAATTTCCATTCTCCCTTTCCTGTCTAAAGTGCTCGAGGCCTGCGTACATAAGCAGTTTACGGGGTTTGTTCACCGACACAACCTCGTAAGCTCCTTCCAATCTGGATTTAGACCTGGGCACAGTACAACCTCTGCTCTTCTTAAAGTGACTGGCGACGTTAGAGAGGCAATGGAAGATACCAAGGTTTCTGTGTTGGTACTGATTGATTTCTCCAATGCCTTTAACGCTGTCAGTCACGATATACTCCTATCGATCCTTTCCCATCTAATGGTTTCTCCCGAGGCGCTGGAATGGTTCTCATCCTATCTTCGGGGACGCCGGCAGTCAGTTCGTGTTGATGAGAGCTCGTCGAGTTGGCGTGATCTGGATGCTGGAGTTCCACAAGGCGGTATTCTTTCTCCATTGTTATTTTCCATCTTCATAAATTTTATTACTCACTGTCTTCGGTGTTCGTATCATCTTTATGCTGATGATCTTCAGTTGTATACGTCTGCGCGGGTGGAAGGTTTGTCAGACGCTATAGAGGATATAAACCGGGATCTGGAAGCTATCAGTAACTGGTCTGATAGGTTTGGGGTGTCTGTAAACCCCTCAAAATGTCAGGCTATTGTTATTGGTAGCTCACGCATGATGGGTAGAGTAGCGGTTAGCTCTCTTCCTCCTATTGTTTTTAATGGCGCCGTTATTCCTATCAGCCCTAGTGTAAAGGATCTCGGTTTGCAACTAGACTCGACGCTTGGCTGGCAAAGTCAAGTTGCTAGTGTCTGCCAAAAAGTCAACGGCACTTTGCGGTGTCTGTATCGTCTGAGAAACTTTTTACCTGCAAAGACGAAGACAATGCTTGTGCAGACTTTGATTTTCCCTATTATAGACTATGGTGACGTGTGTTACTTTGACCTGAACTCGGTCTTACTGGATAAGCTCGATAGACTCCTTAATAACTGCATCCGATTTATATTTAATTTGAGAAAATATGACCATGTGTCGAACTTCAGGTCTGAGCTCAAATGGTTGCCAATTCGCCAGAGAAGAACTTTGCGCGCTTTGACTACACTTTTCTCTCTACTCAACTCTCCCACGCCTCCATCCTATCTCATTAGTCACTTTCAATACCTATGCTCTTCACACGCAAGAAATCTGCGTTCTTCTAACAATCTCCTTCTGCTCTGTCCTTCTCATACTTCTGATTTTGTCCATTCTTCCTTCTATATACAGTCCATCCTTCTGTGGAATGCGCTTCCTCTCGATATCAGGACGGCCGAAAGTCGATATGCATTTAAGCGGAAGGTGCGGAATCATTTGCTCCATCAATAGCAGAATCGTCTCAAAACTTCTTTCGTTACTTTATATTAATATATATGTATATATATTATATTAAATATATATGTATGTGCATTTTAATTATATGTATATATATATATTTTTTATGCTCTTGTTTATCGTGTAAAATTTTCTTTTTATGCACCTACCATATTGTCTCTTCACCACCCTAGGTTGACTGGTAGAGAATGCCTAAGGCATTAAGTCCGCCTTTGTACTTTTTGTTGCATGAAGTTTAATAAATAAATAAATAAATAAATAAAACAGTAACGGCGATTGATAAGAGAGCTTCAACGGTGCAGAAGCTTCGAAATCTTATCTGTGTCTAAAACTGTTTTTTTTTTAAACGTATTTATAGTGTTTTTGTTTAAGTGATCTTGTATTTGAATCTAATTATGAAGTATACATATTTTTATGCTGTGATAAGTAAAGATAGCGTTTCGACCTTTGTTTACGAACTGAATTACAAAAATAGTTAGGTAATCACTTATATGAGGAGTTAAGTTTTTGGAAATGTATAAAAAAAGAATTGTTTATATCTGATAAATTCGTCATCATCATCTTCCTGCCTTTGTCCCATGTTATTTGGGGTCGATAATTTTTTTTTTTCCATTCCGTCCTATCACCCGTCATGCCATCACTAACTCTCTTTTTTTCCATATCACTGCTCACAAAATTTATCTTTCTTTATTTTTTGGCCTCCCTCTACCTCTCCATTATTTCATCACCACTGCTCTCAAAACGGTGAAGGAAAACATCGTGTGGAAACATGCGGCATGTCTTAGAACCAAAAATTCGAAGACATGTGACATTCTCCAACCCCACTGGGCCCGCGTGGTGGATTACGGCCCATTCCCTCTCCTAGAGAGGAGGCCTGAGTCACAGCAGTGGGAACATTAAAAGGTTGATTATGTTTATGCTTATGCTACCTCTCCATCTATTGACATGTATACTTATAACTCTTTTAGTAGCCTGCGTTGCCTCAAATAAATATTAACTTTTCGTCTTCTCTTTCTATTTAATTTTATTATCTTATTACCTAGATTCCCACTGTCCATGTCTCACAGAGAAAAAAGGTCCTGCTTTTGTCTCTGTGAGACAGTACTGCACCCCTAGCCAAGTTGATAATCTGCAATCGTTAAAGTTAGTCGAAAACTAATCAATATGCGAATGACATCATCTCAACTTTAAGTAACGTGGTCAGAACAAACGAATAGAAAATTCGTAGCCAAGTTGACATCGTTCAAAATGATAGAATGAATTGTTATCGTTTATACAATATTCAACGCTACATCCTTTGTTGTTGTAGAACGAAATTGTAGCAAAGACAGACTCAGGCGCGTCAACATGGCTACCAACTTATCGTTTTCTACAATTGCTGACACCGAGGCCTTACCGATTTGAGAGTGGAATTCGACACAAAACGGTTGTAACTTGGCTAGGGGGGCTGGTCATTTTCCACCACACGTGCCCATTACGATCCAGTATCACTAATTTCGATACATAAATATTGGTGATATCAGTTTGTTTTATTTAATAAAAAACCTGACTTTCCATCCCCTTGTCGTAATCTCTTGGTAGCACTTTGTCTTCAATTTCCGGACACAATTCAAACCCGGGCTTATCTTTTTTAAATCCCGAATTTGAATTTTCTGCTTCACGGTCCTAACGATTACTAAGAATTTTATGCCATTCGTCCCCTTGTCTCGTTAGTCTAGTGTACGTAAGGGCTATTGCTTTTTTTTTTGCAGGCCTTTGAGTTTTTGATTGATTCCATAGGTAATATACACGGTTGTTTGGCAATTACTGCTTCTGCATATGTAGCTTCCTTGGCAACTCATTAATCGCATTATTCTGTAAATATAATTATCATTATTCTGTAATTGTTTTGTATAAAGAAAAATATATGCATATTTTTTCATTTTATTATTCAATCGAATAAAAAGATAAAATATATGTTTTTTCTTTTTATAAAACAAAAAAGGATAGTATTTTAGGCAATAATAATAATAATTACAAAATAAGCCGGATATAGTGGTGATAGACCGATTAGCGCGTCGCGCAATGATAGTCGACGTCACCAGCCCGCATGACGAGAATCTCGTGAAAGCTGAGAAAGAGAAACAAATCAAATATCTCGACTTAGCACACGAGGTTGTCGACATGTGGAATGTAGACTCGGCTATCATTGTGCCGATTGTCGTGACCGCCAATGGCCTTATAGCCAAAAGCTTCGACGACCATCTGTCGAAGCTGTCGTTACGCAGTTGGATCAAGGGCCTGATACAGAAGGCAGTACTCCTCGAGACGGCTCGCATTGTGAGGAGGTTCCTGTCTCTGGAGCCTTAACCACCGGTAGCTTGGACCCTGCTCCCGACACCGGCGGATTATTATTTTTTATATTTTTAAATGTTTTTTTTTTATGTGATCTTGTTAAAAAATATTTAAAAATGTAATTTATAGGTATATTAAACAAATAAAGAGAATAATTACAATAGCCTCGGCCAACGTCTGGGAGGCTGGTTGGCTAGAGGCTCGCTGAGTAGTTGGGTCAAGACCTTGATCCAGAAGGTGGTACTCCTGGACACGGCGCGTATTGTTAGGAGATTCCTCGCTCCGGAGCCCTGACCACCGGTTCCCCATGCTGTCGATTACATTTTTTTTTAATTTTTTTAATGTTTTTTTTTGTTATATTGTACTAAGAAATATTTTAAAATGAAAAAGTATTTACCCAAAAATAAATAAACGGAGTAATAATAATAAAATTCCACAACTTTCACACAGCGCCATCTAGTCCCAAACTAAGCAGAGGTTGTGCTATGAATACCTACTAGACAATTGATAAACATAGTTACTTATATATTTCTAAACACATGCATATTACAGATAAATTATACCCAGACACAGAACAAATGATCATGCTCATCACACAAACATTTGTTTTGGGTGGGAATCGAACCACTGATCTCTGGCATAGCAATCAGGGCAACTCAACAGGTCATTCATAAGCATAGCATAATCAGCCTTTTAATGTTCCCACTGCTGGGACTCAGGCCTCCTCGCTCTAAGAGAGAGAATGGGCCGTAATCCACCACGCGGGCCCAGTGCGGATTGGTGAATGTCTGTCTTCGAATTTTGGTTCTAGGACATGCCGGTTTCCTCACGATGTTTTCCTTCACCGTTTTAAGAGCAGTGGTGATGAAATAAATTACACAAAGTAATGCACCTGGCTGCGTTTGAACCCGCGACCTAGGCCAGTCAAATTACACATAATACACGCGTGACATTGTGTAATACTTTCCTTTCTAACGCAACTTCATCATGTTCTTTCCGCCCTTGAAGGATCGTTGACCCGATAAAACTATACTAACCGTTATAATAATGGAAATTATTGTTTAGAACCATTAACCCGTGGTTATTGTCGATCGTAGGGTCGTGGGGTTGAAATCCAACTTAACTGACCCTATTGAACCGCTGTGGTAAACCTACCCCTATTCAGTTTAATTGCAGAGGTCAAGTGTAATAATATTAAGGGTATTCATACATATGTAGGTGCTACGATATTTCCGACAATTTCAGTACCCGTTTTCAGTGCCAACTCAAAGTTAATTGGCAATGCGTAGGGCTTTGCTCGCAGAACATACGATCGATTAGGCCAAAAAGTTTTTTTTATTTATTCTTGATAGGTTCGCGCTTGATCGCTATCTCACCTGATGGAAAGCGACGATGAGCGTTAAGATGGCGTCAGAACAAAGGAATCAAAGGCGTGGCCTACTCGAGGCGTTCGGAATAAACGTTTTTTCTTTCTTTCTTCTTTCTAATACACAGGTGGTTTGAAAAGTTTATGCACTAACTAAGGCAAGACATTTTTCCTTACAGTTTCTTTTTCTTTTTTTACATTGTCTTCTTGCAACTCTACACACTTTTCCCAACGATGCCCCCATCAGAGACTGGTCATCTCTTGGCTGCCATTGGCTTAATTTAATTTATATTTTTTAATTCGTTTTTTTTTAAATTATTAGTACTTAACTACATTGTGCTCACATATTAGAAGCGACAAGAAATATGTAACCAAGATTTATGTAACTCATAATATGATTTAAAAGAGTGTCCATGGAGTTTCTTGTACGTTCTTCTCCATAGAGATCTTTTGAACGTGCAATTTAGCTTCACTTGTTTTTTTTTTTGACTGACTGACATTTTGACAATTCAAAAGTGCCTGTAATTGGTCTGTTTGAAATAAACGTTTTTGATTTCATCTCTCTAACCCGATCAAATAATAGTAACTAGTTGGCGTTTTTCTCTGCAAAATAATTGTTCACGAAGGTAATTGCCTCCGCATTTGATGAAAACCTCTATCCTCCGAGCGCAATTATTATATGAGGGAAAAATAAGAAGTCGCTTGGTGAGTAGATCAAGCAGTACAAACCGCAATTCGTAGTTATTCGCCGTGGCAATGGCTGATATGTGAGAGTTATTGTCTCGATGAAAATGAATTTTCACGTGCCGTATAAAATGACTATGTTGTTTGCGAAATCAATGTGTTCCCAAAAGGTTTTGTTTGTACAGGTTTTTTTTTAGGTGGGTAAATCATCTAATGACAAATCCCGCTCTTGGGCGGAGCGGGAATAAATGCCTTTGTTTTCGTGAATTTACTGTGCACTATGATTAAAAAATCACTGGAAATACTGAATTAATTAGATACGAAAAATCTTTCATTGAGCTACACTATCGCCAAGATTAGTTTCATCCTGGTAAAATACACACTTTCTGTAGGCTTTTTTTTGTATTTTTTTAGGTGGAAAAATCATCTAATGACAAATCCTACTCTTGGGCGGAGCGAGAGATAGTGTCAGACTTTTACTGACTAAAAACTCACTCCTGTTCCTTGTTTGCTTTCGTCCCAGTGCCCCGGGTTTCACTTTCATACTACCCGTGGCTCCAGTAGGCTTCGGCCCTGCTGGGCCCCTACGATTTCCTGATATCTCCCTGAGGCGCGCGTGGAACATTTGTTTGTATAGGTGGGATATCCACCACAAATATACCGGTCTACGCGGGGAATTTCTAAAAAGGAAATTCGTGGTCCTAGACCGCAAAGAGCAACTGAAGGATACAGGTGTGGTTTTAGTAGAAGTCTGACGCGCTCTTTCGCTCTGCCTTAGAGAGCCATTGGATGACATATTTAAACAAAAAAAAAAAGGTCTTGAAGTAAGATATTTTAACAAGAGTTCTTTTGAAAAGATTGCACCATCATTTGTATGAGTTTGTAATTTATTACTTAACGGGTCGTCAATGTAGGTGCCAGCAGGGTCGAAGCCTACTGGGGCCACGGGTAGTGTGAAAGCGAAGCCCGGGGCCCCGGGATGAAGGCAAAGAAGGAACAGGAGTGGGTTTTTAGTCAGTAAAAGTCTGACACTATCTCCCGCTCCACCCAAGAGCGCGATTTGTCATTAGATGATTTACCCACCTAAAAAATTTATTTTTTGGTTCGTCAAAAATTATGACTTATCTATTTACTATCAATTAAATTCAATTTACTGCAGATTACATGTGTTTTATAAGGTCTTCAAATAGATAACAAGTTCACATGGACCTCGTCAGCCACAGCAATTTTATAATTATAATTAAAGTTACAAAGAAATGGCAAAAGTTAAAAAAGTCAAATAAATTAGTTAACTATATACTATAATTACAATAAAATAAAATAAATAAAAACCCTACATTAATTACAATTAACTAAAATAAATAAAAAATATGGCGTCAAAAAACTCTTCCACATCATTGTCGACTGGTAATGTGCCCAAAAGACCAGTGGCATTGCCACATATGGCAAATTAGTTAAACCAATCAAATGGAATAAAAATACAAATGTCAATATTAAGGACGTAAATAGATACCAAATAAATTCACTAAAGATTTGTCAAATAAATTAGTTATACCAATCAAATGGAATAAAAATACAAATGTCAATAATAAAGTACGTATGTAGATGTCAAAATAAATTAACCCAATTTACGGTGCGAAGACCAAGGAATCTCACCAAAAGTTGCAGGCATTTCGATCAATAAACCGAAGACTTCTAAAAATCGATAATAGACCGCTACTGAAAAGTAGCTACTAACGTAATTTCTTGATTACATTCCTTGATAGACACTTGATACATCATTTTCCAATAAACCCAAGTCTTTGAAATACAATTTTAGACTCAATGAAACCCTTGTCAACGTAGACATTTTTATTTAAATAGAACGGATTTCGCACAAAAAAAAATGGCGCGTAGAAAATTTTACTCTTGAATTTTTTTCAAAGAAACATTTATAATATAATTGGACGTAATTTTTTGACAAACATCTTGTAATAAGCGGGTCAATTAACCTTCTGATTGTTGAAGCAATTAAGCTTGTTTTTCCACTGAAACGTTGAAAAGAAAGGTACTGAATTGAAGAGGTTGGAATTAAATGTTATACGGCTGCTGTTTCTAGGGTTGCCAACCACATTTTTATAATAACGTATTTTACTATGGTCAACCGTCAAGATGACACATCACAATTTTTCGTATTTTTCAATTTAGAACAATTTCTTTTGAAAAACTCATCGAAAGAGCTTTTAAATTTTTAAAAAGTATTCGATATGGGATTTGGTACATATGAAACCCTGGAGGAGCGCTGGCCTGATGCTGCGTAATCGAGCGCACGGGACCCACAGCCGCGCCGCTCCTTTGACTACCACCCCACTGCGCACATGATGTTAGAAAGTAGCAGATTCTGAACTAATTATGCTCCATTGGTGGGGCTCGATATGAGGATTAAAAAAAATAATATATAAATAAATTACTTTATTTTTGGTAAATTACTTTATACTTTTGCATAAAAATAAAGTAAATGAAAATATTTTTTTACTGTGATGCGTAAAATTAAACACTAATATGAACATTAATGAACCATTATTATTAATGGTTCTATGTTGAGACACGAATATTTTTTCAAAAATATAAGAATACCTAATGATAAACTGTTAATGTGTGCTAAAAGCACATAGAAAATGTTTTCAAGAGAAAAAAAATACATAGATAAAATTTTGAAAAATTTTTTTTTCTTTCAATCACTTTTTTTCTTCCTTACAAAAGAATTGTGATACGTTATTTTTCTTCAAGAACAGTAAGTTGGCAACCCTAGCCGTTTCGTCTTTTGGGCACACCATAAATATGGCGGTAAGTCCCCTCTTCGAGGAGTGACTGGAAAGACAACATGGCGTCTTCACCTTCCGCATGACGCAGGTTCTCACTGGACATTGTAAGATCGGGAGGTTCCTGCACCGGATTCGTGCGGAACAAACGCCCGGTGCCACCATTTTGTAGACCGCTCAGAAGAGACGGTGGAGTATGCGGTAGTGGTGTGTCCCGCTTAGGTAGAGCACTACCGTGTCCTCTTGGGAGCGATCGGTGTCAACGATTTTTCGCGCCGGGCCTTGGTTAAGGTCATACTTATTGTATGAGCAATAAGCTAAGGTTTATATGTAAAAAATCTTTTCTTGTATGAGAATCTTCTTTATTTTTTACCGTGTTTTAATTTTATTATTTATTTCTACCCTCTACCAACAATATCAACTCTCTACCTCATAAAGATTATGAGATACAGCTCGCTGAGAGACGGGCATACGGACAGATAGACAGCGGAAGCTTAATAATAAGCCGTAGCCAAGTTACGACCATTTCGTTTCGATTCTCTTTTCGTCGACAGCCTCGAGTAGGCCACGCCTTTGATCCCTTTATTCTGCCGTCATCTTAACGCTCAGTCACGTGGTCAGAACAAAGGAATAAGAGGCGTGGCCGACTCAAGGCGATCAACGAAAAGAGAATCGAAACGAAACGGTTGTAACTTTGCTAGGGGGGCTGCTCTCATTGGCACATTTCGAGTACGGAACACCAAAAAAAAACAAATGATTTTAATGCAAAGAATACTATATTAAGAAGGCAAATTCTCGTATTTAGGTAAGAACCGATGTCGAAAAAGAAAAAATGCGAAAGAATTAGCATTTGCCGTTCATCCTAGCAATTCTGCCAGTCTTATGGGCACATTTCTGGAAGGAGTACTTTTCTTCACATCACTGTCATCCGACGCCTGGGTGGAGACATCGACGTACAAACGAATACCACGGATCCAGTACATGATTCTGGACTCCCCAGTGGTGGAATTTTTCGTCGGGATTTACTTTTTTTTTAAAATTGTACTTTTTTAGTTTAAACTGTATAAAATCTTTATTCTAACCAACCCCGAAGATATTTTAATAAAAAAAATAACAAAAAAATCTTCTAATTCAAAAATTGATCATTTCAAAACTCATCAGGGTAGATAAAATCGTTATTATAATCAACCGGAGAATATTTTTAATTTTAAAAGAAAATCATTAATTTTTTTCACAAAAAATTCTAGAATAAGGATTTTATACAGATTAAATTTAAAAAACGTAAAGATTAAAAAAGTAATATAAAATTACCGACGAAAACTTCCACGACTGGGAAGTACAGAATCAGGTATTCGATTCATTGTATTCATTTGTCTGTCGATGTCAAAGACACCCTGTATAATTTTGATTCTGCTAGGTTTCGTATAAATAGTTAAATAGTTATAGCACTCTGCCATGCTCCCTTCGCAGCCCTACATCCTTTGTCTGGATGTCTGTAAGAGGAAACTTATAGAGCACTTCCTTTCATTACAGACATAATATTAGTATGTATAATATATTTATATATAATATAGTTATATAAATTATATTGTGCCCTGAATCCTACCCTGGAATATGTTCGCTCTATACAACTCAACGGTTTGCTGGGAGATAACTCATTGCTGAGTTAAACTCACTTTTGTACTTAAACTGTCTGAATCACCATGTATTATGTTATATTTTTGCGTACAATAAAGAATTGAGAATCCAGAACACAAAAAAAATATTCGTCTACTTTTATTACTATACATAAACCCACAAAATCTTTAAAACTCCAAAATCACATCACGCCTCTCTAATTCAACATTGCTCTTTGATCCGCCGAAAAAAAAATCAAATAAACTTTCCTTTGAAACATTCTAATACCACTAATTACGAGTAAAGCGAGTAAACATGGCGAAAAATATTCCGACCGTCCAACTTCTGATGTCAAAGGCGATACGGTTAACCGTATTTCACCCGGGGAAAAGTAACATGGGGTCTAAATGACCAGGGAACTGCAGGTAAACGACACGCAGCCCACGGGACCTAGTAACCCGCTATCGTTCAAAGTTTGGCGGTGGGTTAAGTTTGGAGCGGGAAGCGGAAATGTTTGGAAAGTACGATTGCTCCCAAGGGTGAGTAAATAATAATATTAAAATTTAAAAACTATTTTAAAAAGTAAATTAAAAATAACAATAACTACTACAACAAAAAAAATATGATCTGCAAACTGACTCGGCAAACTTCGTACCGCCTAATAATGTGATAAATGAAGAACCGCTCGACCGGTTTTATGCAAACTTCATATAAACCATCTACTAAATAGTCCGAAAATGTAAAAAATGTGAGAAATGTGTGAAAATGTTTAGGCTTACATTTGGTTTGGATAGGTGAGCCCGTTCTTGAGTTATAAAATTACAACGAAGAGTGGCATTGATTCATATATATATATATATATAGATATAATTATATGAAAGCGAAATACCACTCACTGATTAATCACAAAATCTCAGAAACTATAACACGTAAAAACTTATAATTTTGCAGGTAAGTTCTTAATAGGGTTTAGACATCCGTCAAGAACGAATTTTTCAAAACTCTACCCTCAAAGTGATAAAACGGGGGTCGAAAGTTTGTATGGAGAAACTTACTTTTACGTGGGCGAAGTCGCTGGCAGATGCTAGTTATATTATAAAAAATATAATTTTAATTTATTAAAAAAAAACATGTACAAAAACGCAATAAGACGCAAGCGTGTGTCGTCACTGTTAAGCTGGGTACGCGGCAGCAACTGCGTCATTTGAAGACTACATCTAATAAATACAAGTATTGTGGTTGGGCGGTGAAATAAAATTAAATGTATGTTGTGAATGTACTTTGTACCTACTGGCAGTGGGCAGAGCACATTGCTTGTAGAACAGATGGTGAACTGATGACCTGCTGAGGGTCGTGGGAATGAATATATTTTGTACCTACTGGCAGTGGGCAGGGCACATTGCTTGCAGAACAGATGGTGGACCGATGACCTGCTGAGGGTCATGGGAATGAATGTATTTTGTACCAACTGACAGTGGGCAGGGTATATTACTTGCAGAACAGATGGTGGACCGATGACCCGCCGAGGGTCGTGGGAATGAATTTAATTTGTACCTATTGGCAGTGGGCAGGGCACATTACTTGCAGAACAGATTATGGACCGATGACCTGCCGAGGGTTGTAGGACTGAATGTATTTTGTACCTACTGGCAGTGGGCAGGGTATATTACTTGCAGAACAGATGGTGGACCGATGACCTGCTGAGGGTCGTGGGAATCCGATGGATGCGAGACGCATAAGACCGGTTGTTATTTCGACACTTGGGGAGGCCTGTGTCTAACAATGGACGTATTTCGGCTGAAATGATGATGAATGAAGCGGTTAAAGGGTTTTTTTGTTTTTAGTCTTGATAGGTTCGCGCTTGACGGCTATCTCACCTGATGGACAATGTGGTCGACGATGGAGCGCGCTTACCTAGAAGTAACCTATTCACTCTTGACTTAAACATTTCCGGGTTGTAGCGATCAGGAAACACAGATTCTGGCAAGGAATTCTACTCCTTAGCTGTACACACAATGAAACGTTTTATGCGCACAGGTGGGATGTCCACCATGTACCGGTGACGCATTACCGCGGGATTGCATAGCATAGCATAGACTGCCTTATAATGTTCCCACTGTTGGGACTCAGGCCTCCTCTCTAGGAGAGGGAATGGGCCGTAATCCACCACGCGGGCCCAGTGCGGGTTGGTGGATGTCACATGTCTTCGAATTTTTGGTTCTAAGACATGCCGGTTTCCTCACGATGTTTTCCTTCACCGTTTTGAGAGCAGTGGTGATGAAAAAAACTAAACAAAGTAATGCGCCTGGCTGGATTTGAACACCGCTCGGCCACCACTGCTCTATGATCCCCCGGGATCTCTCGGGAGCCGTGGGATTGATTTTTATTTCATAACCCGCTTCAGTTTATAACTTATATCAATTCTAACTAACAGATGTTCGAAGTCAAGGGAAAATTATTTAGAAGCATTTGGACGGATTTTTTTTGTACCGCAATAAAACGTGATAGGTTGGAACGAGACATTTAATTCCTAAAGGGAGCTAGAATAAATTCTCTACTATGTAATTAGCGGTAATGTTTTTATTTCGGTCTTTGCTAGTAGAGAAGAATAGAATAAAACGAGGTAGAATAGTGAAATACGGTGTTTCTTTTCTGCCCATACTGACTCTTTTGTAATTAATGAAGTAATTTTTTTTTTTTTAAGTGTGATATCATCAAAAACTTCTACCGCTCTATCCACTCAGAGAGGGAGTGTCAGACTTTTACTAACTAAAATCACACATATGTATGTTTCTTCTTTGCCGAGCGTTCAAGGACCTCGAGTTTTCCTTTCGGAAGCTATCCCATGGTCCCAGTAGGCCCTATTGGGCCCCTATGGTTTGCTAACATCTACGCACCGTCTACGACTCGGGGTCGGTCTGGACGGTAACCAGACGGCCGGATGGCGAGTACCATTGTTGGGTAAGAAATTATATTTTTACCAACGTTTGTTATTAATTTTGTGTTGTTCCTGGCACATCCTCCCGGTTCGCTCTGGTGCGGGAGAAGTCATTGAATGATTTACCCACCTTTAAAAATAACATCAACATAATGAGCCTGTTACCACTGTTGGGACTCAGACCTCTGTAGGAGAGGTCTCTAGAAAAGATATAATAATAACTAGCTTATGCTCGCGGCTTCGCGCCCTTCATCTGATTAGATAGCCAACCTACCCTTCCCTACCCTATACTGCCCTACCCTACCTACCTACCTGCCTACCTACCTACCTACCCTACCCAAACTACTTATTTTTTTTTTTGCTTTTAAACCTTCCCTGAATTATTAAAATTGATCCAATCGTTTTTAAGTTATAGCGTGACCAGGAGAAATAGGGCCTCATTTATATATATACAGGGTGTCTTTGACATCGACGCACAAACGAATACCATGGATCTAGTACATGGTTCTGGACCTCCCAATGGTGGAAATTTTCGTCGGATTTTTCCTAAATAGAACAATTCTAACAGTTTTAGTGAAAAAAACGAATTAATTACTTTTAAAATTAAAAATGTCTTCTTCTTAAAAATTCTAATCAACCTGATTAGAATAACGATTTTGACGAACCCCGATGACTTTTTAATTAATTTTTTTTAAATAAAAATGGTTATTTTTTTTGTTTATTTTTTTTCTTAAAATATCTTCGGGGTTGAATAACGATTTTACACAGTTTAAATTAAAAAAGTATTTTTATTAATTAGGAGAAAGCCGACGAAAAATTGCACCACTAGGGGGGGTCATGAATCATGTACTGGATCCGTGGTATTCGTTTGTTCATCGATGTCAAAGCCACCATGTATATAGATGATATTGCGAAAAATATCATCTCTCTAACCATTAATAGGTACGCGAACTTGCTCTTATTTCCATCACCCACTTTAAGATTCACCGTGCAGACGGCGAACGGGCCAACCTGCGACGCGACGGAGACGTTAAGCACTTGGCAGATTAATATGAATGAGTTCCTGGCTGCTCTGTGGGGTACCACTACCTACGTGACATGAAATGATTTTCTTTGATATGCACCGTCTGGTGGCGGTTTCCTTTTGCTATAAGAGTTAATAACCTGACTTGATGATTGGTTTAAGATTTTTGATTACTTTTTGTTTACTATGTGGGTTGTTTATCGAGTGCCCTCTTTATGTTAGAAAGCACATTAAGCTATTTTTGTTTGTCGGTCAAGCCTGTCATTTGTAGATCTTTCAAAGTCATAACGGCAGACAGAAGGCAAAGAAATCTGGCTCTAGACTTAACAAAAATTAGAAAAAAACCGGGCAATTGTGTGTCGAACTCGCGCACTGAGGGTTCCGTACAAACTTATGTAAATAGTTCAATTCCCGAATGGAGTCTCGAAGATTTTTCCAAATCGCGAAAAAATGAGTTTTTTTGTGATATGCTATAAGATTTTGCTTTATACCAAATATCTGGATTCTGGGTCCACGGGACGTACCCTATGAATTTTGATTCACTTGAGAATGTTGAAAATATGTTTTATGCGACGTAAACGACCGTATTGTTTTTTTATTCGTTAAATTAAAAGTTTAATTTTTTCTCAACTTCAAGGGACCGCAGACCTAAGTATATGATTTTAATTTCAGCTCGGTACCTCTAAGCGTTCCCGAGATAAAAGGTCTTGACAGAAGTTTCTTTGCAAGAGACTGGAGTCCGTACTAGGGAGACCCTGTGTTACGGATCTCCAGGCCCTCACTCTAACAACACTACAATACACTTACACTTAAATGAAACTTATTAACTAGGTTAATATTCAGGTAGATATTGTTAAAGATAATAAGACGCTGTCTTCAACAAACTTTCAAACTATTCGCGGAAAAGCCGAGGGCAGATGCCAGCCGCAACTTGGGTTGCGGAAACAAGCGTGGAAGTTGGAGTGACTGCACGAGAATTTTGATAAGAAATTATTGTCCGACAACAGTAAAGTTGCCTGATCGTGTTGCCTCGTGTATCTTGTTTAGTGTCCAAGATAAGCTTGATTGGACACGTCCACTCAAATCTATGTGGTTCTTTCCTATGATTTTACATGTTTGTTGCATGGACTTTAAAAGAGACTTTGGACCCCTGGGTTTGTTTCGATATTTCTTCTCAGGGTAGCTAGCTAGAAAACGCCGGCCTCATTTAGTTTAAACTGACGAAAAAAATGACGTGGAAAAGTGTTTTTAAAATTTATTTGCCAAATAAATATCATTTATCAGTATCATCATTTCCCTAGCCTTTTTCCCAATTAGTTTGAAGTCAGCTTCCAATCTAACTGGATGCGGCTAAATATCCGTGTTTTACATGGAGCGACTGCCTCTCAGACCTCTACAACCTAGGTGCCAGACAACACAACTTTCTGACGTCTGACCAACGAAAGAAAGATAAAGAAGTTAGCTCTTATAAATGTAACCGTAGCGAAAACTTCAACAATTTGGTTATGTAACAAATACACACCATACAACTTAATTTTGAGTTTAACAGACACACAGGACATGCGTCATTTACTATGCTGTCCATCCTGCACAACCACTTGCAATTTTCAGGATCTATACGAGGCCAATAACAGAGCCGTAGAAGTTGCCAAATACTGGTCAGAAAAAATTTTGTTAGAGTACATCGACACGAAAAGAAGAAGAAGAAAAACTTAATTTTTTACATACTCTGCAAGATGCCATGTACACCTCTTATAAATATTGATTTGTGAGTTTAACATACCCTATGTTCTACGTAGTCTATGTGTAATATTGTATTTTTTTTAAATTTTATTTCTTCTTAAACCATGATGAAAGAGGCTGGTCTCCATGACACAGGGTATCCTAGTGTGGAGACCAGTGAAGTATTTGATGTAAAAATCAATTTTCGTGAACAATAAACCATTATTATTAATATTAAATGACTTGATGTTAATAGTCTACATTTGAGTAAAATTGCAAAAAAATGAGCGATAAAAGTTGCCCGTGTAAGCGCACGTTAAGGGGAGAAAGTTGCCTTTTCCTTACTTAACTACTTATCTTGAGGAAGTAATTAGTTTGGTCAATGGAGTGGCCATTTAGAACTTAGTGGTCCAATTATGGAATACCGTATCAATTTAGTAACATTATTTACCATATAATGTAATAGTAGTAAATTTTCCTAAAGAAACATACTCCAGGGATAAAAATTATTCTGTGTGTTAAGTTTCATCGATATCCATCCAGCCGTTCTAGCGTGAAGAAGTGGGCAGCAGCTGGTTTTATCACGACAACGCGATACATAAATATTCACGCGATATTAATCATAATAATAATTCATTGATAATAATAATAGTACAATGAAAATTGCCTAAAGGGCCTCTGTGAGTGATTTCGGCTCTTTGAACTCCTATCAAAGATCCAGGACCTCAGGGTTATGAAATAAATAAATGCATGAAAATATTAAAGTTAATTGAATTATTTGATTTACATCATCATCTTCCTGCCCTTGTCCCGTGTTATTTGGCGTCGGTGCAACATTGTTTTTTTCTTCCATTCTGCCCTGTCACTCATCATGCTATCACTAACTTCTTTTTCTTTCATATGACTCTTCACACAATCCATCCATCATTTCTTTGGCCTCCCTCTCCTTCTCCATCCATACATATGTATGCTCATAACTCTTTTAGTAACATGCGTTTCATCCCTCCTCTTTACACGCGCGCGCGCGCTTTTTCGCGCGATATTTATCATAATAATAATTCATTGATAATAATAATAGTACCATGGAAATTGCCTAAAGGACCTCTGTGAGTTGGCTTCGGCTCTTTGTACTCCTTCCAAACGTCCAGGACCTCAGGGTTTAGTAATATATAAATGCATGAAAATAATAATGTTTATTTAATTTTTTGTTTTACTTCATGATCTTCCTGCCCTTGTCTCGTGTTATTTGGGGTCGGTGCAACATGTTTTTTTTTCATTCTCCCCTATCACTCGTCATGCTATCACTAACTTCCTTTTCTTTCATATAACTCTTCACACAAACCATCCATCTTTTCTTTAGCCTCCCTCTCCTTCTCCATCCATCCATATGTATGCTCATAAGTCTTTTAGTAACATGCGTTTCATCCCTTCTCTTTGCACGCGCGCGGGGTTTTTCGTGCGATATTAATCATAATAATAATTCATTGATAATAATAGTACCTTATCGTACCTTTGCGAAGTCAACAAATCTGCATCATCCCAGGAAATTATTTTGACACCATCACATTCCATTATATCTAGTTTTGTTTCCATTATATTGCAGCTATAGCGTAAGAGTAAAAGGAAAAATATATATAAAAAAATAAAACACCCGACCACCTCTTTTCACATTCCAGTCGGATAATTTTACGCGGACGAAGCTGCTAGCAAAGTCCATGACTAATAAAGTTTCCCCCATCTTTCCGGATATCAAAGGAAAAAATCTGAGATGTCATGAGCTCTGTCGGAAGCTTGTATCTTTGGATAAGTGCCAAGAGTTCCCGCTAATGACTTATATTCCGTTAAGTACCTCGACTTATCCTGTAGATATATATATATTTGCTTCTTTGGCTATATAAATGTAGGGCCTTTTTGAACCAATTTGCCGAGAAGGACAGTATTTTTTGTAATATTTTTAGTCTCGCATTTTACCATTGTCTCCTGATGGTAGGCGATGATGTGATCAACAACGAAGCACGTTTGCCTAGAAGTACCAATCCTAATTATACTTGTAAAAACTGAGACCAATCTAGAAGTTTATCTTTTCAAATGAAGTCTTTCTTTCTTTCTAAATTAGGGGTTAAAGTATGGAATTGCCGTTTTTTAAAACGGATTGCTTTGAAGTGTTATATCTTTAGGTTGACTTGGAATTATAAGTCACAATAAATTTTATATTAGAGGTATGTTATTCTTTTTTCAAAATTAGGTATTTATTGGTTTCTTTGTGTTTTGTGTTTTCTGTAATATCTTAGTACTTGTAACGTGCCATCAATTAAATTATGCAATTTAAAAAAAAATATTGAGGAAATTCAACAGTTGATAACGTCACCAGCCCACGCTGAAAACCAGCGCTGTGGACTCGTCGCATTTTGCATATGGACACGGCATTATGCTGAGCGTACGGCAGTTTTGCTCGGACGTGGTGCATTTATGTTTTTTTTTTTTAATTATGTTTTCCTCAAGCGTCCTTTAAGTAACAAACTTCACCCATCTATCCGGGTGAATTCGTGCGATGTGGCCAGCCCACAAAATAAAGAACACACTAACTAAGTATAACTAAATCATAACATGATTGAAAAGAGTATCCATGGAGTTTCTTGCACGTAGATCCATAGAGATCTACGCTTTGGAATGCGACTGACCAACATTTTGACAATTCAAAAGTGCCTATTAATAGTCTTTTTTAAATAAAGTTATTGATTTCAATAAAAAATAACTGGCCAAGCGCGAGTCGTAGTTGTGCACAAATGGTTCCGTATCGTCCGTAGCAAAAAACGGCCATATAATCACGTTTGTTTCATGAGAGACCCACTAAAATATTTATTTGATTCTGCTTTTAACATATCAAAAATACATTAAAGCTATCACTGTTTCTGTATTGGAGCAGTGGTGGCCGAGTGGTAACGGCCCCGACTTACGAGTTGTAGGTTGCGGATTCAAACCCAGCCAGGCGCATTACTTTGTGTAAATATTTCATCACCACTGCTCTCAAAACGGTGAAGAAAAACATCGTGAGGAAACCGGCATATCCTAGAACCAAAAATTCGAAGACATGTGACATCCACCAATCCGCACTGGGCCCGCGTGATGGATTACAGCCCATACCTTCTCCTAGAGAGGAGGCCTGAGTCCCAGCAGCGGGAACATTATAAGGCCGACTATGCTGTGCTATTCAATTAATAACAATAAAACCAGCGTCAGGCAACTAGTACTGATTGCCATGTAGTTGTCTGGCATTTTTGCTGAACTGGACCTAATTGGCGCAGCCGTGAGACACACATTGTGTCAGTGTTTTTTCTTAGTTGTCTTGAATTTTGTTTTTACAGTCTTTCTTTCTTTCTTTCACTGTTCATGAGATACATCTGCCTGGTGACAGAGAGACGGACAGTGGAGTCTTAGCAATAGGGTCTCGTTTAACCTTTTGGGTAGATACGGAACTGTAAAAAATAAAAATAAACAACAGCTGAATTAAGAACCTCCCAACAATGAACAAGGAACAATTATATACAAAAGAACAACAAAATTGCACGCTCACAACTTTTCCGTACCATCACAAACATACTAACAAGATCCAGTAAGTACACTGCTGCGTAGCCAATCAGAAACTTCTGCTCATTAGCCACTTATCTTTTACGTTAATTAGTTGAGTCCACAACTGTTGGGCTCACTTCCTCAGTACTCTTATTTGTTTCTAACCAGTTTTACAGCATTTATGCTTTTAGAGCTGCCTCGAAGGGATTATTATTTTTGTAACGTGGGAAATCATCTAATGAGTTCTCTCGATCTAGGGTGGAATGATATTTACTTACTAATACCTAACACCAGTTCAGTTGCTTTTCGCCTTCTAGGACTTTTTTTTTTTTTTTTTTTATTGGGTGGGAAAATCATCCTAATGACATCCCCGCTCTTGGGCGGAGCGGGAGATAGTGTCAGACTCTTACTGACTAAAAACCCACTCCTGTTCCTTCGTTGCCTTCTAGGACTTCAAGTATTCCATTATCTATACTTATAATAAATCTGTAGAAGTGAAAATTCTGTACATTGAAAATATCAAAAAAAATAAATGGCAGGGGGTATTAAAAAAATGTTTGTCTGTCTGTCTGTCTGTTTGGTCAGGCATCACGCAAAAACTACCGGTTCGATTACGATAAAACTTGGTATAATTATTCTTTAATATCCTGGGCACCACACTGGGTACTTTTTATCCCGAAAAAGTATATACAATAAAAAAAAAACTTAATTTTGCGGTTCGATCTCTAGACCCGATTACTGTACCAACCGCAAATAAAAAGTTAGTCGTAGGTTACGTCACCCGCAGTGGAGTTCAATAGAGGGCGCTGCACACGGCTAAGATACTATAATATTTTGTCTTAAGATACAATATCGCTAGCCATACAATTCAATGGACTATCAAACACGACGAAGATAATAAATAATATTTCATATTTTCGTATCTCAAAAAACCTATTAAAACCATTTTCGACTTCTACGTGGGCGAAGTTACGGGCAAAAGCTGCAAGTATTACATACTTTTCTCTTCTTTTCTTTCTTTATATAATTCAAAATCAAATCAAAATGTTAATTTGCAAGAAATACATTGTTTATAAGGAAAGATCTCCTCAGACCTCAATTTTGGGCGGTTCATTGAGTCTAAAGCCAAGTTAGCTGCTAGAAAACTAGGCGTTCTTGCAAAAGTCCGACAGTACTTCACACCGGGACAGCTTCCAATGTTTTTTTTTTTTTTTTTTAATTGATATAAACCTGTGCTTGACTGCGATCCCACCTGATGGTAAGCGGAGATGCAATCATTGATGGTCAGGCGCACTAGTTTATTAAGAGCCTATTCACTCTAGCCTTGAAGACACCTATATTATACAAAGCACAGGTCCAATCGTGTGTGGAGTACTGCAGTCACATATGGACTGGTGCAAAATGCTATCTAGCAGCTTTGGACTCAGTGGAAAGGATTTGGTTAAGTCTAATCTACGAAGCCTCGAGCACAGGCGTAGGGTAGCCAGCCTATCGGTATTTTACAGGTTACATTTTGGAGAGTGTGCGCGGGAATTGCATGACTTGATTCCGCTATCTCCTTTCTACCATCCGACAACCCGACGTACGGCTAGTATCCACCCTTACGTTGTTGAAACTTCAACGGTCCGGACTAAGCATTTCGCTTCGTCGTTTATACCACGAACATCGAAGGACTGGAACAATTTTCCTGCTGCGGTCTTCCCGTCCAACTATAGTTTAGGTGTCTTCAAGGCTAGAGTGAATAGGCTCTTAATAAACTAGTGCGCCTCACCATTAATGATTGCATCACTGCTTACCATCAGATGGGATTGCAGTCAAGCACTGGTATTGATATACAATAAAAAATAATAATCTCACCGAAAAAAAAAAAAACACTGTAACTGTACTGTGTCATAAAGTCACTGTATTCTGCCTGCAAGTAAGCATGCAAATTATTTATATTTATGCCATTAAATTATTATTACTCCATGCAATTAAATTATTAATATCATATACAGTTTTCATAAATTCGATTAATATAATTATTACATACAAATTTAACATCAACATTCATTTCCTAATTAATAAAATTATTCACATTTATAACCAAATTCCATAAATTCCCTAATACTATAGAAACAGTTATTTTGTAGCAACTCTATCAATTTTGTTTTAAATACATTATCCCGTAACAATTTCAATTCATTGATATGTTATTATAAATCAATGCAAACATAATGTATACATTTTTCTTATAAATATCGTTATGACCGGGTGGTTGAACCTCACTACGTTGCTTAAAGTAATGCATGTGCTTCTTTGTAAAATGCAGATATCTTTTCTGCCGTGCTTGTGATATATACAGTAAGTATCATAGAGACACTTTCGAGAAAAAGGCGATCAAAGTTTTTTTTTTACTTTTGACATTTCTCCCGAAGTATAAATTAAACCTAAGTTTTCTAAAATGTTTTAGATAAACATGTGTTAGGTTAACAATTTGTATATTTTTATGTAGTAATAATATTTAAATTGTAAAGCTTGAAAAAATATGTATGTTAAGGAATGATCAATTAAAAAATAACGTTTTTTTAGTAATTGGTACAGTAAGTGTGTGACTTACTGTAACAATCTTTAGTTTGAGGTACATACTGCAACAATGATTACGAAATGAGGCAAATGTTTAAATAGAATAACAAAAAGTGCACAATTTGCCTAATGTTACTTAATCACTTACTGTAATTATAGCTAGGAGCAATATGTAAACTTTTGGCATCTACCATGAATCATAATTAATTTATCTTTCTCGATATTATTGGTAGATAATTCAAAACAAAAGAGATCTTATAAAATTATAGTTTAGTAGAAAAAGTACACAGCTTTATTAATACAATAAAATTATTGTATTTTTTGAATCCTTTAGAATCATTATAAAAACTAAATTTAAAAAATTACAATTCATGTTTGTGCAACGGGCTTCGTACAAGAAACAATTATAAATCAAATAAACTAAGCACTGTTTCTAAAAAATAAAACCTTTACAGTATTTTTTTCTCGCCATTGACATCAATGCCTAGCCCTCTCCATTCCAGATCCTTGAAGACATCCTCCATTTCGGAGAAATTACTTCTTCTTGCCTCACACCCCTCTGCTAGAGGACAATCTTGCCTTCAAGGTCTGGTCCTAAAGTCGGACTGACATGGTGGCGTTTTTGTATAAATACTTCAGCACTACGATGTACCGATTGTCAATCTGGCACCGTTGGAGAGACTGCAGTACTGTATCGATCAAATCAAAGGCTTTCTCGTAGTCCACAAACGCTAAGCAGAGAGGCTGATTATACTCCTCAGTCTTCTGTATGATTAATCTGCGCAGCATATGTACCTATGTGGTCCATGGTGCTGAAGTCTTTTCTAAATCCGGCTTGTTTGGAAGGCTGGAAGTCGTTGAATCTACGTGCGAGACGGTTCCAGCTTGTAAACATGGCTCAGAAATGAGATGAGTCTTTAATTATTAAGCAGGGTATTGTCGCCTTTCTTAAAAAGAGTACCACTACACCTCTGCTCTATACCTGTAGTGTTTTTCTCTCGTGTATGACGGAACCAAACAACTTCTGAAGGGTTTAAAGGATTGGTATCCCACCCGTCTTCAGGAGTTCGGCCGTAATTCTATCCTCACCCGGTGCCTTGTTGCTTTTAAGTTGCTTCAGAGCCATCGTAATCTCGTACAGGCTGACGTCCGGGATATTTTCGGTACAGTGTCGAATCAATGTAGCTCTTGAGTCGTTTGCTAGATTTGCAACGGGTTTGGAGATTGACGTGTACAAACTGTCCATAAAATGCCTCCACCATCTCTCCCAGAATCTCCGATTTGGCGGATATGACTCTGTCATCGTCGGTCTTTAGTTTCGTGAGCTGGCTCTGCCCAATAGACAGATCTCGTGCAAATACTTTGAAGCCCATAAGGGCTCCAAAGTATTAAGCAATTATGCGATTAAGCGGTATAAACCGCTCAATAGCATCTGGTCGCGTTTTAGAGACTTCGTGATCCGTCTATTGAGCTGCCAGTATCTGCACATATCGTTTGAAGACTGCAGAAAAAGCTCACGCCTCTTCTTCATGAGCTCGAGAGTTTGATCAGAGAGCCTCATATTCTTATTTGTACGGTGTGTCTTGAAAAACTTAGACCCGATCATATGGACAGTACCTAATCCATCGTTTTTTTTTTTATTCTCCGACGCACGTCAGTCTCTGTTTTTGCATGGTCCGTGACTGCTAAATTAACGTACTTGCCCCACCCCGCACTACCCATTTGGACCCTAAACGCTTTAGAATTTTTGCAGTAAGTAACGTGTTTTTTCTAATTTGTTCCAGGCAAGTCTACACATAAGATGAAATATTCCTAAACATAATTACAGTAGTGAATCTTGCTGTTATTACGTCAACACATATATATATTTTTTTAATTCGCTGACTTATCTTATACACAGTAAGTTCTACTTACTGTACTTATGCCAAGATAATGCAATAATACGTTGTGAAATGTTTAAGCATTAATATAGTATATACTCTTACTGTAGATATGTTAAGGTTTATTAGACTAATGTTTTGTTTCCAATTCTTAATATAATTATAGCAAGTGGTACTTACTGCTAATATGTTTCAGTGATACTTGATGAAAAACACTCCTAACTTAAAAATAATAAAAGCAAAATGACTTACTGTAGCAATACCTAGCAAATGGTTTTAACTTTACGAGAAAATCAACCGTATGTGCCCTTACTGCAATCATAATAAGTATGCCTTGGCGCAAAACGTGTCTTACTGTAATTATGCTTAAGCTTATTTCATTAACTTTACCAGATTTTCAAATTTTAAATATACAGAAATGTAGATCTCAATCTCTACATTCCAAACATATACTTAACTCAATATTGACCAAAATGTGACTTACTGTAATTATCATAAGCGCGGCAGTTTTATATATACAGGGTTATTAATAAAACACTGGCAACCTCTCAAGACTATTATATATACTTTTGTTCTATGACTTTTAAAAATTTATCATACATTGGTTCATCAGATTTTCATATTAAAATAAAAATATTTAAATTGACCGTTCTAAATGTTACGAAATCTATGCGAAGCAAGCGATAGTACAATAGCGGAGGGGAGAAGGGTTTGTGCGCGGGAGGCGTAGGTGGGTACAGCAAAGTACAGAGTTGAAATGTGTTAGATAGAACAACGAATCTTGAAGGTTTGTTTTTGTAGATGCATTATGTTTTGTAAAAAGTCATCGAACAAAAGTTGTTGTTTATGATGTTAATAATATAGTCCTGCAAGGTTGTTAGTGTTTTACAAATAACCCTGTGTACAGGGCAGTGGAAATATGTTATATTTTTAAAATAGAGATTTACAACTGTTTAAGAACCACGCCTTGTTTATAACTCGGATGCAACGTTTTTGAAGTTTGAAAACTCTGTTTGCGTCGGTCGAGTTGCCCTACATTATTACTTAGTACAGATAGCTTAGTACAGATTACACATAGCCATGGTAAGCCAAAAGAGCAGCTTCTACTGATAGATTCTGTCTTGATTTTTTTAAAACAAACTTAGGCTTGAGTTTGTTTTAAAAAAATTAGTTTCTGACTAATATGTTCCACATAAGTCTTCCAGTTAAGGCGATTATCTACAATAGGTCCTAAAAAATTTAGTCAATTTGCTTTTTCATTTTTATAAATAAACTGATTTTTTTATTGCAACCCACAAATCACACTAATAATAAATTTATATTAAATTTTATTCACTTATTATTATTATTATTTTCGGTGAAGAAATCATCTTATGACGTCCCCCGTTCTTGGGCGGAGCGGAAGATAGTGTCAGACTTTTACTGACTAAAAACCCACTCCTGTTCCTTCGTTGCCTTTCGTAACAGGGCCTTCTTTTCAAGAAAAGAAAAGAAAGAAAAATAATTTATTTGGTACAGCACAAGGCACAAAAATAATATTAGAATCAGACCCTTGGCCCCAGTAGGCTTCGACCCTGCTGGGCCCCTACACTTGCAGACATCTATTTGAGGCGCGCGTGGAACAGTACGTGTAGAACGGTCCGGACGGTTGGACGGCAATTTACCCATTGCTCGCCGTCCACAAGCCCGCGCCTACGGTGGGCCGAAATCGGGATCGGAATCCCGGTGGCGGTTGGGGCGTGAGGGCCGTTGCCTCACGCGATCGGCCGCCTCCTTTGCTAGCATTACTGCTTCGCAAAAGGAAGTGACCGCCTGCCACTCCTCCTCACTCCGGACCATAGCCTATACCAAGGCCCAGCGCGAGAGATCGCCACTGCCGATCGCCCCTACGAGGACACGGCGTTACTCTACCCAAGCAGGCACACCTCCACCGTGTGCTTCACCGTGTCTTCCGGGCGGTCCACACAGTGGCGACACTCGGGCGTCGCTTCAGCACGAATCCGGTGCAGGAACTTCCCGAACTTACCGTGTTCGGTGAGAACCTGCGTAATGCGGAAGGTGAGGACGCTGTGAGGTCTTTCCAACCACGCCTCAAAGAGGGAACTTACCGCCTTAAGCAAGCGTTATAGCGTATATTATTTCTCTGTACTTTTTTTTTCGTTTCGATGACATACTACACAAATGGCAATAATGTTTTTCTTTCATTTCAGTTACTTTCTAACAAAGATAACACTTATTGGAACTTCCTGTGTTGAAGACAAAGAGATAAGCTGATTTAGTTTATCTTAAGAAAGCTCAACGAACAGTGTGAAAAATAAATGTATTTTTAGGGATCCGTAACTCAGTCGGCAAAAACAGGAAACTTATAGGATCACTTTGTTGCCCATCTGTAAAGACTCTTTTTCTCAGGAACATTATCATTTCAGCCGAAAAACGTCCACTGCTGGACATAGGTCTCCCCTAAGTGTCGCCACAAGAAGCAGTCCTGTGCGTCTCGCATCTATTGGATTCCCACAACCTTCACCAGGTCATCGTCTGCGTCGATTATGATGACCTTCCATCCACCCAACCGTACCGGGCCCGTGTGGTGAATTACGGATACCGAAGGGACATTCCCTCTACTAGAGAGGAGGTCTGAGTCCCAGCTGTGGGAACATCATAAAACTGATTATGCTTTAAAGACCTTCCACTAGGTGAACCGATGACTTGATGAAGCTCTCCAAAATATGTTGGAGGATAAAAGAGGAGGATAAGAGACTTTTAGTGATGAAAATCGTCAAACATCTTTTGGCAGAATAAAAAAAAACATTACAAAGAAAAAAAATGTAATACGGTATTATGTTATCTCTTTAGATATTTAAAAAAAAATACAATAAAGTAAAAAATAACCGACTCCACTAAAAAAAACAAACACTTAAAGGATCAGTCGATATTCCTCGGTATTGTTTGTTTTTTATTATACACTACTTCCGAAATTGAAGTTATTTTGACCCTTTTAGTGTTTTTTTTAGTAAAGTCGGTTATTTTATTATTGTAAAAAGTTTATTATTTCGCACTTTTTAGTTACAATACACTTATATATAACCAGAGTGCATATTTCTCATGACAATCCAATTAACCCAAACACTGCTAATGTAACCCATTGTTTTATTGTGAAGTTCCTGAGTCTACCTTCCACCTTCCGGCTCCATCATCAGATCAGTTCGATAGTACCTTATAGCCAAAGTGCATCTCATGACAATTCTAATAAGCCCAGACACGGCTAGAATACATTGATTAATTACAGAGTTCCGGTGCCTATCTTCTGGCTACATCATCATCATTAGGTAACTTTGATGATACCATTTTCAACATAACTGGTTAGAACTATTTATTTATTTGTATTGTCACAGTCGCTTAACTATCTTCATTGTAATATCTATGTGAGTATGAAGTTCCCGTTGTCAATTTCTGGTCTTTTTCATGAGTTTCATTTCATTAAATGTTACTTTTTGACTGTAAATGCTTATGCTCTCGATGAAAATACCAAAATCACTATACGGTTGCCTATAACATTTGAGGAATTCCCTCGATTTCTCATGGATCCAATCATTAGAACTGGATTCTGAAAAAAATGCCACCCATCGGAAAGCATATCCACAAAAAAGGAAAAAAAAATTTGCAAGTCGGCCTATAAACGACGGAGTTCTGAGGAACACACATAAAAAAATACAACCGAATTGATAACCTCCTCCTTTTTTTTAAAGTCGGTTAAAAACAATGACGATCGATGATTATCATTTGAAGAGTTACGACGAACTCACCAGCAATTCAATTATAACTGCGTCTGCCAAAAGGCATAAAACAAAATGATAGTTTTATTATAACTGACCCTCTACCTTTCTGTATTTATTCAGCTCACACAGTTCTGAAACGGATGTAATTAAAAATTTTCACCGTACACTTTGGCCACAGTGTAATTAAGTACAGAAGGCCAGCTCTGAGCAACAAGCAAAAACACATGCATAAAAATAACACAAAATAAACTCGAGACACTCGATTGATTGATTCTTTGACACTCTAATCAATTTAATTCTACTTTTATACCTAAGACTATTTCGGTTAACAGTAACGTGTCGTTCAGTGAATATTCATAAAAGTAGAACTCGGCTTTACGAATTGTAAGGTGAAAGGGTTCTTGTTAATACTGATGAATTTAGTTCATAATTACGAAATTATTTAAAATTATGGCCACAGTGTAATTAAGTACAGAAGGCCGTCTCTAAGCAACAAGCAAAAAAACACGCATAAACATAACACAAAATAAACTCGAGACTGCAAAGATGGCGAAGACGTCTTGGAAGCCAAAGCTAGAGAGTTCCATTTCTTTTTTTCCATATTTACAACAAAGCGTGTCAGTAGCGGCGAGCAGTGGTGGCCGAGTGGTAACGGCCCCGACTTACGAGTCGTACGTCGCCAGTTCAAACCCAGCCAGGCGCATTACTTTGTGTAATTAATTTCATCACCACTGCTCTCAAAACGGTGAAGGAAAACATCGTGAGGAAATCGGCATGTCCAAGAACCAGAAATTCGAAGACATGTGACATTCACCAATCCGCATTGGGCCCGTGGTGGATTACGGCCCATTCCCTCTCCTAGAGAGAGGAGAACCTGAACCTGAGTCTCAATAGTGGGAACATTAAAAAGGCTGATTATGCTATGCTTATGCTATGTGTCAGTAAGAGTTTACCTAATAGAAGACGAACCGTAAATGATAATGATATTTATTTTGCAAATACACGAAACATAGCACGAATAATCGCCAAAATTAAGCGGCAATGGGCTGGGCACATTGCTTGTAGAACGGATGGCCGTTTGGGTCGAATGGTTCTAGAATGGCGACCACGTACTGGAACACGTAGCGTTGAAAGGCCTTCTACAAGGTGGACCGATGACCTGGTAAGGGTTGCGGAAATTCGACGGATATGAGATGCACAGGAGCGTTAATTGTGGCGACACTTGGGGGAGGCTTATGTTCAACAGTGGACATTTTTCGGCTAAAATGATGATGATGATTTTGCAAATCGTCTATAAAATACACTTTTACACGTCAATTGAAACTAGGTGAGACTTTTTTTTTAGATAGGAAAATCATCTAATGACAAATCCCACTCTTGGGCGGTGTGGGAGATAGTGTCAGACTTTTACTGACTAAAACAACTCCTGTGTCCTTCAGTTACTCTTTGCGCTCTAGGACTACGGGTTTCATTTTCAGAAATTCTCCGCGGTCCTAGCTAGCGGGAATCGGCTTTGCTTTGCCCCTACGGTTAGCTGACATCTCCTTGAGGAGCGCGTGGATCACTACGCGCTGTTGTCGACTAGGCTCGGTCTGATTAATTACCGAACGGCCGGACGGCAAGCTACCCATTGCTCGACGTCCGCAAGCCCGCGGCTGGGCAGTGGCTGTCCTCCGTGTGCGCTTTGCATTTGTTTGTGCACCGTAAGGCAGTGGTCCCACTATGTCGTACCGGTAATTTTTCGTCTGATGACTATAGTCTCTAGCTGTTCCCATTATAACAACTGTTGGTTGTGACCACGACAGACAGGCGCAACAACAACACATGTTTTACCGTCACAGTTTAGTCTTGACCATTTTTTATCGTTTTACGACTGTAATTCTAGCCGGTCCCAATATCATGAAAATCTGTTGTCACTGCAAATAAAGTCGTAGTCGATATAACAGTCGATTACGACTTTATTTGCAGATATATGAACATAGTATAGCATAGCATAGTTTGCTTTATAATGTTCTCACTGTTGGGACTCAGGCCTCCCCTCTACGATAGGGAATGAGCCGTAATCTACTACGCGGGCCCAGTGCGAGTTGGTGGATGTCACATGTCTTCAATGTTTTCCTTCACCGTTTTGAGAGCAGTGGTGATGAAATTAATTACACAAAGTAATGCGCCTGACTGGGTATGTATCCGCGACCTACAACCAGGGACCATTTTGGTTACCCATTGAAAGGGTTTTTGATAGGGTTTTGACAAAGTGTTGTTTTAAAACCCATTTCATATTGGCTACACTTCTTTAGGAAAACCTTCATCAATGGATAACCTCTTCCAAACCCTTTCGATTTGTTTACCTGTATATTCAAAAACCCATTCTTGGTGGTTTATACTTTTTAACGGTAACTCGTTTTAAACGGGTTACCCCTTCAACGACTGTAACAGAGTTACCCATTCGGACTACAAATATTGTAATTTTATCTCTCGTGCCTTACTTTAAAGTACTAAACTGCATACATTCGGCAGGTACGCGTCAAGTCGCAACACGCAATCTAGGACCTAGCGACTCCACAGTCCATACACATTCGATTATTTTATGGTTATTATTGCAGTGATTTTAAAGTTAAATGTTTTTTTTTTCTGGAATAGTCGGGATTGTTTCATGTATAATCTTGTCTTTTTTACGGAATCATAAATGTCATTCGATCGTCTCACTCATCATTTAGTGCCCGAAGGGAAGATCAAAATCTATTCTTCCACTCCAACGTAATTTAAAATGATTTTATTTAAAACCCTTTGATTACCCCGATAAACCCTTTCAAAGGGTTATTTGCTTCAATTGGAACCGGTAACATCTTGAACTAGTTAACTTATTGATAGGGTTACCCTAACGTTAGTGTTATGAAAGGGCTAACACTACGAAGAGGTAACATTTTCCATTACTGTAGGCATACAATCTGTAACCCTTTTGAAAGAATTAACTTATATTCGGGGTTGTACGGTCCCTGCCTACAACTCGTAAGTCGGGGCCGTTAACACTCGGCCACCACTGCTCTCAGATATATGAACATCTCCATTTAAATAATATATAAGCCACGACACTTAAAATCTACACGATTATCTATCGTCACGACAAAGAGGGAACGTGGCCTAAAGTATGTGTCTTTGTGTATGATATCACATGCAAACTACACAAAGATTTCCACAAATGCCTGACAGCAACTTTCAGACCGTTGCTCACTAAACACAGCAGTCAAAGGATCTTCCTGCATCAAAGGAGGTTGTTTACCATCAAATACCGATAAAAAAAAATCACATAGGCCTACATGGGCACTTATAAAACGTCAGAAGCTAGTGCACGGTTCCAAATTGGTCGTTTCCTATGTAGAAGTACCGGCAAGAAATTCCAAGGTTATTTATTTATTTATTTAAACTTCATGCAACATAAAGTACAAAGGCGGACAAAAGAAGGAAAGGAAGGAAGGAAACTCAAAGGAAGGAACTCTAAGAAGAAGGAAGGAAACTCTTACTCTTTCTTTTCCTTTCCTTTTTTCTTTCTTTCTCTTCCTTTTTTTTCTTTTTTTTTCTTTCTTTTTTTCTCTTCTTTTTTTTCTCTTACTCTTTCTCTTTTTTGGAAGGTTACTCTTTTAATAAAAGTGGTTGATGTTACAATATTCCCATATTACAGTAATAATAGATATTATGGAAGAACAGTGTAGATCGGTCAATATCGTACCCAAAAGCACAATTAAAAAAATCATAATAAAAAATTGAGGCGACGTAATAGGAATTAGTCTAAAAATTCGTGGAGTCTAGTGTTCTCACATTCACATCATAAAAAAGCAAGAAAAATATGAATAATTACAACTATCAATAAATGGGATATTAAAAAAATAAATTACTAACCAATTTAAGATAGTAGAAGTATAAATAATTAAAAAATGTATTCATTTGAACTATATACTGACCCTCGACATGAACATTAGCACAACCTTCTTGTAACTTCACTTCGCTCGTTGTATCGAGCTGCCCCCCTCGCCAAGTTACGATCGTTTCGTTTGCGTCAAACGCCTTGAGTAGGCCACGCCTCCGATTCCTTTGTTCTGACGTCATCTCAACGCTCAGTCACGTGTTCAGAACAAAGGAATCGGAGGCGTGGCCTACTCGAGGCGTTCGACGCAAACGAAACGATCGTAACTTGGCTAGGGGGCCTGGTCTTCTGTACCTTTCTACTCTGTAGTTCAGCTCTTGAAGCGAAGATTTTATTTACGTGTAGGTCAAAGGTGTAATGTAATATAATTAAAGTTGGATACGGAGACCCGTGTTTTATAGCGTTTAATTAAAAGTTGTTTTATTTTTTAATAACATATTTTTTTGAAATGAGGATATCCGCAGGAGAACCAAGGTTACGGACATAGCCCGAAGAATCGCCAAACTTAAGTGGCAGTGGGCAGCGCACATTGCTCGCAGAACAGATGGTCGATGGGGACGAAAGGTTATGGAATGGCGACCGCGTACCGGAAGACGCAGCGTTGGAAGGCCTCTTACAAGGTGGACCGATGACCTGGTGAGGGTCGCGGGAATCCGATGGATGCGAGACGCACAGGACCGGTCTTTGTGGCAGCATTTGGGGGAGGCCTATGTCCAACAGTGGACGTCTTTCGGCTGAAATGATGATGATGATGATGATGAACATATTTTTTTGCCATTTCATTTCAGTTTTTGAACCCCTTCGCGTGAAGTTATAAATTAGCATTCTACTGTTGAATTTTTTTTTCAAATCGCTCTAGTAGTTTTTCAGTTTGTTTAATACAAACCAAAATAAAAATCTTTCCTCTTTATCTACTAGCTGTTTCTCGCGACTTTTTCCGCGTTAAGTGGGTACGTAAATCTGTACACAATAATTCTGTGCTTGTAATATATAAGTCGAGTAAAGAAGTATAATAAGATGGCCGCATAATTATGTTTTCTTCTGGCACACTGTTCTATAAATAGGATGTTTTATAGGGGTTTAGTTTTTAAATTAGCAATATTTGAGTTTTTGACCATGTATCTTTTTCGCCGCCACACACGCATTTGTAGTTACGTTACAAAAAAAAAAATCTCTTGTGATTATTTTATATTATCACAGAGTCGAAGCCACTGGCAGCGGCCGGTTAATTTACAAACTAACATTTTACTTTAAGTACTGCCTTGTTCTAATGATTTAAATTGACTTTATTAACTAAACGTCGACTTTAAATTAAATTATCAGAAAATAAATGAACACAAACACTGTTTACTGAAGTGAGATATCCACTGAGTCTTGCTGAAAATTTTCTATTTCTATAGCTCAATATAACGGAAATCAGTTGTCATAGAAAATTTTGATTTTAAATACTTATGAATATTAATCTATTTTTACCTACTAGGGTTGAAACCCAGTGACTGAAAAGTTGAAGGAAAATCGTTTGTCTTGGTATGGTCATGTAAAGAGGAGAGATGAAATGCATGTTACTAAAAGAGTAATGAGTATACATGTGGATGGGTAGAGAGGGAGAAGGTGGCCAAAGAAAAGATGGATGGATTGTGTGAACAGTGATATGAAAGAAAAAGAAGTTAGTGATAGTATGACGGTTGACAGGATGGAATGGAAGAAAAAAACGTGTTACGCCGACCCCAAATAAGATGGGACAATGGCAGGAAGATGATGAGGGTTAATATTTAAAATACCGGGCAAGTGCGATTCGGACTCGTGCACTGACGGTTCCGTTCCATACTTGCCTACGAAAACAGTTTTGCCTACGAAGATTTTTGCGAATTGTGACATAACTACAAATTTACAGTTTTCAGATTTTTTTCTATACTTGAACTATCAGACCTTGCTTCATGCCAAATTTCAGAATTCTAGGTCAACGGGAAGTACCCTATGAATTTGGATTCCCTTGAGAGTGTCAAAATATACGTTTTTTGCGACATAACCAGTCGTATATTATTTTTCATTAATTTAGAAGTTTGATTTTTTCACAGCTTCAAAGAACCACAGACCTAAGTACATGGTTTTAATTTCAACTCGATATCTCCTCGCGTTCCCGAGATAAAAGGTCTTGACAGGCAGACAGACGGACAACAAGGGTTCCGCTTTTTCTTTTTGAGGTACGGAATCCTAAAAATAGCTCCATCCCTCTTTCTAGCTTGCACGCTTAACATTTAAAAAGTCATGATAAGGTCCCTGTATATATTTCTGACCCGGAAATTAAACCCAAACATACTCGGCAGTTGCCTTTCAGTACCAAAACCGTAATTAGCAGCATGAAGATACTTTTACCAAATATCATGATGATAATGAAACATTTGCTAGAAAATTATACAATAACCGAAACCCAACAATAATGCGCCCAAGATATTTGGGCGTATTTTGATAAAGAAAAACCTATCAAAGTTGAAGTCAAAGTTAAGGTACTTTATTTGCCAGAAACATGGTAATGAGGATGTTGAATACAATACATAAGTTCTGCATGTTTCACCAGTAATTGGTATGCAAATATTAGGTAATATAATTATGTCATTTAAAATTATTATACATTATTTTTTAAATCCTACAGCATTCATATGAAACCACAATTGAATTGGATATTATTTTTCATTTTTAAAATGTCATAATTAGATATATATTATGTCACTTATATTTTCTTTCTAGCTCATTCTTGACATTAAAAAAATCATTTAAGTTATAATAACATTTGTCCAACGGCCATGCGCGTAATCTCATTTTAAATAATCTCATTAATTCTACTATTTCATCCATACTTCTTTATTAATTAATGATATTATAAATGCAAAAGTAGCTCTGTCTGTTTGTTACGCTTTCACGCTTATATCGCTGAACCGAATTTGATGAAATTTTGTACAAAGATAGAATAGAGCTTGAGAAAGGACATAGGCTATAAATTATCACGCTATTTGCTATGAGGGGTGAGCAATATTCCAAAATTACGGTATTGAACGACGTTTGCCGTGACTTCGATCCCCAGTTATATATATCAACTTCCAAAAAAATTTTCTGTTTGCCCCTAACCGTACTCAAGGTGAAAAGTAAGGAGAAATTTTCTAAGTCCCAAAAAATTTTTTTTTACCTAAAATTTTTTTTTTTCGTTTTCTTTGCTTCTCATAGCGCCCCTAAGGATATAACTCCAACTCCTAAAAATCCGCCCCTAAGGCTACCCACTGACCCGCAGGTCCTCCCGGACATCGTAAGTCCGGGAGGTTCCTGCCCCGGATTCGTGCGGAAGAAACGCCCGGGTGTCACCATTGTGTGGATCGCCCGAAGAACACGGTGGAGCATACAGTAGAGCTGTGCCTCGCCTAGGCAGAGCAGCGCCGTGTCCTCGTGGGGGCGATCGGCGGCAGTGATCTCTTGCGCCGGGCCTTGGTACAGGCTATGGTCCGGAGCGAGGAGGAGTGGCAGGCGGACGCCTCCTTCTGCGAATCAGTAATGCTAGCAAAGGAGGCGACCGCACGTGCAAGGCATTAGCCACTCAAAACCCAAGCGAATGCCGACCGTTTCGCGCGTGATTTCGCGCCATTTAAGTTAAACGCTAGCGTCCGCATAGATTATAAAATATTGAGGTTTTATTTATAGAGTATTTATCCAAGTACATAATTAAGAAGTTCTTCATAAAGTAGTCTAGTAAATATCGAAAATAATCAAACCTTTCCGTTATTCCCTATGTGCCTATAAATATCCATAGGTTGTTTTTTTTATTCTCGATAGGTTCGCGCTTGACCGCCATCTTACCTGATGGAAAGCAACGATGCGGTCGACGATCGAACGCGCTTACCTAGAAGTAACCTATTCAATCTTGACTTAAAGATTTCCGGGTTGTAGCTAGCTATATATTTAGAGTACCTTATTTATCATTTACAATGTAGTTTGCTGTAACGCATTATTTTTTTATTATGTTGGCTCGCTTTTAAACACTATCTCACCTAATGGTAAGCGATGATGTGGCCCTATAACTACGTTAGGCTCTAAATAATAGGCGTGTGTAACTCTTTACTGAATCGGCTCACTGTTTCGAATTACTTTAGTGTTCCGAAAGATTGGAACATAAGTAATGTTTTAAATGCATCATTTGGAACAATTGGAACACTGAAACATTCTTTACTTTAAGTGACCAGCAGTCTTTTTAAAATTCAAATTGTAACGTAAATTGTGTAAATATAATTAATAACCTGAACTTAAAACGTTTGCTTTAAATTATTCTCAAATCAAAATTCAATTAAATAAAACATTTGGTGTATGTGACGCAACGTAACAGATCACGATTCATAACAATCAGTGTCTGTTTCTTTTAAGTCTATGTTCCAAATGTTCCGTTTGTATATTGTGAGCCGATGTTTCAAATGTTCTGTTTGTATCTTTAGAGCCGATGTTTCAAATGTTCCGTTTGTACATTGTGAGCCGATGTTTCAAATGAACCGTTTGTATCTTTTGAGCCGATGTTCCAAATGTTCCGTTTGTACATTGTGAGCCGATGTTTCAAATGTTCCGTTTGTATCTTTAGAGCCGATGTTCCAAATGTTCCGTTTGTATATTGTGAGCCGATGTTTCAAATGTTCTGTTTGTATCTTTAGAGCCGATGTTTCAAATGTTCCGTTTGTACATTGTGAGCCGATGTTTCAAATGAACCGTTTGTATCTTTTGAGCCGATGTTCCAAATGTTCCGTTTGTACATTGTGAGCCGATGTTTCAAATGTTCCGTTTGTATCTTTAGAGCCGATGTTCCAAATCTTCCAAATGATGCATATCACTGTTTCGGAACTCTTCAGTGATTCGAATGCAAATGATCCAATCGCAAAGATGAAACACTTTTCCCATGCCTACTAAATAATAGTTATTTGGTCCACAATTAATTAAGCTGTAACAGACGTAGCCCCGTCTCCTTCCAATTTTCGCCTACAAGCTAAGATAAAAATCCTGATTCAGCTCTCAAAGGAATTGAGAATTACTCTTCATTTACGTTGTTTGCGTACAATATTTAGATACAGCGCCGGTGATAACCGAACTAACTCAATCATAGTAACCCGTGTTCTTGTTAGCCCATAAGACAAACAAGTACCTACACAATGTAGGTTATGACACTCGACAGGGACACAGATACAGTAGGACTGACTGGTCTAGAATAAGGTACTTTTTGGGTTCCGTACTTTAACTTTTGAGTAGCGTAATTAGAGACGCAATAGAAAGACAATGACCGGAATGGGTTTAATGAATTAAAAGGAAAAAACGGAACCCTTATAGGATCACTTTGTTGTCCGTCTGTCTGTCTGTCGGTCTGTCTGTCAGTCTGTCTGTCTGTCTGTCAAGACTCTTTGTCTCAGAAACGCGTGGAGATATCGAGTTGAAATTAAAACTATATACTCAAGCTATGAAAAATCACCCCACCAACTGTGTTCCCACGTTGTCGTCGTGGTGGGGCTTGCGTGTCTCTGTGATCTTGAGGGCTATGCCGGTAGAGCTACTCATGCCGGAAGGCCTCAAGTGAGAGACCAGACCAAGAGGAACACACACAGGCGGAGTCCAGACGGACCGCCATGGAGGGTGCACTGTCCAGGAGCACTGGCACTAACAGCTGTTGGTGCTTTTGGACAGTGGTTCGGGAGAGTGGGTTCGCCTCGGGTACGCGTCTGCTTATCAGACGTGACCATGATGGCGAACGTGTTATTGGGGACCCCACCCCATTGCAAAAAAAAAAGGCAATGCTAGTTAGCAATAAATATGAGCGCGAGTGGTAAAAAAATAACTACCCCAGGAGGGTACCTGCATGCAGGAGAATCCCTCCCCGAGCAGAGCTCGGGCTGCCCCTCGTATTCTGGGGGGGGCAACTACCGCCTCGGGTCTTCGGACCCTGTACCGTCCTCGATGGACGCATTGAGCCAGGGTGGCTCACCTGCCGGCGACGTGGAGCCCCTGGGACCCGTTCCTAGCACGTCCGTGGTGCCCGCAGGTACTGAGCAGGTCGGCAGGAGCTCCGGCCTTAGGGAAGTGAGCGGAGATGCGGTGTCAGATTCCGATACCGCATCTTCGCTCACTTCGGAGAGAATGGAGGTTGAAAAAACCTCGTCCAGGAGGGATCACTTCCTCAGAAAGCGCCCCATGTCAGGAGAAGGCCAGAGGTCGTCTTCCGACGAAGCTTCGGCCCGCAAAATCTCCACCGCTAGGCGGGGGGCGGGCCGCAAAACGGGGAAGGGGAGAGGGCTCACTGCCCTGGAGGCGGCCTGCCGATCCCTAGAAATCACTGGGGAGGGGCGCCATCCCGGGGCGATAAGCGGTAGGGCTGGCCCCTTGGAGCCAGAGCTCTCTGGTAGTGAGTCAGACGGCATGAAGGAGGCAATGGCCAACTTCACAGAGGTCGTGGCAGACGCTTTAACAAGCGTCGCACAGAAAAGGGAAAAGTCCTCCAAGGGAAGGGCCAAAACCCAAGCCACGATCTCAATCGCGAAGGCCCTTGAGACCGTCATAGAGACCCTCAAAAAGTCCCTCAACAAGAAGATTGAGGGGCTCGAGGCGGACCTGGCCGATCTCCGAAGAGCTAGTCCTGAGGTGGTGCCAAAAAGGGGGCGTAAGCAGGGGCAAAGCCAGACCCAGTCCCAACCCCAGCCGGAGAACGAAGTGCTGACCCTGTTGCGGCAAGAGCTGGCTGCCTTCCGGCAGCAACAGCAGCAGCAGCAGCAGCAGTTCCAGCAGCGGGTGCAGCAGCAGTTTTCCGTTCTGGAGGGCATCGTGCTGCGCCCACCGCTCACGGCCTCCGTCCAACGGAAGGCGGCGTCATACGCCGCCGCCGCTGCTGCAGTCACAGCTACTGCGCCTAAGCCGGGCCCGTCGGGGCAAACCAAACGCGGGCCCACGATAGTGTCAGAGCCTGCGAGGCCAGCCCCATTGGCTAAGCAGCAGCAGGGGAATCCTGCCCCCCCTAGAAAAAGCAAGGCGGTGGTGGTTGCTAAGGCAGCAAAATCTCCTGCCATGGCAGCGCGCCGTCCTCCCCCGCTACCCCAGCCTGCAGAATCTTCGGCCGACGCCGAGTGGCAAGTGGTCGGTGAGAAGAAAAGGGTGGGCAAGGCGGCAAGGGCGGCCAAGAAGCGGAAAAGGCAGCGGCAGCGTAGTAAGAGAGCCCTTGCGGCTAGGCTTCGCGCCCCGGCATCCGCAGCTGTAGTTATTATGCTACAGCCGGCTGCGGAAAAGAAGGGCGTGACCTACGGCAAGGTTATCTCAAAAGCGAGGCGGGCGGTGGACCTCATCGAGCTCGGTATCGCCGGGGGCTTCCGGATGCGGCATACCGCGACCGGGGCTCTTATGTTGGAGGTCCCCGGGGCGAACAGCGGCCCCACCGCAGACGCCCTGGCCGACAAAATCAGGGCGTCCTTAGATGCGGAGGAGGCCCGAGTATCCAGGCCCACAAAGTGCGTCGACATGCGCATTATGGGCCTGGACGACTCCGTGACGGTTGATGAGGTTGTGGCCGCCGTCGTCAAGACGGGAGGGTGTTCTACTGACCAGGTCAGGGCAGGTACCATCCGTGCTGACAGCACGGGCATGGGGGCAGTGACGGTAAGTTGCCCCGTATCGGCGGCCAAGAACATCACCGAGGAGGGCCGACGGCTTTTGGTGGGCTGGGTCTCCGCGCGGGTAAAACTGCTGGAGCCCAGACCTCTGCGGTGTTATCGCTGCCACGTGGGACACCACGTGGGGGCCAGTTGCGCAGCGGAGGTGGATCGCAGTGACCGCTGCTTTCAGTGCGGCCAGCCCGGTCACAAGGCCGTCACTTGCAGTGCAGCGCCGCATTGCTACGCATGTGAAGCGGCAGGCAAGCCGGCCGACCACCGGGCTGGGGGCAGGTCCTGCGATCCCCCCACCAAGGTCAAGGGCAAGGTCCTGAGGCCCATTCCAGCGGATGTGCTCACTGCTGCGGCCGCCAAATTAGCCACCGCCGCCATCGCTTCCACAGACGCTGCCGCTGCAACCAACGCAGCAGGGCCCTCACAGGGGGCTCGGGAGGAGACTGTAATGGACTACTAATAACGGCTCCATTACGTCTCCTCCAGGCGAACATCAACCACTGCGCCCCCGCTCAGGATCTGTTGCTCCAGAGCATGGCGCAGTGGTCGATCAATATCGCCGTAGTCTCCGAGCCGTACTATGTCCTGCCCCGGGCTGACTGGGTGCAGGACCTGAACGGCTCGGTGACCTTAATTTCGTCGGCCGCCGCTGGTACCCCGTCCCTCGAAGGTATCACGAGAGGACGGGGTTGCGTGGCAGCACGTTTCGGGGAGATGGCTGTAGTTGGGGTGTACCTCTCCCCGAATAAAACTCTCGCCGAACTCCACAACTCCCTTATGGAGCTGAACGCCGTCGTCGCTGGGTTTGGATCCCTCCCCGTGGTCGTTTGCGGGGACTTCAATGCCAAGAACTTGGCTTGGGGTTCCCGGTTCACGAACCAACGGGGTCGGATGGTGGAGGACTGGGCTCTGGAGACAGGCCTGGTTATCCTAAACCGGGGTTCTGTCCCCACGTGTGTGCGGATGCGGGGTGAGTCAGTGGTGGACATTTCGTTTGCCAGCCCCGCTCTGTCGCCACGCGTCGTCGACTGGCGCGTCATGGAGGGAGTGGAGACGTACTCAGACCACCGGTACATTCGGTTTGACGTCTCCGCCCAGACCTCAACCGCGCCGGTCCAACAGACCCCGTGTGGTCCACGGTGGGCGCTGAAGCAGCTGGACCGGGAGCTTCTCCTAGAAGCCGCGATGGTACAGGCCTGGGTGCAAGCACCGGACAGGCCTGTCGACATCGACATCGAGGCAGAGTGGCTCCGGGAGGCCATGTCGCAAATCTGCGACGTGGCAATGCCCCGAGTCCAGCCAGGACGTGTTCGGCGCCAGGTATACTGGTGGTCGCCGGAGATTGCGGCACTGCGTAGTGCGTGCAATGCCGCGCGGCGCCGGTACGCCAGACATCGCAGGCGCCGCATCCGCCCGCCGGATGCGGAGGCTAGAGAGGCGGAGCTGTACGAGGGATACAGAGCGGCGAAGCGCACCCTCCGAGCGGAGATAAAGCGGGCCAAGCTAGAGGCCCGCAATGTGTGGCTGGGGACACTGAACGGAGACCCGTGGGGACGCCCGTATAAGTTGGTGCGAGACAAGCTCCGCCCCTGGGCTCCCCCGCTGACGCAGAGTCTCCGGCCACAGCTTGTAGAGGGTGTGGTGAGCTCTCTGTTCCCCGCGAGAGGGGAACACTCTCCCCCGCCCATGGCTCCGCCACCTGCGGTGTCCGACGTGGACCACGACGGCGACGACGACGACAACGTTCCAGAGGTGACCGAGGTAGAGATGAGTGTGGCGGTACGAAGGCTCAATGCCAAAAATACCGCCCCAGGACCCGACGGCTTGCCTGGAAAAGCCTGGGTCCTGGCCATGGAGGAACTCGGACCTCGACTAAGAGGGCTCTTAAGCGCATGCTTGGAGAGGGGCCAGTTCCCACTTCGCTGGAAGACGGGGAAGCTGGTACTTATCGCGAAGCAGGGGCGCCCCGCGGACTCACCGTCCGCGTACCGCCCCATCGTGCTGCTCGATGAGGTGGGCAAGCTCTTTGAAAGAGTAATTGCAGACCGCCTCGTCGCGCACCTAACACGGGTGGGGCCAGATCTTGCGGACGGTCAGTTCGGCTTTCGCAGGAGGCGCTCCACGGTGGACGCCATCATGCGCGTGAGAGCCCTCACGACGGGGAACGCGGTATCCCAGGGCAGGTGTGTCTTGGCGGTGTCTTTAGACATCGCCAACGCCTTCAATTCCCTGCCCTGGAGCAGCATTAGGAGGGCACTCCAGTATCACCGGGTGCCCGACTACCTCTGTCGTGTGATCGAGGCCTACCTAACGGACAGGTTCATCATCTACCCCGGTTACCAGGGAGAGTGGAAACGGCGAGAGATGTCGTGCGGTGTTCCGCAGGGATCGGTACTAGGACCGCCCTTGTGGAACATCGGGTACGATTACGTGCTACGCGGCGACCTCCCTGACGGGGTCAGCGTGGTGTGTTACGCAGACGACACGCTGGTTCTGGCGCAGGGAGAGTCGTACCAGGCAGCGGTCGAACTAGCGACACGCGGGGTTGCGATAGTCGTGGAGAGGATCCAGCGGTTGGGACTCGAGGTGGCACTGCACAAGTCCGAGGCCATGTGCTTTCACGGCCCTCGGAATGCGCCATCACCGGGTTCCCAAATAACGGTAGGAGGAGTTCATATCGGCGTCGGGTCGACGATGAAGTACCTGGGACTCGTCCTCGACAGCCGATGGAATTTCGAGGAGCACTTCCGACGTCTGGCTCCCAAACTGGATCGGACTGGGGCTGCCCTCAAGCGGCTTCTGCCCAACCTAGGGGGTCCAGACGCCTCCTGCCGGAGGCTCTACGCAGGAATCGTTAGGTCCATGGCCCTTTATGGGGCACCGGTATGGGCGCCGTCGCTGCGAAAGCGACCGGCGGCCAAACTGAATGCATGCCAGAGGGTCATGGCCATCCGGATGGTGCGGGGTTACCGGACGATTTCCCGAGAAGCGGCGAGCCTCCTTGCTGGCCAGCCACCATGGTATCTGGAGGCAACAGTCCTTGCACGCATGCATGATCTGCGCGTGGAGATGCAACGCCGGGGTGAAACTCCGCTGCCGCGCCAAGTCGCGGCATGGCGGGAAGAGCTCCGGCGGGATCTCATGGTGGAATGGCGACAACGACTATCGCAACCCAGTGCTGGGCACGCCATAATCATGGCGGTACTTCCCCTCTTTGAGGAGTGGCTGGAAAGGCAACACGGCGTCCTTACCTTCCGCATGACGCAGGTCCTCACCGGACATGGTAAGTTCGGGAGGTTCCTGCACCGGATTCGTGCGGAAGAAACTCCTGGGTGCCGCCACTGTGTGGACCGTCCGGAGGACACAGTGGAGCATACGGTGGAGGTGTGCCCCGCCTGGGCAGAGCACCGCCGTGTCCTCGTGGGGGCGATCGGCGGCAGTGATCTCTCGCGCCGGGCATTGATACAGGCCATGGTCCAGAGTGAGGAGGAGTGGCAGGCGGTCGCCTCCTTCTGCGAAGCAGTAATGCTAGCAAAGGAGGCGGCCGATCGCGTGAGACAACGGCCTTCACGCCCTAACCGCCGCCGGGATTCTGATCCCGATTTCCGGCCACCGTAGGCGCGGGCTTGCAGACGCCGAGCAATGGGTGGCTCGCCGTCTGACCGTCCGGTAACCGTCCGGACCGAGCCCAAGTCGTCGACGGCGCGTTTTGTTCCACGCGCGCCTCAAGGAGATGTCAGCAAATCGTAGGGGCCCAGCAGGGTCGAAGCCTACTGGGGCCACGGGTAGTGTGAAAGCGGAACCCGGGGCCCTGGGACGAAGGCAACGAGGGAACAGGAGTGGGTTTTTAGTCAGTAAGAGTCTGACACTATCTCCCGCTCCGCCCAAGAGCGGGGATGTCATTAGGATGATTTTCCCACCCAATAAAAAAAAAAAAAAAAAAAAGCTATGAAAAATCAAACTTCTAAGTTAGCGAATAAAAAAGGTACGGCCGTTTATGTCGCAAAAAATCGTATATTTTATTTTTTTATTCGTAATCCATAGGGTACTTCCCGTTGACCCAGAATCCGATCTCGAAATTTGACATAAAGCAAAGTCTTATAGCGCAGGTATAGGAATAAATCTGAAAACCGTAAATTGGTTGCTACCTAGATACGTCACAAAAAAAAAATCATATTTGCAATTCGGAAAAATCTTTGAGAATCCATTCGGGAATTATATGGTCCGCGAGTCCGTCTCGCCCTTGTCTGGTTTTTTTTTGGTGGATCGCATCGAATAACTCCTCACGCTCTAGGTGAAGCGAACACTGTGATAAGAGTTTTTTTATATAAATAAAATTTACTAGGAAAACAGTCAACGGAAAAAAGTTTCTTGTAAGCCTAGAAACTATAGAGCACTAGAACTAGAGCAGTGGTGGCCGAGTGGTAACAGCCCCGACTTACGAGTTGTAGGTTGCGGGTTCAAACCCAGCGAGGCGCATTACTTTGTGTAATTTATTTCATCACCACTGCTCTCAAAACGGTGAAGGAAAACATCGTGAGGAAACCGGCATGTCCTAGAACCAAATAAATTCGAAGACATGTGACATCTACGAACCCGCACTGGGCCCTCGTGGTGGATTACGGCCCATTCCTTCTCCTTGAGAGGAGGTCTGAGTCCCAACAGTGGGAACGTTATAAGGCCGACTATGCTATGCTAGAAACTATATCCCAGAATTCTGTTTTCATCATTCTTGAGTGGTCATTCTTTATTTCATTTAACGATCACCCTAATACACTTTGATAACAAAAACCGTACCTAAGAATTATAATATTGCTAACATATACTTAGCAGGTACTGTGATATCGAAAGGAGATCGCATGAGTTAGGTTAACGAACTGGCAAGTAAAATATACTTTTAAGGATTTTGTTGTTCTAGAATGGGTTTAAAAATTGAGTAGAACAAAGATATGTCTAGTTTTTTCAGTTCTGACATAACCATTGTGGCGCGATGTACATATTTTGAATTATTGAAGAAAAGTATAATAGAAGTATAAAGCTTTTAAAGCATTTCATTGTAGTTAAGTCCCGATTGTAGATGGATGTGTGGTGTGACGAGAATGGATAAAGTGAGAAATGAAAATATTAGGGGAAGTTTGAAAGTGGCGCCAGTGACTGAAAAGTTGAAAGGGAATCGTTTGTCTTGGTATGGTCATGTGAAGAGGAGGGATGAAACGCATGTTACTAAAAGAGTTATGAGTTTACATGTGGATGGATGGAGAGGGAGAGGGAGACCAAAGAAAAGATGGATGGATTGTGTGAAGAGTGATATGAAAGAAAAGGAAGTTAGTGATAGCATGACGAGCAACAGGGCAGAGTGGAAGAAAAAAACGTGTTGCGCCGACCCCAAATAACACGGGATAAGGGCAGGAAGATGATGATTGTAGTTTTTTTTTTTTTTTTTTTTTTATTGGGTGGGAAAATCATCCTAATGACATCCCTGCTCTTGGGCGGAGCGGGAGATAGTGTCAGACTCTTACTGACTAAAAACCCACTCCTGTTCCTTCGTTGCCTTCGTCCCAGGGCCCCGGGTTCCGCTTTCACACTACCCGTGGCCCCTGTAGGCTTCGACCCTGCTGGGCCCCTACGATTTGCTGACATCTCCTTGAGGCGCGCGTGGAACAAAACGCGCCGTCGACGACTTGGGCTCGGTCCGGACGGTTACCGGACGGTCAGACGGCGAGCCACCCATTGCTCGGCGTCTGCAAGCCCGCGCCTACGGTGGCCGGAAATCGGGATCAGAATCCCGGCGGCGGTTAGGGCGTGAGGGCCGTTGTCTCACGCGATCGGCCGCCTCCTTTGCTAGCATTACTGCTTCGCAGAAGGAGGCGACCGCCTGCCACTCCTCCTCACTCTGGACCATGGCCTGTATCAATGCCCGGCGCGAGAGATCACTGCCGCCGATCGCCCCCACGAGGACACTGCGGTGCTCTGCCCAGGTGGGGCACACCTCCACCGTATGCTCCACTGTGTCCTCCGGACGGTCCACACAGTGGCGGCACCCAGGAGTTTCTTCCGCACGAATCCGGTGCAGGAACCTCCCGAACTTACCATGTCCGGTGAGGACCTGCGTCATGCGGAAGGTAAGGACGCCGTGTTGCCTTTCCAGCCATTCCTCAAAGAGGGGAAGTACCGCCATGATTATGGCGTGCTCAGCACTGGGTTGCGATAGTCGTTGTCGCCATTCCACCATGAGATCCCGCCGGAGCTCTTCCCGCCATGCCGCGACTTGGCGCGGCAGCGGAGTTTCACCCCGGCGTTGCATCTCCACGCGCAGATCGTGCATGCGTGCAAGGACTCCCACCACCCGCACCCAACCAACCAACCAACCAACACCCGCGCCACAATCAGTGAGACATTTGAGTAAGCATGACAAACTCTCAACTGCCATGCTCATTTATGTCAAACAAGTCCAGTAGCAACATAAAAACTATAAAAAGCTCCATGGTACTCACATTTACAAACTGTGGAAAAAATGCTTCTATACATATAATACAATACTTATATTTTACAATTTCAAGAAAAAAAACATTAAAAAATAATTTCCATACTAATCAATTTGTACACCCCGGTGGTAGTGGAGCTGGACCAGCATTGAGCCATGCATTTTTATCCTGAATATAATCCTCCAACTTATAATATGCTTGCCTGCATAGTGTGCGTTTAATACAAGATTTAAATTTCGTTTCATTGAGTTCTAATATTTGTGAAGGTATTTTATTATAACATTTCAAACAGTACCCCATAAAAGAAGAGGCCACTTTTGCTAGTCTGAAACTTGGATGTCAGGGGTAGATCCTAAAGGATAAACAATACCTGTCAAAGTCAAAGTCAAATCTTTATTGCAGAACACAATACAATAAATTATACTTTTCTGGATGTCATTTGAATGCTCTAGTTAATTGTGTTTTACCAAATAAGGCATGCAACATTTTAGTAAATTCAAAAAAAAACATTTTGTGAGTAAGATAATATATGTCAGAGATTAATACTAAATGATAATGTCAACACAGAACAAAAACTTGCCGAGGTTATTCTGTGCATGGATAACCATCACAACATACCTAGATTCCTCTGCGTTGGTGTCGGCTGCTGTTTGCGTGATTCAGGCGAAATATTGCGAACTATTTGAAATTTGGCTGGTACACGGTGTGGACAGTTTTGACAAGTCGTGAGAAAATATAGGTCAGAGTGACACTTCTATTAAAGGATGGTATAGTAACTCCAAGAGTAGTGGTGGCCGAGTGGTAACGGCCCCGACTTACAAGTTGTAGGTCGCGGGTTCAAACCCAGCCAGGCGCATTAATTTGTGTAATAAATTTCATCACCACTGCTCTCAAAACGGTGAAGGAAAACATCGTGAGGAAACCGGCATGTTCTAGAACTAAAAATTCGAAGACATGTGACATCCACCAACCCGCACTGGGCCCGCGTGGTGGATTACGGCCCATTCCCTCTCCTAGAGAGGAAGCCTGAGTCCCAACAGTGGGAACATTATAAGGCCGACTATGCTATGCTATGCTATAGTAACTCCTCGGTACAGCTCAAGCACACAGGATGGCACGGTTTTTCGAGGCATAAACTCCAAACACGCAATCTTTTGTTGAGAGCACTTACAGGTCAGTCATTCGACGCCATTGAGCAATGCGGGTTGTCAATGAAATGTCATTCTCGAAAGTTTGCGCTGCCACGATAAGCGGCATCCGGGCTGCTATTTCTCTTTCACTTACACAAGGACGATAGAAAAGTACAGGAAAAGGATGAATTTTGGAATTTAAATAACCAGCCGAAACTAATGAAGCAATATTTAAAGAAACAGCGTAATCTGCTCTCAGTTGATAGTAGATTTTTAACCGTCGGATTGTGGGCACGCCACAATTATGGCGGTAAGTCCCCTCTTTGAGGCGGCCGATCGCGTGAGGCAACGGTCCTTACGCTTCAACCGCCGCCGGGATTCTGATTCCGATTTCCGGTCACCGTAGGCGCGGGCTTGCAGACGGCGAGCAAGGGGTGGCTCGCCGTCCGACCGGCCGGTAACCGTCCGAACCGAGCCCAAGTCGTCGATGGCGCGTACTGTTCCACGCGCGCCTCAAGGAGATGTCAGCAAATCGTAGGGGTCCAGCAGGGTCGAAGCCTACTGGGGCCACGGGTAGTGTGAAAGCGGAACCCGGGGCCCTGGGACGAAGGCAACGAAGGAACAGGAGTGCGTTTTTAGTCAGTAAGAGTCTGACACTATCTCCCGTTCCGCCCAAGAGCGGGTTTTGTCATAAGATGATTTTCCCACCCAATAAAAAAAAAAACCGTCGGATTGTTAGAAGCCAGAAAAAAAATTCGCCGGTCTTGCCAAGGTGGTACCGTGTTACCATCGTGCTGTATTTATTTTTATTTTTTTTTAAATCGTGCTTTATTTAAAATACTAGTATCCAGCTGAATTCAATTTGACTGGAAGCCGTCCATAACTAATTTAGGAAAAGTCTGGGCAGATTGATTGGATATAGTGGTTGGGTGGTTTTTTTTTTTTTTTTTATTGGGTGGGAAAATCATCCTAATGACATCCCCGCTCTTGGGCGGAGCGGGAGATAGTGTCAGACTCTTACTGACTAAAAACCCACTCCTGTTCCTTCGTTGCCTTCGTCCCAGGGCCCCGGGTTCCGCTTTCACACTACCCGTGGCATAGTTGGGTGGTCAGTCTTCTGTGTATTTACTGGACTTTTTTTATTGTTGATTAGCTTTTGTTTGCAACTTCGCCCACGTATATAAAACATAACATAGTTATTGTTTTTAGTGTATATGTATAATAGTTTTAATTGTCAAATACATATCTTTTAACTATTATATTTGAAGTTAAACAACTAAAGCTTAATTGTAATTAAAGAATTAACCTTTTTTTATTTTATTTATATTTTCAAATGCTTAGTTACCTATTTCACATTTTGATCCTTAGAAAAATTTCTATAATACGTACAAAATGCGAAAGTAACTCCTTCACATAATTTATCATAACATAAAACACGCTTCGTCATCCTCAACAGAGCGAAACATTAGATTCTGTACAAAATAAAAACAAAACAAATTCAAAGAATATACCAGAAACGAATCCACAATGATACGAAGTAATATTTAATATCAGGTAACAAAAAACTCGCCAAGTGCGAGTCGCAATCGTACAGTTCGTATGGGTTCCGTAGGTAAAGTTACCTGCAAAGATTAGCAGTTGGTAATAACACTTGAACTTGATTGCATCTCTGCTTAGGTGGGAAAATCATCTTATGACAAATCCCGCTCTTGGGCGTAATGGGAGATAGTGTCAGACTTTTACTGACTAAAAACCCACTTCTGTTCCTTCGTTGCCTTCATCCCAGGGCCCAGGGTTTCGCTTTCACACTACCCGTGGCCCCAGTAGGCTTCGACCCTGCTGGGCTCCTACGATTTGCTGACATCTCCTTGAGGCGCGCGTGGAACAGTACGCGCCATCGACGACTTGGGCTCGGTCTGGACGGTTACCAGACGGGGATCGCAGTCAAGCACTGCTTTTATCAAATAAAAAAAAAATACTTGGCCATGTCACAGGAGTAAATAAGTCCATACCAAAGGAATTCTGTTCACGCCATAATCAAAATCAAAAATCAAAATCAAAATCAAAATAGCATTTATTCCAAATAAACCATTTACAGGCACTTTTGAAATGTCAAGAAGTCAGTCAGTCAGAAAAATAAAAATAAATGATGCTAATTGCACATTCCAAAGCGTAGATCTCTATGGAGAAGAATGTGCAAGAAACTCCATGGACACTCTTTTCAATCATATTTTGTAATTACAAATATCTCTGTTACATGTTTCTTGTTGCTATCATGTAATCGCAGCAATGGGTCGAAAAATTTGACGACATGTATCATCAATCCGCACTGGACCCGCGCGGTGGATTGGGGTTGTCTGAAAGATATCGCTATCAGCGATAAGACCGCCATCGTACGCTTAGATTTAACTTTGTGTAAAAGTTTGTTACTATTTTGGTGTACAATAAAGTTTACTGTATTCTATTATATTACGGCCCATTTGCTCCCCTTGTAGACCTGAGTCCTAGGCTAGGCAAGCGTGCTCTATCATCGACCACACCATCGTTTACCATCAGATGAGATTGGTGCTGCAGCGTGAGACTAACATTACTGAAAAAAAGCAGACAGCCCACTCTGCAGAGCCTGATGGAGGAGGATGAGACTGCAGTTTATCTGCTTCTAAGCTGCCTGGTCGCTGGATATAGGGCAAACTTTAAGAATCCAGTTACCCTCTTGAGCAGCTGGGGTATATCGAATGACACATTTGTCCCACCCGTACCCAAAATACACGCTTTCGACGTATTCCGGTGTACCAACCTGACATACAATACAATACAATACAACACAATACAATACAATACAATACAATGCAATTCGCCCACGTATATAAAACATAACATAGTTATTGTTTTTAGTGTATGTGTATAATAGTTTTAATTGTCAAATACACATCTTTTAATTATTATTTTTGAAGTTAAACAACTAAAGCTTAATTCTAATTAAAGAATTAACCGGCTTTTTTATTTTATTTATATTTTCAAATGCTTAGTTACCTATTTCACATTTTGATCCTTAGAAAAATTTCTATAATACGTACAAAATGCGAAAGTAACTCCTTCACATAATTTATCATAACATAAAACACGCTTCGTCATCCTCAACAGAGCGAAACATTAGATTCTGTACAAAATAAAAACAAAACAAATTCAAAGAATATACCAGAAACGAATCCACAATGATACGAAGTAATATTTAATATCAGGTAACAAAAAACTCGCCAAGTGCGAGTCGCAATCGTACAGTTCGTATGGGTTCCGTAGGTAAAGTTACCTGCAAAGCTTAGCAGTTGGTAATAACACTTGAACTTGATTGCATCTCTGCTTACCATCAGGTGGGATCGCAGTCAAGCACTGGTTTATATCAATAAAAAAAAACTTGGGCGTATCACAGGAGTGATCACGCCATTTCCAGGCGTTTCTAGATTTAAGTTTGTGTAAAAGTTTGTTACTATTTTGGTGTACAATAAAGTTTACTGTATTCTAGTATATTACGGCCCATTTCCTCCCCTAGTAGACCTGAGTCCTAGGCAAGGCAAGCGTGCTCCATCGTCGACCGCACCATCGTTTACCGTCAGATTGAGATGCAGTGTGAGCCTAACATTAATGAAAAAAACAGACATCCCACTCTGCAGAGCCTACATGGAGGAGGACGAGACTGCAGTTTATCTGCTCCTAAGCTGCCTACTGGTCGCTGGATACAGGGCAAACTTTGAGAACCCAGTTACCCTTCTTGAGGCGGGCAAATGTGTTATCTTAACACATTTGTCCCACACGTACCCAAAATACGCGCTTCGGACGTAAAGTTCCGGTATAGCAACGCGTCATACATTACAGTACAATTATACAATGCAATGCAATACAACACAATACAATACAATACAATACAATACAATACAATACAATACAATATCACTGGACCATCACTGCTTTCCATAATAGCGTAACGTACATTAACGTGATGTTTTCATCACTTGGCAACCCACGTGCGCCTCAAGGAGACCAGGCGCGCCTCAAAGAGATGTTAGCAAACCGTAGGGTACCAGCAGGGTCGAAGCCTACTGGGGCCAAGGGCCTGATTCTGAAAGGAAGTCTCGGCCCTGGTACGAAAGGCAAGTAAGGAACAGGATTGGGTTTTTAGTCAGTAAAAGTCTGACACTATCCGCCCAAGAGTGGGATTAGTCATTAGATAATTTACCCAACTGAAAAAAAAACATTTGGCTACGGAACCCTAAAAAACTCATTCCCATTAGAAAGTGTTACCTAGCAACAAGGATATGGAGGAGGAAACAAAAATAAAGAAAAAAATACTATAAAATGTAAGTATCGTGAATTCCCTTTTATCTTTCGAGTGCATTGCAGAACATGGCCTGTTCCTATTGCGATATTTTTTTATTTGGGAACGATTTTATGGAAAGGTGTTTATTTTTAATATCACAGTATTTTTACAAGAATAATTATGAAATTTTAACTTTACTTACCCACGGCACATGAGTTATTCCAAACAAGAGGCAATGAATTTAAAACAAAAAATTAATGATGATTTTTATCCAATTAAAGAAACGAGAAAAAAAAATCAGGCAATGTGAGTAGTTGCTTTATACAGTCTGAAGTGCTGAAAACTTTGAAATAATTATGCTGAATATGTATAATAATAATAAATATAACACGGCTCGTATAATATTGTTAGGAGGTTCTTTTCTCTGAAGCCTTGACCGCCGGTAGCTTGGACTCTGTTCCCGGTACCGGTGGGACACTATTTTTTATATTTTTGAATGTTATTTTTTATTATATAATTTATATATTAAACTAATGAATAAACGAATATAATAATAATAATATTATTTCACAACTATCATACAGCGCCGTCTAGTCCTAAGCTAAGCAGAGCTTGTGTTATGAGTACTGGACAACTGATAAATATACTTATATATTTCTAAATACATACATATTATAGACTAGCTGTTACCCGCGACTTCGTCCGCGTTAAGTTCGTAAAACTGTACAATCATTTTGTGCTTGCAATTCAGTCCGAAATCATCGTAATTATTTATTGTACTTAAACATAAAACGGTTAAAGACCGCAAATTACCTTGAAGAAACATTTTATGTACTCGTCCAGATCCAGATGTATGAACGTCAATGAATAGAAAGAGTATGTATGAGCCGTAGCGATTGGCATTTCTGCCTACCTCCAGGGAAAACACAGTAGTTTATGTATGTTTCTGGTTTATGTTCTGCTAAAACAACATTGTATGATTGTAACCCCTCGCCATAGTGAGTACGCCACAATCGCGGCGGTAATGCTTGTCTTTGAGGAGTGGCTACAGAGGCGTCATGGCATCCTCACTTTGTGCAGGACTCACCGGATATAGTTGTTTCGGAAGGTATTTGTATCGAATTCAGCATTGTGAGGATCGCCTGGAGAATATGATGGAGCATACGGTGCAAGTCAGTCCCGCTTGATCGGAGCGCCGGCACCGCCATGTCCTCATGGAGGCGATTGGTGGAGAAAATGATAATCAGTAGCCTCCTTCAGTGAATCACTACGATCAAAGAAGGTGGCTGAAACTATGAGGGATAGAACAGCTTGACTCCTCAGCTGTCCCTGCAAGTGACGCTTCGGGTATTAAAAGCAGCAGGGCGACTCCCAGCCATCGCAAACACGGGATTGCGGTGGTGCCGTCCGGCTGTCTGGTCAAAGCAATCCTGAATCGACGACGCGTAGTATTCTACGCGCGACTCAAAGATATGTCAGCCAATGGATAGGGCCCTTTAGGGCCGATGTCTGCTACGGCTTCGAGATTGTTCGAAAGAGTTACCTCCCATAAGAATTTTCGTCTCAATAATGTTTCACTGAAGAGTTTAAGTAGTTAGACAGCTTTGGTAGAGGTAAACGAAGGAGCATGATCAGGACACCGACCTTCAGCTAGATAACGTGCACTGATAGTGCCTTAAGTGAATCCAAAACCACCATCTTCACCATCAACTATCTTCCTCCACAACAGTAATTACGAAGAATTTGCGAGAGCATGCTTGCATTGATTGTTGTAGCGTGATCATTTTGGGCGTAAGAATTACTTGTTCATTTATCTAGCATTTTTTGGTGTGTATTTGGCTGACGTCCCCGTATATTAGAAAAATGTTTTTTCCATAGTGGGAACTACCCTATAAAGAGTTTCCAACTTTTGAATGAATTTCGGCAAAATCTTGTGCGCATGTATCTCCATCCAATAGAACTCGCATATTGATGGCCAAACCAAGAAATTACTGACGCCGATTGCCTCTATAAGGACACGGTGGTTCACCGGAGCTAGATATACCTCCACCACATGCTACACCGGGTCCTCCGGGCGATTCGCAAAATGGTAATATCAGGATAATTCCAACCAAATCCAGAAGAGAAACCTTCGAAACAACCACAACAGTCCTGAGCTTGCGTATCCATAAATCACACAGTTAATACAGTAAACAAATGTAGCAGCCGATTAGTGTTATACCTGAGTATTGGTCACCACTCACTGCAAGGAAGTAAAGTCCAGAGGTCGATGTAAGGCTGCAAGGAATCTGAGTTACATCATACGTTGTCAAAGTGTGATCAAAAAAACACATTCGACCCCGTTTTATATGAAGCAGTGACTGCAAATAATAAAACGCGCCATTATTAGGCCGCAAGGTGCCGGCATCCCGCAGGACACAGTGGACGCATACTGTGGAGGGATGCTCTGCAAGGGTGGAGCACCACCGTGTCCTCCTCGCCTCCAGCAATCAGCGTCAGTGACCTCTCGCGCCGGGCCTTGGTTCGGGCTATGATCCAAAGCGAGGAGGAATGGCAGGCGCTCGCCTTCTTCTGCCGTAATGCTAGCGAAGGAGGAAGCCGCACGCCAAGCCGAGATTCCGATCTCAACTATCAGCCACAGTAGACGCGAGCTTGCGGACGTCGAGCAATGGGTAGCTAGCCGTCCAGCCGTCTAGTAGTTGACCGGACCGAGCACAGTCGTCAACAGCGCGTAGTGAGTGGTTTTAGTCATTAAAAAATTGACACACCCTCCCGTACCAACCAGAGCGGGAGAAGTCATTGGATGATTTTCACCCTTAAAAAAAGAAAAAAAAAAGGTGCCATCATCAGCTTCCGAAAATTTGGCCGTGTTATTTAAAAGTTAATAATTAAATACATATAGGTATTTACTTTTATCGCCTTTGGTTACTAACCATGCGAAGAAAGTAATAAAAATGAGCAGCATGATTGTTAAAGATGCCTCCGTCTAACACCAGTTTAACCATAACTGTTTTCGTCCAACATTTAAACAATAAAACTGTCTGCAAACGTGGGCGATGGTCATTCTGCCGACACATAGAAAATTACGTAAAATATGTACACAATGCCATCTATCAAATTTAATATGAAGTTCAACTGTCATTGTCATCATTATTTCTACTTTGAGTCTTTAGATGGCGTTGCGAGTATCTGAATTGCGTGTGGTGTAATATTTTAGTTCTTGAAAACTTTAAATTCATACCGTTTGTATTTCATATGTTTTGTTTCATTGCGATGAAAGAAAGCTTCATAAGTAAAATATCAAGTTACATACAATTAATTAATTTAATGTATAAAAGTTATCTACATCGATTTCTAACATTTTCTGTGGTACGCACAAAACTGAAAACTTCTACAAATATATTATATGCGTAAATATATATAAAAAAAAATTAAGTATGTAATGCAAAAATATATAAAAAATCTTATTTACAGACAAAAATAAAACAAAAATGTAAGCCATACGGGATTCGAACGACCTTTACATTCCACGCAAGTCCAGATACGAAACCACTGCGCTACGGTCTCCGATGATTATGAATTAAAATAGACGTTCTTATATAAACGTTATAATTGACTGGTAAGCTCCTTATCGACGATAGCGTGATGATTTTCGTTTCAGAAGTTAAATTTGCAGCTACATGGAATAATGTAACAACGTACATACGTGAGTTTACTCGCCACTTTGATTTTTTTATGTGTTTTGATTAGTTTTTACAGAATATTTAGAAGACATCGAATAGAAATGTCAATTTTATTTTGAAAAAATGGTAAAAGTTATTTTATTGCAAAAAAAGTAAGATAAAATAATGTCAATTTTTTTAACTGTAGGTGAGGATTGAACTCGTGGCAAATGTCGTTCAATACCGACATTTTGGATTATTGCTCACCCCCCTTAGCAAGTAGCGTGATAATTTATAGCCTATAAGTTGCCCTGACCTATAAGGATTATGTATGCAAAATTTGAACAGGATCGGCTCAGTAGTTTTTGCGCCAATTAATACCATCCCAAAATAATTTTACTATTTTATTATATGTATAGATAAATTACACCCAGACACAGACTGTGATGAGCATGATCATTTGGATCATACTCATCACACAAACATTTGTCCCGGGTGGTAATTGAACCCACGACCTCCGGCATAGCAGTCAGGACCACTAACCACTAGACCAACAGGCCAGTCAAATAGCATAAATATTTTTTATTAAATATTAAAATATTAGCTTTACACGGGAGGGTTTTACGCCTTCTCGCTCCACCCTAAATCGTAAGAAGTCATTGGATGATTTCCCGCCTGAAAATAAAGATAATGTAATGTGAGTTTTAAAGGCAAATAAAACTAATAGTATCAAATTATGCGAGGGATGTCAAAAACCGTATTAAATTACAACAAAAGCATTTTAGTGAATTGCACACAGATTTAAAAACCACAAAACAAATAATGTATTCACTCATTTGTCGCTTTAATTACATCAACAATGGTTCTCGTATAATAACAATAGCTATCAGCATCGCATCACCATACTGTACTCTAACCGCAGCAACGGCGAGTCGACAGTTATTACACACATATGACATTTAATTGCAAGAATAACTAACTGTATTATAATTAAATTGTTCCAATGGTCGCAGTTCTGTCATTGAATGGTATCCGCGTGGTTGTAGTAAATAAATTTATCGGTGTAAGTAAATTGATATGTCAAACGGAAAGGCATGTAATGGTTAGGATGTCTGATAAGGGAATCGGCCCAGCCTCCCCTAGCCAAGTTACGATCGTTTCGTTTGCGTCGAATGTCTCGAGTAGGCCACGCCTCCGATTCCTTTGTTTTGACGTCATCTCAACGCTCAGTCACGTGGTCAGAAGAAAGGAATAGTAGGTGTGGCCTACTCCAGGCGTTCGATGCAAACGAAACGATCGTAACTTGGTCCCTAACCAGGGCAGATGTATTCTTTCATATATGAGTACTTTGACAAGGACTTAATTCTATGCACTATTCAGGAAACCATGAGAGAAAAGGTAAACAAACCGTATATAATAAGAACTTTAATGCTATTTGTAAAGAGTTCTCTTTTGACCCGTTTACTACTAAAACCTATTCGGCACGCACTCAGCTGAGACTTTTTCAAAACTGCATAGTGCTGATTATACATAACATTAATTATGTTCTTTTTTTTTGTGCTTATTGATATAGATATAGTGATCGTAAGTTTTCTATTACTTTACCTGTTTCTACCCGTGGGAAACTGCAATTGCTCAATGTCTCTTATTCTTTTGCTATAGCTGTTGGTTCAAATCACTAAATCAAAGACCATAGATACTTCAAACATTTTACTTTAAAATGTGACGTTTTGTCATAGGGCGGGTTATAATCTGCCATTTTTTTCTCTATCGATCAACTTGTTGATAAGAGAGTGCCACTTTCAGATATATTCGTTGAATTTTTGTTATTCGCCGAAGAAAAAGCGTAGCAAGAAAACGCCAATGCATTCAACAGAAAAGGAGACGTATTAATGTATTCAAACACGTCAAAGTAACTTGGCCGAAGGTACCTACATTGTTTTCTTTGTTTACATTTTGTAGCTAGCCCAGATGAATAGAGTATAGAACCTTTTTTTGTGATTGGAGGAAGAGTGCTTGTCAGACTTTTATTGATTAAAACCTACCTGTGTTCCGTCAGTTGTACTTTGCGTTCCATGACCGCGATAACTTTTGGAAAATTCCCGCAGGCATCGCGGCATTGGCCCTGCTTGGCCTGTTCAATTTTACTGACATCTCTTTGACTCCTGATTCGAGCTTCGACTCGCTCCTTCCAATAGCTTACAGTATCATAAAAAAATCATTGTCTTCTTCCTGCCTCTCCACAAATTCGGAATTGACTCAGCATGACTTTGTCCTATCTATATCAACCATCGTTTTCAGTATTCACCTTATTATCTATGAACGACATATTTCTAAGTCTAACCCTTATAATGCTCTGACTCCTAGAATTCAGGCCTCCTCTCTAGGAGAAGTAATTAGACGTGATATACCAGGCAGGTTTGATGCGGGTTGGTGGATTCTTCGAATTCGTGGTCATGCTGTGCCATATCCTCACGATATTTTTCATCAATGTTTTGAGAGCTGTGGTGATTAAAAATTAATTACATAAAGGAGATTTTTTATTTTTATATGGGGCTCCGGCCATAACATGTACCTTTTAGCCAAACTGGGAAATTTAACCCTGATTAAAATAAAGTATTTTTTTTTCATAATACCTATCATATGGTTTTTATGTACCTACAAAATAAAAATTAAAAATGTTTGACGTTTGTCCTAAGAGTTATGACAGCCATGACAGATTGTAGAGATGACGTTTACTTAACCTATAGAATTGTTGTTTTTGTTTATCAGAACTAAACTCATAAATAGTCTAAGATCTGAACCTGTGATCTTTCTAATAAAATATTAGACAAAAGTGACTCACCAAAGTACGATAAAATTATTGAATTGTAGTATTGGATTATCTTGGTTAATAAGGTTATAAAAGCTAGAATAGGTACTGTATTCGATCCCTGCTGGATGCAAACACGTTTATTTCAATACATTTCCTTTAGCAAATGGGTCTCATTTGTCTAATGTTATACAGAATATGCTATGTTGATTATTGTCATGGTTTATAGATAAGGTGAAAACTACAAAACGTAAGTAATTGTAAAACAAGTCATCTTCCCTTTTTCCAATAGTTTTGGGGTCGGCTTCCAGTTAAGCTGAATGCCGCAGAATACGTAGGTTTTATGTCGAGCGACTACCATCTGACTTCCACAACCCAATAACTGGGTAGCATGGTAGCCTTTGACAGTGACTGAAAAGTTGAAAGGTAATCGTTTGTCTTGGTATGGTCATGTGAAGAGGAGGGATGAAACGCATGTTACTAAGAGAGTTATGAGTTTACATGTGGATGGATGGAGAGGAAGAGGGAGGCCAAAGAAAAGATGGATGGATTGTGTGAAGAGTGATATGAAAGAAAAGGAAGTTAGTGATAGCATGACGAGTAACAGGGCAGAGTGGAAGAAAAAAATGTGTTGCGCCGACCCCAAATAACACGGGATAAGGGCAGGAAGATGATGATGATGGTAGCCTTTGACAAGACTGGTATCAGATTTACTGACTACTATCTTTCCATAACAACTGTCAAAGATCTTCAAATGACAACAGAGACTAATAAGTAAGTCATTAGGCTTAACATGCATTCTGAGGCATGAAAAGCTAAGTTTAGTCAAGTCGAGACTGGTACAACTATGCTTACTACTATTTTGCGACCTCTTTCACTTACAACAAAATCATAATTAAATATTATGTACCTTTTTACATTACCAAATAAAAATTTCCAAATAAGAACTAGCCATCGCATTCACCGACAGACAGTCCTAACACACGCGTACCCTTTTATTATACGAAACTATTAATCAAACTCCATCCCGCCACCACAAAAGTAGCTCAAGTATTTACAGAAGTACAACAAGGAAGCAAAAATGTATGCCCTCACGTCACCGCCGCCTATGGCCCCTGAACACGGCAGTAATACACTGTGACCTCTGGGCGGTCCACACAATGGTGACACTTGGAAATTTTTCCGCCCGAATCTGGTGCAGGAACCTCCTGAACTTTTGTTAGTGTGTATATACTTTTTGTTACTCCTTCACGGTCGAGCAGCTGAATGGATTTTGATTAAACTTGGTACAAAAGTATAACATTTCCTAGAATTGCACATACATTTTATCCCGAGAGCAGTCCCGGGATAAAAATATCTCAAGATTGGGTGATCTTGGGATATTGATTTTGAATAAAAATGGTGACCCTAGACAAAGAACGTCAGCGCATTTTTCGTGCAGCTACTACTTCGTGTCGTCATCATCACTTCCGCAAGCTTTTAACTATCGAGCCATACAGTCAGGATACTGCTGCGGCTGTAAAGGGTATCCTGACTACCAGCATGCCTACCTGGTCATCACCCTCAGCCTCATCAGCGACCTTAGCTAAGCACACCGCACCTTCGCCCAGCATATGATGAGCTATGAAGAACTTCACCTAGTCGACGCCAGCAGTCAAGCCCTACGTCTCACAGCACCGCTCCGACAATTTGGAGCCAGCGGCACTACTCCGACTTACTGGGACATCATTACCCCGACTCACTGGGGCATAACCGCAGACAGTTCCGACTCACTGAGAACTATGCGGCTTTCGGTTCCGACCCACTGGAACCAACCTACCACTGGCCTGGCATGCATCAAGAAGCATCAAGAACTATCGATCTCCGACCTCCAAAAGCGAGTGATGTAGTGACATCTAGGGCGTCACAAAAGAACTAATCCTGCATCGTGCAATTAAATTTCTCCGCGCGATTTGAACATAATAATATAGAACAGCTCGAAATCATCTATCGGGCAGTTGCCCACCAGACATAACACCCGTCTGGTCAGCGAATCCTCTCTTTTTAACGGAGGTATGTGGGGCTTTACTCTTTGGTCCACATACCTCTCAATTCGGGTCTATATGCACGTGCGCCTGCTTCTATTCGTTGCATACAGCTAGCCTTCTGCACAATCTGCTTAGTGGTATTTTGCTCTTCTTAATATTTTATTAGCACGCTCCTCTTGTCGTTTGTGAAGCATTTGACATTATTAAGATAAGTGGAAACTTGAAACTGCTACTGAAATTTAATAGGAGACTGTTCAGTAGCATAGACGAGATGGTTCGTAAGGAAATTGTTATTACTTTGTCAATTCCTACCGCTAAGTACTGTTGTTGTGTTTACGTTTGAAGGGTTTGAGAGTCGGTAAAATTAAAGGAATTTGAAACTATCTTTTGACTATGACTATCTTGAACACCTAACGCGTACCCACGCTCAGTAACGTGTCGTGTTTACTGAATAAAATCCGTGTCCAATCGTCGACCCACGCTCGCCTCATAGTGATGACAGCAAAGCTGACCGAAGGCCATCAGAAGGACAATGGTGTGGTTTTAGTCAGTAAAAATCTGACACGGTGTCACGGTCCACCCTAGAACAGGAGAAGTCCCACTCTAGGGTGGACCAGGCCAGCGTGTCAGAAGCCACTGGATGATTTCCCACTTCCGCACTCTACCGCAGTAGCTCTTTCGAACTATTCTGCATTGTCCAACAGAGTTTCTGAGTTAGCCTGGCGTGTATCAGCCCTAATAGACCCAGACAATTTTACTGATAGTTTTTTGAGGTGCATGTAGGACGCAATGTGCGTTTCAAATTCGGCTTGGTACTTAACAGACGGCGAGTTACATCAAAAATAATCTCAAGGTTTTAAAAACTTTCAATGACCAATATTGAAAGTTTAGTTTAGGTGGGCATATCTGTTCTCATTTTCTTCCCTAAGCTGTTGAATAGGGTAGTGTTTAACTGTTTCCCAATTTCATTTAACTGTTCCTAAATTTATTTCTGTTTTCTACTATACTATAAAAACTGATTAAGTGCGTCGGACTCGCGCACTGAGTGTTTCGTATAAACTTACCTATGTAAATAGTTCGATTCCCGAATGGAGGCCCGAAAATTTTTCCGATCGCAAAAAAAGTATTTTTTTTTTGTAAAATGGCTGTAAGTTTACTTTTTTCTGATATACTCCTTTAATTGTTTTATAAGACTGCCTTTTTTCAGGATTTTGGGTAACGAAAAGTACTCTATGAATTTTGATTCACTTGACAGTGTCGAAATATACAATTTTTGCGACATAAACGGCCGTATCTTTTTTTCCGATGACTTTGAAGTTTAGTTTTTTCACGTCTTCAAGGGGCCGAGATCTAAGTATATGGTTTTAATTTCAACTTGTTATCAAGACGCGTTCCCGAGATAAATGGTCTTGACAGACAGAAACACGGATAACAAAGTGATTCTATAAGGGTTCCGTTTTTTCCTTTTGAGGTTTGGAACCCTAAAAATGCCTCTGTTCCACCAAAAATAATATTTGTAAACTAAAATTGCTCTTCTTGGATGGCTTTAAAAAAAATAACCACGAAGCAGATGGGGGCCTGTATTTACCGCTTCACCTTCTATATTACCATGTTTACTATTTATTGACTTCAAAGAAGAATTTGACTTAAGAAACACATTTGCAAAATAAATATCATTTATCATTAAATGCTTGTAACGTGATGGATATAAAATGCCAAAGGATTGGAAAAAAAATAACCGATAGTCCCTGGGCGCCATTTAATTCTAAACAAATTTAATATGTAGCTCAAAATTTTATCTCTCAATTCAATTCCATATCAAAATCAGTAGCCGACTGTTTGGGTTCTCGTTGAATAACTTTTATTTAACTATAATAGGTTAACGTTCTCCTGCCTTTGATTCTAAAACTGAAATAAATAAAAGCTATTTAACTTTAGCTTGTTTTACACTCAGCGTTTTAGGTATTAGTAATGAGTTCTAGGATAAATCCTTTTGAAACGTTACTAAGTAATAGTGTAGTGAATATAATTGAAGTTCTGCTTTGAAGTGTTAAAAGTAAATACCAAAGCAATGGAACACGATCAATTATTAATTCGTTTTCGTGAAATTCCAAAAGCTAACTCGAGTTTGAAATAAATCAACGTTGCGTATTCAAATAGTTGATGCGAAAATGTCCTAGACATCGTTAAGCCTTATATTTCATTATTTTCAAATGATTTAAGTCAAAATAATTTTTGATAAAAAAGTAGACTTACCTCCGGCGTTCCATCAAAATACTTGCATAAAAACCAAGTCAGCAGAAGCTGAATTAATGTAGACGAAAATTAATCAAAGGCCTTTTAGGATAATGAAAACTGAATTGAATTGGTACATTTCATCGTTCTTTTGGTTTAAGTGAATTTAGAATTGCTGTCTGTAATGGTTCAGTTTAAAATGGCGGGTTAGAGGGTTTTTTACATAGATGACTTTTTTGGCTAATCCAACTTGAAATAGCATGTTAGCTTCTCCTTTGGAAGTTTAACTAGAATTGAAACGTTTGTAGCTGATGGAATAAAATTGTAATGAGATGTAACGGCCATTTGGGGGGATAAATGTGTTCTTTTATACAAAGAGTCTGGACAGACTTTCAAAGTCATTGTTTTTAATGAAATTTTTTACTAAATGGCTGTTTCCTAAAATTGAACCGTGGTTAGTAGCTCATCATATTAGGTGTATTATTTGTTTGTATGTTTTATTTCTAATTACTTTGCTGTTCTTTTTTGATTAATTTCTTTTAGAGAACCAAGGTATTTGATTTCCTTCTCCAGGAAGGAATTCCTTTTTTTTTCCTTCTCGTCAAGCTTCACTGCCTCGTTGGTTTGTAATGTTGATTCAAGCTGACAGTTTAGGTGTGTGGTTAGGAATAAAAAAAAAAACATTGATTCTGAAATAGACCTTTATCAAAAAAAAAAACAATAACTTTAAATTGATCTAGTTTTTAAATTCAAAATTATTTTCAGTTCGTAATTAATAAAATTATCCAACTTAAAAGATTTTCTATTGTTTTGAATAAGTAAAGCCAAACTTATAGATGACTGAACTAATTGAAACATAAATTCACTTCGAACAAAACCATTTGTTAGTCAACCAAAAACTATTCAGTCTCAGACATCTTTGTATACGTTATCATTAAAATGTCAGTTGCAAGATTTCCATTTACAGTTAATGTCCAACTGCACAAAATTGAGAGCCACAGAATAGAACCAACAGAAGGAAGACTTCATACAAAGAGCGAAAATCATTGATATTGCGTACCTTTTGAAACTCATTGATTCCACGTTGGCACTTACGATATAAAAAATCTTATATTGGTTTCTTTGGATTTTTTACTTTGTTCACATGGTGGTATTACAGCAAAAATAAAATCCAAAGAAACAAATGAATAAATAATTTTAAAACAGAAATAATATGACACAAATACCAAGTTTAATTGAATTTATAATTTTAACTCAATGTGATGTAATAATAAGTTAATCTATGATAAAAGTCAATTTCATAGGTAGCAAAGCGTCCACGGCGTCGGAATCGGAGCGTATGGAGTGTAGAAGGTGTTGGTATTTACAAAATGCTAATAGGGTGCGGCGTCTATTGCATTTGGATTTTCCACCGACAATTTTGGTATTTTCAAAGCAATCGAGTTTGCCTGTGCACGTGTATTCACTTTATGGAGGAAAGAAAAAATACTACTTTATTCTATTCAGGGGCTTATAGTTTCCCAGCGATCCTAAAAAGTACAGGTTATGGCCGAAGTCCCGTACAAATAGTTACGTCTCCTTTAATGATTTACTCACCACTTTCATTCAATATTTGCCCAATTTCTTCCTAAATATTATCTTGCCTCTACAGTTTACAATAATGTTTATATTTAAGATTGTAAAGGTCTTCATAACTTTCCACTAAAGTAATTAATATGTCTTCGTTTATTGTGAAACACATCAGAACTCGAAGCGATCGGTATCCGAATAACAAGTTCACTGCTGATGACATCATCGGTAGAAATATCGGTCTCTGGCGCAGTAATGCCGATCCAGTGCACGCTGTATCATATAAATTAATACAAAGAATCGAATCCTTTCGCTCCGTACGCTTCGATTCCGACGCAGTGGACGCTTATCTAAAGACATAATATGAAACCAACCTTCTGTATAACGCTGCGTCTTAAGCTCCTTATAAATTTAATATTAACTTGTCTATATTGAATGTCTATTCGATTTCAATTGGTAACGAAGTAATGAATACGACTAAGTGAATATCTGCATTGATTATTTATGTACAAGTGAAAAAAAGCATAGTTGAATAGTAGTTTAATAGGTCTTTATTACCTACCGGTAATTACTGAGCTACCCGGCAGAGTTATTGAGGTCAGACAGGTGGTCGCTCCATTGTATGTAGTAGCAGTCAGATCAATGATGAGGTAGGTAGTTTAACCAGCTCCTGGTTTAAGTGGAGGAAGGCAGATAAAGTGATGGGAAGATGATATTAAGACAACCGCTGGTACAAAATGGTTTGAAGTAATTTCTTCTTCTTAGCATGTCGATGGCAAAACTTCAGTTAAATTCTATGTCTGGTCTAGTATTTGGCCCCGGCAATGCTGATCACTGACGCTTTCATTAGGTTCCTATGTGAACAGGTAACAGGGCCCGTGACGCAGGATGGAAGTTAGGATATGGAATGCGGAGAAAAGTCGCTGATGATCTTAACCATCCGAGAACCCCCATCTGTGGACCGTGTGTGTGTCTTTCCTGAACCAAACTTAGGTGCGGAGTCTCTTAAGAGCTTTCCAGATTAATCATAGCAAGTCGTATCCAGGCGAGAGGCTCTCTGACGGTTCGATAAAACCATCAGTAGGTTTAAGCCTCTTTCGACAAAGGTCGCATTTTTTCGAGGTCTCTTTGAGTAGCAGCTAAGAATAAAGTCATGGTGGAATGGCGACAGCGGTGTATGGACCACCCGGAAGATACGGTGGAGCACACGGTAAAGGTGTGCCCCGCTTGGGCAGAGTACCGCCGTGTCCTCGTGGGGGTGATTAGCCAAAACACAATCGAACGAACCTATCAGTACACTAGCCACGTACTTGACCAGTGCGACATTCCTTCTTACCTCCAGTCTAGTATACTCGACCATGCCCAGGACGAAAAGACTTGAGTACATGAGCGGATAAAAGGGGTAAATCTCATACTGTTTCAAGTACAGAAATCTCGTAAATTTATTTTGGATCTTTTCCAACATGATGCTGTACTTTTTCTTATGAGGATTCCAAATAATGGAACTGGGTTTCTAGGTGGCTCCTTAGAAGTGCATTATATAAAACTTTGACAGCTGCTGTATCGCTAAAATCCTTACATTGTCTTAGGATGAAACTGAGGTTTCTGAAAGCCCTGCCACAAACCTCAACTATCTGTTTGCGGAATGTTCACTACGGCATCATCTGTACGCCCAGGTCCCGTACCTGCGTGACGCCCGGCATTACTACGGCGAGTTATGTTTCCTTGGGATAATTTTCTACTCTCCCCTATAACTATTAGGCCCCTCACCCGCGGTGACGTTTTGTAAGTGCGCGACAGTTTCGCTACTAACGCGTGTTAGTCGCATTTGCAAGCGCTATGGAAAAGATGCCAACGCGCTACTAACGCGCTACATCATCGTGACTGTATCGATGCGAACGCACTACAGCTGCATTGCTACGAAGATTCGCCGTGGGCGAGGGTTTAGTGTTATATGATTTATACGTTAGAAACCGGGGTGGGCACTAGTGTAACTATAAAACCGACATAAATAAAAAAAAAAAAACAGTAAAACGAGTCGAAGTCGGTTATTTTTCTTTATTGTAAAAAGTTTTTTATTTCACACTTTTTAGTTGTGATATACTTATAGTCAGAGTACCTATTTCTCATGACAATTTCAGTTAACCTAAACACTGCTAGGATACATAATTTTATTATGTAGTCCCCTTCCACCACTCGGCTCCATCATGAGGTCAGTTTGATAGTACCTTATAGGCAAAGTGCATCTCATGGCAATTATTCTAATAAGCCCAAACACGGCTAGTTTACATTGATTGATTACGGAGTTCCAGTGCCTACCTTCCGGCTCTATCATTATCATCATCATCAGATCACTTCGATGATACCATTTTTAACATAACTATTCAGATTGATTTATTTATTTGTATTGTCATAACACACTTAATTATCTTCATTGTGATATCTATGTGAGGAGGAAGTTCCGTTGGTCATTTCGGGTCTTCTTTATTAGTTCCACTTCATCAAATGTTACTTTTTGACTGTAAATGCTTAAGTTCTTGATGAAAATACCAAAAACCATATAGTTGCCTAAAATATTTGAAGAGTTCCCTCGATTCTTCATGGATCCCATTATCAGAACTAGATTTTGAAAAAAAAATGCAACCAATCTGGAACCATATCCTGTTAGGAAGAAAAATTGCAAATCGGTCCATAAACGACGGAGTTCTGAGGTAAAAAACATTAAAAAAAAATAACCGAATTGAGAACCTCCTCCTTTTTTTGAAATCGGTTAAAAATTAAGGTTCGTATTCCAAAACCAAAACACTTTACAATTTATTTGACCTTTCTAATGATATTCATTCACATCGAAAAGGTTTATTAATCTTGAAAACCAGACTCGCTTTCACAAAACACTATTAATAGTCGTCTGTAGTGTAAATCGAAATCTATACATTTGATTTATTTCTCTGACAAATCGTAATTACATTTCTCTTTGGGTACGATTGAAATAATGATTTTTTTTCATTCATCATTCTGTCAATTGGATTTTACGATTTACAAACATTTTTTATCGAGAAAAATGTTAAATTGATACTACAATGGTCGTTTTCACAGTTGTTTAAGGCAATAACGTCACGATATTGTGGGGCTGGTAGTTTTATTTATGATGATGGTGGGACGATATTATCACGTTGACAGTGGTTCTAATTTTTGTATTATTTCTTTTATGCAGGGAGGATTAAGACCTTTTTGAAAACTGTCATTGTGGGGGCAAGAGGTTTATTATACCCCGAATAGTTTTATTTTTTCGGGTGGGAAAATCATCTAATGATATTACCTGCTCTTGGGCGGGGCGAGAGGGCGCGTCAGACTTTTGCTGACTAAAAACCCATTCCTGTTCCTTCTTTGCCATTGCTTGCCATGGCTTCGACCCTGCTGGGTCCCTACGATTGCTGACATCTTTTTGAGGAGAGTTACTGGACGGTCGGACGGCAAGCTACCAATTGCTCGCCGTCCGCAAGTCCACGCCTACGATGGTCGGAAATCGGGAGCGGGCTCACAGCGGCTTGGGCGTGAGGGCCGCTCCCTCGCGCGTGCACGTGCTTCCTCCTCCAACCGCCTGCCACTCCTCTTCGCTCCGGAATATGACCTGTACCAAGGCTCGTCGCGTAAGATCGTTGCCGCCGTTCTACCCTGCGAGGACGCGGCGGTGCTCTGCCCAAGCGAGACACACTTCTATTGTATGCTACATAGTGTCCTCCGGGAGGTCCACACAACACGGGGGCGTTTCTTCCGCACGAATCTGGAGCAGGTACTTTTCAGGCTTATCATGTCCAATGAGAACCTGCTTCATGCGAAAGGTGAGGACGCCGTGAGGTCTTTCCATACCATAATTGTGGCGTGCCCAACTCCGTAACGTTTAAGAAATCAAAAGATTGTATGGCTAAGTGCAGTACAAGTTCAAAGTGACCCCATATTAAAGTAGATATATTCATCTCTTAACATAGTCGGCCTTATAATGTTCCCACTGCTGGGACTCAGGCCTCCTCTCTCTCATCATCTTCCTGCACTTGTCCCGTGTTATTTGGGGTCGGCGCAACACGTTTTTTTCTTCCACTCTACCCTGTCACTCGTCATGCTATCATTAACTTCCTTTTCATTCATATCACTCTTCACACAATCCATCCATCTTTTCTTTGGTCTCCCTCTCCCTCTCCATCCATCCACATGTAAACTCATAACTCTTTTAGTAACATGCGTCTCATCCCTCCTCCTCCTCCTCCTCCTCCACTCAGGCCTCCTCTCTAGGAGAGGAAATTCATCTCTTACTTAAGTTAAACTAAAATGAAGTTAAGGCCTCCGCTTGGCAAAGAGGACTATTACTTAGCCGCACGACCACAAGGAAGTCACATACGAGGCATATTAGACCCCGTGCTACACTGAACGTGTTAACGGACAGCTTGTGTCCATTAGGCTACCGAGCACCGTGGAGAGGCTCCACACTAATTGTCGTCCGCCGATATCGGCTTGACCGTCGTATCGGTGACGATATCGATTATAACACTGACACAATGTGAAAGCGTTCGTAAGAAAATGTATGGTACTATGAGTCCCACGATATCGTAATGTTTTTGTCGACATGTGAGATGTGGACTCAGCAATCATTGTACCGATAGTCGTGTCAGCCAATGGCTTAATAGCCAAGAGCCTCGACCAACATCTTAGGAGGCTCACGTTAGGCGGCTGGATCAAGGGCTTGATTCAGAAAGCGGTACTCCTGGACACGGCTCGTATAGTTAGGAAGTTCCTCTCTATGGAGCCCTGACCGCCGGTAGCTTGGACTCTGTTCCCGATACCGGTGGACTACTATTTTTTATATTTAAAAATATAATTTATATGTTATTTTAATGATTAAAACGAAATAATAATAATAATTTGTAATATAATAATAATATTCCACAACTATCACACAACGCCGTCTAGTCTCAAGCTAAGCAAAGTTTGTGTTATGAGTACTAGACAACTGATAAACATACTTATATATTTCCAAATACATACATATTATACATAAATTACACCCAGACACAGAACAATTAGTGATCGTGCTCATCAAAAAAACATTTGTCCTGAGTGGGAATCGAACCCACAACCTCCGGCATAGCAGTCAGGGCCACTAACCACTAAACCAACAGGCCAGTCAAATATTTTTTTATTATTTAAAATATTTGTTCAGATACGCGAGGCTACTGAAGGAAAATAGGCGTGGTTTTTGACAGTAAAAGTCTGAAACGCCCTATCACCCCACTCCAGAGCAAGAGAAACCATTAGACGATTTCCCGTCTTAAAAAAAAAAATTATGGTCTAACGTGAAAACGACCACTTTCGGGTTTAATTATAATACTTGACTTGAAGTGTAAGATAAAAATTTTGTACACAAAATTCATTTAGGCGTTAATTTATTTCAAACAACACCATTGTGTACTCGAAACAGTGATAAAAGGTAATGAAACACACATAAAAATGAACAGTTATGTATTATATTATACGCGGCTCGACTTAACACTAATAAATAATAATATTTACAGTTATTAACACACATTTTATGAGCTTGTTTATCGCATATAATACTAAGTTTATTTACAATTTTTATAGGGATAATTTAAACAAAATTATTATACGAAAACCAAACATTATTTCGCATAATCATGATTTACATAATAAGCACTATTTATAACAGTGAAATTACTCATTCAATGAATAATAATGTCAAATCATGATCAATTTTAATTACACATGGTTGAATTTGAATGCATTCTAATGATCGTTTCGATTTTTTGTTGAAATACGCAAACACATTTATTTCACCAAAACAAATTGTACCGTGATTGCCGAATAGTATTATAGTGACATGAATATATTATGGAGCAGACGAAATAAATAAAAGTGTCTAGAGCAATGAAGTGTAGACAAATAAAAGTGTTCTTATTTCAAAAAAATCTTTAACAACTTTAAACATTATAGTGACATGAATACATATGAAAGCAGACGAAATAAACAAAAGTGTCTAGAGCAACGTTTTGAGAAATAAAACTGTACTTAAACAATTTTTTTTTTCAAATAATTCTTTAACAGCTTCAAGATTAATGACTTCTCGACGAAAAAGTGTTATTAAAATGAAATAAGACACCCGCTATATCGAGTAATTACTTTAGCAAAAATGTCACTGCTATTTTTCAAAGTTTTATTTACTGGCTGTTTTTCAAAAGAAACATCTAATAGAAGCTTTTTGCTACAAAATGTAGACTTATATCCGAGGCTAGGTCATAACAAAAAAAAGTTTCTTCTCTAACGATCATTTCGCATTCTGGACATAAATTCTGTGTCAATGGTTCAGCCAGTTTTACTTTACTATTGCAATTAAACTGGCTAGAAAAATAATATTTTCCGTTTCTATATAAAAACTATGGAATAGAGAAATTTTCAGTGTTTTAGTCAAATGAGAATTGTGCGGTGTTTTGTTGAAATCGTTTTGAATGTTTGGTCATTTTTTGTTTTGAGGTGAAATAGTCTTTACGTGCTATTAACTTTAAAATATTTAGCAAGTGTTGAATGCCACATTTTTATTTAAATTTTATGGCTGTACCGGACCAATAAAAAAATCATGAAACTTGATGATTTAAAACTGAAATCTAACACTTTTTTTTTAATAATTTAAATATAGACTTGGATAAAATAAATTCAAATGCCAATGAATCGGATGACAAGCAAAAATGTTGTATAAAACCTGAATACAATTTCAAAATGATTACAACAAAATAAAGCACAATTCACAAACGAATTCACATTACAAAACCTCATTCATCAACCTCACACATTTAAGTACAATATTAAAATCAGTTTTTACATAGATGATTTGCATGGAGTGAAATTCTTGTTTAATCTTAGCGTTACGTAAGTTTATGGTATCGGGGTTTTGGTTACAGCCAATCTTCCCTATCCTGGCACAAGTGTGCCATAAGTTGCCACTCAGGGATTAGAAAAAGGGGATGCGCGGCACCTGTGAGCTAATAACAAACTGCGACAAGCGTTTCGCCGCAGTATGGTGTTAATGGCATGAATCTTTCGCAAAGAGAAGTTTTTGAGCTGAATTTCCGTTGCAGACGTGCTTTTGATAGAAACTTTGGCTATGTAGATGATTGCTTTAGAATTGGTGGCAATGTTTGCGAGTAGAATTTTGCTTGTGCAGACGACAATTTTCGGTGTAAGGAAATAACAACGACTTTAACAATAAAAATTGGATATTTTGAATTTTGTTTTAAATTTATTTACATTGCTATTTAATAGAAGCAATAAGAAATGTAACTGAGATATTTGTAGTACATAACATGATTTAAAAGATTGTCCATGGTATTTTTTTCACATTCCTCTCCATTGAGATCTGAGTACATTTTGTGCAATTTGTATTATTATACTGACTGACTTTTTGACAACACAAAAGGTTTAAATGGTTTATTAGAAATAAATGCTTTGATTTTTGATTCTTGTGGTTGGAGCTATATCAAATGAGCTCAAATACCTAGTTTAGTTAAAAAAACTGGCCAAGCGCGTGAAATTTTTCGTGGAAATTTCAACCATATGTACAAAACGTTTTGGAAACACATTTATTGTGCGTACAACTAAAAAGTCGAATGCCCTGCCGGAATCTGCATTTCCTAAAACCTACAACCAGAGAGTCTTTAAATCAAGACTGAATAGGTTACTTCTAGCCAAGCATGCTCTCTCGTCGACCATATCATCGCCTAGCATAAGTTGAGATAGTGGTCAAACGCTATCAATAATGATAAATACAAAAAAGCAACAACCTGGTGGTCTTAAACTTAAGAGCTTCGCTTGCCTAGAGCCGTAACCTGAATAGATTACTTTAAGGCAAGACAGGCTAGGGAATCGCCTTGCAACTCCCGACGCCCAAAGCATATCTTGCATTAGCCAGGGTGTGACGATTTTCTCTCCCTCACACTTTCTGCCCAAGATATTGCATCCCTTACAGACGATTCGTATTTTTCTTTCAAATCTTAAGGATCCGCTTTTCTTTAAATCATTTATATATTATTTTTCTGTCTATTCGAGAACCCGCGGTACGTGACAAGTCATGTCCACAAAATGCAAGCAACTCTCGAAGCGATGTACATACATCACTTTCACTAAAGATATCTGCCGGACTGATGCGTAGTACATCTGTACAGTATTTTTTTGTTTTTAATAATAATAATAAATTTCATTTATTTCTCTCATAAAGGTACATTGTAACAAGTTTATTTAATAAATTTTGCCTGAAGGCTAAACCTTTGTGAGAGCTGGAGTCTGAACTAGGTTCGAGACTTGTATGACAGATTCAGGCTCACACCCTTTTAAACATAATCGCATTTTGCGGCACATAAACATGAATTTTATGTTTGTAAGATTATGAGCGGGAGAGATTTATAAAATGACATAAAAGTGATATTTTTATTGAAATGTGTGTAGTGTATAATGTATGTGTGTGTGTGTGTGTGTTTATAACAAATGTGATTAAATTCACTTTATAATTTGAATGATACTTTCTGTGTGTTCATAGTCCAAATCAAAGAGCCAGTTTCTTGCTGTTGTTTTATATTTATATTTAGTAATTTCGTACATATGTAAGATTTTATTTTTCTGTTATAAACATATGGACCAAGGAAATTATAAAAACGTTGAGATAGCTCGAATGAACAGGGATGGATGAACAAACTGTATGCTTTCGTCACAGGGATTTAAAATGATCCAGGTTAAAGGAATTGCGAGTGTGGACTAATAAGATTAAATTTAAAATGAACAATTTCGGAATGGAGAGAACCTTCCAGGTTTTGTAATGAACATGTTATTTGCATAGCTTAGTTACGTGCAATAGTAGTTCAAAGCGAAATTTCAAATGGTAATCCTACAAACAACCTAGATATGAAAGTAGATAAAATTTGTGGAAATCCTCTGACTGAGCACAAAGTCGCCGTAAAACAAATTTTAGCATTTGTAATATGAGTCAGGATACAAGCAATTTGCATGAAAGTCCTCAAATTTATTATAATATAACTCGATCATGGTAAATTATATTGTAGTCTAATGGAAAAAACATTAGTTACATTGGATTCACATGTTTATTTTTATACAAAATTGTTAAATAAAAGATACGCAAATAAAATACCCACAAAAATATATGGCAGAAGAATCTTATACATTTTATATTCAGGTTAGGCTTGCGTTTGACTCTAGCAGATAGTAAATAAAATAGAACACGCTTGCCAAGATACGTTCAGACAGCATTGGCGACAAATTCAATTGGGTTCGTCAATTTTGAAACCTTTCACATTTCTAAAGTAGTCCCCTTTTCTAAGGTAACGAAACTTTCAATCCATTAAGTTGGTTGCAGAGTTGATTTTTGGCACGACTAGAAGTTTGGATTTTTGTCAGCTACAGTATCAGCATTGCCATTCAATGTGGTAATGATGACAGCATTTTGGTCAATTTTTCAAATCATTGATAGAATTGTAGATGTTTTTTTTCGATGCCCAAAGAGTTCTTTTCCTTGCTCTATAATTATCTTACTTGAAATTAAAAGAAAAAGGTAAAACGGGACCCTATTACCAAGACTCTGCTGTCCATTCGTGTATCTGTTTGTCTGTCTATCTGTCACCAGGCTGTATTTCATGAGCCGTGATAGTTAGACAGTTGATATTAATTGATGTATTTCTGTTGCCGTTATAACAACAAATATTTAAGGGGGCTCCCATACAACAAATATGATTTTTTCCCAATTTTTGCTACAAACGGTACGGAACCTTTCGTGCGTTGCATTTGGGCCGGTTTTTTTTTATTCTTTGGGGTGAGAAATCATGGCGCGAGGGCGTGTCAGACTTTTACTGTCTAAAATCACACCTTTAGTAGTCCTTTGCGTTCAAGGACTTTGTGTATGTTTACTGTTAATTTTTATTAGATTGTATAAGATATACTTTGTAATTTAATAGTTTGTAACCATAAAACTTTATGGTTAAATAGCTAGTAAAATACATTAAAATGGGACAGATCTCTGGTCTAAAGTCTCATTGGTGTGCAAAAGGTTGCCTATTTCAAATAATTGGGATCTTAATTGTTACAATTTTGGAAGGGAATTACAGACTGGCTCAATTAAAATTACTTACGGAGCTTATAATAGGCGCAATGCAGTAAACGATTATGTACGGGATGTACTTGAATTAATTTCCTATTATTACTTTGTGGCGAGGCGAGTTTAACTAAAACTGTGTTGTTTACTGTTCTAGCATAATTTGGATTCTTTCTGCTGACAATTTGCGATTTAAACCAGCGTCAGGCAACTGCTACGTAGTGGCCTGGCATTATTCTGAACTGGACCTATTTGGCGCAGCCGTGAGACACACAATGTTGACGTATTTTTAAATTTTAATATCCCCTCGGGCGCCCCGGGGTATTATTATTTCGTAATTGCACGCTTTTACGTAAATCACCAAAAAATTAAAAAAAAAAACTTTTTCGAAATTATTCTAGGAAAAACAAAGATATAAAACACAAAATTTTCAGCTAAAAAAAATCGTGCAAACGCGTGTATAAAACGACAATTAAGCGTTTTTCAAGGTCATTCAAGTTCTACAGACGTAGGTAAAATTGGCTCTCGAGGGGGTATTTAAGTTTCTATATTATAATTGTTATTTCACTGTGTGTACCTGTGT